>OW121849.1:108962848-111462848 GCA_933228895.1 Platycnemis pennipes | reverse complement strand
AGATGACAAAGTCTCTATGATACACCTATTACATGAAGAAAGTACTTGAAATTTATACCAAAAACGACTAACACAACTTTTCCAAGGAACACCTACAGGTACTAATATGAACAAAGAATGGATATGTATAGCAATTGCCATAAAACAAATAGGAAATGAAGTAATAGGCATGCTAACAAAAAATAGGCAAAATAGAGGTTTGAGAATATGGAATGAGGAAATAAAATAAGCTATCAAACAGAAAGAAAGAGCATACAGGGAGTACTTACAAAAACAATCTGAGGAAGGAAAATTATCATGCTATTAGGAACAGAGTGAAGGCTTATTGTAAGACAAGCTCATATGATATTATGAGATGCATTTATAAGTAGTATAGAAGATGATGTTAGGTTGACTAGAATTCGCCTATAAAATGTTAAAGCATCTTAAAAAAATAGGGAGGGATGTTGCACAGATAAATAGATAGATTATTATTGTGGTGGAGTTTAACAAAGGAGGTCCTAAGGCACTTAGACCTATTGGTCCGTTGTGCCAACCACCCTTCTAGAGAAATCACCCATAGAGGTCAGTCTCCTTGCTGAAGGGCAACAGGCCCCCTATGGTGATCTCCCTTACCTCCCTAGGTTCCAAAAATTGTGTACCCAGGTACCTATTCCGAGTTCTCACCACAGTGGGGCACTCACTTAGTATGTGGGGTGTGGTTTCATCCTCTTCTTCGCTCCACCTGCATCTGAGTGAATCTACGATTCCCTGGAGGTGTAGGTGCTTCATCACTCGGTAGTGCCCAGTAAGGAGTCCCCCTACCATTAGTATCTGTTTCACAGATAAATATAATATCAAAAGATGATTGGATTAAGCATTATCAACAGCTCTGGTACAACCCAACAAAAAGCTGTTTAAAAAAAACAGACAGCTGGTTTAGATCCCATCAACATGAAGTAAATACAAAACCTATTAAAGAGAACCAAAAACTGAAAAGTACCTGGACTAGATGGTATCAACTCTGAATTAATAAAGTATGGTAGCCCCCTTTTAATTTCTTGATCACTATCTCTCTATAATATGTGCTGGACTTCCATTGATACACCAGATGAATGGAAAATTGCAAAAGTAATTCCCATATCCAGAAAAGATGATCAAAACTTGCCAGAAAATTACAGAGGTGTTAGCCTACGTAATGCAGTTAAAATATTTTGCAAAATCATTAACAAAAGACTCCAAACAATTTCTGAAGTTTTTCTCCTTGTAGAAAAGGTAGGATTTTGCAAAGGAAGATAATGTATTGACGATATTTTTAGCTATACATATATTAAGTAATTATATTAAGCATATTCTACAAAAGTGTATAGAATTTAATCTGGAGGCACGCCTAACCTTTATGGAGTAGGTATAGATACCAAAAGGTATTTGACAGATTCATCGAGAAAAGCTTAGGTTCATAATGGAAAAACAAGGATACCCAGTTCATTAAATTAAAACCATTCAATCTCTCTGTAAAAATATGAATATTTTAATTGATACTGGAATTAGCAAAAACCCAACACAGGAAATCATAACCAAGCAAGGTGTTAGAAAAGGGTGCACTTTATTGCCTACTCTATTTAACCCTTAAATAATGGCAAGAGGCTCTATCTTTGTCTAACTCCTCATTTATTTTGGCTCCTATTTTCCTTCCATCATTCATTCGTACTGTTGTGACCCAACTGCTTTCAGTATCTTGAACATCTTATTCCATTCCACGTTGTGAAATTCCTAGTTGATGGAGGCTTTAACATGAGTCATGTGAAAGATGAGAAATTTCAGAAGTAATTTTTCAGTGATGACAAATTATTGGCAATTAGTTTTCCTAAGATGGCTAATGGAGGTGACTATCAATGACCAGAGAAGTTGCTAAAAGGTGAAATAATATATTTGTTGATAATAAACTGTCATAGTATAAAAATAAAATAGTTTAATTCTACCATCTCATTAAAAGCACTGATGCAGATATAATTATAGAGACAGAAAGTTGGTTATCAAACGAAATCGCAGATAATGAAATTTTTCCAAAATCATTCACCATTTATAGGTTCTCCGAGAGGTTTCCTCCAATCTTTCCTTCCATTCTTCGGCTGATTATTTTAGTAAGTGTTTTCAATGCATGTGACACCAAGCTATGTTCCTCTTAGTGACTCCTATGTTCTTCTTTCTTGCAGCTAAGGATTACTACACCAATAAATGGGAGTTCTAATCTGAGAGTCAGTTAAATAGCGTATGGTGTTCACTTCAAAAGGCTAAAGCCAAAAGATTCTTAATATGTGTATATTATAGACTGCCTGATAGCGACGGCAGTTCAGTCTTAGGCCTGGAGAGCATAGCAGTAAATTAAATTTGCGCGGAAACGATCGAAATATAATAATAGGTGGAGATTTTATACTTCCGTCCATAGACTGGGACACGAATAGGTTTATCACTAGAGTAAAAGATGGGGAGCTCTGCGAGTTACTATTGTGTACCTTCACAACACACTCAATGCATCAATTAGTAACAGCATCCACCAGAGGAAATAATACTCTCGATTATTCTAGCAACAAATGTACCATAACATGTTGTGAAAGTAGTAACCAGGAAATTTAAAGTATAATCTCACTGGCAGCCTACTTTTTTCACATACTAATTCATATGATGGCAGAGACTCACTTAAAATTGAAATGGTTTTTAATGTCATGTACATAAATTATTAACTGGTCAGTATAACCATTTAGTTGAATTTGATAATGCTATAATTCTGATTTATTGAGAATTTAAGGTGATGTGGATAGTTTTTTCTTCTTGCCGTCTTGGCCATCAAGTGATGAGGATAGTGAATGAAGCATGAGTAGAACTTCGTTCAGAATTATATCCATTATTTTTTTTGTGCTTTGCTAAAAGTGAGTCATTTTTTATGGTTTTATGGACGTTTAGCCTATGAAGCTGGTAAAAAGTAAAAAATCACATGTGAGAATATGGTGGCATTATATGAAGTATTCACTGCCATCTTTGAAGTTATGGGTACTATCTAAGCACCTCAATTAATATATTTATAATATATTTTTAAATGTTAAGGTGATTGCATCAAAGGCCCCATCCCCAGTGACCACTGTTTTTACTAATGACTAACTGACCTGCTTCTTCTTCTTCTTGTACTAACCTCACTTGGATCACGAAGATCACATTTTACAGCATGAAGGAATTGCAAGTTTTGCTTGTGAGTTTTGTGGAAAGGCGTTTGTGACTAGCCATGCCCTGAATCGTCATCGTCGCCTGCACACTGGAGATAAACCGTTTGTGGTGAGGGAATTCACTGGCTCTTTTAAGCTCATCTGTTATTGAGTGAGCTATAGCATGCTTGTGCTTATTAATTTATATATGTACTAGGGGGGCTTTGCAACCCTGGCCACCTGTGGTGGCCCAACCTTCCTTTAATCCTTACTCTTCCTTTAAATTACCAATGTTTGACAGCATTTTTCTTTGGAAGAATGTTGGCCCTTTTTTCCCCATTCATAGGCACATCTTCCCCATGAAATCTTGTGAGACTCGATGTTCACAATGTCTATGGTTGTCAAGGTGAAGGTTTTTCAAAACAGCAACATTTTATCAATTATTGGTATATTTTATTAACGTTTTCATGATTTGGAAAGGAAACTAATTTATAAATTTTAAAGGAAACTAATTTATTTAAAATCGATATAAGAATTAGAAGTGTACAGTATTCCCTGTCTTGTGGTTTGTATTTGGTGTTTGACAGTTAATAAATAATAATTTAATATTCAAGAAGAAAGTTATGCTGCATGATGAATAATAGATTTAAACATTTATTCTTATGGAAAATTGTAAAAGTGTGTAACGAGAACCTGGGACTACTGGGGGAATAAATAGTAACCCATATTCTGTGAGTTGACTACAGTTAATGATTTAACAAATTCTGATATTGTGCACTTTTTTGTTCTCTAAATAATCAAGGGGCATAAAATGTTAGAACTTGAAAAGGTACTTATAATCATGAAAACATTATGTTTTTGGGTTTATCTTTTTGTATGATAGGATAGATACATGTAAGTTAATGAATTCATGCACTGATAAATGCTCTTAAGCTCATTATCATCAATGGTAATCAATTATGTTGGTTTGACACGGCTTTCCTCTCAAATATTCGAGTTGGGTGATCACTTCATATTGAAAATATAATTCTTATTAAAATAAATGGCTAGATTTCACTTTGTATCTAGATTAAGTTATTTGAATAAAATTTCCTGTAGTATTACCAAATTCTTTACCATTTCCATTCAACTTTCCTGCTCATAACCCACCATAATGTACAACGATATTTTTAATTGAGTGGAACTATTGCTATTCATTTATTTGATAATATCAAGTTATTACTTTTTGGTTAATGAATGACCTTGGTAGTCAAGATTTTTTATGCTGACAAGTTTTGGACAAAGTTGGAATATATTGCAAGAAATTTGGACAAATGTCATGCAAGATATTCCAACCACATGCACTGACAACTTGCAGTGCTACTATGAGGAATGCCTCTCTAATTGAATTGGAGTGTTACCATTTATAAGTGAAAGAATATTGCTGGATTGAACAGCCAAGAGTAATGTTGTCAAATTATTGATAATCATCAAATTGTTACTGACTAATTGCCTATTTTTAAATTATGCAGTGTGACTTCTGTGGTAAAGCATTCAGAGACTGTAGCAATCGCAAGAAGCATCAGGAAATACACCTTAAGGAAGCAGAGAAATCATTGAGTGAAAGGAAACCAGTGGAGGAAGAACCAGGGAACAGTCCTCTAATCGTAATTAACAGTGCTGAGGGAGCAAGTATGAAAATGCAAGTAAACACAGCTTGCATAGAGAAACATGGGAATGTTGGAATGTCCAGAATTTCAGAGGTGGGAAGTTCAGATGAAGAGAAGAAGAACCAGGAGGAAGGCAAGATGAAGAAAAATTACATAAATTTGAAGACCTATTTTGAGTCAAGCGATGTAGTGTCATTGAAGGATGATGTTGATGAAGGAGACAATGTTGGGTCTCCGTTGGATATCATTCCGTTGAGTGATACTCATAATGTCAGTGGATTGCAGCAGGTCCATGCTAGCGGTAAATTTGATGACTCTTCAAATCCAGGGCCACTTTTTGGTGGAACTCTGTTTGGTGAAGAGATGGACTTGAATCCGGAAAGTTACTTGCTGATAGGTGATGGTAGAATAAATGGTGGCTTAATGGAAGGTACTGAGAATGAAGTGGAGACTATGAAAGACCACTCAGTTTGGGTTTCTTCCTCTAACAGCATACGGAGTGATGTTGCTCTCAGTAGTATCAATGGTGGTGATGTTGCTCTAAGTGGTATTCACTCTGGGGACTTGGCTCTGAATGGAATTCAGGGAGATATTGGTCTGAACACAATCCAGACTAGTGATATTACTGGTAACTTAGAGGTAGGCATGGCATTATGCAGTGACTTTGATGTTAATAGTGCAATGGAACTCGATTCAGGGAAAGATGCATTAACCAGTGATTTTCCATCAATTGGTGAGATAAAACCAGTGGAGGAAAGTGATAAAACTTCCGATAATGTTCTATGTCTTCAAGTATGTATTCTAGTCTGATGTAACAAAGTTAAATGATCTCAGAATATGTTCCTGCATATTATATTTATGCATTATTTGTTAGACTTCGTCTTATGTTTTTATTCTTATTCCTTCATGTGGTTGGTATAAGCATGATGTATATTTAGTCATTTTTATAAGTTTTTTAACTATCAGTCATTTATAGCTTAAACATTGGGTATGTATTATTAAATCATAGTCAGTATTAAATACCTAATGCAAGCTAATCAGGTATAGGTTAACTTAAACACTTCTCCATTATTTAACGATTTATGATGCAAGATTTATCCTTATTGCTAGCAAAATATTAGCAATGACTTATTTTTTTAAATGACCATTTTTACATTTTCATCGTAGTCATAAGAGAATTCTGTTTTGTGTGTAGAAATTTCAGAATAATGCTTTAATTCCATCTAATCTTGATTGAGGATACCTATTTAGTAATTTTGGTGCCATATAAGTACAGTGAAACATGTCTTAAGCGGCCTCCGTGCGGCCAAAGGCCACTTATGGAGGTGACTGCTGAATGGAGGTAAACCCCTTCCAATCCGGTATTATGCAACCCACATGCCCCTCTACTACTCACTTGGGTGGGAAAGAGGTCAATTGATATCTATTACTTATAGTACCGTTTAAGCTTCTCCTTACGTGCCTCATTTCTGAAGGCTATAGATTTAAAAAAAATAATTTATTCTTAGATATGGATTGTAAAGGGAGAAAAATATGTATTTACAGCTCCATAGGGCAAGGATTTAGTTTCACACAATGTGTCCTTCGATTTTCTATGCTGATTACCATATCAGTCTACCAAGTGGTCCTTTCCCTAGGGGCTAGTGACCGTCTTTCGTCTGTCAGGTGGAATGTTAAGCCATGATACCCTTATGTTGATGGAGGCAGGCAATACTTTGTGGAACTTAGTTGCGCTGAACCTGTTAAGAAAAATAACTTTGTAAAATTCCACAATTTTAATTTATTCTACCTATCGATTTCGATGTCTGAGTGTCATTGTCAAGGTATACATCAGTGTATACCTAGACAATGATGCTCAGATGTCAAAATCAATAAGTAAAATAAATTAAAATTGTGAAGTTGTACAAAGTTATTTTTCTTAACATGTTCAGCGTGACACCCTTGGTGACTTGTTAAGAGCAGGCTGATATTGATGCCGGATACCCTTCCATCACTAAACTTGTACCTTTTCTCCCAGTCAGAAACACCTTTAAATGAGTGAACGGACTTTAAAAAAACCCAGATAATGAACACCCGCATTGTTAGATTTGTATGGTCAGCGGTGAATAAAACAAAACTGGTCGCTGGCCAGGGAGCAGAGGGTCTACTAACAAGGCTCGAGTAATTACTATGCGTTTCATAGGAAAAGAAAAGAGAATAATTCCCCAAGTATATTCCAAAGTATGTTTGAGAAAGAAGTTGTTCACAACTGGATTCACTTAAGGATTGGCCACTGAAGTGAAACAGTGACCGCTGGCCACTGAAATGAGGGGAAATTTAAATTAGTCATATGGGGAATATGTTCGGTTCAAGGAAATGGTGGCCGCTGAATGGAGGTGGCCGTTTAGGCAGGTTTCACTGTAATTAATATTTGGAGAAAAAAGTGATTTGAGGTTGTGTGTAATTTGTATAGGTTTCAAATACTTTCAGTGAGATTTTTTGTATTGACTTGTTTATTCCCAGTATTACTATGGAAAGTTGAGGAAAGCCAGGGTGGGAGTTGATAAAATCACTGAGAACAGTGCTATCTTGGTAATCTGACACATATGCAACCGTGATATCGCCGGATTATCAAAAATACTGTATTATTGGAAATTTACAGGAAACAAATACAATGCATTATAAAACCTTTTTAAAATATTAATGTAGCAATTAAACATAGTGATGCTAACTCTCTCCTTCTGACTGCCAAAGGTGTGAGTCAAGAGAGATAGCCAAACAAAGCTAGCACATTTCGATGAGCTTAACAGCAAGCTGAATGTGCAAATTTCAACTTTACAGCAGACTGTTACCACAAAATTACATTCGCCACACACCCAACCAATCTGATTTTCTTAGATAACTTGTTTTCTTGTTTAGATGCAATGGGCCACGTACCCAAAACCTCATACAAATAATGTACGAATGGAATGGACACACACCTACATGCATAATGATGAAATAAATTCTTATTATATGTATTGAAAAATCTTTCATGTAAAACTAACAAAATTCTTATAACCAAAGGAGGTCCCCAGCCCTGCATGACCGATTGCTGGATGTGTCGGATAATGGCAAGGTTACAGTGATTGTACTGTATTACCCTATCTTTTGCTCAGCTTATTTATCTTTAATGTTTACCTTATTTATTCTTGAATACAATTTTCAATTGGTACCAATTAACTAGTCATTTTTCCTTAGGAAAACTACTTTTTTTTACTTAATACTTAAATCTGGTAAAAATTTAGATTTACAGTTTCAGATTTCTGTAGTAACTATGTATTGTTAAGCTCAAGTATTGTACTAAAAAAACTATGATTTTGTTCAGGTCTGAAAGGATACCATAATCTGAAATAAAGTTTAAAAAAGTAATAAAACCTTTTTATTGCAGCGGTTGAAATGAATTACTATGACCTGGTTTTAACATATGTTTAACTATTTGTGAATTTAAAAAAAGCCAAAGAATGCAATCTTTGGCTATTGGTGTTCGTGTAATATCAAGTAACCATTAGGGAGACATGCCTACTTTTCATTACCAAAGGTGTCAGCAATTGCCAAGATTATACGACATTCAAATTAAGGGATGGCTAATGTAAATCAGACACAAAACTGTCTCTTTGTGTTTTCGTAAGACAAGCATTTTGTGTGCAGCAATTTTATTTTGTACTATGCTGAATATTGAAAGCCAAAACCTGTGTCATTTCAAAATAAAATTTCTGTGGAATTGCAAGTTAAAAGGTTTTCAATTAAATCATGAATTGTTTGAGGCTCCAGAAGGACCCCACCAATAGTAGCTTTTGGCAGTACATAGTTGTTTCGGGGAGGCAACCAAAAGCTAAGATAATTTGCACCATTTAGGGTATAAGGGTAATTGGTACAGCTGGGACTTTTTATGGAAAAAAGGATGGGGTGGAGAGAAACCTGGTGCCAACAATAGTCTACTCTTAGCAAAAGGTGCCAAGGGTTTGCAGTTTAATGTCTCATGTGAGGGCCACAGTACTTGTAAGAGTGCTCTGCATAGCACTCAAGTAAGGACTGATGTACACTGGACATGAAAAAACCTTTGTCACTGCTGGAATTCAAATTTGTGCACTTGGAATGGAAGGCCAGTACTCTACCCACCACATCAACTTAATTCCCCTTAGTAGCCCTTTAATTTTCATAATGCTTCAGTAATTCAGATTACTTAATAGCTGTGAAGTTGTTCATGTTGCTTCTCCCTATGTCCTCAATAATTGTGGCTTATACAGAACTTCCTTAGTCAGCCAATTTTGTTCTATTACCTTGTGGTACTTCATTACTACTTGATAATTATAATAGAGATTTTTGTGCAAGATGAATGCAACAAAGTCATTCTAAGGGCCTATCTAATATTGCCTATTGACTGTATCTAAGTGGTTGAGACTCTTTTGGCTGTATCCTTTGAGCTCATGTTTTATCTCTAAAATCATAAGTTAGTCCATTGTGGTATTTAATTGTCTACTTTGCCATTAGTTTACCTACAAGTCTCAATGAGCCAGAATTATTGGTCTCGCACCCTCCTTTCTCTACAAGAGTTGAAAGAGGACACCCCCATCTAAAATCCTCATGATTCGATTTTCTGCATGTCAGAACTTCTTAGGAAATCGCAGGTGGCCCAGGGAAAGGAACTGGACCCCTACCCTGAATGTGTGAATTTCACACGCCATAGGCTTAGTATGGGGTGAGCTCTACTCTCACCTATCAAAACCAACCTTCAGTTTGAATCACTGAGTGATTGAAGAATTTTGAATTCCACAGCGTTCACTCTACCTTTCAGTTCAAAGTAAGTACATATTTCCTACATTCCAAAGTCCATACTGTACCGCTGATTTACTATGAATCACATAATGGGTTTTGACTCACATGTTCATTCAATGCTTAAAATGTATCATTAATTTTCATTATGCAATCCCAAGTAATTATGCTGAAAAAAGGGGAAAAAAGAAATGTATTAATCATAAAAGTACATTATATTTTCTGATAAAAGTAACAATTCTCACTTATCATACAATAGGAACAAAGTATTTACAAAAGACTAGTAACTTGTACAACATTTTTGGTTAACAATTACGCATGGTATGGTTTAAGCAGCATTATGTAGATATTCTGTTCAAGATGAGAATCTTGATCCTTCGACGTCATAATGTATTTGGATGAAGCACCATCATAAACTCATTTACAAAAAATACTTACTGCCTTTCCATCAGAACATCTAAAATGTATGTACACCTAAAAGTTTCTCAGTTCATTACAATGCTTTGCTGCTCGAGTAAATTTTTACATGCCAATAAGGTACCATTGTGTAAAATTACACCATTGAAAATACTTTCTCATTAACATCTCCATGCATCATGTTGTAGGAGCAACTACAGGTGGCTGAGGATGAGACTGTACTTTATTCTCATGCCCGCTTGTAACCATTGACGACGAAAGCAGGACAGATGCCTGTTCAGGGGATGGGCAGCCAACTAAAAGCTTTTCCTCAGCAGTGTAATTGGCATTTAAAATTTGTTGAAGCTGCACAAAACTCCCAACGACATTGTTCTGTAAAGATCAGAAGTTCAAATTTTACAGCCAGTCATACTTACGTTCTCACTTATCAACCATTAATCTCGAGAATTATACCAATTTCTAAATTTACTTATTTATCTTTAAAAGGCTGAAATTGATAACTTTCACAAGCTTTAATATTTACAGTAGCTCCCAGTTTATTATAGTATATAGAATACATTTAGTATTCTACTGATTATGAAAATCAGTAGAATACTAAAACGACTTTATGAGAAATCTGCAACCGAATTCTATTATTTCAGTACCTTGGGGGTACATGTTTTATACACTAAATAGATTCATCCAGACAAAAAAGTGAAAGAAATACATATACTGGAAACAAATATAGGAGGCTTTTTTTAATTTGCTGATTAAGAATGGAATAATCCATCATTGCAGGATTTGAGTAAGGAGAGGTGGTTACCTACTGGGTAGACTACTGGGTTATGAACCGGAAGGTCACAGATTCACATCCAGGTGAAGCCTCTTTGGACACCCCCCACCTATCAATGGTGCAATTTTCTGATAGCACTTCCTCAGAAATGTCAGGTGGCCCAGGGAAAGGAACTGGATCGTTAATTAGTTATTCAAGGGAGGCAACTGACAGTCGAGGTCATTTGTGCAATTTAAGATAGGTGAGTGATTGGGTAATGGTAGGAATTTTCAGGGAACGGAGGTAGGGTGGAGAGACACCCGGTGTCGGCATTAGCCTTCTATTAACCACAGGCACCAAGGCTTAACTTCCCATCCGATGGACAGAGTACTGAACCTGAAATGCCCTCCACCAGGCACTCAAGTAAGGACTTTTTTATCACAGAAAAATCTACCTCTGCCAGGAATCGAACCTGGGCCCTCGGGATGGGAGGCCAGTACTCTAGCCATCACACCACCTGATCCTTGGAAAGGAACTGGCCCCCCTACCCTGAATGTGGAACTTTCACATGGCAATGGCTTAGTATGGGGTGAGATCTACCCTTGCCTATCAAATCATCGCCAGCAGTCGGATGGAACAATGAGTGAGTTATCTGCAATATAACCTCAGCTAATGATGATACTCAAGCACTATAACTCAAATCATTTAAAATCTATAGGCATCTTGTTCCTATAAAGCCTCATGAAATCCTGAGAGAAGAAGGACACCTTGGTAGCTTGAATGATTCAAGCACCTGGCCAGCAATCAGGGCCTTCCGGGTCAGAGTCCCAGTCAAGGTGAATGATCTTTTCTCTTAAAAAATTCTGCCACTGAAAATCTATTTTATTGTACTTTATAATAGTTATTTTTTTAACCTTTAAATCCTAAATTACAACTTTATCACTCTACCAAAGTAATGATTCTGCCTATGCTATTCTACCCATGGTCACCATAAAGTCAAAATGAAAGGAGCACTAGGGTTATCAGTTGCCTAGGGTTAGGGATTAATCACCACAGTTGTCACCACCGGTGGGTTCTTTCGGCCATTGAGGGTTTTAGGTACTTTTGATGGCTAATAGAACATAGTTAATTCCTAATTATGTAAGCACTCCACAAGTGTTAGAATTTTCACGGATTCATATTTGAGGTAACATTAGACGGATTCAGGGAAAGAGGGAACATATGATGGTCTGCATGTTCCATCCTGAGTTTTTTTTTTCTTTTACCAAAATATGTAGGCAAAACGGGTTAGTCTTCCACGACAAAAATATCAGCACTTCATTAAATTCATAGAGAATACTACATTATGGATTAATGTTAGGAGGAACATATATTCACCTTAATTGGTCGGAAGAGTATGAATTCAGTTTCTCGGTTAGCAAGATACAGTCTTAAGCTTCGCAACACAAATGGCAGTCTCAATTTTATTGACCTCTGAGTTAGTCTAACGGCTTCAGCTGCTTCCTTTGGTGTGAAAGGTCTTTTCGATGGCAATGGATCACTTCCAGATGGAGTTACTTGGGCTGTAACGAACTGGTTTTGAGATGCCTGCAATAAACGAGAAATATGTCTGGTGGCACTTTAAACACATTCACAGGAGACGAATTTCAAGGTAATCATAAAAATACATATTCTGAATAATTTATTATATCCATATACTGAAACATATCCTACGATAACAAAAATATACACTAAGAAATGATACAGAACATTGGCATCCATCAAAAAGTTAACTGGCATAGGCATTATGACATGAAAACAACTTCAAGGGGCAAGGGATGTGAATGCGGGCCAGGCTTTATGTGTGGCTTCCAGAAATCCAAAGGTCCATGGTTTGATTCCCGGTCCAGGTGAATTTTTCACATGGCAATTAATGTAAATTTCACGGCTGTTCACGTGGCAGGTTACAAATATACCACATTTACTGCAAAGCGTGGCTTTAGTGCTGAAATGAGGTTCACCTTTGGTCGTGGCTTCTTTGAAGCCCATTCTCCCTTGCGTTGCCATCCTAGACGGACTGTAAGGGCTCAAACCCTAGCACCTTGAACCCCGGTGAAAATGCCATGTGAATTACCAATCCTGGACAGCATAGTATTCTGCGCAGTGGCTCGGAAAGCCAAAGGTCCGTGATTCAATTCCCAGTCTAGGTGAATTTTTTCACATGGCAATTAGTGCAGGCTTTATGTGATTGCCATGTTTTAAGAACAAAAACGACAGATGGTCACAAAATCAACAATTATCAATATGTTGAATCTCAGTTTTGTTGTTATCTATATAAAGAAATTAAGACATATTCAAATATACACACACCTGATCATTACGAAGAATTAATATGTAGAACATTTGACATTTTCCACAATACATAGATCTCAAAGATTTTCTTGCTTTATTTATCAACAATTATCCAAAATGGGAGGAAACTGACAACTCTTTGAGCCATCTTTGAATCACTGTTGAAGCCTCCATACCTCATTTGCCATTCAGTTTAGAATAAATGCCAAGAAATTTCAATGTGTTTATGTAAGTTACGAATTTTCCTCAAACAGAGGTTAGACAGTAACAATTGATGTAAAGGAGAATATTGAAAAATGGCTCATGACAAGCAGCAGAATTCTATAGTTGTGTGATGTAACAACAAATTCTTGTCAAGAATAAGGTGCATTCCACCTTAGTTGAAAAGAAAATTAAAAAGGAGAGAGTTGAACAAAAAAGACAATTACAGTAAAAATTGCAGAAAATGCAAATAGTGGGAAAGGAACAATTTTCAGTTTCACATGCATACTTTAACAATATTAAGTAAATAGAAGTAAATAAAGAATTAAGAATTTAAGTAATTAAGAAATAGAAGTAAATAAGTAAGTAGAAATAAGAAACACCAATAAACTGAATTGGAGCAATATTATTAATTATTTCTTACAGCATAGAGCTGTCCTGATTTATTTTTGTACGATATAATTCTACCGATCTTTCAACCAGCCCAACCAACGATTTGAGGTTATCAAATCCATAATTCCCGAACTTATACATTAGGAAATGCCTTTTCTCTTGTGACGAAACCATTCATGGCAATAAAGGATTATCTAAAAATTAAAAACCACTTTTTAAGTTGTTATTCATAGATACCATGATTTCTTGTCATTTTCTTTTGTTCGACAGATGTCAGCACTAGCTAGCATGTTTCTGAATCACATCACAATTTTTCGTAATTGCATCCATTGTAGAGATCGGTAATCTTAGATGTTTCCCCATAGCAGTCCAAGTTGCATCATCAGAATCCACAATTTTTATTTACCCCCAAATTGAAAATATTCTAGTTGCTGCAAAAGCTTCCACAGTGATTAGAAGACTACTCAAGGGTTTCGTTTTTTTCCACGTTGGTTCATCTCACTGCACGACAGTTTCGCCGGCATCTTCGGGTCCAAAGTATAGGAAATATATACATAGAAAGAAGATAGATATAGGAAATTTGATGGAACGCGATTTTCGGACCTGAAGATGGCGTATAGAATGCCGACGAAACTGTCACCCAGAAGGATAAACCAATGCGGAAGAAACCCGAAAACCCTAAAATCATCTGAAAATATTGTAATTCGCATCCATTTCCAAGTAAAATAAAATTTACTTTCCGGAGTAATTAAGGATAACATAAACAAAACATGACAATATCGAGCTACCTCGCTGGTCGGCCTGTGAAAACAGTTATTCAAAGGCAAAAAATTTCTCAACAAAATAATTTTATTTATTTAATGCGGTTTTCATGCAATGAAACTAGTATTGATAAGTTCTGTCTTGTAATAACGTGTAGTAAAACTGTTGAATTAATACAGCGCGATGGTCATACGAATGATCCCCTGTTATCGTTCATCAGTTGAGTTAATGTATTTTTAACATTTCATAATGTCTGGATAAAAATTCATTTTCATTCTTCACAATATGAACTTCAGTGCAGCTTAAATATACTCCCATAAGTGTTACTAAATTATAAACTGCATCCTATACGCATTCATTATGTAGTAGGAATCTGTTCCCCACAAAATGAATGCGAGTATCTATCACGAGAGGAACTCGCGATCGCTGAAAGGATCACAAGTGATATTTTGTCTTTCCATCACTAGTGGCGCTGTGTACTGCTACACCACTGAGTTCAAATTCTTCCATAAAACAAAGCACATTACTGCTCTCTCTCTTGTTTTTGAAGTGTATATGCACAAAATGAGGTAAAACAGTGTTTTATATCGACTGGTATGTATGGCTAAATGTCATAGAAGGCAATTTTGTTTTTTTTTATCTATCGTATTCTTACCCGCTTCTAACGCAAACAGTGGGAAAACGGAAAAGTCATGGTATAAATAGGGGATTCTACTTACGTTGAAGATATAGAAAATTGGATGGGACCCGATAAAAACATGGTAAATTGTGGGAAAACGTAAATTCCGATAAGGTAAATACGAGGTTTTACTGTATTTTCCCTAAGCTCTTCATTTGTTAAAAAAAGGACCAATTCCAAATTCAAATGTTATTTACTTTCCAGATTCGCCTCAAATATCTTATGGGAATGTATTGGGTTGAATTGACATTCAATTTTGTAATGAAAATTTCCAACTAAATATTGATAAATAAAGTGTTAGTGCTCAAAGAATTCCAAGGAAATGCATACTAACCTTTTCTAAAAGTGATGCAAGAGGTGAGGCGAGAAGTTGAGTAGCATGCCCAAATAATGCTTCACAGGATGCCTTTAATCTCCTATCCAATTCTTTTCTTGAATCTAATAACTGCTCACGAACTTTTGGAGTGGCACCTTCAGCCAATAAGCCAAGAAGGGACCACCATGTGTTCCCACTTGTATTGCTGTCAGATGAAGGCTTCTCTGAGGAATTGCTTGCAGCAGGAGGGCTTGATAATGAAATACGCCTCTGAACAAATCCAATTGCTGGATGGAAAATATATCCGATAAGCATGGTGCATTGAGAGCATGAAGGCTGGAGGCATAATATATAATATGATTTACTTACCACTATTTTTCACAGCACTGAAGTCGAGACTTGTTTCTGTCACAGAGAAATCACCCTGAAATGGAGCAGTCTGTTCCCTCAGAATGAGTAAATGCTTAATTTGGAATAGTTCACCATCAATTGGTCCCTGAAATAATGCATTCGAAATTTTAAATCTGAAACTCAAGAATGAATATGAGAAAAACATTAAAAAACCAAAACATGGTACTATGACATATTGTTGCACACATCACTGAAGGATACCTCTTACATTACATTCCAAGCCAAGATAATTATTGCTTCAAAAACAAGAATATTCATGGCTCCTTGACATCAGCCATTCTGATAAATTGATGTGATTGCCAAACAGCATGGATACAATATTGAAAAAAATCATATATCAGCACAGCATAATGCAACACAGAGAGCTGGTGCATGAAGGGGACAACTCACAATACTATCAGGCTATACTATCACCTATAGTACCAACTTGTACTACAGTAGAACCTCTATTTTACAAAGTTGAAGGGACCCAAAAATTTGAGCTTTGTAAATCAGAGGGTTTGTAAATTGGAGGTTATCTTCCACTAACTCCTCTGTCTCCGGAAATTATGTGTCACCAAAACCAGCTGATCTCCAACAGTACGAAATAGTTTTTGCGGTGACACTCCCATGCTCTGGCAACACCTTGCACACCATGAGGCAATGTCCATGGAGGCACATCATGCACATAAGGGGCTTGATATGAGACAAATGTACATATACTAAAACTCTGCTGACAGGAATGCGAGTGTACTTTCAATGCAATTAAAGACTATGCTGTACTTAACTTGTCAAATAGTTATCTTAGGGTTGAAATCAAACAAATTACTATAACAAATAATAGTCATCTGCTTATTCAGGGAAAAAACAGATATTACGTGAAATTCTCTGTGTGCAGTGTATTTGCCAGAAATTGAAAGGATATAAAAATTACACCTCAATTGTATTGATTCCCTGTATAGCATAGGCGTTATTCCTAAGGCTAGGAGACTCACTTTAGTAAAAGAGAATGAAACAGCCATGAATTAAAAAAAAAACAGGTGAATATTTTTCTACAAATTTATAATGGTATGAACTTGGCTGCTGCAACTGAATTAAGTTCTTGTAGCTGTTCAGTTGGTAGATCTCAAAATAAGGGGAATAATTCTTAAGAGAATTAACTCATCCCACAGAGTATTTTAAGCGTATGCAGTTATGCATTAATTAACGAAAGGGGTACATTAAGTGCTAGTCGATTTGTGTTTAAAGAAGCCATTTTAACATGGGAAAGCCAGGGATGCATTTTAACTAGGAAATTTCAAAACTAAGTTCCAACTGACCCAGTATATTTCAGTGAAAAGACCATAAAATGCCTTTTTTGAAGAAAATGTATCATTTCAAATACATTTAATAATATTTCGCCGCTGATGAAAGTCAATCTTAGAAATTCACTCAGTTAATTTGAAATTCCCTCTTTTTTAAGATGCGTACTACAGTGCTGACATCTAGCGGTGATTTACGAGAACTATTTACTCGCGGCTACAGAAAGCGTCGCGATCTCATAGTCGTGATCGCAAATTCTTACCTAACGATGTAAAACACTTCTAATGAAAAATTAAATAATCAAATTGCATCAAGATTTGAATATAAGTAATTTATTATTGCAAAAATAGTATTTTGTTAATGAAACTAAGCTCCACGACAGCTGCAGCAATCAACTTCCTACGGGAATGCTAGTTTCAAGTCAAAGGCTGAACAAAGTTCTGAATTGGGGTTTCGGCGGCTACCTTAAAGCTAATTTTAAACAATTCCAGAGAAAATATGGATTCTTTGTGACGACGATTTAGGTATTCGCAATACACAAAATGATAGAAAAGGAATAGAAATTACCTAGAACTAATCCGATTATTTTATGAACTGGGGCATTGTTTTCGAGAAGTAGGCGTCGTGCCATGCGTCTTTGAACATTTTTTCCTTGGATCATATAATTAGGATTGAATTTCGATTTGGATGATCAGTCTCTGGGATTTTTGCTACAGTTTAAGCACTCCAAAAAGCACTATGCTCACATTTGATTTTTCCACATTTTCCCATACGAAATACTTGGACCGAGGGCCCTCTTTACATGACCTATCTGGCTTCAGCTGCTCCTGGCATGGTATACAGCGATCGTTATTCCATTGTACTGATTTCAGTACTACAAAATCATTTCAAAAACTTCGTAAAACAGAGGTGAATCACTCCTAGGGACCGGCCTTTCACTTCGTAAATCAATAAAATCGAGGTTTTGTAAAATAGAGGTCATTTTACATGGTTTTCCTATATACAAAGATCGGGACCGGCGGAATTGTTCGTAAATTGGTGTCATTTCGTAAATTAGAGGTTCGTAAAAAAGAGGTTCTACTGTATATGTGATTTTTCTGAAGAATTGAACTTTAACACGTTCACTGAGGGGCTGATTAAAGCCCTACCCCTCACAGCGTGGTTCGGCCCACCGGTGGGTCACACTCAGCCTTTTACATGGGTGGTGTGGCCCACCAGTGGGTCACAGTCCTCCCGAGCTTCTGGCCGCTGCCAAGGGATGGTGGTTGAAGCAGCAACACTCAACTGTTTCCTGAGATTACAGGAAGGCTGGGGAGGCGACTCCCAGCCTTGCACCCAACCCGCCCCTCCACCAGCTACATGGGGCATGCTATCGGCTAGACCCCGGCATGGGATGGGGAAAGAGAGGGGCAACGATACAATGCATATGCTAAAGATTTGCTGACGTTCGGAAAACCCAGGATACTCCCACCCATCTCTGTTCATTGCTCCTGCTCTTGTTCGTGCCCATCAGTGAGATGTTGACACCCGACCATGTGTCACTGATTCCCCAGCCCTGTGCACACTATGAGAAAAGGAAAGGGGGATCCTTTGGAAAGAGTAGTAGTTGGTCTCAGAAAAAAGTAGTGTCTGCATTTCAGAAGATGTACACCCAGCAAGAGCACGGTCACTCATTCACTTACTGAGGGATTGGCTCAAGAACGCTACCGGGTTCCGAGTCCGAGAACGATGAGAATAGGAGGGTGGACTCCCCAGCTCCAGCTGGTCGCAACAAGAAGGGTCATGGCCTAGGAACTTATCCTAAGGATACCAAGAACCGGTACCAACACAACTACAATGCAAGCTACATGAATTATTGCAGGAAAGGCAAAGAAAGGAAAGCAGCGCAATCTGCCACACCAAAAGCACACCAGTTCTGCTTGGATTGCGAAAGAAATCCTGCCATGTGCCTGTCCTGCTTCAATGCCCACAATTAATTTTGGATTTCTGATGAAAGGCAAATGTTTTACTAAAACACGTTTGAAATGTTTATTAAATCTTTAAGTGTTATGGTCCATAAGCTTCTTAAACTATGCTGATTATTAGTCAATTATCTCATTTTGTACGTTTGTTATCTCAATTCTATGTGCCATATATTTGTACCTAACATTCTCATTATTTTTTACAAAGTTGATATATGTTTTGCAGTATTGAATATTGTTCATCCTTATGTATAAAAGTCATAAAAACGTGAAAAAAACAGAAAAAAACAAAGAAAACAAAAAAATAAACATATTTTGGATATAATATGCAAATATGTAAATTTGTTTGTGACCCACCGGTGGGCCACACCGCTCACGCTGAAAAAAGTTTCAGGAGGGGCGGCGTAGCCCAACGGTGGGTCACACTAAGTGGCACATAGAAGTCTATTATTTGAACTATGACTAATCTCTGGGTGAAGTCACTCAAGAAGTTCTCGATTCCTACTCTCACAATACTCCACGCAAGTTACGATAATTCAAAGAATTTTAAGGTGGCGGTGCTAGATGTACTTGCGCAACCCACTGGTGGGCCACGTCGCAGTGAACACGTTAAGGAACATTTGAGTAGCAGAATGTAAATCTAATTCAATTCTAGTCACGTAAAATTTTTTTTCTGAAAGTTAAAATTAATTACTTCAATCATAATCCTTTTCTGGCAAAAATATGTCCGGGATAGCATCAGAAAATGACTTAGATCAGAATCAAAGGTGATAAAAGGCAATATTTAACATCATGGTCTCTTCTCATTTGTAACCCAAATAATTCATTCACTTCCATGATATTACTCACTTTTTTTCAATTACAGACATTCCACAGAGAAAAAATTATTCACCTTGACCATGATTCGAACCTGAATCTCCTGATTTCTGACCAATTACAGTAAACCCCCATTAGTTCGAACCCTCTTAATTCGAAATATCGAATAATTAAAAGTTGTAAGCAGTCCCTGACCAATGGAATAGGAAATTACGTACTTTATAGTATGGATAATTCGAAATACGCTTAATATGTAACTCGAAGTCGAATTTCGACCCGTGACGCCCCAACGTATCGTTTATTTCGAAACGATTCACTGGGGTAGCGCCATTTGATGGTAGTAAGTGCTTATATTTGTTGTGATTTTGGTATTGATTTCTTGAGCATTCGTTACTTTAAAGTGCTTCCAAGCTATTTTGAACATTTTGTAGTGCTTATGGTGCGCCGTGCACCAGCAGCTGTTTACCCCTAATCAAATATATCTCGAGTGCACACACATCTCGGCCACTCCATCCCTAGCTTTTTTCTGGGCATTCACGCCATGCCTTCCCCTTTCTTCCTCCCGAGCCTCCCCTTCTCGAGCGATGACTGTAGGTGTCAGCATTTGACCATCGCCAGGAAAGGTCACCATAACCTTTTGACACACGAAGTTCTTCTCACAGTAAAACAAATCGTAAAGATCCATCTTCCGAGAAAAGATTGACCGAGTATTTCTATCGCCTCGCTGTGATTTTAACCATAGTCATGCATTTCATGCAAGTATTTAGTGTCATAGGTATCATAAGTGAAAAACTTTGTAACTATGATTTAGCACCTGATTTTTTGCCTGCTGTTTTGTACTCCTTGCGGAATTCTCGAGCTTCATATTTTACCTATAACAATTTATTCCTTCATTGTAGGTGAAATCCGTTTAGTCCCTTACATCTGTGGACGGAAGGTAGGATTTGAGATGCCTCAAAAGAGAAAACACAAGGAACTGACAATAAAAGAGAAATTCAGTGTAATTTGTGAGGAGATTGTGGGGTAAAAACAAAAATGGAAAACACAAAGCATTACAATATTCCGCTTTCAGTCCTGTCAACATACCTTAAAAATCGTGATACAATTGAATCTCAACTAGAGAGAGGAAAGGACGATGGCAGGAAGAAGAGGATACGGGGAGCAAAATTTGAAGAGTCAGAGAGTGGTTGGAGTGGTGCTTCCAACGCAGGTCATATAACATTCCTCTATCAGGGCCATTGGAGAAAGTAAAGGCCGACATGATCGCACTTAAAATGGGCCAAGAATTTAAATACTCCAACGGGTGGTTTCTGAGATACCAAGTGGCATGGTATTGTGTCTTTGCGCAGGAGTGGAGAAGGATAATCAGTTGACATAGAAGCAGCTGAGAGATAGCGATCGAACGCCAAACACATTTTTGGGGACTACGCACCTAAAGATATTTTTAACGAGGATGAAAGTGGAATATTATACAACCATTTACTGTGGAGGAAAAAGAAGCATGGAGAGACTAACCGTAGTGCTATGTTGCTATTCCGATGACAGCTAGAAGTTACAGCCTCTGATGATCGGAAAATACAGCAGTCCTAGATGCTTCAAAGGAGTCCAAACCATTCCCTGTGTTTATAGTGCTAATAAGAAATCTTGGATGACCACTAAATTATTTCTTGAATGGCTCTTAATTTTCGAACGAAAGATGGCTGGTCGGGAACAAAACATTCAGTGTGCAGAGCACAACACTGAAGGGCTCACTCTAAATAAATAAACAAACTACTTTCGATTACTTTTTTTCAGCAAAAGATGACTTTTTCGCAGATGTCCTTTACCCATTTTCCCGGCGTAAGCACTTTTATTGTTTGGTAGCCGCTCCTCCCATCTCACTTTGCATGCATCCCCATATTCCTTTGTTTGCCCCAAATTGCTGACGAGTTTTGGTTCACACAATCAGCTTTGTTTATGCTTTTCCCATCTACTCTTGTCCCATCTCCCCAAACTTGAATGTGAATGATGAGGTAAGGAGGGCAGACGATATGGGGACTACTTTTGTGTGGTGTCCGTCCGACACTGTTTCAGCAATTTTTTCTTGGGTTCTTTGGGAGGGGTAAGGGATTCTGGGTTCGTCACCGACCTTGACGTGATGCTCCACCCCTACCATCATCTCCCCTCTCCCAAACCCATCCACCATTGGATGCCACCTGAGAAGATAGGGCGTGGGAAAGCGATGAGTGAAATGTGATACTTTTGGTTTGCGGTCATAACTGATAAGGGACTTTGAGCGGGGAAGGAAGATGATGCAGCAGTTCATCATTGTAGAAGTCTTCGGGGAAATGAGATGAGAACAGGCCGGTAAATTTAAAAGTCTACGGCAAAAATTTTGGTGACCTGGAAAATGCACCTTATGTGGTATTATTGACACATGCCCGAAAACATTCAATTTATTTTCCACATGAACGCATCTGATAGTGCATACTTCTCCAACTTAAACTTGAATCTGATAAACACAAAGAATTTCGGCAATCAATTCCTCATTTTAGTACATATTCTTTGCCTTTTTATCGCAGTATGGTGATTATCTCAGAAATGTGTGATATTTTTCGTTAATTTTCGGAAAGTAGGTTTAGTTCAAGCCCGGAAAATTCGAAGTCCATTTTTTTCGGTCCCTTGAATTTCAAATTAACTAGGTTTTACTGTAATACTTTTTTCCTCTAAACTTTTGAGCCTCACAATTTCATAAATATTACCTTCTTAGAAGAGATTTCATTTGATGCAGATGCCACACTCTCAACACATGCTGAAAGTACATCGTGGGAAAGACCTCGGAATGTAGCTCTATCCACACATCTGTGTAGTCGTGAAAGGCAGGCTAGGGCACGTCGAACAGAAGGATACCACATGCCATGTAAATCTGCTGGGGAAGCTGTAACATACAAAGAATACAGCACTATATTCTACAGTTAAAAGGCTAAACACTGTTCAACACCCATTAAACCATTACAATCGAATACCACATTGAGATTTAATATTTTTTTCCATTTCAAAATTTTGCATACTTTTTGTAACAATAGATAAATCATAAAAAGCTAAGAAAGTGCTGTGAACAACAGTTAATTGATCATTTTTTCCTACTCTCCCTAAACTTATGGATAGATGGATACAAGGGACCAGTAATTTAATGCCAAGTTGAAATAAATCATCTTACAAATGTTAAATTTACCACTAATAAATGAGACAGATATGCATGTATTATTACCATTGATCTGGCATGAACTCAAAATGCCAAGGCTTTTTTGATGAAAATGTATTTTTTTAGTCAGAAATTTACATTAAACCTAATACATATTAATACTCTGAAGTCCTATTTCTGTCTTTTAAACTAGTAAGATACAGAGCAAATAAAAGATATTCAAATGTTGTTTTCTTACCATTAAAATATAGCATAACTATTTTGGAATATTTGGCATTATGAGTCATTAAATAGGAACAAAAGGAGACGACTGTCAGAGCATGCCTCCCATACATTTCATCTGTTTTGGGGAAAATATCCAGGATTTAAAAAAAAATTAATAACGAGACCATCCACCTCCCGCCACCCAAGCAGAGGGACCACCTCATAAGAGCTAAGGACCCAATTGGACTCAAAACGCCAGGCATCTACTGAGTTCCGTGTGAATGCGGCGACGCCTACATCAGAGAAACTGGATGCATGATTGAGACATGGCTGAAAGAACATAAATGACATCTGAGGCTGGGACAACGGGAAAATTCCACCATTGCCGAACACAGCATCCACCATGACCACTCCATCTGGTTTGAAGATGCCAAGATTCTGACACGGTCCTCAAAATATTGGGATCGTGTCATAAAAGAAGCCATCGAAATCTGACTGGAAGACAAAAATTTCAATCGAGAGACAGGCTTCTCAATCAGTAACACGTGGAAACCCCTGTCAAAAATTATCAAAAATCAACGGAGCACTCCGGACAGAAGATTGGTTGCCAAGACGCCATTCCATCGCGGTGACCAATCACGTGGCACCTGACCTCCCGGCAAGGGTATATAAGGTGGCCAAAACCTCAGTTCGACACTCATCTGCCCTGATGACGGTGCCCAAGTCGAGCATCGAAACTTCGGCCATGGACAACCTGACCCGGTGGAACACCCGAAAAATTTTCTACAAAAGGTAACTTATAAAATTCTGACAGTCAGAAATACAGATGAAATGGGAAACTTAAGGGTGCCAGGCCACCTGAAACATGGCTCAAGAGGGTCAAATTTATGGTAAGAAAAAAACTTTGGTGTTCTTCGTTCAAAGGTTTATGATCCTCATCGCCCATCCTGGTGCATGGATACTAATCCATTTTGTAATTAAGAAAGTCTGACAAACTTTGCACTTAAGCCCAATATAGAAGACTCCCAGACATTATGAATATAACATTCTCTTTTACTGCCAGCCCTTAGCAGGTAGGCTATGCAAAACTACCAAACCTATTGTTCATTAAGTTTGAAAGATTGCATTAAGTCTATTTTACGCATTATTTTAAGGACTTAATTTTCATTAATGAACTTCATGATGGCAATCCATTTTTGGTTTCGGGATATGATAGCATTAATGCCATATAATTATCGGAGGCAGCAGCTCACCATTACGGCAAATATTTAAAACTAAAAAAGTCTGCTAATAGATGGGCCCATTGCAGTTTTTCTACACCAGAGAATACTTCTGGTAGAACAAGGGTTCAGTATGTATTTTTAGTGGAAAAGTAGAAAAATGGCTTAAATTATAGTTTCATTGTCATTTCAACACAACATAACAAACAATTGACCAGTCTTACTTCCAGCTTGAGATCGTCCAGGATGCTCGCCACCACTGTTGATAATCGCAGCTACCTCCTGAGATGTGGCTGAACCCAAAGACACAACAGAGCTACGAGACTCTGAACGACGAAGAACGCCATGTTGCACAGCCGATATACTTTGAGCAATGGTCTGGAAGAGTAAATGAGAATGAAGACAGATTATTTAATGCACCGAGCATGAAAGCTGCTTTGATTCAATAAGGAGATTGGCTATTGTGCCACATAGACAACCTAAGCTTTTCTTGAAGAAAAATGGGATCGGGTTGGTATGGTGCATGAGTACTGGCCTCCCATCCTGAGGGCCTGGGTTCGATTCCCGGTAATGGTGGATTTTTCAGTAGAAAATAAGTCCCCACTTGAGTGTCTGTTGGAGGGCATTTCAAGTTCAGTACTCCGTCCGTCAGATGGGACGTTAAGCCCATTTTTTTCTCTCCACCCTTCCTCTGTTGCCTAAAAACTCCTACCATCACCCAGTTACCCACCTATCCTAAATTCCTAAATGGCACAAATGACCTCAGCTGTCAGTCGCCTCCCCTGAATAACCAACCAATCAACTTGAAGACAAATTCAGCAAAAATCAAGAATGTTTAAACACAATAAGGAATGCTAAAATCGTCTTCATCTTTCTGCAGTTATGCAGTAAAATTAAATTTCTGACGCAGTATGAAATAATCTGGGCAGTGATCCCAAAACTTATGTCCAAAGAGTCCTAGCATTAATTGAAGACTGCCAACTCATTCCATCTTCAATAAATTTAGACCACTTCAATGAGAGAGTAGAAGACTAAATGCTAGATTAAGGTTACTGAAAAAATTAAAGTCAATAGAGTTCAAGATTGATGCAGTGGGGATAATCTCACCCCCACACTATGTATATCAGCAATTTAACGAAAAGCGATAACACAAGAGAAATATATAGTTGAATATGGAGTTCCTAGTATTCACTTTTTACACCAAACATTCCTGAACACAATACAATAGCAAGGCACAATACATGATGATCAATCTCCTTTCAACCCCTTTTCTACCTCATTTTCCTCTTTTTCCCACCTCTAACAGCTGGGTTGTCTTGCACTGGCATGCAGGGTAATGAGTAAATGTAGAATACACCGGAGTAATAAGTGGAACAAGTTTCTTGAGTAAGAGTCATAAAGAAAGTGTTAATACAGATAAGATACTTTAGATATGACGGCAAGTCGTAATGCTCACAATAAAAAGGCTAACACTGTCGAGATATGATTGTAATAATTATCACTTTATATTTAGACAACCAACAAATAAACATGAATCATACCTGAACAAATTCAGATCATCTGACAATTATTAAAACACAAAATCACATGTGAAGGCAAGGTATGAACTGCTGTTATAAAAATGACACTCCTAAGACAATATGGCACATTTAACTAGCTATCTTTAGGATTAGTTTGTATATACGCTGATTTTCTGTAGCTTAACCAAAAAAATAAGAGATAGCTCATTATTCAGTATACATTTATAGTGCAAATTAGTCCAAAGCTTTTAAACAGAGTAAACACAGTTAATATAATGGATCCAGCACAATTCTAGCACATAGGTACACAAGTCACTCATGCAAGTACTACAATTCTGAGAAGTTGTAATCAGCACTATTGTTTCTGTACTCAAATTTAAAAATTTACTCAGCACAGTGAAATGCCCAACTCTGTGAACACACCAGAGAAATAACTACAAAAGTACATAGGATCATAGCAAGGGTAGAGAATACTCATTTGTATGATCCAATGTTGACCCACCTCCATCATTTCCAACTTCTCTGGATAAGCTAGATCACCAGGTGACGGCTTATAGCCTTGAACATCTGAACGTAAATAAAGATAAGTTCTGAAGACTAATCTCTCTTGTACATCCTGCAGAAGCTGCCTGGCCACCTTTCCAAATGCTTCTAAAGCTTCGGCTGCAATGAAAGTGACACACATTCAGCAAAATCATAGATGAAGGCAATGTTCAAGGAAGAGAGAACATTAGTAACAGTCAACAACAGTAAAATGAAATAACTACGGTATTACAATAAATACATACTTATGAAAGTGCCTAAAATCCTAACATGCTTCATTAAACATATTTCTATGCTTATAACACTATTTAAAATTTTACATATAAACTATGATAAATAAACTAAGACTTAGCAGGAACTATATCAGAGGAGCTACACACAACTGCAGAGCAAATCACAATCACTGACCTTGGAAAACATACATTGAGAATTCATGTCAATAACCAATGTTTTAATTATTTAACTTTCCCCTTATAATGGTGAAATTAAAAATGAGGGATTAAAGAAAACAGCCTGGATTAACTTCCGGAGAACCTCATATATACATAGTCTCTCATAGTACTCGGAAAACTTACGACTCGCTTGCACATGATCTTCGAGCATCTCTCCACGAAGGATGGAACATAGTTCAGCCAGTGTCTCCAAGTGGTTTACATGGATGACCAGAGGGCGGAGTGCATCATACAAATGATTACATAAACCTTCCAAGTAGGTCCTGGAAAAACAAATTACATAGCACACTAATAACCATAACTAAATTTTAATTATTTTATTAACTTTACATGGAACTTAATAAATAATGGTTGCATATAAAGTAATTAATAACCAATATACATTTTTAACACATGAACTTGATATGGATATGGAAATTTAACAGGACTATCCTTAAAAGTAAACACGTAATTTGAGTTTTCATTCAAAGTATTCAAATTTGAGGGTGCCCACTTATACAGGAAAGGAATATTCCACACTTTGCGCCAATTTTTTCCCATTTTTACACTATTCCTTTTACAAGAAAGTCAATACAGCTTGGACACAGAGTTCAAATTCTGCATCATAAACAAAAAAGATATGTATTAAAAATACAAGAGAACAGTAAGTTCTTCATGCATTTAGCTACTAATGGTTCACTCCGAACTAAATGGCATGAGAGACAATCATGCCCCATGTTCCTAGTCTCTTCCATTTGAAAATTCATTGCTGTCAGCATATCTTAAATACTAATGTAATCCCTCATGTAAGATTCATGAAAGCCATATATCATCTCTTACAAACAAAGTCTATCACTTCAATGTTTATCTGCCATCATAAATACCTTTTAAGCCACAAGAATGTTTTTGACATTTTCTCACATTTAACAATTGAAATCCACTAAATGCACATGCTTTATAAAATTTTAGAAGAGAAGAATTTGATCTAATTCTGGAAAACTACCACTTTACATGAGTAAGAATTTTAAGCACTTTTTATGTAAGAAAATTTGACATTATATGCGGAATAATACATTTTTTCCTGCAACTGATTTAATTGGTTCAAAATAACTTCAGGTTCAGGTAATGCAGGTTATCAGAGGAAAGAAATAAATCAGGTAGCCTGAAGAGAGTTGTATATAATACTATATTTTTCAGAAATTATAGTGAATTAAAGGAACTAACGTTTCAAAAGGTTGCTTTACACAATACAATTTTTTGTACAAACACATGTATAACAAAATTGTACTGTGTAAAGTGGCAAATTGTATGAACGCTTGTGCAAATGTCTGAATGACTATACGGAAAATAGAACCTGTTCTAATTCCATTCAAACAAACATACAATTTCGTTCAGTTTATAAAAGTGTTTGTACAAGAAATTGCACAAAAAATTGTATTGTGTAAAGCGGCCTAAAAAATCCATATGATGCAAGAAAGATATCTGAACTACCATGGGGTCAGAAAAGAATGTCGCAGATATGTCTACATTAAAGATAACAACTTCTCTTAGTTTGCCATTTGGAGGTTCGAATAGAGTATAAAAAGGAGGAATTATTGGATGTGTCCAGCTAAACCCAGGTTGATTAATGACATGGACAGCAAATCTTCCCAGGAAACTAAATGTAGAACAGAGAATGGAACTAACTTAATCAGATGCACAATTTTGAAATGTTTCTGGGATTAGGATTTGGTGGGTTCTACTCTGACCAACCACACCAATCTCTAATTTCCCTGCAGTTTTGTACTGAAACCCTTGTTTTTTGATATTTCTAACATATCCATGAAATCATTTGATACTAATCTGGAAACAAAAAAAATCCTAAACAAAGCCATTTCTACTTTATTTAAATGTTTCAAGGCTTGTGCACTTGAAGTACATACTGATAAAACTACAGAGTTCAACTCAAAGTTCAATTTAATTGATCATGGTATAGCTAACCCAGGTAGAGTTCTAGGTCCAATTTTGCATGAAGTTCACACACCAGGGTAGAAGTCTGTTACTTTCACTGTCCTGCTTGTGGTTTCCTGGCAATCACATATAGTCAAACATCTAATAGTGGATGTCTGAGACTAGAAAAATCATCTGCTATTCAAAGGGGGGAGATTTAGGACACATTTCTGTCAATTACTATGTCAATGCATTAACATATACCCTAATGTAACATGAAAATTTTATTTATTCTATATTGAAAAATAGGTATATCTCATTAAGATAAAAATCATGATTTGAAACAATAATAAGTTTTTTATGCTTTGAAGATAAGGATAGCAATTTTTTCTAAAAGTTTCATAGTCACATATACTTCAAGAAATACATGTTTTCACCATGGGAAGCAAAAATTTTACTGGATAGCTCATACAGCATGTCTGTTATTGGAGGGTATCTAAATAAAAATATTTCTTTTCTGATATCTGAGTCTATACTGAGAGTAGGTATCTACTATTTCAGGGGCATAGATAATTGTTTTCTCTGTGGGGGTTCAGTCCTCAATGAAGAATAAATAGTGAATATCTTTTAGTATAATTGATTGCTGTTGGATTGTTAAGCATATGTGATCCATGTCACAATTCTTTAGCTTTAAATTATCTTATGATACCTTGGTGACTCATAATATGGAATTAGCTGATAATAAAGATTTACAGACTTAGTAGGTATGTACTCATTTACATTCTTATTTTATATAGGTAGGTATATCTTGTTTGGGGAGGGTTCAGACACCCTTGACCCACCCTTTATCTAGCCCCTATGATATTTGGAGGTGTTTTGATACCAGGAGATCATAAAGACTGCCATTTATAGACACCCTCTATTTGGAGGTGTCCATTAAAGGAGGCTTGATTGTATTTCAACCCAAAGGTTACTCAAGAAAAGCCACTATGTGACTTTGCAGATTAGACTTTAGAAGAAAAAGCAATAAATAATGGCTGTTTATGTTGTAAAGAAAATGGGTTTGTTAATTCCCAACAACAGCAACTTTATTAAGTTCTCAATAGAATGCCATAAACATATGAGTTATGAAGAGACATCTTTTAACTTCCGTAATGCAGTATTCAATGAAAGTATATAAATGGGCACCTCTGACAGCAATGCAAAATCAGACATGTATCTATATTTTTTGCCATAGGATGCAGGCTATTTTTTTTACAAAAGATGTGTCTTTAAGGCTGTGAAATACAGTAGGTTGGGTTTGGCTGGATGTTTCCAAAGAAGCATCTCCAGTATTTGAACCTGAGTACTACATGGGTAAAACACTCTACTTGCTGGGCCACTATGCTGTTTCCTTAGATTAATTTTATCATTTAAAAAATCACTTACGTAAGAAGAGGAGATGGTGCTGAAAAGAACTGGAAGAAAAGCTGATATTCATCTTCACACACTCGCACAAGGAAGGCACAAGCTGACCGGAAGATGGCGCAGTGATCTCCTCGGAGACCAGGAATGCCACTTCCACCCCTCCACAGGGTGCTCGACTGGCTTTTAGGACCTTGGGCTGAACCCTCCTTCCCTCCACCTTCCTTGCTCATCTGCGATGGCGGCTGTGTCAGCTCTGCCACTCCTGCTGCTACACTTTCACCCACTATCTGCTCCCTCTGAATCACATAACACTGATGACATTCTGAGAGCAAATGACGATATCTAGAAAGAGAAAGATAAATTTGAAATTTTATCCGTGAAAAATTACATCTTGTATCTCAAGTAGCCTAAATTATTTGCATTAAATCACTGACTCAGGGCTTTTGTCCAGACGGCTTTCCACTTGCTTCAGTAGTTCTCTCACACGTGGAGCAGAGGCTCTGAACCTCCCATAAAGAAGAGCAAATGTTTTTGCAGAAGGATCGGCTGTTGACCCACCACCAGCATCAGCTGTGCTCTCTTGAGCTTGCCGAGTTGCACTTTCAAAGGTGTTAACCACGTACGTCCTTGCCAAAGCCACAGCACGACCAAGGGCATGCTTGTATTTTGCTAAATAGGCACTTGACTCCTTATACTTTGGCTGTAAATATTACATTCTTGAATTAACTCATAAAAATTACAGATTCCACACCTTGTCTCTCATCAAGAAAAAATAAAATCCACGTAATTAGAGTATTCTGATCAAATATAAGCAACTAAATTTACATAAGCTGAATTCAGCTTTTACGTGACACAATTCAATGATCCAACATTAAAGAAAAATTACAATCCTACCTACCAACTTTTTGTCGCCATTAACTTAGTGATTAATAGCAGCAGGAAAAAATTCAGCACAATTTTCATGAGGGCAGTAATGAATGAAAAGGAAAAAAATAGGTCAAACTTACATGACTTCCCATATAATCAATACATTCGTCAAGTTTGTCAAGAATGCGAATGAAAGATTCACTGGATGGAGACAATGTGGGGGATTCCAAGCGACTCATCAATATATCAACTTCAGTGAAATAATGCAAGCGCCTTTCCACTTCATTTGAAATTTCAATTAGCTTATTCTGGAATAAACATTTATGTACGTTATTTACATCATAAGTTAATTGAACCACTTGAAGCATGCTTTAGTGAGTCTGTAAGCACACACTTCCTCTCTCACAGTTTATTCGACCTTTATCAAAGCATGTGTATCACATATTGTCAGAAATAATACCTGCTCCGACAGCAGATGTTCACTGACTTCATGAAGGGAATTAGTTTTAGTGGACACCAACTGATATTGCTCATTTAAGAATCCCAGGTCGCTCAAAGCATTTTCAACCTACAATAGGGAAGAAAAGTCAGTATAATAAAAAACACAAACTTAATCGAATGCCGTAAATGTACTAAAAATGTCACAATACTATGGATATATACCTGATTTAAGAGAACGCCGCATTCTTCACGGTGCTCCTCAAGTTGTTTCTGGTAGCTCTCGTAAACCACATCGTTTTCCTTCACCAATTCCTCTTCAACTCCAAAATACCAGTTTAAGAACTACAATGAATAAGTATGTGCCCACATGACAAAGTGAAACCCATTCCCCGCCAAGTAAAGTAATAACACACACAAGGGGTATATCAGTAATCCTACCTGCTGTGAGGTTTCTATGCGAATTTTGCCACTAATTAGGTCGGAAAAACTGGGAGACAATTCGACATGATCTTCCACTTCTGCACCAGGCACTTTAGAAGAGGCATCATTATCGCTATGTAACTAGAGAGTAAATGAGAATACCATAAGATAATTCCTTAAATAAACGATAGTTCTTCAATATCATCCAACAATTCTACAAAAAGAGATGACTTACTCCAGCAGGAAGAGGTCGAACACTTAATAGATTAGAAAGAGCTTCAATTGCCTCTTCCTGATCAGAAGTCAATGGAGCTAATGGATTTTGAAGCCTTTCCCAGTCAAGTAACTTATTTTGTATCGAACGAGCGTCGGTTTTCGTGGCGTCATTCATGGCAATTATCAATTTTCAAAGGTCTAAGATTGGTACACATGCTTTATGCAATGTCATTAATATTGATCCTCACCGCAATCCTATGAATAACATTTCTTTAGGTGATCACCGACACCGAATGCACCTGACAACTGCGCTCATGGCGACTCATTTGTTCGCCGCTTGCGTGGCATATGTGATTTGTTTTGAATTGCCGATAGCGGCCTTCAAATCTTCAAACGATTATTGAGTCACAAACATGAGTGGATAATGCGTTGGAAGGAGGGATTGACTCGGATATTTAGACAGAGTAAGTGTGTTTAATTTTCAACTTGACGCAATCATGCTATGTGTAGTTCACTGAGACATGTATTAAACTTCTAAATGAAACACACTATGTCATTCCCTCTAATATGCATACATAATCATGATTATTTCCCTAAGGGTTCATTTAAAAAACAACTGAATAAATATCTCCTGTACAAATGATATTATAGTCTTATTGGATATTTAGAAGAGATATATGTAGCCAGTAGTATTTAATTGGCAAGTGTATTGAAATAGCATTAACGTATACTTGAATGTGCCATTGCAGAATTATTATTCTATTATATTATTCTTAAACACTAGCTTTACTGTCAGTAGGATTTTGCAGGTTTTTCACACCCCCCTTCTTGTGTGGGTGTTTTCCTGCAGTGGGTTTTTGCGTAAAGGATGTAAGCATAATAATCCTCACGTTTTTCCCACATTGTAAATTCTTTCACACACTATTAGATATGTAATATTGATATATTGTGTATGTATATTTCTTTTGTGTTAATTTATCATTCTTTAATTCCTATAAGTGTATTCTTTACTGATTTTTTTAACCTCAGATTGTAATTGTTTTAGTTATTGACCACTATTTCTTTTATATATTTATTTTGACGATGGCAGAAGGGACAGTTTTGTCTCAATCTCGCCCCAATAAAGACCTTTTATTATTATTATTGCCTTGTATGTTGCCACTACATAGTGGCAACATTTAATTCGAGACTGGTGACTGTCACATTGAATTATGGGGTGTTTTTCAGTTTTTATTTTTGGGAATACTGTTCTCGAAGATCTCTCAAGCTATAATAGTAATATTTTTATTCGGCTAAGACACAGCAGTGTCATCTGTCAGCATAATTTAATTTTCATCAAAAAAAGAAAATAGCTTTATTATAACTAATTCTCAGCCAAGTACCCCTCTTTTGGGTTTTATAGTGTAGTCATTAACAATTTTGGCACAAACCTTTAAATACTGACTACTTGAGCAGAGCTCAGAATTCTATCCAAAGCTTCAAAATCTATCTATCTTCAAAATCTATCTAGTCCAGTGGAAGGCTAACTGAAGTAATTTTTTGCTAACTGCAACGATGTGGCAGCCTCAATCTAGCCTTGAATGTAAACATACATCAATGGAGTGATTTGTAGTGGGGGGATACTGAGTCAGTTAGGAGTAGCTTTAGTTATGAATGGAAAATTATGTTGTAGGGTTGCCAATATAGAACAGGTGAGTGACCAAAATATTGGTTTGGGAAGTTAAGGCAGATTCTAATTAGCAATCAAGAAGAGGTGAACAAAAGCTAAGATCAATATCATCACATTTAGTATAGGTGGGTATTTGGTACGCAGAGGAATATTTAAGGGAATAGAAGAAAGGCAAAGCAAAACCAAGAACTCACATTAGCCTGCAGTTAACAAAGGGTATGAGGAATTTTCAGGGAATAGAAGAAGGGTTGAGTAGAACCAAGCACTGGCATTAGCCTGTGCTTAAAAAATATACTAAGGGGCCATGATTCAGCATCAAACCTGATTGATGGAGTTTTTGACTTCCACACAACATTCTTCAGGGGCTATTGCACCAATGAAAAATTATAGCCACTGAAGTAAAATATAAGCACTGTGTTGGAAGCCAGTACTCTAGCCACCGACCAATCCAGAACCCTCATAAAAGGGCAAGGGCCTAGCCACATTGAATCACTGGTTCCCTTATAATCACCATGCATAGTTAAGCAATGTTGGCCAGGATGAAGGTTGGATGGTTGACCCTCCTCCATACCTCTACCGCAGTGCTCTTGTCCCCTGTCTGCAAGTGGTGGGCAGGTTAAATGTGGGTTGGCATAATGGATCTAAAGAGTCCCAGGCCATGAGTAAGTGCCAAGGGGGCTCTAGAAGGTCTCCGCCCACCCCTCCAATTTATATTTTATTTTACCCCTGTAAAAACCTATCAATGAATTTAGCAATGATCCAGTTTTACTTGTCAGCTTCTACCTAAGGGGAGGTAGAGATGGATTTTTCAGCTGAAGAAAATAGAACGTAGAGCACCTAAAGGTAAGCAATGGGGTCGTTTACCATATTTTTTTATAGCCGAATCTGATAATGTTTGTAAAATAAAAATACCTGTATTTTCCCGTTTTTTGATCCGACAATTATTGCTAGAGTTATGAGCGGCGAAAAACTGAAGTTTTTAACCCTTTCGGAAAAGTGGGTGTGGTGCAACCTCTGACGTAAATCGACTTCATTGAATAACAACTGAGCCCGTGAAGCTACTTTGCCTTATTGCAATGGGGGAGCACAGCTGACTCGGCCAATCGGAGCAATTGCGACAGCATCTGTGCGAGCAGACCTTCCAAGAATCCCCCTCCACTCCCTTCCCCTCCCCTGACAGCAGTCAAGGACGGGAGGAAAATGATGTCAATGTTATCACAGCAGCATTTTCGGTGGGCGTCACCTTTTGCTTATTTTAATTTTTGATTTATGAGTCAATGGTTGTGGTCAGAAGATTCATTTTTTCACTAAAATTCTTTTTTTGTTTCCATCTAACAATTTCGTGCAAAAAATTGCGATTTTGGTTCCGAGTAAACGCCCCCATTGTTATGAGTGATTTGAACGTGGGGAGGTTGAAATTTGAGGTGGGTGAAAGGAGAAATAAAGGAATATCGGTTATGAACAAAACACAACTGAGAAAAAAATGCCATTTTTTTTGTGCAAAAGAAATGGCGTAGTAATCACAGACACATCTTTTAAAAACCATTAGATATATAGGCACTAGGTTACTGCTAAGAGTGATAGGGAGATTCTAGAGAGATCACATCATGTTTGGCAAAAATTGAGGAATGGTTTGATTAACAAATTTGTTTCGGATGATGATATTTGGCATTATCAGGAGCAGGGCATGCCAACTGGCATTCGGTACCATTAGGTAAAGCCCATAAGCAATGAGCTGCCATTCCACCTGCAAAGTCATAATATCAATTGTAATAGTTTTTTTAACACTGACTCCAACAATTATCATAAATAAGTACTGTAAAAACTTATTTTATATTCATACAGAATTTGGAGATGAAGGAGGGCTATGAGGTGGAATGAAGAGGCATAGAGCAAAGAGGAAGGAATACCAGGATCAATTTGATGAAAGTCTTACAAAAATAAAGGTATGGCAACTATAAATAATGGATGGGAAAATCTGAATAAGGGAATATTTAAAGTAGTGGGATGAAATAGAATAATGAATAGAGGAGTCTAGTGCATGACAAAGAAGAACTTCATATATTCCACAGCAATATTTAATTTGGCCCAGATTTTGACTGCTCTGCAGTCATTATCAAGGTCTTTGAGAACTGTGATGAGAATAAGAGAAGCATGTACATATATAAAAGGAATGGCAGGAGATGTAAGAAAGATTCCACAAGGTTACGCCAGAGACCATTGAGTTTAGAAGAGTATAGAATAGATAAGAGACTAGGGAAGGTTGGGTAAGCATGGAAGAAGGAGGGAAGGAGTTCCACATGGAGTTTAGAAGAGTATAGAATAGATAAGAGATTAGGGAAGGTTGGGTAAGCATGGAAGAAGGAGGGAAGGAGTTCCACATGGCATGGAGTAGGTAGCAGATATCAGAAGTTTAAAGAGGAATTTAGAGTAGGAAATATGAATTCGATAGGAAGGAATTGAATACTGTGAATATCAACATTCCTGCCAGAGTTGGAGAAACATTTACGGTTGTATAAGATTAGAGATTCATATACAATTTGGCTGGTGTCATTTCAAAGTTTGATCAATAAGAAATACTAGAAGATTGTGTAAACCTATGTGACACTTTTGCACATTCAAACTCCCTGTAAGGTTGATAAAAAAAATCCTATCCACTGGTACCTTTTTCATTACTAGAAGCTTTGTACACATTAGGTAGTTGACAAAAAAGGATTCTTTGAGGAGGTTTCCGCGGTGTGCAGGGTTTCAAATCTTTTTTCTTCTGGGGTTCCTTCCGCACCTGTCCATTTTGTTGGGACAACAGTTTCGCCAATGTTGCAGCTAACATCTTCAGTTCCACGGAGGTCACTTTACCTGAATTTTCTAGCTGCAACATTGGCGAAACGGTTGTCTCTACAACATGGACAGATGCAGAGGGAACACCAGAAGAAATAATATTTCAGATAAAAAGGAAAGTTGACAACAGAAATAATATATATGATGATATCTTTTTCAGTTGGTCAAACTATATGTATCATTAAGGATATTCTAATTAGTACCTGGAATACCTCATAGCAAAATACTAATACAAAGGTGAATATGAAACACCTATTCTCAATGTCCCTGATTCTGGGAATAAGGCTGGTAGACACTGGGAAGGAAGTTAGTAAAGTTGGAGTTAGTAAAGTGTCTGATGGCCCAGGACCTTATGAACCCATCTCTTTTCATCTGTGTTTTCAAGTCTGTGCCAGCACTTATAGGTGCTTCAGACTGGGAGGAAAGACACAAGGATGGAAATGGAAGAGTAAGGAGGAAGGATGGAGAGAAATCTGGAGTTGGCATTGGTCAAATCTTAATGAAAGGTGATCATTGCGCAACATCCTATCCAATGGACGGAGTACTGCACTCGAATGCCCTACACTAAGCACTCAAGTAGGGACCAGATGACCAATGAAAAAATGTCTTCCACAACTGAGACTAGAACCCGGACCCTCAGGTTGAGAGGCCAGTACTCAAATCACTGCACCAACCCAACCCCTAAAATCTGCGTGACATAGCATCTCAAGAACTCCCTTTTCATTTCCACCGCTCAGGCTTCATGATTTTCAATCTTTCTCATCGTTATTCTCCTCCTGCTTGAAGTAGTGGGAACATCGCCCTCAGACCCCCATCTAGGGAGTCCTTTCCTCTCTATCCCCTCACGAATTCCACTACGGTGCAACCTCGTGGGAGGGGAGAGGAAAGGAGATCACTCTCTCTCTTTCTCTCTCCTCATCCCGCCCCCCCTAACCAGTCGCCCTCTGGCGTTCGCCCCCCACACCCCCTCCCCCCGTCTTCACTTCTCCCTCCAGTTCTATCCCTCCATCTTCCCCTCCCGAACCAAGGGAATATACGTTGCAGCTGTCCGGCCGTACGTCAGTCTTGTCACGGCATCGCTCTGTCGAGAGCGGAAGGTCTGACTGGAAGGCGGTCCAGGAGACATCGTGACCCGGGAGTCCGAAGAACCACCAGGCGGGGACACCGCGATGAAGGCGAATATGCGTAGCGCTCGACCTGACTGAAACCTAAGATCGTTTTAACGTAGCTCTCCACTTCATTCTTTTCATTCTCTAGTCGGCTAACGTATTTCTTCTCTTTTAATCTTTTACATTCAGTTCCAGATATATCATACGAGGCCTTCCCTTGCCAATCTCCCTATTCACTCTTCCTTCGACGAATGTCTTCATCTGACCTTCATGGCCACGGTATATATATGGTTGTCCCATCTTTTCTTTTAATTTTCCGTATGACTTACTTCTCTTTCCTCCAACTCTTCTAAGGGCTTCTTCGTTTATCACGCGGTCTATCCTCTGTAATTTTAATATTTTTCAGCAAGACAACACTTCAAATGCTACCTACCGGTCTCGCTTCTTTTGCGTCTGTTCTTATATATGTCTCACAACCACAAAGGAGCACGATCCTGAAGTAGGTTGTAATGAAATGAACATGCAACTTGAGCATGCTGTTTTATGACATCAAGGTGTGGACAATAGCCTCCAACAAAATCCAATCTTACAAAGCCTAGCACAGTTCAAGCATTTTTCGAGTGAAGAGTTAAACTTCTCAATTATCAGTTAGTTAAATTATTCCCTACGGTGTGTCAAATGAGGTCATTCCATCTTCTTTGTAACGTTTTCATCAGGATACAGTATTCACCCAGTCTTCTTAAACATTCGTTATCAACTAGATCGATCATTATATCTTTCGTTATATCACCCTGTTAATCTTGAAATTTGTAACTAAAATGATCCTCAGGTGAATGAGGAATGTTTTGCTCAGAGCAGGGTTTTACTGCCAAGTTGCCTCAAATTAACTGTTCGAATTTTCTCTTATTCTCGAGTTTCATCGTATCCGTATGCAAATGTCCATAACCCAAGATATAGGCTGTATTTAACTGCTGGATATCACTAAACTACGGCTCGATTACAGTGCTTCACAACTCATTCGCTGGAGTTGTCGCTATTTTTTTCACGTCTCATATCGGAGTAAAAACGGGATACCCTTTAATCACATTTTGTCATTGACCTCACATCCCTAGATTCTGCGACAAACACTATACATCCTAAAGCGAGAATGGTTGAATCTCTGACTCTGTTTCCCCGAACGCTGACTGCTGGAATAACTTACGATGATGCTGTGGGGGAGCTTGGAAGTTCAGGGGGTAATGGGTTCCGCTACGGACGGGAATGTCTCGGACTCAAAAAGAAACGATGAAGTCGGCTGTGGGAAGGCAGAAAGACACATGTTCGTGGTCAAACACAGTTGACGAGCGCCGAACGTGTTCAGTCCTTCACGTCACGAATATCGATTGGGTACCTATATATATATTTTTTAGATAAAGGGGTCGTTCAAAATATTTTACATGCAAGAAAAGGTAACGGGCAAGATAAGGACGAGAACAACAGGGTCAGGTGATTCCTCTGATGCGTATGAGGGCAGCTGAATCGTGGTCACTGTCGCTTTTCGCAGATTGAAGTTGGGGACGAGTAGGTAAGTCGCGCAAGTGGAAGGGGACTTGGCACGGGCCCACCCTGGGGTCTATCGATCACATTCCTTGATGCCAGCCCGGCCACCAGTGCTACCAGAAACACGAGATATTCATGTGCCCAGGATGTAACTTGTTAATCACGACAGGTATTATAACAACCGACTTAAAAATTAAAACAGGAAGCCGAGTACTTACCAAAAAAAATATCCGCAGGTAGATAGGCTGAATTTTAGGCGGCTTTGGAATTTAAATCCACAGTTATCAATCCGAAGGTTTGTCTGACTGATGTAAGCAGAACTCATCAAGTACTAAGCCCTTAAGGTATGTGAGAGGTATTCACACATCAGAGTAGTGAGATTCAGGGTCACAGCCAGGAATATCTTTTGGGGGGGGGGTTCATCTGGATTGGATGGTACGCACAAGCAGTCTGCCTTTAGCTAGGGTTCATATTTGCCTTGTGCATATATTTTGTATACAGCGGACAGTTTATCACATTAATATTAGTAACCTACTTATATCTTAAATATATATCTTTTGACATTTAAAAATAAAATATCATTTTTAAGTGGCATTTTATTTTAAAATTTAAGAAAAAAGTAAAGTTACTTAAAAATAGTTTTTTATTTTAATTTTGATAAAAATCATAGTGTAAGAAAATTCATAATAATCGTGACAGACGAGTTCCAAACATACCTTGAAGGAAAAGGAAACCTATCACACTGAGAAAACTTGTATGATGCATGTACAATTTATCATGGCCAGAGACTAATGTAAGTGTTATTTAAATATACTCAGGCTGTAGGTAGGCACAAAAAGATAAGTTATTCAAACCGAAACTAAGTCTGTTTATTTACAGTAACAAAGAAATGTTAAGTCTACATAATTTTTTAGCATATTCGTCACCATTCTTTTTAGTTCCTCTGGGGGAAGGTTTAACCCCAAAAGCCCCCCCTACGACCCTGGTAAGGCTAATTAGTGCCTTTCCCGTCACCAACTGTTCTCTCCCATAAAGGTCTGGTTTTACAAGAAATCGATCAGGTTGGGTTTATGTAAACATATCAGAAGACCTCCACCGAATCTGAACCAAGAACCGTCATTCAGCAGCCCCGAGATCTATATATTGAGACGATCGAACTACCTCTGACGGCAGAGAATTGGGTGAAATAATCTTCAACTTGGTCAGCGAAGGAAATATAGCTTTAACGGATTCAGGCTTGATGCAGTGGAAAGATCACATATTCAATCAAGCCACAGTCAGTGTAAAAGTGTATCGCTTGATTTAAAATAATAGCTTATTAATTTTTCTCCGGTCTTCCCATTACTGGCATGTTTGCTTCCGTCACACCGAATGGATCGGCTTGCAAAATCAAGATTCGAAGTATGCACGAATTTGAAGACAGGGTCAAGAGCGAATCTCTTTCCGTAAAAAAATACTGCATGGGAACAATAAGGTGCAGAACGCATAATTCGTGAATAATCCGTGCACCGAAATTCCGAGGCTCGCCATTCAAAAGAATGCCATAGAATACTAAAAATGAATGAAGTAGATAAAGCAAGTAGGCATATGAAAAGCAATAAGATGGTCGGGCCTCCTCCCTCTTCCAAGGTCGGATGGAAAACATTTTTTTTTGGGTGGAGGCAGAGGATGCCATGTGTTCACGGGATGCGGGACGGGTGCATTTCGGAAGAGTGGAACATATGGAGGAGTGGGTGACGTACGAGTGATCATTCAGATCGCTGGAGAGCCGTTAGGTCTATGGTTGAAAGGATGGAGTAGTCGAGAGCTGTTCGATAATGCGATATAACGGCTGTGACGTGGACATAATATCGCAAAGCAATGAAGAGAAGGCAGTAGCCAACGTAATATTAATTGTAGTTCTTCGGTGAAGGCGACAGACATCTTTGGACATTTGCGCCATTTTAAGATAGATGGGTGACTGAGTAGAGGTAGGACAATTACAGGGAACGGAGGAAGCGAAACAAAGCCATCTTGTGTCCGAATTCATTATTACAAGACAGAGAGAGAGAGAAACTCGTCATCGGCATTATTTTTATTCAAAAAATGTTTTTTCGTGGACCCGAAAACAGTACAGCTGGCCTCTCACATCGGGAATTTTAACCTATAATAAGTACACTACTCATATTACCATGCCCTGGGGGCTTACGTTTAAAACCTTCGGGATTATCTCGAATAGGTAACCAAGGAATCACGTGGTACAAACACGAATGGTTTGCTAAGTTAATGTGTTTGAATCACTCGTTACAATATCATCAATTGTTTTCACTTGAGTTTTTCTCATATGTATCGACTAAAGATACCCCAGATGAGATAAAACACAAGTGTTAACAATGAATGAGGTTGTAATCACCGGTTTTAACACACCGAATATGCGAACCATTCGTGTTTATACCACGTGACTCCTTGGTTACCTATTCGAGATAACCCCGACGGTTTCCAGCACAACCCCCTTGGGTGGTGAAAATCCATTTCAAGCAGCACTCGAACCCGTGACCCTGGGAATGGCAGACGAGGACCGACCTAATTCCATAGCTACCTTATTGAAAGGCGGCGAGAGGTCCGAGGTTTAACGTCCCATCCGACGGAAGGAGTGCTGAACTCGAAATGCTCTCCACTCGGCGCTCAAGGGGGAACCGGTGTAGCAATGAAAAATCTTTGGCACTGCCGGGTTTCGATCCCGGGCCCTCGAGATGGGAAACCAATACTCTATACTGAGACTGAAAATCAAGGAATACAATCCATGGAAACCTATGTAGAAAAGTAAACCTGATGAATTCATTCGGCTCACACCCAGCTCCAAAGGAATATGTACTTCCCTTATTTCGTGGGTCCAGGTTCGGTGCTGGTCACCTCACCAACCGATCCTCTCGCGATATTATGTAGTGTCATGCAATTTCACGACTCACGTGATTTCATAGATATGCCATAAAATGCAATATGCGAAACCATGCGATATAGCCAATTTTATTGGCGAAGTCATTATATCGACACTTCAGCGATATAAAGTTAATACGAAGTGCAATAAACAGGTTCGCCTATCTCTCAGCTAAGTCCCACGTTTCCCAAGCGTTTAAGTCCCACCTCTCTCAAGGTGGAGGTTAAACGCTTTTGTTAAATGGGGGTTTCCAAATTTTTTAACTTGCGGACGAATATCTCATTCCAGTGATATAAGATCACACTTTAAGGAAGGTATGAGATGCGAATTCTCCCATTCTAAAGACATCACCTGCACCGCCATGCATGGCGGTTAATGTGTATACTATCTGCACATAACAATTAATTACCCTGTGGGTCACTACTAGGGCGAGTGGAAGGAACTGTTAGGTCAGGAGCTAGTACAAAGTGTTCAGTATTCAGTTGCATTTGTATTTTGTACGTGGATGGTGATATGGAAAAAAATGAACTCTTGAACTTTCGGGTTCGAAAGTCAATATATTGCCATTTGCCAACTCTACCAGTTCAGCTAATGCAGCGTGGGGATATAAAGCAACCATATTATCAGCTCGTAGCTCGTGCGATTAGAATTTATTAGGTCACTTTAATTAGGCGTTAAACTTCCTTTTCTACAAAGTTTCCCAACGAAGTCCTCAATAACACTTCCCGCTCGTTCATCAGTGTTGTTTATTTTTTTACGCAATTCTGCTCTCTGTTGTTTCTTTGCCATTTACGGTATAGCACGAGTGTCGACAAGCAATAGCGTTTTACTAGGAGGTTGGATGAATTGAACGGAAAACTTGAAAAATTAATGAACAACTTCGCGGAAAATAGCCCCCGTCCTATTCCCTTAACTGCATGCATGTAACTTCCACGATTGAACATTGATTTCGACTTCGAAGGGAATAGCATACACATGCTATTGCCTTCAGTAAAACAACCTTCACTGGGCATCCAACGCTCCATTAACAGTTTTCTGAACCCGAATATGAATATACCTACACCTATTAGCTACCTGAATGTGACTTCGTAAGGAGGAAGCCATATTGTGTCAGAATACATCAGGCAGCGGTTTCACCATCGCGTATAGTCATCTATTGTTGCCTTCAGCAAATATACTATTATGTAGTGGCTACTATGTACTGGTTACTATGTACTGGCGGATCCTACTAAACTGAAGGTGATCGTGTTGGTGTGGTGGCTAAAGTACTGTCTTCCCATCCCGAGGGCCCAGGGTCAATGCCAGGCTGACGAAGAGATAGTTCATTGGTGTACCTGCCTCTACCTGAGTGCTGTGCTGAGACCACTTCGAGTTCCGAACTCCGTTCGTCGGATGGGACGTTAAACCGTGGCCATTTTGCGTTTTACGATAAGAGCAAGCTAATGCCGACGCAGGGTTTTCCTCCACCCTTCATCCGTCCCTGGTAAAATTCCCACATGTAACCAATTACCCTCCTATCCTAAATGATGTAAATTACCTCAGGTTCCGATCGCCCTCTCCCCTCCTCCGAATAACAATTACTACTACTGTGAAACTGAATTAAAATCTCGCAGCTCGAAATATCGAGTACCGAAAAGCTCTATTTTCTTGATGGTGCGCGCCACACGTTGAATAAGACTGTGGTTTCTAGTCTGTCCCACAGTTATAGGCGCATCGAACTGGGACGAAAGTACAATAGAGGGGTAAGGAGGGAGGGTGGAGAGAAACCCGGCGTCGGCATTAGCCTGAACTTAACGGAAGACGCAAAGATTAGCGTTCCATCCGACGACAGGGAACAGACGACATCTCCACAGCAGAAAAGTAAGGACCAGTACACCAATGAACTATATCTTCCACTCCCGGGATTCGATCCCGGGGAGGGAAGCCAGTACTCTTCTGTGACTGGAAATATAGGAAAAATTCGATGAAAATCAACGGCCCATTAATATAACAATCACCACACCAACCTGAACCCCAAAAAGCTACACGTTTCGAAAGCGAGGCACGGCAGTCATTCGTGCGCTTGTGGAGAGACTGCTTGCCGGAGCGGGGTGAAGGCAGACGGGTGGAGAGGAGGAAAGAGTGAGAGGAGAGATGTGGAGGTTTCGTGGGGGAAGAGGGGTCGTGAGGGAAGGGTGCATGGGGGGGCGAGGGAGTTGGGTCCTTAAGGAAGGAGAATGAGCCTGGCGAGGCCTATATTTAGCGAGCCTTCTGACGGAGTGTCGGGGGAGGTGGGGTGCGGGGGAGGGAAATGAGGAGGGAGGAACGGCCGAGGCGAGGGGGAGGCGAAATGAAAACGGAGGTCCATGATGAGTTTTCGGATTCCGAATCCGAAATGAAATCACACCTACTCCCATCAATGTGACCTAAGTTTTAGCTTGTTCTATCCTTTGTTGTAAAACACCAGATTCACCATCGATTGCATTTTCCAGGTTTTTCACACCCCTCTCCTTCTTGTGTGTGCTATCCTGCAGTTGTTTTTTTCATGAAGGATGAACGTTCATGGAATTATTATAACCCGTGGGCTCGAGAAGGGATGGAGAGAATGCAATGGGTGTTAATGGAGGCGTACGCAGTAGTACTTAATTGTGTTTAAGGGAAGAATCTAAGTTACTAGATGAAATTAATTCTCACCTTTTCCCAACATCTGTAAATACTTTCGTAAAACACACCATAACCATATTTATCTTTAGTAAGATACTGATATACCCATAAGTATAAGTATATCCATCTATGGTATAAGTATTTGTATGCTTTTTGCTTTCTTTTGACGAATTGAACGATGATGTCACAAGGCACCGAAACCTATGTCATGTATAGATGAAGTTATTGACATTAATTGAAGTTACAAGAATATGAGGCGGCATATACAAAGTTGAATATATATTTTTTCCGTTCTCTTTTGGGATAAAACAGTCGGAAAAAATTCTTGGTTGAAACTTTCGCGGGTCATTACAGATGTGTGTATTTGTTGTTCGGGTGTACCCCGCGTACTATAACCAGGTGTGATACCTGATGTTTCCTGGCCGTTGCTGGTCACTTTATCAAAGGGAATGAGGTATCTGTCGAGTTGGTGGAGTTTATATAGGGGTTTCATGGAGGGAAAAGTATGGGAAGGGGAGGAGTGAAAGGAGTAGTCGTTGCATTTTTATTAAGGTCCCACGTGTGGCTGATTTGGAGGCCGCAGTCCCTATTGTAATTATGCTGGCATTTTCTTATTTCCGAAGCTTCGCGGATCAGCCGGGGCTTGAAGCTTTTCACTTTCGCGATTATCTTTGTTTGTTTGAGGTCAATCGCGTGTCCCGAGGCTGCATGTTCCGCTATTGCTGATTTTAAGGGTTGTCCCCGTCGAATAGCCCGCTGGTGTTCTTCTAAGCGGGTTTTAACGGAGCGTCCAGTTTCGCCGATATATTTCTTCTCGCAAGTTTGGCATGGTATCTCATACAATCCTTCCACTTGAAATGGTGTTGCGTCTTTCACACTTCTCAGGCAGTTTCTAATGTTTAAATGTGGCTTCAAAACAGTTTTGATTTCATGTTTGCGGAGGATGTTTCCTATTATATCCGTTACGCCCCGGACGTAAGGAAGGAAGGCTCCTTTGGGTGCAAGGTTGTCTGCGTCCGGAATCCCATTTTTCTCTTTTTGGCCGTCCTTATCCTTGGTCATGATTTTGTAAAATGTTTGGAGATGGCTCTCTTGTCATATCCGTTCTTCTGTAGAATGGCTTCCACTTTCTGTCTTTCGGCGGGTAAGTTGGTCTCGTCACTAACTCTGCAGGAATGCTGAATTACGGTGTTGAGTAACGCATTTAGCTTGCGGGATGATAGTGTAAATTTGCCTTGAGGTACCATTTGGTGGAAGAGGGTTTCCTATGTACCGAAGAAGCTTGATGAATTTTATTATTTCTTAAATAGTTTAACGACAATATTGCTTTCACAATGGAAGTAGAAAATTATGGTAAAATTCCATTTTTGGACGTATTAGTGCAAAGGAAGTGATGGAACTCTGGGACACGCGGCTCTTCTTTTAAGCCCCGGCTGATCCGCGAAGCTTTGGAAATAAGAAAATGCAAGCAAAATTACCATAGGGACTGTGGCCTCCAAATCAGCCACACATGGAACCCTGCATTGAACCTTAATAAAAATGCAACGACTACTCCTTCCACTCCCCCCCCCCCCTTCCCATCCTTTTCCCTCCATGAAACCCCTATAAAAACTCCACCAACTCGGCAGATACCTCATTCCCTTTGATAAAGTGTCCAGCAACGGCCATGATACGTCAGGTATCACACCTGGTTATAATACGCGGGGTACACCCGAACAAAAAATATATATAGTCGGAAAAAAGCTTAAACATTAGTAGTAGATGAATCAAAAGGAAGACGAACAAGAAAGTTCTGGATATTGGAGGAGAAGAAAGAAAACTCCTGGAGGAAATTAAGAGTCAGATTCGGGGGATGGATTCTTGTGGGAAAATGATTTTGGATGTGGTTAAAAGAACGGACGCAAAGAAAACGAGGAAGAGGAAGGAGGAGAATAGGCATTTCGAATGAAATCAAGAGAGGTAGAGTACGGTGATCTGAAATTAGAAAAATTGTGGGGAAGGGAGCATTCTAGAAAAGTGGGGGGAGGAAATGAAATAGAATAGTAGTAGGCACTCAAGCAAAACCTACCCCGACAAGTGAAATATTGACCTTAAGGAAATTATATGAAAATATAATTAGGATTTCTGATATATAGATATGGAGAAGGGTTGAGAAGTTAAGATGGATGGAAAGGAGCACGAACGAAGAAGTGCTAGAGATGGTAGGAAGGGAAAGGAAGTTGATTGGGGACATTAGGAGAAGGCAGAAGGACTGGATGGAACAAGTGATAAGAGGCGAGTGGTCGTTGCGGGATGCGATAGAGGGAAGGATGTTGGGTTAGCGGGGTAGAGGGAGGAGTAAATTAGATAGAATAGGTAATGAAAGAGGGGAGTTATGCTGAGGACATCATATGAAAGACAGGGGTCAGGGTAAGAATTTTATGTCCAGCTCAACTAAACTCATTCGATAAAGAAGTAGTTCATCCTCTACTATTTGAGAGTGTAAATAAAAAGTAACCGAAAGTAGTAGACAGCCACTTTTTAAGACTACATCTACATCATACCGAGCTACCGCGAGGGTGTGTGGAAGGGGGTGAAAATCACCATACATGCAATACCGAGATGCAGCTAAAAGCTCTACAATGCTAGTACTACTTGGAAACAAGTCAGGTATAGGAGTCACGTGGAACTAGATGGTTAGCGGCTACATAACAACGAATTGATTACTGGTTAGAAAGATTTTCACTTAATATATTTATCTGCATTCCCCTAGCATGCATAGACTAATGATATTAAACATGATTCGTGCACCACAGACTACTCCGACAATTTTTTACCTACCTATCCCTTTGCTATGCTGCCTATTGTGTGCTCATATGGTACGCGGGAAAAATGACATTTAAATTTATCGGTACGACAATCTATCTCCCTAATCTTGTTTATCTGATGAGACCTAGCTGTAGTGTAGCAGCTGCATTTTTTCAATGTGTATCAGATAGAGTAGCTGCTACTTTTTTCACTAAGTAACTACAAATTGTTTTTCTCAGTTTATTCCACAAGATTTGTCTCAAATTATCCAATCTTCGAAAATCTCTTTCGCTTTTGCTACAGCCATGGGTCACATTAGGAACGACATAGATTTCCAGGGGCCCTTCAAATTCCTCACTAGAAAGTGTCTTTCGAGGAGTTCCAAGAAATACGCTCGCGATCTTCATGGTCGGAACCCTTCTTTTCACGCGATTCTCACATCTATCATATTTCTACCCATCTGTTTAGTTGTTGGTCTGACGTCCATTCAGTTGAAATAACCGAGCCAATAATGCGCACGTGCTCTTTCCAAGGGTTTATACAAATCACCGTATCATCCACATCTCATCGTCTTACGTACTGTTATAATCTTATTCATTACTATATGTTTTTTTATGGACAAAGAGAGATTTCTTGTCACTTCAGCTAACCAACCTTAATTAAATCCGTTACTTTTTATTTAACTAATTATTATTTTTTTGTTACTTAGTAATGATTACCACCAAGAAAAGCATGATAAAATTGCGAAAGCCTAAATTAATGCAACACTATCAATTCGCCATTCCACCCAGCTTACTCTATAACCATATGCATAGGCACCTGGTACCCCAGGCTCACTGAAATTAATCGACGTTTACCGCACATCTCCAAACTTCAATTTAAGGGCATCTTTTTTTAATGTACCCTCCTAAAGGGTGATATAAATTGACTATGCTTAGGTGAGCGAATAGTATATTTATGTAATCGCGGGGAAGCGTCTATTCTTCCTGAAAAGATACCTTCGAATACTGAATATCCATTGAGTTATAAAAAAGACTATGAAGGAAACCAGGAGAAAAATTTTAAACAGCGGAATACAGGAAAAATAACAAAAAATGGCGTTATCAAAAATGAGATTCCCAATGCGTGCAAAGTAGATCAGTCAGACTAAAACTTCAAAAAGAAAAGAAAATATTATTTGATACATCCTGTGAACGGACGGTCTGATTAAGGCAGAGGTCTATTGAAAGGTGAACGGGAAGAATTGCAAAGAAAGGCCTCGTATAAGAAATTGCATTTGGATTCGGAGAGTCAGAAATTTTTACGGATTGAAATATTTGCACGCGGGAAGGTAAAATGTTGAATGGAAATAAAAAAAATTAGGCACAAATTGAGGTAAAAAGAAATAAAAAAATCTTGGGGGAAAGGAAGAGAAATACAAAAATAAAGTGAGAAAAATTTTGATGGCGCGCGGAATATGTTAATTTTTATTTTAAGGTAATTTAATATTTTCCAATAATCTATAAAAATTACTTTCATACGCCATTCGTTTACCAAACACTAACCAAGGGGGTCTTAAGAAGTTTCGTCACGGCACGTCTCGCTGCCTCGCGAGTCTCCGAAGACCACGGTGGGCGAAGATGGAGGGGAATGGTGGGGAAATGTAAATCAGACAGAAAGGTAAACAAACTCTCTCTGCGTCGGCTATAGCGATGGGGTCTCGGGTCTAATCGCCCACGGAGAAAAGGGCGGAAGTGAAGGAAGGAGCTTGAAGCGCAAGGATGCACCCTTGTAGCGATTTTTCTTTCAATCCTTCACGACCATTCGTGTATATGCCCAAAGAACGGGAAACAATCTCCCGAGAATAGATTTAAAAGAGTTTTTGCCGAAAATGTAGCTGGTTAACATAAATGTATTTTAATAGCGTATAGTAACAGATATAAAGCCATGTTAAGTACAGTCAATGTTATAGACCTTTCGCTCTTTCTCTCATGCAATGTATTTTACCAAAGGTGACTTCAACATGAAATATTAGGTCACCAAATTTTATCATATACTTTACATATACTTTCGAAATGCAAGTGACTAAGAAAAGCCTGAAGTATCATTTCCACCAAAACTCGCAAGCAAGGTGCGTCTATGCACCCACTAGACAAGTTAAACAAGTTAAGCTCGACACTTTCTATCTTAATCTATTTCACTAACCTTTTCCTTCCGGATTCCGGTGGATAAGGATTTTTTTAAATTAAAACGCGGTACTGTATTTGTGTATTACTAAGTCTAATTACGAATCAAATCTCTCTCCCTCACTGGGGGTTACTAAGCTGTTTAATTTCTCTTAGAAAATACCGGGGATAGGCGTTTGCAATAACTGACAATTGACCTAATGGAAGTTAGGTAAGAAGATACAGAGTAGTGCAGAAGTATTTCCGATGTGTCAACCTCGAAATCGCTGGATGTGAATTCATTTATTAGCTGGCGCGAAACCATATACTAAATATGAATGTATGCAACTGTACTTTATTAACTTTCCTCTTCCGGGATAAGGAAGATCCACAATTAATGAGGAGCGTCTAACGGAATTACAAATTGCAGAAAATCCTGTCACTGAATATGTACAAAGAAATTGGTGCGCTCGGATTAGAAAGTACTCCGCAAATAAAGAGAGGGTGTAACCGGTGAGCACTGATATTAAAAAAGGAAAAGCTTCTTCGAGGAAATTATCTCTCATCCTTCGAGACTGTTTGTCCCGCTGATACAGAGTAGTGCAGAAGTATTTCTGATGTATCAACCTCGAAATCGCTGGATTTGAATTAATTTATTAGCTAGCGTGAAACTATCCTCATTCCTGAGTTTCTCAACCAAGTTCTTCTGATAGCCGAGTGACATTTTTTTATTAGCCTAGAGGAATGTTTAGACAATCAGTTTTTTCAAGACTGCTCTCGCTTCATATGGGCCTCAGTCCGGAAAGACAGGCGCAAAGATGGGATTGGAAGGGATAGGAGAGAGTTTGGTTGTCAACATCAGACTTAACTTAAACTTTACTAAAGACCTTAACTAAAGACGCCAAGAGGCACCAACAAAAGGCCCACTGTCTTACGTCCATCCAACAGACGAAGCACTGAAGTCCTCCGTAGGGGGGTACAAATGAGGATTGCAATATCACATCCGCCAGAATAAAACTGGAATCGTAAAGGTGGGAAGTGTACTCTTACCTATCCTCGTAGATAAGGTGTTTAAATAAATAAAAAAATACTGTGTTTGTCTATTATTAAGTCCGCGAATAAAATCTCTCTCTTGGGGTTTTGAGGCTGCTCCGTTTCTCCTAGCCTTTACAATCCCTATTGCAGCTCCACGTGGCGTTCCCATTAAGAGAGGGGGCTGTTTATTTTGTTATTAATTACTGTATTGACGTTTATTATTTGTCCTATTTTCAGATGATTTATTGGGTGATTTAATGACAAGTACTAGGTCAATTGTGTGAATACTTTTTATTCTGCTTGAACTTTCGTTTTGGCTATGAGTGTAAAATGGTGATATTGATTTACAATTTTCATAGTTTCATAATTTGATCAGGTTCTGGAGGTATAAGGAACGGGATTTATTTATGCATGACCGTAACAGGAGCAGTGACATCTAAGATTTCACGTCTGCACTCGTAGGTGCTTCAAACCGGAAGAAAAGGAACAAGGATGGGAATGGAAGGGTAAGAAGGAATGGTGGAGAGGAAACCTGCGTCGGAATTACCCTGCTCTTCACGAAAGATCACGGCTTAGCGTCCTATCCGACGGACGGAGTACTGAACTGGAATGCTCACCTCCACAAGGCGCCCAAGTGGGGGCCGGTTAACCAACGAAAAATATCTATCACAACCGGGATTCAAACCCCGACCCTCAGGGTGAGAGGGCAGTAATTGACCCAATGCACCAAGAGTACCTACCTCCTAAACAGGAGCAGCAGGTATTATTATTATTAAATGCTCACAACATACTAGAAATCGTAGGAAAGTGAATTTCTCATAATTATTTTGAGAAAACATTTTCAAGCTGAAATTTACAACGTAAAAATATGACATTAGGCTATGAAATGTTTTGAAACAGCAACAAAGCTTTATTCCTGATCATCAAAGATTGCGTTGACACCTGTGTTGAAATGAGCATCGCCGTTGCGCATTACATGTATGTGGTGTGTGGTCGTGACAACCGATGTATCGCTGTTGGGGGAAACTGTATGGGACGGTCCAGAAAAGGAATAAGCATTGCAGAGCAGAGCATTCTATTATTAGAGAAGGGATCAGGGAGTGGAAACTGGCGATGATTAACAAATGCCACTGTAGGAGAGCTGGAACAGCGCATCTGGAGAATAAGTGATAAATGATTTCATTCCAGTTTAAACGGGCGAGGATGAAGGGGAACGGCCGGGCAGGTGGGTCGCGGGAGACGAAGATAATTTCTCTTTTTTTTTTATTCTGCGGAAAGTAAAACTCGAAAGAAGGAAAGGAAGAGAAATGCTTGGGGCGAAAATGGAGGGAGTTGTCATGGCAGCGGAGGGAGAGTGTGCGGGAGAGAGGAGAGAGAGTTGGGGAGGAAGGGGAGGAAAGGAGGGAGCGGGGGGAAGGGACGCGGCTCAATGACGAAGGCGGAATTCAGAAGAGAGGGCGGACAGGAGGAGTCTGGTACAGGAGGTGACGTGGGTGGGACGCGGGAATGGTTGGAGACGCGAACTTGTTTAAATGGACCGCGAAGGGGACAGGGGAGTGTGGGAAGGAGCAATAAAGGCGGGACAGGGAAAAAAGGTCCGTCGATATGTCACGTAACCAGGGATGTGATCCGAAAAGGCACTTTACGTTTCGTGCCGTACCTCGGAGGCACCCGAACTCGGAGTCCGAGCCTCGGCGTTGAAGGAGACCCAACCCTTCACCACGGGTGGTTTATAGCACCAACTGACCAGTCACACTATAGTTTATAACTTCTTAAAGTTAAACATAAATCGCACAATTATGTTCATCTTTGTTTTGTACTATTCACGTTGATGAAAATGGTTTTTTAAGCATAGTTATACGTTATATATTAACCATTTTACGTGCATTAGTAAACCAAGCCAGTTTAATATACTACATTAAATTACTAAAGCATGTAAATTGGTTAATATCTATTGTATGACTGCGATGAAAAAACCATTTTCATCAGCGTGACTAGTGCAACACAAAGACGAACATAGCTTTGTGATTTATGTTTAACTTTAAGAAGTTATAAACTATAGTGCGACTGGTCAGTTGGTGCTATAAACCACCCGTGGTGAAGGGTTGGGTCTCCTTCAACGCCAAGGCTCGGACTCCGAGTTCGGGTGCCTCCCAGGTACGGCACGAAACTTAAAGTGCCTTTTCGGATCACATCTCTGGTGACGATACACCAACGACGGGGAAGGATGGAAAAGTCCAACCTTCCCGCGTTAGGTCGGGAGAAAGATGCATTGAAACTTCAAATTAATTTGCTCAAATAGTTATGAGCATACAAACGATAATTAGTAAATAAAAAATAATAAATTGGGAAATTAATGAGAAAATCTGTTTTATAATTCACAAAAATGAGAGGGTTCATGGGTAACTTTATGTATTACAGTCTCAACCAGATATTAATTACTCAACGTTATAGGACAATAGAGAGGGAATAAAAAAAGTGGATCATTAGCGTTGCGTGACGTAAAATATGTTATGGGAGAGGATGACTGGGAATTTATCCAGGGGATGAGAAGCAGCATATTCGATATTCGGGGATGAAAGATAGTGGCTGAACAGATAAAATTCAGTTTTTAGATGCGCCAACTGCTCACGTCATATCGCACCGTCTAACCTTGAATTCGAAAATAAACCTAAGGTTAATTAAGCAACGAGATTTTCCAGAACGGAAAATGCCGAATCAAATCAAAAAGTAGAATGAAAAAAACTATACTTAGTAGGTATATTCCACGCTTTTCTGTTTATACAAGCGCGGTAGGTTGTGTAAAAAAAAGTATGGAATATACTAAGTACAGTTATTTTCACAATGAAAATGCTCCAAAAAGTGACGCCTGAAAGAATCTCTTCAAGAAGTAAAAGGTCACAAAGTGCAGCAGGTGGAGAAAGTTTTTTTCAGCGGGTTAGTATGTTGGAGGTAAAGGGGTGTAGAGTGTGTGTCATAAACAACTGACGATACTCGAAGGCGATTCGATATTTCGTTTTCAACGATATTAGTTGGTTAGTAAGTTATTCGGGGGAGGCGACTGGCAACTTAGTTGAGGATTGGTGGTTAGTCGCGTGAGGGTAGGAATTTGACATGGAACGGAGGGGTGGAACGAAAGAAACCCGGTGTAGGCATTTGCCTCCTCTTATCGAAAGGCGCCAAGGCGCACAAGGTTTAACGTCCCATCCGATGGACGGAGTACTGAAAGTGAAATTCTCTCCACAAGGAATTCAAGTGGGGACCGGCATACTGATGAAAAATCTCTACCACTTTCGGGTTTCGAATTCGGACCTTCGGAAAGGAAAGCCAGTACTCTAGCCACCACACCAACTCGATTCGTTTTAATTATTTTTTTAGCTGCTGCTATGAAGGTGACATGTATAAACTGAGACTATGCTGCATATGTATACAAATGAGTTATGTTTTCTTAATTCAGAATGAGAGATACTCACTGAAGTGCCAAATTTGACAGGTAGTTTCGTGTCTCCGACCGATATTACGTATGCATTTCCTCATTTACAACGAAAAGTGGCAATATGTCCCTGTACGAGGGCCATGTCAGTCTGGACTCGTAGTAATAATTTGCCTCATTGTTGCAAAAGTCCTAAAGGGGGTTTGTCGAAAAGTAAAACATAGCTTCGATGCAAATGACATGACATGACGTGATGCACCTTGAAATTTGAGATTAAGTAAATGAAGAGTAATGACGAAACGAAGAATGGCATAATTCCCTTCCAGCAATGATCAACGCATTTTGAAGATTGCAACAGCCATTACAGAACGATGTAAAAAGGTAAATATTTCGGATTATATTCACGAAGTCGAACAGATAGACCGAGAATTAAATGTTTATCGATTGGGGCTCCAGCGGACTAATTGCAATGCTCAATTCGGAAGCACTGGTGCTTTGGAATCAGCGGAATGAAGTAAATAAAGATGCTGGGTTAGCATTAGATTTTCGCGGAGGCCACATCAAACAGACTTTCCATCGTGATTTCTACCGATACAGCCCGGCATGGGCTAATGCAAAATATTACAAAAGTTCCCTACCACCACGAGAGAATTTTTTTGTGAATTTGTTCAAGAGTTACTTAAACCGTGTGAGGAATTCAATCTTTTCAGCCCGATGCGTACCCCGGGAGTTGACGGTGGTCGCTCAACGGATGGAGTACGTACTCCATCATCAGAAGGGAGGAAATGGGTCCATAGGGTCGGAGGAGGGTGTTGTGGGGGAGGGAGAAGGAGAAAAAACTGTGTGCCCGCGGGTGTGCGAAGGGAGTGGAAGGGTATAGACGAAGGCATATCTGTGTGATATAGCACTTAATGAAAAGAAATAGTTTCTACTAATCTACACTAATCATTAATTGCCTCAACTAATTGTGACGCTTTCGCTATATTCTCAAGTGAATAAGGTACCGTCCATTAATACGTAACGATGAATGGGGGAGCGGTCGGAATAACCTTTGCGACGCATTATTGACAGAAGGTCCAGCCTTCCGTAGACGGAAGGAAGGAAGACACACAAAAAATGCATCCAATCTTCAAATAATAATGATTACACACATCCTAATCAGTGAATATACACAATTTCACTGGAGCATTCATTAAGAATGTCTGTTTTATCATTCTCAAAAAAAGAGATACGTAACATATGGGTGGCCCCTAGAATATCCACTGTGGTGACGTCTCATATATATACCATGGCAAAGAAATAGGTAATCAAACTGGTCAATAATCTGTTGAACAATACTCCTTCGCCCTTTCTATCACCTTTGGTTTTCAATTTTTTTTAGAAGATAAATAGAAGGCGTCGCAACTGAAGAAGTGTATCGTCTTGAAAATGATCCGGTAGGGATCATTAAAAAAATAGTATGGAAGAGTACAAAGGTTATTTCTTTTCATAATGTTAAAGTTCCAAAATGTGTCCTTGATTTTCATTCAGGTTATGATGAAGTGCATGGTGTTTGGGGGATGACGTACTTGCGCTACTCCACCGGCTCCATTGCGAAAGCAAGTCTTTCTCCACCTTTGTCCCGCCCCTCACAATTCTGAATGACGAGAACTGGGGATCACAATGAGGTGCTGCATATGAAGCAGTGAGTGTAAAGATGGAGGCCTTGAGGTATTACATCTGTGTCTTCACAATTTTCCGATAACCACCTCAAGGGTAGGTGGCAGGGGGTTTGAACAATATCCCCCGTTTACTTATCGCTCTTTATGTTGCACAAGTTATAATTTCCGGCAAGTTTAATGTGAGTTAAACGAGATTTGTTGCAAAACGGAATGGTACGCGGGATGAACGACTAATTAAACCTCGCCGTAAGGCGTTCACCTCATGATTCTTATTCACGTTGTCGAATATTTTGATGTAGCACTGGGCCTTAATAATCCCAATTGTATCAAGTACGTATTCGGTCATTAATCATTCAATCTTCATAATGAATCAAAATTCTCCATTTTTGTCCCAAATGCAATACATCGTGTGGCTTGTTCCTAGAAGCAATTCCTCACCATCCAGTAGGGAACGTCCATCTTTCCATGAGTGAGGTTGTTTGTACATCTTCACATACTTCATCAATATTTCTCATGCTTATCTCGCTGTACGGATTATTTTCTGCAGCATAGCTGCAGAATGTTAAATAAGTAAATAGTCTTCTTCTGTGATCCATGGCTTCCTCTTGACTACTTTACTTCTCCCTGGAACTTCCTTTGCAGCATTTCTTGGCCCACTTTTATTGTTTTTCCTTCTCTCTTCACGAACTTTACGGTCACATACTCTTCCAGCTGGTTTTCCACTGCCTTCTGATATATCAGCTGATGTTATCTCCGACAATGTTTTACTTTCCATATGGCATTCATGGTTTTCTTCGATTTCTTGACCTTCAGATGGCATTTTCTCACCACTGAGTTGGAGTAACTGTCAATATCTGCACCCGAGTATCGTTTGGAGTCGTATCATATAAACTATAATAAGATGACAAAACATACAAGAAAAGCAAGTATTAGGTATTTGACGTGTTTTGATTCTATTACTTGAGTATCTTCCTCAATTTTAGTGTCGATAGAATGGAAATAAAAATGTTTTGGTTACTCATCCTTTAAGTAAGCTGGTGAATGATAATCATACGCGATGGCAGAAGTTTCTTACAGTTTCTCACGGCAAGAGTCCGCACGGTATTTACATTCAGCGGAAAGTTAGTGTTTATGTAAGTGCCTCCAGTACCAGTCGTGGACTGAGATTTTCCGTACCTATTTACTCAAGAAATCAACCTGAAGTGTTTTCTTCATAGCTTAAGGAACTCCCACATTATCTATTAACCCTAAAGCATTCCCTTTCCAAAAAATACATCTCACTTATTGCGAGGTTTTCCTTTTAAATTTAGTTTTTTTTAATTCTATGATTAATAGTTTAACCGAAACACACATCGTTCTTTCTATTAAGGTCTCAGTTTCTTATTACAGCGCTTCGGACTGGGTCCAAGTATTTCATCTTTCTTTTTTTCCTTCTCTCCACAGGCTGTTGTTTACACATTCCTCTAAGGAATTTTTCATCAGTCACTCTTTTATGTGCCCATTTATAAAGAATTCTCATGTAGCGCAGACTTCCATTTACATTCTTTTTACTTCATTTGCGAATATTTTCCATCTCTCAAATTCGTAATCACCAAGTATGCATCACGTACAAAGCAACATATTGATCAATGCGATATTCAAGTAAAATGGACAATATTTTTGGCCAATTAACTGATGGAAAGTGTTGAAAGATATTGATGCCATGATGTATACTAGGGCAATTTTTGCAACGGGACCTTTTTTCGGAGGACGTATATTTTATTTTAATCATCCAGAAACTGATATCGTTGAATGTTTATCAAGAGGCACACAAAGAAAACCTTCCCTGGCCAGAGCTGAAACTATTTTGGCAGCGCTCATGACGAACTAATTATCTCGTTGATTGATCTGTGTAATTTAAGAACCCGATGGAAGGTAATGCAGGGAAAAATATTTACTTTAAAAATTCTTTACTATTCACTTCATTCACAAACCTCGTTTCAGCTACAGGGAGACAAATATCGCTGAAATTTTAACTTCACTAAATAAAATGTTTTGGAGAATTATCGGCGCATAGATATCTTTTTAACAATATAACCGATTCACTTCAAGGAATCACTGTTTCATAATCAACCAACCCTTTTATAGTCATATTATATAGACAATAGCCTTGATTTCCTAAGAATATGGGCCCATTCGCCAAGGAGAAACTAAAACCCAAATGTCAGTTCATTAGCGCATCATGCATGTATAAAGTAAACGGCTAGAATAATAACGTACTACATGCACGTATTGGATACAACCACATGCGCTTTCTCCTTGTTTCATTGCACTATTTCAAAGGGAATGGCATGAGCATTGAAGAATACACAGGATGAAATGGAGGGGTTGAACATCATGAATTGAGAGAACCTATAAGTACGCAGAGAGATTGGTAGTGGTACACGGAAGCTTCACGGCTAATGAGAGGTTTAGTGAAGGGACCGCGTGAAGAGCTGAATAAATGGTTGGGCGAGGAATGGTGGATTAGAAGCAACAGTCTTCCAACTAAATAGGGCTGTAGAGAAGAAGGGAATTGGACGAATCGAGGGGTAGGGGAAAAGGGGAGGGGATGTTGCACATGGATCAACTCTCTTTTGCGTTTGACATTTCTCTTGAATAAACGCTCATACCAGGATGACCAGCAATTCAGGATAAAGCCAGGAGGTTGGAATGTGTTGGAGGAAACATTGTCACGTTCAGTTAAGGATGTTAGAATGCTCTGGTTAACACACATGCAAGCTATCATGTGTGTAACAATGAAGCCAGAATGGGGGTGCTAGGGAAGGATTAAGCCCCACCTCCTCGGCACCAAACATTACGTTCTGTACGGCCTTGGAGGCTTCAAGTGTATTAGAACATAAATGGCAATGATATTGCACCCAAATTTCATCGCAGCGGCGTCAGCTAATCTAACTAAGGCTATTTAAGAGAGGTATTTTTGAATTCAGTTCCCTTGGAAGTTATTTTTATTACTACAACTGGTTCGAAATCTAAAGGTCTACCTATTTAAACTAAAAATTTGGCTATTGTTTGTGTGTTTGCTCATTTTACTCTGTTTCCTCAACGAATTATAAAAATAAATAGATATTTATCGCACTACTCTAAAAAAAATAAGAAAAAAGTCAACCTTGTACTGCCCAACGTATCGATTTTATTTTCGACGCGTTTCAACGCCTCGGCGTCATGCTCAGTATAAACTGCCAAGTTACCCCCCAACTGACCTGACCCCAACCCACCTTTATATACGTATTTCAGGAGGAGAATAAATGGAAAGGAGTTCAAAGAGGAGGTATGTTGTTGAGTACAGGGTGTGGGGGGAGGGTCAGGGGGTCAGTTGAGGACAAGAATTACTCATTCAATAATGAGGGTGTCGGATGAGGGAGGTGTGAGGAAAGGGGGAGTGGCGGTAAAATGAGGTCATACAGTTGTTAAAACTCCAAGTTTTACTGCGATCAGAAACAACTTCATCCGTACAAGTATGACGAGTAACGAGTTCGTACGTCCGTACCTACCAAGATGGCCGCTGGCTTCTCAAATCAGCTGTGATGCCTCCTCCAGTATATTCTAATTGGGGATAAAGGTAAAACGTGGTGTTGGGCAGCTCGTCAGTCTTTCCTTCATTGTTATGAGAAAGAGAAGGGGTGACAAAACGTATAAAATACCAATTCCATTCGTAGAATAATGGATTAATGGAGCTATATATGACATAATTGAGTGATAGAACGCGGGGTAGGGATGATCATCCAAATTTAGTATGATCCATCGACATTGGACAGTCCCTTATCCCCTTAGAGATCCATACGGTCCAAGGGACCGTAAGGATGACCGTCCAAATTCAGCCCGAATTGTTTCGATAAATTTCATACATTTTCTAGCAATATATCATGTTTTAGACCATCCCCTGCACTCCTCTACCAACTTAATCGGGCCAAGTCCTCTCTTATCACTCACAGAACACTGCATATGTCACCATATCTCACTTTTCAAACTTTTACGTTCTCTGCCATTTATTATGCTGTGGAAAATCCCTAGTCTTTCCCTCATGATTTCTTTCTTAAGCTCCCTCTAGAATATACCTACCTAACTCAATGAAAAAGATGTTAAAAAAATTTGAGTTACATTTGCTCCTTAGTAGCTATATTTTACTCACGCCCGTTCCTTGTTTGCTTCAGTCCTTTCCTAATTTTTTTACGCCATGATTCAACGTATCTACATTTGCATGATACTCTATAGGGCACCACAAGCGTATGTTGCAGGGGGTTACGTCACGCAAGGGATACATAATACATGACGATCCCATAGAAAAAATAACATTTTAAACCTCTATGCCTTATTATTTACCTCTAACAATTTATCTACGTGAACTGAATCACTTTGGGAATGCTAATATACCAAGGTTGGTTCATTTCAAGTTTAATATCATACTGAATATGGTATTTAATTTGTCATGTATAGTATTTTCATTAAAGGCAGGCCTCGTATGAGGTATATGGAACAAGTTGTGAGGGATGTAAAAGAGAGGAGTTACGTTAATATGAAGAATTTGGCCGATAGAAGAATTGAGTGGAGGGCTGCGTCAAACCAATCCTAGGATTGTTGACCGATGATGATGATGAGTATTTTCATTAGGATTCCACCCATATAGAACATTCTGGAGGAGCGTGAACGTAATGTGTAGAAAGGAATCACATTATCGTAGTGTTGTTATACATTTTAAACGTTAACTTATGCCACATTTATCGCACCAACCTTATTTCTGTGGCAAACCATACATTATCTGTCAGAGGAAATTACTCTGTACACTACCGCACTGTCATCAAAAAGTCGTTCTCTACTGCTCCCACTTCTACTACTCACTACGGTACGTATGCAGTAATACATATACCTATAGCTTTAATGGAAGTGGAACTAGTACGCTTCCTTGGGGAATATTAGAAATCTCTGGGCAGAGCATCACTACTAAGAGTAGCGTACTACCAGGGAAACAGGGCGCATAGTTTGTGTACTTTTGTATTTCGACGGCCCACCACTTCGGATATCACCACGTCCAAGAAAAAAATATGTGAGCGGCTGCGCCATAAGATTCGACAGCCGCAAACCATGTCTCCCCCATCACGACGATGAGATGGCGGAGGAATATTTTTTTCCACGGAGTCCAGGGGGTCCCGACGATGGGGGGGAAAGGAGAATTTAAGTGCCGGGGAATTGGACGGCGACCCCACGAATGAACTTCGGCACAGGAAGAAGAGAAGAGAGTGAGAGTGAGGGAGGGGGTAGTGGGAATAAGAGAGAGATAGAGCAACACGCGACGCTTACGAGCACCACCTTTTTTTCCCTCCCCCTCCCCTCTCCGCTACCGTACACCCCGTGGGGTTCCCGATTCTGAAAAACCATCCCTCCTCGCTCCCTCCCCGCGACCCCCGCACGGGTTCGCCGTTGAGTGTGTTAGTAAGAGACAGCGCGCGCACGAGAGGGTTGGGAGGGAGAGAAATAGGAGGAGCAGCCGGCTGTGTTCCTTCTCGTGGCTGGACGAATCAGAGAGCTCTGCGGGGGTGGGGAGGCTTCAGCCGCCGCGCACGCGGACTCGCAGCGGGGGAGGAGAGAGGGGTGGAGGGAAATGATGAAGGGGACGAGGGCTGCTGGGAGGGGGATGCGGAGGAGGAGGGAGTGTCGAGGGGGAAGGGGGGGTTGGTTGCGATGGTGGGGAGGCAATATCCTCGGGGAGTAAGGGGAAGCTACGACGATGCGGAGGGGGGTAAATCTCACCGAGGACTACATGTGGGCGCGCGGGTTTTTGTGCGCCTCTCCGGAACCTTCAGGCTCAATTCAAGGTGGGGGGTGATAATGAGGGGATTCCTTCATGCGAAGACAAAATTTTCATGCTCATCTCGTCGGAGCGGTAGCTCAGTTAGCAAAGAACGAGGCTAAAGACAGGAGACCCCATCCACCTTCACAGAGAAATAACACTTGTTCATTAAAATCCACAACCAACCATGGTTTCGTCAGTTTATCTTCAACGATTAATCCTCAACGGTTTGACTTACGTCAACTAATGTGAATGTTTTCCCCTTCCAAAAATATATTTCACCCGCACCGCCAAATTCATGAGCATGATAAGGGGAAGACTAGCCGAGAGCTTACACTGATGATGGTATAAAGTTCTGAATTCGTTGTCGGCTGTGGATTTTGATTAAGAGCGTGAAAGTGTACAAATGTTGTTGTCTCTGAAGTTGGATATTAAGAGCTTCTACAAAGTGAGTGCCAGTACTTGTCATAAAAGTACCCATGTTCCGTTCCGGGAAAGGCCTTCCTGGGCAAGTGCACTTCTGGAAACATAATTTTATTGCTCCTCGAAATATTTGAAGAGCATTTTTAGTGTGAATTAAGACGTTTGACCATTGCAGCGATACAGGGAACGATTTCACCGACTTGTTGAGAATCAACATACCCTAGGGAATAAACCAGGGAACATGAGAGCGTTTTCTTTGCATATCCGTGTAGAGCACTTAATTTGGTGGCATTTTCATCTACATGGCACGCTACGAGTCGGCGCAAGGGTGTGCAGCAGGGGGGTTAATTAAAACAATTAAATAGGAGGAGTGGGCGGGGGCCTTCTGGAGCCCTCCTGGCACTTAGACCTCTTTAGATCCTTTGTGCCAACCTACATTTAATCTGCCCGCCATTTGCAGACAGTGGACAAGAGCACCGCGGTAGAGGTATGGAGGAGGGTCACCCATCCAACCTCCGTCCGGGCCCAGCAGTGATCTCACGGGAACCGGTGTGCCAACGTGGCTAGGCCCTTGCCCTTGGCAGTAGTGGGAGCATTAGTCTTGATTTAGGTTATTGTACTGGTTTGATGATATCGAGTCTTGACATGTAAGTCTCGGCAAATCTGAAATTTTCAATCCTACCGTCGAAATCTGACATCTGAGAATCGACAATGCCGAGATTGTGACGTGGAAGCCGCGACATTTCCCACTTTTTCAATGCAGCAATTGGTAAAGACATCCAGCGCACGAAATTGTCGAGATTGATAATTGCAATTCTTGACACATTCAATCGCAACAATCAAGATTTGTCGCAGTTGTGACAATAAAGTTTCGTCACCGCCGAGGCTCGACAAAGCCTATGTTTTGCTGTATAAGGCCCCTGGAACGAAAGCAAGCGTGGCACGAAAATAAAAGGACGCTCCGCCTCCGGCCGGCAGTTTTGAGACCGAACCCCCCTCCTCCCCGACACCATCCCCTTTCAGATGTCGTCAGGAAGATATCGTCCATATTGTCTCCGGCGATAATTGGAGTAATTTATTTTTTTGAAGAGTCGACTCCAAGGGAAGTGGGCCAGAAAAGATTTCGTCGTTATCTTTTTTTTTTGGGTCCGCAGACAGTAGTTCGGTTGGATTCCGGCGCGCCGTGAATTGTGTGCTTGGAGCGTGGCACGGTGATTTGATTGCGTTCCGTTGTCGTGCTCTCAATCTGTCGTCTATGAAATATGCATCGCCGAATCCGTCTAAAAGGCAGGTTTCTCACTAACACAGCTCGCTTCGTGCCTGAAGTCAAGCCAAGCTAATCACCTCCTTACTCTTGGATTCTTGAAATCGTCTTCTTTTGTAGCTTTCCTTCTGGTCAGTGATGATCAAACTCATGGTGAGGTAACCACTAAACCTAAACTCCATAAAGCAATAACTCATTGAATTAGCAATGCTGTGTTTATTCGGAGGACTATCTATTACTTAGACGAATGACAGCCAAGATCATTCGCTCCATTCAGGATAGGTGTTTATTTGGGAAGAGGTAGGAATTATTCAGGGAAAGAACGAAATGTTTGAGGGAAAACCTGCGTCGGCATAAGCCTGCTCTAAACGAATGGTTCCAAGCAGCCCATGGTTTAACGTCCCATTTGACGGACGGAGTACTGAACTCAAAAAGTTCCCTCAACACAGAACTCACGTAGGGATTGGGTTATTATTATTATTGCATTCAAGAAACTCAGTCGCGAGGAAATTGGAAATCAAAGGTTGAAGCTTTCACTTCATTGGAGGACGTCGTAATTTTTTTAAACCAAGGAGGTTGGAATTTACCTACTGGAGGCGGGATCGCTACTGATTTAAGAAGCGAGGCCGGCCAAATTGGTAGACATTGGGCATGCGGATTACTCGCGGATGAAGCTGTTTTTTTCCGCGGTAAAGCTTAAAATAGTAAGATGAATATCTAATGAAATTCAATTTAAGAATTTGTACAATTCGCGGGCAATGCGCAAACATGGAAACAAACTTCAAATATGCAGTTTAAGTAGGTAGTTTACATTCAAAACCAGTTTTATGTTTATAGTCTTAGGAAGACTAAAAGACGCCGCTTCGGTGAAATTTGGATACGACATCATTGTTATCTACGTTTCAACACACATGCACTCTCCATAAGGGACCGTATAACACAATGTTTTGTGCCGAGGAGGCGGAGCCTAATCATTCCCAAGAACCCCATTCTGCACCGGTATTCTGGATCCTTTGTCACCCGTAGGATAGCATGCGTATGTCGCATCCAAAACATTCTAACCTTCTTGGTTGAAATACATACTCAGCGACTTCCACAATTCATTAAAGTATGTAAACTATAGCGCTGGGGTCGGCTGTAAAGCAAACAAAGTGTCATTTTTTGTCATTTTTCCTGCGTACCATAAGATAGCATAATAGGCAGCATAGCAAAGGATTAGGTAGGTAAAAAATTATTAGAGTAGTCTATAGTGCATGATGCATGTTTAAAGCCCGTTTCAAACGACACTTGATCCAGCATAAGGTCGAAAATACTCGCTAGTATGCTAGCTTTCCAATATCGTTTGAATAGAACCAGTATACTGGCTGGCAAGCATGATCACTAGTATACTCGCTGAGCTACTTGATTTCCTACCTGATGTGGTAATAGTTTGCTACTAGCTCCCAGTAGGACCCAGTGGCCATCTACCAAATACGTCACGTTACAGACGCTGTACGATCTTCTCTTTTTTTAATTAGCACGTAATCATATGGAATAACCGCTTCATAGCAAGCACAAGGTCGATGATCGAGTGAAACCTCATAGGAGGGTTCCGATCATCCTAGATTCCGTCCTCAACATCAAGCAGCAGCTAGCACACTAGGTCTTGTGATGGATCAAGAATCGCATGAAACGGGCTTAAGCATTACTAACACATGCATGCCGGGGAAATATCGACAAATATATATTTTGTAAACTGTTTTTCTAACCATTAGTCAATTCATTAATACGAATGCAGTTACTAACAACCTAGTTGCAGGTGACCCTTATATCTAAGATACTCCCATAAAGTAGTAGCACTGCATCGCATAGTTGCATGTAAGTATTGCATGTATGGTGATCTTCACCCCCTGCCACACACCCTCTCGGTTGTTCACAGGGTTTTACGTAAACGTAGACGTCAAGCAATATAGTTGGAGCGAAGTCTACCCAGTACTTATCCATATTTCCAGTATCCCGACTAGACTACCCAGTATCCATATTTCCTTCCGCCAAGAACATTGGAACCTTAGAGCTAATTAAAGGCTGTCCATAGCCGTACGGCTGATTAATTTCTCGGCGATGATTATTTCAATGCTAATAATAATGTCGTACGCGGGAAAATATTTTAATAACATATATTAGAGCCCATGTGTTGATTTTTTGTTGCGCATACAGGTGTTCCAAACTGGCATCCTCTATTTTTTTTAAATCATAAGCGACGTTGAAGCTGCGACAGACGGTGGAATATTATGGCTCAGAAATACGCTCGGTGGCGAAAAAAAAACACCGGACAGAGCCGCCAGCCACAATCTGGAAGCAAAACAAATATTTTGTCACGCCTCTAAAATAACACCCAGAAACCCATGACCTCTGCAGGAGACGCCTTTCACTTTTGGTTCGAAAGGAGCTTAAGAAATGGTTTTTGCATCACGTCGGATTTTAACAGAATCATTTATTTTTCATCTTTGAGTTTTCAACGCTTCAACAAAAGATGAGAGTTATCGTTTCCAGCACATGTTTTCGCTTGAATGAATCTTATTTATTTACTAGGCGCCTTTAGCCGAAACAGAAAAGTTTTCAGATCCAGGACAATGACTCAACCCAACAGAAGCGTCTCTAGGGCAATGGAACTAGAACACAAATTTTGGCTGGTATTTCGGAAAATTACGGTTGGACAGCGATAGTAATATTTTTTTTCTGGGGAGATAACCTAAGATTTGTAAAAGAAAATTCGCTTTGTACATTCCACACAAAAGTTTTATTGACTTCGACCATGGTTTCGACAATTTACATATCATTGTCAAGGTGTAGAAGAATACATGTTCATTCCTTAAATACTCTCAAATTTGGGGCGGGGGAGGGAAAGTAAGGAATAATAATAATAATACATTTTATACATTTTTTTCTGTGGCAATGGCACAATGCAAATTAAACTTGTACACCAGTCGGCATTTAACATGACAATAAGCAATTACATAAAGTATTGCACATACATAAGTGAAAATGTTCTATATTACATATTATATTTTACAAGTATATAGGTACAAAGGTGGAAAATACTTAATTATACAAAGTTATAAATAGATATTCCCAGTATTTTTCTTTCGAAGAAAGTATGGATTGCGTACAGGTTAGGCTCGTGGGTAGGGAATTCCATAATTTTATGGCATTAACAACAAAAGATTTTTTATGTACATTGCTCTTGTGTGGTGGGTAGTAAAAATAAGTTTGCTGTCTAATTTTTAAGGAAACTGCAGTTGGCTGTCTTTTAGGAAACATATCAAGCAGGTATCAAGGCTGGCTAATGATTACGGAATAATCTAAAAATAAACAATCCCAGGAAATATTTTCTCCTCATTGTGACTGATAGCCGCCCAAGTTCTCGTAGGTAGGGACTGATGTGTTCAGATTTTCTTTTGTTATGAATGAATCTGGTACATGAGTTCATTAAACGTTGGAGTTTTAAGTTTAGCTCTTCAGTAATGCCATAATAAACTAAGCAGCAGTTATCCAGATGTGGAAAAATGAACGTGGAGATAAGTTTCTTTCTGGTGTCTATATGAAGTAAATGTTTATGAATTTTCAACTGATATAGAGTGGAGTTTATTCTGCTTGAAATTTGGGATACATTATCTGTCCAGGAAATATTATTACTAATAGTGACACCTAGATTACGAGCATAATTGGAATAGAGGATTTCGTGTTGATCAACATTTATTTTTGGTATTAGGTCAATATCAATACGCTGAAGCATGAGTGTGCCTCCCATAATTAGGGCTTTAGTTTTGGAAGGGAATGGGATGGGGCGGAAGACCATGATAGGTGAGTAATCCCTATTTAGACAGTTGGGGAGTGGGAACTAGTGGAAGGGGGTGGGAAAGGAAGGGGAACTCGCACACAATGACAGCAATGACGTCAATGCAAGAAAACAGGAGTCAAATACATGGCAAAAGCCGTTAAAAATTTAAAAGAGGTGAATGACAATCAAATAGTACATCATTTACTAGGTTAACATGTATTTTTTACACCTTGATAATGACATGTAAATTGTCGAAACCATGGTCGAAGTCAATAAAACTTGTGTGTGGAATGTACAAAGCGAATTTTCTTTTCCAATCTCGTTGTTCCACAGAGTTAAGCCTCAAACGTTAAACCGTGTATGATTTGTAGGTTATCACTTGACGGAGTCCAGAAGACCAGACAACGAATTAATAAATAAGGTGACTAAATAAAAAGGCAATGGAAGCCCAAATTAGCCCCAAGGCAAAAGCTTAGACTACATCTGAGCCACCTCGAGGGTGTGTGGCAGGGTGTAAATTAGGTATCACCAAGCATACAATACGTACACACAATAATGTAAACCTTCACTACCTAACCAGTACTCATATTTGAATGAATTAAATGAATTAAATTGGGAATCATTGTCAGATCGCAGGTTGAAACTTAGATTTAATCTCTTAAACAAATTCCAAGACCATATTTTCAGTGATGATGTTAAAAATATTTTGCGGACCCCAACTTAGTATGGTAGACTGGACCATAATGATAAAATTAGAGAAATAGATTGGCGAACTGACAGATTCAAAATGTCCTTTTTTCCTCGTACTATTAGGGATATGAATAACGGTAAATATATCCCGTACGAGTGTAGCAATGGATAACATTGGTAGCTGCATGTTGGTATAAGGACTTATAGCTAACCCAACTAACGGCATGTTTTTGCATGTATGTATTGATATTTTTATCTTTTTTTAAATAGCGTAGTTTTGAACAGTACCTATAAAAGTACTGATCCTTTTTTTATGCATAATATGTAGTGCATGTTTGGTGAGAGTTCACCCCCTGCCACACACCTTTATGGTGGCTTGCAGGGTATTATGTAGACGTAGATAAATGTAGATATCTGAGATAGAGATCCCTGAAATAATGCTCTTCCACAAGAGCTGAGAAAGAGCCATAAACATTGCACCCATTATCATAAAAATAGGTTCAATTAAGATCCTATAAATGTTCGCCCAATTTAAAGCAGTTCCTGATCTGTTTGCCACAGCCGGAAAGAGACTCATAATATACAGTCAAGATCCCTTATAAAGGGCGGTGCCGTGCTTATCTCAATTTTTTTTTAATTTCGTTCATATTTGGAGCTTTAAGAACGAAAACACGCTTTGCAGGCACAAGGAACGATAAAAAAATACATGGAATCTTTGCTGCACTTTCAACTTTGCTTTTGTTAAATTCGAAATCTCACTTAAACTTGATCGCACTCAGTTGAGCTAAGATGGAATACGGAGAGTACGAGAAACTTGAACAAGAACAATGAAAAAAATATCAAAACGGGAAAAAAAGAGCACGAATCGCAAATCATCTAATGATGAAAACGAGACGAAGTATTGAAAACAAAAATAGTTTACTTTCCCCAAGCCCCGTATACTAACGCACGACACATATTACCAAAGACGAGAAATAATGAGCACGCAAAAAAAAACTTCCAAAACTTTTGCGGAGAAAGTGGAGGGACGAAAACACACAAAAAAATCTCACGACGAACAAATGAAAACAGAAATACGTGCGCGAAAGCGAGGGAGAGGCGCCCTCCGAATACAAAATCGACGCTCACAATGTATATTGGCGGACGCGGGCTCCGGGGAGCGACTTGATAAACGTTCATCTTCCTGGCACTTCACCGAGACCTATTTGCCATCATAGGGAACTCTCCTCCCTCCCAGATAGGGGAAAGACTTCAAGGGCAGGAGGAGTTAACTCCTGGTTGTTGGCTGCGGCTACGTCCAGACACATTTCGGCTTCAGCCGCCGCCGCTGCCAGGGGGGAGAAGACAAGGGTGAAGGGAAGGGGGAATAGGTTGAGGGGGAGAATCAAAATAAAGAATGGCTGCGATCCTCTATTTTCTTGCAACTGTTCCCATTTCTTTTAGAGCGATTTACGAGCTTCCTCGGGAGTGATATAATGTTTTGCTTTCATGCTTTTCCCATAGGAATGAGAATCACCGTGAGGTGTTGGGAAAATTATTTTTGAGCGGCGAAAAAAAAATGCGGTCTTGCGGTGTCTGTCCGAGAGCGACAAGCAATAGGATTTATTTTCACAAGTCTCCTACCAATCATATTCATACGTTCGTATTTTCGAACTGGCGCAAAATATCGGTTGCATTCCAGACATTTGGAGAGCTGACAAAATATTTCAAGAGGGAACAATTTGTTAAACATCTTACAATTATTTAATTCTTGTACCATGATGCAAATTGAACTACATTCGCAACTTTCATAGCGTATTTTAAAGCATACGATCTACAATGCAGTTATGTGGATGAAAAATGTCTATGAATTTTAGAATTTGAAATTAAACAATTAATAATGATAAAAATAATTGCAACATTAATCAATGATAATTAATTTTTCAGTCAGAAACTCTTATTCGTATCGAATAAGTACGTCGGGGGATCGGGTTGGTGTGGTGGCTAGAGTACTGGCCTCCCATCCCGAGGGCCCGGGTTCGATTCCCGGATTTTTCAGTGGAAATCCGGTCCCCACTTGAGTGCCTAGTGGAGGGCATTTCAAGTACAGTACTCCGTCCGTCGGATGGGACGTTAAGCCGTGGTCCCCTTGGCGCCTTTCGTTAAGAGTAGGCTAATGCCGACGCCGGGTTTCTCTCCACCCTTCCTCCGTTCCCTAAAAACTCCTACCATTACCCAATTACCCACCTATCCTATATGGCGCAAATGACCTCAGCTGTCGGTCGCCTCCCCTGAAAAACCAACCAACCAATCGAATAAGTACGACTTAGAAAGTTTTGATGATCATCAGGGTAGGAACACTAAGTGACTCAATGAATATGATAAGAACACAACCTATGATGATGCAAAAGGAGACTTTATTACGATGGAAAGAGCATCCATATTCTGGCAATGATGCCAAATTTATTCTGCGTCTCTAACACGAAACTACACGCTGTGAATCTCATAAGGAATGTTTAGACGTCGAGGCTTTCACAGAAACCTTTCCGCAACAAAGTGCAACCTTTGGTGCCGAAGCATGCAAAACCTACGGATTGACAAAGTCCGAGTCAATTTCAAGTGATGGAGGCACCAATTGGATATGGCGGGATAGAATACTCTGTTACTAGCCCTTGACTGTCTCTCTGGGTGTGAATTTTAAGTACAACCCAGTTTAATGAAAATTACGCCAATTAAATGTGTATAATAATACTGTATGAATAAAGTTGTATTCATCATTATCAGTCAACAATCCTTAGATTGGTTTGACGCAGCTCTCCACTCTAAACTCCCGTGAGCTAGCCTCTTGATATTCACAAAATGGGGTCGTTTAACATATTTTTTTATTCCCGAATATGATAGAGTTCGTAAAATAAAAAGACTAGTATTTTTCCGTGTTTTGATCCGTCAATTATTTCTCGAGTTATAAGAGGCGAAAAACTGATTTTTTTAACCCTTTCGGAAAAGTGGGTGTGGGGCAACCTCTGACTTATATCGACTTCGTCGAATCACAACTGAGCCCGCGAAGCTACTTCGCCTTATCGCAACGGGGGGGACACAGCTGACTCTGCCAATCGGGGCAGTTACGACAGCATCTGTGCGAGCAGACCTTCCGAGAACCCTCCTCTTCTTCCCATAAGAGCAGTCAAGGACGGGAAGAAAATGACGTCAATGTTATCACAGCAGCATTTTCGGTGGGCGTCACCTTTTGCTTATTTTATAATTTTTGATTTATAAGTGAATAGTTGTGGTTAGAAGATTAATTTTTTCACTAAATTTCTTGTTTCGTTTCCATCTAACAATTTCGTGCGCAAAATTGCGATTTCGGTTCCGAGTAAACGCCCCCATTCTTCTCTTTCACATCCTTCACTACTTGCTCTACATATCTCACGCGAGACCTCCTTCCTTTGTTATTCTTCCCATTCACTTGTCCCTCGACGATATTCTCCATCAGATCATCATATATTTACATATGACCGATTAAGCCCCGTCTTCTTTTTAAGGTTTATAGAAGATTCCTTTTCTCCCGCTCTTCTTTGGATTTCTTCGTATGTCACACGGTCATTTGATCATCTTTTTTCTCTAGAACCTAATTTCGAATGCTTCCAGTTATGACTCATTAGTATTAACTTGCGTTATTTTAATCAATAACTGGACAGTGCTTAAGCTTCTTGTCTTTACTCAGCATTATTATAGTATTTTTATGTCGGATTATTGCCATGGAATACCGGCTTCTAAATTCCAAGATTTACGGTCGAATCCTTGCAGTGACAGATTTTTTCCCCGAACGATTCAACACCCTTAATGCACGTGTCTCTTCCTCTAATATATCCTAAAACCGTCTTTCTTTCTCTATCGAATCATATCCAATAGTTTGTAGTTGATCATAGTCAACAATCTTCCCTACGCCCTCATCCTAGGCCGCCTACGGCCATCCTCTTTCCGCTAGGAATTTTCTGGCCCATACATCACTACGATTCATTCCCCTACGATTATATTACTTCGAAACATGCCTCTCTTCCGGTCTCCGAGAAGAGAAACGGGTAAGCACCTAAGCACACTCCGATTTTTTCGTCCAGAGAAACGTGGGTCCCAAAGGGACCGAGCGGAAGTTTTCTTTTTGAAACTACATATATGATTGCGTGACTTTCAAACTACATGAGTCCACGTATCTGCGTTCGAATCTGGGAGAAATCTTTGGGCATGTTTAGCCAACCCAAGCTGTGCTTTCTCCTGGGCAAAAGATATTTCAGGCACAAGGAAGGAACTGTCTCTCCCCCCTGGTCTCAATGCCTACATTTCACACGCCATCGTGCAGTATATTTTGTGAGCTCTAGTCTCAGTTAGTTAATTAGTTATTCGGGGGATGCGACCGGCATCCGAAGTAATTTGCGCCATTTAGGATAGGCGGGCGAGCGCAGGAATTATCAGGGAAAGACGGTAGGGTGGAAAAAAACCCGGCGTCAGTATTAGCTTGCTGATAAGATACCAAGGGATCAGGTTTAACGTCTCATATGACGAACTTAACGTGAAGTACTCAAGAGCTCTCCACAAAGCACCCAAGTAGGGACCGATATGCTAAAAAAATCTAAGTCTCCACCGAGATTCAAACCGGGGCCTTCAGAATATTAAGTCATATACTCTAATCACTGCACATCCCAATCCTCGATCAATCCTCACCAATCAGACCAGCCTTACGGTTGACTCCAATTTTCATACTTTGCATCTGTCCCTGCAATTTCAAAGCGAAAATGTTCTCATATCGAAGTGCTCAAACTCTCCCAAGTGCATCATTCCGCTGACTTCTACTCGTTATTTGAGCAGATCGGGTGGGTGTGGTGGCTATAGTACTCGCCTTCCACCCTGAGGGCTCGAATTTCGTATTCCGGAACTAACGGGAGGCCAACCTGTACGGGTAACCACTCTTCCTATCCCATTAAATCCAAACTCTTCCAATTGTCTATTTTCTCGCATGTGTGTACTTTGTTTGTCAAAAGCAACCTTAACCTTTTTCCTCCAAATACCATAGTACACAATCGGATTTTTCCTTGATATATTAGTTCATTCTTGAGAGCCTTGTGGAGAGTACTTCTAGTCCAGTACTCCGTCCGTCGGATGGGACGTTAAGCCGTGGTCCCCTTGGCGTCTTTCGTGGGAGCAGGCTAATGCCCACGCCGGCTTTCTCTCCACCCTTCCTCCGTTCCCTGAAAGCACTCAACTTTACCCAGTTTCCCGCCTAATCTCTCTGGCGCAATTGACCTCTGCTGTCGGTCGCCTCCCTCAAATAACAACAAAACCTAGTTATTCATGAATGCATTCATATTCTGTGTTTAGAAGTAGTTTGTCGCGTATTTTCTACCGACCTTTTTTTAAATATGTTTAAGTTACTGAAACAGCCATCAATTATTTAGGTGAGTTGTTAATGGCATTAACGCTAACGGGAAGCCAACCTGTACGAGTAACCACTCTTCCTATCCCATTAAATCCACTCTTTTCCGCGTTAATACTTTATCCTCAACAACCAGATATCCCCTGATTTGAGAAGCCAGCGGACATCTTGGTAAGTAAGGATATAATGTCATGCTACTCGCGACGCGTATGGATGAAGTCGTTATTTCACGCGGTAAAACTTATGTAGTATGATAAATGATAGAATACATTTTTTTAATTCGTCAAAAAACCAGTCTATTAAATTAAGTAAAATGAGAATTATTGTCAGATCGTAGGTTTAAATTTAGAGTTAATCTCTTAAATAAATTCCAAGATAATATTTTCTCTGTTAACGTTAAAAATATTTTGCGAACTCCAACTTACTATGGTAGACTGGACCATAATAACAAGATTAGAGAAATTGATTGCCGAACTGATAGATTCCAAATTTCCTTCTTTCCTCGCACAATTGGGGATATGAATAGCTGTAAATATATCCAATGGCATAAATACGAGTGTATCAATGGATGGCATAGGTAGTTTACATGTTGGTATAAGAACTTAAAGCTAACCCAACTGACAGCATGAAATTGCATGCTTGCTTTGCTATTTTTATCTTTTTTTTAATTGTGAAGTTTAAACTAGTATATTATTATTAATTCTTTTTTATGCATGGTATGTGATGCATGTTTGGTATGAATTATTCCCCTGCCACACACCTTTATTTGCAGGGTATTACGTAGATGTAGACATCAAAAACCTTATTGTCGGGCACACAACTTAACTTGGTTCACATAGTCTCCACGTGAATGATGTTAAGTGAGGTGGAGAAAGGGACGAGGAAAGAGTGAGATAAAGGGAGGGAGAGTAAGGAGGTGTGAGAAAGAGGGTGTGGAGTGCGATAGTGGTGAGTAACCGTATGCTATGACAGAATGAACCCTTTCCACACTTCCCTTAGAGCGGGAGATCGGCGATGACAGCGGGTAAACTTCATGTAGTAATACCGAGGAGGTTAGTATGTACTAGAGGAGGCATAGCAGCTGATTTGAGAAGCTAGCGGCCATCTTGGTAGGTAGCAGATAGATCATAGCAGTTGTGTGATACATGGCAGGTATAATTAAATTTAAAAAAAGTGTAGTAATGAATTTTTCGAAGAAGAATAGTTCTCCTCCTAGCACTTACAACATAAGGAATAATAAATTCTATTAAATATCTTGGAATAAGACTGACACACGATCTTTCCTGCGGTAAACACATACGTGAAATAATGGGTCAAACTAATCGTAAACTGGGATTCGTCAAAAGGGTATTGGGCAAATATGACGTACATGTACGAGAAATTATCTACCTTTCCTGTCACTGATGACGCTAAATATAGTTTGCGAACTCCAACTTACTCTGGTAAACTTGACCATAACCATAAAATTAGAGAAATTGATTACCGAATTGACAGATTCAAAATTTACTTCTTTCCTTATACAATAAGAGCTATGAATAGCTGTAAATATATCCAATAGCATAAATAAAAGTGTATTAATGGATTGCGTATGTAGTTGCATGCTGGTATAAGGACTTTAAGCTAAACAAACTAATAGCATATTTTTGCATGCTGGCTTTGCTATTTTTATCTTTTTTTTAAATTGTAAAGTTTAGACCAAAATATAATTACTAATCCTTTTTAAGCATGATATGTGATGCATTTTTTCATGTAAATCCACCCCCTGCCTCAAACATTTATGGTGGCTTGCAGGGTATTAAGTAGATGTAGATGATACGGATATACGGGGGCGCTACTCGCGAAACTCGTATTGATTAAGTCGTTTTTTCACGCGGTAAAACTTAATTAGTGAGATGAAGAATAGAATGCATTTTTATAATTCGTCAAAAAACATAAAAAAGTGAGCAAACACGCAAAAAAACGACGAATGTGTAGTTTCAAATGATCAAATTCGAACTATTTTTAATAATGAAATTAACTCTCAGAATCAAATGTATTAGAGCCGCCTTTAAATAGCCTTATGGAGATTAAATGACGCCAGCGCGATGTAACTTGGTTACGATTTCATTGTAATTTATGTTTCAATATCCATGCAATCTCACTGAACATCACACTCCTCTTCATTTGAGCTTTCGGATCCAGTCCTTCTCTACAATTCATGAGGAGAAAAAGTCACTCTCTCCTTTTTAGAGCTGGGTGGTATCATCAATATTTAAAAAAATTTCAGATAGATACAATCGATTAGATTAGAACTCAAGATTAAATTTATCACAGTGATCAAAGTGCACAGGGTGCCATCTGGATCTCTTTTAATCAGGGACGGGAGCATTTGTATTTACACTCGCAACTCTCTCTCCCTAAGGAGAAAACGCAGATATGTTAGTGTTCCGAGCAGCCAATGACAGAATTATTCCCTGTGTGATGTTCTAAAAGTCTTCGCGTGTAATGATTTGATACCTTCGTCACTTTTGTAGCCATTTAATATCAAGCCACATATTTATAGCAACTATACGTTTCATGCACCGTCTTGCAGTTCAACTATTGAACCATTGAATATTTGTGAAGAGAACAGGAAGAACTAATATTTACACACGGCAATATTGAATTATTGGTCTCAATAATAAGTATTGAAATACTGACATAAATATTGACTCACCAATATACAATATCCGTGCTCCCAAGAACACACCCTCGTGGTGGCTCGCAGGGTATTACGTAGATGTAGATATTGATATTGTCATCATAACCAATAACTCCGGATATTGGTTAATGAATACTGACTTAAAATTCCTCCCAGTTCTACTCTCCCTCCCGTAGAAGTCGCCGTCTTGAACCCGGTGAGGGCGAGAGACTCGGCTCCTCCCACCTCGCCTCAACGACTTCGTTCATTTCCATCTCATCCTTGCAATCCTAAATGCATTCCACCCTCGCACCATCCCCGGCCGCCCCTCTCGGATAAATAGATGACAGAGGAAGGGAGAAGGAGAGATAGAGAGGGGGGGAAGGAGAAAAGCACGCCGTGGTGAGGAGAGGATGCTGCAGTAAAGCAGAAGGAAGGGGGTGGGAGAAAATGCTGGGAAGGGTTGAGAGGAGGATGGGAACTTACCGAGCCCCCCGGCACGAGGCGCCACATGAGAGCAGGGTGGGGCGAGGGAGTAGGAGGCGTCTTCAAAAATAAAACCAAGCGAAGTAAAACAACCGACCACCTCGTCCCAAACGGCACGCTCGGATATCATCGCTGTAGAGTGTCGGGAGTGGCGCGCTAACAGGATTTCGCTTCCGAAGGATGGGTATCGCACATTCGGGAGCATTTTCGGGAGGCTCATGGCGATGTTCTACTGTTTGCCGACTGCGGTAAGGCATATGAATTCAAGTGTAGCAAGTGAAGTTAAATATCTGGGCATTACTCATACTTCAAACTATGGGGAAGGGATGGGACACTCGATTCCTTGATACCTGTATACTTCAGGTAGCGAGTATCGAGCGAGTACTAGCAAAATTTCTATAGTATCGAGCAAATGAATACTTCCCGAGGTAAATGGAAACAGTATTTATTACCATTCATCTCGTATTTATAGGAATTTATCCTTATTCCTACGCTATTCCATCCTATTCCTCGTCCAGGGTGCACTATTTAATAGTACTGCTTCAGTATTCCACGGAGTACAAGGAATACGAACAGCGCTGCCTGGCAGCTTGACGAAAAAGATTTATTTTTCACCGTTTAACGAATCTTTTTCATTTCATTGACTGCCAAAGGCAATTACCGTATTTCTCTGAATATAGTCCCCCAAATTTGGCCGAAATCCTCGCGGAAAAAGTCTTGGGGGGGCTATATTCGAGCTCAAGGCACCTAATGTCCGTTGTAAAATTCCATCCCTAGTGTTTGAAGGCCAATATCTCAAAAATGGCTATTTATTTTAAAATAAAGTATATCGAACCAAAGCTTGTTTACTTATACGATTATTAATGCCAAAAATATATTTTGAAGTTGGTTGTTATAATAAATTTTTCGACCGAGACAGCATCAAGACCGGATTTTTTTCAAGTTCCGGGAAGCAAGTTCAACTTTGACGCCCACTTGAAGATAAACAAGAAAAGCCACTTCTGTTTTCTTCGCATAAGATATGGAACATATATTTATCTTAGAATAAACAAATTTTAAAATAATTACTCAGGTAACAATTACGTTACGACAACATTTAAAAACATTCACTATCTCATGGTGCGGAAGTCGGAAATACATTGCGTTTCGACGGTATTCTTCGTCTTTGAAAACTTAGCACGTGCAAAATGACTTAAAAATTCAGAGAATTAGATATGCTTTCAACGTGTATGCATTTATTTATTTCGGATAGCGAGCTCCTCGCGACAGGACTTTCGGCCAGAAGAGATAAGCTGCTCGAGGTTACCAAGTTGTAAGCTACCGTAGGTAGCGCACGCACCAAACACTACGCGAGAAAATTTCTCTGGTATGCACAGAAAAAATATCCTTGCCCATTGTTGAATAAAAGTTTATAAGTTGCAGTATACACCAAAATAAAATCGGCGATAAGTGACATTCCTCGGCTTCTCGACGAAAGAAACAAATTGCACTTTAAATTATCCTCAACTCCGCCTCCAAAAACTTTGCGTGATGAGGCATAGTGATGGTATGTTTCCAAAGATACCGTCAGGTCTAAAACTGACACTGACCTGCATTCTTAAAGACGATATTCTTTCGCTATTGTCGAGTCCTCATGACTCATTCACAGCGAGCTGCTTGCAGCAGAAGATTCCTCGCGTGCCCTACCTTTCTCTTTCAGGCATGCTCTGGTCAGTTGAGCGTGCTTTTATAGGAAAAATAAATATATATCGATATCAAATATCCAACAAATTCTATTAATATTTCATAAATAAATTCATATTAATGACTCGAGAGCAACAGAAAGGTCCAAACGGTGATCCTTCCTTTTTAAAATAATCCTTCACTGCGATCTCAGTAACCTTGAGTTCTTGCAATCAATGCGAGTGTACTCATGATAACTACAGAGGGCGGCATTTTAAATGAAAAAACATTTGGTAGCCATGATTCCCAACGCACATACGGCATATGGAAATATATTGGCCACAGACATATTTTAAGCATTTCATCATATCCACAGTAAGATGGCATGCTAAACTATTTACAAGACTCAGTAGTGCCTGTTTTAACGTTGAAAAATGGGCACAACATAATTTAATGATTAAGATGCTAATATATATTTATATTCAATAAAACAAAGTAAATGTAATCAGTTATCAGATATACCTACTTGTTGTTTTTTTTAATCTTCCAGATGCTCTTCAAAACAGTTATTACTATTTGCTTGTACCCAGTCCTGTAGTTTTTCTGTTTACGATGTATTTTAAACCAAAATATCTTTAAAATCTTAAATCGATTCATAATGTAAGGTATCGAATAGTATCGTGAGTACTTACTGGTATCGTACTCGGCATCGAGAAAAAATGGTATCTACCCATCACTACTTCAAACATATCATGGGAAAATCACATTCGAAAGATTTGTGGAACTGATTTGAAGAGACTAGGATTTAAAAAAAAGAACTGTGGCAAAGTATTCCAGCAAAAAAGTAAAATGGTATTTCGCACTACTATGGCCTTACCTGGAGTACGCAACTGCATAAAGTATTTGGGGCCCAGCGTATAAAGATTTACGTCGGGAACTGAATGAGATCCAAACGAAAGCAGCGCGTAACGTGAGAAATTCTCATGAACGTCCAGCAAGTCTCACTCGGGTATTGGAGGGGCTAAGCTGGGAGACCGTAGAGACTCAAAAGATTTTCGAAAGATTAAATTTAAATAAAAAAATCAAATTATAGGAATTCGAAGCTGACACTGGTGATATATAACCCTCACACCACAACAGCAGGACAGACAGAAGTATATTGAGATTGTTGGGAGTGGAAGAATGGTGAAGAGAAACAAGGTGCCGGCATTGGCCCACTTAACGTCCTCGACGCACAACATCTCATCCGAAGGACGGAGGGCTGAACTTGAAGTACCCTCCTCTCAACACTCAAGTACGGACCGGAATTCAACCTACAAAGTTGTACCACTACCGACACTCAAACGCAAACCCTAGTGTTGGGAAGCTAGAATTGCGGCCAACACAAACCAGCCAAACGATCCCTTCTGTGCGATCTGTCCATCTGCATAGCTCAAATATATTCCGATGGAAACAGGATGTACAGAGAAGCAGTCATTCCATGGTTCTGACAAAGGTCCTGTTTCATCGCGTGACGAAACGGGACCGGGGGGTTGTGTTTGAAACCTTCGGAATTATCTCGAATAGGTAACCAAGGAGTCACGTGGTACAAACACGAATGGTTTGCAAATTTTATTTCTCTGAATCGCTCGTTACATTATCAAAAATTGTTTTCACTTGAGTTTTTCTCATCTCCCTCGAATATAAATCCCACAAATGAGATAAAACACAATTTTAAACAATGAATGAGGTTGTAATGAGCGGTTTTAGCACACCAAATTTGCGAACCTTGTTTATACCACGTGACACCTTGGTTACCTATTCGAAATAATCTCGACTGTTTCAAACACAATCCCCTTGGGGGGTTGTGTTTGAAACCGTCGGGAATATCTCGAATAGGCAACCAAGGTGTCACGTGGTATAAACACGAATGGTTCGCAAATTTGGTGTGCTAAAATCACTCATTACAACCTCATTCATTGTTTACACTTGTGTTTTATCTCATTTATGGGCTCTAAAGTCGAGACAGAAGAGAAAAGCTCAAGTGAAAATAATTAATGACCTTGTAACGAGCGATCCAGATGCACTAAATATGCAAGCCATTCGCGTTTGTACCACGTAACTCCTTGGTTACCTATTCGAGATAATCTCAGCGGTTTCAAACACCCCCTGGGGTCGCAGTTGGTCTCACACCCGAATCTCGACATAATCGTTCATAAAAATTTCTATATTTTAAAACAAAAGTACGGATTGTTTCCAGTGATGATACTTTATTAAATGAAGATAATCGGTAATATGAAAAATGTATTGGCATTCATAAAAACTCAACATGATTTGCGCATTTTAACTACGCAAGCAAAAACGACATGAATATTCTGATAATCAATTTATAGCTCAAATTAAAGTATAAGAAAGTGGAAACAATTATTTTGTAGAACAGTAAATTGTAAAATTGCGCTCGTAATCGTCGGGGAGTGAGGCTGGAAATAAAATTAGGGTCTTTATGAAACCAATATAGGGCATCAGAATCATATTTAAATCAGATATTAAATGTGTTTTACTCAAACTGTAAGTCGCTCACAAGTTCAGGCTAAGCAATCTCCTTGCAGACTCGTGATTTAAGTGATTTGGATGCTTCCTGATTGACTATGCTGCCTATAAGTAACATCATTCTACCATATCTGACTTTGTGGTAAAGCTGAAGGAGAAAATGGCGAGTTTTAGGCGTTTTATGTTAAGTTTTAGTAAATCACGACAGATAAAATGGAGAAACTTCGTACAAACTTACAAGCCTTATTTTTTCCAAACGATTTCAACGTTAAAATTAATTTTCAAGGGACTGTATGCAGTGTGCTCTTTTTACACATATTGTTTGAATTTAACTACTTCCAAAAGTAACGCCTAACTCCATCGGTCTGGTTTTTGCATATTTTTGGACCATTAAACGGGCGATTCATGTGTGTGGAATTTCTTGAGTAGTTATATCCTTGCATGTTGTGTAAAAAGACGAAATTTGTGGTACCTGATCATAATGATGTTAATTGCAATATCTTATAGAGCAGTACTGCATAAATTACTGCATGTAATTACATTAGGTAAATAGTAGTACCTCTTTGTTTCATGTTAGTTATGCATACTCGGTGATTTTTCACCATCGACCACACACCCTGGAGGCGGCTTGCAGTGCACTCAATGGACGTAGATGACAAAATTTCGCATTTTTGACAGCTTCGAGAAATTTTTTCCATTTCCCTTGCTCCAAGCCATTGTTAGACATTGTTACGGGATCAAGGCTGTGAAAAGTGATTGCAAGTCCCCTGATTGGTTCTTTGTGCTGTCACGATTGAAGAATAAAATACTCTTAACACATCATGCTGTTCCGAAAAATTCGATTTCAATCATTTTCAGTAAAAAAATGTCAGTGGCGCAGAAGCCACACATAAATGCTAGAGAGTATCTAAAAAAATATTGAATGAGGAGCTATAAGAGATCTCTCATACAAAATTGAAATACGATTCGAAAAGATAGCCTAACCGCGGAATGATATTTTTGGAGAATCGATAAAATATTAAGCCATCGGGACCCTTTTCTGGGTAACTCCCACCACTAATGTGGTTTCCGTGGGCAAAGCTTTGTATTAATTCTGCCCGGCTTATAGACAGAGGTTTCATAAGTTTTTGGTCTTCTTAATAAGAGTGCCAAGGTATTTCCCACATAGAGAGTCCAGAATCCAGGCGCCAAGTCCTTGAATTGTGGAAGGTTTTGGAAAACTTAGTAGGGTTTCCACGGTGATTATAGCAATCACATATATGCCGAAGAAGAGGGATTATGTTCTGGGGAATTTGAAGGGATTTCAAAGGGGCTAACATTCAGAAAGGAGTATATATTTAACTTGAATGCAATACGAGGACACTTCGTGAAATTAGACTTTATCCCACGCTGTCATTTAAGGATCCCGACCGTTTTTTACGCTGTCGTTTTCAAAGTGATAACACTTCCAGGCTGCTGAGATGTTTTATACTTTATGTAATAAGAACCTAAAGTGAGGGGAGGCGTAAGCGATTGTAGACTCTGTCTATCTGTGGTTTTTGCCTTGTCTGTACCCAAACTTATAGGCGTTTCAGACCGGAAGGAAAGGTACAAGGATAGAAATGGAAGGGAAACGAGGAAGGGTGGCGAAAAACCTGGCGTTGGCATTAGCTTACTCTTAACAAAAAGCGCCAAGGGGACCACGGCTTAACGCAGCATCCGACGGACAGAGTACTGAACTCGATTTCTCTCAAGCAGGGGTCGGATTGCCGATGAAAAGTGTCTTCCTCTGCCGGGATTCCCTCTCTGATTGTATGTTAACAAGATGGAAAAGTGAGTTTGGAAGGACGGACAGATACACTGTAGATGGGCTACTGATGTATGAGTAAAATGTTATCATCATCATCGGTTAACAATCCTAGAATTGGTTTGACGCAGCCCTCCACTCGATTCTTCTATCGGCCAACCTCTTCATATTGACAGCTCCTCTTTTTTACATCCTTCACAACTTGTTTCATATACCTCATGCGACGCCTGCCTTCTCCATTCTTCCCGTTCACATTTCCCTCGACGGTTGTCTTCATCAGGCCATCGTGGCCTATTAAGTTGTCCCGTCTTCTTTTTAAGGTTTTCAGTACACATCTCTTCTCTCCCACTCTTCTTAAGACTTCTTCGTTTGTCACTCGATCGATCCATTTTATCTTCATCATTCTTCGGTAGCACCACATTTCGAATGCTTCCAGCCTGGACTTCTCTGCTGCTGTTATTGTCCATGCTTCGCAGCCATATAGTAGAATGCTCCAGATGTATGCTCTAATGAAATGTTTCCTCACTTCCACGCGTATATTTGCAGCTGTAAGCAGAATATTCTTCTGGTAAAATGCCCTTTTCGCTTGGGAAATTCTACTGACAGTTTCTCTTTTACTTCGTCCATCGCTGGTTACTCGGCTTCCCAGGTAAAAGAACTCTTCCACCTCCTCGATGTTTTGTTTTCCTAGTTTAGCAGGGGGGTATTTTTTTCCTTGTTTGATAGGGGTACAGTGTCATCAAACATTAAGTCTACTAGAATTATATGTTACAATTTAAATTTTTTCCAAGAAGTCCAGTCCCTAACCCTCACCGCAAGCATGTAACACAATGGTCTCAAATATTGAATTTATGAGAAGATAAGGGGTTAGCAAATGACAATTTATTTCACCAAAAATGAAGGATTTAAAATGTTCTTTTAACATCTTACAATTGAACTTTTACCAGTCCAACACAACTATAGTCCCGCGTGTTACAATATAGAATATGCACTCAACTTTGTCCACAATATTATAGCGGTCTATAGAATTAAAAATCAAATGCCCAATATAGAGTCGGATATATAAATACATTTCGACACATTTTATGAAAATTTCTACAAATGTTATTAGTGTGTAGCAAAAGGTATATTAGTATGGGATGAAATAAATGGAAAAAGGCTTATGGACGAGGTAATGGCTTGTTTTCATCGTTTATTGCCCAGTTATTTAAAGGGGTGTTTGTTCAAAGGAAGCAGAGTTTTTTTTATTGTAATTTAGCCCAACCCTTATAGGGACTACTTTGAGAGCAAACCATATACTTACTTCTTTCGTGGCTTCATTCTTAGAACCTGACGCTCGTATTGTATTTTTAGTATTAATGGATACTTTATAAATGCTACTAAAAGATCACTTAATAAGTAATTCAAATATTTTTCTTATTTCAACATTTTGCGATCGCCTCGTGGAGGTTCTTACCGTAAAGGTGCTTTGGTTGGATATTCTTCTCGTCACCGCAAGCAGTCTCGCTCGTATTTATTTACCCCTCGGTTTCCAGTTCCATGGCAATAGTACGGGCTGTTTGTGACTCGCTGTTTAATATAAACTGGTTTTTCTATCAGCGGTACTAATGGCGTGCTGAGAGCTTTGTTATATCCGGAACGACTCTGTGGAAATTTTTATTGTGAAATGAATCTATCTTAACTATTCACTCTGAACGCCGTACAAGCCAACAGATAGTGAAAATGTACACTGTATTAACTCAAAAAAATATCATATGAAATAAACCCAACCAGTTTTTTTGAAGCATCTTTTCTTCATCAACACTGTTTTTGCGCACAGTAATTAGCTTGAATAAATTCGGCTGTCGTTTTTATCAGGTGATAACACCAGCAACTTAATTCTTATCCACCATTGCAAAGTGCAGATTGGTGAGTGCTGGGGAAGAGATAAGATTTTTGGGAAGGGAGTAAATACAGTGAGTAACCCGGCGTATGAGTCAGCGTACTCTTGCCTAAAGGCGCCATGAGGTCAACAGTTTAGCGTCCCATCCGACGGACGGAGTACTGCATTAGAAGTGTTCTCTACACAGCGCGCTGCATCGCTCAAATGGTGACTAGTACACCACCAGGATTCAGAGCCTAAGCCTCGGAATGGGAGGCCAGTACTCTAGCCACCACAGCAATACGTTCACCCAGAAAATAGAAGAGGCAGAGAAGGTGGATGGAACAGACGTTCAGGGATAATGGAATGGTGAAGGTAGAATCAAGGGTAGAATGCTGGATGAGAGAGGACGAGAAAAAAGAGAAAAGTTATTATATTGGTGGGATAAAGAGGATCCGATAGATCAGTGCTTTCCAATCGGTGTGCCGCGGCACTTCAGGGTGCCGGGTAAATAGCAAAAACAAAAAGTATTTAGTAGGACCAACTTTTACATTTTCTAAAAGATAGTAATTCCGAAGCCAACGAGTTTTTTGAGTGTTGCTCAAAAAAAAAGTGTTGGCTTTGGAGTTACTATCTTCTAGAAAATTCTCACAGCCAACAAGCTCACTTAATTGTCAACTTCTGAATTGGCTACTCCTACACCCTACAGGCGGTGAAAAAAATCGAAGTACTTCTTCCAACCTAAGGACTAATTGATGTAAATCGCCGGTTATCCTTGTTAATGGAGAGGGAAACCCAATCGGACAAATAAAGAAATCAAAGAAGACTACTCCAAGATTGTAACCTCATTCTGAAGGGTGCCGACACCGTAAAATGCTGTGTTTCACTCATCACCATCATCATCGGTCAACAATCCTAGGATTGGTTTGACGCGGCCCTCCACTCGATTCTTCTATCGGCCAACCTCTTCATATCAACTTAATATGTGTTTCACTGCAACAGATAATTGAAATGCAAAGCAGAGGTTCACTCCTCCCATGCCCTGAACTCTTAAGCAACCACATTTCGGCTCGATTAATATTTATTACGTTCTGAAGCTTGTTCAAGAGTCCAAAAACACCAACGAACGTTCCTTTCGCGCAGGTTTCAAGTAGGATTTTTTTTTTAAACTACCGATTCAGCGTAGGGATCCAGGGTTCCCGCTATTATCTCGCGGGTTTGGAGAGGTTGAAGTTGCAGTCCGCGAGAGAGGAGGTGAGAAAATATGCAGGGATGTGCGGAGGAGAAGGGGTACAGCGGGGGAAGCGCCCTGGGGGAAAATAGAGGTGACACGAAGCGCTATCCTATTCGCCAGCGTCGTTGCAGGTCCCCCGGCCAGACGACGGAAGGGGAGGACAGGGGACTGGGAATGGAGAGCAGGGAGGGGAGGGGGGGGGCGAGGGCGTGTGTGTGCGTAGGGCGGCGGTGGAGGCGGAGAGGAGGGACCTGTCACGCTGTGGACTACTCCGCCCACCGAGGCGCTTTCGTCGCATATAATACCAAAGGAGAAACGCACAGCCGGAAGACACGTGGTGTGTTTTCGACCGAAAGGCTGGCTGGCTGGGGAAGGCAAGACGTTCCGGTGGTGGTGTGTGGCGGCTGGCAGAGAGGAGACGGGCAAAAAAGTCGCGCGCGTTAAGAGAGAGAGGGAGGAAGACGCAGACCGATCTCGGGAGGATACGCTCTCGTAGGAGACTTAAAAGAGGCCAAGAAACCGCTCGCGCGCGTTTACTCTCTTGTTTTCGACATCCCCTCGATTTTACGCGAAGTGCGAACTCTTCGGTAGCACTTCCGTGAGAATATTCCTCTCTCGCGGCGATGAGACGGCTTTGATATCTCGGGAAACAATCGAGAATCGGAACTCGATAGCGCGGCCAGACCGTTCCGTTCGGGGAAACAGCGGAATCTGGAGTGATACTCTCTCCTTCACGGGATTAATATTTTAAGAAGAAAGGGAAAACTTTACACGCGTTCACGCCACCGAATCGTGGTTCGTTCGAACTTACAAGAAGAGAGAGGGACGTAGGCTTGAGATTTTTTCCGCCGGACATTCCCGTCGGTCTCCTCCGCGCGCTTCCTACTTCTCCGACGCGTTGAGGAGAGAGAGAGATTCCTTCCCGAAAGGCCGCGCGAGAGTTGCGCCCCCTTGCCTTCCCCCGCGGCCACTACGCGCTCGGAGTTCCCCTCATGACGTGAGGGAGGAGAGGCCTTCAGGCACACCACACGATCCCTGCGAGAGAAAGAGAGAGAGAGAGAGGGAGAAGGCAGTCAGTGTTCGAGGAGCTCACGTCTCGTGTCGTCATTCGAGGGGGCTCCCCATCTCGTGCGCCGCGTGAATATCTATCTCCCACGGACTCGCTCCGCTCCAGAAAACAACCCACGCGCGGTAAGCGGGCTCGATCGGGGACGGGAAAAAGAGTGACGACCAGGCCACTTCATCCCTTCCACCACCAAACCCCGTCTCCGAAAATCCACCTTATCTTTTTATTTTACTTCGGGGCGCGCAGTAAGGCGTTCAGTCCGTGCAAAGAGGGAAAGAGAGAGAGACGTGCGGGAAGGAAGGAAGGAGAAAAAGGGATCCACACACAACCTCTCGCCCACGCGCGCGCTTTTGCGAAAGCGGGGAAGAGGAGGAGGGGGGGAGGCATTTGCCACCCCGCGGCGGACGACCACGGTCCGCGGGAAAAGGCGCGCGCGACAGGATATAGCGGACGTAGGGAAACAAGGAGTAGTGGGGGACAGGAGGGGCGGAGAGGTTGAGGAGTCTATAGCGTCGCATCGCCGGGGGACAGTCTCCTTCGAGAGGTGCCGCCACCGTCAGTTTGCCGGCGACTCCCGTCTTCCTTCCGAAGGGATAGCTCTCTCTCTCCTCCGTCTTTCCCAGCGTCTATCTCTCCACCCTCCCTACGCCGCAGCTCCCCCTCACCCCACACCATATATCCTCATCCCGGACCGGGTTCGCAGGCGGAGAAGTCTCTTTCCGCCTTCTCCCTCACATCCGGCGCCTGGAGCCGCACACGTCCACAGCTACAGTGCACCGACCACACGCCCCGCGAGAGGATTATACGAGAGACCGCGTCAGGGTAATCAAGGAGTGTGGGGAAAAGCGGAGGACCTTCCAAGTCAAAGGAGGAAGGCATTGAGGAAGGAGGAGGACACGTGGCCTCCCTTTGGCCTGCCATCCTCGAGATAGAAGGAGAGAGAGAGAAGAGAAGCAGAGAGACGAAGAGAGTGGGTGGCACCGACGTGAGGCGTGATATTCTTTGAAGGGTGAGCCATTACCACCCTCACCATTCCCAAGAAAAGGAGACCGTCCTCGGCGTTCAGATCGCTTCAGTCCCTCTCGCTCCTCAAACTCTTGGAGAGGATCCCGCCGGACATTGTGTCCGTGAAAACCTCCGCTCAGGAGGTCAGCAGGACCAAGGCTCCGACCCCGTCGACCCACTTGGAGGGCGGCCCGTGGGGGAAACCCGCGATTGACTGCCCTTCCGCGGACACCTCAGGAGGCAGTCCCTCGTCGGGCTCCCTGTTTCTCCAGCCGTCCGTCTCGACAGCCCCCGCCAGGATGCTCATGCCGGGATCGGCGCTGCCCCCGGGGGCGGAGGCGGCCGTGGCCGCCGCCGCCGCGGCCGCCGCCCTCGAGGCCTCCAACTCCTCCTCGCCCTCGTCCTCGTTGGTGGGGGGCAGCGGCGGGGGCGGGGTGCAGCAGAAGGACACCACGTGGACCAAGCTGTTCGTCGGCGGCCTCCCGTACCACACGACGGACAAGTCCCTGAGGGAACACTTCTCCGTTTACGGGGACATCGAGGAGGCGGTGGTCATCACGGACCGGCAGACGGGAAAGAGCCGGGGATACGGATTTGTGAGTTCTTTCTTTTAACTCTCTCTCTCTCCCCCTTTTTCATTCATTCCTTCGGGTCCCTCCTCCTCAAGGAAACGCTTGAAGTGAATAAAGGACCTTTTCCTGAAGACCTAACGAAGTGTTTTAACGTTGTCATATTAAGGGAAATGATAGGTAAGAGAGAAAACAATAAGCATGTTTTGCATGGCTCGATGATACATGATGAACTCGAGTGGTTTGACGGCAGGGAAGGAAGTGACTGAGATGGAGTTCATGTAGGGAGAGCAAAAAATGTTGTTTATGAGGAAAGGCTATGACGTTGGGGGGAGGCGGGAATGTTAGGAGGAGGAGTAGTTGTAGAAGTAGACAGCTGCCTATCACGGTCGTCCCAGCGTTAAATCATCGTCCATGCTGTGAAAAGGCCGCAGATTCGGATCCTACTCCATGCGCGGATGTTTTATTTGTCGTAGTATTGAGCCGTAGGTTAGATGGTGCGATATAATCAAAGAAGTTACTGATAGAAAACTAGATTATTTTCATGTTATCTACTACGGTTGCATTATCTACCGTAATTATCTTATCGATTAGCCATTATCGTACACTGCAACCCAAGTTCTTACTAAGGTGAACAACATCCATCATCGAGGCAAGATGCGAACCCACGACCATTTCGACGACAGTCCGGCGCATTACCATCCTGGTGGGTTGTGTTTAAATCCGTCGGGAATACACTCGAATAGGTGGTAACCGTGGTAACCAATGTTTATCATGTGATAAACACGAATGGTTCGCAAATATGATGTGCTAAAACCGCTGATTACAACTTCATCAATTGTGTTCACTTGAGTTTTTCTCATCTGTCTCCACTATAGAGCTCCCAGATGAGATAAAACAATGAATGAGATTATAAATCAGTGGTTTTAACACACCAAGTTTGCGAATCATTCGTGTTAATACTACGTGACACCTTGGTTACCCATTCGAAATAATCTCGACGGCTTCAAACACGACCCCCCTGGGCCCAGGGTGATATTACGGAACCAATTTATAACGAATAAAATGGGAAATAAAATTAAGAAAAGCCGATGGTTCCCCTTTTCTTAACTTTTCTTCCCTTCGCGCCATTTTCTCGACCCAAAGCGAGGAGGGACGAGGGTGAGACGACCCCGTGTTTCTTCTCTCCCCGGTCGGTCGTTCCGCACGATCCGCTCATTAACCGACGCGAGTCGTTGAGATCTAACTTTAAAGCGTTTCTGAACCGAACGCTGTGGTGTGAGGCTGGCGGTTTGCGCTGACGGAGCGAAATTGATTGTGCAGCCCCCCAGAAGAAAGAAAAGCTTAACCTTACCACTATGCTACCGCTAGGGGACGAGAGAGCGTGCAGCGGTCAGCTGTGGCCGCGACCGGCTCTTCCCCCTCTCGTGATACGAGGCGCTCGCTTGGGTTTGAAATATTCACGTGCAGCCTGAGTATGGGTTCGAAATGGCGTCGGCCGTCAGCGACGACGCACGGCAGCGTCTATTCCCGATAGACTATGCAGTCAGGCCATTGGAGAGATACCTTTTTTTTTATTCGCCGGGCCATTCTTCATTCCGAGATAACGACGACCTTAAGTCGAGAGCCTCTCTCAAAATGCACTTGAAAATTCCATTCAGATTCTCAGTTGCGGGTGCGGCGATTTCCTATCCTACTGCAGCGCGCACGTTTCTGCGTAATAGACCGAGAGTAAAAACGAGGAGATAAGGATGATAAAAAAATCATGTTAAGCATCCAGAAACTAAAAACATTCTCCTCGGATTAAGAAAAATAACATGGTACTGTCTACTTACGTTAATCTATCGAAATACAACGCGTTTCAAAGCTTATGCATAATTTTCAGGTGAAAGTTTCTTGAAAATGACGCTTGAGTGCTAAAATGCGCCGTTGTTTAATAAATGAACGTAATGGAACAGTGACATATTATTTTCTCATAAAGATGACTGATTTGTACAGATTAACTCGGTTCACAATTCTCCTCGAACTAGTATACATAGGCTACAAAAATAATAACTATAATCGTCACTACTCAAGGTGTACATTAATTTACTCGAGTAAAATTTTTTCCGAGAGGTCTACGAGGAATTTAGTGGTCGAAGAACGTTGTCAGTTTTGTTCAGCGTATTGACGACATATCTAATCTGGCTATTAGCCTACAAATTCTCATTTATCGTTAAAATGCCTCTTAATTTCTGTGGATGTTGTAAATAGTAGGTACGAATGTCAACAACGAAGGACTTAAAGTAAAAAATCAAGTAAAGCATGCCGCAACCAAAGACAACCTTTTCGCCCATTAATACGGCAGCATACTTAAAAATTATTATCATCTTTACACAGAAAACATTGGTTATATCGCATAAAATTATTCGGAGAGGCTTCATAGTGGCATTATAATCGCAGAGTGTTGTTAGTGCATTGACAGCATCATCATCATTAGTCATCAATCCTCAGATTGGTTTGACGCAGCTCTCCACTGAGTTCTTTTATCGGCTAATCTCTTCATATTTACGTATTTATTCTCTTATTGACAGCATATCTTATCTAAATACCACTCTCCTAATTATCCTTTGGCGTTAAAAATTCCTCTTATTCCCGGGGATGCCGTAAATCGTATGATGGAACCTCGGGTCTTGATTACAATAAACACATCCTAAATTTTTGCTTGGCAATAAATAGGGATAAAAATGACACTTACGTCATTTGTGGAATGGGAAATATACTATGCATCACCCTAACGCTTCCAAAATTATTTTGCTTGAATTTGAATTATGAAGTACTCTAAGGTTGTAAACACTGTGCGTAAATGCATTAAACATTTACGATGGCTACAACTTCATTTCTCATTAAAATTCCTCTAAAAACCTTCTTAAACCTTATCTATTGTCTATGGAATTGCTCCTTTAAAGTGTTATTTAAGGATATAAGCATTTCCACTAGGAAAACTTCTTTAACCCATCCTGTGGTGCAGATAATGAATGTTTCAGAGTTTGAACAGGTGCATTATCCACGTATTCGTCGCCTGCATACTCAAAAGGAGCATTTTATGTGATGGTAGTTAAGTATCTTTTATTTTGGCCGCCAGCACAACATTTGCGATACCACTAACTTTCTATCGAAACTATGGTTTCTGGTTTACTCTGCCAGAAATTTTGTGAGTCAGATATTTACTAGATTGATCCTCAGTCATAATCGTACTTAAAAAAGGTACAAACCTTTTTTATGAAGAAACATTCTAGCGCAATTTTACTTGGACTACCTGTTAGCTTCGCAGTACTTTTGAATGGAGCTTGCATTGAATACAGCTATGTAATGTAAAAGAATCGACACTGTTATAAACGCAAACTGATTTCGGACACTGAGCGATGCTTATTGGTACAATATGCAAAGTATGAGCCGTAAAATTCGGGAACAGATATATATCCAAAGAGAACAAAGGGTATAATTTAAAAGGTGATAATGCGTCAACAACACCTCATAAAGCACCCACGCATTAAAGCAAGTTATTAAAAAAATTCTGGCCCGTGAATTATTTTCTGCGATGGAATGGCATATAATTGACGCACTCGTAAATATATTCCATAGAATTTGGGTTAATTAACGTGAATTCGGCTGCATAAATAGATAGATATTCCGGAGGGAAAAAGAAAATACACTGTCCTAGGAATCACAATTTCCGCAAAAGAGCCATAGAAAAATAATTTAAAATTAACTCCTATGAATAGTGGATGTCTCCATGTAGAATAAGTCAGGGGATTAGGGCATTTTACCAAAAGAAGAAGCTGGAAATACTAGCGCGGAAGTGAAGAAACAAATCATCAGAACACACACCTGGAGCACGATTCTTAATGTCAGTGAGGCGTGGACGACGACAGCAGCAGAGAAGTCAAGGCTGGAAGCATTGGAAATGTGGTATTGCAGAATAATGATGAGGATAAAATGGATCGATCGAGTGACAAGTGACGGAGAAGTTCTACGATTAGGGAGAGAAAAGAGGTCTTCTGAAAACCTTAAGAAGAAGATGGGAGTATTGGCCATATCTTTATACATGATGGCCTGATGAAGACAATCATTGAAGGAAAAGAGAACGGGAAGGATGGCAAAGGAAAACCTCACGTAAGATGTATGGAGCAAGTTGTTAAGGATTTGAGAGAGAAGATTTATGTTAAAATGAGGAGATTATCATATAGGAGAATTGGGTAGAGAGCTGCGTCAAACCAATCTTAGAACTGTTGAATCATGGTGATGATTATTATCCATGCTCCAGGTAAAGCTAATTATTGATTGACCATAATGTTTCTGACCTCTATTTAATCTTGTTTATTCTATGCATATATATTTAAAACCACGTGGGATACGTCATGGAAGTTAATTGGTCGGGAACTTTGAGATCAAGACATTTTATAAGTACGCGTTCAATGTAATAAATAACTAAAATCCATTGTGATGAACGGCACATAATTAAAAAAGTATCCGTAAATAATAATTTCAGGGGTCCTTATTCAATAACTTACATTTAAAATTAAAAATAATCTTGATTATATGTTGAAATGAAAGAAATCCTTTCTACAGCTGCTGCTGAAGGTTGAGAGAACTCGTTTACGTAAAAAAAATCCCTCTAATTGGCACTACAACGCCAATAATATTTCGCTCTTATTAAAAAATTAATTCGTTATCTCATCAGGTTTCGACGATTAGCTTTGTTTTCTTTATGCCATCATCATTCATGATGAATAACCTATAGAGATAACAGAGAACGTATCCATTCATAGCATGAATGATTCCAACGAAGTCCTCTTGTAGGAATGAGTTTCATGATTGTGATCAACTACTACTAAGTGCACGAAGTGATGTGTAGTTGGACCCTCTTGCCAACCAGCGAGCGAGCTGGTGGTAAATTCTTTCTTTCCTCCTGAGCTGACCGCAACAGGTTGTACGCCTGTGAAGTGGGAGATGTCTAAATACGTATCTCGGATATCCAGCGTGGATTCCATACGTATCCGCAGCCGAAATTATGGTTTTCAATAAGTTTCAATAGCAAACTTTTTAGTAGATCATTGACAATAAGACCATATTCTAAATCTCAATTATAGTTTCCTTCCTACTGCTTACACCTAAAATTCCTACAATGAGTCAAATTGGTGTACAGATTCTACCTGCAAGGTGGTATTAGTAATAATGCCACCTTGGTATCATTAATGCATAATAATACCGTATTACCTCTCATCGTGACGCCGGAAACTGAGTTGAGATTCTTAATATGGCTGGGCCGTATTCGTAATATTCTCACTGTTGATGCTTACGTCATAAAATCTCTATTACGAGCCCAAAAGGGTGTATAGATTCTCCTCAATATTGTTCGAAGAGGTATACAGCGTGGCTCTAAGAAGTAAAACCAACTTCACAGAGCGAATCTGCACATCAATTTGACTCGAAGTAGAGACTTTAGAACGTAAGCAGTAGAAGCATGACTGTAGTTGAGAATCTGAATGTAGACCTAAGACTTACAAGTCAATATTCAGTATTTCGCATGCACTCCGGGATATTTCCAGTTTGTTTTTTTATTTCACCTATGAACAACAGAATATTTTCCAAGTATATCGCAAGCAGAACTCGGACTATAAATTATTAATTTAGCTAATGGGTCTATAGTCATTGCAGCATGGCTTAAATATCCAATAATGACTTTAACGGATAAAAGGAAGGTTCATGATTCATTTTTCATATGCGCCATGTGTATATTTAATCTGTGTCAGAATTTGCCTTCCTTGCACTTCATTCGTTTTAATTTTGTACACATTTTTACATCTGAGTAAATGGAAACTTTTTCATAGGAAAGTATTTAAGCATTCAGATTGTCTTCACCTCGATTATTCATTTCTAGATATATGATCTTTCTGGAAAACCACAGGTGGTACAGGAAAAAGGAACTGGTTTCTCATCTACCCAGATATGTGGATTCCAAGAACGCAGTTTCGTTCAGTACTTGGTGAGTTTTACCCTCACGAAACAGACCAACCGATACAGCTAAGAGATTTTTCCTTTCCTGAGGAAACAAGGAAATGAATACAAATCATGATGATAATATTATACAAATTTGATTTACATGCCACAAATTTCATTTCACCATATCGTTATCGTACCCCCTGATCCACATGGGTCAAGGGGCCCAAGCCTTGAATCTTTCGTTACGCTATAACGAATGAAATTTGTCGTTATGATAACGTCAATCGTTTCAAGTTATTTATCTACGTTGATAACAAAATATGACGTTTCCGTTGGTAGCGAAAAGGACAATATTTATTCGGTGAGTAACGAAAGATTCAAGACTCGGGCCCAAGGCGTGATAACCAACTTAAATCCAAGCACTTTTAAAAATGGTAGTTAGGTTCTCTAAAAGTTTTTCCAATGGAAACAAATTCTTCGTACATGAAGACTATCTGTATTGTTCTCTTTGGGGAGTGGACGTGAATGACGGCGTGCTATAATTATCTCTTTCATTGTATTTACGTTGACTGTTTTTATTTTTTGGGGAATACCCTCGCTTAGGTATGTTCTTCATGCCGGCCTTGCTGCACTCCTCATTTACCGGCACAATTCTCCCTCAAAAATGGAGAGTCCTGTTCTCCTTTTCCTCCAAGATACTGATCATATAATTAAAATTAAAACCTGCTTTAGTCATTGTCCTCTCATGGCTAACCTGGGTTCCTTTTTTTTCGGAAAATCCCTCTCCTTGCAAATGATTGGTTTGCGGAATATCTCAAGGTACTATCCAATAGCCTTCACTCAGAAGTCCCGCTCAGCCCGCTCTAGAAGAACGATCGAATAACCTTCGCTGGAAACCGAGAACATTTTCCCCTCTTAAATGCCATCCGGACGCTTTCCTTTCTCCCTGATACGTTTTATCTCTTCCCATCCGCGGGAACCAGGAACTACAACGATCCGCCAACGGCGGAGGTCTTGAAAATCCTGATCCATCCCTATTCATCCGGCGAAATCCAAAGGGATGGGATTGAGCCCTGGTTTATTCGGATACGAGGCGTGGGTGGGGATGTTTAGGTTCGGAGCGAGGGGAGGCGGGAGTGGGAAGATGAGGAGGAGAGGGGAGGGGGAGGGAGGAGGGAAAGGAGCAAGGGTGAGAAGAGAGGAAAAGGATTAGGAGGGGGCTAAGGCTCCCCTCCCCTACCCCCCCCCCCGTTTGGTCGGAATCAATGCAAAAACGCCTCGGAGGTTGATTCGCATTTCCGCGTTTCCTAGGCGGTGCCCTAAATCCGGGACGATTACTCTCCACCCTCACCCCCCCCCCCCCCCTTCAGATGCCTCCAACCCCCGCCGCCTCCGAACGAGCAGACATTCGAAGCATTTCCTCCTGGGGATGAGTTCCGTCCGCCAGCTCCGAAACACCGGTCGTTAACACCGTGGATGGCATGATAAAACGCCTCAGAAACGTCATGGTGTTCGAAAAACATTTGAGTGGAGGTCTCAGAAGTCACTCAGTAGAACTTATCCATTTATGAATGGAAAAAAAAGCGATCACCGAAATTTCACATGTGAAATGTTCGCTAAGCGGCCTAGGTCTCGCCGCAGTGCAGGACTATTTTCAGGTGATAATCCTAATGAATTTGGAGCATTCTACTATACGGCAGCGAAGCATGGACAATAACAGCAGCAGAGAAGTCCAGGCTGGAAGCATTCGAAATGTGGTGCTACCGAAGAATGATGAAGATAAAATGGATCGATCGAGTGACAAACGAAGAAGTCTTAAGAGGAGTGGGAAGGAGAGATGTGTACTGAAAACCCTAAAAAGAAGACGGGACAACATAATAGGCCACATCTTAAGAAACGATGGCCAGATGAAGACATTCGTCGAGGGAAAAGTGAACGGGATGAGTGGAAAAGGCAGGTCTCGTATGAGGTATGTGGAGAAAGTTGTTAAGGATGTAAAAAAGAGGAGCTGTCAATATGAAGAGGTTGGCCGATAGAAGAATCGAGTGAAGGGCTGCGTCAAACCAATTCTAGGATTGTTGACCGATGATGATGATAACATTTAACTCATCAATCAGTAGCCCATCTACAGTGTATATGTCCGTCCTCCCAAACTCACTTTTCCACCTTGTTAACCTACAATCAGAGAGGGAATCCCGGCAGAGGAAGACGGACAGAGGAGCTACGTCGATATGAAGAGGCTGGCCGATAGAAGAATCGAGTAGAGGTCTGCGTCAAACCAGTCCTAAAATTGTTGACCTACGATGATGATGATCCTAATGATGCTGCAATGCGGCGAAACCTAGGAAGTCAAATAAAAATCTTTACATGTGAATCAGCAGTGCTCTCTTTTTTTTCTATCTTCACGATTTGAGAGGAGATGAATATCCGATCTCCAACTAGGGCAATTTAACAGAAAACCCAAGACAAATGTAACACTATTGTTTTACAGAATACTGGCTGGCACCTTGGTACTTGAGACTCGAATGCTAGAGGAACGAATTCGAACGACAGTTAGGAGGAGATAAACATCATTTTTATTCCCGAGCGAGGTAACTGACATAAAGGAAACCCGAGATGGCTGCAAGACTGGCTGCTCTCAGGAAACATACTTTGGGATTTTCCACCAACTATTTGCTTGTAACCTAAGATATTTGCAGAGTGAACAAGCCTATAGCAGCCATTAGAAGGCTGGACTAGGGAAGGTGTAAACTCAAATATTTTAGCAATAACTTGGATGAAAATTGACATCGAATACGTGATTTGGGGAATTAATACTTTAGAAGTCGTGATAAAGGAGAACATTGAGTAAGCAGAGGATGGGTAAAAAATAGTAGGCCTTTCGATTGAATCTATTGAACGCGAACATAATGTGGGGCTTAATAATATCATCGCTTAAAACAAGGCTTCAGCTTCAGGTGAATATGTAGACGCGTTATATGATCATTTAAGCGTGCCTTAAACCGGTAGAACACATAGTACTCTGATGCATCATTAAAATAGTGAACGCAAAGACTTGATGAAAAGCGAATATAGTTCAAAATCATAACCTTTTCAGAGAGAATTTTTTCGGGGAAAACAACCAGATCAATTGACTGCAGCTGTATTATACTTCTTTTTGGCTCGCAAATTTTAAGACTTTTTGTTCGTGAACATCATTGGTAGCTAATTTCATCTCCGGCCGTAGGAATCAATAAAGTTAATATGATTTCAGTTGAGAGAACAATGGCCATTCCGATTATGATTTTATCAAAATAACAAAAAACTGTCTAAAGAGGTAATATTTCCGCAATAAAATATTCACTTGGAGAGGGAATAGCTCTACCATCTTAAGTTTCCCGTCCAGGGTCAGCACATTTGTACGGAAAACTAAGAGTCCACGGTTCAATTCCCAGTGTTATCGGACTTTTTCCTGAGGTACCTTTAACCAGCTATCACAATTTCCTCACATTTTATCCCTCCGTGACATCTCTAGCACTCCGAACCATCTTTTTAGGAGGTGATATGAGCCAGCACAATTAAGGCGACAATCCAATAACATATCAACCAAATGAACACTAATAAAAGAAATGGTTGGCGAGTTTACGTTGTAGAAGTTATTCATTATAAAAAAGAAAAAACTTAGTTCTTTTCCACAAATATATTTAAAACAAATCAACCGGTTTCGGCCTTCTCAGGCCATTCTCAAGATTACAGTAAGAATTTGGTAAGCATTTTTATAACAAATGAACACTAGTTCCCTCAAGTTTTATGGAGACACGCTCTTGTTTTTTGAGCTGACAAGGAGAGGACTAATAGCACCGGTTTTAACGAAAGAGCGGTGAAATCTTTCTTTTCGGATTGTTATCTCTTCAGTTTCTCTACAAACATGAGGAAGGTAATATATTATTGTGGACTCAACAGGAAATAACCGCTCAAGGCCGCCAAGTTCCATACGCTAAATGATAATCGCATGAACGTTGCTACCTGGAGAACGCATCTGAACTTTGTCCTAGAAGTTGAACACGGGTTGTAGAGAAAATAAAGGATCGATCCAACGAAACGAAAGGGGTGTCCTTAGTACATGTGCGTTTATTACTAATGGAAGGGACTGCACGTGCCCCTCGTCGTGAGAGACGAACTTTTCATTACTAAACCCAGTCTACAAGAGTAGGGCGTCAAATGGGAATAGGAAAAAAGAAGAGCCAGGAATCGTAACAGTTCTCAATTATTAAAAAATCACTTTCCAGATCCTTGAGGACAGACGCACGAGAAGGTGAAAAGAGAAACCAGAAAAGCTATATTTTTTTTATTCTATCCCATTGGTAAAAAAAGACCACTAAATAATAACCGTGCCTTTCTGAAAGATAAAGTAACCCCAAAAGAGAATAAATCGTGGAAATTAAACTAAAATATTGTTTATGTCAAAGCCTTGGTTTTTAACGGACCACTGCAGTTAGTATTCTCAAGACTCAAGGCTAATAAGGATAGTTTTGATCTCTCTGCTTCAATCTAGAACCAGGAAAAATGGTTCAACGATGGTTTCTGAAGGTTATGCTATTAAATTTTTTTGAAGGAGACTAAGTTTAGTCAGGTCTAAGAGATAAGTAGATGGTTGTTAAAGTGAGCAGGATTATAAGAAGCACAGCAATGAAGAAACGTTGTAGTAAATCATTAATTATGGCATATGTGAAAAAAATCGTCGAAGGACAAGTTTATGGTAAGAATGGCAAATGAAGGTCTCTTCGGAGATGTGTAGAGCAAGTAGTAAAGAATTTGTAAGCGAAGAATTACGTAAATGTGAAGAGGGTTACATGATAAGAGAATCGAGTGGACAGCTGTGTCAAACCAATCGAAGGAAGACTGATAATGGTGATGAGACGAAAAGGTTTATCATCTGAAAACTCGTCATCAGTTCGATAGTCACTTTGTTTATAGGTTGAGTGATAGAGTTTATACTTAACATCAGGAACTGTCCTCTTAATGAAACAGGTTATTGTAACCATTCTTATTTCAAAATATTAGAATCGCACACTCCGAGGGAACTGAGACCATTTTTCTGTTGAGATATTAGAATCCATGAGAGTTGGGACTATTTGAATTCATTCATAGCATTACACTCTATTCCAGTTTTTTTCCTGCCTTATCTCATCTCTGATGTTCCATACCATGTCCTCTTTCGAGCAGACCAAGGCAAAATTCTCATGGCATTTCCTTTTTTGTTGGGTAATAAGTACATAATACGTCCAAAAAATAAAAATATATGAAGGATGTGGCAGAACTCAATCGTGGATCAACATTTACCATGGTAATTTCCGCTTAATTTCTTTCGCACGAATCACGTTGACAGTTAACAGCCATTTCGATCCTTGAAGAAGTCAACTTTTGAATTGATAAACAACAAGATATGGCACTTATTCCACAGGTTTTATTAGAGGTACCTGATGATGGCTTAACCGCTGAAACGCGTTGTACCTCTAATAAAATCTGTGGAATAAGTGCCATATCTTGTTGTTTATCATGATATCATTCCACTACTTCTCGCCGGACACAGTTACGTTCAACTTTTGAATTCATGGAAACTTAAAATCTGAAATGATATAATGGTACAGCCATTACTAATTATTTCCTTCAGATTGAATACTCTCCAAAAAAAAGTATACTATTATTTACATGATTGGAAAAATATAATCAATACCAGATTATTATGGAAAGTTTTTCTTTTCAAATAAATGAAGGAAAGAGAAATATTTTTCTCTGTGCCATAAAGGAATTTGGAGAATTTTGAAATATCAACATCAATTTCTTTTACGCAGTGGACACTTTCTGTGAAAACAGTCATGGAATGCTACTTTTCTCCATCGCTTATCCAAATAAATACTCGGTTTACATGCTTAGGCCCACAAAAATTATATCGCTAGTAATTTGCATTACCATGATCAGAGTTTTTAGGTATTTCAACGTAGCGGTATCCATCACGTACATTAGCAAGTCCTTTAAAGACATTATGACTTTCAGGAATTATGCAACTATTATCGGCGATTTGCTGACCATAGAACTCATTTCTCTCCATAGACTTCAGTTTTAGACGAAAAAGGCGAAAATCACGAGGAAACTCATGGTTCTATACTCTTTGATAGTCCCAAACCAACGACGCAAATGCTGTATCATCAACCAATCATCAACGATCGTCTCATTTTCAATCAGGTAAATCAAGACGCCCAGCTTTGATGGCGTGCCGTCCAATTGACGCACAATTTTATCGTCAATCCCCCTTACGAAATGGCATAATAATGCTCCAATCGCGATGCAGTGCCGAGAATAACAGCGAAAATCGAACTGGTAAAGAAAAGCGAATAGAACGGAAATACATAAAGAATGTGGCCAGAGTCACTACAGATGACATATTACAAGTTTTTTTTAGCAGGTTAGCAGCATTTGGTTATGAGATTGCGTCGACAATTTTGGTTAATTTGAATAACGCACAAACTCATCATGGCCTCATATTAATCCACACAATAGAAAATCGAACAAGCATTAGAAAGTCTTCTTCTTACTAGAGACACTACCTTGTCACTGTCTTCCAAACCATTACTAGTTCATCATTTCATGAAAAGATTGGTAATTCAACATCTTTATAAGTTTTGTGGTATGAAAACTCTGGGTCCGCCCAGCTTACCTTAGATCTTTCATTCAAAAATTGTTTCGCAATTCACTACGTCCTATCACATTACCAATAAGTTTTGTCTTCCTCCTTTCAGTGGCACGTAATAGGGCTCGGTTTTCTTTTCCTTTCTTCATCTCCTCTTGGTTAGTTTTTCTTTCAGGGCAACTGGTTTTGATTATCCATTACAAAGTCATGTAAAATATGAAAATATAGGAATTTTCAGAAATATTCTCCAGGATCATTTGTTACCTATCCAAGAAATCCGTAGATCTTCAATGTGTTGTGTAAAATTACGTATCAATCACACTCCTTAAAAAAACCTCTCACTGAAGAAATTATCACATTATCATATTCTGGTTGGCTGTTTTTGAGTGGGTACAGGTTTAAGGCTGATTTCTTTGGCGAGTCGTGGCGAATCCTCTGATCATTTTCAAGAACACAAGTCAAAGTCTTTACAAAGAAGACTTTTATATCAGCTGTTTAACATAATGGAGTTTATTATTCTTTAATTCGGCCTATACAACCTTCCACTAGGTTAAAGCAACATTTTGTTGCACTGCCCAGAAAATTGGAAGGTTTTCAGTAAGGGTATCCGTGCCCAACCTAATGTTATCCGTTATCTTTTACAATAATGGAATCGAGATGAGAGATAATGTTTCCGTTAAGAGACTGGATTCCTACACTATAATATATCTACATATTTAATGCTTTCGTTCCCTTTTTCATCAAAACTCGTGACTATTAGAAGTAAAACCTTTTGTTTTTATCCTACTCATGACCAAGGAAGTTAGGAAGCCGAGTATTCGACATACCGTTTTGTTTCACTAAACTACAGTGCAATCCACAGAGTGTTTCGCCTTATAAATAGGTAAAGTATTCATTAGCTTTCCCAGCCATCTGGAAACTTATACTATACATGACGATCGAGGTAAAGTCTAAGTGCCTCGCTTCTCTCCCAAAAACTATCTCGTCACCCTTGGTATCGGCAAGGAATTGTAATTTTTTCCGAAGTTCTATTGCCTTAATAAGAGTCGAAAGAAAGTATAACAGCCTGAAGGAATGGCCAAGGAGGATTACTCCATATGCGATCAATTATGTTCTATATGAAGAGAACATTTTGCATGCATTATTAAGATACTTAATTGATTAATACCAAACTTAGCGTTGCTCAGCCCCAGATCAAGAACAGTGTCTCAGGATACGCTGGCTACTTCATAGCCTGAATATAGAAGAAGGCATGCAAAAACTAGCGTCAATCATAATGAATAAATAATCTGATCCCTAGACGACGATAATGGGGAGAAAAAAGAGGTGAGACAAAAGAATGAATCAACCTTAGCGTACTTTATGATAACTTCACGCCTTCATCTCCCTTTGATCTAGTTCATTCACGAATCTCTCAGGGCTTTCACGTGGTATTTCAGCGAACCGACGAGGCACCAAAAATCCGGTTGGTGAATATTACCATTAGGGAAAGAAAAGGAAGTTGAAGGGGTAAATATGAAAAAAATTGCGTTTAAAACAAGGGACAGCGTTTTCTCTAAATCGTATCCTATTTATCATGCTCCTAGCCCTGGTACTATGCGAAAATAATTTTTTTGAATGCATTGACACTAATGTTTCGTTCTTAAACTCTCCTAACTACGTAATTAGACGTTCCAAGAAAGCATAGGCTATTACGAGTAGGCTCAGCATCTCAATGATCAAGAGTAGGGTAGGCTGGGTACGGTTGTGACAATTTTCATTTGATCACCCATAGTTTTGTATATATACTACTAAGCTGAACGAAAATTGTTTTTTAATGTAATGTGTACATTGGTCTACGTGTAAATATTAAAATTGTATCCCTAAACACAATGGTTAGCTCATAGGAGCAAGTTATAAAAAAAAAGGTAAAGTGTCACAACCGACCACACCCCAGGGGCGGTTGTGACAGTACTTGGGGTCGGTAGTGACAGTACTCGGGGTCGGTAGTGACAGGTTCAAAAATATTCTAAAATGGTCTGAAATCACTTTAATTGCAAGCAATATCTAACATAATACAACACAATCTTCTTGCTGAAAAAATTACAACTTTGTAACAAAAGAAATAAAATCTGGCAACACTTCAATCACTTACAACTAATAAGGCACCAGAGAATCTATAGTTATTATGTCAGTCTTCACTTATACTCTATAGTTATAATAACAGTCTTCATTTACAATTAGTTAAGATGTTGACTAAACATTTCTAATAATGCTCAAACTCAAAACGTGCTCTTCAAGAAAAAATAAACATTTGTGTATCAACATACAACATCCAAAATAAAAGAAATTCAACATTCGAAAAACTGAAAAGACAAGAAAAAAAAATAAATTGATAACTAAATAGACTCATCACAGTTATGACAAATATAATGGCGACTACCATCTGTGCAGCCTAAATGGGACCAAAGTTCACACTTTCCTTGGCATTTGATCCATTTTTCGCCAGGCCTACTTTCAGAATATGCGCCAACGCAAACCAGACAAAAATACTCTTCTTCATCTAATGACGGTGGTGATGCTTTTCTTCTTTTTGATTTTCCTTTTCCTTTGTTTGTTCCTTTCGGTTCAATAAGATTTTTCTTTACCTGGTTTGCCTTCAACCGTTTTTCGTTTGCTTCATATTCTTGTCTAACTGCCTCTTTTTCAGGCGTGTCTGTGTAAATCGTGGACTTCTTGGTTCTGGAACCTCTTCTTTTTCTTTGGGGAGCCTTCGGAAAGGGCCGAACAATTTCAGGAGAAAAAACTGATGTTGTGGCTGAGGATGAAGCAGTTGGTTGAACATTGCTAGAATTTTGAATTGAAGAGTTGCACAATAAGGAAGGTGAAAGTGGAGGTGTTTTATTGCTAGGTCCAGAATTGTTCTCTCTAGCGTCAGGGATTGGTCCATCTCTTTCAAGGGACGGTGAAAAGTGAAGTTCTTCTGATGTAAGCGGCTGCATTTCATTGTCAGCTGCAGAATTCTCTCCAGAGTCAAGGTTCGGCATGTCCATTACAGATGGTACTGCAGGAGTATTCTCTTCAGAGTCAGGGCTTGCTCCGTTTGTTACAGAAGATGGTGCTGCAGGATTGTTCTCTTTGGTGTCAGGATTTGGTCTGTCTGTTACAAAAGATGGGGCAAAATCAACTTCTCCGAATAGATTACGATTGTATGGATAAATGCCAGTTTTGCTAAAACCAGCCTGAATGAATCGCTTGTGTGAGAGCCAGAGGCATAGCAGTTTTGATAATACCTGGTATATCGTAGATAGTCATTGTTTTGCCCGGGTGACTCCGCATCCATTCATCGCAAGCAGTATTTATAGCTTTTTTAAGGGTCCGAAGACAGACTTATCAAGAGGCTGTAGTTTATGCGAGCAGTGTGGAGGAAATGATAGCAAAACGATTCCGTTTTCCTTACAAAAATCCAATGTATTAATATGCATGTGCGAAGAATGATTATCTAACACTAGCAAGACTTGATGCGTTGGTGAAGCATTGGAGAATTTCTTAAAATGTTCGAGAAATACTAGGAAGGATGCATCTTGCATCCAGCCTGAAGGATTTGCAGTCCCAATAGATCCTACTGGCCCGTCCCTAACAAAGTGGTCGTGGTATCGAACACGTGGAAAAATAAATAAAGGAGGAATGCTATTTCCCAAGGCGTTCACTGCAAAAGCTACCGTGACTAACGTGCCCCGTTCGGCTGAAGTAACGGCTCCCACTTGCCGTATACCACGTTTTGCGACGACTTTGTTAGGCCTTTGAACTGTAGTGACGCCTGTTTCGTCGACATTGTATACGTCCTGTGGCTCGTAGGTATGCCTGGCCATAACAACTTGCAAGTTATCATAAAAAGCTTCCACATTTGTTTGGTTGAAGCTTGTTGCTCTTGAAAGGCTGGTAGCTTGAGCCACTCGAACAGATAGCGAAGGATTTCTGTTCAAGAATGAACGGAACCATTCCTCGCCTGCCATCTCATTCTCAATTGAGAATGTAGCAGGTCGCTTCAGATTATATTTAGTTGTAAGCTCAAAAGCCAACTTCCGCACCTCTTTAGGAGAAAGTCCAAAATAAATGTCCGCGCAACGTGTTAAGTATCTCGATAGCTGCTGATCTTGTTCTTCCGAAAACACTTTGTTGTGAGCGACATATCCCATGCTGACACTGTTTTCACTATCACCCGTGCCGGCGCCATCGCGTTTACGAACATATCTTAACAAAGACATGCGATTAACTTCGTGCATTTCCGCAGCTCTCCGCAAAGAAGACCCGCGTTTCACTTCTTTGTAAGCGTCTTCATATTGAGATATGTCACACTGTCCTCTTTCAGTCTTTCTCACGCGTTTTCTGGGCATCTAAAACAAAAAAAAAATTTTACTTGTGTCACAACCGTACCCAGGAATAATGTCACAACCGTACCCAACGCACTCTTTCGAAAAAAAACAAACGCCATGTCAATACGAAATAACCTACAAACAAAGTATTCACTGCCATTAAACTACTAATGTTTAACTTATATCTAAGAATAACACTCAATATTCTATCTGTATACATGTAACAACAATTAGCAAAAGAAATCGAACAAAAATACTTACTTTAGATTGTTGAAAACCAATATGGGCCTCTGCTATCTTTTACGGCGCGCGGCGGCTGACGCAATACTGTGACACAGGTTCAGACGTGCAAGCCGCTCCTCTCTCCCCTTGTACACTCCCCGCTATTCCCTATACTTTCGCTAATATGACGACTGTCACTACCGTACCCTGGCACAACCGTACCCAGTCTACCCTACTTGAAAATTAACAGAAAAATCCAGGGAAAAGCGGAATAGAACCTTATTGAATCTTTATGGAGGCTTCTGTGGAACTGAAAGCTGATGCAGTCTAAGCAGTGAGGTTTCCTCCGTGTCTTGCGTGTCGATTCATCTTAAGAGACGACAGTTCCGGTATCTTTGCAGCAGGAGCCTAAAAGTCTGAAGTCGACAGGCCTGAAGATGCCTGCTGCAACCCCGGTGGAACTGTCATCTCGAAAGAAAAATCGACGCGGAAGATACGAAGGAAATTCCGAAGCTTCAATAAGACCTTACTGGTAGCTTCAATTTAAAAAGTAACTTCGTAAACCTATTTCCTGCCGGGTTCCGGAGGTTTGTGGTATTGCGGGAGACCCACGGTAGAGAACAACCCCCATAAACAATGAATGTGAGAATTTCACTCGCACTAAGAAGTATTAGCTACCCTCGACAATCAAGCCAAGCTTCGGTTTTCAAATATTTCTACATTCAAACGGGTGTGTAACTGCGGAAATCTACATCTACATAATACCCTGCAATCCATCACGAGGGTGTGTGGCAGGGGGTGATTTCTCACCAAACATGCACTACATATCATGCATTAAAAAGGAATAGTATTAATATAGTAGTCAGAACAACACTATTTAAAAAAAAGATACAAATTGCTAAGCAAACATGCAAAAACATTCTGTTAGTAGGGTTAGCTTTAAGTACTCATACCAACATGCAGTTACCAATGCTATTCATTGCTACTCTCTGATAGGACATATTTACCGTTATTCGTATCTCTAATTGTTCGAGGGAAAAAGGACATTTTGAATCTATCAGTTCGGCAATCAATTTCTCTAATTTTATGAATATGGTCCAGTCTGCCATAGTAAGTTGGGGTTCGTAAAATATTTTTAACTTCATCACTGAAAATATTGCCTTGGAATTTGTTTAAGAGATTAAGTCTAAATTTCAACCTGCGATCTGACAATGATTCCCATTTCAATTCATTTAATAGACTGGTTACGCTAACATTATTATCGTATCGTCCCTTTACAAATCTTGCCGATCTTCGCTGCACACGTTCAAGTTCATTACTTAGACCGATTTCGTAGGGATCCCGAAAGATATACACAAGAATAATACATGCCCAAAGATAGCAATTTACACACACAGGCGAAGGGAATGGTGTATTCTCCATTGGGGGAAGAAAGCTGTTATTTTTCTAATCAGGTTTTGGATAAATGACTTTGGCTGAAGGAAAAATAAGGAATTCCGTTCTAAGAAAAAACAATACGTGTAATTCGCATGTCGTTGTTAGCGTCATCAGTTGGTTTTGAAGCTTGAAACTTGATGTTTCTTAATCTACTGTGCTTGGCAATTCTCGAGGTACCATTGAGTGAAGGCTTGAAATGGCTTCTAATTATTCATTGGAACTTTTTCAAAATACACGAGGCTCATTTCGCCAGCCAAACCATATTTCATCCTACGCCATCACTAAATGATGAATCAAGAACTCCAAAAGCGGAGGGCTGACAGTCACAATCAGACTTATCGAATTCAGGTCGTGCGTGAGGGAGATATACGCAGTAAGCCGAGAGCGACTGTGGATCTTTGAGACGCCGTGACCCAAAGTAACGAATTTATGAGGGCACTGGTTGGTATGTATTTTGGTAACCGTGATTACACGTTTCCACGACGATTCAAGAGGATTAATATGAAGAGGACTGTAGCTCGGCGGGATTTGTTTTTGAGGAACCAAGTAGCCTCCACCCACGTGCATTAATTACTTCTCCGAATGTCAAAGACGTGATTTTAGCACTGCAGAACAGAGAGCGTGAGTGTTATGTGACTCTTAAACCATTTCTTAAAAAAAGCAGTTTTAAACCGTTTCAAAGTTTTAATCAGACTTCTCATTTTTGTAACTATTTATAGGACTTCATTGGTAACTCGATCTATACATTATAAATCACCTAATCATTTTTAGAATCTACAATAGCACCAAATTTCAAATGCGACCAAACTAGCTTTTGTGTTGCTGTTGTCCATGCCTCATGGTCATAAAGCAGAATGCTACAAATTAATGTGTTAATGAAAAGATTCCTTACTTCCAAGCTTGAGTTCCCAACTGTAAGAATATTCTTAATCAGGTGGGATGCTCTCTCTTTACCTGGGCTAATTCATTGACAATTACCTTCTTTGTTCATTTATTACTGATCATTTTACTTTACCGTGGGCAGTAGTCTCTCACCACTTCCAGCTTCTTTTCGATTATGTGGTGCAGTAACCAGAGATTAGGGACATTTATCTGTGCTCATGAGTGACGTTTCTCCCGGTAAAGCTATGTTTAGTTCTGTCCCTCATTCCTTCGATGTACTAAAAGTCTGAATAACTTTCCTTCACGTTCGTGGCATCCTTGAGGTCCTGTTGAATGATATCTGGTCAAGGTTAATCATTAGTTGACGACAACGGTAAGTTAATGCGGTGGGTTTCCCAGTGTAGGTACTGATTATAAAAATGTCATCATCAGAGAGACGGTTCGTTGAAATGAAACTCTCACAGCAGAAGAGAGAATCCATAATATTTTTCAACTTTAACGAAGATAAACCAGAAATTCGAAAACCGGACCTTGAAGTGGCACTCAAAAACACCCCTGAATTTCTATTTAGAAAGTCAGAATGAATTCTGCTAAATTAATAACATTATGACCCTGAGTATGGCTTTTTTTTCTCATGCAGAGTTGAAATTTCTTTTACCACAGAGCTACGGTTGAAAAATTGTCAGCGGCCAATTCCTTGAGATTTCACATTTAGCTGGTGAAAAATAATGGAGAATCATGGAGATTTGAGAATGAAAATTAGTCTCCTATATGATCCTTACCAGTGATGGGATTCATCCAAATGGAATCATTTCGGCAGAAACGATACCTAACATTTAAGTCGGTTGTTAAAGTGGCGCTTATTTAATATTTTCATTAATATCTTCTAAATTTAATTATAATGTCATAATTAGCTTTTTGTACTCCTTTCACTGTCTTATTTAAGTATTAATCAATGAAATAGTACTCTAGCTTTCAGTATAAAGGTTTTTATAATATATTTGTAAAAAGGTTATTGGGAATAGAGAACCGATTGTCAAGTCATTTGAACGCCAGCACATTTTTTTCCCTAGGAAGCTAAATGAAAGCTATTCACCTCGAATCACTTCACTGGGGGACAACCAATGAAAGTATTTGAATTATGAATCGAATAATATGAAATGTGATGGATCGACATGTTTATAAATTCTGGGAGTCAATCCTCCGGGGATCCAGGAGGGACGCTTCTGTATACGCCGGGAATCCTCCACATGTGCCAATGTTTGTAAGGGTGTCATATTATACAGGTACCCTTCTGACACCCTAAATTATCTCCACGTACTAAGTATATGCATATATATGTCTTGTTATATTTTATGTAATGCACTGGAGAAAATAAATTCATTCATTCATAATACCGGGAGACTCCCGGTATTCTGGAGGGTTCCCGGTAGGGGATTCCGACTTTTACATATACAGCCATTCCCCTGCGGTACACTTGAGGTGTCCTCGAAACTAACAGCCTGTATTCTTTGCCTTTTTTCACCCAGGTGATCATGGGGGATAGGACTGCTGCGGAGAGGGCTTGCAAAGAGCCAAATCCAATCATAGACGGGCGGAAAGCCAACGTCAATTTGGCCATTCTGGGGGCCAAACCCAGGGGGAATCTCACCCCAGGTGAGTGCGGTGAGTATCTGTCAAATCACGCCCGAATAAAGGGTTCCACTTTTGGTAATTGCTCTCTCTCTCTCTTTCTATCCACTGTGTGTACCCCTCCACCTGTCGTTTGCACCCCCTTAGAAGCACTTGAGTTATATCAGTACCCTACTCCTCTGCCACCCCTACTGCTTTAGTGGCACGCATCTGTTTCCCCTTTGTTTGTACCCACAGCAACTTTTTTACAATATTTTTTCTAGTTCTCTAATGGTTTAAGGTATCAGTACGTACATTGGCCAATTTTACAAAATAAAAACTATTTTTTTAATTGTTCCAATGATTACTAACCATACCCGACCACATTTCAAGTAATTATAAGCCGCCGTGGTTAAATACAGGAGGTTTGAAAACGAAATAATTTGGAATAAACACCTCATCGAGTACAGAATCACGAATAATGGAATGGGTAGGAGCATAATTATCACGCACATTGAATTCTCATTACCGTCTTATAATGACAAGATTAGATTGGTGCTATATATACGTTTTTTTATGATGAAGAATAAAATACCAAGGTCGAATTCAGTGATTTTAATTTATCAAATCCTCAGTCGGCAATCGAACACTTAACACTGCAAGTTGTGGTATCACTTAGTTTAACTCCGTGATTCTCAACATGGGACTCACGACCCGAGGGGAAAATTTGTTTATTGTTGAGATTTATTTTTCATAAATTCTTCTTCTTTTATAATTTCTTTTTTTTGCGGTTTCTTCCTCAGTACCTCAACCAGCCATCCGTTCATTTTTACTTTATGTATACCATGTTCTTTGGAAGCCTGTTCAAACTAAGCCATACACCTTTTAGGATTAATCCAAGTAAACAGGAGTAAACTTTTTTAATAATAAGAATTGTAAGTCACAGAGAGACTAGGTGACGCATGACGCTAAAAATTATTTGGAAAACTTTCGTTTATGTGAATCCTTGCATGGAACGGTATGATGAAATAGGTGTAGGATAGTAAAAAATTAAAAAGACATTTGCGTAGAATTTTTCATTATTCATATCGTTCTCTTTTTTTCCGCTTCAATATCTATTTTCTTCCCTTTCATCTTGCCACCACCTTCCCTCTGTCCAAAAGACCTGACCCGAAAACACGAGGACTTGAATTGCTTTCCGTTCGCCCCTACTGCCAAGCCACCCAATACTTCTTCACCTTTCCCTTCGTCCGTTCCCTGCCCCTCCCCCCTTTCTCCCTTCCAATGCCGCTCATGAAATATTTTCAACAATTGTCGATTTAATATTCGGCCCGTGAGGGAAAAAAGGCCGGCTCCCTTTTGTGCGTGCATCTCTCGCGGGAGGGTGAAACGAGCGATCGATATCGACGTTTCACGTTTTCATGCCCGAGAGGCCTTGTCGAATTTTCCCTTCCTCCTCGATCCCACCCTATTCTACAGCGAGTGCAGAAGAAGCTTGGTGCGCACTCTCCTAAATTAATCGTCCTCCAACGATTCTCCGGCGATAAAAATGCCATTTTTCCGGTCTCACAAAAATATCATGCGCAAAATGATCCCGTATCCCGAAAAGCATGCGAAATATTATGACTTGCTTCGCCTTGCATGGCATTTTGAATTTGAGGGATATTTCAAGGTCATTATCGACAAATATGAAGTCAAACCTTGAAAAAAATAAACAAAATGGAGGACAACTTTGATAAACAAATCACCTATGAAATGCCCATTTAACGTCCAAGTAATATGAAATAATTAAACTTCATAGCATATAATTGAAGCTTGGTGAATTTTAGTATTTATAATCAATGTATTTTACGTTATTTATTACACTAAATATTTTACGTATATGTTTTGTACGTTGAGACGTCTCAATTCGAAGCATTCCTTCGGATCCACCACCTGAGTTTTATTCGATGACGCTTTTCGATTGCCTGAAGAACTCGCCAGTTGCGGTAGTCAATATCGGCAAAGCGCTTGTCTGGTAACACAAAGGTTGAGAGTTCGAACCCTGCCTAGTGCGTGGATGTTTTGTTCGTTTTAGGATTTCATTGAGTCATTAGATGGTGCGCATTACCTGAGCAGTAGGAGTAGCTGAAAGCCTAATCGTTCTGCAATTACTGACGTACCAGAAAGTTTGCCCCCATTTCTCAGCGTCGTAAATCTTTAAAAATAACTTCACGCGAAAAGGACTACTGAGTTTGAGCTAACCTTCGTCCTGAAACTCGTCCGAGCCCCCTCGCATCTGAACTCAAGTACTGGTAGACAGTACATATACTTATGCTACTGTGTTGCCAGTAGCATCTGAACTTAAGTACCTGGTAACGCAGGTTTTAAGTTGTTCTTGACAAGGTTCTATTGCACCGTCCAACTTGGTTGTTATGGAAAGGGAGTGTTTAATCTGATAGTATTAGGCCTTATGTTGCTCCTTTTCATGAGTCATTGCTACACCATCTAACAAAACTTAATCATAAACGGAATTCTAAGACAAACAAAAAACCCATGCCCGAGGCGAGAATCGAACGCACTAGCTTAGGTTTGCCAAGCCACCCACGTTACCCACCCGACAAACGTGGGCTTCTCTCGTCTAGGTCTGCTGTTGGAGAAACGTACACATGATAGCTCTCAATTTTTTTTAAATACCAAGCATACGTAGTCGCGAAATGTTTCCTCTACGCTAGAGGCATGACTGTGATTGAGATTTAAAAGTCCATGCAAAGTATTTGCCGCAAAAACCTTAACAAAGTCACGCGATGAATGTGGACGAGAGCTGAATATTCCACAGAGCAAAATAATTGACCTCGACCGGCGCTCGAACCCGGTACCGCCTGATTCCCGACCAGATACCACAACCACTTAATACAGTCCAATTTTAGTGTGGATTTTGGAGCAAGATTTGTCCGAACTGATATGCAACTGCCTTGCCTCATGCTTCAAGAGCAGGTTGATCCTAATTCAATTAAAAACACAACTAAATGCGCAAGGTAAAAAAATGCGACTTTTATGTGATCAAACTGTTCAAGTCCGTGAGTCATCTGTCTGATCTTCCATCTGGTTTGGTCGGTACTACATCAATCCTCAGCTGAAATGCTTTTTTTCTTCTTTCTGCACCAAGAACACAGGCAATGTTTTGGAAGGTGTTGGGGGACAAAAGTGATTTCTAATCCCTCCAGTTTTTCCTTATTCACTCACTTCAGTGATGTGACTAATGCGAAAAAACGAACCGAGTTTTATATCGGTTCTTATTTCTAGTTTAGATAGGAGTCATCCTCATTTCCTCTTGAGGCATGTTGAGCTGGTGAAGACAATTACCGAAAGGAATGTGAACGGGGAGAATGGAAAAGGAAGGCTTCGCAAGAAATATATAAATATATTGCGCCAGGTTGATAGGGATATAAAAGAGAAGAATTGCGTGAATATAAAAATTTAGCCCATGATGTGATAAAACGAGTGGAGAGCCGCAACAAACCAATCTTAGGATTGTTGAGCCATAATTATGATGATGCTTGTAGGTCACAAAATACGAGCTGCCATTCAACGAAGTGGCAACGTCAGACGCTGGAATAAGGAATAGGTAGGTGTGGGGAAAGGATCATCGCCACGAGTCGTCAATCATAAGATCTGTTTGTCACAGCTCTTCTTTTGGTTTAAGCTCTGTATACTTATTTTACACGCATACAATTTGTCTCTTTTATCACCTTCACTCCTTGCTCAAAATGTCACAAGGTCCTTCCTTCACCATTCTTCCCGTTAACTCCATGACGATTGTCTCCGTCAGACCATCACTACTTAATAAATTCCCGATTACGTTGCCACGCCTTCTTTTAAAAAAATTCAGCAAAATTCTCTTTCCTGTCCTCAGATATAATTCTTTTGTTATTCGTAAGATCTATTTTATCTTCAGTTCAGGGAAATCTAAAGAAAATATGGCAAAGACTCAACGAAGAGGGCCTCAAGAGTGCCCCGTCCAACTCACCGTTGGATGAATAGGAAGTAATATTTTCCATCATTAGATATTTGCTCTGATAATATAATAAGAGAGAATTATAATATCTACCGAGCAAATAATCAGATTATTTGCTCTGTAGATAAATTCACCACAAATGTTCGATATCCTCGAAAATTATTTATACTGCGATACATAGAGTATTGATTAGTCATATATTTATTAGATATTTAGCAGAAATTATCTCTACATTTTAAACATTTTAGAGAAACAATTTGAGGCTTAGGATTTACTTATTTTATATAGTTGAAATATCATGGCCGAACCGAGAAGTTTTCGAACAAAACTGCTTTTCAGACCACTGCATATCATTCTGTTCATCTTCGTCACCGCCTACCTTAGTGCTTTACAGTAATCTAATCTTGTTTTAAAGTAATGTAATACAAATACCATCAACATGTCTCAACAATCCTCAGATTGGTTTGACGCAGCTTTCCACCCGATTCTCTTTTCGGCTAACCTCTTTATATTTACAAAATTCTTGTTATTCACATCATTCACTACTTGGTTCATATACCTCATGAGAGTTTTGTGCGTGGAATAACCAAGTTTAAAGTGTTTCCTTTTAAGCATGAATAGCTTCCACCATGTCACGTCTGAAATCAAGAATTATCTCATATGAATTCTTCCTTTGCCATTCTTCCCATTCACTTTTCTTTCGACGCCTAGCTTCAATAAACCATGATGTCTCAAGTTATGGCTATCCATATAGTCGCGTCTTATTTCTTTAGACTGGAATTCTTATGGATTATATGAAGGATATGGATACTTCTTACGATTATGGATAAATACTTTTTCTTGCGACTCTTAAGTAAGAACGTATTTATTGGAAAAATCCATAAAAGCCTTACAGTGAGCATAATCCAACCGGAAGTCTCGGTGGTAATATAATCATCTAAGGGATTACCCAAAGCAAACCGGATGACTAGGTGACGCAAAATACTTCGTCATTTTTTCCATGCACCCATATGCTACCCATCGAAATGCCTTTCAAAAGAATATTGAGCAATAACAACAAGGTTTCTTATGACTGCAGATAATTGAATGAATGGTTGGTCACATACAATGAGCGTAAAACTTCGATTGTTTTTCATCCAATGGCTTCCTTTACTAGATTTCTCGCCCTCTCTTCCAGTAAGGAGTTCTATTCCTCCGCCGCGAAGGCCGGTGTTTACCACTGAAAGCGAGCGAGGAAGAACGGGAAGGCTATTAAAGCAGGCAAGGAAAGGAAAGTCTATCGGAAATAAAACGACAGTAATCGCTTATTGATCCGTCTCCGTTGCGAATACCTCCTGGGGGTAATCTGAGAGATTTATACCTCTTTCCAAGTCGAGGAAATTATTTGCAGTCTTAGATTTTTTGGTGCTCCAGCGGCTCAGGTCATATCACACCGCCCAACCTAAGATCCAAATCCTAAGAAAAACATACAGTACCCATGCCCTAGGCAGGATTCGAACCCGCGACCTTTGGGCGGTTAGGCTGGTGCGTTACTGATATAGCTACCGTGGCTGACGCTAAAGAAAGAGAAGGGAGTTTTATAGAGACATTAATTCTAATAGGCTAATAAATTCGCATAGAACTTCTACCAAACGACTACTGCTCTCCGTAACTGTTGAATCCAAATTTTCCTTGCCCAACTCGAACGGTATGGAGGTTTTAGTTGTTGGAAAGGTACTGTTTATTAGAACGCCTCGGAGGAGACGGTTCAGGGAAAGCTATTTTTTCGTTTCTCGTTTCGAGTCTCGTTTCTGTCACCCTCTGGATACCCCGGTCAGCTTGATAACGGGTAGGTATCCTCGTCCCGCTAAAAAGTTCATTCCCTGGGAATACGCACAACATTGGGTCGCTGCGATGACTCATAGTTATTCATCATGAGGAAATAGTTTTAAGAGGTGAAAAATTATCGCGATCTGGAAAGCTGAGTGACTAACAATAGACGAAGATAGGGAAGGATAACCCAGGTGAAAGAGATTTTTACGAAAAGAAGAATCTACCTACCTACAGCTAGCTGTAAATGTACAATATAGGGAGTAAGGAAACATTTAATTGGAGCTGACATCTGCGATGTACTCCTTTATGGCAGTGAGGTATAGGAGATAACAGCAACAGAGAAGGTAAGAAGACTGTAAGCATTTGAAATGCCATGCTAAAGGAGCTAGAAAGAATGGTGAAAATAAATCGGATACGTTGAGTTTATAATAAAGATTAGCTAAGGAGAGTGACAAAAATGAGAAGTCCGAATACTAATGCATAAAGCAAGAATATGGGTCAATCTAAATGATCATATCCTGAGATATGATCATTTATCGTGAGAAAGATGGCAAAGAAATAGCTCGTTAAGGTACATGGCGCAAGTATTGAAGAATGTGAAAGAGAAGAATTACGTCACTATGAAGCCTAATCGAGTGAAAAATTCTGTCAAACCGATGTTAAGATTGATGAGTAGTAAAGATGATGAAGGAAGAGAAACGTAAGGCTAGCTCAAGTCTGGTGTTTCTTCAACGAACAAGATATTAAGGACGTAATTTAGAAATGGAGGAAGGTTAAATCGGACATTTGTGTATAATTTTCTGTCATCGAAAAAGAAACGTCATATCGCGGTATTAACTTACTCTTCTAAAACTATTTTGACTTAATGTTATTACGAGAAAAGAAAGGAGGAAGTATCGTTTCGACAATGCCATGAATAATAATGGCGGCATCACTTTGCAAAACGAGTTAAAAGATTAAGTCCATATTTCAACCTGGTAATGATACCCATTTTCCTTCATTTAATAGACTGGTTACGCTTTTATAATTATCATACTGTTCCTTTACAAATCTTGCCTGTCTTCGCTGTATACGCTCCAGCTCATTATTTAAGCCTATTTCGTAAGGATCCTATGTACTGGCAGCATATTTCAAATGAGGTATACCAAGGGAAAAGTAACTAATATCTCGTACATTATCGTCACATTTGCCCAGTACTCTTTTGATGAATCCCAGTCTACCTTCAGTTTGACCAATTATTTTACGTATGTGTTTGCCCCAAGAAAGATTAAATGTACACTTGATGGTGTGCAGTTCACAGGATATAATCCAGTCAATGTTCGGGACGAAATTTTTTTTTTCAGAATGCGGGGAAAATGGCTCGTGGCTTTGAGGAAGGGACCACGCCTCCGGCTTACAGTCTACCTACCATGTCAAAACGTGATCGTGGCGTAACTAGCGCTTAACTCGCCGTATTCACGTCAGGGGGGGGGGCTGCGTCTTGCCACGTCGACCCAATCAGCTTAGCTCTGAGTTATCGCTTTCGCGGCCTCAAGTGTTCCTTGAGCACGCTTGTGTGTATGTGTGTAAGCTTCCCCTTTTCCCCCTAACCCTCCCCCTACAATCGCCTCTCCTTTCCTCCGCTCCTCAAGGGCTCCTCAGCTCGTCGAATGGTAACAGTGATATCCCAAAACGAAGCTCACGAAACCCTCCTTCCTTTAACTCTTGCCGCGAGTTAGGGATTCAGCAGGCGAGGGCTCTGGTCTCAAATCTCCAAAACATTTCCCCGCGGATATCCAATCCGGTGGCACCAAAAGCGTTCGTCTTCGGACCGGGACGAAAAAGTATTCTTGGAGTCCACAGCAAGGAAGAGAAAACAGGAGGGGAAAAATTGTCCAATGGATTCATAGTAATACACAAAAGAGTAGATGAAGTTTGAAAAAAAATCCTCCGTCATCGGATACAAAAGAAAATGAGGACTGTAGAAGTAAAGTATGGTAAAGGAATGGAGAGTTTATTTCTTTTTTAAGCAGCGTAAGACGACTTCGAGTGAATATTAAAAGGAATCATGATTCATTTTTTATGTTGCTCGTTGATTAGACTGTTTTCCTCTTCTTCAAATCCAAAGAAAGAAACGAGGAGATTTTTTTGTCACTAAAGATTTTTAATATTTCTACTCGCTACTCATGATTTCTTCTCTTTGGAGTGTATACGCCACATACACGGGAGTCGTGACGTGCAACGTGTCTGCAAATCGTACCTGCTTCGTCCACCATGCATTCGGCCCCGCCTATCGCGCTCGTTCGCGAGTTATCGCATATCTCTCAAGTCGTGAGCATTAGCCAGGGAAGGAAGACGGCGGCGTGATGCGCCTTGAGGACGTTGGCACCCTGGCAGAAAAGGGCAACCAACCCTTCTTCTTCTCCTCCTCCCCCCCCCTCGTCAGTGGAAGTGGCAGGGAGCTAAGGAGGAGGCGCCGGGGAGAGGGAACTCTGAGAGAGGAAGGGAGCGAAGAGGCGGAAAACCATGGATCCTTCCGGCGTTCTTTCCGAGATACGTCGGCGGGGGATAAGATGAGGATGGTTCTCCCGGATTCGGGTGCGGAGAAGAGGGCGGAGGGGGAGAATGAGCCACCGGGGTTGAACTCTCCTCGGTCGCGCGGGGAAGGAACAGATGCCCGTGCAGTACGGAGGCTGAGAGTGGTTTTAAAGGAGGTGGGGTGGCGCACGCTCCGGAGGGAGGGTTTGAGGATGAGTCCCCCGGTCCCTGCATCTTCCCTCGATCCCCCCTCCAGGGAGAAGCGGGAGGGAAGGATGGGGTCGGACAAGGACAGACTGGGGAGGAGATAGGAGGGTTCAGAGAGGAGAAAGGGGGAGTATGTCAGGGGGAGAGGAGAGGGCAAAGGAGACGACGCATTGAGTACTATTTCTGGAGCGGACATTATCTTCCAGGAGCGGTGGTAGTGCTTTCGGTATGCCGCAAAGGGAGAAAAGGAAATGGGAGGGAACGGAATGGATGCGCTGGGCGGTGTTTGCGGAGGGGGTGTGGGGGAAGAATGGGAAGGTGGGAAGGGGTGGGTGGGGGAGGGAAAGAGAGAAGAAGGGGAGAGGAGGAGGTGAATGGATGTGCCGCGGTGGCGGCGGAGATGGAAGAAGACGAGGCGGAGGGAATCCTCCTCGCGCATTCATTAAGACGAATTCAAGAGCAGCTAGGCTTTTTTGAAGCCTGGAAATAACTCAAAAGGTGCTAAGTGCCAAAAACGTAAAACTAAAGAATTCGTCACTCCACCGCTGCCGTCCGCCGACAGCTTGTCATACCTTTTTGGAGATAAGAGAGAGAGAGAGAGAGAGAGAAGGCCCACTTCCAGTTCGGCAAGAGGGGCCACTCGACTTCGACACTACGCTCGTTCGTATATGACGATGAAAAAGCGACAGTGGTAAAGATAGATAATGTAGGTGCGCGGGCAGTACCTACGCTCAAGTTTATGATCAGGGAATAGGAGTGCTTAACATTAAAAAATGAACAATTGTTTTTCGAGAATAGGGTGATGTAACATTTCGATTATTTTTTATCACTCAATATTAGGAAGCAACGAAGTGAAACTAATTTCACAACATTCATACAGGAAACGAAACGATTTATTTTTCAGTTCAAGTTGATTGACATGAAATTCATTTCGATATAAATGAAATCCTATTAACTTAGAGAATGTAATTTTTTCCGAAATCGATGCGGGTAGAAAAAGGGTTGTAATAACGATTACATTGGTTATATTTGGGTGAGAACATTACTTAAAACTCGTGAATAGCTGGGGGTCTGTAAAGCTCAATGAAGAGTCATAATTGAGAATTGAGAAAGTGCTGAAAGATACCTACTTCACGCTTTTTAGGCAACATGAGAATGCATTTATCTGGCAGTCGCAAGGTTTTGATATTTATTCTGTTTACCAACCGGTATGTCCATTGTACGAATATGATATCGAGGATATCTACCGTTACCCTCGAGAAACATAGCATGTGTTTCATCGGAGTCACTCTCGAGTTGATCCAAAACATTCACTAATAAAATCAAGTAGTTAAGTATTAATGAGTCATTAGTTCATAATAAAGAAATAGGATAAGAGATTGCAAGCAAAAGTTAGTAAAAATGATATAAAATATGCTTATTTGGTACCAAGGTATCTATCCTACATATCATTAGGAAAGCAAGATGTAAATCCTCTTATTACATTTCCGGCATACTCAGAAACTTACTAGAAGATATTTTTGCCTTCGCCAATGAAATATCTCTGAAAGCCATTAAGTAATATCTATCTTCGAAAAAAAATATTTAAGGTAGTTGAGCGAATTCCACTATAGGATTGGTTCATCTTTGAATCCTTAAACTAATTCAGAAATAAACATTTAGCCTCCAGTTCCGTTGTAATATTTTATTCATATTTAATCCCAAGAATTTTTCCAGTTTATCTTTTGGTACTAGCTCGGTTTATTCAGAGAGTGAATTTTAAGAACTATAAACTGCAAGTTGAAAACCAACTGTTTCTTATTCACGAGTATGGGATGTCATGTCATAAGATTATATGTATTTTACCACGCTTATTTATCCAACGCCTTTCAATGAAAACAATTTTGAGAGGTAATCGCTTTGAAATTAATATTTTTTTTCGCAAAATATGTGTTCGAAGTAATAAAGTGAGATAATCATATTGAATTCAGAATATGACAATAATAGAATACTAGCCAATTTTGCAGGAACTTTCAATGGAGAATCCCTCAAGACTGCTTCGACTGCTTCGGAGGTTTTGAACAGGGCGATAAGGAAATTTAATTAATACATACGCTCAAATCATACTCTCAAAGAAAACGATCTGAAGCTCATTCATGTCCAAGTAAAAGATTCTAATTCAAGTAATTAACGGTAAATGTGTTAAAATATGTCTTCCCTCCTCCCTTACCGAAAAGAATGCAAATAGTGATGCAAGGGTCAAGGACTGGGTCATTAGCCTCTCTTAATTTAAAGTGGGACGGGGAAAGGAAGGAGATACGCATCAAGTTTATAACACGACGAGCGCATCCATATTTTTCAACCGCAGGAGCGAGGAGACCAAAGAAATGAAGATGAGTGTTTATTTCTTCTCCCCGACAGATCTGCAGCGCTATGTTCCGTGACTCTTTTTAAGAGCTCAAGCGTCTAAGTTCCCGCCGTAAAAATAGGAACGCCTCCTCTAAAGTACACGACATTATGAAACTAAAGCCGTCAGTGGTGTGTTTGTCGCGCAAGTGCATCGGGAGGCCAAGCTTAGGGGCCTCGAGGCTATGCGTTTAATTTCTGAGACGAAGACGGAAGAGATGGAGCGAATGCACGTACTTTCACACGTCCGTTTTAACTTACTAACAACCGAAGCCGCGACTCTTACCGATGACGAGGTGGAATTTCCGTGAGCAGTGCCTCGACGCGAACGAGCCTGCACCCGATAGTGGCGCTACTGACCAAACCAGGAAGGGTGTGTTTGAAACCGTCGGGATTATCTCGAATAGGTAACCAAGGAGTCACGTGGTACAAACACGAATGGTTTTGCATATTTAGTATGTCGGAATCGCTCGTTACAATATTATTAACTGTTTTCACTTGATCATTTCTCATCCGTCTCGACTACAGAGCCCCCAAATGAGTTAAAACACAAGTGTAAATGAGGTTGTTATCAGTGGTTTCAACAATATGCGGACCATTCGTGTTTATACCACGTGACTTCTTTGTTACCTTTTCGAGATAATATCGACAGTTTCAAACACAGCCCCCCAGGTTACACACATATGTGGTGTTAGGAACTGTGTTTTTATTTCCGAGGCATTAAAAACCCAGCGTGAAGCGATAAAACAATAATTTACCCTGATGAACGGGATAGGAATGTACATAGTTACCATCAATTGAGGGCGGCGAATTCAGGTTATTGCGGTAGCTGGAGTACTGGCTCTTCATCTTGAGTTTAAATCCCGACTGTTAAAAGTCTTTTTTAGTGAAATACTGACCCATACTTGACTGCTAAGAGGAGAGTACTTCAATACTGTTAGCATTCCGTCCGACGATTAGGGCAATAAGTGCACCTATTGAGTCAGTTATTGAGATTGGGGAAATGCCGACGCCCCAATGTCCCTGCATTATTCTAGCTCTTCCAATACATCCTCCGATCCTAAATGGTGTAAATAAACCTCCCCTAAGACAATAGCAATGTTTATTGGAGGTGATGTACTATTAGGATCATTTTTGCCACGGAGTATGTATAGGTTGGTAAGAGATGGAGGATTTGAAGGGAGGAGGAAGCAGAGTGGGTAAAGCTTTAGCACTTTTCCATAATTTTTTATTTAAAAAATAAAATTACGCAACACGAGTTTCATCTTACCAAGCCATTTTCAAGTGTACACCTGAAGATGAATTGATAAGCCGAAACAAGTTTTGTGTGATTTTATTTTTACAGCATTGTGGAAAAGTGTTAAAGTTTTTATCTCATCTATGATGTTTCACTTCCACTACATGACGCCTGAAGCAGCCAACAGAGGAGGAAGAGTGGAGAAAAACCCGACTCCCGACGGAAGGCGTCAAGGGTAACTCTCCGCATTCGAACCCCGGACATCGGGGAAGTAGATCTCCAAACTTTTAGAATCACAAGAGAAATAACTAGTAAAAATGATTTGAATATTTTGAGAGTGAAGTCCATAAGGAAAAACTAAATGTTTCAAGGAAATTTCTTTTTCTTGATTCTTTTGTCCTCAGCAAGGGAAACTAAATAGGACATTGTCCTTCGTCCATAAAAAACCTGGAAATTTTTATTGAAGACTGTATTCGAGCCTTGAAGTATTAAAAAAGAGACCGCAGAGAAACGAAAAATTGCGAAAAAACGTTTAACGTGGCTATAAAAAGCGATATATCAGCACTTTTTCCTGTCAGGGAAGATCTGTGAACGAGCATGATTTTTATGGAATTCATTTTTTTAGTATGGTTTTAAATAAATTTCTTGATTTTATGTGTGACTTTAATAACCAACTTCCCAGTATTTTCTAATGTTTTGCAACTATTAACTGTGAAAATCTTTATTTCGTCTAGGTCCGTGAAACTGTAACTCATAACTCGGTCGAGAGTGCTTTAAATTACGGGGGCCTAAAACTGTAACTGAAAATCGGGAAAAATTGATTTTCGTATTGAGTTATCGTCGTTTTCGAATATTTTTCCTTTTTTTATCTATGTTACATTATGCCTTTAATGGAAACAGAGTATGGAATGGTTAGAGGTTAAGACTCTTCTTTGCTGCACCCACGATACCAAACTCGATTGAATGGACTAACTTTCCTCTGTTCATCGTTTCGGCCTAAAAAATCGGTATAGCTTGGACAGAAAAAAATTTCACCCACCAATAAGAAGCTCCTCAAATTATTTTACGAGCGAAGAATGAAGATCATTTTAAGGATATTCAAAAATACTAAATCTCCATGCCACTCTAAGGGTAATTACGATGCAAGGCAACGAATGGTTTCGGGAGCTCTGGAATTCCCCAAGAAAAGCACGTGGATGACTGAAATATTTTATTTTTAGATTTTGCGTGTGCGAGAACGGAGGGTGACGCTAAAGAATTCAGTTCGACGCGGTCAAAGTATCGAGAACCAGGCGTCCCAACACAGCTAAAATCCTTAAGAGGTGGAAAAACAATGACGTGATGGTGAAATTAATTCCGTTCAGACTTTAGTACTTTTAGGAGGGGATAGGGAAAGAGGACTTTCTCTCCTCTCTCCCCCCTCTCATGATCCTCCCGTTCCTTCCGCCATATCTTCCTTCCAAAAGACTTCCCTCCTCACCCCCCTACCAACGTCACCCACCCAACATCAGCCCACCCCGCGGCGACGTTGCTACCACTGCCAATAAGCTTTACTTCCTCGTACACGGTGCCAAGGTGGACAGAAATGGATGTCAACATTCCTTCCCACCCCTTTCCCATCAGCTTCTGCTGTCCCCTCCACAACCCGGGCGTCATCCTCGCGGGGCACCGGAAACTTAAACCAATCTCCACCATCGTAATATCCAGATTTTGTACACAAAAAGGCATGAATTAGGGGAGGATACGAACGGGGCTCATGGAAATGAGAGACAAAAACCTCAAGAGGATTCGTGCATTCAGTATTTATTCCACGCATGGCGAAAAAAGAGGTGATATAGTTCATACAAACCCAGGGGGCAAAATTTGCATTTCGAGTTCGCACCAGTTTGTGACAACCGTTGTAGGGCAACAGTTGAAGACAATCGTTGAAGAAGTGGACGGGAAGAATGGCAAAGGAAGGCCGCGTATGAGAGATACATATATCAAGTGATGAAGGATGTGAAAGAGAAGAAATACGTAATTATGAATAATAAATTCAGTAGTTCCTGGCGATAATGAGTAGTATTCCAAGATATCGCAATGAAGACAAAATTTGCAATTTACCACAGATTAAAAACAAACTTTAATTCGACCCGGATTTGGTTGACACTGCAACATCCTCATGACCTAATGATGTTGAAGTGTCAACGAAACTCGGGTCGAATTAAAGCGTGTTTTTGATCCGTGGTAAATTGTAAATTTTGTCTTCATTTCGATAAATATGAAGAGATCATCGAATAGGAGAGTTCAGCGGAGATTCGCGTCAAACCAATCTTAGGATTGCTAACTAATGATGATGATGATGAACTGTTAGTAAGACGCTCCTGAGAATTGAGCAAGTATGAAAGACCGATAAGGGACTCATTTCTCTGAATTAAACCGAAAATAAACCGAGGAATAAGTATGCGGTCCACGTCTACACAATAATATGGATCCGTAAACTTATGGTCAAATTTAACGCAATTGTCAAGGGAAAAGTAATTGAGGGGATTTACAACGGAAGTTTTCGTAAGAGGCATACGGAGCAAGTAGTGAAGGACGAGAACGAGAAGAATTATGCAAATTTGAATAGGCAAGCTGATAGGAGAATCACGCAGAGAGCTGTGCCAAACTTTAGGATTACTGACTTATGTTGGAGATACTTATTCATACGCAAGGGTATTAATATTAGTCCGCACTGAAATAGTCATAAGTACATCTGGATTAAGGTATGGACATATTTCATTCATTGAATATTTCAACATTTCATTGTTTCTTCATTACTTAAACGAATGTATTGTCTAGTAAATGAATATAAGGGGTTAACACAGCTGAAATAATCTCAAAGTTAAGAGTGGGGTAACTCAATTCAAAATTATACGAACGCCATTTCCTAAAATAAAAGACAAGTTTTTGTTTTTTTATGTCCCGAAGTAATCGTCATCATCGCCGTGCATATCAATTTTATTTATTCAGTGCATTCTTGTATCCAGATACGAAAGGCTTTATAAGGATACATTGGCATCCTTTGTGGATCTACAAAAAATTATGAAACTAATAGATGTATGTAATATCCCTCTCATGGCGGAGAAAGTTTTTTGAAAGAGAATTGTTTCAGATTTAAATCTTTAAGAAGAAAGTAGATTAAGACACGTGCACGTATGTGAAAGACAGAAATGAGGAAGAGCCTTTCTTAGACTGAAATGAGATCGACAAAAACGTTTTGATTTCTAAGAGCCTCGCTCACTAAAAAGGATCCGTTTGATTAATTAATCCTCTGCTTTATGCAATTCCTCTTCGCTAAGCGTAGTAAAAATTCCTGAAATGGAAATTTTAGATCGTATCTTGGGTTGAAGCCACCCGAGGCCTCAAGGAGTTTAAAATTCTCCAACGATACATATAAACGTTATCTTGGGAACATCCGGTAAGGCAAACGGAGGTAGGTCAACAATCATGAAAGGTGGTAGGTCATCAGGTATCCTTAGGAGCTGAGAAAATTTTAAACACTAGCAGGGCCATGGCATACGCCTCATCTCCCTCCAACCAATTGCCGCACGAATCAACAGGAAGGCTGTGGCGTGTGAACTCGAGGTAGTGCAATATCGCACGCGGACAGATCGAAGCTATCGACCGCAGAAAATTACTCGCCAACCCACGCGCATCGACCTATCGCTGAATTACGTCACCACTCCATTTGTCATGGACAGAGAGAGTTTTCTGACCGCCTCTACAACCTGTCACTTTTGGAAGCCTTCCCTCGGGAGCGGCTTATCCAGACACGCTCGTGGATCGGGGTTGGTGCGGTGGCTTGAGTACTGGCGTCAAATACCGAGGGCCCGGGTTCAAATCCCAGCAGTGGCAGGCTACCATACTCCATAGGTAATACCGTACTTCAGTGTGGAGACAAATTCGAAAGCAGTCTTCCATCCGTCGGATGAGACGTTGAACCGAGACCCTCTTGCGTTAAAGAGCAGGCCGGATTTTCCTTCACCATACCTCCGTTCCTTGAAAAATTCCAAACCAAACCTATACCACGTGGCACACAGCGTTTCCCTCACTAACGCCCGAATCAGTCCCCTGCTCCAAGAAAGTCGGCAACTGCCTCTTTCCCCGTACGAAACCATGTTGGAAAGGAGTATATTGATTTTTTTAAATCATGGTGTGGAATTGAACGGCTCCTTTTCATGGAGGAGAAAAATAGTTCCTCATAGCAAACAATTGTCCACAGCTAATCCCTTAGAGAAGTCAATTCAACTCTTTATTCGGATAGAACAAGTTACGACTGAAATTGAAACGAATACTGTATATGCTCGTATAAAGATCGATCCCAGAATTTTTACTTAAAAATCAGTACTGTTACATATCTCGCTTATAGGTCGATCTTAGTTCTTTCAAATAATTTTAATTTATCGCTGGGCTAATTGCAACGGATTTGATTAAAATTATAGCTTAAGATCTTTTTCAAAAGTGCGAATTCTTAAATTAATGAAATAATGTCCGTTAGAGTACAATTCATTCAACAATCACATGATTTATACTCATGATTTAAAGCAAAATTGGTGTCTCCACTCTTCTAACCAAAATAAAACCGTCCTGTCCGTTCTTACCGCGGAAGCAGACGGGAAAACGAGGATTGAACCAACGTCCAACGTGCACTTCCGTCTCTTCCAGCGACCCTTACCTTGAGGAAGATCTGACAGGGATATTAAATTAGAATCAGGGATTAGAAAAAAGATTGGGGGATGGAAGGAATTTGGGTTAGCGAAGGGCAGATGAGGAGGGAAGGAGGTAGATGGAGGAAAAGGGGAGTGTGAAAAAAATGAAAGAGAGTAAACACTTTTTGCATCGTCGGGAGGAAGTTTCTACCGCCACCACTGATACTCTAGACCGTGCGTCATCGTTGCAGGAATAAAAGGACCGCTGTATTAGAGACAGCACCCTCTGCCTCGACAGAAAGCCCTCTCCCAAACTTTCCCGAAACACCATACCATTCCTTTCGTGAAAACATATGCCCCCCTACACTACGCAATTCAGTAACTTAACTATTTTTGACGAGTCCCTCCCCACAGCGTAACCGCAAAACGGTCAACGAATACTTCATTTTTTTTCTACTTTGCAACTCCGCCGTTTCGATATATGGATCGGGTCAGGAATGCAAAGTTTTGCGGACCAAGACGGTCGGGGGAGGGAGTTTTCCGGTTTTTTTTTAACACCCTCCATTTTTTAATCTTCTTCCCTCCCGGAGCACCCCACGTTTATTTTGTTTATTCTCCCTGTCGTGCTCTCCGCTGATTTTTCCGGCCCGATCCACAAACAGCGCTCTGCGGATTGCTTTTTTTTTCAGGCGGACGGTACATAATGTTTGCAGACGTAACCGTTTCGACAAACATAGGAGCGAATATTATGGATGTGTTACGTTTCGGGATGGACAAAGGGAAAGTTTTCTTCCGGCGTGGATGATGCCACGAAGATTTAAAAAAAAAGGTCCGCCAGTCTCACTTGTTCACCAAGAAGGTTTTAAGCCAGTGCTGCCTTCTAGTAAATAACCAGATGAGATAATCGTATAATTTTAAGCAGTAAACTTCCGAGGTAAAAAAGGTGCAGTCATATAAGTGTTTCTAAAGTGAGAAAATTAAAACCCTCACAAACTATTTCTCCTCACATTCCTGAATATATTTTCCTCCAGATATTTTTATGTGAAGAGAAAGGTGATGAAATGAACACAAACAATGTTTTTCATCGGTAGATCAAGAGAATGAACCAAATTTTGCTGAAATTTTCGGAAACGTTGACTACGCGTATCACTAGAAATATCGGTCATAAAAAGGAATGGGAATTTATAAAATGAAGGCTTAACTCAACAAACGAAGCTGCCTATGAAAACAGTCTGCCATAACGCATAGATCAACAATTTCTATTGAACATTTGAACAACATTAAAAAATCGACGATAACAGCACTTAAAGTGGAGGACGGTATTCCGGTAAAACTCTCTAGAAATTCTGGGATTCGAACCTGGGTCACGCTGGATGGGAAGACATTACTCACTGCACCAACTGATGTATATATAATTCAGAGTCCTAATAACAACAAAAATAGTTGCAAAAATACTTTGTTAACGGGTTAGGAGAAAAGTAAACCTTTACTATGTTTTAATACTAAAGGAAACACCGAAATTTGCCACGCATAAATTGTTTTCCATGCGTTACAATAATATTTCAGTGCCTTTAATTCAATTTATTTTTTGCAGCCTTTGGTGTCAAGCTTGTTAATCTTCCTTCTTCGAATGCAAAATTAGCTCACTGGTGCGAGAGCACATGAACCTGGCGAACCTGGCATCTGAAATAATTCCAGAGGATTGGATCCCATTAAATCAATCATTATTTCATTTAATTAGCACCTCATCTATAGGAAGAGCATGGCGATAACCGACCTCTATTGGTGGAGTAGGATTCTTTTGTACGACTACTCTATCTACTAGCTAGAATATGAGCTGCATCAAAAAGTACATCTTGTAGAGAGCGCCTCATTCTTCCAAAAGAGGCATATTCCCGCTTCGGTAGCTAAAGGGTAGAGTGTAAAGACAAAACCGGATATGACGCCAAAAAAGAGAGAGAGAGATGAAATCAATTTCCCAAACCCCTTCACCACAGTTCCCTTTCATCTACCATAATTTTCATGCTAGTGCCACATGTAAGTACGCCATCCTCCTCCATCTCCCCCCCACACTCTCACCAACCCCTCTCTCTGTGAAAACAAAAACGAACTGGCCTGGGTTTGGCCACCCGAACCGCCAAACCCCTTCCTACCCTCCCCGAGTCCATCGGAAACCCTCCACATATTGTGAGCGTTCCGCGCGAACACCGACGCGGTATTGGAAGGAGGAGGGGGGGAGTGAGGAACACCACCTGTGCGCACCATTCGAGCCACCCACACCACTTCCGTCCCCACTCTTTTCTTCCATTCCCACAAAAAAAATACCCACCCCCTCTCTACCCTCAGAGCTTCCCTTCCGCCACACTTACGGCACGAAAAAAGACGCGGGGAGAGGTGAGGGTGGGGTGGGGTGTGCGTAGGAGAGGGAGTAAAAAGGGTGAGGATAGGAAACTCGTGATCGTGAAGCTATGGGGGAGCGTGCCTTTTCAGTCCAAGCTGGAAAGAAACGAAATAAAGTGGAGGGATGGATTGGAGAGTGAACCGGCGGGTGTCGCAATGCCCGTCGCTCGCCGTGAAATTTTTCGTTCGATGTTTGCGTTTAAGTGTTTTCCGGCGAACTTCACGAATGTGCCTATCCACGCACGTCTTATTCAGCACTCAAATTCATCGTAAAATCCGAGAGGAAGAGTCTTGTATACGACAGGCATGCTATCGTGCATGGAAAAAGAAACGCATGATTGCGAGAATGACTGCTAAAGTAGCTACATATTAAAAGAAGCTGCTTTTGTTTTTGCACGTCAGTGCAACTCTACATGGGAGTAGGATATTGTTCTCCTTAAGGAATCGGTTTTTACGGCATCTAAATGCGCAATCGTATCCCCTTTTGAAAAAAAAACCATTCACCATCATCATACCAACTATCCTAAGATTTTTCTCTCACAACACAACCCTATTGGCTATCCTCTTCATTTTCGCATAATTCTCTTTCATTCATTTCTACTATTTTTCTCAACTATTCACTACTTGCTCCATATATCTCATACGCCCTTCCCTTGCCATTATTCCCGGTCACTAGTTATGAAAAAACATTGAAATGAAGATATATATGTACTTAAAAGTACGGTGTAGTTAGTCGATGCGGAAGATACATCGTGGGAATTCATGTTGTAGAAGACGACAAAATACTACTTTACGATCCACAGTGTTGATAGCATTTATTGCGTCCAGTTTCACACTGCACTGCGGCATAACACTTTACATCTAACGGTGCTGCAGAGTACGGAAACTAGTACCATGATATAACCAGTGGATTTCAAAGTGTTATTTTGTCATCTTCTAGAATTAAAAGTTTATCAATGTGCCATATATTGCGATTTTGCTGTCTCACTGACACTTTCAAGCAAACAAGAAGAGGATACTATCATAAGGATGACAACCCTTCGTTGCTTCGTCTCACGAAATTTTATTTCAAGAAAGAAAGTTTCGTTTCAGGAAAAATGGTCAAACAAAAAAAGCCAGTTCTTTCAAAGAGTTCCATATGGGCTGGTAGGGTTTCATAAAATAACGATTTCACGAATGACTTGGGGAAAGGTTTTGCCAAGCATTTCACGAAGAGCAACTCGCAAAGAAAAGGAATAGAAGATAAGATAGTGGAAAATGGAGAAAAATGGAAATGATATGGAGAGAAAGGAGGGATAAGCGGCGGGAGGAAAGGTTAGACTACGTTACCGACGCCTTATCAACAGTGTTCGGAAACTACAAGCCATGGGCAGGCAAAAAGGTGGAAAAAGCTCATAGCTGACCATGATAAAAGCAGATATACGCGTACATAAAGGAGGGTGAGTTGAGGGGAGAGGGAATAAATGTGAGAGTAAAAGGAGATTAAGGACAAAGCGTGGGAGGAGAAGGAGGGGGGCGGGAGGGTGGGCGTAAGCGACCTAGGGACACGAGTCCTTTAACTGCTAAGAAATTGAGGTCAGGTGCGCCTATTACGACCGGCGACTTGAGTGCAGATAACAATTGGGCCCATCGATTAGGATGAATAATGCACACTGTGGACGTCAGGTTCTTCCGTTTTCTTTGTCCTCCCACCCCCCTCCAACCCTTCTTCCTCCCCTCCCTTGCCCTCCCCTCCCCCGGCCAATCTCCCCTCTTTTATTACTCGCGTCAAATTCGAACTCGGAGAGACCCCGGTTTTGAGCAGTCAATTTGGCCGAAGTGTGTCCGCTCATTGCGGAAGATGGGACTCGGTTAGGGGAACGGAATATCGGTGACTTGACAGGCTTTATCGCAGAATGACGGACACCGGGCGGAATTTTTTTTAAATGCCACGCTGCAGAGCCGACTGCGCCACCCAAAAAAAGTAATTGAAAAGCTCTTCTCCATCGTCCGACAGGGGTTGGCGATATGTATCGATAAACCGATACATCCTGCATTTTTGCCGATACTTCGATACCTACATCGGTATTTTTAAGCCTATTTACCGGTATAATCGGAGTTATTTTCTTGGCACGTCGTAAAGCTTTCATGCGTCTGCAAATGAAATTACGAAAAGCATACTGAGCGATTGATTTTTCCTACCGGTTAGTGAAGGTTTTGATGGAGTGTCCTTTGAATCGCCATTGCCTGACAGCTCTTTTTCCCATCCTATTTCTCATCTCTGTTTTACCATCCAAAGCATGTACATGTTCTTTCTTCACTTATCCAGTATTCTACTTTCGATAGCTACCTTCAGTATTCCATTCTCCCCAATGCCCGCCTATGCCACCTCCTAGTTTCCGCTAGCAATCTTATTTCCACCCCAAATATTTTTCTTCATTATCCTCCTTCTACTACGCCGGGATACGACCATTCCAGGAAACATGATGGAGTCAATTTCACTCAATATGGTAAATAATTTACAATTCTCCATCATCATTAAAACACTGATCGCAATATTGTGCTGAATTGGCAGTAGCTCAGATGAATCATTCGTATCCTTAAATAATTAGGCTATAGGGTTATGTACTTGGTGAGTTCCAAGCTTATTGGATATCATTCCATTCGAAACTGGTCGCGTGTCTAACGCAACAATTAATGCTTGCCAAATATATTTTTTATCGTCTTCCAGAAACCTTCTTATTTAGCATTCAAGGCAAAACGTGAGGAAAAATCGTTATTGATTGGCATTTTAAAAAATTACGTCTAGTCAATATGGGAATTAACGCAGCACTGATGAATCGTTGGCAATTACTACATAGAGCACCAAGAAGAAGGTCAGGGAAGTAAAACAAGTGATGAGGATTTAAAAGTATACTGACCGATAAAACACAACACATTTGAAAACCGGCATGTTTAAAATCGATCGCTTCCCGATGTATCAATGCATTGTTCTCAACTCAATTCCTATTGTACGATCCTTGCTTAACAACAATGCTGCGCAACAGTTTGAGGGATCGCCGAGTCACCAGTTCTGTGAAGGGTCCCATCAAACGACTTGGCGCTGAAATGAATTAAATTTCCGATATGAACAGTTAAAGCTATTGTTAAGTAAGTTAAGGCATACAAATTCTAACGGCGGAAACAAAGCTGAACATTTCTCGAGCACTCATAACACTCATATTAGAATAGACTTTCATGGTGCCATCTAATGCTAAGAAATAAGTAGTAAAACTATATTTCATCCATTACAATGCATTCGGTGAGAACAAAAATCTGTCCGATAAAGTCAAGATAAGTTCAAAGAGGGGGAATCGTGATTAGCATTAGTGGTGAAATCAATTAAGAGCTGTGAAGGGGAACTAAGATGCACGTGCATTATGCGTAAAGGCCGTTTTACACGGTCATTGATACTGCGCATGCTGCTGCGAGAACACTTGCGCAAGAAATATTGCACCGTGTAAAGCGAAGACTTGCGAGGAGGGACAGCGCCACTGCGTGAACGACTGCGAGCAAATTGGAACATTTTCTAATCTGATACATGCGTTCGCGCAAGTTTGAAGTTTATTTCTCTCACTAGATGGTGCAGATGTAACGGCAACGAACTGTATGGGGAATTATAGCAATTAAATAGGTTATTGACGATTGAGTTGGGTGTTTTTGTTTGCACTCAACTCCTTAGGTAGTGAACAAAGCGCAATAATGATGAGCTGGGCGATTAATCAGGCGGAAGCTTAAATTTCGTTCGTAAAGGTAGAACTCGTTACCTTGGCCCACAGCCGTTCGTCCGTTGTGCAAATTTCGGGCTAAGTATACAGGACTAGGGTCTCCACTACTATGTTCAGACTATGGCTTAAAACATATTTTAAAGTGGTGGTAATATATCGCATCTTTCACGTCCAATTAATTGCTACTTAACAGATCTTGACGTTATGCGATATATTGACGGTATTACCGCTACAGTAATTGTATATTTTCACTGACATAATGCACCGACGCGTCGTCGCGACGATTGCACCGTGTAAGGCTGTCAAGCAATCGCCCTCGCAATTATCTACGTCACGGACTTTCACAGACGACTGCTCAAACGGAAGCAACATCAACTTGCGTAATTTCAATGACCGTGTGAAATGGCCTTAAGGCATTGAATCGCCCATGAACATTTCTCGAAACACCGAGGAGGAGCTAGGACATTTCTTCCGAGGGAGTTTTTGTTTCGAAATTCTATACCAGGCGTACACCTTGGCGGTAACACTGCTCACGCATTTATCAAACACTACTTTAGTGATAACAGGCCCTTCCGGCCTTCTCTCCAGGGTCGTTGAATCCAGTAAAGAACGGGTAAACAGGAGTGCTGTGGGGGGGAGGGGGTGGTGTGGGAGATAAGAGCCGGCCGACGACGAGCGAGGCGAGACAGTTCCTCGGGTTGTGGGTATAGAGGGGGAGGGGAAGGTGCCCTAAGGAGTCACGGGAGGGAGTGGGGATTTTCTCGAGGGACCTTGCTGGTGAGGTGGTAGCTGAAATGTGGTGCCGGTTTCCAGGCAGGGACATGTGCAGGAGACAGCTCCAGGCGAGGGAATGCGACCTGTATCGACTCAGGATGCATATAACTTTCATTTTTTGCCGAAATAAGATTTGTAAAATTAGCATGATTAGCACAAATACCCAGTTCAACGGGAAATATAGTGTCGCTAACTTCGATGCCTTAAAATCAGAACGAGAAAAAGAGACATTTATAGTTCGTGAAGTTCTGGTTGAAATACGGACAGCACGAGAAATATAAAAAGAGACCAGGAATTTCATCCCAGATTGGCGATGTTTTGATGATTTTTCTTTTATATTTCGATGATTCCCAGCCAAGTTAAAAGTCTTCATCGGCAGCTCACTCCCAAGTTGTGACTAACACTCAGAAATTTCCGATAAAATCAAGAGAAAACTTGCTTCTGTATCGCACAAACATTTCGCCTCCAATGACAATACACGTTGAATCGTATTTTAGCACAAGGTAGTATATATATTCCATCAAGGACACCCTCAGCTGGTTACTAGCAGTACTGGAGTTTAAGAGTGACTTATGAAATGGCTAAAAGCAGAATTCGTTTCTTCTTGAGGGAAAACCCCGCACGTTTCCTCCAGTTCTCGTGTCGAATTTCTTCTGGCCACGCCTGGGTTGGTGGTTGAACGTTTATAATCAGTATTTGAAAAAAATGCCCGATGGCAACATACACCTACAAATTAAGATTTTGTACGTAGTATATATGCGATAGATCCAAAGCCTTGCAGCAATCACATCCCTGGAATTCTTGAGAAAATACAAATTAATAGGTGTACCTGGAATTAATATCCGACCCACGGCGACACCCTCAGTGGCGACCTAAATTTCCTAGGCGTTTCAGAAAAGAGAAGTCCCGGAGAGACAAATGGCTTGAACACCAAAGGGATATAATTATACCGATAAGGCCTCATGACGTATCACTACGCGGCGGCAAAGGAACCAAAGAACGAAAGGCTAGTTCCACGCTGGCAGCGCTGAGATAAATAATGATAGCGGGACGGCCAAATTCGGACGGCAGTCCCAAAATAAAGCACACTGCATTCCTCCCAGAGACTGCATTCGTAGCTCTCCAAGTGCAACGGTCTGCTTTTTAAATCGCTTCACTTCGTAAAAACACGAGGTACAAAGAAACAGGCCGACGAATGAACAACTCGCGAACGCTTGAATAGACGAGGAAATGATGCGAAATGTTCTTTTTAAACACGGTTGTAACGGGAAGAAATTCACGGAACAGGTGGAACTTTCTAAGAAGTCTTTTCGGGAGGAGCGAACGGGGGAGGAAGTGGAGGGGAGAGGAGGGAATGTTTTAAGTTATAGAATGCGGGGCTCTTCCCCCCCCCCCCCCACGACGGCGAGGACGGAAGTATGGCAGAAGAGAACGGCGATAAAAAGCAGTCCGATGAAAAGAGTTTGACAGGTTGAGAGGGTAAAGAGAGAGAGACGGTGGTTGTCTTTTCAAAGCACTCGACGCCGTCGATGAGCAAACAGCCCCGTGTGACGTGTGGGTCGATACAAGCGCCACAAAGGCTCAATGAGGTGGGCTCGGCGACTGGGGGAAGACACCGCCGCCGCCGCTCTCAAACTCCCATCAAACGCACGTATGCAAGCGGAAGTAGCTCGGAACAGTATTACGATATCCATCAAATATCGTTACGGGCGTGAAGTAGGACTTGGCGTTTTCCCAGCGCATTGTCTGAGTGAAAATCTTTCAGGTTTTTTTTCAGGATTCTCCACCGGTTTGGATCTTACAGGGCCGACGTTTCGCAGGAATACTCATCCATCATCTTCAGGGCGTTCACATCAACGAGTCCTTCGAAACGTCGGCAAGGACCTGACCCGGGAAAATACCCGAGGGACCTTCACTCATCATTACGCGATATGATTTTGGTCGCCAGTGTGATGCATACATTCTCGATACCACGCGATATTATTTGATATATGCAATACAGTATCAGCTTTGAGGTAGTAAGACTGCTTCATAATAAATAATAACTTCTCATATAGCAGAATTAACGCAGAGAAAAAAAATCATTCCACTTGACCGGGATTCGAAACAGGATTCCGCAATTTCGTGTCAGATGCCTTAGCCAGTTAAGTTACACGAATGGCAAGAGTGGCAAATTGCAGATTTATTTTTGACTATCAAGCATATCATTTCATTTGCGAGCTTAAGTAACATGGGACATCGTGGCATAAGTCAATCAATACGATTTCGCGCCACCGGTGATATGTGCGATAACATGAAGATTAGAAGCATTCGAAATGAGGTTTTACAGAACATGAAGAACAGATGGGTCAACCGAGTAACAAAGTAAGAAGTCCTAGGGAGAGTAGAAGAAAGGAGAAGCCTGATGAGAACTTTAAAGAGAGGACGGGTCAACCTAATCGGACGACATCATAAGGCATTATGAGTATTCGTTGAGGAAAATGTGAACGGAAAAAATGGAAAAGAAATTCGTATGAATTATATGGAACAAGTAGTGAAAGATGTAGAAGAAAAGACTCATGTTAATAAGAAGAGGTTATCCGATAAGAGGATTGAGTGAAGAGCTACGTCATACCGATCTTAAGGTGTATGGCTGGTAACGATGACGATGATGATCCGGTACACGACAACATCACGTGATTTTCACTCGGTGATATTCAAATTAGCATTTCTAACAGCTCTAATCATCGGGAAACATGCAAAAATACTCCTCCATGAGCCATCGGAAGTTATCGCGGCAGGCGACCGACCGCGACAGGTGGGGTAAACTGTTGACGTTGGAAATAAAGGGGCGATTCCGCTGGCAAGACCGGATTTCTCAGGAGAGGAGAATTGGAGAGAAACCTTGAAATATTGTTATCAACTGACTTATGGCAAAGTGTGTGAGAAATCTGCGGCTTAACCTCCTACCCAAAAGGGATACTCGTATTAAAAAGATCGGTTCGTCTAAATTATTTCACCACACGGAATCCATTTTTGATCAGCGGGACGAGGATTTGGTACATTAGGTACTTCACAAACCATTCGTGAATTTTCAATATTTGTGCCATAGAAAACAACAAAGGTTATCTATAAAACTATAATTGAACATAGACACGTAGTGCAAAGGTGTCATTGAAAATGGCAAGATATGAATTACTCCAACTAATTTCATTTGCATCTACGTAGTGCTCGGTCAGCCACCGTAAGGGTGACTCCACAATAGGCATGCTTCATCGATGAGTAAACAATAGTATTTCTAAAGTAGTTTATACAATACCTACATGTGTACCTATCATGCTATGCCTTATCATCATATGCTTTATCACGCTATGCCCTATCATGCTTATGCCTTTCGTATATGAGCTTAAACGAAAAGGTTTCATCGCCAAATGGAAAATCCATAGACTACTTTAGGATTTAAATCGTGAATTCAGACAATGTCGTGTGTTTTTTATCTGACGGTCTTTCATCTGTGTCACGTATCCAGTCAGCAAAGACATTGCTAATTGAAGATACTCAATTACTTGCCAATAAACTATGCAATAGGAACCGAACAATAAGGCTCAACAAGGTCCGTGAAAGGACGAAGCTTTGCTTTAATTTCATCAAAAATGTTATGCACGACTCCGAGAGCTGTGATATTAAACATTTTTCTGTGGGAGTAGAAATAATGCATTTTGGCATAGGGATCGTCCTGGATTTCTGATAGAGTATGTAGTATTTGAGGGTGAAAATCAATCATGAATGTAATACAGACCATTGAAAGGAAATAGCTTTTTACTAAGTGTTTTCTGCCGTCTACTTTTGTACAGTTGCGGAGCTATCCGCCTCCTCAAACTTGGTGCAGAACAATATTGCCTCCATGAGAGCCTGGCGAAGGCTCCTTGAGTAAACTCTTTATAGCTCCAGTTGGGTTGCTTAGGGGCAGGAGTAGGTACGCAAGCATACGTATTCTGACGAACCGGTGGAAAGGTTACAAAACAACTACCCTAGGATATCCGGAGTTGAGTTTAAAGAGGTGTTAATATGGGAGCCATAAAATCAGACGGCTCCGCAACAAAGATATGAGGGGAGAATTGCACTGGAAATACGAAAAATGGCAATCTACCCCCAGGAGACGAACTGTTTGTCGGTAGTTAAGCCGGTTGTTAGAAACTATGGGAGGAAGTAAGGGCGATGGAGAGAACAGGAAGGGAGAATACGGGAACGGAATGACAGCTGGGATGAGTATGAAGGATATGGGCAAGTCGGAAAAACAAGTTGCATATCGGAAGTGGTGAGTGCGGGGCTGGAATGCTTTAAAAAGCTACCAGATAAAAAAACAACATAAATTACTGGCCAAAAATAGGAGTAGGAGAATACTACAAGATAACCCCTTGAAGGAAAATATCATCGATTGTTGCAAGATTGGGTCTACAGACTGGACTTAATAAAAATATTCAAAGCAGGTTTAAGGTCTCATTATGGAAAATCCAACGGGGTGATTATGGATCGGAGGAATATTAAAAGGATTCTTGCATTCCAAAAATACTTCCGCACGATACAATGGACGACAAGCGAAGAGTGTCCTTTTTCCGGTTCTGCAGAAAATTTGTATAGCTCTTTAACTACCGAATTCTATTCAAATGCTAATAAGAAGTAAAATGTTGCGCTATTATGCACTGATTTCTCCAGAGCTAGGTGCAGGTATTAATGTTCTTCATGACTTGACTCCCTGACTCTGGATGAAGAATAAAACTGATATAGCCAGGGTTTTTTTTTGGCGAATGACTTCTTTGTAAATCATACATTACTGTTACTTATCAATTAATCCAAGAATTTAATTCTTCAAGAGGATATTCTTTTTAGCCAATATCATATTCTGAAATTGTGTTAAAAAAGCCTATTTACAACGTATCAGCTACTGCCCTTACCATTCTTGAATTTCCCCAGAATATACTCGAGACTACTCTTTGTTTATAAGAATCCCTAAGGTTTCTTGCTTTGAATTATCATTAACAAAATAACGAAGGATGTCGCAAGCCTCCAAAGAGCTTTTCATTACCATCGTCTTCCGAGCCTCATACTCGTACATTTCACCACTTCACATCATTCAGAATACTCCTTTATTTTCCATTATGGAAAGGTATCACATATCCTAGCCTGAAGTTATCAGCTCTATTTGTTTTTATTTATCTTTCCACCCATATTTAATGTGTGTTACTCTCCTTGCTATCTAGTTCATCATTCTTCATCTTTTCTGTATCTTTCCATCTTTGATTTCTGACTTCTTTAAATCCCTCTTTCTAGCCCTATCCTTTCCCCAGTGGGCGTTATACCTAGCCTCCACTTCAAAACCACCAGCCTCGACTGGTTCTGAGCTCTCATTAGACCAAGTCTCGTAACATGTAAGCATTCAAAACGGATTCAAATTGTTTTAGCAGAGCATTTTGATGAATCACTTTAAAAGTACTCAATAAAATTCTCCCAAGGAGAACTTACGTTTAAAAAACAATTTTAGAAATTCAAAATTTCCTGAAATGCTCATAGACATCATGCTTCTTAAATTGAATGGCATGACAAAGCTATTTCGACTAGCCTACTCTCAGGCTTCTTTAGCCTTAAAACTATATCGTCTTTTCTTCGTGACAAAAATGGTAGGCATTTGAATTTTTCTATTTATTTCTTCATATAATACCAAGTAAATGCGGAGAGAGATTTTAATTCGGGGATAAGCTGCAGGACTGAGAGGTACAAGAATTCATTTATCTCACAAAGCCTAAATACTAAAAAGTACGAACCATACTCCATGATTAGTTCCCTAACAATAAGTTGTATTTTTTTAACCATAAGTTTTCAGCAAAAGTCATTTTCAAAGCGGTGATCAATCCTGCCACATGCCCTTTGGTTGCCTCACAGGGTAACAAGTAGACGTAGACGCATTTATGACAGGCATGAATCAGCAAGTATCTCTTACTTGCTGATAATATCACACGATGCGAAAAATATCACATGATGGCCACCATAAAAAATACGGACGGTTCATCAGTAAAAACTGGGCGAAAATAAAGGGCTCGAACCCTTTGAGGCGCGCGTGTAGTGTCTCAAAGTGAGTGGATGCGGCGTTTTACGGCGCCCCGCGACCATTTGAATGAGACGAGTCGTCGTGTTTCTTTTTCTCTTCCCCGTCTCTCCCGGAAATTCATCGCGTGCCTCCGTCGCATATGCGCGGAAATTAAAAAAGGGACCGCAACAGAGAAGGCGACGAGATCACGTGAATTCGGAAAGGACCTTCTTTTCCGTCGCTTTTCGCGTCTTGAAGGACAGCATCCCAGGCATCGAGATTGGAGTGCGCAGTTAAGAAGGTGGGCCATGGAGAGCGGTAACCCTTACCTTCCCAAGCATAGCAAATTCGTAGGTACGCCTTCCTTTCCCTTCCTGTCTCCATTCTCTTCGCTTTTCAAGTCACTAACGAGCATCTTCTTCACCCTATGAGGGTCGTATCTGCAATCATAGAGTCTTCTGATGGTTAGGGTAGGTTTTGATGGAGAGATGGCCCTATTCTTCTTTGTACTGCCTTCCCTTCTCAACTATATCTCCCTTCAAATCAGCGTATCTCTTACCTCTCTTCTTAACACCGAAAATATATTTCCTTTTACACGCTTATATCTTAACCTGGAGATCATGGACAGCTGCCTGAGATACAAGAAGATAACGAGAATCACGAAGGAACCAAGATGAAACACAAAGGCACTGGAGGAAAAAGAAGGAAGAGAAAGGTTCACCTCGGCCATCGATGCAAAACTAGAAGTGAAGGAGACAACCGTTACGGGAAGATGGAATGAAATAAAGACGATCATTACAGAGTTAGCAGATGAGCAACTTGTGAGTAAAGAGATAGAAACAAAACGGCCATGGATGACGACCCAAATAAGAGACCTCATAGTGGAAAGTAGAAAATACAATAATCCAAGAAATGAAACTGAGGAGGCCCAATTTAAGAAGTTGAGAAACCATGTAAATAGAGAGTGCAAGGGAGCCAAGAAAGAATGTATAGAGCTCTGCTGCGAAGAAATAAACAACAACATAATGAAAGGAAACGCAGAAATGGCTTATAAACTGGTGAAGAGACAATTCGGAGAAAGTAAAACAAGATTCCACAACACAAGAGAATCGAACGGAAAGATACTCATAGAACAGGAGGGCATAGGGAAGAGATGGAAGCAATACATCGAAGAGCTCTATCAAGCACCCAAACCACTGGAAGCTTAATTAACGGAAGTAGGACCCTAATCCATCACATTGCGTGTTTATAGCGTTATATGCGGATTAGGCGACATATATTTAGGGTGGGGTAGAAGGAACAGGTCGATGAATTAACATCAGGTTTCAAACGCAAAACACCAATAGTTCGAAAGCTTTCTGATAGAATATTTACTATTCCGAAGGGATTGGATAAATGTAGTGGCTAGAGAACTGCCTTCCCATGCCGAGGGTCCTAATACCGGAAGTGGAAGAGGTTTTTCAATGGTATACCGTTCTAACTTGACTGCCATATTTGGTAGTATTAATCCGTCCGTCAGATGGGACGTAAGACCGGGAACCCTTTCGCAACTTTTCGACGCGGCGTCGGGTTTCTCTTCCCCCCTTCCTCCATTCCCCGAAAAACTCATATCCTAGTTTAAATAACTGCATTACTTATAAATGAGGAAAACATGATAGCTAACCATACACTTTCCCCGATTAACAACTTCCGCGGCTTTCAACAACCCAGGGTCTTCAGCGATTCCCCCAGCTACTTTTTCTCCTAATGCGAATGTTCATTATCGACTTCCTTGCTTCTGGCGCCGTACACAGTAATTTCATCGTTGGTTATCTTGTCAGTGAGCTCCGAACTTTACTCATTTCGAAGTTCTTATCTCATAAGCCCCGCCTTCTATCATATTCTGAAAGCAATGTTCAAATCCACATAATTGGTACCTAGACTCGTAATTCAAGCCTTTATCTACATTTTCCGCTATCATTAACTTATATGGCAATTACCCCCATTTCTATGTCAATTCGCTTTCTCAGCTAATGCATTTTTCTAATAGGCTCACGATTAACGTTAGTTTCACCCAAAGCTCTATTCAAGTACGTAATGTGTCTACCTGCTCTAATGCTTACTTTCCCGTTTTAAAGCTTTGCCTAGCCTCACTAACTTTGAAATTTGACTATCTACCTTCCAATGTTTAGATTACTTTGGTTGTCATTCCTTATACCATTAGACTACTTTGATTAATCACTACTTTGTTTTTATTTCTTAGGTTAATGTTTGACCTGGTACATGTATAAAAGTACTTTTGTTGCAATTTATTGCCTCAACCTCTTATGAAGTTTTGCTCGCAGACACCCGCAGATACTCTCTTTCAGTCTATTATCTTGTACTACTTCTCCACAGGAGATGTCAGATTGGTAGAGACAGATTTCTGAAGTTAGTCATGCAAAAACTTATACGATGCCTAAAAATGTAAAAATTGTTTAATTAAAATGAAATGGCGCATGTAATAATGATAACTCGTCAGACCGAAAGGTGCGTGCGATAATTTTGAGAAATACGGCTCAGTTTATCTAAAAAAACGATGATTACAGAGAAATAAAAATAAATACGCAATAGGCTAATTTGTGTAGAGACTTTTTAAGGCCACAAAGGCAAAAAAATATGCTACTAACTAAAATAAATTACTTCGATACTTTAAAAAGTCAATGTCAAAAATGACTATAATGATTATTGCATTGCCTGTTGAAATTTTGACGGAGGCGTTGTTGCCGAAGACGGAGAACGCTGTCTATAATACTTCAGGTTCCTTACTTTGGGCGTGGTGGCGATTGTAATCCACCGAATGGAAAAGAGAACTGGGAAAATTTGAAGTAAATAATGGACTGGAGATAACGGTATGAAGTAGGTTGATCTACGGGGAGAGAAAAACACCTCGGTGTACTTGAAAGGAAGTGATAAACTCTCCCGACAGAGAATAGCACGCATACAAGTGTACTGGCAGGAAAAAGGCCTCTGTTGATATGGTTCCATCCGTGACGAGAGGCAAACGGCTTCTTCACTTCGAGAGCACACTGCTGACAGTTGACAAAGGAAACTAATGGGAACGATAAGGAGATAAAAGCTAGGAAACTGAATGAGGAATTTTTTTTCTTTCATCACGATCTGAAGACTTCCAGTGAGCTGTCATAACTTCCTCTTATTGAGCAGTTCGTTGAATTTAGAATATTGAATGTCCTCGCATGCTCTCGCGCTCGACCTAATTACTTGAGCTCGTCGATGGGAACTTTGGAGAGTGGGAAGTAATCGATGGAAGAGGTAGTGTCCCTCGTTGTCAGCAGAATGCATAACAGGGGAGTAAATATTTTCAGGGAACCTTTTTGAGATTCACCTCCCATGGTGACGCATAGCTCAAACGCCTCCTCCTCAAAGATCGATAAGCAATTTACTTTAAAGGTCGCTCTCGTGTCCAAGGAAATGAGCGGAATGAAAAACACACCCCGCAACATTTCGAATGTGAGGGTGGACTCGATGAAAACGTTTGCACTGTTATCATTGCGGAGACACGCGAGGTCTTCCCTCAAGGAAAAGTGACGAAAATAAAACTTCACAGGTCAGACGAACTCGCTCCCGCTTGAACTTCATTTTTTCATTCAACAGGATTGAAAAAAATTAGCACAAAGGCTTTTAAACGACGCTCTAAAAACGAAAAAATCTACCTCCAAATGGATAAAGAAATACGAAATACGGCTCATGCCATCAAGAAAATTGGGTATATCTTTCTGTATATACGAAAATGATATGCATCAAGTTCATTTCATCATACCACCAGATTATAACAGCTCCTGACTCCTAAATTCATTTTTCTACGGAGACGCTCAATTAAATGTTTAAAATGGCATGAATTTCCTGATTAAATGCAGAAAATTTTGGGGAATTGTAAAAATTTCAATGAATATTCAGTTGCCAAGATAAAACTGCCCTTTAGCTCGACGTTAAAATTACGTCGCTTCACCAGATAAAAAAATATTAGATTTTAAATAACACCTCGAATAGGTTATTCGGAATTTCTCTTAAACAGACCGGTCGGAGGCTTTCCTGTTCCCCATTGAACATGTTTCCACCTAGGTAAATGCATGCATGGCCCTTCCATGGTGAGATCATTGCTTGACTAGTCCCGTCGTGGATGTGGACAACTCTTTTTTTCTTTCTTTACTTTGGCCATTAGTTAAACTGCAAAAATCATTGAAGTCTCATTCAGGTTATGATTTTCACCTGAAATGGACGATGAAAGTCAAAAATCTAGTTTTAGAGTAGTGATGAATCATGTAGAGAAACCATTTTTTTATGAACATCTATTTGATTTACTAGATTTATTGATTTACCCAAGGCTTTACGTCCTCTTTCAGCATATAGAGCTATTAAGGACTATGGATTGATGATTTTAAGTGATGAAACAGACATCACAAACAGCCAAGTCCACGGCGGGATAAGAACGCACGACCTCTCAGCAAGGAGACAGACACTCTACCCCGTCGGCCACCGCGGTCGGCCGTATGATTTAGGTGAAAAAAAAGACTTTGCGCATGCCTTTATCCAATTATTTTATCTAACACTTATTTTTGCACTGCCTGCATTCTTTTTTGAATGATTTTATTTTTCTATGCATAGTGAATCGATTAGTATATTTCTTTTTTTATTAAAAATAACCGATGATGTTGTGTGTGTTCAGTTGATTTCAACCGTTTTCCCTCTTCTTTTTCTATATCTTTACAGCATACCCGTTTGCGAGTCTTCGGAGCGCCTATCCAACGGTTCTACAGAGCCAGTACGGGTAAGTTGGAGTGCTTTTCGAGGTTAAGCAGAGCGCTTTTAATTCTCTCACTCTCTTTTGTCTTTTCTTCCCCCTTCCCTCCCCCTCCTGTCTCAATTTCCACACTTCCAAGACTAAACGCTATCTCACACTCCGCTTGTACCGTGGTGCACCCAAGACAACCACCCTTGTATTTCTTCTCACCACCGGATACACCTCTAACATCTATGACCGAAATCATACGCGTCCCTTCTCTTTTCTCTGTTTTGAAATGCGAAAATCAATATTGATAAAAAAAGAACATTGCGCGACGTTTCATAAGGTGGCTGGACGATTTTTTCAAATTTTCTGATTTGACATTGAAATGAATATTCCTAAAAGCCTGTCGCGCGAATAATAATGATAGAGAATATCAAAAGATAGTGTCGTAATTCATGCGAACTCTGAAGTATGAAGTTGAGTACTGTGGTCGAGGCTATGGAGGTCCACCTTAAATGGAAGTACTTGGAAATCAAAACTTGAACGTTCCACAGGGCAAGAAGCCTAATACAACATGTTTTATGTCACAGACGTATCTTCAGGTTTCCGTATGCATTCAAAATGATGTTATATTTTTTTCTCTGTCCAGAAGATGATATAGTTTAGTGAAATGTTGTATTGACGTACTTAATCCTAAGAAACGAAAGTTTTCTACTCAAAATTCCTCCTAGTTCTTTAGAGTTAATCTCTACAGCCTCGTGTTTCACAGGTGTTGCTTATTTATTTTAGCAATGTGATTACCTTCATACTTTAGTGAAATGTTTTTTCCGAATCATATGACAAGCTTCTTATGAAGATTAATATACCTTATGACTTTTAATCAGCGTCGGTTAAAGGCATAGTTGTAGGGATGAACCTTCTTTTAGTTTTGACTTTCGCGAAATTCAAGACAGTCATAACAGAATTTTACAAGAGATACAAACTCAAAATGTTAAAGGAGAGAATTCAATATAGTCACCGAACGATGTGGCCCTTGATCGCTCTCCCAGCTCCCCAGCACCAAGTGGCGAGGATACAAACTACACGCTATAGATGCCAACGTGATTCCACCCACACTAGATTCCGACCTTTGAGGTTCACCCGATCGAAGCCCATTAATTATCACTGAAGCCGTTTCCAGCCCTTCCGATTGCCCAGTTTTACCCCAGGATTCACAATCTTCACCGGCAGTTGACATTAATAAAATAGAAAAGGAATCCCAGAATAAAAGGGAAAAGTGAACTTCTACACCGCAGTCATGCCCGCATTCACTTCGGACCAGAATCAGTATTGCTTCGTTTTCCGTCGAAGACCACCCAAAAAATCCTCGGCATGCAATCAACGGTGAGGTTATAATTTCCCGGAGATTGGAGAAGCAAGGTGCTAGAAGGCAAGGACATACGGGAACGCTACTCAGGGATGAATTTGTTTTTGCACGCGGTAAAACTTACGAGTAGAAAAATTGACACTGGAACGTAGTTTTAACATTCGTCAAATAAAGAGAGAAAAGTGGGCAAAGACGCAAGCAAACGCCAAATACCGTAATTAATCGTGTGCACCACGGCCGCTGCCCACTTTTTTGGGCAGGTTGGCGAGAGGGGGGAGAGGGGAAAATTTCCCAAAAAAAATTAATATTTTGCCCTTGAGCGTACCACTTTTCGTCATAGCCTGAAAACACATTCTTTAAAGCGAATGAAAAAAAATTGGAAGAGGTTGAAAAATAAGAAATGGGGAAAAACATGCGATGTTTGCAACAATGGGTATTTGAAGAAAAAAAATGCACGGCTCTTGAGAAAATCCGGAGGTTTCGTGTTATCCACGCACTCCCTTTTTTCACTAGGGTTTCGGGACAAAAAGATACGCGGCTTACACGAGTTAATACGGTGTGTTGTTTCAATAGGTTATGTTCGAACCAGCTTTTAAAGCCTGAGGAATCTATTTGTGGTTTTCAAGTTGTACTCACACTAATTGATGCTTCAGACCGGGAGGAAATGTATAAGGATGGGAGTGGAAGGGTAGGGAATCTCCCTGATTTAGGCATTATTAACAGATGCCGCAGCGATGAAATCTGAGGACGAATTCTTTGTAATTTATTTTTTTATGCACTTTTATTCTCAAAAAGAGTCCGTATAAAAACACCTTTGTGCCGAGGAGGTGGGGCCAAGTCATTCCCAAGAAACCCCATTCTGGCTTCATTTTCACCCATATGGGAGCTTTGCGTATGTCCCCCTCGAGTACATTATTACATCCACCTTGGTAATCAATCATCAACTGGTGGGAACATCTAACGGTAAAAAGATAACAGTCCTCAGAACGAATAGGGAAATCCACTTTTGAGGATAGTACTATATCGTCTAAAGCCGGGTTTGAAGTAAACAATTGGGTGTCTAAACGCTCCTTTCATCGGAGTGAAGCCATCAAGTATGTCTAAATTAGTTGGGTATCAGTTTCGCCTCCGATTTTAGTAATCTTAGTTGCCTACAGCGTATTGAGCAAAAATAGAGTATTCTTTTCCGATTTTATGTTAAAATTCGTGAAAGTGATTGCAGCGGCAAACAAACGCGGGTTGGAATCTAGCCTCCAGTATAGGTGTCGTATTTGTCAGGACTAGGCCTAGGATAAAGTATGTTTAAAGGTGACGGTGTGATAAAACTTACCGGTGGAGTACCTTAAAACTATATTCTACCACTAACAGCAATATTTTTCCTTCTCTATTGAAAAAGCTAAAAAATTTTATTTTGCAAGAAAATCCTTGCACAGCATAACTAATAGAAGTAGGGCACATTAAGAGGACAAAATTATACGAACATGAAATACTGATTGCATCATTAATTCTGATGAAAGATGCCTTAGCTCTTCATCTCATCACTTTAGCTGGTGAGTTGTTTTATCCACTGTGGATATAAGGCAATTTCAATGACAATTTAATACGAGTAATTCATTATTATTATTAAATCGGATGCACGTTAAAATGTTTTCTATGCCAATTGTCTTACAGCACCATCATGAAGAATGGTTCACAGCCTTCGAAGGGAGCATTTAGATGGCTAATTAGTGAATTTTAGCACAGCTTAAATAAACTCAAAATTGGATGCCATTATCTATCCCTTATCTATCATAAACTTCAAAATCTTCCTGTATTTTACAACCTTTCACTACAATTTAGTTACAATGGTATATTAAATTGATCTTTTTACATCGATAGCTGGTCTTGAAGGCGCCGACCTCACGCTGTAGGTGAAAAGTCTATGATAACATTTTGTCTATCGTATGAGACTAAAATAGAACGTGCATTTACTATTTCATAACTTCAGTTGAAATCTCTAAGACCTAGATACAACACTATGAAATTTTGACGTAAGCGTGTCGATAATTTTAATTGACGAGCTTCATTAATAGTTATATCCTTTATTTACTAATCGCAGGCACCAAACTTGTTTGAAGTTAGTTATCAGTCAGGGCAAAAAGTATTGATGCGTAATGTACGGCTAGAATTGGTAGTCTTTATGACCGGTTCAATTCACGAAAAACAAAACTAAAATAAAATCTATGTAAAGGAATTCTTTTAAAACAGGATCAAAAAATTGTCAGTATTTCAAAGCAATCATTTCTGTAACACCTAAAACAAAATTAAGAACAAAAAGTTTCCAACCCTGCCCTCTATTGATATAGCGGCTTTTGTGCATCAATATCCATAAAAACTGATCTAAATTTTACACTAATCATGTTTCAACCACACGGATATTGTATGAGAATTATACCATTCATTCACAACATCAAGTATGATAACAATAATTTGATAACGGCTCTATCATTTTAAATACTGCCACTGTCTCCTACATAAATAATCATCAAGATCATATTTTGAGAGCTGAGCGAAAATTACCCCGAGTATTAGGTCTCCTTCCTGATGTGAAAGCGTGGATTTGTAAGTACAGCAAGGCGTCTATCGTCGACCTAACGTTCAGAGCGAATAGCTTCCACCGAGAAAAGTGCGTTGGAGAATAATCAACAAACAAAAATGGGTAGGCGCCATGTTTGTTTTGGCTCCCGGGCGGAGGAGGCTTTCATGGCCACGGGGCGCAAGCGGGTTAGTTCGGATGAGGGAGATGTGACGGAAGAAGAGCTATCTCGGCTCGCGTCCTACGAACACAATCCCTCGTGCAATGAAAAATGGCAGGCGATCGAGGCCTGAAGAAAGCATGAAAAGTGAAGTGGAGAGACGATTTGAACTTTCGTCCCTTTAGAGGGAATATCGCGCGGAAGTAATTGCGTCTCCTAAGATGAGCATTTGGATCACGCAAATCACATTACATTAGGATGAAAAAACGTCGTCAATCCCTGTTAACTATTTTAATGGGTAGTTGAGTACAGTTTATTTACAGCAATCCAGTTTTTGCCACACGAAAGAAATGGAATTGGAGCGAAATTTTAAATTAGCGTTTTCAATATAGAATGGCGTTGACATTTGGCATTACATGAAGTGATTGTTTTAAATGAATGGAATGCAATATTAATTAATTTATTATGTTCTTAATATTAACTGTTGAGCATTGCATTTTTAACTCTCCATTCACTTTTTATTTAGACGCTATGAAGGTGCTTTTGGAACGGAAGTTTTAATCAAGATAAATTTATATTACATAGAACGTCAAAGCAAAAATTACATCCAATATATTTCACTCTGAATTTCTCTTGGACAGCCACGGTGCGCATTTAAGGGTTCACATCCCAGGACATTCAAATGCATCTTTAATCTACTACCCTACTGAGCCATATTGAGAAGTTCAAAATGGGGAATCATTACACAGCATCGTAGTTGGGAATTTTGAACTAGAATATTTCCGTGAAAGTATTATGGAAATAACAATAGCATTCCGTCATGTAAAAAACGTATACTCTTGAATAGAATTTCGAACATTATTTTTTTTTTGATTCACCGCTTTCTTGAGCTCGGTGATGCAGATAAAGATGATGAAGAACCATTGCATTTCCTCTAGTGGCGAGTCAAACATGCTATGGTGTTTAAAATGGAGTAACGAAAATACTCAGCATCAATTTCATCTGGAATTTTGATGTTGTTAACGCACAATACTTTGCTAACGTCAATTGGTCGTAAACAATGCTAAATAAACTTGCCAAAAGTGTCGTGTCAAATTAGGCCTGAGTGAAATGTATTCATTAAGTCAAATCAGCATTTTTGGCTGGATGCCCTTGGGCTGACACATTTGTCTCGAGCTGAATTTTACTCCACATAATGGAAGCCGGCGTCGAATTTTGGGGGTAGAGGCTATTGCAATGCCAAATGGAGTGTTTTAAAATAGACAAGTGACCCTAAAAATAAAAGGCATTAGCTTAAACAATGGACCACAAGCGATCAACTTCAGTCCTCTAAAATTGTCATACAAGGCGGAAATTACATCTTCAAGCAATTTAGTTTTAGTGGTGGCCAGAATATTTCCAATTTTCATGTCAGGCAAGTCGTGATGCGGAATTAGATTTTTTACGTTCCTATATGCTCCACAAGATAACCGTAAAGGGCTATAAAATCTGTTGATTTCATCTTCGAAATATAAAACTAAATGATACGAACAGATATCATAATAGCAGTGCAGTGGAGAAATTACAACTGTATACTATTTTTTATGACATTTTGAGAAATTCGAAACTTATCGACTGTTTACATTTCCTAGATTTCTAATAATGATAAAAACCAATTTGAGATTTAAATCCGTGGAATTTTGGGCTGAACTTTATGGGAGATCTCCTAAGAACTTCTTTAAATCCTACAATAATTCTCCTCGATAACATGGCATCTGGCTCAGTATACATATAAAAATGGGGAAGGATAAAAACCTGTACCTATCCCTGACACTAGCCACGTTTTCGTTAAATTATAGTAAGGGTCTTCATTCAGAGTTTTCGACATTGAAAATCCAATTTTGCATCTTTATAATGTAGCTTTTGTAATCAAAAATAATGTTTTGATTAAAGGGGGTAGAATGGCACCTACTGTATGAATTATATTGTTCCACTATTCGTGATCTCAAGAGAAGAAGGGTATTATAAATATTAATATATCAATAATTAATGCGGGTAATCAAAAGCAACAATTGGTACACAAATTTCTAATTAGTGTGAAATATATTGCAACAGTTGTTACGTTTACTATGTAAGTAAATATAGCAGAGCCAAAAGTAGTAACTTTTGAGAAGTTATTTTGAAAAATGAAGTTATAAGCAATAGTAACAACACCCTTCTACTCCCTCGTTTTTCCATTTTACAAAATAATAACCAGTAAAATTCATACGATTCCCTCCAATGCCTACTCAAGGGGTGGACCTTGATTATGCTTCCCGAAATAGCGAGGGCCGGTCAGGCACTCGCTAACGAAAATATAAAACTAAATGATACTTACAGATATCATAATAGCAGTGCAGTATATTTTAAACAAAAAAGTGACAAGGGTTGAGACATTACAACAGTATACTGTTTATGATATTTTGAGAAATTTAAACATTTTCGGGTGTTTATATTTACTAGATTTCTAATAATGATCATAAACCAATTTCAGATTTAAATCCGTGGAATGTCGGGCTGAACTTTATGGTAGATCTCCTAAGAACTTCTTTGCATCCTACAATAATGGGCTGACAGGTTGAGAGAAAGAAGTTCCGAATAATCAACCGAAATGTTCACTGTAGATAACGCGCTAATAACGAAGACATCTTACGGTGGATGCCCGACCCCGGAGAGGTGCATAGGAAGAAAGTGTTCTTTCGCCGACCGCCCACCCAAATCTCCTCTCCCCCCCCCCCCAACTGCCGAAGATAATCGATCAGCATTGTGAGATCTTAACATTGCCTTCTTTGGATGACGACTCTCTTGGCTTACCTCTACCGTGTGCCGTCCTTGCAGTGGCAGCGGCCCCGGATAACCAAGCGAAAGCAGAGGGCGCTCGCGTCTCGCAGATGGTCCCAGGGCAGTGGTCTGCACCCTCCTCCCTCCCATAACCCGGCAACGTACCCGCCTCTTGAGGGCGTTTGCGTTGGCCGGCGCGTCACCTATGGACCACCCGGACGATTTCCACTTCGTAATTCTTTTGATGAATATTCATTACTCTCTTACTTATCACATATAATGGTTTCTTATTTTTTTTTCTTTTGGTTGGTTGGTTTTGCGTGTTGGTTGGAGTGAGTGTGCGTTTAATACACATTTTTACAGAGGATTTTTTTTCCCTCACAGTTTTTTATTTTGCTTTTCACGTGTGCCCTCCCCCTCTTTTCGGTTTAAAAAAAAGATTGAAGTGGATTAATTTAGTACTTTTAATTTTCTCACCCATTCAACGTTTCCCAGTCAATTAGAGAGATATAAAAAAACCATACCACCCCGCCCATTTTCGCATAAGTATTTACTTCTTTCTTACGCTCCTCATAGTTCATGTAGGTGTTGAGTCTCCTGCTTTCTCACCTCCACCTCGCCTGCTACCTCTCCTTCTCCATTTGGTTTGTCTGATGATGACACAGGGTGTTTATGTATCCTTGGGTAGCTCTCAAGTAAAAGCCGAAAACATAACAAGACTCGGTATCAAGTCGTAGAGGCGACTGTGATCAGACCATAACTTAAATAATAAACTTTATTTTAGAAGCAAACACCAGACAGCATAAATACTTTTTACTGCAGTCATTTATACAGCCGTCGCACTTTTGAAACTGATTTAAATTTGGCATCTATTATCATTTTTTTCCCCGGTACTATTTTATAATATTTCCACGCGAGATCTGGATTTGTCACGCTCATTTGGCCTCATTCGTTCTTATTCACATACAAAAAAGCTGAGTCGTAACCTACACAATTTGAAAATGGAACCAAATTTGAGGATTTTTCTCGCTCGTCTTCAAAACTAGTTCGGCTTGACATACTTTAAAATGTTGTCAAGCGACAAGAAATGGGGATCTGTGTGATTGAAAACGGAGAGAAAGAGAGAGATATCTAAAATAACATTAAAAACACAGGGATAAATGCATGGTGAAGAAATAATGCATTCTTAAGTACCACTATTTTCATTGTGGATTCCACGTCAATGTAAAACACTTCGAAAAGAAACCGATGAAATTCTCCATGAAAACCTGTGGGACATATTTCATTCTCTAAGTTTCCTCCGATTCCAATATTCCAAATTTAAGAAGTGTTATTGTTTTACCTAAGCGTCCATAAGCACCCTGTGTAAATTAAGGTTTTTTTATTCACTCCCCTTAACTTTGTATGGTTCGCAAAACCAAGTAATCTCACACTTGCGCTATATCCTACGCAAAGAGTGACCTAAGAAGACCTATGTTGGATGCGGGTGTTGAAGAAATTCACATAAATTACGAGTCAATTAAGAATCGTGCAAAATCAACGTTATTTTCATAAATTCGATATAATTTCTGCGTCAACGTAATGGCTATAATACATAAATGTACTCTTTAATTTTGATTCTGCACAAGTAACTCAAACACTTAGCTTCCCTCTTATAAAATCCTTAATTATAAATTGTCTTCTAACGCCCAAGCTCAATTCATTCACTGCTATCTTGGGTTCCTTGTGATGGCCTGGATTGGTTGTAAATTTCTCTCACTAAATGACTTGTAGAGAAGGCTTTTTGATAATATTATTATGAATCTATTTTTATTTTAGATGAAGTATTTTTTTCCGATTGATTCGAATCAATACACGCTCAGCACAATATATTCAGTGATATTTGAAGAAATCCGCAACATTTATATAAAAATGCGCTAAAATTACGTTCTATATGGTAATTATCAGAAATTATTAAAAACCATCTTATAAATGCAACACTTGGCTTCAGCCGAGAAAATATAAATACACGAAGAACCCTGAAACTTCTAATATAATAATCCCTTAGTATAATAAGATTCATAACTTCAGTTATTTAAAACTAAATTTAACAAGCTAATTACAAATCGCCGTTCGGACGACAATGCGTACCTACTACACAGACAGCGTTAGTTTTACACTTATCCCACCTTGACCTCTCATCTACCGACTACATCCCATGTGGCTGCAACCATCATCTAAAAATATGACGACGCCATCAGTTTCACACTTGTTTAACGCTTGTTTTACTCCTTGCTGTTTTGATGTTGCTGTGGGTGTTAATGTTTCCTTTCTGTTGTTTTTGTGTTCTTTCGGATTTCTCATTTTTTTTAAATATACATAAATTTTCAAATTTGTTCCTTCTGTGCACGGTCAATAGTTTTGGTGTGGGAGTTCTTGGCGTGTGCGTGTGAGTAGAAAGATTTCCCCAGATGGGTTCTCTCAAGCAACCACCGTCGATCACTTTCGACAGCCTCCAGAAGAAAGACAACTTCGACCACCTGAAGGCCATCGAAGGCACTTGAGGAGTGATTCATCGTGCCTCTGTTTCAACTAGCGAAGCATCTGTTCAGGTGTTTGAAAGCTCTGCTTCTAACTTTTATAGGAGATGGCTCATCAATTTGTTTCAAATGAAGAGGTCGGACATCACCTCGGTAGCTGTAAACGGCAGCGTTGCCCACAGCAAAAATTACCACCACACACTCTCCAAAAGCTAAGGGGGACTCAGCACGAGAACTGCGATAGAGTATCATACTGCGCTATACAATCAGTGACCAAGTGTCGGAAGTTTCATCAGGAGTTTAATTTGACGAAACGAATGAGGAATCGGAGGATTATGATTCGTCATACTTAATTCCTTTCGACTTCAAATTATATCATACCGACAAGCGTCGTTCGCGTAACTGCTTCGACAGAGTAGGTACTTTTATTTTAATGTAAGGCAGAATACATGGTAATTATTAAAGAGTAATGTAGATAATTTCTCAAATTTTGCTGGTATTAAAACTGAAACAAAGACTCCAAGACTGTACAATACTAATATTTTGTACCCTTTAAACTCAGTCACGTAATAATCACCGATAATTTCGGTCAATTGCGGCTTTTAAAATAAAGGTTTGGAATACCGCATTAAAATGCTTTGTATTAGAAAAGGAGGACTACACCTATATGAGAAAAAATTAGATTCTAGTCACTTAAAATTAAAAAATAAAGAATATTTTGGTTTTTATGCATTGCAACGGCTAATTGCTGAGCAAAACATACATCACTTGAACAAAGGATCTTACAAGAAATCAGGAACATATACCGTCCCTACGGATACGTAAGTGAGACTTTCAAAAGACTTAATAAACGCAAATACTGAGGCAGTGTGTTACTCGAGGGGCTTCATCCTTGAACTGCTTTGCAAAATGTTGGAATAAAAAATAAGTTTACAGATTTTGTTTCTCTTCTCTTACGTTTACTTTCCAATATTACCGCACCTTCTATGCTGCATACGATATGACATCATGGGGATATCGGATTTAGTCGATGGTGTCCTTGAGTATTTAAGATGGGACCCTTATCACTTTCTAACGGCATATCAAAAGATAAACACGAAAAGAGATCAACTTTTATGAATCCTCTAAGAAAGTAACTTCCCGAAGTTCAGTGTTCTTTTTCCCAAGGTCTATGGTAATGTGCATCTGATCAACTGGATATATGAGGACGATAGGAAATGATTCAGCTGTCACTACCGGCGTTTATAATGCCTCGGGTCTGTCACGTTCAGCAATTATGACGACTAAACGAATGGTGAGCATGACGTTCACCAGTCGGAGACTCAATCCTCAAACATGGCCTGCAGGATTTGTGAACCCGAGAGAAAAAAATACAGTTTTTCCGGTTCCAAGTCGTCTTTATCAGTCAAACGAAATGCTTCCTTAATTACGAGACATCTCTCAACCTACCGCATCACCTCCAGAAAAAGTGGAGGTTATAACCCTTCGCTCTTATTTTTGACCTCGCCAGCCCCTTCGCACGATCCCCCCACTCCGTGAATCCGTGCGTCTTCCCTCGTATGGTGTCTATCTTTGTATCACCACTCCCCCCTCCCCCCCTATATTCCCGTCTGGAAGTGTCTCACAATATCACCCTAATAAAGTAAACGTTGTGCGTCCACATCCTCTTCTGTCCCTACCCTCCTCCCCGAATCCCGTCTTCCCATTTCGGGACACGCCCCCTCCCACACCCTTTCTTCGCCCCATTTTTTTCCATCCCACCCCACCTCATCGGATTTTCTCAGCGCAGTTCCCATTTCCGGCCTCAAATGTTCCGTTTCCCCTTTTGGGGAACACAAATTTCGTTTCACTCCCAAAATGGACGGTAAGCCTTGCTTCAACGGAACTCTCGTGCATCGTCGCTTTCGGGTCATAACAGATCGCCCAAACCACTCTGGAAGGATGACTTTCCGTTGAGGTTGAGGCGGTGAGGTGATGCGAGGATTCCGCCTTATTACCCTTCTGTTTTATTATTATTCCTCCAAGCTCCTCGAAGAGTCAGTCAGCGCCGATACAGGCGGTGTGGTTTGGTTTAATTTTTTTTGTCTCACTCCCTCTCGAAGAGTTTTTCGTGTGAGTGGGAACAGGACGCTCTGAGTCGAACATCACCAAAAATAAGTGCGTTTCCTCTCAGGGGATTGACGTCTCGGTCTAGTAGGCGTGACGTGTGCGACGCGAAAAAATCAAAATATTTCATCTAAGAGAAACGGTTGCTTTAATCGCTCGGGTTGGTGTGGCATCTACAGCTCTGCTGTCACATTCTGAAAGCACGGATTCGATATCCGGTAGCGGTAGAAATTTCCGCATCATATTTGTCCCTAAGAGTCTGTGGGTGAGGGGTATGTCAATTTTAGTTCTCCGACCGGCGGATGGGACGTGGGCACCTTGGCGACTTTAGTTAAAGAGCCGGAAAATGCCGAGGCAGGGTTTATCTCCACTCTTTCTTCAAGTCCTACCCATTTTCAACATCTACCCTACAAAAATTGCGAAAATGACCTCCGATCTCTTTCGCTCCCACCGATTGGCAACAACACTATTCTGAAATCTAACTGCCGGCTTACGCGATTACCCTTTGATTCATTAACGAAAATCATAGCGACCGCGATGGAATGCCAAGAAAACTCACCCTTTCGTTGGGATAAGTGTCCAGTTAATTCGCCCCCAGTAACTTACAGCTTTTCACGAGAACGGGAATAAATAAATTCTCAGGAAATTCACTATCACGTGACCAAACCGCTACAATGCAGTTTGGGAGTCGTTCGGTTGTGCTTTCACTACTGATGTGGATCATCGTCTTAAAAATATGAAAGCTTTCTTAGAAGCAATTTGAGGCCCAAATAAGATTAAAGTGCAGAAACACTTACAAGGACTCTTTCAAAACGTTCAACCCTTCAATCGATCATAGAGTAAAAAAATAATAAGTATTCATTGTCCAAGGACTATAAAGAAAAGTACAAAGTTATTCATTTATTACATGGTTCCATTCTTCCACAGCTACAGCCAAAAACTGTATACATTACCTATTTTTTTACACGTTCAACATGATTTCATTTATAATGTTATCCCAAAATTTTAACCCTGAGCACCTTATACCTGAAGTTAACCCCCGAGGGCGTCCTGAAGTATTCATTGGGACTTTAGATACTGGTCTCATAAAGTCTTAGACCTCGGCGTTCTTCCAATAAAAAGGATGCCCATCTGTCATCATATCATTAAGCATAGATAGCTCATCGCACGGCAATGATCAGGGTTCATAGAAGGAGAGAGAGACAGAGAGACCTAAATTTCCCGCACATTTCGACGGCTGCCGCCACCTCTCCTTTCCCTGGGTCATTACCCTTCAGCAGTCAGTTCTCAACTCATTCCCTTCAGTCCAGAGACCCTAGCTCTCCCCTCCTCTCCATCGGGCCCTGCCTCATTCCTCCGTTCCCTTGCCGGCTTCGTCACCTTTGCGTCGCCCCATCCTGCCCCCTCTGGGGCGGGGGAAGCGCGTACTCTCAACACGTGTTCCGCACGTGATCCCCGGGCAAAAGAGCCGACGCCGCCGCCTCCGACGGCCCCAGTGTCTTCCACAGGCCACTGCCGCTCTCCGTGGGAGGCGGCAATAGTCTCCACTTTCTGATTCGCTCCGAGACCATATCACCAGCGAGGAATGATGAGAAGGAGCGCTAGGATTTCGACGAATATCCCGCAGACCACCCGAGGGAGTGAGATACCGCTCGTTGCTTGTCGCGCAAGATGGAAGAGCTCAACAGAAGTCCGATCGCGGCTCTTCATAAGCCGTTCTGCCTATCTTTGATTTTCTGTACCCGCACTTATAGGCCCTACAGACCGGGAGGAAAGGGTCATTTATTGGAATGGAAGGGTAGGTAGGATAGGAAGGGTGGATATAAATCCGGGGTCAGCATCAGCCTGCTCTTCACGAAAGGTGCCAAAAGGGCCACGGCTTAACGTCCCATCCGACGGTCAGAGTACTGAACTCAAATGCCCTGCACAAAGCACTAAGTAGGTACCGGATTAAAAATGAAAAATATATTTCACAGCCGGGGTATGAACTCGGGCTCTATGAGTGAGAGGCCAGCACTCTAAACACTACGCAAACGCTCCAGCGCGCAAATCATCTCAACATTTAGCTCCTTTGAAGCCTCCAGGAGGCCACAGGGTTGAAAAACGACACATCAGTCGTCTTTCTTTCGTCGACATTTAACTGGTTAAAGTACCTGGCCGTAAATCATTAGATCCAGATTCTAAATCCGATCAAGGGAGATGATTTTGTCTCTGAGGTAATCTTGTTTGCGACACCGTTGTGGTTATTCTTATTCTAGCCACGGGAGACCCAAAACGCGATACTCATCATCTCAAAATTCCGTCTGTTTAATCAGATTTATCACTTGAAACTCGCATAGGGAGTCGCTGGAACGGCTGATGCGTGCATAGGTTACAAAGAAGCGCGGTGGTAGTAGTAGACTTAATTTAGGTTCTCTAAATGCTAATATTATACCGCACCATTTAACTGAAACTTGATCCCAAGACAAATAAAACATCCACATCCGATTCGTGATACGATACAATCGCTGCCGGATTGGCAACCCGAAGGTCGCTGGTTCGAATCCTGCTTCGGGAAGGGATGCTGTGGTTTTTCCTACGGCTAAGCTCAATGTTCAATTAGGTAAGACAGTTTGATATATTCTAAACTGTATGAGGACCTCTCACATCAAATGCAACTACCACTTAGATTGCCATTCCAACATGTTACATACTAGGTTATCGCGGCCGACACAAATTTCGCTATCGTTGTCACGTGATGAACAACTTTTTTCATGTTTCACATACGGAGGTCAGCATTTCTTTTTTTTTAATTTCGAGGAGATCAGAAAAATTAACCCTCGCTTTCGCCTAAAGAGAGAAAAAGGGAAAACCCTCAAATTAAATTTGCGAATAGTGTGATCCCAAGGGTAAAAGAGCACATACCCGGAGTATTTTCTTATGAGCGACTTACTTTGGAAAGCATTAAAAAAAGATTCAAGTAATAAGTTAAAATATGCTGCCACTTTTTACAAGTTTTAGCGCTCTCAATAAGCATATTATTGTCACTATTGGTTTATGCTAGTGTAATGGAAATATACCGTTATGACTAAGTTTTGAATTCCATAACTGCTCGGGAGTCTTAATTTCGTCATTTAATAGACTTAAAAATCACTTCCATGAAATGCAGATATGCCATGTTACTGCTTCTTCCGTCAGCTATTTATGCTTTCTACCCTCTATAAATCGCACATGATGACCCTACTCCTTATGCAACCACTTTTGACCAAACTTGGCATTCTTCCAAATAGATCAGTCTTCATCAATCAGCCCCTTTTCAATATCTTAATACCTTTCAACTGTTTCTCCTTCGAATACACAACGACTTCTCTTTCCCTGCCACACAAAATACTGTTCCGTTTGCCTATTCTTCGACTCAGTTTTTTCATCAGTTTTACTCCATGTCCACCTTTTAAAAGCTATCCAATATACCCTCAACTACCAAAAAAGACTGAATTCCTGAACCATGCGATTATATAATTTACACAGGTTTTTATATATATATTTCACGAGTTTTTGCTCAGAGATAGGGCTATCTGTGTCCGATTCTAGGTAACTTGTTTTGCAATCGCTATTCCTCAGCTATCCTTGACGTCATTGGCATTTCCGTCCAAAATATTGTCAAATAAATGTCAAAATCAAAACTTCAAACTTATTGAATGGTTGCACAAAATGTTCTCCTCACTTTGTAATAGTATTCTCCACACAAGTTCTAACAATCTGTGCCACAAAAAGAGAGCCGAAAGAGGAGTACATTAATAAAAGTACATAATGTATACTTTTAATAGCCAACTTATTAGTTCAACTTGTCTCCTTTTGACGAACAAAATTGCAAGTATTCCTCTTATATCGCGCCTTCACTTGCAACTTCTTTGATCATATTCAATCCCCAGAAGCATCTACACAGCATACATCAAAGAAGTTATTCTTATGGTATCCATTAAAATCCTAAGGTTAATTAACTGCGGTTCATTCAACTGTAAAATATCCAAAAGTATTATGCATGCCGCTTTACGCATTCCACCTCATTTGATGTGCTTTACCTTAGCAGCTCTAACTTAAAAGGCTAAGCATTTTTAAAGAATGTTTAAAAATATTTATGCATAAACTTACATTTTAGTCAATATTTTCTTTCTCGTTGCTGACTCATGAGTGAAAGGTGACGTGGGCCCGAGGAAATTCCTCCCTGAAGTTCCATGATGAACCTGTCAGAAAATAAAAGTTTCAGAACACCTTAGATGCATTTTTGATTGGCGTAGTAGAATTTAGAAGCTGAAGCTTCTAAATGATAGGAGATGCTCATAATGGTTTCATCAATCGCAACGGAAAGTGTAACTTTTTTGCATTGAATATAATTTCATGAGCTTGCAATCAGTTTTCGAAAGCAGTCATCATACAATTGATTTCAAACACGATGAGGAGACTTTGATTGGGTTAGACACCGAAGGAAGAAGGAAAAGAAAATCTATTTGCTCGGCTTTAAGTAGCTTGAGAATGTTTTCTCCCAGGATAGCTAAAACAAATACAAAATTAAGAGCAGTTTAGAACGTTGGAACTGACGAGATAAATCCTTACTACATAAAACCATCTTCAATCGCTGAATGTGAGCTCCCATGTAGGCGGGTACACCATCACAAAGCATGTCGGATTGACGAAAAAACCCACTATGAACGTTCCCATGGAATTACTGACTCCCCCGCGGATAATTTAAAGCACGTCAATGAAATTGAAATGTGTTCTTTATCCAAATACTATCCTTTCCCGAATACAGCTAAGTATAAGAAGAGGTGCCCAAGAAATACAATCTCTGTTTAGGGTAACTATCTAAATCAAAATTCACTCATTGCGACATGGCATGTGAGGAATAGTTCAGACATTCGTCGCACGCTTCTCAAGTCTCGGTTACAGACCGTCGCGTCGGGAGCGGCGAGTGTGAGTCAAGGCGAAACACATTTTTGCCCTAAATACTACTCGCCACAATATACCCTCTTTTGAAGAGGATTTGGCCCTTTAGTCCTCGAGTTCCAAAGATCTCCCTTTTGATCACGCCCCGCCATCTGGTTCCCCTGTAAGATAATCGCAAGGCGCAAGGTCGAGACGCCTCGGCGGGAGTATCGGAGCCTGGGCCCATAATATGGAACAGGTGATCTGTCGCGCGTCCTCAAAAAATTCTTCCCCTGCATTTCGCTGTTCCGTGTCATGCACGAACCTCCCCATATGCCCTTCTTTTCCGGCCATCCTCAACCCATTCCTCCTTCAGTTTTATAAAAACTCTCAGTCCGTCTCTCAAACGCCACCACCGAAAACCCCCTTCGCCTTGTTTTAACACGCGCCATTTGGCGATGAAGGAAGAGAGGGAGGGGTAGAGAGAGAGAGAGAGAGCTAAGGAGGGGACCGCGAGCTTCAAGTCGCAAAAGGCGAAGGGGAGAGGAGTGGATCGGGTACCAAGGGTCGGTTGTGATTTCAACTCCAGATTGAGCAGAAATAACTCCCACCCGGCTTTAACGCATGCGGTGTTCCACCCCTCGGAAAAAATCTGCCTGAGCTTTTTATTTACTTCCCGACGTCTTCCACATTTTTTTAAATTTTGAGTTTCCTTAAAAAATCGACAGACACTCCTCCAAGTACAGCAACGATTTCCTTATGGGCGAAATTTCTGTTGGATTCTCACATGAAGATGGCGATATTTTTTCGATGTTTAGGAGGGGGGGATTCATTTTACATATGGGGATCCAACGACGACATGAGGGGATAAAGAGATTCGGAAAGGAATCGTTAGGTGAAAGCAAGGCAAAGAGAGTAGGGACTTTTCATCAAAAACTACCCTCATCATCAGTAGCCATCAGTCCTCAGATTGATTTGACGAAGCTCTCCACTGAGTTCTAACCGGTGTAAAATTATCAATCAACCATCTATCGACACATTCAGCCTAATTCGAGTCTCTGGCCAAAATATAGGCTCGTACATTTGAGCTAGTATACAAATCCTTCGTATTACTGCTGTTGCTACTCATGATGCGAACTTATATTTGTCCATTCTATTTGCAAACACAGTTCTTTCAAAGTTAACTCTGCACAGAAAATAGCTACATATTTAAAATTCTACGCAAAACTTGTAGAAGGGCAATCGCATATCCGTGATCCTTATCGTTATGGAAAAAAATAATTATAGCAACGTAATGAGGATCCCTGGTTGCGAACCTCAACTTTTATTCTCAAACGCGCATCGAAGAATGTTTCAGTGTAAGAAGTAGAGCTCTCATGTCTTCAGCGGCACTACTCGGTTGTTAATATTTTACGCGAAAATATGAAATTTGGAAGGTAGTCGAGGGCAACTGCCTTACCCTGCTCTCTTGATCCTCAAGACCCGACGCCTCTGAATCCTGGCTCCATTCCTCCTCTCCCGTCCCACCCACGCCCCCTCCCCAGTCCCTCCCCACGGCACCAACTGAATATTTCTTCCCCCCTCCCCTGTCCACCTCCCCTCTTCTCCCTTAATCTCCCCCATCCCAATAATTCACGTCCCTCCCCTCATCACCTTTTACTCCTTCGACCCATCCTCAGCTGCCGTCCTCTCCTCCAAAATAAACCCAGGGATTCCTTCAAGCGCGTGCATTGTTGACGCCGGGGTTAACGATTGCTTTTTCTCTCTCCTCTTCCTCTCTCCCCTTACAATCTTCTTCCTCTCTCCCTCTCAAATGGAGTCGCGCCGGCAAACCCCGGCGGAGCAAAGGGTAATCAGAAAAAAAAACAAATGAGGAGCATGAAGCACCAAGCAAAATGAAAAAGAGTCCTAATTTTTTTAATTCCTCCGGCGCCCGACACGACTTTTTGTTCCACATAAAATATTTCTCCAGGGGACCGGCGACGTTGGCTAACATTCCATGGGGTAAGCCAAAAATAGGCACTACGAGCGGATGACCTTGGGGCGTCAGGCTTTTTCAGTTACTTCGAACACTTTTCCTCCGAGAGTATTAAGGCTTTGGAATAATTTTTGCACGGGGTTGTGCTCCCGAGCATGATACTTTTTCGTGTACATACATAGATTTTCGTTCAATGTATTCGAGTTATCACTAGTTTAGTGTCGAGAGGATAACAAGCATTCGCAAGCGGCAAAATTCGTCTGACTAATAAAAACAGCGACTTTGTTCCCAATCTGAACTTTCGGGTAATTATACAGGTCTTGCAGTGTTCTCTGAATCACCGAAAGCGTGCAACTTAAAGGGAAGATATCGCTTGTCTTTCAAAGGAAGGAAAAACCATTAAAATTCCAGTCACGAAGACAGTTTAACTACCATGTTAGAAACTGTTTCAATCTATCTTTGATCCTTCTTATCATCGTGTCCATCAGATCCCTCGCATTAAAAAAAGGAAAGAAGTAATGTTATTGCATAATTTATTTGGCTATATGGTCCACAGTTGGCGAAAAACAATCGAATCGCCGTTTATGTTATAAAATCAACGGAAGTAGTCACTCATGGATTAAAATAAGTCATGGTTAACGAGCGCGTAAAAAGGTTATGCCTAAGAAATCATTCGCAAAAGCATATAGATGGGAAAGAGTACGTCGCAAATAATTAGAAAGAACGTAGAAAAGACATTCATGAACAACTGTACAGTAATCATAATGCAAAATAAATGTTTATTTCACGAATAAACATCTACGTAAATGCAGTTTCGGAAGATGAAATAAGAATCAAGCCTTCAAAACAAACTGAGCTAAGCACAGCATAGCGACGTTGAGTAATGTTAGAGGCGAGTCTTAAGATGGAATAACTCGCACGCATAGCACATCTCGAAGGCTCAGAAGGATGCTCAAAACCGCGTTATCGTCATTAAATCACAACTGCACGTTAAACGTCGCGTTGGGAAAATAGAGGAACTCCACCCTTCGGGGGCGTAGCGATCGGCCACACAAGCACCAACGAGCATAAAGTACTCAAAAATACAAATAAGAAAACACTTTGGAACACGGATGATGGAGGAGTTGGAGAGAGGAGTTAGTCAGAGGGAAAAACGTCGGGAGGAACTTGGCTCGGCCAAGACATAGAGGAGAGGTCCATGCAGGAGAACACCCACGTACGGAAGGGCTTGGAAACCTACGCTGAAATCCCTAAAGGGTGGAAAAATACGGGCGGGAAAAGGGGGGTTTGAGTCGGTGACGACACGAAGAGAGTGGGAAATTCGAATTGAAGCAACAGAGCGTGAAGGTGACCGTTGATGCAAGGTCACGTGCTACACCTGCGCAACAAACTAATAGAGGGCGCATCGTAGGGTTGTGGCGCAAGAGATTTTAATCGACGAGGTAGACAGAATCAGCTTTGAACTTCATCGTCATCATCGGTCAACAATCCTAAGAATGGTTTGACTCGGCCCTCGACTCGATTCTGCTAATGGCCAGCCTATTCATATTGACGTAGCTTTAAACTTAGGAACTTTAAATTTATTACTTTCTCGCTTTAAATAGAGATATTTTTTTCTCGCTTGATTATCCCACTAATTTGCATATCGTACACATTTTCACATATCAAGGATGTAGGTATTTATTTAATTCGCTTCCATCTGTACGTCAAGTTGCATCACCACCTTATTGAAAGGATTAGTACCTAAGGGTAAATTTGTTTTTGCCTCTTTGACCAATTCAATGCAACATTCCACATTCCAAATTTTCTAAAACCGGTGCCCGACCTCTCATACGACGGGGACAATTCTAAGTTAACCGTCCTTATGACTCAACAGAGAGAGAGAGAGAGAGCAATGAAGAAGACTTGAACAAACGTGAGTCGGTCGAATTGAGGAATAAAGGCGAGATTCCGAAAATATTAATTAGGATGAGTCGCATTAAAAACTTAAAATTTTTAAATTTAGAGTTAACTGATTGAAGGTACTATCAGAAATAAATTTACTGAGGAAAGAAGGTTTAGTATCGTGTCGCATGTTTATCACACCATTAAGTGCAAGGATTGAGCAGGAAATGGTGCACGTTCTATGATAAACCATCCTGGCTAGGTTTGGCGATGACTGCCTGCCACAGAATTAACACCGTTTCTGAGTTTCCTATACCACTCGCTTACTTAGTGCAATGACTATCATGCGTTACCATATTGGACCGAAGAATTTTCGGAGATTCAAGCCTTAATTGTTAAAAATAAAACCTAATGACGGAACGCTGCTCTTCCTTGGTGCAAACCTTGTTCCCCCTGACGACGCCTGTTTATCTTCTCTCTTCTGTCACATTATGAATAGGAGCGGAGTTTTAACTCTTCCATTTTTAATACTGCCAATTTACAGGACTGCGTAAGTTGGTAGTAGTGCTCCGGGAATATTTCGAAATTTACTGGAGATTTAATATTCGACTCGTCCTCGTGTTTGAGAATTATGAGCGCCTTCGCTATTCCCTTAGAGTGTATTATAATCTTTAAAGGTTGAGAGAAACACTGAAACAAACGGCGAGACCGAGTGATCCGGCTGGGCAAGTAGGGAGTCCGGGCTGACTCGCAAGGAGTTCCGAGCGAGAAGGAGGAAGATTAAAGAGAGTTGGGGGAGGAGGAGGAGGCGAGAGGGGCCTGGAGGGAGGGAGGGAGAGCCGGGAGACGAAAGGGGGATGGGGAACGCAGGGTATGTGGAGGGGGTGAGGGAAAGAGTGGGAAGAGAGAGAAGGATCTTGAGGCTGGAACAGAGCGTGTGGAACGACTGTGCTTCTATTTTGAGATCGGACGGGGAGTCCAAAGGGCAGGAGAGGAGTTGGCTGGGATGCCCGATCCAGGGGACCCAGCGCATAGGGAAGAGGGCGTGATAGGGAATAAGGTGGATGGGGAGGAGGCTCGGCGTCTATGAGGGGTGTGTGGGGAGTAGGGAGGGGAGATGGAGAAGGGGAAGGGGATCGGGAGAGGTGAGGTTTGGAAGAGATAGGGACCTTTCACGGGAGGATGGGGTGGCGTAGCGTGGGAGGAGGGTCCGGATGGTGACAACAGTTTTTCGGGATTAGTCGGGAGGCTTGAGTGAGGGAGTGGAGCTTTTAAAAGACAAAGAAGGTGTAAATCAGTTCGCTGGAAAGAGGGAAGATTTGGATCCGCTTGTATTTGGGCTGCGGGAGCCGAGCGAGATGAAAAAAATGGGTCGAGAACTCCAAGGAATTTCTCATTTGGCACGGATTACGACTCTCTCCTCCACACCTCTGAAAGACTTCTCGCATTCTCGAGCCTGGCTGGTGAAACGTTACCTAACAATATGTATCTCCGAGTATCTCCAGCATCCTAACTCCCGATCCATCATTCTCGCTTGTATCGGAAGGGAGTCAACGCGGACTTTAAATCAAGATGCATATCCCCCCACTCTGGAGTGCCTGATCAAAACGGTGATGCATCCCGATTTACACCTCTGACTTCGGCGCTGATTAACTTCCCCGCACCCCGATAAAACTTTTATTGGGCCTTCTTGAAAACTTCACTCGTCAGATACACATCCTTGAACAGGTGTTCCAGAGAAAAGAAATGTGGCAGGGGCAGAGAGTACTTTACCAGAAGATAAGGCCCTAAGATCCATCCATGATTATGTACTGGAGACTTGATTTGTTTTCACTGGAAGTACACCAAGTTTCCTTGCTTCATCCAATTATTTCTCACATTCGTAGACTATCATTCAACGTTCATAATTTTTAGATATCACAGAGCCATCTTCAGGATCATACCTACAAGCATTATATAACAAATCGCAAGGATTAGATAACAGAAAAGCTCGGAGTTACTTCAAAATTCCGCTCAATACGTTTGCCCCTCCAAAATCTGAATTCACTTGCGTGAGAGTAGCAAGCGTTTAAAAAATCAAAGGTGTACGTGATGCATATTGGTGTGGATAAAGTAAAACAGACATACATGATTAATAGGTGTACGTATTTCAGCCACGATAAAAAGGACCTATTTTCCATATCAGTCCTCCGAATTCATTTCCTAACGAGAGATTTTCTTTTTACATTTCTGTGCCAAGTATTTAAATCCGAACCATATTTTTCTTTAACCAGCGCGTCATCCAGTAGAGTAAAAAAACAAGTGAAGCATTAAAGAGAGTGGGACTCGTAAAGAAGAGAGAAACATCGCTTTTCAACGAAGGATATTCTCTAAGGGCATCAAACGTTAGTTTGTGTCGTTTGGTGGAGTATAGCGAAGATTTCACTGTTCCCCTTCTCTTTTGGAAATTCAGTGGAAGCAGCTGCTTGAGGAGGAGTTAATTTCAGAAGATAGCAAGGAAGACCGATGGAAAGAACGTTGGGGAAAAGGATAGACGGCGGAAAATGCATATGAGAATTTCACATCCAACGCTCAGTCGGAGCGGAGAAAAAAAATTATACGATAATCCCCTTGAGAGTTAATGCATAGCTATTACCGGCGATTAGGCCATACATCTGCTCTGATGACCCCTTGGATTTAAGTGAAGCCGATAACAATAGGAATCAACTTCTGAATAGGTATCCATTAAATGATTTCTGTATTTTAAACCAGTTATTACACATTGCTCAGAGATTACAGGAGCATTTGAGAACTAAAAATTTACATCACGTAACCGATACCGAGGTTTAAGAGTAGGATCATGAGATGTCCAAACTTGCGGATGCATAAAGTATATGATCGTGTATTTCACTTCATAGATACAGTGTTCAGGACGTAAAGCCAGTAAGCTACAGCATATATTACATATTTAATTAGGAACAAATCTTTAGGAAGAGTTAGAAAACATGCTGATTAAGTTGTGTTTTCGCGATTAGCTAGAGTCAGTATTGAGATATCCCCAATCATGTGAGTAAATCTTATCCAGTATCGTTCCAATAACCTTTGAATAAGGTACAAGACACATCCCTAGCTAATTTGAATGCAGATGAAGCGTGATTGAGTTCTAAGGTTCTCCGACTGCTTTCATCACACCTGTGCCTAATCCTGGGGCAAATACGATGGAGATGGGATTCAATCCCGCGACCTTCGGGTTCCTAAGCTGGCGACTTCGCTGAATCTGGACGATTGGCATTATCAGCAGGCCCTAATGCTGCAGTTTTGAGACGGCACTTCTGTAGGGAGTCGTCTTTATAAACTATACCAATCGCGGCAGAGGTGCAGAATTATCGCGAGAGATGGGAAGTAAAAAAAACTCAGACAGTATTCCACTGGTTTGGAAATATGCATGACAGGAGATGACCCTAGCAAATAATTTGCTAGGGTCATCTCCTTGACGAGATTTAAAGGAGCGTGTCCGAACTGACTCCCGGTAGGTACTCACTCAGAGGGTATTAGGGGGGGAAAACTGCTTAAACTCCTCGTCCTTCGAAGAAAGTACTTCACTGCGAGTTGTCATTTCCGCATGCTGTAAAAATATCACCGCCTATTGCCCACGCGGTCTATAATAAGCGCTGGTCAGTCAACCCCGTTGCAGATCAAACGTCAAGAGCCTGACGTTTAATGACTCCCGTTATAAAACACGAAGATGAGCGGACTCTAGTAAGACCTCACCTTGTGCGTTCCCAACATTTAATATATTCAAGATGAAGCTTTAAAAAAAAATTCTTGGATTTAAGAGAGACAAATCGAGCATAGTTATTCTGAGGTCGTTAAAAAAATTATATATATCATATATATGTATATTTATTCGGGCTGTAGTGGGGTGAGAGAGGGAAGAGAGGGTTGGGTAACCAGAAATAAAAATATCTACACGAGCTGACTCTCCTCTTGGGCGACAAAGGTGACCCGTTAGAAGAAAAAAATGAATAAATAAATAAAAGGACGGAACCATAACGCAGAGACCCTAACGAATTGGACACGACGCGAACGTTGATGGCATCAGGACAGGGTTCGCTGCTAAAAGACAGAAGGTTAGGCCCGAGTAGAGGAGGGGTTTGGTATATGGGGGAGGGGATGATTTTTTGGCGTTACTAGGGAGAAGGGGAGGGACAGAGCCGGGGGCATAAACACTCCGGAGTGGATTCCTGAAGGACCCCAAGGGATCCCTCCCCATCATTTGCGGGGGGAGGAGACTAAAGACTTCTATACTTCTTGCCTCCTTCCGCGCCCCTCTCCTCCGAAGGGGGAGCGGGCGTAGGCGCCGCCGCCGTCTTTCTCGGTCTAGCGACATCCAACTCCTCTCCGCCCTCCCGCTTCCTTGGCACGTTCCCTGTCCCCATCCCCTCCCTCCTCCCGCCCCCCTCCCCACCCTACTCACGGCCATCCCAACCCACCCACGTCCTCCCACACCTGCCTGCAATCAGTCTCTGTCGTTTATTTCGGCTTCAAAAGCTACTCCTCCTCCTTCTCCTCCGGCCGCCACCGTCGCCCAGCCTCCACACTCCGTTCTGAGCCCTCTCTTCATTTTTCTTTTGCTCTCCGCACCCTTTTTACCATTAATCCCCTCTCTCTCTCTTCCTAACTCTGTCCCTTCTTCCCATCTTCCTCACCTTCATTACGCCAGTCTCTCCACGCATCTTCCTCGTTTTTTCAAGCTATCCTCTCCGTCTTGACATCGTTTCTCTCTTTCTCTCTCTTTCATTCCGCAATACCTTCTCTCCCGCTCTATTCCATTCTTGCTTTGCTTCCCTATTCGCCATTCTCCTTCCACTTCCTTCCCTTCTCCCTCACCCTTTGTGTCGTTTTCTTCAAGCTATCCCCTCCGTCTCGACATCGTCTCTCTCTCTTCTCTTCCTTATTATCTTCTCTCCCTCTCTCTCCCATTCTTCCTTTCCTCCCCAATTCACACTCGCCATTCTCCCTCCACTTCCATCCTTTCCCTTAGCGTCCAATTCTTCCTCTCTTTCTTTCACAGTCCACCACGGCCGTGATTTTCCGTTATTTTCCATTCTTCTCCTCTTATTGGCGTTGCCCAAAATTTACCAGGTTGTTTACCCATTGGAACAGAGAAGATTGCCTACCAAACAGGGGATCTTTATTGGATGTTGTCGGGATCGTGACTCATCTCATATTTTTGCCAATTATTTCAATGCCTCTCTACAATGACGCCGTAGTAACGTCTCTAAAGTGTCGTTAACGTAATATTTTTTCCCAACTAAACTGCATAGTTGAGTTTTCGATTAATTTGGTAGCACAAACATTTTTATTCGCAGCAAGAGGAAGACAGTTTTATTTCCAATCTAAGGATCTTGAGTTTTGGTCAATGAAGACTTGAAGTTTTCTCTTAATTTTATACGTGGTCGATTATGAAGGATTCTGATGTCAAAATTCTATACATGGATTCAGCAAGCTATGTTTGATCCTTAATGAATTGACATTGGTATTTCTCAGTTAATATGAAGAAAAGTACTTTGGCTTTTCCTGAGCGAAAAGAAACATAAAGATGAGGGGAAAATCCTTAAAAGGCTGTGTGTGGTGTTTCCACCGGCTATGACGTTGGTCTCTATATTTCCCACGAAGTGAAACCTCGAATTGTAAAAGCAACTTTCCAGCGATGCATTCCAGATTGGGGGAGGCGGGGAAGTGGAAGGATTCACCGACTGCCGGAGGTCGTAATATTACTGCTTTATTGAAGCCCGCGGCAAAATTTCTCCGGAAGGAAAGTGATGGGCACGATTCCAAAGACTTGAGCGTTAAAATGTGAATTCTGTCGTGAACTCGCACGTTTGCCGCTCGTCAGCTGTCTCGGTGTTCCGCAACTATGCATGTTTCTTGAAGCTACCCGCGATATGTATATGATTCACTTAGTGAGGTCGAAAATGATGCCATCACTTTAAAACACGTCCAGTCCAATATATAACTAGTGTCTCTGGATTTCGTAGCATCTTTAAGTCCACTCTCACGAAAATCGTGGAACTGAAGAGACAAACAGTAGGTACACGATGCTTTCCAACGGCCTAACTCTTGCTTATTCTTGCTTATGTGAGAGAGCTTGATCCAATGGTGTCTTGCTCCCTGCAAGTGTTAGCATAAGGCTTCGCCCCTGTTTTCCCCTCTTTGAAACGTTGCAGATAATGATGGCATCAGAAATCATGACTACACTTGAGGTGGAAGAAATTCTGAGGGTCAGAAAACTACATCATGCCGGAAAGCAAACTGTCGTTCCGTCAGTATTTGCTTTCTCTCCCCCAGCATCCCTTCCAGCTTCCTTTTCGGCGATCAAGGGAGTGAGTTATGAAAGGCAAAGCTAATTCTGCTAAGGCGCATTTAATGCAGCTGCTTGGTTTTCCGTCCTTAAGATGCAGGGTATCCCTCCTTTGCAGCTGGCTGCGTCCACACGGGAAGGCTAAGTGTTCATTCACGACTTATGCCCTGACTTAACTCTCAAAAACTAAACCCACATTGGAAAATGGGCTATATTACCTTTTACCAAATTTGTGCATAATTCAAGGGAGTGGATTCGTTCTTTTCAGCAAATTTTTATCCACATGGCGTAAGCACATAAACAATTATTTCAATATTAGCCGTGTACTTATGTAATACGTGTTCTGATATGAAAATTTCTATAAATTTAAGGCCAAATTTTTGACCAAATTAGTACAAGCAAAGCTGATTTTTATGAAAATTTACTAAATATAGCATACATATTACACATTTATAATATTCCTTTTAGGTGATGAGTCTTTTATTTTCCATTTTTTCAACATAAATATGGCTGAAGGACTTTAGCCCCGGGAAATGGCCCTTGCCTGCGGTTGTTTTGGAATCCCAACCCTTTTTCTATCCTTTTCGAATGTCAACAATGCCCTTACTTATCTCTGAGCTACCCATATTACTTCCTATTCCTCGTTTTCACCAACCCTGTTCCTCATCCAACACACACTTCCCTCCCCTTCATAGCCGTTTTGCGACCCGTCGGGCTCACCCACATTTTACTCCCTCCATCGAGGCCATCTTTCTTCGCGTCGCTTTGAGGGAACGGCGAAACGAAACGCGGAGGAAGTAGAGGGCGAAGACAAGCGAAAGTCTACAGAGAGGAAAGAGAGGGAGAAGAGAATGAGGGGGAGGATTTGAGACACTCCTATGGAAACGTCCACACGTGGGCGAAATTTGCGACTCGGGCTCATTAAACGTGTACGCGCGCTTCCCGAGTTTCCCGCGGACAGTTGCGCACTCGCTCGTCTCGCTCTTCAATTGTTTATTTTTTTTGTCCGAGGTCCCATTTGCTGCTCTCCGACGGTCGTGCCTCGTCGTTGTCTCGACTTCCGCTTCGGTTGAGGGAGCACAGCAACTTTGGTGATCGCAGGCCAGATCGCAGGGCACAGGGGATTCCATTTTACTGGAGTGGAGTGAAGCAGTGTGGTTCCCGAAGAAGAAGTAACTGACGCCGTCTTATTTTTCTCATACCGCGCCCTTTCAAAACACCATCTTGATTCCCCATTTACTTCCATGGCGGTGTAATTACTCTCCAATTACTCGCGAATAACTTGCCATAGTTCTAAACTATGAATGTTTCGATTTATTTTCGGCGTCGATATTAGCCTACTGGTAACGAAAATCGCCATGGGGGTCCATAGATCAAGATCTCTTCCGGTAGTGCTGATCTAGTGTTCTCCACAAAGAACTCAAGTGGAGACCGGATTTTCCAATTAAAAAAATCTCTTCCAATACTGGGACTCGAATCCGGGAATTGGAGGCCAACACTCCAGCCATTACACTACCCAGAAACTTGAATTTTTCGAATAGGTATCCATAAGCATAGCATTTCGATAACAATTAGGAAATTTATTTACGGATTCAGAATGTTTTGAAATGAACCTTTCAATTCGTTCACCAACATTAACCTATTTTGCAACGTTCAAATTTGCCAGAATATTTTGAAAGAAATGCATCATTATAGCCTCAAGTCCGTCTCACATTAAAAGGGGTCTCAGACCAGGAGGGGATAGAAGCAGTAAAATGTAACGCCGGGATTGGAATGGAAATGAGGAATGATGGAGAGAAACTTGACGTAGGGATTAGCCTTCTCTTAACGAAAGGCGCCAAGAGTCCCACACGATGACGGAGTCCTGAACTTGGAATACTCACAGAAGTAGTGGGCTTGGGTATTTAGGAGTTCCAACGGCTAAGGTTATATCGCACACTTGGAGTAGGCACTTTCCACGAGGTACACAAGTGAGAACAGGTATTCCAATGAAATATTCGGAAACGCTAGGATAAGACCCCAGGCCATTAATGTGGAGAACCGGTAATCCTTCCGCCACATCCCTTCATCTCCCTATCTTCCGACATTTTAACCGCGGTTTCTTCCTCCTGAAAACAAAATTGTACCATGCTCTCAAATATCTGAAAACAAAGTTAAAGCTGAGTACCTTTTTCCTTTCGATTCCCACCCGTTTGATATTCAACGTTAATTACGGTTCAAAGCAAATTTGAAAATCATACGAGAAAAACATAAAACTTAATTTCAGATTTGTTTGGAAAGTTTGATTAACTGCGTACTATTCGAAGTGTCTTCTTTAATAAATACCTGATCCAATATTCACGAAAGGATGTTTCATTTAATTGATGACATAATTGGCTTACACTTTTTATTTCCGTCATTCCATCACAAAAAAGATTCAAAAACTGACAGTATCGGATATTTTGTTCAGGGTATATTTTTCGGCCAAAGTTGATCTCACGTACGGTAAGCTAGCTAAGCTACTAAGAGGGCATTCAAAGAGAATGTTCCTCTTGAAAGGAAATGGAATGCGGGTCGTAAATTCCACAATTCGGGAATTCCTACTTGAAAGAAACGATTCCCGATAGCCTCAGAGGCCGGATGAGGGACCCACGATCTCTCACTTTGCCATATCCGGGCCGCCGTCCGTCATTTCCTTGAGGCAAGACAAACTGTTTACGCGAGAGGAAACAGAACTGTTCCAATGATCGCATTCAGAATCCACGTTCTAGTCTCCTTTCCCACAACGATCACGTTTGAAACTCATTCTACATATTGGCTGTAAACGACAGGCGGTAGCTGACATTTTTAATTCCTACACTTGCGAAACAAGTAGGTAGCTAGCTCTTTGAGGGTGGTGACCGACAGCTTAAGGTCCATTGCGCCATTTGGTTGGTAATCGGATACAGCCGGAATTTTTTCAAGGAGCGGAGGAAGGGCAGAGAGGTCAGTCATTAGAATGTTTCTTACTAAAGACGCCCAGAAGACCACAATTTATTGTCCCATCGGACGGAAGTGCTCTCCACAAGGCATTCAAGTGGGGACTGGCAAACAATAAAATATCTGCCAACACCGGGTTCCAACCCGGGAACCCTAGATTGAGAGCCAATACTATAGCCATCACACGAACCCAACCCCACGAAAATCGTAACATGAGAGGAAAGGAGGAGGGTACGTGGGAAGCGCTCGAGGAAAAGCATGGGTAGAGCACTCGAAAAGGGCAGAAAAGAGAGTATCAAGATAAGAAGGGATAAGGACCATTAAATGTAGGGGAGATTTTGAAGTGAGTGTAGATTAGGGCAAAGAAATAATAAGTTCAGAACTTGCGTGGATTGCGTGGATACACGTATGTCAAGCATTAGAGTGATTTATGGCAATGTTTATCCTCAGTACGTCTCCACTCTTTACCACTGCTTTCATGGCCCAACCATAAATCAAAAGGTTATCCTACAAAAACTGAGAAATGGAATTCGAGTGTCGCGACCTAACGAGGAACCCAACTCTAATTGTTTATAGATACAGGTTCGTTTTTCGGTAAAGTGACGATTGATCTTGGTATACCAGTTTCTATGAGCCTAAAATTCAAATGCAGAGCACCGCCCACCGTTTGAAGTATAAAAATTAACAGACCATCACGATACCCTGAACCGACGGGCGAATGTCAAGTTCTGATTTTTCTCAAACTTGACCTAAGCAGCTTCAGCACAGCTCACGGACTGCGAATGGTCGCGCATCTAACATAATAGTCACAAAACAATCATTATTATCATAAAATTACAATATTATGAGTTAGGTTTTCTCGTACTTTTCAGCGACAGTAGAATAACTTATCATCGATATTAGAGAAAGACTGTGCTTAAGTTTTTTAGTCTTCTAATTCTTCCGTCATTTTGCAACTGATTTTTAAAGGAGCAAACAGGTAGAAATGAATGGAACTTTGAAATTTTTAAATGCACCCGATTTGCAACACTGAAAATATTATATTAAAATCGTGAATGGTTTTTTCAGTGTTCGGGGAGCGAGAAAAAGATTGATTGCACGGCTTGAATTATCCCGAATATTTCCGTAGTCGCCATTGGATTAAAAAATATTGAAAATACTGCCTGTGCATATTAAAACATATCACCACAAATTAAAAGCGTAAATGACATCAGCGGCAAAGGTAGTGTTATCTGCTAAGATCATTCGTTTTCCCCAAGAGTTCTCACGTAAGGTGTTTTGTCTGTAGACGGAACGCGAGCGTATAAGAAAAGGCGATACGAAATTTTAAAATAATTTTTGGCATGGAGTAGTAAGGATCGTAAATATCCTCCAGTACGTCTACTTAGTTGCTCTCCGCGCAAATCCCTAGGGCACATATATTTCTCCCGCGGGGCGAGGAGTCTTGAGAGATCCCCGGAGCGCCTCCGAGGCAGCAGGCGTTCGCTGAAGAGCTTTCCGGAATACATCCGCTCGCCTCGCTCCCGAGGTTTTGGGCCAACCATTTTATCCCCTCTCCTCCTTCCTTATATATATATTAGTGGCAAACACTCCCTCCCCCGAATCCTCCCGTCCTTCTCCGATATAGCCTCCCCATCCCACCCACGCGCATTTGCCACTCCAGGCGCGCTGAAGGCAAACAAGTGGCACATCATCATCGACTGACCGACTATGGCGCGAGGGCGTTCCGCTGATGAAAGAAACGAGCCCTCCTTCCCCACGCCAGGCCTTGACTTTCGCCACGATGAGCTGGACGCCATGTCTGCAGAGTACCTACTCGCAGGGGGAATCATCTACTCCAACCCACATCCAGGATAGAGATCGAAAAGTTGAAAAAAAACTAATTGTTCTAAGCAGTTCTAAACATTTTCCATAAATATGTGAAGCTGAACTCGGCGTAGAATGAATTGTTATTTCAACGTTGCATTCGCGCTCTTCCACCTTCAAATTATTTTTTTAAATGCCTCATAATTCATTTAATTCATTTATATATACATACGTACGCAAGACGAATAGTCACGATATTACACGAGAAAAATTTTTTACGACAAAAGAATATTTTCCATTTCGTGCCAGGTGGACCAGAATTATTTTTCTCATAAATGTGAGAAAATGAACTCTGCGTAGTTATTTTAACATCAAAGTCACCCTCTTTCCCGTTTCTTCGCCCATTTTGAGTGAATCCAAAAAATATGGTATCTAATTACGTTCTAAATGTATATTATAGGTATTCACTGCACAATGCGTTAGGTATGGCCGCAGAAAATAGACATTAAAAAAGAAAGTTAAAGGAATTAAAATAAGTACTCCAGTTATTCACGTCATGATGATTAAATAGATTCAGCCACTGCCATCATAAGCTTCAGTTGATGCAACAATTGTTTAAAACTCACAGAGAGATAGAAATGATATTCATTATGAAAACTTCAAAACAACATTTTTATCTACCCTCCAATAGAGACACACATGTACGTAGGTTGGGATTATGAGACGAACTCATATGGTTAACTAGTAAGGCCTGCAAAATAAGTAACGACAGTATTAACAGCAAATTAAAGTATCCTTCATTTCTTCATATTTTAACCTTCATATTTTCTTTTACTGAAGGAAAATATGTCCCTATATTTAAAATTACTGAATCAGATTCGTGGAATTGAAGCATTATTTTTAGATTTAGAGTAGATCACTATTTAAAAAAGCATATACATTAAATTCCTGTTGTCCGGACAGCCAAGGCACTTCTCCAGGTACAGGCCTCACTCAAGCTTGAATTAACGTCATACAATCTCCAAATTTAAGAAACGGTCAATATAATTGCAATAGCGTGGGATTAATACGAAACATATTAAAAGAATCATTACCCACAACCTTACAAAATAATTGTTAAAATATACTTTATGGAGCATCTCTTATGAGATTAAAACTTTTGAACGGCCACGTTTCCATTTATTATTCATTCATTATCCATCGGGAAAATATCAGTTAGCCTCCGAATAGAATACCGTGTTCGAGTCTGCTCATTTACACATTCGTCCTGACTTCACTTCGCCAAATGGTTCTAATTGGAACTGTGCATCACAATTCCGCGGATAAGTAGCTATTTGGAAGATAAGTGAAAGAAAGATTAGCATTAGCAAATCTCACCTGCAAGTCAGACAGAATTTCGTAAAACAGACGGGTTTAAAGTGGACAGTTATTGCATCAAGTGATTAAAAAATGGCGTCATTAAATTAATGCCCACTCATTACTCACACAGAAGATTTTTGCATAAGTTTATTTGTCTCTATTGGATAAAATGTGTAACCAATCCAAATTTGTTCTAGGGATTAATTTAAAGTTTTACCGAGATTTTCGGTTACTTTTCTCGATGTACTTAAGTAATGAATCTTTTATGAGATTGAAGTGACAAATAAATTAATACCAATCACATATAAGACACTTAGTTTCGATGGAACGTATCTCAAGAGTTAAAATTTACTATGCGGCTCTCATCATATAGGCATATCATGCGAGCCGCAATCTGCAAGCTCAGGATATTAAAAAGCACCAAAATAAGAATAACGTAAATTTTAACCTAGGCGCAACAGAAATACTTCCACTCATCCATTTCCCTAATTTAAGATAGAAAAAGCATCTCTTGGATGCTCTGACGTGCATGAAAAAAAACATCCATTTTCGCTCGCCACGAGTCCAACCCACGACAAAATGGCCGCCCCGTCCATTTGGTTGTCTTTCGCGACAGCAACGTCGGGGAAGGCTTTTGCGGTCACTGAGGAAGAAGACCGCAAGATATCCAAGACTCGCCCCATGCTCTCGCTTCGGTCGACGCCAAAAAGATTTCTCTTAGGGGAGGAGAGGAGAGGGTTGAGGGGGAGGCTGGCTCCCCCTCTCCCCCCGCGGCTCCTAAGCCAACTGTCTATTAATACCCATTATTCAACCCCCCTCCCTGCCCCTATCCTACCTCCTCTCTCCCTTTCCCCAAACAACCCCTTCGCCCCCCCCCCCCCCCCCCGCCTCAACGCTACCCTCCGCCTCCCCCCCCCCCCCATCCATCCATCCTCCTCCCTCCGCAGTTCGCACTTTCCATTCGGCCAATGTAAATGCTTTCTCTCGCACCAGACTCCCTCCCCCACCCCCCTTTCCCTCCTCTTTTTCCCTTTCACTTTCCGCAGCCCCCTCTCTCTCCTCCTCTCAGCTGCATCACTTTCTCTCCATCTTCCACCCATCTTCGTCTGCTCCTCCTCTTTCTCCGGGCCTTTTACAACATCCCTACTTCCCGCTGCAATCTCTGTCTCCCCTCACGGTATTTCCTTCCCGCGCCCCCGGTGCCTTTTTCCTTATCCCAGACTCTAGTCAGCCAGACGCAGTGATTTGGATAGGTAAGCGACGAATTTGGCAATTTTCTTTCGGGGGGGATTAAATTCCCTAAAATAGTTTCCTTTTGTATTATTCGGTATCTGTGAACGCAATTTCATGCATGTAGCGGAATTGGTAGAACTTGGTTTTTAGTTGCCCAAAAGTAATACTGCTCCGACTAATATATACTTAACCCTTAAGATGTCGCAGCATCTCTTCCCTAGACGGGAATCGAAACCGCAGACTCTGGTACGTCAGACGGGCGTGCAGCTGAATTGGCAAATACGATCAGCTCATAGTTGCGTTTCGTGTACATTTTCTTGGAAACCACTTAACTTAACCACTTATGTAGCGTTCTTCAAAATGCTAATGAGAGAGAGAGAGAGGCGGAGTGTTTCTTGATGGTGAAAAGAGGTCGAAAATCTGTGCACACTTCACATTTCATATCGAACTGAGGATTTTAAGCTTTGGGTACGAAGATTTATTTATTTGCACAAGTAAGCCATTCCGGTAAATCAGGTAACATATTTTTTCCGTGACGAGGAAAAGTGAGCCAGGCATGTGGGGCTTCTACCCCGCGCCTCTGAAGGAAGAAGCGAATTTTGGAAGACCTCTAGTCAAAGTAACAATCAATATTACTATAATAGTTATTCTTTATGTTCCTCCGTCTTAATGAATAAATAATAAAAATATTTTATTGTAAGATGTGATTTTATAATTCAGAACTTAAATGGCTATATGCATCCGAGCCCGCAAACCATAGTTACTCGGGGTCCCGCAATCCCTAATATACCCCTGATCACCATGATGATGCACTTAATATCCTCTTAATCTTAGTTAAGAAATATTGTCTTTAGGTGAGGTTTGAGGGGTATATATCTTTCACAGAAACTGGAACGACGCTTGGCATCAGTGTATCTCCAGTCTCGAAGCTCCGAAATAAAATTTGACCAATGGGATAAAATCCCCAAAACCATTACTTTTTTTCTCCTTGGACGGAATGGGGAAAATCATCGCAAAAAAGAAACGTCAAGGCAAGAACTTGGGGACTATCTTGACAGAAGAAACAAAGGGGTGTTAATGATATCAACGAGGATGGAGACCGCTGAATATACTTTCAGACAATGCACAGAAGTTAGACCCGAAGGCGCGTTCGTCTTCCTTGTGCAGATGATCAGTTTCAGCGTTTTATATCATTACCATAGTTTAAATCAAATACAAGCCCACCTTCGTTAATCACAATACCGTCGCAGCGAAAATAACGGGCTAGCTATAAAGGTCATATATTACATAGAAGAGAAAAATCTTTCGAAACAGAGAAAAAAGGCAACTTTAAATACAAATGAATTTAAACACAAACTTCGTCCACGAGTGCTAATGAGTAGAATGTCGACGGAAAGAGTTTGAGATCTTGAATGGCGAGGAATTCTCGCTTTGCCGTTGCAGGGCCAGATGTAGGATCTACATATAAAGAATCGTGTAGTATACACACGTCTCAGCAACCTTAAAGTCATCCTACGGTATATTCTTCCTCTAGTCTTTCTGTCCCTCACTCTCCAAATCTTCCGCTTACATATCCCCCCCCACTCTTCCCTCACGGTCCCCCCCTCCTCTCCCCATCCCCGCCAAACGCCACCTGCCCACCATTTCTCATCCCACTATCGAGGGAGACGACGAAGTGGGCTCTGCACTCTCTTCCTCCCTCCCATCTCAGCGTCGAAGCCTTGGGCCATTTCCCCCCCACTACCTGGTCCAAGTCCACCAACTAACCGTCTCCTCTTGACTTTCCGCGCAAGCTCTCGAAGCGAGCGACAGCGAACGCACCTACGCACTACCCCCGAACCTTCCCACATCGGTGGAAAACACATCCGACGACCGCAAAAATCTTCCCCCGCCCGGAGCGGGTGAAAGATGACGATCGCCGGTCTCGCTCGCGGGAGATTTGGGCCATCGCGTTTTCAAGGACTTTCGGCATTTGCTTCACCCGTCTCTCAGAAATTACCACTTTCCATTATCCTCACGCCCCCGCCGCCCGTTTATTTCTACGCCGAAAAACAGTCAGGCCTCCCCTCCCTCTCCAAAGAGGTTTCTTTTCTTGGGGTTATTTTTAATTCTCGGGGTAATTGTTTTATTTTTTTTACAGCACTTTCCTGCGCGTGACCGGCTCATTGGCGATTTAGCCTAGAGTTCCTGTTTTGTCTTCACGTAGTTCGAAAATGCGAATTGGGGCAAGTCCTCGATGGACTGAGTTTCCTTTTCCCTTACTAGTTACCTTCGTTGAACTGCTGCTTTCAGTCAAAGGTGACGCGAATTAAGAGAGCTGGATAGAGAACAATTATGTCATTTGGACATTTAATAGACGAAATTAAATTAATCTGAGTTACTCAAATACATGCACGGGATCGATGAAAGGTTGAAAAAAACTATAAACACATGAAGAATAATCGCGGTAGATACCAAACTCAATTACGTAGGTGCCATTTAGTCATCCACTTAAGTGTAGGGATTCGATTAAAATGATAATAATAATTTCGTGAAATTCGCCGGCCCCCTTGGAAACGTGGTGAAGTCCTCATCAGTCGCTCGTGCGTTCGAGTCCCGCGAATCACCATCGGAGAAAATTATTTTTTCGGAGATTATTCACCACCCGGGGCACGAGAACTAGAAAGTGATCTTGATGAAAAAATAAAGTGAAATTCAGAAAACAACCTATAAATTACCTGTCACGTTTAAATATCTCTTCCTGCGATCAGAGCTAGTTCCACACCGATGCCGGAGCTTGTGGATGATATAGTCAATCAAACCCAAAGGTTGACCATAAATAATTTATTTAACGTTAAATGTATTTTATTAAAAAATCTCCAAAAAATCCGAGCAGAACCAGTTGAAGGGCATTTGCAAAACAACGCCAAACTATTGATGTCACATGAGGGGGAAATTTTTTTGACCGACCCTTCGCGGTCACTTTCAAATAACACTCATTCTCAAAAGAGAAGGCAATTAGTTTTGGCGAAGCTGGCTTGCTCCGGGCACTTTTGGCAAGAGTATGGAGCACTGGCGCTGAAGAAAACGCTTCATGCTCTCAGAACACCGTCCCGAGTGGCTATTTTCCCAATGGGGTAATTATCACCCGGGTTCGAAACGGGGCATCCCACATAAGAAACTCCGGAATTTCCAGCAGCTGGAGACCAGTCCCTCGCGCCAAACATATTTCATTTAACTCTCAAGGGGACCCTTGTGCGTAAATAAGTCGATAACATCTAATCCTGGGCCTCGGTTCATCCATCCCGCTATATTTCTCTATCCTTTACATAATTTTGCTTAAATTTGAGTGAAAATATAACTAAAATACAAGACTTTTAATTTAGATAGGCCAATTTTTCCCATGATACAGATATCTTTATGAATCAAGGAGCAATAAATTAATCCTAAAGGTAATCCGGAGGAACTGATTGGTTTGAGAATCGCAGTGATTACCACATGAGACTGTGTAACTCTATTCACGAGCTATGCCAAGCTTTCAATTGCTGGATGAGCACGCAAGGCATCCGAGAACTCTCGTAGGTTACATCAGGTTTTAAATTATCTGCTATTCTCAAAGCTATTTTGATTGTTGCAGCCATAAAAATATTGTTAATCGCAACCTTGCTTTGAACAAGAGTATTTGTAAGTGACACCGCTATTGGAAGCTATTTTAAGTAAAGTATAATCAAATGCAGGGATAAAGCCTTCGAAGGATAAACTAGTTGCACTCACACTTTTGGTATCGAACGGGAAATTCCATGAGCCCGCCACTTAGCCCGAGTCGTAAATCGTGATTTCGAGCGAGGTGCATCCAATTTAATGCGATCAAATGACCGCGATTTTTTTTATACATGTGTATCTTCGTGGGGGAGAGGAGGCCTTTCGATCTCCGAGGACGAACGTGTCACTCGATCTAAACATAGATGAGGCTGCGGCGAGCGCAGAAGGACGACAAGCGGGTTGATGGATGCGTTGGAAGAGGGCGGGAGATGTGCGATGACGAACCGGAAGTGACGCGGAGACGGGGGGGGGGGGGAGGGGATGAAGGCCTCCGGTAAGAGGAAAGGGATGCCGAAATGCAGATGCGCACAAGCCCTTGGGGAAAGCGAGATATATCCTTCCTTTTTTCGCCCAAGGAATAAGAAAGACATTAGGGCCCCTCGTGCCGCCTGTGTAAACACATAACTCAATTTAAATGGATTGACGAGGAGCACATTGTCTCAAAAATTTGCTCCCACATGATATTTACTTTTATAACATGTACCCACACTGAATGCGGCCCTCCATTTAGATTCTTCCGGGACAATATTTTTCTGGAGAGCATATTTTGATCCGCAATTAAAGCGTATACGCATAAAGTCTGTTCATACGCAAATTGGACTAACTGTATTAGTTAGATTATTAATTAGACTAACATAGTGCTCAATAAAGAATGACCCATTGTGCAAATGCGTATACTCTTATTTTAAATATTTGGCAAGACGTTTCGTTAGATGTGATTCATCGTAAACACCATTCACGTCACCAAATTACACGTGATTCACGCACCAAGAATAAATACATCGACATAAATACCATGAGAAACGGAATCCATCTGCCATCCCACCGTACAGAGGGAAAGAATTCGAATCATTTCATGACGATGGAATATTTGGCAAAATTACGTTCTGTGCTCTGAAAGACTTCATGCTCGATAAAAAACACGGCATAATCACCATATTAAATGATTGAAAAAAATGAAAGTTGATGAGGATGATCAAGAGAGATTCAGAGTTTACTGGCTCGGGATCCCGAAGGAGCGAGTGGAAGAAAGGGGAGCATGGTAAAGTGAGGCAAGAGATACATACTTGCTCGAGAGGGAAGGATTGAAAAGCCCTTAACTGAGGGAGAGGGGATTGAGTGGGGTTTCAAGCTTTGCTTTACTGAAACGCCCTGCCCCGGAGAGTGGCGCACAAACTCCGGAGGGGAGGGAGGGTGGGTGGCAGGGGGTGAGTCTCGCCCGTGCTGTGTCTCGGGTGTGAGCAAAGCGGAAATACCGACCCTGGGACGCGACCCCCCTCCTCCCAACCCTTCACCGACTATCACACCTCCCACAACATCCCTCTCCCCCCCCTTCCACCAACACCACCTAACCCTTCGCCTCCTTAAGAACACGACGAGTTGGAACACTCAACTTAACTCCCCCTCCCACTCTTACATCCAAGCCTTATTTTGGTTACCCCGAAAAAAATCCTTGTCCATATCTTATCTCCTCCTTCGCATCTAAATCCTCACCCCCTTCCTCAAGACACCCCTTCCCTACATCCTAAACAACCCCTCTTCCCTCCCGTCTAACATAGAGACACAAACCTCAGCCCGAACTCTCTTATTCCTCCCTCTCTTTCTTCTAACTCCCCCAACCTCCATCATCCATCTTATCCCCCACCATCTCCCCCCCTCTCTCTCTCTGTCTCTCAGTTCAGGGTAATATGTGGTTAAAGAGCTAGTGAGGGAGTGGGGACAGAGAAGAGGACTCCGGGCCTCGTTCCAACTTCCAGGGGCCTCGGGAGGATACATTGTTTGGGGTATTTATAAAGGCGGGAGTTTCTCCTCCTCCTTCTTCTCTTAATGCGCTGGATGGAAAATCGCCGACGGGATGAAATAAAAGGAGGGCAACGGTGTAACCGAATACTTGAGGGAGTTCCGGGGTCAACGCGACGAATTCGCCGGGAACGTCAGAGCCGAGTAAATACAGCACGAGATAGGCTTAAGGGTCCTTGAAGCGAGGAATGAATTGGCTATGTACAACCTTGATTCGTGAAAAGGTCCAGACCTTCGTTTTGAGTGTTAAAGCCCATTTCTGTATACAAATTTTCCAAGTTGTCACCCGAGTCTTAAGGTACAGAGCCCGTTCTACTCTAGGAGGATAATTTTCTTTCGAAATAAACCTAAGGAGCCGGTAGAAACTTATTCCAAAAAAAAGATACCAGCTTCGTTCATAGAGTGAAAAACAGGAAGTAGTGCAACTTTTTTCTCAGTAGTTACCCTATTTCAGACACGATAGGAAGTGATACGTGTGGTAGAGGAAGAGAGGAAGCTGCCAGAAAAAATGTGGGAGAGGCTGAATTAAGTATATGGAAGAAGTTTTGAGCGGAAATAGGACGATTAACAGCTTTGATGTGATGACAATATTCAGTCCACTGTGGAAGAGGGTGCAAATGTGAAAGAATTTCAGGTGGCAAGAATGGGAACAGATTGTATAAAGGGCTGAAGGAAAATATGGAAAGTGGTTAAAGCCAAAAGAGCTGTACTGCACTGTAACCTTTCAGACAATAAACCGACGTTGGAAAGCGTCCGCATCTGTCCACTTCCAAGAAAAATATATACATCCTAGAACGAAGCCAATATTTTTGTTGTAAAAGCAAAGATGCACATTCTTATCCCGACCAAAAAGCTTAAACTTCATTAAAAATAAATTTGCCTGAAAATATTGAAATTGCCATTTATAGATAAGAAGCACTAATGGAATAGCAAAATATCTTACATTCGTATTAGAACAGATAATGCATGAGAATATAATAACTCAAAATGTAGGTATCAAAATGAGATAATGCATTTAAAATGTTAGATTGGCACGAAAATCAATTGGTTGTATCCACAAACTTAAAGATCTCTGCAAGGCCACCCAGTTAGTATACTTCGCCAACTGTCATTGGCCACGTATTTGCAACACTCTCCTAATGAATTCCAATGTAGGAAGAGGTCTTTGCTATAGTGGAGCGCCATACTTTCTCTCTAACTGATATTCCCACCCCTTCAAATGAATAATCGGGTTCTAAATATCCGTTGACTGAAATTTCGTTCAATCACTCCATGGGTAGCCAAAGACTGCGCATTGATATCACGCCCACATTTTGACCAATTAGTACATGTTTTGTCATCAGCCAACATGCATTCATTTCTCCTTAGAATAGATCATGCACAACAAATTTGAAAGGAGCCAAACGATCATACATAGGGAATACGTACCAGTTCAAAGATTGTGAACTGAGCGGAGTCACCCGCTGAAAATGCAGAATAGCCGTATTTCCGTGGTTGAGCAGAGAATAAACGCCTAAATTTGTAGAACAGTGCTATCACTAGATAGGAAACTTCCAAGCACAGATTAAAACATAGTATTCCCATAGATTATAGAAAGAACTAGAATAATTACGTACGAAATGACCTAAATGATCGCATTTTCACATTCAGAGGGTCAGAACGACAACATACTCTCATCCATCACGATATTTGCCGATCTAATGACCAATATGATACGAATCCTATCTCCGTGATCCAGTGACCTGAGGTCAACCTCACAAGGCATTCTAAAGTAGATCTATGGGACCTCATGCGATCACGGGAAACTGGCCTGTTGAGGATCAGGGTGGTAAGGTGGTTAGAGCACTAGCCTCTCCTTTCCAGGGACTGGGTTCGATTCCATGGCTCGGCAGAGACTTTTCTTTGGTGTACAGGTCCGTCTTTAAGTGGGTAGTGGAGAGCACTTTAAGTTCAGTCCTTGGTCCGTAGGATGGGACGCTGAAGCGTAGTTACACGTAGTTGAGAGCAGGCTAATGCCGACGCCGGGATTCTTTTCCCCCTTTCTCAGTACCCTGAAAAATTTATACCTCTTACCCAAACGCGCGCACATATTCTAAGTGGTGTAAATGACCAAAAGCCGTCGTTCGCCTCCCCCGATCGACTGCTACAACTACAAGGGTGGCCTTTCTGTACTCGCCACCCTTTTCAGAAGGGAAAAGGTGAAGAGATTCCGCAACCAAAATCAGGCGCATCTCCTTGTCTCGTCAAACCCAGAGAAGCGAAGAATGGGAAGAGGAAGGAAGGAAAGAGGAGAGGAGTCGGGGGTGGGAGGGGGAGAGTAGAGTGAAAGAGAACCGTCGCGCAAATGAAGCGCAAAGATAGAGAAACCTCCTTCCTCTTCGGGAGAGGGGCGCTAGACAGACACCTCAACAGCGTTTTCGGGACGTCTCTCGCCGAGTCCGGACTCCCCTCTCTTTCTTCCCGCCCGACTCAAGACTCTCGTTCCCTTTTCAAGTGACGTTTGACATGCCCGCTGTCATTTCGTGCTTCCGACCGAATATTTTTCCCGCTCTTCAATTCTTCTCCTTTCTCCTCCTTCCTTTTCCCGCACCTTTTCTTTCCTCACCTCGCACTTCTTCTCTTCCTTCGACACCCAAATCATCATAGTCTCTTCGACCAAACGAGTCAGGGACGGTCAATCACACAATGAAAATATAACTCGAGGAAAAAAAGTTTTTGAGGTGATGTACTCGATGTTTTCCCAGTAAATAATTCTTTCGAATCCCTCTCGGGCTACCCACCTCATTATAATCACTCCTAATGATGGGATAATCAGTGATTTAAACGTCATTTACACTATGACAAAACAACAAGACCTATAAATAAAACAAGAACACCGCTTATTAATAATCCACAATTATTATGTTCGGCCCCGACTGGTTTTTGCGACACACACCCGTCATTTTCAGCATTATCAATTTTAAAATATTTGGATTTTTTAAAGTTGTGTGTCTTTAAATCATGTCACAGGTTGATAACGTCAACTCTCAATTTAATTCAATTACGCTTCACCAAAGTGACAAGTCCGTGAAGTCTTCACCACAGTGTACGAAGCAAAGACGACAAACGCGCCCAAATTAATGGTCTGTACCTATCGGCAACATCGTCTGCACTACCATCGCCCAACAACAAAACCAATAATTACCCATGATTTCACCATGTCGAGAATGACGTTCGCAACATTCAGGCCAAAAATACTCATCGTTTTTCACTTTTTCCACTTCGACTTCATAATCATGATAAAATATCGGCTCCACGTTCTTAAATATAAACTATCTTCATAAAGCACAGCTTTAGCCGATATCCTCCAAACCCCACACCTTCTCGGCTTCTCCACCAGGGATCCCACCCACACACTTCCCCCTCATATCCCTCACATCCACTCCCTCATCGCCTGGAGTTCGTTAACCCCTCCCCCGATCTGATCCTGCCCCGTTAAAAAAAAGAAAGAAAAAATATCCGCTCCTATGCTCCCCAGTCGAAAACAAACTAATTTAGCGGCTCGCTTTTTCCTCCAAGAGGAAACAGCTGAAGCCGGTGAGGCAAAGGGAATGTGTGTGTGAGTGTGTGTGCGCGCGCTTATATGTGCCTCCTCCTCCGAAGCCGCCGCCCCCGCTGGAAGAGGGAGAAAGCGAAGATTGACGAAAAGGGTGAACTCCTATACGCGCGTATGTGCGGTCGGGGGCGGGCGAGGAAACACAAGGGGTGGGAGCTGAATGGCCGGGGGAGTGAGAGGGTGGAATGGGGGGAGAGAGAGAGAGGAACGTAGAAGGGAGGGAGAATGTGAATAACTCCGCGAGAGAAGGGCCTCCTCCTCGAACCTTTCGACAGGCCGAGAGCGAAGGGAACATGTTTCAAAATTTAAACTGCCCCTTGAATGTATGCAGAGCGCGCATCTCTTTGAACGTGCGGGTCGTATGATTTGAAGGAGAACAACTAGAAGTAACTGCTCCTACTCCAGATTGGTTGTTTTCATGTCATTGTCATTCAATCACAAGTATGGTCAGCAGAAACCCCTACATTCTCCCCTATTCATTGTTCCTCTTCCTATCTCGGTTGCATCCTGGTACTCTTCTTTCATAAATCTCACTCCGATTGACCCAAATAATTGTCTCTTAGTCTTCTTACGGGTGTCTTCCTTTCTATTTTTCCCTCGATTATGTCCTTGAAATCCACCCCGTCAGCGTGGTGTACACCTACCTCAGGGGGTAAGTTCAATAAGAAGAAAGTTCAGTAATGGCGGAAGTATCAGTAAGCACCTTCGTTCGTCTGAAATCTTATATCCAGTTTTGGGCGAACACCCGGCATCGCTTTATCAACAAGTAAACAGTAATGCTGTCCCTGATCACAATAAGAATGCACCTGAAAATGAGCCGTAAGTGTATATGTTACCAGCATGGCTCATGAATAAGGGGTGCAGGTTAGGAAAATTGAGTGTCGAGGGTACGCAAGTGAAACAAGGTTGGGAATAAGGTACTGCATTGTTATATACTGTTATTTCACTTGATTCTTCTTGCATGTTGGTGTGGTGGCTAGAGTACTGGCCTCCCATCCCTAGGTCCCGGGTTCGATTCCCGGCAGTGGTGGATTTTTCAATGGAAAACCGGTCCCCCTTGAGTTTCAAGTTCAGTACTCTGTCGGATGGGAAGTTAAGACGTGGTCCCCTTGGAGCCTTTCGTTAAGAGTAGGCTAATGCCAACGCCGAGTTTCTATCCACCCTTCCTCCATTTCCTGAAAACTTCTACCATTACCCAATTACCCACCTATCCTAAATGGCCTCAGCTGTTGGCCGCCTCCCCTGAACAACCAACCAACCTTGATTCTTCTTTGTAGTAATTTTCTCCATACAATCCTGTCTTCCTAATATTTTCTGTAAACTTCTTCATCCTTCGCTATATTCTTCAATTAAATCCTCAGCGTCCTCTGACTACATCAAACCTCGATGGCTTCCATTTTATTCTGTTCATATTTCAAACAGTACAAAGCAGCGTTTCTCAACGAAGGTTTCCCTACAGCATAGGTATTATTCCAAGTATCCCTTGAATGGCATAAATGTCTAGAGAGCCTGGTATAGAAGATGGTGTATAATTAGGTATAGGTAGTTCAAGGATAGTATTGTTGGTAGTACAAATGATAGTACCAGCCTGTCATAGAAGGAAATGAGAACAAGCGATTCCACCATGTCTGAATACGATTACTCCTGAATCAGATTCCAGAGAATTCAAGATGCATCATGTGGCTGATAAAATACTGACAAAATAATCGTTTCAATTTCAACCCAAACCGTGCTCTTTCAAGGACATGATCAATTGTAGTTGATTGATAATCAGATAAGGAAAAACCGAGAAATAGGGAAAGGAACGAGCAAGCATATAAAAACATGCGTGCTCGTGCACGCAAAGCATCTAAACTCCATATAAAAACTGAAAAAAATGCCTTTTCCTTCTATTGCATTGTCAAAAAAGCTGATTCATTCACTCCAACGATGAAAACTCTTGAGCCATTCGCAGGAGTAATATCCAGCAAGTGACTATACGCAAGGTGCCACCCTGCGAATGATATTACTCTGCATGCTATAATATGATGATTTCCGGACGAGTTTTTCATCAGTTGTATATCAACTTCCACTTAGAGCAGCCTCAGTAATTCAATGACGCATTGTCAGTCAAGCAACTACAAAGGAAAATTTTCTCAAGGTGTGAAATACAGTGAGTCATAATGATCATATGTATTTCATGACTGTATGATCCTAAGTCTTCAATAAATGCGATTTGCCGAAAATTCTGGATACTGTGTGAGTTAAACTAGCTGTCATTTCCTAGATTGAAATGTGGATCTTTTCATCATTATATTACCTGATGGTACTGTTGAGATAATAGCTGAATCATAATCAAGTTATGGCCCTTTTACATACACAAAAAGTCTACTTTTTAAGCCAAAGCGCTATCATACGAAATCAAAATGTATTATTTTAAGAGAGATCCTACTTAACAACAGTCCTCGAATCCACAAACAAAATTCCACTTCCAATTCCCTAAATTAATGTCCATGTATCCGATTGTATAAATGGTTTATTTATTTCCATTTGCCCACAATGAATCATAATAACTTGGGGGAATCATACGTGAAGAGAGAGGGTATAAAATAAAAATACGCGAAACACGAGCCCTTTTACCATTTTGTTTTGGAATGGATTCCCTTCGTAAACTTATTTATAGTCTAACCCTAATAAATTTGATTTATGGGCCGAAATATTAACCAGCAATTAATGCCACAACTGACAAAATCCATATGGTCCTTCTACAGTAGTGGTAGTAATTTAGTGGAGGCAACCGTAAGCCATGGTCGTTTGCGCTGTTTAGGAAATGTGGGTGTTTGGGTGGAGACAGATTTTTCGTGGAAATGAGGAAGGGTGGAAAGAAACCCGGCGTCGTTATAAGCCAACGGAAGGCGCCAAGGGACGCACTACCTTATACGTCCAACACGACTTTCTTTCCCTGTATGACGTGCTGTTTACAATGTTCCAGCAGAAATTACAAAGTTCTTTCAGAAAACTTCACCGAGAAAGTTTGGGATACTTGAATTTCTCCCACGACCGTATAATAATTATTAAACTATTCACTGTATTAACCCTCCTGCGTGTACTGGAAGGGTATTTCATTGAAATCCAAAGTAAGCTTCTTTAAAAATAATATTTTTTAAACTCAAAATTCAAGAGCATATTTGAATAATATTTTTTGCGAAACCTTTTTCTCGGTGTCAGACTATACCGCTTGTGGGGATTAACCACCACAGTGTTATAATTTGATGAAACAAAACATCTTTTGTCAGCTTATTGAAGAGACCTTATCACTGAGAAGTAAAAATAAAAATGAGCGACCTCAACCATTAGTAATGAGCCGCCGAACAGCAGCAAAAGAGAACAGATATAGTCTTTTTGTCTCATTGACGCTAAGTTATTTAATTCAATACTCAGAAGTTCCAACGCTTGGTCCAAAAATAGTTTCTAACTAGTTGAATGATATGAATTTAGCTTAGTTTTAATAGAAGTTCACCTGATGTACAACTACGATTTTTTAGGCGTTGCTTTTAACAGAACATAATTTATCACTTCCCTACATGCACAGAGGACTGCCATTGATAGACATACGACGAACAAATCTTGATTTTATGAACCTGTTACATTAAGATACAATTTGAACTTACTGTGCATCTACTCCATCACAATGTGTCACAAACTCATGCAAAATCTCTTTTCCCATTTAGGCAACAATATTCCCCGATTTTCTACTACATCTGCCTTATATACATGGAGTTAAGACAAAGTGCTAGAAAGCGCCTGATGACACTACAAGACTTACCTGGGAAATTTTTCATGCCAAATAAATTTCTTGAACCTCCTGTTTCTATTTGCACGGTTTGAGTTTTGGATCAACATTAGAACTAGATTTTAAGTAATCCTTTCTGTGAATCATTCACTAAGAATTGTGTGTTTGAGTGTAAGAGTTGGTGATTTTTTGAGACAATCTCATGAGTTCATGATGCATGAATCCATTGGTAGATGTGAGTGCTAAGCAATACTCGTGATTTCTCTCTCTCGTTTCACGAGGTTATTCAAAAGGGTTTCATTGGGAAGTTCAAAAATAAAATGCTTTTTCAGATACACAAAAATATTTTTTCGTCGAATCAATCTTAATTTTAAGTGAACGATTCCACAATTACTGAAATTACTGTAAGGGTCGTAAATGAATAAAAATATGTCGATATCGAAACAAAATATTTCTTTTCTCGCGTTGAAGTTTTTTTTCTTTGGCGTACATCTTGCCCGATGTTTTCACTTCTGCCATTCGTGGATGAATTTGCCATTCCACTCGGGCTGAAATAATTATGGGCGCATGCACCATTGAAACATTATTTCGAGTTTTCATTCAAATCCATGCATTTCAAACAGGAATAAAGCGAAAGAGCTAACGAAAGGTTTGGTTCAATAACCTGAAAGAATACTTTCCCAGTGCACAGGAATGAAGTTTTTTTCTCATAATCTGACAGACTTACATCATGGCCTGGTGGATTGAATGGAGTTTACATTGTTACTTAACCCTGCACTAATGGGAAATGATTTGTGACACGTGTTTTTTTGAGCGGTTTGCAAGAAAAAGAGCATACGCTGCATGCACACTCGTTCGAATTAACCACGGAACGGGATTGATGTGCGAAGCTAGGATCGAGGTTTGGTGGACTAACGCTCTCTTCCCGACCCTCAGGGTCCCCAGCTACGTCTACCCGTCCCCCTACTTGACCGCGACGCCCGCCGGACTGGTCCAGCTGGCCGGACACCACCACGGCTCCATCTCGCACGCTGCAGCGGCAGCGGCAGCCGCCGCAGCCGCGGCCGCCGCGGGCAACGGCGGCCCGGGAGGCGGTGGAGGTGGTGGACTCGGGGGAGCGGGATCCGCGGCCGGGTGCGGCGGTGCGGGAGGAGCCGGGACGGGCGCGGCCAGCATGTCCGCGCTCACCGGGAATCCCTTCTACGACTACTCGCCGGCCGCGGCCGCCGCCGCAGCCGCCGCCGCGGCATCCCTCGGCTCCCCGTCGCAGTCGTCTACGTCTTCGGCGGGCGGGGGCGCGGCAGGTCCCGCATCCTCGCCTTCGCCGGCGGCGGCTGCTGCAGCCGCTGCGGCCGCAGCAGCCGCGGCCGCCGTCGCCGCCGGAGCCTACCCCGGCCAGTACCCGAACGGCTTTGAGCAGTACTCTGCGTATGCTGGCGGAGCTGGTGAGTACGGTGGGTCTCAATTTCTCTATCTCTTTCTCCCCGCTCTTATCCCCTCCCTCTGCCTCCTAGCTTAGGGCTTTGCAGGTAGTTCTCTCTCCAACATGTGTGCTCATGTGTTCCTTAACCGTGTGCATCCAATGGACTGTGTGCTAAAAAATATAAAAACACAACTAAAATTCTATAACCTCACAGTACGTATTTAATAAATATTAGATATTATTATTCCTGTGTGCTGTGGTTTTATAAAGTCAAGCTTGACAACGCTCAGTAATTTGTGTGCTGGTGTTTCCCGATTTTGATTTTTTTAATCTCGTTGAGTGTTCATTTTTTCAGAGCTGTATGTCCAATTTGCATCCTACTACCCTCCATTTACTAAACCTTTAAAATAGCGTCCCGAGGTACCGGGGCAAGAATCGGTACCAGTCGCCTCCAGCATCAAACCTTGTTAGTAAAACTACACATTAGAGACAGGCCGAAATTGGGATAGGGAACCAACTTCGTTTTCATAAAACAATATTTTTCAGTCTACTAAAGACTACGAGACATCTCATTGGGTTTACTTTGGTTTTATAGATACTTTTGTTTTAATGATAACATACTATCTAGGACTTATAAAAGGAGAAAACAATAGCATGGGATCACATTTCATTAAATATTTCATTCGTAAAAATGTTGGGTGTAGAGTGAGGTAGAACTCTTCTTCGGCTATTAACTCTCGGTTGGCCTTATCCTAATGTAATCCTTACCAATTTAATCGCATATAACTCATCTTTTTCTAATCGTTTAGCTAGCTAGAGCTATAAGATGTGAACTCGTGGTCTTAACTCCTAAGGAATAAAATATGAATGGGAAAATTGAAATTATATCCATCCGACTCTTTTCATTAAACCTCTCTCTTAAAATATTTTTAAGAGATAATCTTTAATTTAACCTCTCCCTTATATCTTTTGATAACAATGACCTACTTTTGAGTCTTACTTTACTTACTACAGTCCCGATCGATTCGACTCTTTTCAGTTAACTTATCCCTAAAAATGTAAAGGTTTTAACAACAATGACTGAGTCACATCGGACGATATAACCCATCGAATTCTGCATTAGGGACGCTTTGGGAAAAAAATAAAAAAATTTAATTTTTTACATTTCTCCATTTTCCTCATGTCCACGCATATTTTATGAGGATTAGATGTAGCAATCCAAAATCATTACGATTGTATTAAAATCTATACTACACCTTGGTATCTGAATCGCTTCGCGGGAATTGGGGTAATTTTTTAATAAGTTGGGATGAACCGGATGAACGCATTTCCGAATCTACGTAGATTTGAAACGATTTTTACAAGTACGAACAAGGAAAATATGCCTAACAAGTCCGGTAAACGGCCCCTTTCCCTACAGCTCAGCGAATGTTCTGCCGTGATTATGACTCGGAATAAATGCCTGGATTCACCATTTATGGAGACCAATGAAGTTAGGGAAATCCCTACCGGGAACGTTTTGGCCTTACGGAAGGCAACCGGCCACGGCAACTATGGGTGATTGCTTGTACGGTTTTGCGTGGCCGGCACTATGGAACAAAAGTAAAAAGTGTCTCAGGACCTCCCTGTGAAGAACTTCAACGACAATACAATCCAATCTTGTCTAAACGACTCCTCTTACTTCCTAACACTCAGCAGCATGAACGTTAGCGTTTTATAAAATGTAATAACAGCACGAAACTATTTCACTGGCTTGTTATCCCACGATGCTATGATATCATTGGTGTTTATTCCTATTCTATCTCTCTTTCCCTCCGCAGCCAACTACATGACGCCGTACTCGTACGCGGCCCTTCCTCAGGCCTTACCCACAGCTGCCTTCCCCTTGGCCTCGTACCCGGGGCAAATGCAGGAGGCCAGGCTGCAATAGGCCCAAGGAGCGACTCGGTGAAAGCGCGGTGGGCCCCGAACCAAAGGGAAGAGGACCCCGTTCGAGGATGAAGAGGGGAGAGATGAGGAGGGAGGGCCCGAAACTTGGCTGCATCAGCGGCAGGGCCCAGGACTCCTCTACCTCCAGTGCGATAGTGATGACGAGGGCGGCTTCATCTCGGCCCTTGACTTAGAGGACGAAGAGAGGGCCCTTATAGAAGGTCCACCACCAAGTGGAGGGGTTCCCCTCCCCCTCGACCCTTGAAGCAGTGAAAAGGAGGGTGAAGGAAGAGTCAGGCAGTGCGTTTGCCTCCAGTACTCACGGTGGTGGTGTTGAAGGCCGTGAAAACAGATGGTCGGGATTGGGAGAAATGGGAGAAGGGTTGGAGGTGAAGTGATGGGGGTTGATCCCTCAGACTTTTCCAAATAACAATTTTTTTTGCACTCAAGAAGGTGGTTGGAAGATGGAGGGAGAGTAAGGATGATACTCTGTAGAATTTATTATTAGAAAACACCTTTTTTTCTGCCATTCTAAATGGACTTATGTAAATTCGCATAAATGATATGCATGCATGTACACGTAGGTATATACACTCTCATCTTCTGAATGATGCGGAAAAAAATAATATAAATAATGTTACAAAATGTTTTTCCCTTTGCTCAAATCGGATATCCACAGCCACTTAACGCCCTCGTGAGCACTCGCAAAACCTTCCGAGCGATGCGAAGGATAGGTCCCACCATTCGGGAAATGAAAGTATGAGAAAAGTCCATCTCGGTGCGATCCCTAAGATTAACTGTGTCATTGAGGGCGTTTATTTTTTCCTTTCAGCGGCATCCGATTAAACCCGCCTAGGTTGCGGGTTGTAAAAATATTTTATAAAAAATACATAAAAATGGGGAAGGGGACCTACAATGGTTAAATGTAGTATGTTTACATGAGTATAGAGAGCAGAGGCTGTTAGGTTTGCTTGTAATATAATTAAGGAAGAAAAAAACCACGGGCATGATTAAAAATTGACGTGGTCATCATTAAAGTAATAAAAAATTAATATGGTAGGTTATTAACGTATGGTCGAGAGAAAATATGTAAAAACGCAATAGAGTACTCTAAAATAAAAGAGTAACAGTAGGCAAGGGTAGTTAGTTAAAGTGTCGCGAAACTTTCATACCGCTAGTGTATGATGTCATCGCCTCTATGCGCCTTTCCATGAGCTACTAAATAAAGTAACAGAAATTATACTGACTTGAAGAGTACAAACGCGAACTGGCATAGCGTAGAATAACATTTCTCTTTTTTTTTCAAGTTAAATTCGTACATTTCAATTCTCTGATTTCTCAAACATTGTCACAGGTAATGGAAAACATTTGAAAGGTCCTTGAATTTTTTTTTTCAACTCCCTGGATGTATTTGTGATATGGTGCATGGTGTTGAATGGTGTGGAGGGGGTAGGGTGATGTTTTCCCCCGAGAGTTCTGGAGAAGGAAGAGAAAAAAGAGTGCACGCACGCCGGTACGCCACGAATGTCTACATGGGTCTTCTGCACGCCCGCCTTCTCGTCCAGTTCGCCTTCCAAAAGACCTTGAAGAGACTGCAGGACCCCCGTGTGATCCGGCGAACGGAAAAGTGGTGGAAAGGAGAGAAAGAGAGGGAGAGAGAGAGAGAGAAAGGAAGAGTGCGCATGGATTCGAAGAGTTATTTGTTGGGTTCCCATTTGTTTTTTATATATATTTCAATGTTGGATTTTTATTCACTCTTTTGATCGGTGCTCGACGAATCGAAAAGCTGTGCTTAAATCAAAGAAGGGACATTCGCGAAGGACTCTGTGTAAAGTGGCGGATTTTGGGAGCCAAGTAAATTCGGCCTTCGGCGTCTCCGCTTCGGAGACGCATCAAAAGTTTCACACGCCATTTTAATTGTTATACTCTGTCTCTAGTCTCGCTGTGATTATGTTCACACTGTTCTTTTTTTATCCTGTGAAGGAGGTAATAAATTGTTAAATTACTATGTACTTATTTATATAAAATATACTTCTAGGATATATTTAATGTTTAATTTTGAGTCGCCCATTCATGTTATAGTGACGGAGAAATTTGGCTACGCGTGTAAATTTCATGTAAGTAAAACCAGCGTAAACTGCGTCCTCAACATGATGGCAAATACAGAATACCAGTAGGTTAATTAAATGGTAATCCGTCGAGAAAATTCTGAACGCCCAGCTAGCATTCAAATGCCAAATTCATGGAGCAGTCATACATCAAAGGAAGGTAAGATTTCGTTTGATTTTTGTGCATAAAATTTAATTTATGGGCAAAAAATTCATACAATTGAACGAAGTAAGAATTCTCCTGGAATAAAGCTTAATCGATAAAAATTCTCGTGTTCACATTTTGTGCGTGGCAAAACAATTCGGCTAACGAATGTGACTCTATAACGATTTATCTTAGGTATCACTGTATCAGAGGTATCACTGTATTTTATAAAGAAAGGTGTACCTCAGATTTGTCATTTTTTAGAAGTATGAACGTCTAGATTCAAAGTATGAAATCAGAATCAAGATATCCCACTCACCACTCAGAATATTTTCAATGATTTTTATGAAGTTATATTTGTCGGGATAAAGAAGGGCGAAAGATAATGCGTAAAAGGTAGTTATGCGAAATGGAATTTTAAAAACATTTAAAAGAGGGTAAGTAAAGGTGATGAATTTAGTATTTTTACAATATCACATCCATTAAAATGAATTTTATTGGTACATACAAAACTAAGCTGCCACAATTAGGAGAGCAAATTGTCATGAAACATATTTGCAGGTTTTAAGCTTAACTTCATCATCTGAAAGGTGTGCAGTAGTGGATAGTAAGTCGTCAGCCTTTGATTGTGAAGTCGAGAATTATGTTCGTGTAAAAGGAACACTGACCATTTTACAAAATATTTCTTCACTCCTAGCGTATTAAAAAGTTAAGTACAGTAATTTATTTACATTTACTCATAAAATGATAGCCGTTGTCACCATATGGCAACGAGATATCTGAAAAAATGGAATAATGAAGGATCTCAGGTTTTCCCAGCTGGACTGAGAGACTGGACTTTGACTGGAGAATAAATTCTTGCGTTTCTCTCTAGTCTCAACAGGGTCAACAGTGAGCTCACTTGAGCAATGCGTTGAAACTGATTTTCAACAAAATCGTGACGTAAAGGAATTGCGCCAATCGGGAAGCCAACCAATACGAGCTCACGTGAAATTGGACGATACGCATATAAACCTGACTCTAGCATTCACCCTGAAGACGATGGCTGCCTTAGCCTTCGAAACGTCGTGCCGCGTCGATACGACCCGCAGAGAAACCTGAGAACTCTTTCTCCAAAATGCAACGATCTTCTAATTAATTAAAAAAATATTTTAAAAAGGTAAATGTTACTAATTTATTCAATTTTCCTCATTTATTCGTTGCCGGAAAGTTCCAATTGTACATGCTTCTAAGCATAAATATTTAATATATACATGGATCTCGACGCCCTTAGAATTAATTTCGCCTACTACCACAGCCTTACAATAGGTATCCTCTACACACTAAGCATAAATTACTAAAATTTCAGGCCCTAATCCTTTGGAAAAAATTAAAAGAGCACGTAAAGGCAGCGTAAATAAATCCGCCGCGCAAACTAATAGTGAACTGGAACGACTAGGTACAGGAGTTGTTTAAGGTTTCTACTTTTAACAGAAAGGAAGTCCAAGGCAACTCTATTTCTAAAAACTCCATTAAACGTGACAGCTGTGGGGATTGGCAGCGTGAAATATACGCCCATCACTGGGCTGCGATGTGGAACGCATGTCAGTCGCCCACGAGGCTCAGACGAGGGAGAGGGGGTGGAAGAGAGGGTTGGGGGGGGTAATAGAGAAACGAAGGCACTTTACGACCGCAAAAAAAAGTTTTATGGCTCCTTCCTGCATCTAGGCCAAGTGCAAGGGTGGAGGAGGACACCGGCACGTGGCGTAATGTCATCAGCTCCCACTCCCCTCAGCGTCTTACGCCCTATTTTCTTCATTAGCGTAGTCCACATAAAAAACCCTGTGTTTCAAATTGGGGTGGCTCCAAATGAAACGGATAATCCAACACAAATCGCGGGCGAAGGAAAGCGATAAAGTTTCGGAGTGATGCTTTTGTATTAAAAATTGTTTCAGCGACGATGAATTTACGTTCAAGTCTACGTTGAAAAGGCCATCAAAGGAGTCAATGAAAAGTATTCCGTATTGAATATCCACTGTACACATTGTAGGATATTTCAAGCCTGCCGCGTGAACTTACCGTACATCTAGTACCTGAAGGTCAGTAAAATTGCCATGCGAATTAGGGATCTCCGGTAGCGTAGTGGTCTGTGCAGTGGCCCGAAAAGCCAAAGGTCCGTGGTTCTATTCCCGGTCCAGGTGGATCTTTTTGCATTGCAATTAATGTGCACTGTACACATTGATTAACAAAATATACATCAGCTATCTTGTGCACAGCCTCCTGCGGTTTTCAATGGGTACACCGAGAAACATAGAGAACACTCTGGAAAGGTACCGATGAAGTCAAAGATAAGGCTTCTGGAAAGAATGTTCACGGGGAGAAAACCAGTGTGCTACCAGCCTCCAACGACATACCGGTAATGGCAGAAACAGAAAGAGATTCACAGAGGGCTCCAGTAACCATGGAATAGACTGTGATCATATATGACCGAAGGATCAATAAAATGAAAACTAAGATTATACTATGCAGTAGTAGGGAAGGGGCCATGATTAACGTTAAGCAATGAATACGAAACCTTGAGGAGATGAAAGATAAATGCTATCTGGTAAGTTGAGTAACCTGCGATGGACGGAGAAAAAAAGAAATAACCAGAAGAATATCACAGGTGGAGAGAGAATTCTACTGTAAGAGGAATCTACTTCAGCCTGAAATACATGCATGGATACATTACATTATAGAACATTCATCTGGAGCATGCTTCTTTATGGGAGAGGCATGGACGATAACAGCAGCAGAGAAGTTAAGGCTGAAAGTATATTCGAAATGTGGTACTGCAGAATAAATATGAAGATAAACTGGATCACCCGAGTGACTAGCGAAGAAGCCCCGAGAAGATTAAGAGAAAAGAGAAGTATGTTGGTAATTTTAAAAAGAAAACAGGAAAACTTAATCGGCCATATCATGATGAAGACAATCGTCGTAGGGCAAGAGAGAATGGAAAAGGGAGACCTCGTATTAGATACAGAAAAGTTAAGGATATGAAAGAGTAGAATTATGTAAATATGAAGAGGTAGCGGTTAGGAGAATCGAGTGGAGAGCAAAGTCAAACCAAGCTTAGGATTATTGACTGACGATGATGGAGATCATAATAATTTAGGATTTTTTGTCTCAGCGTGATTTCATAATTTTATCCCATTCTCCCGTTTCCACGACTGTACAACATTATATTTTTCTCTCCTCAAACACACGTCAATTGAATTGTTCTCGATAAAAACTCACTTAATGAAAAAACTACTCCAAACGAAGGCGCCGATAAGTACACAATTTAAGGTCTCCTCTGACGGACGGAGTACCTACTCAAGAGAAATCTGGCGTCGGCACTAGCCTGCTTGTAACTAAATGCGCCATAAGGAATACGTTTTCATGTCCTATCCAACAGAATCCTACTGTACTCGAAGTGTTTCCTACACAGCACCCAAGTAGGGACGGGTATTCCTTTGAAAAATCTCTATCACTTCCGGGATATGAACTCGGGGCCTAGGAAAGAGAGGCTAGTGCTTAAACCACCACTTCAACTCCCCTGAAATATTTCCTCCCGATTGATATACATTGGAATTGATGTATGAATACTGAAGCCATAATTAATAAAAATTATATGGAAATGTGATAGAGCTTCGATGACTTGACCTTTGTTCACCGGTCAATAAATCCTTTAATTGTAAAAAAATTCCCTTTGTTTGGAGTATTTTATAATTTATGTACGCATATAAATTAGAATTAACTATAATTATTTCAGCTCTTATATTCTGTGAATGTTTTAAACGTCTAAAACACAAATAGGCCACCATCAATAGTAATGTTTCAATGAAGCCTCTCCTAGCTTAAAACTTACCTGAAGAAAACGGAGTGGCTGGAAATAGTTTAGCAGTGCAATATCTTAAAGCGTTATTAGGCTAATGTACGAATTCGAAAATTTTTGAAGGTGGGTCGTCTTCATCTTCATTTGACTCCCTACCTTCCGAAAAATCTCTTATACCATTCAAACACACGACAAACATTCATCGCCGTGAGCTTTCGATAATATGTGGTAAAACTCTGTTGCTGCCTTTTTTAAGTTCCAGAGGAAAAATTATGTCATTGTGCTCATCACTTTTCGTGTCCGACATTTTCCGGTGGAGCGTTGAAACACGACTTTATTCTACTGCTCTCCCACTGCGACTGAATAAAAATCAAACGAGTTGTAACTTATCACAGCGAAATAATAAAGTTCAAGGCCGAAAAGAGTACACCCCCAATACAGCATGAAAGATAGTTCCTTAGTAATGCGAACAGTCTCGTTAATTTCATGCCGTACCTCGTGTACGTGAATCCAGTTTTTTTTACCTAACTACTACTGCAACTTTAGCACCAAGAAACATTAAACCGTGAGGCACGTTTCTCTCAATCAAAATTCGACTTTTTTTCCAACCTTAAACGTGTTATGTAAGCTTTCACATTCAGGGCTTGGAAAAATAAACGTCACTACTATGCTCCATTACTCCTAGAGAGTTGAGGATCAAGACGTCTCCATGTGCTTTTGTTGGGGGCATAATGACAACTATCCAAAAGATCCCTGCATCGACAGGACGGGACTCCCGCGTAGCGCCCTCTCCCGGCAGGCTCGAGGAGAGGGAGGGTTCACGACGCCTTCTTCGGAACAGCCGTCGGACGCCGTACAAGTACCTCCCGCCGATTAAACACATCCTCCATCTTCTTCCCCCCTACAGAGTTCTGTCTCTCTCTCTCTCTCTCCCCACTTCTCTCCACACTACTGACTAGCCTAGCCTCTCATTCTGGAACCAAGAGATGGAATACCTGACTTGTTGGCGATTCCGACAAATCAGACCCCGCGCATGTTGAAAGTTGACACTCCCATTACATGCATGATGCGCACTCGGTAGCAAAGCTTTTGGTAATGGCCCTTGTTCACATCAGATACATCATTTTGCATATTGATACAGAGAATAATATTTTACGCCTGTATAATCCACTTACATTTAATGAGTACGCAGTTAAAGGAATCTAATATATTCCAATGGCGAGTGACAGGAACCTATGCCTCTCTAAGTGAGAAGCTATAGTGAGAAAAGCCAAAGAAACGGGTGGTATTTTTCTTTTAGGCTATGCGTTCGCATTCCAATAATTGCAAAGAGCACTTAATTACTCATCAACCTTTAAAACTAAGCTCACTAACTTTTTGAATTGGTATTAACGAGACGTACATACTTTAATTTATACGTTTAGGTGTAATTTTCCGGATAGAATCCGTTTTTATTAATGCAAAACAAAGCCTTACCGTCAATTATGGTGGATAATTCTCGGACCTATAGATTGATACACAACGCTTGGGCTGCAGTCCGTGACAAGGAAAAGGAGAAGGAAAATATTCGGAATTTTACACACCATTAAAGGCTAAGATATAAAACTAAAGGGTAAAAAAGGAATGTAATAGCTCAGTGGCAGAGGCTGCCTGAAAGCCTGTTTTAGGGTCTAAAGTACTTTAAGGAGCATATAAGCCGCCAGCATGAGAGAACTTAATCGCTCATTTTCTCCACCTAGACCTAGACGCTGTAAGATGATACAGAGCTGATGCAATCTGAGGAGCTAATGCTATCAGAGAATCGGCGCCATTTTAAGCCTACACTTTACTATTCTACAAGAAATACGGATGATTTAAGCAACGCAGTGAAGCAAATGGACAATTTTGGCTTCGCCAATTTTTATGCTCATTGTCGACCAAGGAACCAGAGGGAAGCAGACTGGCGTGGAAAATAGGGACAGCCTGAAGTCAATTTTGCCCTGGTCTCATTATTTTCTCCAAGTTGAGGCCCTCTCACATCCCAAATCAAAAACAAGAAAACAACCGGATAAAATATAAAGTTAAGGCTTTTCCAAATAAACTGTCTCCATCCCATTGAAACAACTAAAGTCTGAAATTCGCATCCATATTTTTAATAGTCTTTCACATTTTCCGGCATAAATCTGAGACGGGAAAACCAGTCTCTTGATTTTTACCACAGCTCCGTGGCAATGAGCATCATAAAATATAGTTTGGGCAACAATATCAACCAAATATTATTGAAGAAAATTGCAAGGAGAGGGAGAAAAAGTATCCGCTGGAGATCAAAGGACCAGAACCCTCCCCCAGGTTACGAGGGAACCTCCTCCACTCCACCCATAATTGCCACTCATAATCCTACCGATCAGAGCTTCTGGCAGTCATCGGACCTTAAATTTGAAAAGCAAACACGTAAATAAACAACTTTCGAAGCTACTAAAGGAGGGAGGGAACTGTGGCGATGCACCTAAACAACATTCTGGTTGCTCGGCAATGGAATGGGAGGAATGAGAGGGAAGAGACGGTAGGCAGTGCAGAGGGAGTTCGCGTTCTTTTTTTCTCTCGTGCGTTTTCAAAAAGGTGTTTGCAGTTCTACTTGAGATCGTTTAGGCACCAAGAGTGAGTGATTAACGTGACGTTTTCGGGTGTGAGAGGTTATCTCTCGCCTACGAGGTGAAGGAGGCGAACTTCGCCCAGAAGAGGGATCTTGACGGGTTTAGCGTTCGTTATTTTAAGGTCCCACTTGGACTTACATCAGTGTCCATTTCTCTCTCATTATGTGATATACCCTCTCTTTCACCCTCCTGCTCAAGAAGAGCCACGTAATATCTCACCTCCTGTACCTGAAAAAAGCCTCGCGTCAGCTAGTGGGTCAAAACGTTCCTTCCCACCCATCTTTTTCAAGGTGGGAATCATGAAAATTTACAAGTTCAAGGGCTTCTTCCCATGCATCCAGTAGTATTTCGTCAAAACCTCACGGAAAGGGGGGGAAGGTCAAAAAGAGGGAAGGAAGCTCAGTATGAGCTAAGTAAGAGTAAGTATACATCATCGCCCGTTAGAGCCAAAGCACGACGTCGTTAAAATCAATAATGTGCGCAGAGGTATTATTTTTTTCTTGGTGGCGGTTTGGCCGAGGATGGCCGATAATGGATCAACCTCAATGCAAAAAGTGGAAGTGGCGTCGAATTTCCATTATCGAGGTAATATATGAATTGATATGTATATTGAATGGAAAGAAATCGAAAATCGCAATAATACGGATGGTTTCTAGTCACACGCAACTCATGAAATCTATCAGTTTCTTCCATGCCTTTTAGTACGTCTCTATAAATCACTTAAAAAAAACAAATTAATATATCATGAGCAGTATTTTTTCACTTTTCCTATGAGAAATTTAACTTATCCGCAAAGTAGGCTCGTTAATTGGACAATTATTCAATTCTGCACCCTGGATAATTGAAAATCAAAGTACAAAGATCTACCATTCACCGCAATCAACTTGAATGTTATTTTAGAGTTGGCAGCTATTTCAAGTCAATATTCAGTAACCAATATTCTGAGATATTTGTTGTGATGAAAAAATCAATATCGAAGATTTTGTATTGGAGGTTAAGATATATTGACCTTCAATTTTTAATAATTGATTATTGAAACAAGTAGTTTAATATTGCAGTGTGGAAATCAAGGTTTTCATGTTGTCTTAAGTAATGTTCTATAGTTCAATGGCCAACTAGGAAGATGCGAGAGAGCTTAGGAAAACTGTGAAAGCCTCGGTTTCGAGGGTGGAATAGGTGAATAGCAGAATTTCCGCAGAGATCATCAGAAATCACGCATAAGAAATTCTGCTATTGTGCATGTTCAGTGGGTAACTCAGCAAAGAGGCGATTTCGCGTAATCCTTGAATCCTCTGATCACTTCCAGCGAAGCTCAAACTGTGTACTTTATCGGTACCGAGTCTTTTAAGGAAATCCCAGATGGCACGGGGAGAGGTACTGTCTTCACTCATCCCTAAATTGTGTAGAAAGTTTTACACCCTCCGGTCATGACGTACGCTAGCTTTCGTAACGGCCGCCTGTGAGAGAGCAGGAAAAGAGCGATTGGGAGCGGAGCAGGTGCTATTCGGAGGGAAATTGCTTCCCTCAGAAACGCGTTCGCACGTTGTGTTGCATCACAGGAATACGAGCGACGAGGGACTCGAGAGGGAAAACTACTTCCGAATGCCCCGCGAGCCGGGAGATTTTATGCCCCAAGCATTCAACAGTTCAACTCCCGGCGATGGTTAGCTGACTGAAAACGGCCATCCCGGTATATATATAGGAAGATAGTCTTTGGACTCTAGTGAGGTCATGAAAGGGCTAATTTCCCTTATTTTCCTTCTTTTTTCCCTTCGAGAATATTTCACCGTAGGCAATTTGGCAAAGTTTTAAGTAGGACATCGGCTAACGCCCTGCAGAAAAGCCAAGTGATAATGCAGGACCTTCCCAACAAGCACAATCTACGTATGGAAGTGAAAAGAGCATTAGTTAGTGAGTCGTGAGGATTAAATTTCAAGGAGTTTTCCATGCCCCCTTTGAACAAATGGCAGAATGTAAGGGATGTGTAAAATGTATTTTTGGAAATAAATACAAATGAAATACGAATTATTCTGAGGGAAAGAAGCAAGGAACAAGTTTTGAAAGAAGTGGAAAGGGAAGAAGATAGGTGGAAAAGGGCAGGAATACATTACGTCAATAGGTAGGAAACGATAAAAAACAGGAGTTGAGCGTCCCTCAGATGTTAATTTAACGTGTTTAATTTCCTCATTGGACTGGACCTACCAAATAAGTTCAATCTACGAATGGAAGTGAAGAGAACATTAGTCACTTCTTTTTTCAATCTGCACTTTCTTCCGCAAGCATATGCGTTTCAAATAGTCAAGGATTTCTTGGAAAAATATACAATTACTCTCGTAGAGTCTCTTCTGCATAGGAGGCGTATTTGAAGGACCAAAACTACGTTCAAATAATTCGAGTGAAATATATGTCCCTAAGCTAAGAATGAATTCACAATGGGAACCGAGCCAAAATAGCCGCAATTTACGTTAGGAGGTTCGTGTAACACCAATTTCTTTCGTATCTGAAAGTACATACACCTTCTTCAACGCGATATTCATAAAATACAAATAACAATTAGGTGAACGCTGCATAAGAAATATTAGATGAAATCGTTAGATTCGGCTTTCACTTGGTGAAAATTCCCCAATTCCAAATTACTTGAAGATGACGCCTTAGCATCGAAACCCGTTGTACCAACAAATAAAAGTCTGTGAAAATTTACATAGGTTGCATCTTCTTATTCAAGAAATATTAGCTCTATTTACCGAAATTCAAAGAGTTTGATATGGAGCGTTATCTGTATCTGATTGTGAGGCCTGGACAAAAGAAAGATTGATGAGAAAGGATTGGAAGCCAATGTGCCAAAAAGACATGTGGGCTTGGAAAAGAACGGAGAAAGTGTGATAAACGGAATGGCAGGAGAATGAAGAGGTGTTGGTCATGGTTGCGGAGGAAAGAAGATTGCTGGCAGAAAATGGAGTTGTAGCTATTTGGGGGAGACAACTGACAGTCAAAATAATTTGCGTCATTTAGAACATAAGGGGAATTGGTCAAGAGGTAGGGAAGAGAGGAAAGAAAACCAGCGTCAGCGTTAGCTTGCTATAAACAGAGCCCACGTTAAAAATAAATTAAAACTGGCCAAAGTCTTGATTTTTTCGCAATAAAATGTGGAATATTTTAGGGCATTTTTCAAGAAACTTAAAAAGCAAAACTTTTAATGTTAATATGGTTAATGGCGTATATTTCATTGTAATTTAATGGAGACTCAATTACGGTCTTATGACATTGAATATCAACTAAAGCGCCCTTTATTTTGCTTTTATCCATATTTGTATCAAATATGCGGGAGTAAATAAAATGTTTTATTATCTTAAGCTCCACCCGAAGGGTGGAGTAATGTAAACACTTGAGGCACTCCCCACACATCATTCAAGTAAGAACCGGTACACCAAAGGCAAGTCTTTGCTACTCCTGGGATTCGAACCCATTCCCTCGGGATGGGACGCTAATACTGTAGCCACAACACGTACCCGATCCACCATAAATTAGAAGAAGGATGAGTCGGTGGATGAAACAGGCGCTCAGGGATAAAGGAATGCTGAAGGTTGTTATCGAAGGGAGAGCGTTATCGTTTACCCAACACTCATGCTGGGTAAACGATAACGAGGAAGAGAGACAGTTTATCATGAATAGCATGGAGAATGGATGGAATTGTGCCAATTTAAAGAGAGGAATAGCGTAGGGGTGGAGTCAGTAGATAAATGAAATGTAGAGTAGATATTGACTCTCCTTCAAAATCTACCCAGGCCTGTTGAAAACTACCAAACCTCAAATCTGATTTGGTTCGTTATATCTACAGAACTATGCAAATAGCGTGGGAGGAAAGTGAGATACCCCAACAAAAACGGTGGCTCCACATCAAAAATGTACTCCTGTAAGAAAGTGAATTATATTCGGTAGGTGCTAGATTATGATTCGAGGGATATAAACTTCAGAGAAGATCAGGACATTGGTTCAAGAATTGCAATTTTTAGAAATAAATGGAGAGCATTTATATTTCTAAACGATGTCAACCTTTAACTCGAGATTAAAGAGACAAGGGATGAGCGCTAAAATTGGAAATTCGGGTGATATGCTTACTCTGAAGAAATACCTCTCCCTTAAAGAAAGGGATTAAAGGACCTTCCCTTCACATTCCCTTTTCATCTCTACGCAGTGAAATGAAAACTTGGAAGTCCATGGGGACAAAAGGGAGACGCAGCTTGCCAAATCGTATTTCATCAAGCCGAAACTTAAAAGAAAAAAAAATGATTTCAAAATAGAACATTCTGACACACGCGTGCGGGATCTTTTCCATGGCAAACACAGTTGGCTATTTCATCCAGAGGAAATCAAACGAGAAGAAAGAGAAGTTCATAAAGGTAAAATGTGGGCGCATGCTACCTACTTATTTTGGAGTAGAGCAATTTTTAATAACCACATGGAATTTACGGACAAAGAGAGAAATAGGAACTATAAGAATGATATAGTACCAGGCAACACAAAACATCAAGGCCAAAGAATGAAAACAATGTTTCCCAAACAATTCCGGAGCAAGAGGTTGTTTCTCCCGGAGAAAAATACAATTTAATCTCTGGACATAGCATGAATGACACTCACATATCTATTAGGCATTTATTTGAAAACGCGGTATTATTACAATTTAACTCTTAGCATATAATATGTCGGAAGTACAAACGTAAATATTTCCTCCTCACGAAGCGCTGTAGACAAGCCATTGAAAAAGGAGTCAACTGAGTAAAAAAATGTATGCATGCAAATTGGCCAAAATATTTTAGAAATATTTGATTGATGCCATGCTACAATAGAAATAGCTGGTGTTGCACGTGTAACAAACGAGAAGGCAACTGTAGCATAAAAATTTCAGATTGGAGCGATTTCAATTATGAGAAAGCGACGTTATGTGGCCTAACCATACAAAAAAACGCCAGCATAAAGACATAGAGTGTAGATAAAATGTAAAATATTGCAGATAAAAGAGTTAGATTGGATACCCGAATGCGACGAATTTTTTTACGAGACATTGAACCTGTAGAATGCTAATGATGATAAACATTATTAAACTAAGGAACAGTTTTTGACCCATCGCCCTTTTCGGACATTTTTCTCCCGTGATCGACCTTCGCACCGTTTGGACTACCCGATTTCGACGCTGGTAATGGCTTGGACCAGGGGCAGGTGGACAGGATAATTTTTCTAATTAGCGAGAGGCCGTATTTGTTCGACCCCCGGAATACCTTGTACTAGAACAAGGTGAGAAGGGCTGTTGTCATTCAAGAGGTAGCGGAGGAGATGTGTGCTGCAAGGTAGGAATTATGAAATCATAATGCAAATAATTGCGACACCAGCAGCTTTTTTCTCTTCGTCGAATCCATCTCAGTGTCCAGACAGGCAAAAATCAGAATCAATCGGTAGGCCAACAACTTTCCGTTCGGGTTGTCCAAGAGGTGCCAAGGTCCAGTGAAATCCAGGAGGTGAAAAGGTCAAATAGTAAATCAAAGTATAACGAAGCAGAGGTCAAAATATTATTATAAGAATCCGAGCCGCACGCAAACACAATCTCACTACCAAAAAACGGAATTAAAATGGGTGTTTTCAAGTCTGTTTCCGCACTAATAGGTGCTTCCGACCGGGAGGAAAGGTATAAGGTTAGGAATGGAAGGAATGGGCCCAAAAAAAACTGAATGCGAATATCTCGCTTACGTTTTATACCACTAGGTCACTAGGTGTCCCCACGGGAAACTACAGCTAAAAATGAAAGCTCGATTTGAGAAAGATTGGTCTGTTAAATAGTAGTAATGGTAAATTATGAATTGTCGTCTTTGACTATTTGAATGTTGCGCTTATAAAGATTAAAACATTAAAAATCGCAAATGCGTACCCAGAAAATTGTGCGAATGCATGCACGGTTCCATGCACCGTGTAACTTCACACAAACGTACATGAATCCGTTCACGCAAACGTTATCAGAATTGAGCGACCCATCCCTTCCATTCCTATCCTTATACCTTTTCTCCCAGTCTGAAGCGCCTATTAGTGCAGAAACAGACTTGAAAACACCCAAGGAAATGAAATAATTCACGCAAATGTACATGAACTTGTACATGTTATATGTAACCAGGCCTTCAGAAAGTCTTTCATTCACGACAACTGAAAGATCCCGGAATTGGAGTTCCACCTCAGAAAAATCGCCGAATCCTTTCAGCAGAAAATAGGAAACCTAACCAACAACGCTCTGGACACTAAATGGAATTACAACGAATATCCCCTATTCAAATATTTTTGAACAAATGGATACGGATGGAAGAAACCATAATGACAGGATTCAGTGTTCGCTTTGTTTCTCAAAACAGAAAACCACCAAGGACTCTACGACAGCATCCAATTTTCCAAAGTAACTGAAAAAGTAACTTTTAGCGTAAAATTTACTTTTTTAACATTAACGTTAATTAGTAACTTTTTCAGAAAAGTAACTTTTAACTTTAAATAGTTACTTTTGACAGAGATTAACTTTAATCAGTTAATTTTTTTTGGTAACTTTCCCAATTATGGTAGATACTAACCATCTTGTTGCACATCCATCTACTCCGGCATCTAATATTTTTATTGAACATGAAATAGTAGTACTGTAGCTCTTAGTAGCATGTAAGTAGTGAATGCCTTGTGATCTTCAGACCCTCCTGGTGGCTCGCAGGGTATTACTTAGATATAAGTAGATGGTAATAGAAAGTTCATTATTCTTCAAAACGTTCGGTGAAAACTATGGTGCGTCTTATTTGTCCGTGCGTCTTGTACGTTGGAAAATACGGTATGTATCGCAATAAAAGTGTACCTGTCCATAATTAATAAATAGAGACGGGTACTACACGGATAAATTTTTCACGAAGCTGTATTCAAACCCAGGCTCTCGAGATGGAAGGCTCCGACACTCTAGCTCCACTTCTTCAGTCGGAGATGCAAAAGATAGAAAGGCGATTATCAGCAAGAGGGAAACAATTACTGAAACGGAATATTCGAGAAATATTATCTCCACAAATATGTATATTGATGGCGATTCGATGTAACGTAAGCAGTTGGAGCACCTAAAACCGAACTCGACTGCTACGGGGCATTCATCTGTAATCATTTATCAGAGAGCGAAAGATGATACAGTTTGGTTAGTTTTACTGATAGTTACCCCATGATTAGAAACGTTTTTAACAAAAATGAAAAAATCCTATACAATTCTATACAATAAAGTTTATTCCTAGTTCTATATAAATGACTTTTTCCTTGGAAATGCAAGGATGACTTAACGTGATGAATTATTTGCGTATTCACTAAGTGACCTTGTGAGCGATTGCTGTAGCTACATTTTTACCATCAGTATCTCGACCAGGCATTATTTCATTAACATCATTTACATAACTTGAATAAATTTTGCGACGCTTTCATTTTCCATGTCCTAATTGCCAAGCTAATATAAGTTTCCAGCTAATGTAACCAAAACTGAGCCTAAAATCAAAGCTTAGCGCAATGAATTTGTCCACTTTGAATAGATAGAACAGCTTGTATATGCCTACTCGTAAATAACCACAAGAATTAAGGCCGTTTTAACCGCTTTGTTTGCTCAAACGTTCCTTTATTCGATAACATACGTTGTGAAGCAACACCATTACGGATAAATGCCTCAAATAAATGCTGCCAAGCGGGAGGGTTTTCAGCTTTACACATAAAAACTTCATTTAAAGCTCGTACATTACTACGCCGTCAATAAATTTACAATGAAATGGTTCCGTTCTCTTTTCAGCTGGCATAAATTGAAGCTAGTTCAATTTTTTTGTCCGGGACCCTTTCCGACCACGTAAAATAGTTTTGGATTTATCAACCCAGACGGTTGAGTTTGTTTAAGATGTTTAGAATATGTCAAGAGGTACTGAAAAAGGTTTCATGTGGGCCAGACAGTCTATTGTTAGGCAATAATCGAATTCGTCCTAGATTTCCACTTTTAGCTTTTTGTCTTTTTATGTAATATAATTATCGTCAATCTGCCGAAGGGCAGTTGGCGTGGAGGAAGTGCCACAAGAGAGCTTATGGTCGTAAATGTTTACCTGTAGATAACTGGCACATTATACATTTTTTCAAATATATCGAACAAAATCATATGAACTATATGCCTCAATGCAGAATAAGGAAACATCAGCAAAAACCTATTTTGAAAATTCAATATATTTTGATTTTAGTAAACAACACATCCCAAATAATCCAATGTCTAGGCACACGTACCCTTTTTAATATTAGTATTTACGAAGATTGATCTCAAACATCATTCACTAGACCGCGCTAATCACATATGTATTGTCCTTTCATACAAGACTTAACTAAATACGCAAATAAGCCTAGAGGTAGCAGGATTTTTAATTAATTTTATTTCAAATATCTCAATTATTGATCCAACTAGATGTTTGAATGCAATTGCTTGCTGTTTTACTGTGATCTTCTTATTCCATAAGTTTGGAATCAGTATTAGATTAGTTGTAATGGGAGGGAATTCTGCAAATAATAATTTCCAAAGGTATACTGCGAATTTATTTTAAACATGGGAAATTCGTCCAGGGCGAGTAGAATTTCCAAATGCCTTGGCACGCAAGGCGCTCGTGTGCGCTTCCATGGATGGCACTTGGCTTGGAAGACGGAAACTGGAAGAAAAAGGAAGGCCGAGACGAAGAAGGTGTTGTGAGGAGGAAGATCCAACTCAGAGAAGCATTTGTCGGGCGATGGAGCAGCCACTAAAATAGCCACCGTTGGACACCAAGATGGTGCAAGCCATGAGACGATACAAATCGAAGTTAGTGGCGCTTTAATGACCGTCAAAGGTTAGAAAGGATTGACGGTAAGAAGGATGGCAAGGAAATCTCTCCTACTGTTGGAGTGCTCGACAAAAGCTTCGGAAAAATTCCGCTGACGGACGACTGAGTAGATGGATGGAACTTTGAAAAGTACGGAAAATCACAATTGCGTGATGGAGATAATCAAGGATGCCCCTGGATTACATCATTTATCAATCTCATGTAATTTTCTCTGGTTGTTTCTTGAAAAGTGATGGCCTGATGAAGGCAATCATCGTTGGAAAAGTGAATGGGAAGAATGGAAAAGGAAGATCTCGTATGGAATGTTTCGATAAAGTTGTAACGGATGTTAAAGAGAAGCGTTATGTTAGTAGAAAGGGGTTACTGATAGGATAATGGAGCGGAAAGCAGTGACAAAGCAATCTTAGGATGATTGCCTCATGATGAGATAAAAGTTTAAAATTAAATTGGAACGTATATTTATGTCGGCTATATTTTTCTAAATGTCTGAATGAATAAGTAAAATGAAGTTCCTTAAGGGAAATTTCACTTATTGACGTTTTTCAGGCGGCTGCCACCGATTATTCCCGTAGAATAAATGGGTGTGCATTCAAACATTACGAAATTCAAGATCTTTTCACAGAATTCAACAAGGTCATAAAATTGAGACGCATGCACAATTCCATTCTAGTGTCCAACACGAATGGATGTCACTTTCTTCGTAATTTACTTCGTCATGCATAATATTTTTTCCGCCTTGAAAGTCCGAGTGTCAAACTTTTTCGACTTAACGTTTAAAACTTCGCTTTATTATCTACATTTCAGCAGCGCAGTCAATCGGGAGGTCCACAAAGATGTCTCCGATATTCGCCGTTCCCCTGTCATCAGTTTCAATTGGTTACGAATAGTTCCATCATTTTTTACCCTTTCATCACAACGATACGCATGTCAATTAAGAAGTGACTTCTCGAGACAAGGAAGACTCTTATTATCTTGTTATCGAGAATAAAATGGATTGCACTCATCCCTATAGGTGCAGCCTTCCTAGAAAAACAGACTAATTTATGAAGAGAATTTAAAGGTCTTCAAAACAGAGATTTTTCAAAACAACACCATGGAAAGCACCGAATTAAATATATTTTTTTTAATATTTTGATTATGATCGATATTCTCAGCGTCGGAGCCTGTTCCATTCTCCAAACCATCATAATGTCCTTTTTCCGGCGATCACAGTCTCGAGAAAAGCCTCATTAACAATATGAATGGGTGAAAGGCTCTCTCAATGACCCACAAACACTGAAGAATCTCCGTCGCACAAGACTCATTTAACGCAACGCAAGTGACCGTCGAGTCCAAAGAGCGAACGAGTAAAATACTCCCGACGCTCAATCAACGTGTCAAGTTGAATGAATAGTGTCTCGGGCAGTGGCGAGGTTCTTCCTCCGTTCCTCGTCGTTTGAAATAGGTCACGACGGACTTAAACCAGAACCCGAGACGAGTGATTAAAGAAAAGAAAGCCGTGCCAATGTAAATATAACCGTCAGCAATGTTTTCTGGAGGATAAGTCGGTCCAGGGTGCTACCACGTACAGCACTTCCAACGCCCTCGTCAAAACGGACCAAGTTCTACTCTATTTATAACTATTTGCCTCCCTTAACAAACACACCCTGATTTGATGAACGACTAGGGAATAATGTCTTGCCTCGCCTTAATAAGGTTGCTCGGGTGCCGCGAATCGCGGAAGACACGCCTATGGGCTATTATATGGAGACAGAGTACACCTGTTATTGTCATTAGTGACGCGCTGAGAAAACGTTTTGAATGTCGAAATCCATGATTCATTATCCCATCTTCCATCATAGGTATACACCTGGGCTGGACTAGAGAGGTCTTAATATTGGATTCAAGAATATCTGCCCTGAGTTTAAATAATTATAGGAGCGTCACCAGTCATTGCATTCCCTCAAAGAAGTCACCTACTTCAACGTGAATAAGTTAATGTCGATAGTTTGGAGAGAAAAATCATTTCACCGATTTATTCATGGCATTACCGAGTTCATGGCCTTCATACGACAGAATGAAATTCGGGTAAAATAAGAAATACCGAGCATTAAGATGAAACTGAACTGTATGAGTTCACGTGTTGACCGATAATCTTTATCATAATCATAAGCAAACCTAAAAGTTATATATATAAAGTAAAAGTAGTATGTAAAGTAGTATGTAAAGTAGTATAGTAAGTAAAACTATATTAAAACTCACTTTAATTGGTCACTACTGTCCGCGCCAAAATGATACAGACTCGAATTTGAGGCTTTATATCTCAAAAACGGATGAAATAACTTTTATACAAGGCATTTCACGAGTTCGGAGCGAAGACAATGATTAGCAACACCATACAATCTAAGTGCCGCGAAGGCCGTCTTCGGTTCGTGCTCGCTTTCAAAAAATATAAAATATGATATGAAATATGTGGAGCGTTAAGTTTTACGACGTGGATGGAGTCGCAATAGAATTTCAAAAGGAAACTGATGGTGTTTGTTGTGTGACTCAAGTCGTCTACTTACGGAGAAACCCATGTTTCGAAAATTGAATAAAATAGTGTAAATGACAAAGTTAAGCTTTGAAGATACGATTTGATTCTTTCCCGGCGAATTATTTTCGTAAAGTCTTCTCGGGCTTCCTACCGGGTTAAATATTTATACAGCACCAACGTTTCAACGGACAACTCGTCCAATTTCGAAGATCCTTCCGGCCAATCAGGAGTAACCTGATTGTTGCAACAGTTTATAGATACGTCTCAACGGCTTTAATTTACTCACTCACCCTAAAGACGATGGACGAGTCGTCCGTTGAAACGTTGGTGTTATATGAATATTTAACCCGGTGGGAAGCCCGAGAAGACTTTACGAAAATTAAGCGTTTAAATTTTACGTATATCATGTAAAAAATGCAAATCGTATTCCAACTAAATTTACCTTCATTTTTTGCATTTTATATTGATATTATAAACAATCAAGTGACGCTTCCTTCCGCTACTCTCAAAATACGGGGCAATGTTTCATTATTACTGAAATAACATGCTTCAAAATAATTATTAAACATGTCCTTTACCAGCATTTAATTTGGAACTAAATTGTCCACAAACTGATATCTTCTTCTTTCTCTAATCCCCATATGATGTTAGGCGTCAGGGTCCCTCAGCCACTTTCTAAATTCCCTCCTGTTCTGAGCGAGTCGCTTCACTTCATTTATGCTCTTCCCACACACTGATATGCCTAGCATAAAATTAGTCTCATCCGTTTCCGAGATATTAATCCTCCAATTCGATTCTATGTCGTATAAAAGTAGGTATATGGGTATATAGGTATTTTGGCGCGGACAGTATTTCTGCCGGCCTTTCGTCGTCATTCAGAACTCCTCTATTTCCTTCCTTCCTCTTACCTTCCCGCATTTTCCCCTCCATTGACCACTTCAGCACTCCATTCCCTTTCAATACCCCTCCAACTACTTCCGTTGCCTCCTTAAAATTCCGTCCCATATAATGTTCCTCTTCTCCCAGTTTATCCTCTGAATCCCTCATTACTCCCACATCTCTCCAAGTCTCCGATCTACTCTCCACAGAGACCAAGTTACTGAATCATACAATGCTCTTTTCAGTATAGGTAGAGACCAGACAAATATTTTCTTCTTTTTTTAATAGTTTCCCATGATTACCTTCTACTTCACGAATGCTACCGCACTTACCGCAATTCGTGAACATATGCTACAAATACCATGAATATTTACTTTTTTCTCTGAGGGAATCTTTCTATTTTGCATATCAGCGAGTAACTACAATAAATTTTTCGCGGCTTGTTTGCAATCCTTCAAATTTTAACTCTCATTAACATTGTCCTTTCACGAACTGGGTCCTACCTTAAGCTTTCATACATTGCCTTATTCATCATTGCCAGCAGGTTTAGGCTTGACTCAGTTATACTTGATCATAACTTCAACGCTACAGACTCAATTTGCTCCTCCCTATCAACACTACCTACTATTCTCAACTTATTTTCTACCATAGTAACATTCTTCCTAATGTGATTCATGAGTTGGAACGTTTCCGTTAAAGATTTTTCAAGTTTCACTCAAATTATGCGTTGCAGCGCTGCTCAAACTAGGGCATTGCAAATCTCGGAATGGCAACTACAATACCTTCCACTTAAGCACAATTATTTTGGAAAATAAACGGAAATTTCAAGAATCGAAAAAAATATGGTTAATTGGGAGATTCCTCATGAATGCAGCGCTGCTAAGACCATGGTATAGTACCATGGCTAAGACTATCCGTTGGCGTGAAATACAAACGGTAACTTTTTGAACATACCTCGTAAATACACTAGCCATACATCCTCAATGAGCAATGATATTTGAGATAGCTTTCATGTCGTACCTAAGAAATAATTAGTCAAACTTAGCTCAGATACTGTGGTTGAAGTTTCAGAAAATTTAACTAAGGAAAAGCCCCATTGATCCAGAAGGAAATCACTGAGCAGTCCCACCTTCTGTTACCGTCACACCACTCAGGATTGGCGGTTAATTTTTTTGCGGTCAAACAGGTCATTGCCTAGATCATTTACCTAGTTCTTCCATTGATACTTCTTATATAAAAATTACCTACTTTTGTCGAGAGAGCAGTCAAGCTTTAATCAAGCAATACTACCCACATGAATTCGCATTCCGCCTTTTCGGAATAGGAATCAAAACTGTATTTCACGGGTGTATTACCAATTTTCACAGCCTTTCTCTTAATGGACCTAAAGCGCTATTATTATTTCGTGATCAAGTATTTCTTAACGCCTGCTAAGTGACGTTTATGTTTCTTCTTCAAGTCCACATTTTCACCACGAAGGTACATACACTACACCTCCACATACCATTAGTAATTATCGGTTCCATTTGCAACGTTCCTGACTTATCTCTCGGTGATATTATCGCATTTTCTCCTACGGCTCTGGCAAGTTTTTTACTTCTCTATAAAGTGCATCTACTATTCCTGATTGAGGAATTGAATGTTCTTTAAAGCACCAACTCTTCGCCTTTCTTACCTTGACCACCTAGTTTCTCATACACGGTGTTTAATTCCAATGAATTCTTAGACTTAATTCTGTTCTGACGTTTCCTTTCTCTTTGTATGTTCAATCCTGTCTGTCTTTAGGGTTATTTACGTCTTTTTCAAAACGAAAAAGATAAGGTTCAGAATCCAATCTCGTTAAAAATATTATTGAAATGAAATCAAATCTTTCTTTTGTAGTTGTTTCATGAATCAATTATGATAATGTTGTATCTTCGATATACTTTATTTTTGTCAGAATTTTTTCTAAATTTACTAGCGAAAATTACTAGGATAAAAAAGGTATCATTTAATTATTTTAACCGTGACTATCCCTCTATTTACTATTTTGGTTCTGGCAGAGGAAATTTTTCAGCTTCATATTCGTCATTATCATTAATACCAATGCAAAAATTTAAAAAAGAAAAAAATTATTTAAAACTCGACAGTTTAAATAAGATATCAGATTTTACATTTGAAGAATATGGAATGTATGACGTCAATCGTATTCACTCTGAGGAAAGTTCCAATGAGTTAGTGACCACGTACAAGTTCCGCTTGGATTCCATAATGTTGACAATGCAAAAGTGTTCGCAGCCATATCGTACCTCGAACACATATAAAACTCCAGTTGTCACGATATACCCTCTTGAATACTAGTCCAAGTCTTCGGGAGCAATTCAGCAACCATGAGAACCTTACTGATTCTCAAACCTGCCGTTTTCAGACACTCGTTTCTGTAGTATTCACTTATCGAGTCCCCAGGGTTTACCAAATTCGAGAATACAAATACCATCAAGTTATCGTACGTGTGTAAATAAGATTTTCAAGATGAAAAATGTGTAAACAATATATACACGGTGAATTTCAATGTAGCAGCTTGTTGCTATAAAGGACAAGCTGACCCGGCCACGCGTTGCTGTGGCTCAATCTGGTTAAATGGAAAGCGCACGTTTATAGTACGTTTAATTTCACAATTCTTATGGGTATACAATATATCTCAGCTGATCGATTGTTTTGCAGCTGGACACGCATATTTGTATATAATTTTAACGTCTTTACATGCCGTCACAAAGTAGAATATGTCAGGCAAGCATTTATTTCATCCGCTAGTGTCAATCGAGGAATTACAGGTAATGTTTACCTGAAATGTCGTGCAAGCAATATTAATGCGTTCTCAAATGGTCTCAGGATTCAACGGAAATCTTGCAATGATCGATCCAGAGCCTCGAGCGACGCTTTGTGCACCATTGCGCATTCATCCCAAGCAATAAGTTGGCATTTCTGAAATATTTGTCCCATGCCGGATGATTTGAATATGTTGCACGTGAGTGTTTCAATGAATTGCAAGTTCAATGGGATGCACATCCCGTCTCCAGTGTAATATTGTATTCTCGATATTGTACAAACCTTCATGGAGTGAACAAAACAACTAACCAAAGCTTCATGGAAATCGGATGAATGTTGTGGTAATGCATGAAGTTATCAATATTGTATCGATACAGTATCGATATTGTAATGATACTTTATAAAACTTTAATAAAAAACACCTAAATATTTTCACCTCAATTTTGTATCAACAATGTATCGATGTATCCATATTTTATCGATATTACATTATCGATATTATATACATTGTATTATCGATTTTGTAGAAACCTTCGCGGAGCGTACTCAATAACTTTCCAAAGTTTCATGGCGATCCGATGAATGGTGTAGTAATGCATAAAGGAAAAACACATTATATACATTCGATACAGTATCGATATTGCAACGATACATTCCTTTTAAAAAACTAAATAATTTCACCTCAATTTTGTACCAATAATGTATCGATTTATTGATACTTTAGCGATATTATATCGAAAAAGTATCGATATTGAAATATCGATTCCGTAGTCCTCTTTTCGGGAATGTACTCAACAACTTCCCAAAGTTTCATGGCGATCCGATGAATGGTGTAGTAATGCATAAAGGACATACACACACACACACACACACACACATACATTCATTTTTATATATATAGATTGGCGGGAGTAAACGTAATCTCATTAAAGCTTTGAAAGGTTTGAATGCCATATCATTACTTCAAGGGCGGAAGCAGGGAGCCGCAGGCTCCCCCATAACATTTCCTTGGGTCTAAGTTTATCAAAACCCTGAATTGGTCCTCCGCAACCGACCCCAAAATTAATAAATCGACGTTATGATGACCATTAATTTTCTCGCCCGAGGATTTTCTTGATCTTCCTGGTGGATACCGTCAGAGACCTTTTTTTCGAGAGGAAAACGTAAAAGTGAGAGACGGGGATGGATAAACGTTCCTGAAAGAAGAGATTTGTATCCGATAGAGGATCCGTCTTTATCAAATCCTCGTCCTCAAACGAGATTCCGAGGAACCACTTTCGCGCAAGCGAAGGCACACGGTCCCCTCATCCCCAAAAGGGAAGGACGAAAAAAAAAATCTGCATTCGGACCCGGATGCAGAGCATCAACCGAGCAATCTCCTTCCACCCTCCCACTCGATGGCGTTTATATTTGACCGCGGGCCCACACTCGCGGTCACGCTAGGGATTTCCAATTAGATCCCGTCCGACGGGCAAGGGAATGAAAAAAAATGCCTCCGTGTGTTCGCGCGAGGAGAGAGGAAAATTATTCGGCCCTCCCGCGCACAAATTACATCGTACGCGCGCGTAAAGGTCTTTTTCTCTCTCGGTCTCTCTCCCTCTCTCTCGAGCCTTGGCAAAGGCAATGCGAGGAAAGGAAATGGATGTAGGAGCGGAGTTAGGTCCAGGCCATCTTCCTGAGCTCGGTGTAAATAGCGCATCCTCCACCTGAGTTAGTTATTTGGGGGAGGGGGAAGCATCTACGATCAATTGTGCCATATTAGGGATATTGTCCCGACCAATAGGCATTTTTTGCTTTAATTAAGGAATAGAATGGGAGTAACCGAAAAAGTAGCTGAGTTACCGATAACTCTTTTGGTTACTTTTTTGGTATTGTTAATTTTAATCGTTACATTTTTTAAATGTGACTTTTATTGGTAATTTACTCACTTTTTTCTGAAAGTAATTGTTACTTTCTCCATTTGTGCTGTTATAATTTTAAAAGCTTCGCCACTATTGACATTAAAGCGTGAAAGTGGTCCGACACTTGATGATTTTCAACATCTTTGCATCCTTATCTCGCCATACTTCCATCTTGCTGATTCTTTTCTATTAGCAACCTACCATGGCCGAGATTAAAAGAGAATTCCTTTTTGAGTATTTATAACGCTATTTTGAGTTAACAGCAGGCACGAACACCGAAAATGTGGCTACTAGATACAAACTTGACATTGGAGCTAAGGTTCGTAAGTGTTTGTGCGGTTACTAACTTTTACAGAATGTACATGTAGTTTACTGTATCAATTAATATGTAAGACACCTTTCAACAAACTTATTGTAGAACAATCTAGTAAGTAATATAGAACAATCTAGTAATAATATAGAACAATCTAGTAAGTAATCGGGTTCAGTGTTCAATCCAAGAACACTTGGTTCAATCTATAGATTAAATATGAAAACGCATGTACCTGGGAAAAATGTGACCAATTAATAATTCACTGGATCCACCACAAGTGTACCAACTACGAATTAAAGGAAATGCTTTTTGCCAAGACCAAAATTCCAAGGCAATGATTTTTTTCTCTGTGGAATATCTGCTAATGTACCAACTACAGTGATACTATTGCTCGATTACGAAGTTCATGGAAATGTACGTAAAATATTTGTAGTGCGTATATTATATTATAACAAGACCTGACGTAAAAAACAGCGTGCAATAGATTTTCCAGTATTGAACCTCTTAGGCACGTTTCTAAAACTTTTTTAAGTAACTGTAATTTGCTAGTAGCTGTAGCTAGTTAACGTAACTGTGTCCGGCGAGGCGTAGTGGAATGATATCATAATGAAAAAACACTTATTCCACAGTTTTAGTGGTGGTACCACGCGTTTCAGCCGCTAAGCCATCATCAAGTACCGATGATGGCTTAGTTAGCTATGATGATGCTACCTGATGATGTACCTGATGATGGCTTAGCTGCTTAAACGCGTGGTACCACCATTAAAACTGTGGAATAAGTGCTATATCTTGTGTTTTTTCATTGTATCTAGTTACTTTATATACTTCAACTGATACTTGCACCTGATTACAAATCTAAAAGAGTAACTGAAGCTGATCCAGTTACTTTTTTGGTACTCTTCCTATCTCTGGATGGGACCTATTCTGCGGTCTGCATAAAACGTCCATTTTTGACGGTTTTTCGGTTATTCCTTTGGCCCTCGTAATTTAATACATTGGCTAGGCCACGAGCCAATAGGCGTACAAAGTTGCCGAAATACAGGTTTTTTTTACTAAGAGTCGAGGCATTAATTTTAGACAAAAAAGTTGAAATGAAAAGCTCTAGGTACGGTAATTTAAAGACCTTGAATATCAGCCCTCGTAGATCAATTTTTTGTTCATTAGCAAAAAAAAGCCTGTTTTTCGGCTAACTTGATTATTTCACGCTTAAAGAAGTTCGTTTTAAAAAGTTCTCTGAAAGACAGCTTACAAACTACAACCGTAGCGATGCGCTAAGCAGTGGTATTGGTGGATTAGACCAGGCGTTCGTTAAAATACTGCTATATCAAGCGGAGAACCTTTTTATTAAAGAGCCGGAAATATTAAGTAAGCGGAATTAATGGATTCTACTATTTCAGGTTTAAACGACATGAATCTTGATTTACATACTAGTATTATTTGCTTTTTCAGGTGCTCCAATTGCTTAGGCTAATACACCCCGCCTAACGTAAACTAGAACCTCAAGACAAACATGGTGTTCATACCCAAAGTGGGATTCGAACCCGCGACCTTAAGGCTATCAGACCAGTGCGTCAACTATATGGGCAATGCGGTCGACATATGCCCTACCTTGGAAGCTATAAATATTTATTGCAACGTAAATATGTTTAACACCGTACGGCGTGTTTTGTGGAGTTTACAATAATGTACACTGTCCTTCATCGCTTAATTTCATGATATCTTTTAGAATTGAATAGATCATAAATTGCAGGAAATGAAATAAATCAACAAATTGTAAACCCATGAGAAGTACTGATTATGCTGCGAGTACATTACAAATCTTAGACCTTGAAGCAGTCATCCAAACACAGTTGACTTCGAGGGCATCGATTGACGAGGACATTGGAACGATGAACAGGAGAATTTTTGGCGTAGCCCTGGACGAAACGGCAACGACGAGCAAAAAAAAAGAGAAACGCATGCACTCAAGAAGGGGGCAACAGGAGCGAATGGAGGGGGAAAGGGGACAGACAAATGGGCGCACCTCTATATTTGTACGCTGGGAACGGATCGGAACGCCGCCGTCGGAGAGGACGCTGATGAGGTGGGGAAAAGGAGACGCAAGGGGGATGACTACAGTGGGGGGTATGGGGTGAAGAGACCCTGCTCCGAAAGGGTTCGGAAAGGAGGAGCTTAGGCTATGGCGAAGAGATGCAGTAGACATCCTCTTAAGTGTTGAAGAAATTCCTCTCGGGTTCTCCACCGAGTAAGTTGGTCCATTGCCGACGTTTCGGTGCTCGACTCGTGCACCATCATCAGGGCAGATGAGTGTCGTTCATGAGGCACCTCATCTCCTGGCAAGGATATATAAGGCGGCCAAAACCTCCGGAACGACACTCATCTGCCCTGATGACGGTGCACGAGTCGAGCACCGAAACGTCGGCCATGGACCAACTAACCAGGTGGAGAACCCGAGAGGAATTTCTCCAATCAATTCGCCGGGAAAGCATACGCTCTTATATCCTCATAAGTAGTCATCGAAATAGGTTTTTTTACGGTTCTGCTAAAAATTATCACTATATCGTACCATCTCATCATCATCATAGGTCATCAATCTTAAGATTGATTTGACGCTCTCAACGCGATTCTCCAATCATCTAACCTCTTCATTTTTATAAAAATCCACTCTTTAATATCTTTCTCTGCTAGTTCCATATACCTCATACGAGGCCACCGTTTGATATTCTCCCTTTCTATTCACTTTGCCCTGGACGATTGTCTTCATCGGACCATCATGTTAGCCTGGTTATTAGATGAACTAAAATGGGAATCTTCTATCTATCTATCAGACCGTAGGCTGAAATTTAGACATAATCTTTAAACTAAGCTCCAAGACAATATTTTCACTAATGACGTTAAATTGCCAACTCCGACTTACTATGGTAGTCCAGACTAAGATCATAAAATTATAGAAATTGATTGCCAAACCGACATATTTAAAATACCCTTCTTTCCTAGCACAATTAGGGACATGAATAGTTGTAAATATACTCAATAGTAATTATATACATGTGTAACAATGGGTAGCATAATTAGTAACATGCTGGTTTAAGGCCTTAAAGCTCACTCTACTAACAGCATGTTTGTGAATGCTTTCCTTGCTTTTCAATTTTTTTATTTGATATGGGTCGACTAGGATATAGCTACTAATCCTCTTTAAGTATGATAGGTAAAGTATGCTTGGTGTAGATTCACTTCCTGCCACACACCTTCATGGTGGCTTGAAGGGTATTATTTAGATGTAGATGTGAATAATCAAATCATCTAACCTAACTGAATCTTAAGGCTCACACTACACCCATACCCGAGGCGGGATTCGAACACGTGACCTTTAGGCAGGCCAGCCAGTATCTGGCAGCCCAAAGGTCACGAGGTAATGTTACCGTTCTGACCGTCCTTACATTATTCAGCGCAGAATCTCAAAAACCCAACGAAAAAAACAGCCATTTGAACTGAAATTTCGTGTTCTAATTACAACAATGTGACCATGAAATGGCAGACAAGTTTTCGTCGTTGGAATAACACAAATTTAAGAAGCAGGCATTCACGATGTACGTATGATAATGACTTAATAATACAATAGCATACATTCCACAGAGAAAAAATCATTCGCCTTGACCGGGACTCGAGCCCGGACCCCCAGATTTTCAGCCAGTTACTCTACCAGTTGAGCTACCTGGCCGGAAATCAGGGGGTCCGGTTTCGAGTCCCGGTCAAGGCGAATGATTTTTTTCTCTGTGGAATATTTGCTATTGTGCTATTTCAGCGGGTAACACCGCTAAAGTTTTCACGGCTAGTACGTGATCTTTGAATGACTTAATAATAATTAAAGTATGACGGAGAAATGGAATTTTGTTTTAGAATCTAGGAGGGAAAAATATTAGAAAATTTAAAACAAATTTTCGGCAAAGAAAATGAGATATTTGTGTAGATAAAATCCCTTAATTAGATAAAATTCCATTCTACCCAGTTGCAGTTTTCTCAAGCACATATTTTTTTCCGCTAAAATGTATATCAAAAACAAGCAAAATTGATGTTTTTATCCATTTAATAGGGGTATGACCAGATTATGGTCTCAAAATATATCGACAGGTCGAACAAGAGCAAAAGCGGAGTGAGTGAATTAAATATGGAAGGGCTTTGGATCCGTACATTTTCACATTTTGCGTTGGCTACCTCTGAAATATAGATAATCATGTTTATACTTAGGTATATATTTTCCTTTTACGATTCATTCCCTCCTAATTCTTAATCACAGACCTTACTCTCGTCGTTCACACCCCAGCAGCGACTATCAGAATAAGGCAAATAGAATTGTCTTCGTTCTGACAGCGGAAAAAAGATGGAGATATATCGAACAGGTAGCTCATTGCGCTAATGGCTAAGTAGCTGAGATGATTTCCAAGATTCAGTAACTATTAAATTAACCGATCCATAAGAATTACTATTCATCAACATGGAGGGACTGCACCTTTATAGGAAAAAAACAGGCGTCACTAACTGAGTATGATGAAAGTTAAGTCCAATTTAATTATTATTGTTTTAATACACATTTAATATCCATAAGAGGCCGTATAAAACGCAATTCTTTTTACGGTGACGGGGGTAAAACGTTCCCGAACACACCATTCATTTTCATCCATTGGCTAGCATGCTAATGCCTCCTCCAATACATTCTAACCTCCTTGATTAATACGGATGAGTTGACTTGTTACGGAGGTAGGGGGTGGGAGGGGATTGCATCTCCGTCGTGGACCAGAATTGAAATTGAAGCGAGAGCAATAAGAAGGCGCGCCTAAGAATGACCAATGGTGATGGTAATCTTCACCCCTACCCGCCCTTTTGCAGGATTTTCACCCCCAATGCCACTCCCCTCCTGTCATCTTGATGAGGTGGCACGCGCGGACGGGAGGACGTTGAAGTAGTGCCGTTACATGGAGAGGGGTGTGAGAAGTCGCTTCTCGGAAATCGGCTCAGATGAAAGGGTTTATCAATCGCTGGGAGGATGGCAAGTGGCTGCACGCCGAGGAATGACGACGGGACCCTAGGTCATTCAATTCACGAGAAAACGCACACCGATCGACATTTGAACGCTAACTCGCACCACCAACCACGACAAAATACGGCTGTTATCAATACTCTTTCCAACCGAGCCCTTTCCATTTGCGACGATTTTTCTATTGGAAACAAGAAACAGCATCTATTTAAGGCTTTTCGAGATAATGGCTTCCACCGACACGATATTCACCGAGTTGCCGAGAGAAGAAGATGAACGAGTTTTGGCCTTGAACAGGACCGACGAGACTACTACTACGAGGGAAATGAATGATACCACCCTCGCCGTTATACCATACGTTGGCGGAACCACGGAAAAAATATCCTTGGCCCTTGCCAAACATAACGTCCTGACCAGATACACCTGCGTAACTAAGGCAAGGGACATTTTTTGCAGAGGTAAAGACCTTACGCCGATGGAAGAACAGAGCGGCATATACGAGGTCCGATGCGATTTTGGGAAGGCCTATATTGGGCAAACCTCGAGAGCCTTTAAGGAGGCTGATCCGAAAAGTGAAAGTCATGTCATTTTTTTTATATTTTCAGCACTTATAGAACCAAAGTACCTCTGTCTAATAAAGTAAAGATAAATATACCAACCCATACTCCTTTTTGCACAAATTGCATTTGGAATTACATACGATTAACGGCGAGAATGGCCATCACATGGGAATATAACGTTTAAAAATACCATAGTGACATGTCATTTTTGCAAAAAACTGATGTTTTATGCGAAATTTCACAAGAAATAAAATGACACGAAAAAAAGGAATCAACCTACCGTGTTTTTCGCTAAATCCACCAATTTCTGCGCTTATAGCAGACGAATTGCGTTAGTTGTCTTCAAGTGGCGCTGCGATCGCTCTAGCAAAAATGTATGGCGTATGAATAATATCATTACTAATGAGATATATAAGCATATTTCAGAAAAATATTATAACATAATGTTTGATAGTAATATTCTGGTGTTATAAATTTGTAAATTCATTGAGTACATGAATTTATTTCTTTAAAGTAAATGCTGAATTATTGACTCCATAGTCGAGCTGATTAAAATTATCATAAAAAAGAAATCCTTCGACTTGACATCGTATTTCTTGTGATACTTATGACTTTCAATAGCTTAGGTAATTTTCTTTGTGAAGTAAGGATATACTTAGACTTAGATATATAAGAAGCAGGCATATACTCGTACTTAAATTAATAAGATTCCTCAGGCAACTTGACTCAAGCAGTCACGAGCCAACCTCCTTAAGACCCGTATTCAAGAACACAGGAGAGCGACAAACAACAGACAACCACGCCTTTCAGCCAATACGGAGCACTTCTGGGAAGGCCCGACACACAATATCAATTTTGATATCAATGCTGATCAAGATCGAAAAACGCTATTTCCCAAGGCTCATACACGGGGTAATCAAAACGGCCAAGAAACCCAACAATTTTAACAGAGAAGATAGCTATAAGCTCTCCCATGCTTGGGAGCGCCTAATTGAAAAAACTAGTCAAACGGCCAATAAAAATGCGCCCACTTGAACATCAGAGCGCAGAACTGAATGGTATAAACATCTGCTCAGAAACACATCAGACCTGAAGACGCGAACTGAAACGTTGGCGAAACTGTTGTCACCCCAGAATGGACACACACGGAAGAAATCCTGAAACGAATGAGTAACGTATGCTAGGTGATCTTCACCCAGTGCCACACACCCTCGCGATGGCTCGTAGATTTCCTATATGTTGATGATATTTAAGTTTTTTTTTTTTGAAAACACGTTATAATATTATTTTTATTTTGCAATGATATACTGCACAAATTTTAATGAATTGCATAGGATTTTTTTTAATATATAAATTTATTTTTAAAAAAAAGCTTACATGTTGTAATTTCCCTATGGATGGGTTACAAAAAAATAAAATATTACAACATACAACAGTTACAAGCATACTTTCTAGTGTCTAGTCATTTGAATTATTTTTTATCTTGTATGGTCCTGCTAAGCTGATGCTTATCAGCAGGTTCCCATTTTACAATGTAGTGGTGCAATCACAATAGAGAGTTATAATTTATAAATAATAAAAAAAATAACAGTGCAGTTAAGGTCCTGCTAAGCCATCAGAAAATAAATGATAATTTCAAGTCAGAAAATATATGATAATTTAGAATGGAAGGAATGCATTATTTAAGTATTATTAGTGGCATCCTGCTCCTATGCCTCGTAATAGTGAAATAAAGATTTCGTTATGCAAATCGACTATCGGATAACACCAATGAAAATCATATGAATATTCAAGCATATTAATAAAAATAATTCAAGGATTGCGAACTAGACACGAATACTTTAGTGGAGTCACCCGCTGAAAATGCACAATTGCTGAATTTTCCACAAGGAAAAAAATCCATCTCGACCGGGATTCGAACCCGGACCCCGTGCTCTCCGGGGAGGTACTCTACCAGTTAAGCTACCAAGACTTCCTTCTCCCCTGTGATTGTATCCTGTTGGAAACTTCACCATATTAATAAACTCTATACGTAAAGCTTCTTTGGAATATAATTATCCGCTTTCCATCGCTTCGTTTAACCTCGTGGTTTTGCGAAAACAAATTAACGAAAAAGTAGTGATTCCCTTTACTTAAGGTGCCGCGGAGAGATTAAAAGAGGGAGCGGTGTCGCAGGAACCGCGCCTCGAACGGAGTCCCATCCGCGCTTCGTTTTGGGTGCGAAGCGCGGCGCAACTTCCTGTCCTTCGTCTTCGGCGGGTGCGGACGGATTCGGCGCCGCCGCGGTGTTGGTTGTTTCAACAAGCTACCCCCCCCCCCCCCACCTACCCCTCCCCACACTTCGGAACGGGAGAGTCATTGGCTCCTCTTCCGTACAAGACTCTCAGACAACCAACCATCCCTCCCCGGCCTCCTCGCAGCCTCCCGTTGCCGTGGTAACCTACCTGTGTCACCGCCCCTCGTGTCTCAGTCAGCCTGGGTGCGGGAGGGGGCGTACGCGTGCGCACCTACGGTGGAGATTCAGTTGAGATGAATCTACCTTCTCACGGACACTGCTCAGCTCCTCCCACGCCAAATACCGGTTCACAACTCTTACATTACGCCACGTTTTTTTGTGAAATAATCTGTGTGAGTTCAGGCCAAAGAAGTGATAATGTACTGAAGGAGACATACAAGCTGATTTTAGAAGTCAGCGGCCATCTTGGTAGGTACGGACATATGGATTTGCCTTTCGTGTCACTCGCACGGCTGAAGTTGTTTTTATACGTGGTAAAACTTAGTGAATTTGTATAAATAATTAGATGCATTTTTTAAATTCGCCAAATAAACAGAGAAAGGTGTGCACATTTGTAAAGAAGTGCCAATTTTGTACTTTAAGTAGACAAATAAACAGAGAAAGGTGTGCACATTTGTAAAGAAGTGCCAATTTTGTACTTTAAGTAGATCAAACTCTATTTTTCTTTACTGAATAACTCAACTCACAGACAGATTAAGGTAAAAAGAGACTTAATTTATATTAGTGACAACTGTTGTAGATGTCTCTTTTAATTGAGAAATTCAGGTGCTGTGTGAACATACTTCCCCTCCATGACAACTCATTGTTTTCTTTTCTTAATGTAAATTAACATTTAGATAATTAGTGTAATACTTTAACAGACTCGAATCAGTTTTATTAATAAAATTAACTCCCAGTGGAACCAAATACTTCTTTATTATTATTAATACTTCTTTAAATAACCTTAGGGATATTAACTGGCAACACTTCGCTGAAATAAGGGTAAGATTTCATTGTTATTTTCTCCAGAAGAGACCGCGCAAAAACAATGTTTTGTTCGGAGTAGGTAAGCCCTAATCGTTCCCAAGCACCCCCATTCTAATTTCATCGTTACCAGTAGGCTACCACGCCAATGCCTCCACCAATCTATTCCGTCTATTCTAACCTTGGTTTGGGCTGATGCGGTAGATAGTTTTTTTGTACGCGGTAAAACTTGCGGCAGCCTTCCATCTCAGGGATAGTTTCGAGTCCCGAAAACGGCTATATTTTTATAAGTTATAGCGGTAAAGCTGCCCTGCTTTAATGTAGCGTGGAAAGCAATTTTAGTTCAGCACTCAATCCTTCGGATGGGACGTTAACTGTGGCCCCCGTTCACGCCTTTCATTGACAGCAGGCTAATTCCGACACGTCGGGTACTCTTCCTCCTTTCTAATAAATTCTACCTTTTCCCAAGTACCCACCAATTCTTTATGGTGTAAAAGATCTCGGTTGTCAGTCAGCTAAAGAGCAACAATATCATTTAATAATTATCTAACAGTGGATGTGCACACACGATGAACGTTTAGTGACTATTCATCCCCTGCCACACACCCTAAAAGTGCCTACGTGGTAAACAGTAGATGTCGAGGAATAATTTACAGGTTTAAAGATGATTATGAATACACTCTTCAGGTGTCTAGATCCGGTTCGACTACCTGCCTGTCTGATGAATCTATTGATGTCCATATTATTAAATAAGATAGATAAAATGGCTTCACGAAGATTAGTTCTTATTTTCAAAAGACCTTGCATTCAAATGTTTCGCACTCCATGAAAACAATTTCCAAACGAAAAATCATCAGCGAGCACACACTATTGAATGAGATTAAAGCAATGCTAAGAAAATTACTGACAAATCGACAGAAGCAAGAGGCCAAGCCACCGAAACGATGCATCGGCAGAAAACAACGCGGGACGTAAGAGACCTGAAATCACTTGGGCAGCTATTGCTTCGATTCTGAATCAGTAGACTACTCCGTGCACAGCATGGCAAATAAAATAAAGTTCTGGTCAGATTACTGAATATAAGGAACTACAGGAAATAAGATACTATAGTCAACGGATGCCTTGGAATCATCTCTCAGTTGATAAAATACTCAAACTCTCAACTGTACATTCCCAATACAGTGCGTTTATTCCAAGAAGACGGTACACTCCGTGAAAGCTTATAAACAAGTGTCTCAGGTTTATAATATTTTACTTTCATTTATTTAATTTAAGTTTATTCATTTAAAACTCTAAGGGTCAGCTTCACCAACGACGGTAAAATTTCCCATTATCGGAGTTTACGTTATCTCCGTTAAAATTATTATCTCGATAATCTCTCGTTTGCGTTCCACCACAGTTATTATTATCTCGGTTTCACAAAACATCTACAATCTAGAGGATTCGCAGTACTGAGAAAGTAAACTAGAAAAGAATTGTTGTTATGTGCTTTTCGTTGCGTTCATTAATTCAGGATAAGTAAAATGTCAGCTTATGGGTTCAAATCAATTAGCGCGTTCCTTAATCCACCTAGTAATTGCCTTAAATTACGATAATTGAGCTCAAATGTCTAGACAATGTCACTAATATCTAAAAGTAGCTCACTAAATCGCTTGCGCGCCATATTGCTTCTACAGAATTATCTCAGATATATCATTAGCTTTCACCTGACGAAAACCTTCGGTAAAAATATTAACCGAGATAATGCCCCAAAACAGAGTTGTTAGTAGTAGTAATAGTAGTACTGGTGAAACAAAAAAGTCACATTACCTCGGTTAATCCAAAAATTAACCGAGTTAAAACGATTATCTTCGTTGGAGAAACTTGCCCTAAGTATCCATTTTACTAAGTGTGCAGTGAAGATGGCTCATAATCGCCCGAAGTTCACGCCGTATACCTAATAGCAGAGGACTCCTCCAGCAGGATGCTCTGGAGCCTATAAAACGACTACCTACTAGCACCATATATAACGGAGACTTTCTGAGCTTTGATAGTTTTCATAGGCCAGGGGTGGCGAAACTTTTGGCGATTGAGTGCCAAATTTTATGAAATAAGAGTATACTCGCTCGACTCGCGTGCCAACCCATCGAGTGAGATAGATGTATCGATCCAGTTCCGCGAGCCACTTTGGGCACGCGTGCCATAGGTTCGCCACCACCGTCATAGGCTATTATTAATGCATGTTCAATAGAGCTTAGGGGCTCTGAAATACAATGGTACGGCCAGGACACGAATATTTTCTATGCCTCGCAAACTAAACTATGTACCTGTAACGTCAGCGTCAACAATGCAGCGCATCCTGCCATTTCGGAGCTTTTTCAAATGAACTTAAAATTTGAGATTTCTCAATCAAATTTCTTTCCTTAAAATGAATGCACATATGGTGAGGAACGAATCTCAATAAATGAATTCTGTTTTCTTTGACGGAGGAAACTACCCTATGAACGAAGACAGTGTGGGCATCTTCATGTGGGCGGATGGAGTCGGAATGCTTCCAAGTGTCGAGAGAGAGATAAGATAAGTTTATTTACTCTGGGACTATATAATCCCACGGGGCACGAGTACATGACATTTAGATTTATTTATATTTTAAGCTGCTGATTAGATTTACAAAAACAACGTATGGTAATACCTACATACTGACATGCAGGAGACATAATATTAGAGATTGGTATTATCTCGGGAAAAATTACATCAATAGAGAGAGAGAGAGAGAAGAAGATAGGCGACAGACGGATTTACTCGACAGAGAATCACTCCCTCTCTTCCATCGTCCAACACCGCGAGAGGAAACGGACAGAGACTCAGGTTTACCGTCAAAATTAAGTGAATTAGATTTAGTACTAGTGAGTAGAATTAGAACAGTTTATCAGATGGACGAAAATGCGAATGCGAAAATCATTAACAGGTACCTGAGATTAAAAAATATAGACGTAGGCAAATTCTAAGACAATGTTTTTACCTATGATGTTAAAAATATTATCAAACTCCGAATTACTATCGTAGGCTGGACCATGAACATAAAATCAGGAAAATTGATTGCCGAACCGACAGATTTAAAATGCCTTCCTTTCCTCGTAACAATTAGCGATATGAGTAAGTGTGAATATATTCAGTAGTACATATACAAATGTATCAATGGAGGTAGTATCATGCTGGTATCCATAAGAACTTAATTCTAACCCAACTAACAGCACTTTTGTGCACTTGCTTGCCTCTTTAAATATTTTTTTTCAATCGTTATGTTCCTAGTAGAATCCTCTTTAAGCATGATAGGTAAAGCATAGTTGGTGCATATTCAACCCCTGCCGCACATCCTTTGATGGATTGCAGGGTTAAATGTAGATGTATAATATGAAAGGAGGAAGGAGGGATTAAAAAGGAAGTAGGAATCACCCATCGAAACCACTTTCTTTCGCGGGTCGGGAATGCAATATTAGAGAGCGGTTGACGTGAATATTCCTCTCGGGTGCGAATTCTTTGCTTAGATCTCACTCCAGCCCGAATCAATTCACAAGCGACTTCGATACTGCGAGAAAGAGAGTGTTGAATACACCCGCCCCCACTGTCGTTGCGGCATGTCAGGGAAGGTATGAAGTCAGGATTGGAATTAAACAAAAACATAGAAGCATTTCCACACTGTATTAAATACCGACAAAGGTTTCAACCAAAGAGCTATACTAGGCATCGCAGCTGATTTGAGAAGCCAGCGGCCATCTTGGTAAGTACGGACTTTCGGGCTTGCTACTCGTACGGATGAAGTTGTTTTTGAACGCGGTATGACGTAGAGTAGCAAGTATTGAAAGAATTATAATGAAATATTTTTTTAAATCATCAAAAAATAGCCCACAAACACGCAAAAAATATGTAGTTTAAATTTGTTAAACTCGAACTAGCTTTAGTAAAAAAAATTAATTCCCGGTGAAATCAAATTCATTAATACTTAGATAGTCTAAGGAAGAGAAACTGAGGCCGCTGAGATGAAATTTGGAAAAAAATTATTTTTTTTTATATTTATGTATAAGAAGCAATGTTTTGTAAGGAGGCGCCAGGTGTCTTTATCAATGTATAAGTTATGACCTTAATAATGACACCAGTAGTGTTGAAAATAGGCTCGGTGTTTAATGCAGCGTGAAAATAGAACTACGTTCTTTATTTGTTTCTCAACACAAATATAAATTATTTACACAAAGTGACGCCTTATACCTACTATTAATTATATGGTACGAAATTTCAAGCACCAAAATGACCTCGGACCAACACGGTTAATTGAATACTTCACCAATCAAGTTGTAAGAGGAAACGATGATACTTTTAAATTTGTGTAGCATATTCACTATGGTAAAAATAAAAAAATGGGCATAACTTAAAATACTAAGGTCTTTATCGTAAATGAAAAGGAAAAACTTTGTTATATTCCACCAATTTATTCTCAGGTACAACTAGTTTCGACGCAGCGGCGTCATCTTCAGGTACGAAGATGACATGGACGAAGATGACGAAGATGTGGAAGTTCATTTACGATAAAATGAACTTCCACAAAGTTGAGCCTGAGACGATGGAGATAACTAAGGTCTTTCTTCGTCACACAAGTCACGTTCGAAGGTTAGGCATAATTTTCTCTCTCGGATTATCTGTAAATTCTTTTATTATATTTTTCAAATATTTTCCTCCGATTAAATATTACACTAATTCTTCCTTGGCTTTTTTTTCAATTGGCAGCGCTTTGCCGTTCTGTTGCTGTTGTGTTCTTGAGTTAACAGATGACATTAGAGGGTCTTCAATTCCTTCCCTCTCAGCAGCCTTTTTCGAGGATTACCTTAGCGTTTAAAATGGCCATGATCTTTGAAAATGGAATTGCGCCGGTTCACGACTTTCTTTTTGTTTATTCATTCAGATATTTCAATTACTTCAGGTATCTAGATTTGTTTCCACTGCTGTCTGATATCCGCGGAAAACGGGTCACCTTATTTACGCGTTAAAAGCTCCTTCCTCGATTTCTGGGTCTATGAATGTCTTTACATACAGCGAGCCTTATCCGCATCATTTCGCTTGCCATGCACATTTTAGTTTCCCCTCCAGCGAACATCCTACTGCCTAGAGCAAACGAGAAAGATGAACAGACTCTCTCCATCAGGAGTAAGAGAAAAGTCCAAGAACTACCTACCGAAATTAATTAAGAATGAGAGCGTAAACAGATGGGTGAAAGATTTTTCGATGGATGAAATAAGTATTAGAGATGATGGATGCAAGGTAAGGAATGAAGAGAGTGAGAGAAAGGAGAAAATATGCACAGATGGTAGCACAATTTGAGCCGAGGGAAGAACCAGACTAGCCTCCGTTCGAAATAGGATCCCTCTTAAGGTCAAAGGTGACACTGGGAGGCACTTAATGGTATATATTCGAGGCGGTGACCAGTCGAAAACCAACATTGGCGAGCACCCAAGAGAATACTCCAGGGGTAGTTAAATGGGACAGGGGCAAGGAACGGAATGTTCAAACCAGTAATAAAACGTGCTACAATCTAGTTAACAAATCAATCGGTGACGACCTGTGACAGAAGAACAAGATGTTTTGCCAAGATGTTCCACTACCAGGGGCTCAAGAGCAACTTCAGTTCTGGCACGAGAGTGCTGAGAGATCTTTTAGAATTTCTTAAGATCCCACTCTTAAGCCTCATAAAAAACTGCCACAATATTTTCTTCTGAAGAAAGCCATAGCACGAATGTTTCGTTAGACAGGCGGCGACCCCTGGGATTCGAGAAGCATAGAAAAGAACTCGTGTTCCTTTTAAAAAAAAACACTCCAGGCCTTTCCACAGCCTAATTTAAATATAGCCGAAAACTGTCCTTCGAATTAAAGTCTAACCGTAAGCCATTCGCGACACCTTACGAAATGCATGAAACCTATGAAGGTCATTAACTAGTCCTCAAACTTGAATATCTTCAATTCAGGCTCTAACATGATAAGTGTGTATTTCCAAATTTACGCATCTTTTTTATACCATACGAAATAGATTCAATTTTCAAGGTATTAAAAAATTTTAATTCACCACAGTCCCAAAGTGAACTTTGAAAGACCTGATGATGAAGTTGTGCTCAAAAACTTAGGTCGACGAAAAAATTACTTTTTGGTGATAATGGCAATTATTTCAAGCAGTATCACGCTCAAATTCTACCATATTATTCCTGTGTCTTCTGAATAATCTCCTTCGTTCATGATTTAAACCAGCACGCTTAAAGCTAATCGAGGTCCATCCTCTCATTTTGATGGTCATTGATGACCAATGATGATTTGTTGGAAGCACCAAAGAGGTTTATTTACTGTACACTACTGAATTACTCTTTGGCAAGCATTTATATTTCAATGGAAAATATGATTTTGGAAAAAAAGTCCTTTAAATCCGAAAAATTTAGGCTTAAAATTTACAACATTTGCTAAATATTATTGACCAGGATAGCAAGCTACACTAAAATCATTTGGATATAGATACCATTCTACTTCAATGTCAAAAATCTTCATGAATATTCCCTCAGTTAAAAGACTAATATTATGATTATTTACACATATTCACCAAATATTTGTGTGGTTTGCCCTTACCATAGAAACGCAACAAGGAGAGTACGCACGCCTCTCCTAATTTCCCCCTCCCCAGCCAACTTGCCCCTAAGGGTTATGCCCTCTTGTATAGAATATAACTGATGATAATGAAGGAAAAAAAGAAAGGTTTGGTCAATTAACTTTGAAACGCAATGATAACAATAAATCTGATTTGTAGGCCACAATTTCACGACTGAGGTGTGGCCTTAACGTGCAAAATCCTTTTGCAATGATTTTGTTCTTGCTTCAGGTTAATGAACGACGAAAATTTGATTGAAAAACTTTTTTGTCTAGTCAACGCTATCTCAAACCAAAGTTTACTTAACAAGGCGGGGAACATCAGTTAATAGCTTGAAATGTTCGAGTGAACACGCAGAGGGGTCATAATTAAAATATCTCGTCACATCCTCAACAAACTATGTTTTAACCATGTTGATTCTGAGAAAATATGTTTCATAGGACCGGAAATGGAATTTTTGTAGTAGATAACTGTGGACGACAAAAGGCTTATTTTCCTACGCTCTTATTGAATTTTCAACTAACTTTTCGGATTTTGGTCTCAATGTAAGATAATATTAGCGTCTACAGAAAGCAGTCAAAGCGGAAACCACATTTGGCATGTAACTCTCTATGCCTGGGAAATTCTGGGAGCTTCAAAGATTCCCAAAGGTATTTATCGGCTTCGAAGTAATGCCCTATGAGATATAAGCGGCAATTGTTACCTGATTCTTGGACACTATAAATTATCACGTCTTCTTATCTTACAACTAAAACAACACACTGTAACATAGATTTAATAGTATCTCTTTGGAGAGATGTCCGTATTATACCAGTTTTGAGCCATTTTTAAGCTAATTTATTTACATTAACCTTTAGAAACCAAGGAATGGGAATGAAAAATGGCCCAGGTTTTGACGCATGATCAACGGTTGCTTGAAATTAATAGCATAACCACTAATAAAAAGGTTTTCATCAAAATTAGCAACTTATTTCTTGTTGTTCACAACTGCATAAAGGCATTAAATAGATCTTTTTTTCATTTGAAAGGTGAGATCCCGCATTTGAGTGAAAATTGAAATGGGACAAAACTCTGGAGCGATTCGAAAGTTTAAAGAGACTTCGCCAACTCGACTCATTTCAGATACGAATGTCTGTATCCCGCCTGCCTGCAACAGTTAACTGTCATTCCCTTTCCCAATTCTGCCATTCGTTTTTTTCCGTAAATAGAGGGATCCTACATTAAAAAGCATCTGCTGATTGTGCTAAAGTCAGGTTCTTGTTTCATCTTCACTTCGTGCATGGTAATATTCGGCGCGATAAATTATTTATCAATGTTTCAACTTAACGCCAAGTTAATTAACATCAATATTTTTTTTAAATATTTGCACGATCCGCAAAAAATGCTCTATTGATCCATGTTGTACACTTCACTCGCGTTAAAAATTTCAGATGTTCCTTCAGAAAGGTTTCAAGTTTCTGTCACCCGCTGAAAATGAGACGCTGGGTCGTCACGCTTGAGGCATTCAAAAGCGTTTCGGCCACCAACGTCCTTTTTGCTTGTTTTATTTCCTTTTGTAATGAATATTTATGTTTCCAACGAGCATTCAACGCTGGATTCATTTACTGAGAAGAAGACGACAAGTCCTTTGACAAAAAAAAAGAATGTAGAGGTTTTCAGGATCCAAAAATACGAATGTAGCACTCCCAATAATATATTACGGTATCCGTTTCTTTTCTTTCCCCTCCTCTTTCCTGGAGCGGCAAGGCGGCCATCCAAATCCCCCCCTCACGATCCGTCAATCTCCAGCAACTCAATTATTACCGCTCGTTTTAACATCTTCCTCTTCCTTACGCATCCCGGTGAGAGGAAGGAGAAACACACTAATGACAAAAATGGCCGCTCAGTCGGCGCTGAGAGATTAATTACTAGAGTAACCCCCCGAGACAAGAGAAGCCTTAGACTCCTCTTCCGGCTCTGCACACGTTCATCTAAATCAATCCATAACGTAGTTGGTTGTTTTAGTTATTTGGGGGAGGTGACCGAAAACTAAGGCTATTTGCGCCAGAGGAGATAGGTGGGTAACTGGGTAATGGTAGGATTTTTCAGGGTACGGAGGAAGGGTGGATAGAAACCCTGCGGCGTCATTAGACTTCTCTTAAATAAAGGCGTCAAGGGGACAACGGATTAGCGTCCCATACGACGACCAGAGTAATGGACTCGAAGTGCTCTCCACAAATCACTCAAGTGTAGGGACTGGTAAGCAAATGAAAAATCCGCCAGTGCCGGGAATCGAACATAGAGCCTCGGGATGGGAAGCCAGTACTAAATCCAACACACCAACCCGGTCCCTAATCCATAATATCCTGCATTCATTGCCACCTTATATAACGTTCTACTTGAAAATGATCACTGGTGTAAGCTCACCTCCCTAACCAAAACTGGTTCATTACTTGTTCGTTGTAGTACGCTGATTTTTCAAGCAGTACTCCGTGAATACTGGAGTACTGCTTGAACTCCAGTAATTTCAGATAAGGGTATGAAAAAGAATGAAGTACGTTAGCTGTATAGAGGAAGAGGAATGAGACAAATGTTTTATATGGTAAAAAGGAAAGGAAGTTAGTCGGAGAAAATAGACGAAGACAACGAAAGTAGATGGGGTACATTTTGAGAGAAAACGAAATACTGAAGAGAGTATTAGAAGAGAAAATATTGTAAAGAGCGGAAGAGTCCGAGGAAAAGTTGTTCTGAGTGGCATAACGGCGTGCAGAAGCTACGAGGTTTCAGGGATGATTTACTGATAACCGCTGATTGGAAAAGTTTGAAAGGAAATAGGCAAGCAACATTTGTGGTAAGTTAATTTTGTGGTGAGTTAAATGGCTGGTACCTAATGTCCACAATGCCACTAATTTTATTAAAATATTTACGATGATGACTGCAATGATAAACTTAAAGTACTAGATTGTGCCATCATCTAAGCGGGTTAGCCGAGGAAAAATACCTCAAGCGACTCTAGCAAAACTTGCGAGGAAACGGAAATATTTTAAACGCTCTCAGGTGAGTCATCCCGAGGAACGCTAGGCGGGGGTTGATGCATGGACCCCGACGAGCCTGTCCCCGTCGCGGAAGTACCGTGGAACATTTTCGCGCGCGAGAATGATAAATTGCACGGCCACTCGCGACTTCCCGCTTCCAACTGCAAGTTGAGGTGGGCAGAGACGTGGAGTGGTGAGACACATTCCAGGGGATATATATCGACTCTTAATGAGATGGCGAGGGCGACAGATTGGGACATCTTTTTTCGACGAAAAAAAAATGAGGGAGTGGATCTTATGAATTAACTCAGGCGGAGTTAAATCGAGGGCGGCCCTTCATGAGACGGTACTGGAGGCACTTAGAGGAGGTGTACCCGTCTCTTCTCTCTTTCCCTCGTCAATCCCAGAGAAAAACCTTCCTTCCCCTGCAACCTCATAGCATCAGGGCACACGTGTCGACTCACGAGGCGCGGCCTCTAAATGACCTTCGTTTTGTCTTCTAGGGGGCATGCCAAGTACCATCACCATTCCAGAGATCTCTCGACCCTCTTTTTTTCTCTCTTTATGAAACCCGTTTTCCGAAGCTGCGAGTGGATCTGCCACCCTTTAATGGACAGCAGAACCTATCGACGCAATCAGATCAGTAAAAATCGATATAGTAGCGTCACATTGACAGTTACAGCGATAATTTTTCTTATACCCACTGGGCACGGACCTTTGGAACAACAATTATTATGGGTCATTTAAAAGCTGGTTCATTCACGCATGGGAAACATTCAATGCATGCGCGAAATAAAACTATCCTTGATTTAAAAAAATAATGTTTTGCATGCCCTATATTGAAACTGGGACCGTGACGGAGCCAAACTTTAAGTAAGATTTTATTATATTTGTCCTTCATTGCACATAATCCACAAAAACTTCTCGATCGAGAGTAAAACACGGTCAAATCCGTATTGCATCCTTATTTGTTTTTAGTAAACGATAATCACTTCAATAAAACTAGCTCTTGTCGTCATTATTTCCCCGATTTCATTCACCTTCCGAATTGTGTACTCATTAGGTAACACGAACAATTAAAAATATTCGGCCCTACTTTCTTCATAGTATTAAAGCAATTAAAACCATAATACAACTCCACAGAATACGTTGCTCGATGTTTTAACTGAGGTTAAAACATCGCAGGTAGGTAGATTTGGATTTATAGGGTGCGTCGACAATTATGGTCATTTTTCACCACGTACAATCTAATTTATATAAAAAAATATGCAGGAATATAAATATAGAGTAAAATACAATGGCAGTATAAAATGTGTAAGTATATGATAATATATTAGAATTTACTTATGAGGTTAGTTTCCTTTAAAAAAGTAATGACATGCATATTAAAACGTCGTCTTCAAAGTGGAAATAACATTGCATCACAATAAAAAAATTAAACTTGGCAATTCCACATCAAAACTATATTTTAAGGGCCAGTTTCGCAGCAGACTTATATCTTTAGGTGAACCTGAATATGTACGTACCTAACTCGGAATTCAAACTCTTCACATGAAGATGGAATTCTGTTACGAAACCGGTCGTTCTAATCAATTTTTGAAGTGGAACTTCTAAGACGATTTTTACACTGAGACACAATGGAACAATTCCATTAAGTAGTGCCTTAGACAGTGTCTTACATGAAAGTAACAAAATAAAGGTGGAACCGCAGTCGGCGTGCAACGAATAATTCAGAAAAGTTCAATGGTTTGTCTAATCATTGAATACTTAAAATTAACAATCGCCAAAAATTATAATTTCACGACCGTTTTCGTATTACTGTAGTTATTCTGGGGAAGTGGCCGGTCATTTACGCCATTTACATATAGGTGAGGAAAGGGGTAAAGGTAGGGATTTTCGAGGAAATGGGAAAAGGGTGGAAAGATATAAGGCGTCGGCATTAATCTGTTCTCAATAAAAGGCACCTTGATAGTGTCACAGTTTAACGTTTAAGCATTATTCTCGTTTTGAAGTCGTGGAAATGCATATCAACACAAACAAAAAGTCTTAAAAATGTACTAAACTATGGGATTTGCGACCCAAAAAGGTACCCGCCCAGGTTAGACAGTGTGGCTCCTAAAGGCCGCTTTACACGATACAATTTTCCGTACAATTCTTGTACAAGCGCTTGTATAAACTGAACGAAATTGTATGTTTGTCTGAATAAAATTAGAACAGGTTCTATTTTCCGTACAGTCATTCAGACATTCGCACAAGCGCTCACACAATTTGCCGCTTTACACGGTACAATTTCCTCATACAAGCGTTTGTACAAGAAATTGTACAAAGAATTGTATCGTGTAAAGCGGCCTTAAAAATCAAATCCTACGAGTTTCTACCTGACTCTCCCTCGTTCGATGATTGCACCCAAATAAAATCACAGAAATACTAATTATGGGACGGCCCCTTACCACGGATATATTTGTGAACGCCCGCGTTTCAACCGTCGGGTGTACTCAAGTATCGAGCAACAACATCTTTTCATAACGCTACGAGACGCCGTAAGGGTCAGTGATAAGGAGTGTTAGGACACAAGACATAAAAACGGAGCTAATAGGAGGAAATGAGGAGCTGTGATAGTGGATGGAAAGAGAGATGTAGTGAAGCAAATTGAGTGAGAATGAAATCGCTATGCCACTCACCGGAGGGTCCCGGGTTCAAACCCGGGCAATGACCTTTCTGGACGCCCCCACCTAAAAACCCTTGCGATTCGATTTTCTGCGTGTCAGAATTTCGTAGGAAACCGCAGGTAGTCCAGGCAAAGGAACCTGCCCCCTTACCCAGAATACGTCAATTTCACAGGCCAATGGCTTAGTACAGGGTGAGCTCTACTCTCACCTATCAAAATCCAACCTTTGGGTTGAGCACACATTTTGAATATAATCGTACCCAAATTCCAACTCAGTGGTGTCAGTTAGGCTATAAGGGGTATAAATGCATTTGATTCCCCCAGGGACTAATATTATTACTAAAATTGGTTCAAATTGTACATATTTTAACTACATAGCTGGAGCTTGTTGGCGTGTTTGCGCACTATCCACCGTTTATTTGATGATTTTTTTGATGATTTTTTTAAAAGTATACCATTACTAAACTTAAAACTCTATGTTTTACCGCGTGCAAACAATTTCATTCGAGCGAGTAACGCGAGTAGTAAGTCTGATATATGTACCTACCAAGATGGCCGTTGGCTTCTCAAATCAGCTGCGATGCCTCCTCCAGTAAGATTTTAAACCTCCTTGGTCCAACCCCTCTTCACCCTTTAGCGTCATGTAGTATACAATGGACACTACGCCATGCTTTAAAGTCATCCCTCATCCAAGAGCTCAACTTTATAAATGAGATCCTATTCTTTCTAAAAACGAAAATACGCCAACTGATTCCTCGTGTCACCCTATTATTTCTATTCCCGACGCACACGTGCTCTCTTCTCTGTCACTTTTATTCCGCAGAAAAAATGTAATATGATGCCATACCCTCACCCTACGCATCTCTTAACGACTCCATTGTGCAATTGTGAGAGATTTAATGATTAATAGCCCTTCAGAACAAGTAAGTGTTCCCGTTGTATAAAAAAAATCAAAGAAAACAAACGCTACCCAATTATCCCCTTTTCATTATCTCCCCGCCGCTGGTCAAGTTCCTTTAATGTTGTGTCTCCATTTTATTTCCTCGGTTTCAACTAATCTTCTATCCCTTACCCTTCTTTATTTTTTGGTTCGCCGTCCAAAGAACAAAATAAAAGCAGGACAATTAGCACAAAGACAATAAGATCTTCCAACTTAGAATTTCCGTCTTGGCAAGTGTCCCCGTGAGTTCTCTCAAAGGAGGAGAAGGAATGTACGTACTTCATCGTGGCCGGAATGCCCGAAAAGATTTCTCTAAAGAACAATTGCCGTTGCGAGAATTTTCAATGCGCCATACTCGATTTGTTTCACGGAAAATGAGAAGGGCTTGTTAGGTAAAATTACATGGGAAATAATTTCCCGGTTTCCCGAAATATACAGGTTCCCCGATGGAAACAACTCGGAACCCAAATCCACCATTACTCTCGGTGCTTTACCTTTATTTCATAATTTTAATTACACTTGTTAAATCTTGGCCAATGTCTGAATTTAATGCATAAATTATTAGAAATGAAAATTATTTCAAAAATTATGTCTCTATGGATTTGAACATGAGTCAGCAGCCCAAAGCTCTACCTGCAGGGCTTACGTTCTTGTACCATCCGTCCCTCGGTACCTTCATTTGCTATTTAGTAAGCACCTTGGTGTTTAAAATTCGGCTTTAATCTATTGACAGTGGCGCCATGCGCACGATATCGGCTGCTTTGTGACAGAATATGCCTAGCAATTCGATTGCATCTTGTTCCTTTAATGCCTCTAACATTTCCACGGGGAAAGAGGACGCCTCGCAACCTTTAACAATTAGAGCTAATTTGATGAACCAGTAATAAACTCCCCACTTCATGGTTTGTATCACAGATTTGGCCATGTCCAAAAAGAATAATTGCTCAAGATATAAAACACACGAATATAATGCTCTAGGACGGCTACTTCAAAAATGTTACACGCGAATGCCTCTATGAAGGTAGAGAGGAGGGAGGACTCGGCCTGAATGACATTGGTTTACAAACGAAAATTTTATTTGCAAAAAATGTCCTTAAAATCTTGGGTGAAGATGAGGGATGGCGGTAGTCGTCAAAAGATGCGTGAACAGCGGCTTCAAAAAAAATAACTTTCGGAGGGGCATACGGGAGACAGAAAGGGCAGCAGACATCCTAAACGATAACGATGCGCTCGTACCTAAACCTATGTATGAACGAGCACGGGAGCTACAGACAACACCAAGAGGAGGACGAAAGAGGAACTCTCGTCAGGGGAAAACTTGGGCCTCGAACACATCTCCCCATAAGATGAAGAGTAAACTCTTTGACATTATTTGGGAATAGCCTTAACAGGAGAGGAAAATTGCCAGTTCCGAATGACCCCAACATCTCTTTGTATCAGGTATGGGGAGATTGAAAATATATGCCACAATTTGCTAGGGTGCAAAGATAAATTTAAAATATGGGAGGCAATAAAAAATTATATATACCTATGGATTGGGAGATTTTCGGTGAAGGAAGTATAACGGATAAGGACCTTATTTCCCGCAACTTTCGGCTTTTTCCAAAAGCCCGGAATGACGCTATGCTTACGATAACAAAGAATTATATATCTATGGAGCCAAGAAATAGGTGTGGAATCCAAAGAATTCTATATGATAAAAAGAAATGGCACCCGGAAAATGTTCTCAGTTTCATAGAAATTGCAATAAGATGGATCACCAATATGTGCTAATGAGCACTTCATTTGATAGCACCTTAATTAGAGCATATGAAATATACAACTTTGTATGCTACATTTTCGTCCTGCAAAGAGGAGGAAATGGACCGTAGTTTAATTGGTTGAAGAACCTAGCCAAAAATCAGAGGATCTGGGTTCGAGTCCCGGTAGCGGCGACTGATTTCTTTTTTCCCTTTGGAATTTCTGCTATTGTCCGATTTCAGCGGTTAACGCCGTCACGGTTCCCGCGACAAGTCGCGATTCTTCAACTTTTCCTCTCTTTCTTGCTAAATGTCGATGCAACGATAACACGAACAATGGCACAGAGGAGATGCGTTATCCGATCCCAGCGTCAGGTTTTTGTGGACTAATCCTCCCTCATCTACTGAGCGTACATCTTCAGCGAGTTGTTAATTTTTCAGCTGTCACTTTCGAGAGACTGCGCATGGAGCTTTACCGTCCCAGCCTTATCGTCCATTACATGGCGCATTGTCATGGATAAAAAAGAAGATAGTGAGTCCGACTCTATCCTTCGTATTCCTGATAATGAAACCTACAACTAACGTAAAAGCTTGGACGACAAATCTCCACACGCGACAGTTTCCTAAAAGGGACAAATATAAAATGATATCCTCGCTGTTTTTTCTGCGCGCCTATTTTATGTAATTTTGAATACTAGAGAGGTTATAATGCACTGAAGGGTGCTTCATTCCTATGTTGGAAGCTAAAAAAGCTATTTAAAAAAAGCTAAAAAAAATACAACGATGGAATAAATAAAACTGTTTCAGCGGTAATTTTGTGCAATTTTTCCATGATGGACAAAAAACAAACTGCGAATTTCACTGAAGATGAAATAAATTGTCGAAATCCGGGTAGTGATTAAATTATATCAGTGAAATTCGAAAGTTTTTTTCTGCCCATCAAAGCTATGGAAGTTAAAAAAAAAAGTACGACAGCTGATTTGATGAGTCAGCGGCCAGCTTGGTAAGTACTTACTTACCAAGTATCCTAAGTACCTACTTACTACGGACTTGCTACTCGCGATACTCGCACGAAAGAAGTTGTTTTTCGCGCGTAAAAATTAGAGTAGTCAGATGAATAATGGAATGCATTTATAAAATTCATCAAAGACAGATGAAAATGCGCAAACACGCCAACAGTCCCCAAATCTGTAGTTTAAATAGGTTAAATTCAGACTACTTTTAGCAATAAAATTGAATCCCAAGAGAATGGAGTGCATCAAAACCCCCCTTCAATAGCCTTAAGAGAATTAAATGATGCCGCTGCTATGAAATTTAGGCACGATTACAATGTTATTTATGCTTTTAATACACATGCTGTCTCCATAAAAGGTCGTATGAAAATCAATGTTCTGTACGGAATAGGTGGTGCCTAATCGTTCCCAACCACTAATTCTGGCTTCAGTGTCACTCATAGGCTAGCATGTCAATGTCCCCACCAGTACTGATCCTTTGCTGTTACATTTCCACGTGCGTACAACGCATTGCCAAAAGAGTTAAAAGAGACTTCATAGAAGAGAAGGAGGCTTCATAAACTACTACTCAAAACTTACATCTCGTGAAAATCCACCTATATCCTTTAGATTGTTGATAAATTATTATATTCTTTTTTCATTATTATTTTTTTCGCATATATATTTTTTGTTTTATTTTACTAATTTTAATTATTTTTTTATTTCTAAGTTTTATTTTATATATTTTTGATAAATTCAGGTTATATTTATGGTATAATCACATAGTTTTTATTCCACTGGCTGTCATCCTTGATATGCTGTTTTATTTTCATTCAAGTTTAATAAGGATTTCTGTTATTTTTATACTCACTTTATAGGGCTATATACTTTTAATATTTTAATAGAATCAATTTTTTACTTAAGGGTAGATACGCTCTTCACAAATGTACCTTTTTTTTATTAATATTCTTTTTATTCACATGTGCAACTCAATGAATCCCGCCTGTAATATCTTTGATTTATATAAGGTAAAATGTTTTCTACTTTTTCTTTTTTAGATTTTACAACGTGATAATTCTACATTTTTACTTTGTGCTTAACCTAATAATGTAATAAGACATACATGTATCTATTATGCCCTGGGCGGGGGGTGGAGAGGACGGTAACGTCCTATCCCGCCCAGGTAAAATAAAAATAAAGTCAAGTCAAGTACATTCGAACTTCCTTGGTAAATACCGCTGTGATGATTGCACACGCTCGTGCTATTTACAAGGGCTACTGTGTATAAATAACCCGAATGAGAGAGTTGGCATGACTTTTGTTTCATTTCTCAGTGTTTACATTTTATATATTTGGGTGGTAAAGGATTTCATAGGGAGGGAGTGAATTTCTAGTCTTCTCGGAGTGTATATGTACTTGCGTGCCATTCACAAGGTGCAGGGTGAATTACAAGCTCAAGTGTTTTAGCGTATATAACCTTAATTTCGTTTTCTTTTTCTTTAGCGAAGCTTGAATGAAAGTTCTCCACAGCGCGCCGTACAAAAATACTTAAAAAACCTTGGATGTAAGCGTGTCTGACTAATAGGAGTAATTGAGCATTACCTCAGTAGCAGCTGTAGTTACACAATTCTTAGAAGAGCAAGAGAAAAAATGGGGCCAAAAAGAATTTCTCAGAGAACATGGGTCGATCTTGCCGGACGAATCTTGACACACGACGCTCTCATGACAACAATCTTCGACGGAAAAGTATTGGAAAGTCAAAGGAAGACCTTGGATGAGACATATGGAGCAAGCATCAAAGTATGTGAAACAGAAGAAGTCATTACGAAGAGGTTAGCCGGTAGAAGAATCAAGAGGAAAGTTGTGTCAATTCAATTCCACGATTTATGTTCAATGACGACCATTAAGAAGCGACCGACAGCTGAAGTAATTAATGCTAACCGGGATAGGTGAGTTCGGGGCGGGGAAAATGTTTTCTTTTTCATGGAACGGAGGAAGCGAGGAAAGAACGGAGAAGAGTTGGAGAAAGACATTAACCTACTCTTGAAACATGCCAAGGGAAAAACGATTTAACGTTGCATCCGACGGAAGGAGGACTGAATTTCAAGTTAAGATAGGAATTAATCTGAGCAAAATCTTCGCCCCCGCTGAGATTCAAACCTGGGCCCTCGGCATTAGAAGGTGGTGCTCCCTCTCCATCACACCAACCAAATACTTGAGAGTTGCCATTGGGAATGCGAATCGATTGGTACGAAGCTCCTTAACTCTCCTTATACTTTACACATACAATTCCGTGTAGGTCCAACGGGAAGGGCGTTCGGCTACTAACTGCGGTTCAAATCTGGGAGAAGCCTCAATGAACACGTCCAGCTAAACGGTAACTATAATTTTACTTGTATCAGGCTCTTTTAGGAAACCTTATTCAGTGCAGATAAAGGTACTGGAGCTCATATACCCGGATGTGTGATTTTCTCGTGCCATTGGGGATAACAATAGGTGATCCCTACCTTCAACGAACAAACAGGTCTCCGTGATAATTATCGAGACGGTTATCACACATCCAGCAGTTTGATAACCTTCGACCCATCTGTAATCCTGAGGAGTACTTTGGGATTACTACTTCCCATGGCTTTATTGAACGTGAATACCTCATTGTAGTTGGACTTGAATATCTTCGATGAAAACAATCGTTCTGTACAGTTCCGATGAATAATACACTGGATTCGGGGCAGAAATACGCCCCTAATATGTAACGACTAGTACTGCCTTGCAGTACTTGTACTGAGCTTGTAACGACTAAACGTCCACTTTGATTTTTATTTTTATTAAAAAAAATAAGGTGCGCGTGACTTCAATAATTTTCCTCGAGACGTGCTCGACATAATCGCTCTCACCATACAAAAATACGGTTACTCTAAATTGGAACAATCTCTACTTTGATGCTGTCGTGTCATTCTACGATCCTCGCGACCCTGTCACGCCGAAAATCTCGACAACGACTCATTCCCTTCCTCGCGTAATTGACTCCCTAGATCGGCCACAGCGGCCAGGAAATAAAATAAATAGCAATGACAGTCATCTTCCCAATCGGTTGATGGCATCCAAATACGCGTGGGATGGAATTAGGAGCGAGCAAATTAGATCGTCGTGGTCCTCCACACCAATGACGAACGAGGAGCTTTGGTAGGTGGTGGGGTGGAGGTTAGGGAGTGAGGGGCGAAGTCGTTTGTGAAACCGAAAAGGGTGGAGTAAAACGTCGGGAAGGATTAGAAAGATGGCGTGCCTCTTGGCAAAGTCTCTGAAAAAACAATGAAGTTTTGGTTTGGCTGAAGGGGGTGGAGTGAGAGGGGGAGGAGGCGTTCCTCTTGGCCCTCTTTTCGAAATCTCGCTTCCCTTCACCCCCTTTGATCCCAAACACCCCTCTCTTGTCGCAGAAATTCACCCCCCAGAGAGAAAAACTATTGTGTTCTTCACCCACCCTCTGCACCCAACTCTCGACTCGATTGCCAACCGTCCTCCCTCCCCCGCCCATTATTTTCCAACGAAAACAAAAAAAAACGCGGCGGCGCGTCACCCGAAAAGGTGCTACGAGATTGCCCGACATTATCAGAGGCAGTCGGAGGCATCCCTCGTGACCACACGAACGTACGCGCTTCAGAAGTTTTTTCTCTATGAACTCCGCGTGGAATTAATTGGGACCCGATACATTGTACTTCACCCAAGGGATGCACCTGCAGACTATTAATCACCGATGCTCACCATGCTTGGCCGCAAAGGACGATTCACCGACCCTGCATTGCTCGCGAAGGAAGAGAGATCTGCGCCTCCTACTTTTCAAGGAGTTCGCGCTAAATGATGAGATCGATCTCTCTATTCATCCGTATCACCAACATCCACTGATTATCCTGCAATCTCACTCCAGGGTTGGTGGTAACGGGTAAATCATCACCAAGCATACACCACACAAAATGATTGATAGTTTACCGCCGGTTACGGTAGATTTTGTTGGAGTACCTCTACTCAACTTTGATTTTCAATCAACAATCCGCTCCTACGATATTCAATTCCTCCTAAGTATCTATTCCACCCATCTAATCTGCCTCCTCCTAATTCCTTCTCCCCCCCGAGTCATACCGTAACCACCGAGTAGTTACGGTCGGTCATACTCGGCACCTCCTCAATCACCCACCTTTCCGTCCTTCGTACTTACTTTCTTCATGATCCTCCCCACCCACATTTCGAAAGCTTCCAATCATTTCTCACCATCTTTCCCTAGAGTCAACGTCTCAGATTCATACACATAGCTGCAGCCATGTTCGACCATATCATGCTCTTCGCAGACCTTTTCATCCCTGCTCAATATTCTACCACGTATACGACCATTAAATAAACATATACCTACCTATATTACTTCTGTTTTCAAAAGCCCTTTTTCTCAGCTAATAGTCTTTAGTGATGAATAGAATGTTAGCGGATATGACTTTTTTTACCAACCTCGAGCATAAAATATTCAATATACATTTGAATTTAATGTTTCTAATTTAAAATAAAAGAAAAATTCTCCACATAAAAGAGTAACCAAACAAGAACGTCCCCATGGCGGCTTCGTAAATAAAGAACAAAGAAGAAAGAATTATTGTCGATGGGAGACATGTATGTCGCTTATAATGTGAAAATAAATAACTAATAAGAGGTACTTTAAAAACTTTGCAAGTACGTTCACATTAATAAACTGTTTGCAATTTTGTACATACACTTCTCTGACTATTTCATTTCAACAACCCAACAAAAGTCTTTATCATTTTTTGGGGGTATAATTTTTTTATACGGCAAAGGTTTGCACAGGTTCACATGTATTGCTTAATTAGAGAATCGAGTTAATTATTCACGTTCTAAAAGGTTAGTACTTACGAAGGAATATATTTTTATTAGTGAATTAGCCATTTTTGTAACATACTCTATGCTCATTCCCAAGAATTCAAGCACGCGTGCAGTTAATATGAGCAAAACCTACCCTGTTATCAAAACTACGACCCCTATATCCAGGGGATATGTAAAAATAAGGTTGACCTTTATTAGACAACTGTTTCACTGGCGTTAGAGTGAAACGCGGTGAGAACCCAGTATTCATGCAAGCGACAAATATTTCTGACATCATCGCAAAACCTATAAGCTTGTAATTTACCTAAAATATCCAGTATAAATTTTAACGAACGGTTTAGTAGTGATCAAGAGATGCTAGGGATCACTTAAGTGTCCAGGGTACGCGAAGGCATTAGCATATCCTTGAGTTCCTTTCAGCAACACTCTCACATAACCTGCTCAAATTACATTATCAATATCCGGCAATGTAGATTCTTAAGCATTATGGTATGAGCATTCCCTGATGGGGAACACCGACCCTTACTGAGTAGTGCCGTGGCCTGCATAGGAACCCAAGCTTTCGAGGAGTGGTCCCTTGGTGAGCGTGTAGGAGAGTAAGGGATCCCTTCCAATGAGCGAACACAATCCTGGTGCCTTAATCGCACGTAATGGTTGTAGTTATTCGGGGGAGGATACCGATAGCTGAGGTAATTTGCACCATTTAAGATAGTAAGTAGAGTAATTGGTTAAGTGCGGGGATTTTAAGGGAACGGAGGAGAAGGGTGGAGAGAAACCTGGCGTCGACATTAGCCTAATCTTAACGGAAGGCATTTCGAGATGTCCACGGTTTAACATCCCACACGTCGTGCTGAGTGTTGAAATGACGTGCTCTCCACACAAATTTTAATTAGGGACCGGTACACCAATGAAAAATCTCAGCCACAGCGTGGATTCAAATCCAGGCACACGGGATGGGAAGCCCCTACTCTAGCCAACACACCAACTCGACCACCTTCATCGCACATTGGTCAATAGGCAGGGGGGTGGGGGTCTGGGGCTTCAGCCCCCCCACCCGAAATTTTTTCCCAATCCTTTTCTTGCTCTGATTCTGTTGACTGGACATGATAATCCGGATTACACAGCGTATAATTCAAGTGTTATGTGTCTTGAAACATGATCACTAGTTTGATGCATGCGTGTGGTTAATAATTCTTATTTTCAATCTGATATGTTGTGTATGCGTTGAACTTCTGTTCTGGGGCCGGTCAAATTAACTGCTTCGTAGCAAGGAAGGAGTAAATTTAACCAGTGAGAAGATATAGGAATGGGCACTGTGAAAGTAAATACCAAGCTCTGAAAATTAAGGGAAGAGATTTGTCACATGTTGGCACCGAAATAGCAATGATGATTTGTTTCAAATTACGCTCCACTAGACCTAGCCCTCCCTCCTCCCCCCCTCGTCCCCCCCACCCTCCCCAAATCAAATTTCTGGCTACGTACCTGTCAGTAGGTTAACCTCTAAGTAACCTGCCGCGCTTAGTATGAGGCCGTTGATATTTTTACACTCGCCGTAAAAGTGATATTCGATTTTTCACCTCATTCAAGTACCTGCTCGACGGCAGAAGAATGCATAGGTACAATGCGATGGACAGAAAGGAAGACCACAGAGTGTCCCAAGGTTGGTAGGAAAATACAGATGTACCCAGGAGACAAAACAGGCGGATAAAATGTTATTTCAAGAGGCGATTGACAACTTTGGTCATCTGCGACGCTTAAAATACAGGTAACCTGTTAATACCTGTAACTGAGTGATCAAGCATGAAGAAGGATTATTATGGAAAAGGAGTAAGGGCGGAGAGGAACCTTGCGTCGGCAAAAGCTTAATCTTAAAAATGGCGCCAAGAGGTTCTGAGGGATTGAATACCACATTTGAAGTACCTACTCTCCCCGCGTCACTCAAGCCGGGACTGCACTGAAAAATTAAGCCACAGCCTGGATACGAACCCGGGTATTAATGGTGGGAAGCCAATACCTCAGTAACGACACCAAACCGATTCGCAGGTGAATTGAAGGTGTTGTGGTGTAATGGTCTTTTGATAGACGGAGGAACGCTGAAACGCTACAACGGATGGAGAAGAAATTATTTTATTGGATCGGATTCAACTCACACGAATGCGAATCTGACAATAACAAATGAAGAGAAATCAAATTTCGGACCAAGCGACGCACCATAGACGACTACAACGCAAACAAAGTATAATTATTTCAACACATAACACACACCATGCTTCATTATTGATTAACAAACTTTCGGCTAAAACTCAACTTCACGGCTGGTGGCCTAACACCCCCTGCCACACGCCCTTGCGGCGGGTAGACCTTGATGAAGAATAGAAGTAATAAGCATGCCAAGCTAAATAAAATAATCTTATGAAGAAATGGGTGCTTGTTGGAGCAGAGTATGACTTAAAATTATCCTCAAGTCCATACAAACATATCTCTGACCGGTAGAAAGTCAAAACCGAGGCGACGGAAAGTACTAATGGATATTGTCAAAAGAAAAATGGCCGAGATGCTTCACTCAAAGAAGCGGGACAGGTGAATTTCAGTCGCCAGCGCGTCCGTTCGAGAAGCAAAATGTTTTTGCAGATGAGTTATAAGATAACTCCACAGAGAAATAGTCTTGTCAGGCCCCCATAAATTCACCAATAACTTGATGATGTTATATTTCCACCTTTTTTTAGTTCTATTTTTCAAGATACTGGTAATGCATTTCCCTATCGCAGATAGTATATTTTTTGATAATTTCCAGAGGATGCATATTAACACCAACGTTCCTTATGGGAGAAATCACTAGGACTTAGTACGTAGAGGACGTAGTAGTATTATTAATATTGGCCTCAAATGTGCTTAGCTAGGGAATCACTAGGACTTAAGTAGTAGTATTATTAATATTGGTCTTAAATGTGCTCTAACGGTTCAGGTTATTTCACACCGTCTAACCTATACATATTTTTAAACCTGAGACAAACAACATCGATGACCAAAGCAGGACTCGACTTAACGACCCTTGGCTACCGCGACCAGACACTGGAATATAAAATTAATAGTGAAATATCCGGCACACAACACTCCCAATTTCAACTGTAAGCATATCACAAAAATAAAATCAGAGAAAACGCTTGACAGAGCGAATATTGCTCCGAATATACCTTGTATCAGCAAATGAGCAGCGATTAAGGTCCGAAATTAAATAAAATGCTCGGCTCTTTGCCCGCATTCAAACAGTTTATCTTTCTCTCCCTTACACAAAGGAATAAAGGAATTTTCAAGTGAATCGATCTCGCCGAAGATCTTGTGATTTACCTACGGAAATGAATGGGAATAGTTTTACCCCGCCGAGAACAACAGCAACGCCTTCTAGGCCAAAGGGATCAATTCGAAGAGCTGGCAGGACACTTCGGTGGGTAACGTTACCTAACGCGTAGGACACAGTGATTGATTCGCTACAAAATGGAGCTAAAAGACTCGCCTCAGAATAAATCTCATAAATAACCAACTCCATTAGTCAACTCTGCTTTAGCTGGCTCAGAATGCGGGAACATAACATGAGGGAAAAATGCTTGGATAAGAAGGCTGAGGTACGGATAAAGCGAGAAAATCAAAAGACATGATTAAATGCCTCATCTAGAGTATTCATCAAGCATTTGGGATCCAATGAATGAAGATTTAATACGGGAATCGAATAAGATAGGTACAAAGGAAATCAGCGCGTATACTAACGAAGTCCTATGAACGAACGAACAGAAAGTATCACTCGGTTATAGAAAGGGCTCAATTGAGAGAACCTGGATACAAGATAGATGGTTTTACGGAAGATTGATTGAAATTTTATATCTCACGAATCCGAATTTGACGCGGCAGACATATTTCTATCCCCACACTACGTCAGCAGGGCAAGGGACAAATCAAGAGAAATCAACCGCCCGACAGAGATACAAGAATTAATTTTCCCACGCACAATACACGACCACGACACAAACAAATATTGTAGTATTTTCAAGCACACTGCACATCATGCGCCATTATTAATTTAAAAATTTTGTTTTCTCAAAAATGTCATCTTCACGTGCGGTGACCTACCAACCCCTGCCACACGCCCTAGTGGCGGGTCGCAGGGCAACGTGTCGATGTAGATGAATAGTAGACGGGAGTGTATAGAAAAGTTACAGCTATGATGTTAGACCAAACGGTGCAATGTCATTGCAATTCAATGCATGTCTGATAAAAAGAAAGATTCAAGCCGGGCATAATTTGCTAATCTCTCATTCGGATTGAAGCGAAAAAACGACGCTTAGATTAATCTAGATTAGCCCTAATAGCTGTACCCGTTAACATACATTTGAAATTAAACATCTATTTACTTCCCTAAAACCTAATCTTCTCAGCCACATGAACTCCAGGCAAAACAGTATCAATAAACACATTTATTTCTAAATAAATAGGTATTATTTCATATGACTAGGCGCTCCGCGGTAGATTGAGTAGAAAATCTGCACCAGGGAAGAAAAGCTCTCGGGAATTCCACCGGGTCAACTTGGGATCAAACCCAACGTTTCAACGGACGACTCGTCCATCGCCATAACAGAAAAAGCAAGCAATTTCCCTGATGACGATGGACAAATCTTCCGTTAGAAGGTTGGGTTTGATTTGATTCAAAGTTTAACCCGGTGAAATTTCCGAGAGCTTTTCACTATTATTATTCATCCGTAAAGTATCAGATCCTTTTACACCATAGGTGTCCAAAATGTAGCCTAGAACGGGCATGTATGTGGCCCAGAGAGAAAAATGAACACAAATACTTCATTTACATTTAATGTAAAAAGATATATGGAGTAGGTCGTGAAGGATGTGAAAGAGAGTATTTACGTTAATATGAAGAGGTTGGCCGATAGAAGAATCAAGTGGAAGGCTGTGTCAAACCAATCCTAGGATTGCTGACCGATGATGATGAATGTAAAAAGACACACATGATTTTTTAACGATACCCTTTCTTTTTGTGCCGTTTTTCCATGATGAATATTGCTGTTTTTCTTTTTGAAAGAATAAATTTTATTGTATTATTCCTAAAACCTAGCGTTAATGTTAAAAAAATAATCCTCTTTTTTTTAGTTCGACCCGTGACAATTCCTTTACCACTAAAATGGCCCACTGCCTTAAAATCTTGGACAACCTTGATCGTCACCAAGCGCCTCGAAAGGGCGATTCGTTTAAATCAAATGGCATCTTGGAGAAAGCAGTCAATTCGTTAGTTTTAAAGCATAACATCAAATTTCTAATTCATTCCAAACGCGCGTAAACCTTCGAGTCTCTTTTTCTGGTCTCAATTTAATTTACCAGCTTGGTTTCGCGCATAAGAATAAATTTTTGGAGGCGTTTCCGAGGCCAACAGTGAAGTCGCTCGTAGGTCACACTAATTACAAAACATGTCCAATTAATCCTCGAATTGACGAGGGCGGATTTGGTCTGTCTGGTTGTTTTCCAGTGAACATCAGAAAACAGACTCCAGAACGCTATGAAATTTGTCAAAAAATACTTCAAAGGAGATGATCTCAAAGCTAAGAAAACAGGGAAGATGGGCTCTGTTTTGAGGAGGCGTCATGAGGTTAATGACTGGTGACACGTCTGGGAGCAGTTCCTTTATCCCTATTCCTCCTCCCTCAGCATATATACACCCCATGCTCGTCGAGTTTTTTTTCCTGTGGCTGGAAAATAGAAAACGTGCAGGTCTATCGAAGACCGACCGTACCGCATCGTTTAAGTTCACTACGGTCCGTTTAAATGAGTTGGTCGCTACATAAACAACAGAAAATATCATGAACCGAACAAAATACACGGAGCGCAAAGAGAACAAGCAAATATGAATTATGTGTATTTTTTCATGGCTGTAAACCTTTCGCACGCGAAGACATGTAGACAGTTCAACAAATACTCTCCCGTACGGACACATAAGCGAGCATTGATTCATCTAACGTAATTACTTACGCACTCGCGTCTTCATCTCTATCGCATGAATGACTCCATGAACGCCTACATCAGCATCAACTTTTCACTGCACAAATCGCCGAAAGGTGTGGTTTATTGTGGTATCTTGCCTCCAATCTTGAGGGACCGTGTTCGAATCCCAGCAGTGGTACTCACACTGGTCCCTACTTGAGAGGTTTGTGGAGTTATTAAATCCAGTACCCCGTCCATCGGATGGGACGTAAATCGGTGTTGCTTGGTTTAGACGCCATTCGTTATGAGCAGGTTGAGAATACCTCTGTCTAGGTTCACTCCCTTCGATCCCTGTAGGGTCGGGCTTGGATATTTTTCATTGTGACTACTCGAGTTTTCTGTGGAGAGTATTCGAATTTAATACTCCGTCCGTCGGATGAGACGTCACACCGTGGACCCCTGTGGACCCGAGAGAGCTCCTACTAGTAAGCCAACGGCGTGTGAAATTCACACACGCAGGGTAGGGGGGCCAGTTCCCAGGGCCACCTGCGATTTCCTACGAAGTTCTGACACGCAGAAAATCGAATCGCGAGGATTTTAGATGCCCAGAAAGGCTCTTGCCCGAGATTTGAACCCGGGACCCTATGGTCAGTAGCTCAGTGCTCTACCCACTAGGCCACCACGACCCCCTACAAGTTCAGATAGTCTCTTCATAGTTTTCGCTCCCTCTTCCCAAATACCCACCGATCCATAATGACACAAGTGATTTTATCTATCGGTCGCCTCCGCCAATATCAAGAAAATCCGCCAATAGTTCGAGTGGGAGTGTTTTTGGGATATCAAGAGTCGGTTGCCAAGCAACTGAAAATAAAATAATAGGCTCGCGGAAAATGCAATGACGCCTCTCCCCCCTCCTCCTCTGATAGTAAAGTCTTTCCACGGGACAAAAACAGCAAATGCTATTTCCAGTATTACCTATCTCGAGTTGGGCTTTTTTTGACTCTCTCTTATTGAAATGATTGACTCCTTGGGGAAGAGAGAGGGGGGAAGGGGTTAGAGAAAAGAGGATACACGCCTACGCGGTTCCTTTATGTATGAGGATGTTGGGATGCCGGAAGACAGTGACGCCGGCGATGGAAAGAATGGAGGAACGTCTACCCTGTGTTTGTTTCAAAATTTAGGGTGTTTTGTGACTTCCGTTAATTTATGGGGACACGGAAATATATTACCCGTTTAGGCATGTTATTTTGATCCTCTCAAAAAGTCTCAATTTCCTGCAATTCTGTAGAGGAAAGAGAGGAAGAATATTCGAAACTATTAAAGTCGCACCCCCGATCCACCAACATACTGTTTTGGAGCCCAGGAATCCGTATGGTCTTTGGCAGAGAGAGAGAAAAAAGCACAATGAATTTCGGCTATATTCTTTAACATGAGTAATTGATATTTTCTGGGGAACGAATTCCCTTCGAATCATCAGTACAACATGAATGGCGAGAATAATATCATGAGTTTCAGAACGATCTTTCTGAAAAGAAGAAAAAAAGACCTTCTCATAAAGATCGCTCTAAGAAGAAAATCTTGAAAGGAAAAAGTGAATAGGGACCAACTCAATCAACATAAAAACAATACAATCGTCAGGATTTTTTATCTCAGCTGCTATGGTTGGATGCAATAAGGTTCAATTATTTTCTAGGCACTGGTTTTTCCCAACACACCCATTTTCATAGGGATTGATCAAAATCCATCCAAGCATAATAGCCCTTTAAACCATGTATGTTGCCACAACGCTGCAGCAACATCTCACTGCAACCTACTGGGAGTTGCTGCAACGTTATGACAACGTCGTAAAAGCCTCCAAATGTTCTCCCTACTACGTCCTGGCAACGTCTTCACAACGTTATTGCAACCTGACACACAACATTATTGCAACCTTCCTGCAACCTTTAAATAATACTCATAATTGTGCCATTTCAAAAATTATAGCCTTCTGATAATTGTTTTTTCACTCCAGATGATAATGAAGTGCGTATAATAAACTTTTTCCAAGTTACTTTCTGGCTCAAAAATTTCAAACTTAAATTATTTCAGAGTCCTCAACACTATTGGGGACGTAATTACTACGTAGCAGGAACATTGCAATGCGACCTGAATAGTGCTTCGAGTGGGGAAATTACGACGCTAGGTTTCTCATGCAAGATTAAATGAACGACTTAAGTGGAAAATACTTGTGCCTGGGTTTCTCATGCGACAATAAATTAGGCTTACAGCGGAACGCTCTATTGATATCCCCGCGAGAATATTTTCAATGCCCCAAGTCTTCTCATATAGGGAGTTAAAAATATATCCTTCTGGCAATTGTTAATTCACTTCATATGACTAAGAAACGCATATAAAACGACATTTTCTAAGTCACTTTCTGCCTCAGCTATTTCGAACTTATAAAAATTTTGTTCTCGAAACTATTGGAGACGTAATTATTACGTTGCAGCGACGTTGCAAAGCGACCTGAATAATGCTGCAACCTCGCACAACCAGTCTGCAACGTTGCTGCAACTTTTTGTGTTTACTGGGAGGTACACTATCTTTTCAGTTGCACTAGAGGTCAACTACTTAAATGCAAAGAATTCATTCACTATGCAGCCTTCATATGCTGTATGATAAACTCAATGGGTCAGAGACACAAACCATCAGAAAAGCTGGCCAGAAAAGAAGATAAGAAGCCTCTGAGAAATGTCTGTTATCATAGGATGCTAAATAATAAATGGATGCATAGAATGAAAAATAAGGAAGCGTTCGGAAGAGCTTAGGAATAAAGGCTTGCATGGAACACACTACTGCAGAAAATGTTCATGTGGACTGGACACTACACAAGAAATAAAGGATTTGTCCAAAACTTATCTGAAGGAAGAATGTAAGGAAAGACCCTAAAAGTTGGTCGCAACAAATGAAGTGATGTGTACATGGCACAAGTACAGACGGATTTAGGACAGGACAAGGACCAGGATGGAACTGATGTAGCTAAAAATGAATAGGTAAAAATGAAGGGCTGCTGTTAACCAGTCAATCAATCTTAGGATCAAAAAACAATGATATTATTATATATGTGGACCTTATCTACTAAGACAAAATGAGAAAAGTCAATTAACCAATAATAATGGTATTAAGAATAAATTAGGCATTTATAAATCACGCCTGTCTATTATTCACAAAAAGAAAGACAGTTCACTGGCAGACTTACGTATTTTAGGCTATGGGGTCTTGGAGAAGGTTAAAGAGCATTCTCGAAAGGGGAAGGGGTTGAAAAAGTGGAAAATCAATAAAAAGTCATTTCAGTTGTGGTGTGGTGGAATACCATAATTAATTTAGATTGGCAATTTTCCACAAAGAATTCTTTACTACGACTGGTTTCGATGTGATACACCATCCTTCATCACCTGATGATGATGTATCACATCAAAACCGGTCGGAGTAAATTATTCTTGGAGGAAAATTGCCAATCTTATTTAAAAATGGAAAATCAGTGTTACCAAATTTATGAATGATCCCTTAAGCCTACAGGTACAATTTGCGATGTCTAATGCCAAATATTCATTCCTTCAAAAAAATTGATTTCTAAATATAATGGTCCTCTTGTCATTATTCTTGAAAATGATTGAGTCCAGACCAAACACTTCCTAACATATTTGCAGAAGGCCAGGCGTAGAGGCAGATACAAATTTTCTTTCTCTCCTAACATCCACTTGCATCATAATGTTCAATTACAGGAACTTATTTCCTGGTACTAAGTGGTAGCATTAAATAACAAGATGACTTTTGACTCACCATATCCTTAAGGAACTTCCTCACAGCTGGGGACTGGCTCCAAGCTGGTATCAGACACATGTATATATATTTGTAATTATCCAGCTCCACATTAATCACTAAAAGAAATTATGAGATGCAAGAATGAGCATCATGAATTAAGGAGTATAATATCTCAGCTAAAATGAACAGCAAAAAATAGAGCACACTTAACATGCATCTGAGGAAATGACATTACCTAACCCAACAACCTTGAACAAATTGGCTCCTATAAGGTACTATATTTTTATTTCTCTAATATATGAATAGAAATGCCTAAAAATATGTTACAAGACCTAATCAAACCAATCACAATTCTCTCCAACATTAGAAAACCGTTAGTTGGGATAAAATTCCATTCTAAATCTGTCTATTAATAGACCACTGATTTGAGCATACAAACAAAATAAGAGAAGATCATTAAGTGCAGTCCAGAGCAGAAGGATGAGTGACTAAAGGTCAAGAGTGATGCCAATGTTTCATGTAAATTTTAAGCCTGAAACGATTGGTGAGCAGTGATCACATCACATCTCGCTTGAGTACATGCTAAAAATCTGTAAAATAATGGCATAGAATATGAAGGTTTCTTAAAATTACATTACACAAATGCATTAGTGGCCATCTCTACATCCCCATCTATCGGCCAATGTTCAACAATCAATTCAAATGAACCTGATTTTCAATATTTAGTATACATATTCATGGCAGCTTAATCTGTTAGTTTTGCTCTTAAAATTCATCTGTTATCTTTTCAAAAAATCTAAGGCATAAGGTATATAAGTAAGAATGTAAGGAAGATATATACATAAATATACAAATAAATGCTAAGTGAAGGAAGAAAGAAAGTTGCAGGAGGAAATAAGAAGTTAGGGCATTCTATTCCAAAAGTTTCATTTTTGTTAACGTACATATATGTTATTAAAAATAGATTATATGAATTTCTTTTGGTTACTTCCACCTGTATTCTTGAATAAAAAATTACTTTAATGAAGTGCAAGACCATATTAAAATATATTAAGGGTATGAGGCATAAAAGGGTTAGAAATCACTGAGTTAACAAGTAAAAGGGAGGAAGACAGTAGGATTTTTGGATGGGGTGAAGAGGTAAAAAATGCAAAGCTAAAAAAAAAGAGAATCATAAGAAGCACTTTTAGATACAAGAAAACAGGCTTAAGTATTACACATCTATAGATAAATATTTATTTTATATAGTAATACATTTATTCATGCCAGCCTTGGTAAAACACCTGAAAAGGTCATTATAATTGAGTTTCAACAAGTATCCTGACAACAAAGGCATCATATAAAGCACTCAAAGAGAAAATAATATGGTGGTATATATTATCATTAAATTTACATTTCAATGGAATATAATTAATTATATAGATAAGTTTTACTTGATAGCAACTTCTTAATTATTACATAATTCAGCCAGAGACACAACTAAACGATTTTTAGTGGCGAAAGAGAAATTACAATTCTCTGGATAGATAAAACATACATCAAACACGCTTAGGGATAGGGAAATTTTAGTGCAGCAGCTATACCTACTGATGAATTAATAATGTCTCCAAGGAATAAACAAAGGCGTTTAATTATTAATAATTCATGCATTTATAATTTGGAACAGTAAATGATTTATAGCATGAACGTTTTATATGATAGAGAACTAACACAGTAAACACAGGAAGTGATGCGACGTATAATGAAAACAGGAATTCATATGGGTAATATATGGGCGATATGATGAGTAATTCCTTCCACATTTTCCTAAGGTAAGGGAAAAATAGGGGCATTAGGAGAAATATGGGTTATTATCCGACCTAAAATCTTCGACAACATTGAAAAGGGAAATATAGATTAAATTTAGTATCTTATCGATTTCGTAGTAATATCACTTTAACGTAGTAATATACACCCAAATACAATTATTTGTCATGCTCAAACTGTTTGGTATTACTGATACCAATTAGGTACTTTAAAGGTGCCTATCGAAAGGCAGAGAACAACTGGTGTTACATTTCCTATTTCTAGTTGGTAAGTGGTTAGAAATTCGTAAACAGCGTATCATATAATATTAATGATTCGTTTCATTAGTAATTTAATATTAAATATCTATTAAGCCCTATGTATTGAACTCACAAAGTAAACCAGTCCTTCCAAATCTTTGAAATTCTTTACATTACGATGAGAAGCCATGTACGATATACACCACGATTATTTTTGCCCATATCTAGGGTATTTCGCAGCTCAGTTATATTCAATACTAAGAATTACAAGAAAAAAATCCTTATGGATGAGTACCGCAGAATATATGACAGATATAGAAGACGACTGAAGGCAATACCCGTGCTCTAACTTCGCGCCTTCCAGAGCGCGCGAATCTGTGGTAAAAAAGTTTCAGCTAAAATACACGATTTCTAAAAGTTGACTAAAGAGAAAAACTAAGAAATCTTTCTCGACGCTTAAATTCGCTAATTAGTTGATCAGTTATTAAAAACGTTGTGTAAATCGTCGTGAACAAAATTAAAATAATTATAATAATTAATAATCAATGAAATTTCCAGTACATTTAACGCCATCTGTTATCTAAGATTTAGTACTACGACTGCGTTCCTCCCGCGCGTATATAAATGCCTTCTCCGAAGTGATGGTTATCATCGCAAGTAAAAACTTGGCTCAAAACCGTTATAGAATAAAGACGAGTAGAATAATTTTGGGATTGCTTGCGTATCATTCTGAAACGAGGCATACATAAGTAAATGGGATTTTCACCAGCTTACCATGGCTCTGCAGATAACCAAACCGTCCACTGAACTTTCTTATGGTACAGAAATAAATTTTTCACAGGAGTAATATTATGAATCACCTACTACCAATGATAATATGCATAAAAAATGGTATCTATTGTAGCAGAGTACCTTTAAACCAATGCATGCCCCTCCTAGATTGTAATAATATTGCCACTAACGCAAGAGGGAAGGATACTGGGAAGACCACAAGTGATGCTATAACAGCAAAATTAGGGAGCATGATAAACTTTCCCATAGAATGGAAGTTTAAAACGACATGAAGAATCATATCTTTTACATTATGGCCATCAATTTGCATGAATTGTCCTTTTTGGTAGTTACTTTAGGAACGAGATATTTTTGGATCATCTTTCACATCAAAATGACTTGTTTACTAACCCTTTCATACATTATTTGGTAGACTAAATTAGAAACCATTCAAGTTTTTTAAGGTTTGCCCCTTATTGTTTATTGTGGATGTATTACAGTAGACTATTGATAATACGAAGCACGAAAATACGAATTTTAGATTATACAAAGCAAATCGGTAGGTCCCGACGAAAATCCTATAGTAATAACAAGGCAATATTCGAAAATACGAATTTTTAGAAATCGCGAACTTCGGGCCCGGTCCCCAGGAACAATGGAATTCGTTTTTATGAACCTCGACGAAAAACTGCTTAAAAATAAACAAACTGCGGCTGAAAAACCTCTTCTGAGCATCCCTGGGGGCGCGTGCCGGTGGCTGATTGGAATCGCTTCAGGTGCTGAGTGGATGGGGAGGGTTAGGGATGCGGCATCCTTTGTTATCGGGAGGGTCTTCGACCCCTTCTTTCGCACTCTGACAACTCTAGACCTCCCCCCCCATATCCCTCGAAGATCCACCCGTAAGCAAAGGACGCATCTCCCTGACCCTCCCCATTCAACTCGGCACCTGAAGCAGTTCCAATCAACCACCTGCACACGCCCCCCAGGGTTGCATAGAAGAAGAGAAAGGAACATCACAGACGTTCCGCGATGCTATTCCCCCACCCTCTTCAAGCTCAGCAAGACAGATAAAGACACACCCGCAACTGGGATCTTTCCTCTCCACAATCGGACCCTTTTCCCCCCACGCACCGTAAACACAAACTCCCCAGCCATCACATAATCCCCGAGGAGACAATGCAAAAAATTTGCCGAATCACGCCCCATTTGTCATCAAGGTCTTAGTAGTAGAAAAGGAACAAAATTGCCTCCTATGATCATTTATTCTGCTGACAATACGGAAGACACTACAAATAATAATAACCTGTGTATGATTTTTTTGGAAACGGGCTTAGTTTCGTGATTTCTTTTTCTGATTGGGCGATAGAAGACAACTAAAGCACGGTTGGGCCAGCTGCTATCATAACAGTGTAGATGTTTGAAGCAGATATCTATTTTTAGCGTCCACACTAGATTCCTGTCTCTATTGACTATTCCGAAATTAAAATTCATATTACAAAATGTTAAACATTTGTGTACATACCTACCTTTTCGATCCCGGGGCGAAATTGTGCCAACATTACGAATGCAGACTTTAAAGCATTGACATAGGAAATACAAGTTGGTACTTATTTTACGATTTTATAAGACATGCGTCTTTTGAAATGCTTTCATGAATGACCACAGACATTATGCAATGTTGCTGAAAAGAACAAAAGTTAGAGAAAACGAAGGTAAAATTTTTTCACGACCTTTTTAAAATGTTCGAAATTACGAAAACATAAATTATGAAGTGCTGATTTTCTGGTCCCGCTGACTTCGTATTCTCGAGAGCTTACTGTATTCCTTTAATAACAGATACCGGTCCACTATGCATCACGTTAATAAATATTCTTTGCTCATAAAAAATCATTGTCATATACTTCCCATTACCATTTATGTACACAAAATTACCAGTGATGCAGAAAATAAACAAACGAAAGTACTTAAGGTTAGGAAAAGAAAGATGCATTGCAAGGGCTATCAGAGGCTGTATGGAGAGAGAGTATCAATTAGAGTATTCATGTTCCTACCTAAAACCTGGGCTTAAAGAAAGTTAATGGAAATATATATTGGGGCCTATGAGGGGTGGATGTGAGACAAGTGAGATGAATGTTTTTCTAAATGTTGTAGGTTTGCTACACAAGGGTGGGGGGGAGGGGACAAGAAATGCCAGCAAAGAAAGGGGAAGGACAAGGCTACAGAAGATATTACATAAAGGAGACAATGGGAGGTGAGTAGAGGCGAAACAACATAAAAGAGGATATTAAACACTTAAATAGACAGGAGAATGTCAGATAATCAGCAACTAGGAAGGATTGATATTTTCACAAGATGAAATGCATTCTGAAGGGTGTCGAGCTTAAGAATATTCTGTAATGACCAATTAAATGTAAAAAAAGCTGGAAGCATCACAATCTATGCTTCATGATGAAGTCAGACCTCACAGCAACAGCTGAAAATAACTTACATATGGGTAGGGACACCGAAAAATGGTAAATAAAAATTATCAAAAGCGGTGTTTAAAAATGACAAATACGGTAAATAAAATCGTTTTAAAAAGGTGAAAGCTGTGTTTAAATGTTGGGAAAAAGTAGTCTTAAAGGAAGGTTTTTTTTTAATATTATTAATAAAGACTTCATACCAATGTGAACTAACAGTTAATAGTACATACATTTGAGATCCAATACAGAAGTTATGGCTACCCTACGCAACATAAAAAACACAGTAGGCAAAATTAAGTTAAAGGCAAATTAATGAGATAATGGTAATAACATTAACAGAGTGGAGTAGTGGACTGCAGGTAATGAAGTTCGATTCTTATGCTGTTTAAAATTTTTCTTTCAACCATTGAATAAAAAACTTTATCATCCTTCATTTCCAACCTTTGTGTGTAGATACTGACTTTTTTGTACTTCCATCGCTTCAACTAGATTTACAAATGCGTCACTCAAAAATACACTGGAAAGTTAACGTAATGATTCCACGATTTAATTCTGTAATATAAATTTTTTCCAATCATTTCCTTTCGCCTAATTTAATTATTTTTTTACTTATAATTTGGCATGAAATTTCTGATAATCTACTTTTTTTAACTGCCTACTAGCATTACCCTAGGAATACAGCACGGCTGCATTCTTAGGTAGTGTTAAGGATCGAACTCGCGACTAGCAGTACACTAGCCCTCATTTTTAACAACTACGCTCTCATAGGTTCACGGGAATATGGCGAATGTAGACGACCCGCATGACATTCGGCTTAATTTTTTTCTCGCACATCCGGGCCTATGGAGAAAAAGGTCAAGACGAGTATTTTTTATTTTGTTTTCCTCGTTTGTGGCACGGAAAAAAATCTTATTCTCATTTCGTGACCCGAGTTACTTAACCTCTCCTTGTTGGTATCTACCATACGTACATTCCATTTGCGGGGCGCATCGATCACGAGGCCGCGAGATGTTAAAATCTCCGATCCGGATCTGAACTTTTTCTATCCCTGGATATGATTTCAATAGCGGATGAAATGAAAGACCCGTGGTTCTTTGGATCCGACCCGACCATCCTTAATTTACGAGTGGTACATTTGTAAATCTAATTTAAAAAACAAAGTATAAAAAAGTGAGTATTCAGATGTAATGGTTTGAAATTGAATATGATAACATTTTCGATGCAGTGACTGAAAGAAAAAATTAAACTGCGATTGGGATCGAACTTCGCACAGTACACTAGCTCTCGTTGTACGCCTGATCCCGGCGAATGTAGGCTACCCGCGCGACATCCTACGTATTTTTTTCCCCGCGATACCGGCGCGGTGTAATGGGAGGAAAAGTCATATTTCTTTATTTTGCTTCTAGTTGCACGAGAACGTTTTCATCTAATTACGTGACCTTAGTTACACATCCTCTTCTTGTCAATATCTACCGCACCTATATTCCATTCACGAGGCACTTCGATCGCTAAGCCGCGAAAATTTAAAATCTACGATCCGGATCCGATTTTACTCCGTGTCTTTGGATCCGGATCCGAGAAAAATGAAAGATCCGATCCGGCCATCACTAAAGAAAGTATTTCATGCTACAAAAAATCGGCATTTGTAAAATATCTCAAATTTCGTTAAAAAATCGCGTTTCAAAGAAGACACGGTTAATTTCGTGATTAAACCCTAAAGTCGCTTATTTTGTGAATCCTGTCGCAAAAAACGTTTCGCGAAAATGTCATGTCCCTACATATGGGATATGAAAACACATGACATGATCTGATATATCTCAAAAAATTTATTCCAGTTATTTCCATTAAGTTAGCTTAGACATATGTATCCCTTAATGTCCCCATACTTTGAGCTTACATGTGCATCAACTAAGCAATACGACTGAACTTAAATCATTTCTCAGCTCAACAAAACTTAGCATACTTCCATATTATCAAGATTTTATTTTGGTGTGGCAACCATCATGACACTCATTTCCATAACAATCAGGCTCAATATAGCTGTATAATTCAACTTTATTTTTCCTCGTTTACAAGGCTTTTGAGGTCATAATGAAATTAGTTTACAACCAAAGACATACTTCTTAACAGTGCTTAATTCATCTGATAAAGATAAATTCTTCATAAAGATACAATACTATGTTCCCACAGTGAAATTTACGCTAACATCACTTACAACTTAATTTCCCTCCTGATTTTAATCTAAACTGAACAATGAGAGACATTATAATATAGCAACAAAATTAAATTGAAATGTTTACAAATTCGATACATACATGCACATTATTTACAGCACTTAATAATGTTCAATTTGGTAGAGAAAAATAAATGGTTGAATCAATAATGATATGCATTTTTATCATTAATATATTTCATTTAGTGAGAAAATCATTCCAGTCCACACACAAATAAATTTACACACACTTAAATAAACATATAAAATGGGAATTATGAGAGGACCATATCCTCATACAACTCAGGCAGCAGTAAATTGCTCTACGCATCAAAATTAACATAAAAATAACATCTATGCGCTGAAAAATTTATACAAAGGAGTTGAAACCAGGAACATCAAGATAAGACATTGAATTGGTATAAAACATTGTATATTTATTCACATTCATTCTTAATTTTTGTATAAAAGATTTATTTCGCTCACACAGATGCTTTCTTCATGCAAACATTTTCCCCTTTAATTTTTGCTATGCCTGAAAATAGCAAATACAACGCAGGTAACAATACTTTTAAAAATGTTGTTTACATTACAAACATCTTTTGGCTTCACTCTAAAACTGGAGTTTCGATTACATTAAGAAGATTCAATAACTTCTATAGTAACTATAAAATATTCAGCATCCAAAAATGCTTTTGGAAGGTCACTTGAGAAATGCAGACATAACTCATGCTTCCCCATTACTAATTAGGTATTATTGTACCATACAAATTCTTTTTCCGTCAGATAATACTTTTATTAAACGTTATTTTACCAGTGAAAACTTCACACCAGCTAAACCACCCATATTTGTACCAACCATGAAAAAATTAAGTCAAACTTAAGTAATACTTCTACATCTTACACATAATCTTTAGAAATTCAACAACATTTAACTCAGAAACCTTAACTACAGAAGACTATTTAAATAAAAAATCTTTCCCCTTCATACGCTATACCCCTGATGACATACTAATCTGCATTTATTAGTAACAAGTGCAATTTGAAAAAAAAAATAAATAAGATACATTTCCTTTCTTCAAATGTCAAGAATGACATTAGCAAGCTCAATGTCAGAAAATTTTAAATTTTATTGCCCATCAAAAATTGGCAAGAATGAATTTAGCAGAAGTATGTGAACAGCTTTGTCATACATTATGCTTCATGCATACGAGAATTCATTTACCCATTGATTGGTGAAGTGGGTGGCCATTGCTCAAATATGACTAGATCAATAAGAGAATGCATAAGGATTTAAACAAAATACCCCCAAATCACAAATCATAAGCAGTGGCTCAAATGTAATTCAGTACTCAATTAGCATGGCAGTACCATCCACAGAAAACAGTCTTCACACTGTTTAGCAAGTATATAGCACCAATGCTTGCGAAATTTTGCAGGCCAGGTGATTTCCAAAACCTGTAAAAAAATACAAAATCTTTTAATTTATAAACTAAATACTACCCTTGATTATATTATGGACTCAGTAGATTTTGAGTTATTTATGGTGCATGGTCCAGAACCCAAATCATATTACTTAGGACTGATTCCAGGCCTGATCTTATACACATGGTGCCATCACATGCACATAACTATGTACATACAAACTGCATTTCTTTTTATAAGGAGGATACGTGCCAAAGTCACTAAATTTTGGTATTTTTGTTTTTTCCTGTTTGTCCATATCAGTCAATGACAGTTTTGCGAATGTTTCATCTAACTCCCACACGTCAAGTCCTTCAGAACTGAGAAAGTAAGCTATCATCAATTGAAATGGATAAACATGGAAAGAAACTCAAAAAATAGCAGCCAATTGAACTCCACCTAAGTCTTAATTTTAACAATTTTATTTCACATAAAATCAAGATAAGCTCAAGCAAGAGTTGTCCTCTCAAGAAACAACCTGACTGTGAGTTATGGACAGCAAATCAAGATAACCCCAAATTAGTTCTCTCATAGTTTCTTCAAGTTCTTACAATAATCTGGGTCACAATAAGAAATTATGGATCAGTAAGTATGAGGCAAAATTATAGTTTTTTTCCTTTCAATGCAAGTCACACCAATCAGGCTCAACTAACTGAATTTTTGCATATTCCATTTAAATACAGGCTAAAAATGTATGGAATCAAAGGACAATTAATATCAAGGCCTCAAATGGCCAGAACCCATGATATTCAGCAGAGATTAGTGGCATTTTAATCTTAATCCCAACAATGATATTTAATTGAATTATTTATCTTTTATTTTTTTCATAATCCCAACACTCAACATGAAGGATTCAACAAAATATATAATTTTTTTCGACAAATTATATTTTTCCACATTAATAGAGTTCTGAAATGATTAGGAAAATGCCCAAAAATATGCAATAATTTATACCTGGCCCATGCGGCTGCAGCTACTTTTAAATGGGATGAATAAAAACAGACCATTTTTTCAGCGGGATAAAGGCATCTAAGGAGGAACATTTAGAGTTGTTCATAGTGGAGGGAATGTATCATTCAGGAGTAGCATTAGAAATGAGCTGGAAATCAGGCAGAAGGAAAGCAAATACAGTGAAGGAGGGGGATAAGATACAAGTAGTGGTCAAAGAAGATCCAAAAACTAGCCATGATGCCAGTTAATAAACTGGCCTTTAGGAGGAAGAATTAAATGACTTGTACAAATACTGTGGTGACATAACTTTACTGATACAATGAACGAGTAGTCCTAATACATCACTACATCATGTGATGTAAACAAACTAGGTGGGTTATGGGATAAATATACAGTAAAACCTCTTTATATTGCAATTGAAGGGACCAATATTTTTGTCATTTTGATAAATAGAGGTTCGCTATGAAGAGTTTCAGCAGAATGAACACTATATTTCAACTTACAGAACGTTTTGACAATGATATATGCTGCTATATCTTTAATTACTATACTTGTACATTTAAATAAATGCAGTTATGATTTTACATAGTTTTAATGTTTATAATAATAAAAACAGGGAACTAAAACTTACTTAAGAACTCGTCACTGAAAAAAGTTTTAATTTCTGTTTCTTTCATTTTTTTCAAATTCTTTTGAAATTATATTTTCCACCTTATTTAATGATAATATATTCTCACTGCTGCAGTGTTCCAACAAAAAAAATCCCACCTAAAGCATCCTGCACCTCTTTTTTGATTGTCACTGACATTCACTCCTCACCATCACCCACTTCTTCCATATTAAGATATAGTGGTGACTCCCCTCCAATTTCTTCCTCCACTTCTCCCACCATCATCCCCTCAATTAGGGGTGCATGAGAGAAAGGCACTGTCAACATTTATTAAGTCATCAAACTATGAGTGAAAATTAATTATTTTATTTATTTCATGCCACTCTGTTAGCTCATCCTCATACATAATGTCTTCCTTGCTGCTGTCCCCCATAAATCCAGCCTTCTTAAAACAGTTCTCAATAACCTGCAACTTTAAAGAAGTGCATGTAAGACAGCCTGTGCATGGCGTGCATTATATTCCCCAAACACAGTTCTTATATCATTTGTCTTATTAACTGTTTGCACGCCACCCAGTAATTTCTCTTCACATTGGAAATATTCCTTTATCAAGGGGTTGCAATTTACTGGTGGTATTTGGAGAAAAATACTCTATTTTGATGTATAGTAACACAATCCCCTTAATTTTATGAGCTGTACACTGATCAATAAAGAGGACTATTTTCCGGTTGCTAATTTCCATCTTTGAGCATTTTTAAAGGCTCTAGGCTTTATATATTTCTCAATAACAAGTGGCTCCAATTTCTCAGAGCCATCAAAATTGACACAGAAAAGCACTGTGAATTTTTCTTCGCTTTTTTCCCCCTCCATGGCAGGATTGGCTTCTAAATGGCAGAGTTCTGTCAGCAAGCAAGTAAAAAAAAAACTCCTGCTTCATCAGCATTAAAATGTTTCGTGGTTTATACCCCACTAAAATCATTTGCAAAGTTTTTTCTTCACTCTTCTACCACTGCATCACATACAGTAGCTTCTTCGACACACATCTTCAATGTTTTGAGATTACACCGCACTTTAAACTTTTGTATCCATCCATTTGATTCTTGAAAATTTTCAATTCCCATGCTTACTGTTACTTCTCTCACCTTTGATGTATAATAGATCCATATATAGGAATATTTCTGGCTCTACCTTCCATCAACCAATCAAATATGTACTCATCCAGCTGTTCACTTTTCACTGCCCAAGACTTTTTAATTTATAACCCTCAATGTGTTGCTTCTTCAGTTTCCAAACATTTTTTAAAAATGGATATCAGGGTGGATGGTGGTATTCTAAACGTCTAAGCAACATCTATTTTTCGCTTCCCCTCATCAATGAATAGGAAAATTGCTAATTTAGTTTGTCGTTTCCAGCTGCCTCTTTTTTTTTAGGATTTGTCCATCGTGGACCTAAAATTTATGATTTAATTTACAAAAATTTGTGTGCATTTTTAATGGAAAATATTTAAAAATTGATAGAAAATTATTCAATTAAATATTGATAGAAAATTATCAAAATAAAAATAGGTAAGTACATTCATAATATGTGTGAGGCATCAAATAAAAAATGGCAATTTCAACGCAGATGTGAGGCCTATTTCACTGACCAATGTCTTCAACTACAAAAATGTAACTCCAATCACAAATAATGTTGCATATGGGGGGACGGCAATAATTGTTTAAGAGTGGTGGAGTTAAAATTCACTACGAAGATACTCCGGAAAAACAGACGAATGTCGCAAGGCACAAGCATGGAAATAAACGCAATGTAATTTCCTAAGGGTACGGTTGCAACAATATCAAGATTTTATGGAGAACTGACAATAAAATGAAGTCAGAATAGGCTAAATTACCCTTAAAAATCATTTGAACCCTAAAATATAACAAATCTTTGGATTTAGGTATATATAATAGTTGCGTCAGATGGTAATCTCGTACGTGGGTATGAAGGAGTTCATCTGAGAGGCTTACGTCAGTTTGAAAGCTCTGTTTAGACCAGAGGTTAGTTTTACTATCATTTTCGCTAACATAATAGCTGAATACGCAGAATATTTTACTCCTTGGAGTTAGTTGGCTCATCATGGGGGTGTATTCTTAGTACAAAGTGTGGAGGTTTTTCGAAAATATAGAGGTACGATAGGAAGAGTTTTCTCCATATAATTGCATAGAAATTTTGGTGGGACATCTAAGTCATTACAAACAACGGAGGTTTACGACATGAAGAGGTTCACTGGGTAGAGGTTTTACTGTATTAGATTATTGTTGGAAATACAGCAATTGATTTTTTAACATGTGATTGATTTCTAATATTTTTAGAAAATATTCTAATGAAATGGTGCTGTGTTGCATCTTGCCCTTCTACAAAAGCTCAAGCAAAAGCCCAGGAGTATCATTCCATAAGATACCCAAGGACAAGAAACACTTTTTGAATTGGGAGAATGAAATTTATCCTGACGGAAAGAAGCTAATTTTCTACAAGCATGTGAGAGTGCTCTTCACATTTTTCGCCACTGACTTCTGAACCATAGCATCTGTTAGGTGTTTCTTGAAAAGTCAGCGGTGTGAACAGCATTTTCATCCCTTAGAATTTAAAGATGTTCATTAAGGAGCACGGTTACCATTTTTCACAGCAGTAAAACATTAGTTTATGGTGCCCCAGAATTTTGAAGATTCCATTAACCACTGATTATTATTCACATTTAAAAATAGAGCACTTCCACTTTTCACAGGATTCAACAATTTAATAGATTTCAAAGAACAGATACACAAAAAGATGGATAAAATTCCCAACTCAGCTATCAGTGGCAACAGCTAGTAGCTATTTTAATGTACTTTCCTTGTATTCTCCAACAAAGTACATTAGCCCTGCAGCTACCCTATGCTTTTTATGAGGAACGCAGAACACTTTCACAAAAATTCTTCCAGCTGTCCATAAGTCAGTACAGTATTATGCAACAAAGAGACTATATCCTTCCCTTAGCAGTCAGCTGCTTCCGAAATCTCTAATGAACACAAAGCACACTTGATGTCAATTTTTTTTAAACATAGCTGATCACTGCAACTTTATTGATCAGACTTCCTTCATCCCAAACAAGTCTCCATTAAGTAAAATTAGACACAAAAGAAAGACAAAAAAAACAGTTGCTCATGAAACATAATAGCCATAAGATTTAAATTATTTTATGTCTCCTCATTTTTCTTTAGTTATATCCTTGGTCATTTGCTGACTATTTCAACTTAGCAAAGCATTACTTAAATCTGTGAAAATTGTCATCTCACACTTAAGAGTTGACTGTAAACAAACAATGTACATCCTACATGAATGCTAGAGACACCTGGGTTCTGGCTGGTTAATTACTAAGCCACGCCTATTGACCACTCATCCATTCCAAACATATCCAGCAACATTATCCTATGTTATTTATTCAGATTTTTATTTCACCATCATAAAAACTTCCTTTAAGTTAATTATATTTTCCAACCAAAGAAACAATCAAAACTGATTCAATGCTGAGTTATTACCCTTCTAACGCCGTTGGGATTGGTGTCATTTTAAAGGAGAAGGATGAATCCCTCTGGAGAATGGAAGAGATGTTTCAATTACGATTTGTGTATCGTAAGAAAGACAGCAGAAAATGAGATATTTTCACCTTTTTCAGCACCTGTAGCATTTGAAATGAAATATACTCGAAACATGTGATTCATTCTCCCACATTATTTGTCCTTGTTCGAACGAACTGTGAAAACAGGTCATCTCTATGTGTCATATTACACTCGTAATCTTTGATCTTGCAAGAGTCTGTGCAGCCGTTTTCCGGGTAGGTATTCAAAACCCTTAAGGAAAAACAAAAACGTTGTCAATCGCCAATTTAATCATTTGAAACACTGGAGGCAGTTTGAGGCCTCTGCACAATATGTTGCGAAAAAAATGAGGAAATTGTATAAGCATGTGCCAGATTAGAACATGGTCTACTTGGGATGCAATCATTAAAGCAATTGTTAATTTTATCCGCAGTGGTAGTGGCTGAGCACAGGGCAATGTTTTTACACCAGTGTTCACAAAATGGTCTGCACAATTGCGATGGCCATGTAAAATAGCCCTTACAATGCATTAAAGGTCTGATCCTTCAGTCACATGGCAAAAAATAAAACCAGAAAATTTTAAAAATCTCTTCTTCTTTGAACAACATAAACTCACAGAAATTCGCAATTCCTAAGGCATACATTTAACTAAAAGAAATGAGTTAAATGAGCTCTTCAGACTATACAAAAATATTTTGAGCGGTTAACGTTACATGCGTGTGGAAAAAGTTTATTTTGAGTGCAATTATTTGTCACTATCTGTACATAGACTGCCAAAAGAGGGCCACTTAATAAATAGAAAGCTAGTATCTAGGCAATATCAGGCAAATAAATTCATGTCTAGTTTCCATGAGATTAGGCTGTGCATTTTCTTTAGTTTTTCAGAAATCCCACAAAACTTTCAGACCAACTTCCCATGATTAATAGTGGCCATACTGGGTTATCACCAATATTCTCAGAGCAATATATTCAGCCTATCCTTGAGATAAGGAATTAGCCCACTCAACAATTTATAATAAGTAAAACCACATAAGGGTACTCAAATTAGGGGTATGCAGTTAGATCCTCGACCCTACACTGCTTTTCAATTACAGAAATACTGTCTTCTACAAAAAAAACAACCTGCTTATTTTACCAAAACAAAGAAATCACAGACTTTCACTGCATTTCAATATACTAACGGTAACCTAATTTTTTAAGAATACTTTACTCCTATTATGTATGTACTCATTTTTTTAAGCCAATTCGGAATAAAATACAATAGTTCATCAGAACATACAACCAGTGCTTGACAACTGGAGCATGACAGTGAGCCATGGACGATGACATCAGCAGAGAAGTCAAGGCTGTAAGCATTGGAAATGTGGTACTATAGAAGATGATGAAGATTAAATAGATCAAACGAGTTATTGGTGAAGAAGTCCTAAGAAGAATGGGAGAAAACAGAAGTTTTCTGAAAATTTAATTAGAATACGAGACAACTCAATTGGTCTTGAGACATGGTCTGCTGAAGGACAACCATCGAGGGAGAGGAAATGGAGAACATTACAAAAATACATAGCATCAGTTATTAAAGATGTGAAAGAGAAGCATGATGTGAATATGAAGATGAAGAGATTAGCTAATACAACTGAATGTAAGAGCTGCATCAAACCAATTTTAGGATAATTGACCCATGACAGCAATGAGGCAAAAAACATCTAGTCTAAACTTACCTTTATATGGCTGCAAAAAACACAAAAGTATCCAGTTAACTCGATGATCATTCAGGATCTTCTCATTGTCAACATTGTGTTGATTTCCCAAATTATTCTCCTCAGATGGTCAATTATTTCTTTGAGATGTCGATTTTTCAGTATAACTTGCTGAAATATGGAACAGAAAATCAGTAAGAAATTCATTTTAATTTTTAAAACATATATACTCATAATAAAGTTTTCATGAAAAATAATATTTTTCCTAATGATATTTAGTAACATCTGCAAGATTTGGTTATTTTCAGCATATTAGCTGAGTGAAGAATTCTTGGGTCTTTCACCAGGTCAATGTCTCCATCTCTGCTGATGTTTTTGAAAATGACTTGTTCTCTATCCTCAGGGCTGATGGCATTAACCCAGTGGAAGACTTGAGAATCTTTAATCTTACGCCAAGCTCAAAATTGCCAATTAGCAGCCTAAATGCTCCATTAGTAGGGAGGAAGCCATCTTGTAGTGTGTCAGAATTTGTAGGCGTCACTGAATTTAGCCATCTAATAAAGTCCTCAGCAAAGTGAGCATGAAATGCATCCTTTTGCAATGCCACCTTCACATAACCATCCCATATGCTCTGTGCTTTTGGAGGGTAGAAGAATGGTTGTTGTGGTAACAAAACACAAACAACTACTAACGCCATGTTTATTGCTCATGATGCAGCCGATGAAATACTTCATGTGTGAGTTTGATATTATTTCATTTTTTCAGAAACATTGAAATTAAAATGTTAAAAATCACAAATATACACTAAAGAGACAAATCTAATGAATACAATAAAAAAATAATATTATACGACAAATATTTATTTCATCACTATATTTTGCTAAGGTATTCAATTCAGGAATTTATTTTTCCAAAGAACGGGAAGAATGGAAAAGGCAGGCCTCATAAAATTACATAGAACAGGTCGTAAAGGACATGAAAGAGAGGAATTATGTATGTTAATATGAAGAGGTTGGCCGATAGAAGAATCGAATGGAGGGCTGCGTCAAACCAATCTTAGGATTGCTGACCCATGATGATGATTCAATTCAGAGTGGTAAATGTTCAAAGATAACAAAATAAAAACCACATAGCTAATGCACAAAATAGGTATTAACTTCTCCACTCATTAATGCTAACCATCTCATTTTTGGAACTTCTTAAAGACATCAATGTCAGATCTAAAAACCCACTAACTTTTTTTGTATTTTTGCATTCACCTACTGTCATTCCTAATGCATACATAAAATGAAAATACACTAATCCTATTGACTACACCATACAAACTAGTTTTTCAGACATATATATCTTGAAGGGCAAGTCATTTTTTAAACAGAGGAAAAGGTAAGTCATCACGAAAATATTGAATAACTACTCACTTCCATTACCTCCTTGTTCTCTTCACATACTAGTCTGTATGATTCTGAAGTCTTCTTCTCATCGGACTTCATATCCCACTCCTCTTTCAAAGGTATCAAGCTCTGAAAAATAAAGGAAACAAATCGTATGGAGAGGCACAATAACTTGACCTTGATTCATTACGTGGCATTACTAAACAAATTTCTGTTAGACTCAAGATGAATTCGTTAGTTGGTTATTTAGGGGAGGCGACCGACAGCTGAGGTCATCTGCACCATATAGGAGAGGTGGATAATTGGGTAATGGTAGGAGTTTTCAGGGAATGGAGAAAGGGTGGAGAGAAACTCGGCATCGGCATTAGCCTACTCTTAACGAAAAGGCACCAAGGGGACCGTGGCTTAACGTCTCATCCGACGGACGGAGCACTGAACTTGAAATGCCCTCCACTGACACTCAAGTGGGGACCGGTTTTCCGCTGAAAAATCCACCACTGCCGGGAATCGAACCCAGGCCCTTGAGATGGGAGGCCAGTACTCTAGCCACCACACCAACCCGATCCCCCAAGATGAATTCACTTTTTTCAGAATGCTTTAAGAACTCCCAGCACAGCCAAGGGTCAGGAACAGACTGAGTAATTGACTAAAGAGCCAATTCAGCAGTAAGACTAAAATTAGGTTGAAAATAGAGATTTAAAATATTAATTACTGAAATTCATCACATTTGAAAAACTAACAGATGATTAATCCTCTTAGTAAAGAAATAAGGGAGAAAATGAAGGAAAATCACATAAATAATGACCACCTAAGGAACAAAAAAAAGTTGATTTCTGATTAATTGGTTTAAGAGCAAACATGAATCACTACTGTTCATCTGATTAATTGGTACACCTCTACAATAATAATGGGTAGTCTATTTCTTTTTCCAACTTCCAAATGCATATTATGATTATACAAATTCCAAAATCCAAAGACAAAATATATTTAATAATTACTCACATTAAAAATTAGGATAATATCTTCGTAGTTCGATAATTCTAAACAGTTAATTATTCAGTAACTTACAGAGAAAGATAATTGCGTCAGATATAAAGAAAGAGGCTATTAAAACTACCGTGAGCAGACATTAAGAATAAAACATAGAACAGTTACACCTCTTTAATCAGACAGCCTTGGTATCAGAAAACAGCTACACCACAGAAATTTTTTTTGGTGAATTCACACTTTGTGAATTCACCAAAAATTCCTAAATTCGATCAACCCATGACTGGAAAATGACACATCCAAAACCACCATGGCCTCATACACTCAAAACTGTGAATTTCCTTCAGAACAAAGCCTGACAATTGAATATAACCCCCCTATACCCAGGCTTATGCAATATTCTATTCTTTCTCAAACAGAAATACACAATGAGATAAATTGTACAGGCCTCTCTCAAGTCAAGCGCAAGTCAAATATCTCAACTAATATAATAAATCCTCTTTCATATCAGAGCAGAACTTTCATTCTTAACCTATATTTGTATCCAGCAGTTAGGAACTCACTTTTAGCAATCAAATCAGTTAACATAAAAACTTACCTCTATATGAGTATACTCCATGCCTTGACAATTTTCATTGCACTTCTCATATATTAACCTAAGCCTTTTAAAATGAAACCTGATGGTTTTGAGCTGATCCTGGATCTTGGCTTTCTTCTCATTTGCTGCATTTGTTCCCTGAGCTGTTCCATTTGGAGGCTGTGGAATTGAAAAAAAACATGTGAATGATAAAAATACGTCAAGCATTATTTTAACATAACAATCATCAATACAATCCACTGTTCATTGTAAATAATACAGACAAACCGGAAGTAAAAATATTATACATGGGCTATGTTCCTATTACCTACTGACATGGACTAGATTCGAATATTAACTGATATACTTATTGTATGTTGTATGTAACACCATATCACTTATTGCATTGCATATAGAGCCATGGAGGCTGTATTTTATTGGTGGATGATGGACGTCCTTCACAACTCCTTCGTTTATTTCTCAACAATGAAAAAAGTGTATTAATGACGCGATTCGTGATAATTATGTTATACCACACTGAATGAATGTGCAGTATTGTCAACATGTAGCTTCCCATGATGATATCTTGGCATTTAAGGACATTATTCTACACAGAGGTGTCAGTATTCATATTTCAATATACAAGTCATGCTTGAGAATATGCAATGACATGGATAAATATAATTTCAATTTTTACATCTCAGATGGTAGGCAAGCCAGTTGACCAGTTTGACTTCAGTTGATGATTAGAATAGAGTGCTAAGCAATTTTTAAAATGAATAAAAAAGCAAGGAGATTGCCATATTTTTGGCTGAAAATTTCGTAGTAGTAGTGTTGTTGTTTAAGGGTGCGTTGACGTCCAGGTCATTTTGCACCCTTGTCTCTTCAACTAACGTTATTGTGTATCTAATTACCACTACTATTTCTTAAAGAACTTATTTCCATTTTATCTTATCCTTACAATTTAGGGAAGAGCCCAATAACTTTTAGAAATAATATTATGCTATCAAGTTCATTAGGGTGATCCCCTAGGAGATTTTCTAGGCCTCACCTAATTTTTAGCCGCCTTCGAACGTCCCGGTATTTATCACACTCTGTCAGGATATGCCTAATGCTGAGAGGAGAGTCGCATTCTTCACACCGAGGTGGAGTTCTCTCTTCAGTGAAGAGGTAGGAGTGAGTCAGGGGACTGTGCCCTATCCCCAGACGTGTGATGATGACCTCCTCCCGGCGGCTATTCCTGACGGACGTGGGCCACGCTGACGTTACCTGTTTGATGTTGCGTAACTTATTATTATCTACGGCATTCCATTCCTCCTTCCACCTCTTAAAGACTGAAGTCCTCAGTTGTGCCTGAAGGTCTTCATATGGTACCAGGGTCAACGCGGGATTGTCTTCATTCAGAGCATCCTTCGCAGTTGCATCAGCTAACTCATTCCCGACAATTCCCATGTGGCTGGGAACCCAAAGAAAAAGGACAGTAACTCCCTTCCCTTGAAGGGTGAACAGCGACGCGTGTATCTCCTGACAAATTGGGTGTATAGAAGTGTAATCGGAAATGGAATTGAGGGCACTTAGAGAATCTGTGCAGATTGCGAAGGACCCTCTGCTGCCGTCTATCCCACACAGAGCCATCTTGATTGCAGAAAGCTCCGCCGTGTACACACTGCAGAGTGGGCTAAGTTTTGCTTTGAGCGCTCCGTGATGAGACGAAACGACAGCGCAGGCACATGACGTAGAAGACTTCGACCCATCTGTAAACACGGGGACAACATTGGGGTGGCTGCTCAGGAACATTGTGAAAGCGCTCTGGCACTCAGCAGCAGTGATGGATGACTTAGGCCGATTGCTAATGAGCATCTTGATTTTAGGAGTAGGAGTGAGCCATGGTGGGTGGTTAGAGCACCCGATAGGGTATAAATCCGGTAAACCAACTCCTCGCTCTCGTATAAAATAATTAAAACGCACATTGGCTGGCCGAGTGGCCTTTGTCTTACGATTAAAAATATCTAAAAACCTTGGTTTTAAAAACAAGTTAAAACATGGGTGCGTCTTCATCGCTAAAACCTTCGCAGCGTAGTTACACATAAGCAGGTTCCTTCGGTGGTACAATGGTGGTTCCCCTGCATCGCAGTATATGCTCAGGACTGGGCTGGTCCGAAAAGCCCCCGTACATAGCCGTAGACCGGCATTGTGTACTACGGTCAGTGGTCGAAGATACGACTCCCTACCGGAGGAATATACAAATGATCCGTAGTCTATTTTTGAGCGCACAAGTGAGCGGTACAAAAGGAGTAACGTCTTTCGATCTGCGCCCCACGAAGCGTGGCTTAAAAACTTAAAAATGTTTAACGTCCGTAGACAGTTATCTTTTAAGACCCTGACATGTTCCCGCCAATTTAGTTTGCTATCAAAGATAATACCTAAGAAGCGGACTGAGTCAACAAATGGTATAATTCTGCTACCTAGTCGTAATGCAGGGGGAATATGAAGCCCCCGTAGCCACGTGAAGTGCACACATTTGGTTTTTTCATTTGAGAATCGAAAGCCGTTGCTTTTGGCCCAGTAACTCAATTTGTTTAAGGTCAGCTGGATTTGTCTGGATACATTGACTAATTTAGATGACCTGCAGAATATCGCCAGGTCATCAACAAATAGTGAGCCTATCACTGGCGATTGTATGCATTTTACGACGTCATTGATAGCGATTGCAAACAGCGTTACACTCAGAACGGAGCCCTGGGGAACTCCGTTATCTTGTTTGTAGGGGCCAGAAAGATGCTTGCCTACTCTCACTTTGAAAACTCTATCAGTCAAAAAGTTTTTAATAAAAATGGGTAAATTACCCCTAAAACCCCATTCATGCAATGTTTTTAAAATCTTCCTCCGCCACACCCGATCATAAGCTTTCTCCAAATCAAAAAAGACGCCCACAACATGTTGGCGAAGGATAAAGGCTTCCTGAATAAAATTATCTATTCGGACCAAGTGATCAGAGGTGGAGCGGCCCCGTCGAAATCCACATTGGATGTTGGAAAGTAGGTTTTTGCGCTCCAGCCACCAAATGAGACGCCGATTCACCATTCTTTCCATCACCTTACAGAGGCAGCTTGTGAGGGATATAGGTCTGTAACTACTTGGGTCAGCTCTGTCTTTTCCTTGCTTATGAATAGGAACGATAACCGCCTCCCGCCAGGATGGTGGGAAGGTGCCCTCAGCCCATAGATTGATTAATGGTCTGGAGCACATCCGTCAAGGCCATCTCCGGAAGATTCCGAAGAAAGGCGTTGTGGACTCTGTCCAGTCCTGGGGAAGTGTTCCGGGAGTCAGCTATGGCCGACCTTAGTTCCCATTTTGAAAACGGGATATTATAATCAGCCACTATCCGCGTTTCATTAAAGCATAGACGGCAGGAGTCTTGCAGTCTTTTTATCCCTAGGAAAATATCATTATAGCTGGCGTCACTGCTGGTGTGCGCTAGTGATTTCCCATACACATCCGCGATTGCAGGTGGAGATGTTATTATATTGCTTCCCACTTTAAGAAATGTGATGCCGAGATTTTGGTGGCTGCCCATTATACTTCTCACTTTGTTCCACACTTGTGCTATAGGGGTCCTACTATTCACACTTGTTACGAATTCCCTCCAGGAAGTCCTTTTGGCTTCTTTCACCGCCCTGCGAGCTTTCGCTCGAAGTCGCCGGAAAGAAGACAGGTTGGTAGCGGTGGGGTATTTATTAAAAATACGCAAGGCTCTTTTGCGTGCTCGAATTGCCATGGCGCATTCATTGTTCCACCACGGAACTGCAGGCCTCTTGGTGATGCGCACTGATTGAGGAACGCTTAAAGTTGCCGCTTCAATAATGCTTCTTGTCAGAGCCTCGCAGTTAAAAATGCTGTCACGATTTTGATCATGAGTATACGTAAAATTTGTTTTAAAAAGAGGCCAGTCTCCTTTCTTGATAATCCAGGTACCTGACTGGATTAAATCAGGATTAAATCCATCGTCTCTGTTGATAAAAAGAGGAAAGTGATCGCTGCCGCAAAGATCGTGGTGCACAGACAACTGAATTGTATTCAGCAAAGAGCTCGACGCAATGCATAGGTCAATGCTTGAAAATTGACCGTTAAAAGAATTGAAACGGGTTTTCTCCCCACTATTTAATAAAAACAAATTAAAATCTAAAATAAAATTGGCTAAAATACGCCCCCTGCGGTCGCACTGTGCCCTGGAACTCCCCCATAGGGTGTTGTGAGCATTAAAGTCGCCAACTAAAATAAATGGCTGAGGTAGTTGACGGACAAGAGATTCTAATTGAGGGCGGGTAACCGGAGCACCCTCCTGGAGATAGACGTTGCATACAGTCATCGGCTGTGGGGCGTGCACTGTTACGGCCACCGCTTGAAAAGGTGTGTTTAAATGCACTCGGGAGGTGTAAAGGGCCTCCCGAATTGCAACCACCACTCCACCCTGGGCTCGTTGGCCGCTGGTGTCATCAAATCTAAAACAGTTAAAACCTTTTAGAACTCCCTTGTCCGTTCCTTTAAAATGCGTCTCTTGGAGACAAACACAACACGGGTTAAAATTACGTATTAAAATGTCTAACTCCTCTTTATGTCTATAAAAACCGTTGCAGTTCCACTGCAAAATAAAAGCCATTAAAATATAAATAAATATATATGTTAAAAATAAAAAGCCGAGCGATCTGTATTTAAATTAGCGGCGAATGCGATTCTTCTTTCCCTTTTCTTTTCTTGTGAGGGTGACTTCAGCCTCTGACAGACTTCCGTCCTCCTCCATAGACTCCGGTTGGCAAGTTTTTGCCAAACCAGAGGGGCCGGGTGGAGGCGTTTTTTCACGCCTGCCGAGCGTCGGCCCTGATATTTTTTTGGGCGGGCTTTTGTTAGAGCCCGTGGTGGGATTAGCAATTTTTTCCTCTACTTTATTTACTTTTTCCGGCTTTGCTAGTGAGCTAACAGGAATTTTACTGCTACACTCAGTTTGAGTGGATATCGAGACTTTGGGTATTGGCGGAGAAACTACTTTGGCGAAGGATTTCGAGAAAGTTGGAGCTAACAGGGTCCTATACTTTTTCCTTGCTTCAAAATATGTCACTTTTTCTACCGTCTTTATTTCCATAATCTTTCGTTCTTCAACTACTCTTGGACACTTGCGAGCATACACGGGATGTGCACCCTCGCAGTTGACACAGTGTGGCTCGTTGGTGCACTCAGTGTCCTCATGTTTGTCCAGGCCGCAGCGCGGGCAGGTGGCCTTGCCCTCACACCGCGTTGCGATGTGGCCGAAGCGCTGGCACTGAAAACAACGCATGGGAGATGGAATGAACGGCCTCACAGGTACCGATTCATAACCTATGAAAACCTTGTCTGGGAGCTTGTCATTCGCGAATGTCAGTACAACGGACGTGGTCTTTTTAACCACTCCGTCACGTTTTGTGGTGAGACGGCGAACATCAGTCACCCCTTGGGATGCCATCTCCTTCTTGATTTCGTCGTCTTCTACATACAGTAGGTCGAAGTGACTCACTACTCCCCGACTTGTGTTCAGACTGCGGTGCACATCCACACAGACCGGAATATCGTGGAGAAATTTCATTTTCAACAATTTCTCGCTTTGGACTACGTTAGCTGCCTCTATAAGAAGACTACCGTCCCTTAGTTTTTTAGCGGAAATTAGTTCCCCAGGGACGTTACTACTTAAAACTTTTCTTATTAGGAAAGGAGATACCTTTGTCAGTGTCTCTCCTTCCCTTGCACATTTCATTACAACAAATCTCTTGCTTACGCAGGATACAAAATCTCTCCCTCCCGTGTCCGGGCGGGATCTTTTGGGTGGTGGAAGTTGACACTCTTCCATACCTTTTCCTACTTCATCCCTCGGGCTCCCCACCCACCATGGAGCCACACATTCGGGACGCCGCACCGCAAACCGGTGCGGTCGCCAGGGCTACCCGAGGGATATAGCACCCTAGAGGTGGTTGCCTGTTTCGGGTTGGGTCTTTAATGCACAGGCCCACCAAACCCGAACATCTCCGACCGCCCTACGCAGACCCCCACCTCCCTGGCACTCGCCACCGTTAAGCTTACGCCACGGAAGCCGATTGACCGGGAGTGGCTAGCTCCCGGCCACCCGTTTACAGCGAATCCGGGGCCAAAGAGGGGTATTGGCCCGTAGTCCATACCGGGCATCCGACACCCGGCTGGGAACCACGCACCGCACCCTCCAGGATCCCCTTCTCCTCCTTACGGGTCTCCGCACACGGCAAACATGCGGGTGGATCGTTAACCAGATGGTATGGTCACTCACAGGTAGCAGACCCACTCACTACCCGGACGATACCCTATCTGAACTGGGGGTTTGTTATCGGGGTTTTCTCCCCGCCCTTTTAGTCGCCTCTTACGACAAGCAGGGATACTGCGGGAGTATTCTCAATCCCCCTACCTGCAGGGGGTCTGAAAATTTCGTGTGGGGCAAAACACCTAAAGAAAGTGGAGAATTAGTTGAAAACCAGCTTCCTTTTGGTTGGTATTTAATGCCTTCAGCTAGTGAAAACAAAAAGTATCACTCAAGTTTAACTGTAATGACTCAAGATGTGAAATGTCTCAAAAACCAATTTGAACTATATAAGGTGATATTTGGCATGAGAAGTGCCGCATGGCTTGTTCCATAGTAGTATTTTCTTGGACGCTCAAATGAACCAATTTAGACCCACCTCTCTAAGCATACTACAATTTAAGTGGCAGAAAATTGTTTTCATTATTCTTATTTTTGCTAATTTTTCTATTTTCTACACACCACCATTCAAGCTTTGAGCATGGGTATTATGTGACTCAGTGTAGAGCATGGAGAATAGAAAATTAATATTCTTGGCATCGAGCATGAAAGGAATCCTCCTTTGATACTTGAAATACAATCTTACTTCCAGTCCAAGGTGTATAGAGAGCTATATGTATGCTCCCAACATATGTTTCACATTTTCCAGCCTGAGAAATTATCATGACAAAAACTACAAAGAACGGATGGGACATTAGAATCTTCGAATCCCTGGAATAATGTCTTTTTCATTGAATCTTCGAATCCTTGAATCCTTTGAATTCCTCCTCGAATTCGAATCCTTAAAAATCCAAGTCACTTATGTCCTCAGCAGATGAAAATCCTTGGGTTCCTTTCAATTAAACTTTACTGCCACCAGCCAGGATGATAATTGTGAAAGTGATGGAAGCGATGTATAACGTTTGTGACATAACACAAAAAATTCTTCCCTTGCCAACCATGAAAACCTTTCGATACTGCGTCCAAAATGTATAACAGTTTTGCCCTATGTGATGAGCCCCCTAGGGTACTACCCATGAGTATTGGAGGCGGTCGAAATAGAGAAATGTTTGTGGAATTAAATACGATTGGCTTTTTCCACAAAGAAATCTTTACTTCGACCGGTTTCGATGTGATACATCATCATCAGGTGACCAAATCTCAACAAGGTCCAGTATATATACAAATGAGGGGAGGGACCAGGGGAAAAAAGGAGTGAGGAAAGAGGAGGGGAAGAGGGCCTAAACCAAGGGTAACAATGGAAAAAGGGGGGAAGAGGAGAGAGAAATGGTGCTAGGGGTGGGAGTTGGAAAAACCACACATAGAAATGGGAAACCCTGGCCGTTGAGGAGTACCAAGGCAGATCGTACACCTTCAAGTTCAACTTGAAGGAGTACGAAACCGGTCGAAGTAAAGATTTCTTTGTGGAAAATTGCCAATCGTATTTAATTATGTTATTCCACCATATAATGCCTGAAACGACTCTTTTTATGTTTGTGGAACTTCAACTGTGACGACGGCATCAAACTCGTCTCAGCAACGAAGAGTCTTTAGATTTCAACATAGTTCATGCACTTTCCGTTCCTTTTTTTGTTTTTCTCCCGCCTTTGTTACTCTGAGTTAAGATCACTCCGAGAGCTGAACATCATGGCTGGGAAATGTAAATGAAATCGATGGTTGGCGAGTTCACCTGGTGGAATGGATTCATGATGAATATAATTAACTTACAAGGGGAGACCACGAACCTTGCTACGCCTTTTTGAATGACATATTTTTTATGATGTTCAGAATGCCAAAGGCTGCTAGGAACACATCGTAGTTTTGTTGAATAGGCTTTAGTTTTGCTGTAATAAATTAATTAAAATTCATTATTTTCAGCGCGCTAATGATAAACTCAAGGCAACGCGTCATCGTCACCGGGCCAAATTGGTGCAGTGGGTAAGATCGTCGACTCCCGTGCCGTAGGTCGTAGGATCGAGTCGAACAGTCGGAAGTTTTTTTTTCGTCTCGATTTCATTAATTTTCATTTTTTTCTATTCTTTTCTATTGCAGCAGGTCTCACCGGACGAAGGAACATTTTTTAACCCTCATCTTCGACACATTTTCTTGACGTCTTATTCCGAACGCGGAAGCATGACATATAGTAGCAACCCTGGGGTTCGCTCACTAATTTACGTGTCCATTGAATATAGTGATTAACTTCCTAATCACCATGGAACACAACGATTTCATATGGGTGTATTCACATTCATGCTTGCGGTCTTAAGGCAGTGAACACCAGCATGCGTAAATTAGATGAAGAAGAACGCGTAAAGAATAATAATTACCTTATTATCAACCGCTCTCATTATAATATAACCGAAAAATAAATAAAATTACTTGGTATACTATATGTCATGCTTCCGCGTTCGGAATAAGACGTCAAGAAAATGTGTCGAAGATGAGGGTTAAAAAATGTTCCTTCGTCCGGTGAGACCTGCTGCAATAGAAAAGAATAGAAAAAATGAAAATTAATGAAATCGAGACGAAAAAAAAACTTCCGACTGTTCGACTCGATCCTACGACCTACGGCACGGGAGTCGACGATCTTACCCACTGCACCAATTTGGCCCGGCGACGATGACGCGTTGCCTTGAGTTTATCATTAGCGCGCTGAAAATAATGAATTTTAATTAATTTATTACAGCAAAACTAAAGCCTATTCAACCAAACTACGACGTGTTCCTAGCAGCCTTTGGCATTCTGAACATCATAAAAAATATGTCATTCAAAAAGGCGTAGCAAGGTTCATGGTCTCCCCTTGTTAGTTATATTCCACACAAAGTGGAACACACAAACAAAGTTTGACTGACCGGTTTCGACCTTCAATTCAATTTGGAACTTACAACTGTTTGTGTGTGGTCTTGCTTTCAGCAATTATGATTTTGAATAATCAAGAGAATATTCCACATATAGTTATTGCTGTTAATAACTATTGATTACTGTTAGATGTATATACAGTAAAACCCCTTATTTACACTTTTCTACGGACAGCTAGAAAAATGTAAATTGCGGGAAAATGCAAATAGTGGGAAAAGGACAATTTTCAGTTTCAAATGCATACTTTAACAATATAAAGTAAATATATAAACAATGAACACCGATAAAATGAATTAGAGCAATATTATTAATTATTTCTTACAGTTTAGAGCTGTCCTGATTTATTTTTTTACGATATATTTCTACCAATGTTTCAACCAACCATTGGAGGTTCTCAAATCCATAATTCCCAAACTTATATATTATTCAATGCCATTCATTATTCAATAGGAAGATCTAGAACTTAAAAACCAATTTTTAAGTTGGCAATCCTATATACCATGATTTCTTGATATTTTCTTTTGTTCGACAGATGTCTGCAAGACCTCTATTTTACGAAGTTGAAGGGACCAAAAATTTGAGCTTTATAAATCAGAGGGTTTGTAAATTGGAGGTTATCTTCCACTAACTCCTCTGTCTCCGGAACTGATGTGTCACCAAAACCAGCAGATTTCCAACAGTTGGAAATAGTTTTTGGGGTGACACTGTCACATGCTCTGGTAACATCTCGCACAGCATGGAGCAATGTCCATGAAGGCACATCATGCACATAAGAGGCTTGATCTGCGACAAATGTACGTCTACTAAAACTCTGCTGACAGTAATGCGAGTACATTTTCAATGAAATTAAACACTATGCTGTACTAAACTTTCAAATAGCTATGTCAGGGTTGAAATCAAACTAATTTCTATGGCAAATAGTAGTCATCTGCTCATTCTGGGAAAAAACAACAGATACTACGTGAAATTCTCTGTGTGCAGTGTATCTGCATCAAATTGAAAGGATTTAAAAATTAACCTCAATTGTATTGATTCGCTGTGTAGCATAGGCGTTATTCCTAAGGCTAGGAGACTCACTTCAGTAAAAGAGAATGAAACAGCCATGAATTAAAAAAAAAACAGGTGAATATTTTTCTACAAATTTATAATGGTATGAACTTGGCTACTGCAACTGAATGAAGTTCTTGTAGCTTCAAGTTGGTAGATCTCATAATAAGGGGAATTAGTGAATTAATTCATCCCAAAGAGTATTTTAAGTAGGGTTAGGGCTGGGATTCAAGGATTCGGTCGAATCCTTTCAAATCCATGGATTTGAGATTAGATCGAATACATGGTTAAAAGATTCGATCGAATCTTTGGATTCCATCGAATCCTCGATCCTCGACTAACACGGACCCGAGTTACATGGATCTGGAGTTATGTGGATGTTCAGTTAGGCCGGTGACATGCTTGCGTTTCTCTGCATCTCTGTTGCCGCGACAGATTTAACCACGTGACGACCCGTGACTCATTGCCTAGGGCAAAAGAATTGATGCCAAACTACGGGTGTTCGGAACGGCAACTCTAGTTTAAGGCATTACATAGTCCGAGAGGTGATATTTGATCATTGTGATGGTGAAAAAGGTTGATGTGATCGGGCATCAACGTCTTTTTTTGGCGCAGTTGACCTACCTGAAAAGTCGACGCGTAGTTAATTATCTACTCCATATATGACGCCTGTTGTCCACTACAGCAAAAAAAGAAGTTTTAGGTAATTATACTTACTTTAGATTTAAATATCCAGTGAAATAAAGTTTGGGCTTGTCTGCCCTCGGCGCTGTCGTTTTATGTTAATTTAAAATGGCCTCTCAAAAGATGATGTTTTCTGTAATCGTAGCCAATTGCCGCCGTGAAAGCGGCACCGCTAATGGTTAAAAAATGGATAGGTAGGTGTTTTGACTTATGCGGATTTCTACTTCTTTCTTGCTGAATTTTCCCGATGCTGCGATATTTTCAAGGAATCGTTTTTTTTTTTTAAACTTTTACTCTAAAGTATTCGTTCAGTGAAAATCATCTAAAAACATATAATTTTGAAATTCCGCCTTCTTCCACTGACTTACCAATGCGTCGCTTATTTGTTTACTTAGCTGCGATCTTCGTGACATTAAAAGTGACACAAGTGCTTAGAATTGGATATGGGAAAGCCTAAGGCAAAAAGCTCAACCTCGGAAAAGCAGAAGAAATTACACATAAGATGAAAGTTTGTGGAAATAGCGGCAAAAATTAAAGTTCTGCCGTAAACTCAAGTTCGCCCTGCTCAATAATTACATTGTTCGGCGTTTCCGCCTACATTCCAAGCTCATTTTCCAAATATATAAAATTAAAATATCGTGGCATGGTCAAGTGTTATGATGTTTCCGGATTGTTGACTGATTGATGCCAAGTGTTATGACAGATTCGCATTAGAAATTTTTTAATGAAGACGAAGGTGTTTGTCGCATGCCTCCAATGTTCCATACTTAGGGAGAAAACCCGATATCGTAAAATGACTAGAAAAACTTAAACAAATATAAGTAAATATTTTAAACTTATCAGATGTCATGGTAAAAGTACGATTCATATTCTATCAAAATTTTCTTTCATTTGTGGTTTTCATATTGTTATGCAAAAACATGCCTCAAAAGTAATTATTAAAAAAAGCTGGTACCTGCATTAAACGAAAAGCTAAATTATCAACACGCTGATATGTTCTCTATGAATTTTGCCTCTTCCTTTTTTGGGATACAAAGCCTCCAAGTCGAGTCTATATATACTTTTTTGCGTGGACAGTATACACAATAGGTGCTACTAGATCATATAGTCATCAATAATTATTGATGCACATCAACGCAAAGTATCGTACGTATCTTTTGGGGGAAGTAATAATTGAAAATGGAACTTTTTTACAATAAATTAACGCCAGCAATGAAATAACTTGATGGAGCGCGTATTGGTCCCCTGGAAGTTAGGCAAACCACGCATACGTCTTCAACCCAACCCGAGAAGGACTAACCTGTTCAGCAAGTTTTCCTCGTTAACATGTTCAGGATTTCAGGTCCCTACAATAACGTGCTAACAAGAGACCAACAATACAAATACTGGAAATATTAAGGAAAGATTAAGATCCTCAAGATGTGAGTAATGACCAATCAGCTAATTTATTTGGCTTGGCACGTTTTTTGATGTTTTACGGGAATTCAAATGTGAAAATATACTGTGTAGTGTATAATATGTAGTGTGGCGAACATAGCAGCCTTCAAAAGAGAGTACAAGAAATATGCCCTCAGGCAATTTTTGTGCACTGTTATATCATAAACTGAATTTAGTATCATTTCAATTTCTCAAAGATATTGAGTCATGTAAAATATTTTTATCATCCAGTAAGGACATTGAAGTTTCTTTCCTAAATCAACTAAAATAACGGCAGCACAAACACAGAGTTGCGGAAAATATTTCTGAAATTAGCTCCAACAATATGGAATTGCAATAGTAGATTAATAGAGACCTTGTATGAATACAGAAATGAAAAATACAATTTACTATACTCAATTGCAGAAAATTATGATGCATCATGGGATTCAGACAGGTTTTCTAGGCAGAAAATTGTTCTGATTATCCTACAAACCTCAGGGATGACTTTGATAATGTTTGGAGAAAGGTAAATTCAATTGCTTATGGATATGAAAACCTTGAAACTGTTAACCTTTTAGACTGGAATCAGTTTTTAATATTCCAAAACCAATTTCCGGAAGAGGAACTTTCAAGTTTAAAATAAAGCTAAGGGAACTTTTTTGATTTCCCAAGTTTGGGACAAGAACTGTGTATCTTAAGGATTCAGGAATGCATAAGGACAGTATTGTGAATTTACGTCACTTGTCACAAAAGATGATTCAGTGGAATATTTCCCGGAAATGTTCAAACTTGTTCAAACGATAATCACCATCCTAGCATCTAGCTCATCTGTGAAGAGGTTCAACTCAGCGTTGAAGAGGATAAAGACAGGCCTGCAAAACACCTAAGGCTAGATATCATACCTAGTTCTTTTTAGTATTAAAATCAATATTAAGCTGCTGAGCTATGCCAGCTGTCATTGTTCTTCTAAAGTATGTTTTTATTGTTTATCATTCATATTTCATATGTACTGTCATGGTTTCTGTTAAAATTAATATGGCATAGTGACACAGCAGTAGGGCAGTTTCTATTTACAGATGCACATGCGTAATGGCAAGAGAAAAAAATTCTGGAAGGTTACATATTTTAAAGTGAAGCTTCCCCTAGTTCATAACCCAGGCCCACAATATTGGTTCAACTAGAGTTAACGTCTCAAGAATTGGTTGTGGAATGATTATCTAAATATCTTTGTTAATCAAAAGAGTTTGATATAGAGTGCTTTTTTGGCTCCCACGAGCTCACATATGTGTTATTATGTTATACATACAACCGTAATATGCTGTTTATCTATCCTTAGGTATTAGTCAAATTTGTTTGGCACAGTTTATAAATAATCCAATGCAAAGTGAAAAAGCACAATTCACACAATCATTTACATTCAAATTTGCACGGTACCCAAAACTGCAAAAAGCTCTGCAAACCACAATGCTTCTTCTGCTGTCCCCCCTAATTAAACACACTGTACACCCCAGGAAATAAAAACTAACAAGAAAGTGGTTGACATTTGTTCTCATATAATAAGACAATCACATCAAAAAGTACCAGAAATGTGAATTTCAGGCTGTTGACTCCACTGACTCAGGCTGTTGTCATGATTCCACTGTACCCAGAATTAACCCAAAGTGATAGAAATAATTAGGGTGATGCTCCAACATTATTTATAAGAATTGTTTCCTACTAAAATAATCTGATATTAAATTTTCCCTGATTAAGGCAAATTCTTGCATATTCCTCCCAGAGTGTAAAATTCCTAGATTGTTCCATCAACACCCACCATAGGACTCGTGGAAAGAGATAATTCAACTGCATGAAATACCTACCTGCACTGTTTTAAGAGTTTGGAAGATCTCTTGTGTCCGAGACACAATATCCTGGACTGTTTCCTGACCCCAGCGACAGAGGGATGCCGTGTTGAACTCTTTGGACTGAGGTGCAACACCTGGCTGTTGGGGAGGCTGCTGCTGTTGTTGTTGCTGCTGCATCTGATTCTGGTGGTACTGCTGATGGTGGTTGTTTTGGCTTTGCTGGTGATGATGCTGCAAAATGACAGTTTCATTATACAACAGTATCCAATCTAGTTTGAATATTAATACCTACACCTTCATAAACAGGGGTGGACTGCCTTGGATAGCCCTGGGCCCCTTAAGCACCTTCCATTTTCCTAAGACCCGGCAAGTATGTGAATGGTATAATGAAAGGTAGCGCTTAGTTTTTATGAGTGTTGAAAGATTATTAGCTTTTAATGTAGACAAAAATAAAAATTGTAGATATGTTTCCTCAAACATCAGAAGAATTGAAAAGACTGTTATTTTCCCTTGTGAATTGAAATGTTTTGTTTAACCCTTTCAGTGCTAAGCATTTCAATTTACACATTACATTTGAAATGCATATGTGTGTTCATAGCACTAAAGGGGTTAAATCAATTTAAATGCAAACCTAGATGTGTTTTCTCATTCTTTATTTTTTGGGTGAGAGGAGGGTGGAGGGGAGAGGGGGTTGTCTGCCTGTTGGGGCCCTTTGACCATGTCGCTGCCAGTACCCTTGGGTACCCAGTCATAAGAACCCCTATTCATAAATCTTAAACTGGTCCAAAACATCCCACCCATTCCCGGATGATTATTATTTCATTTAAGATAGTACTGAGGGAGTTCTTTCTTAATGATGTGTTTTCTATTAGCATGTGAATTTAAAATACCAAACTGAGAAGCACAAATACAGTTTTATTTAATTAACACAGATGATATGAAGTTACATATCTATGAATCGTGAAAAAAATCAAGGAAAAATGGAAGAACAATGCAATACAGAGAAACTTGCCCATCAAATCTTAATATATGAATAAATAAGCCATTATATCTTTCAAATACTCAATAGCAGATTTTTTCCACAGGGAAAAAATCATTCCCCTGGACCGGGAGCACACCAGGAATGGGAGTGGTAAGAACACCTGGATGGCAATCAGGGGATTCCACGTTCATGTCCTAGTCAAGGCAAATGATTTTAACCTATGTGGAAATTATGCTAAGCAGTAAGGTTTTTGCACCAAGTTTGCTATCCTTGAACCTATCAAAATACTCTTCTGATAAATAATGGCATTTTTTTTAGCGGTTTTATCAACTCCAAATTGAATTTTGTATGAGAGTAAATTTTTATCAAACAAGAAGGTACCTAAAAAAAATTGGAGGGATGGGCGGGGGCCTTCTGGAGCCCCCCTGGCACTTAGACCTCTTTAGATCCAATGTGCCAACCCACATTTAACCTGCCTGCCACTTGCAGACAGGGGGCAAGAGCACCATGGTTGAGGTATCGAGGGCTACCCATCCAACCTCTGTTCAGGCCCAACATTGCTTAACTTCAGTGATCGCATGGCAACCAGTATGTCAACGTGGCTAGGCCAGTGGCAACATACTTTAGTACCTGCAGCCATAGGGCTCCAGGCAGACAATGTTTCTTATACAGTATAATCCAGATATACGGTCCACCTGATATAACGTTTCCCCGCATATAAGATTGGTCACCAGTTCTCCCAAAAAAATCTCAATCTTTTATTTGTTAAAAATCCAGCATATAACATCCCTGCTTATAAGGTCTGTTCTCCATCATTTCAAGGTTCGTTTATTACATTTTCAGCAAAAATACCGAAGAGTTTTGGCAGATTCATAGTTGGTTCTGCCATATTGTTTTTTTTTGTTGCTAAAATGAGGGTACCCACAAGGTAAGGGATAACCAGATTGAGGATACTGGATAGACAAGAACTAACCCTTTCGAGCCGAGCATTTGGCATATACTGCATATATGTACTATGGTAGCCAGAGATTTTCTCACTCAAAATGCTTTCAAGTTATCAACAAATGATTGTTTAAAAATGACAACTCTGAATACAATTATTTGACCGCAACCAAATGCTGTGAAAGGATCAGTTTATGACTCGAAAGGTCGAGATCCTTTGCCCAGGAAAGGATTGTATCAGATACTACAGGACAAAAGTTCCTGAGAGGGAGGAAGGAAGGGTGGCGTCGCCTCTTCAGAAGGGTTTTCCCTTCATAAGGTCCCCGCATAGGGCTGCACACTCTTTCCGAAGGAGCTCCGTACACTGTGAAAATTTTCATGAAAAGTGTGCCAGAGTGTAAGGGTTAACACTTACAGCGAAAGTTTCTTCGGATTTATCTTTTCATGCTTGTCTGCACAAACAAAAAATGTAGTTTGCTAATGGAAGTGTAACATGATACAAAGTATTGCATCCCCTCATCCCCTGAAACGAAGTACAAAATAGATTTTGAAGGTGGATAGCACTTCTCGTGGCAGTGACTGTCTGGCAGCAGCAAGCAATTCCCATTATCGCCCAGGGTAGTGGCCACTGGGCCATGTTTTGGTAGTTGGTAGGTCATAGTCGCGAGTGTTGAGTCTTATGCACTATAGCTCAGTGGTCATTGAGTGAATTTTTCCTTCATGGCACCGCCAGATTCTCAAATAAGAGGGCACAAATGCCCCAGAAAGCACTCATCCTTCACCATCTCTGCCAAGTTGAAAATTCTAGATGAATTAGACAAGAATACCACCGTTTCACGTGAACATCTGGGTGAGCAGCTAGGCATCCCAGTCACTACTCTAAAAGGGCAAGGGCCTAGCCAAATTGACAACTGGTTCCCGAAAGATCACTGAAGTTAAGCAACACTGGGCCAGGACGGAGGTTGGATGGGTGACCCCTCCATACCTCTGCAATGGTGTTCTTGTCCCCTGTCTGCGAGTGGCGGGCAGGTTAAATGTGGGTTGGCACAATGGATCTTAAGAGGTCTAAGTGCCAGGGGGGCTCCAGAAGGCCGCCGCCCACCCCTCCAATTTACATTTTTTACACTATTATACAAGGGATCATCAAAGGTCGCAGTAAAATTGAAGATGCAGCACTTGAAGGAAGTCAAAAGTGGCAGAAGATAAAGAAATCCAATTACACTTCGGTGGAATCAGCTCTAGTGAAATCAATAGAACAAGCCCGCTCCCTATCAGTGAAAATTCCCCTCAGGCGAAAACCTGAAGGTCCAAGCTAAGAAGATCTCTCAAAAACAAGGACTAGCTAACTTCAGTGCTTCAAATGGGTGGCTAAACCGCTTTAAGAAAAGACATCAAATAAAATTCCGAAAAGTATCTAAAGAGTCCGCTGATGCTGACAATGAAACGGTGGATATCTGGAAAAGCCACCATCTCCCGCACCACCTCCAAGGGTATAAACTGGCATATGTCTACAATGTTGATGAGTTTAGGCTTTTCATCAATCTGCTGCCGGACAAAACAATGTGCTCCGCCAAATAAAAAGAGCAAAATGTGGGCAATAAGCAAAGCAAGGCGTGCATCACCTGTCTCAATGGCAGTAACGCCGATGGCTCAAACAAACTGAAGCCACTGAACATAGGGAAATCCAAAAAGCCGCGATGTTTAGCAGGCCTGAACATGAACAGCCTGCCATGCAAATACGCAAGCCAATCCAATGCATGGATGACAACCGATGAGTTCAAGAGATTCCTTGGCTAGTAGGATGCTCGTTTGAGGAGAAAGAAGAGGAATATTGTCCTGTTTCTCGACAATTGTCCTGCCCATGTTTTTTTCAATCGTATTGACAAACATCAAGCTTGTGGTTATGCCAAAGAATTCCACACCAAAAACACAACCTATGGATCAAGCCATTATTAAAAATGTAAAGCATTTCTATCGAATATGACCCATCCAGAGAATGATATCTTTCATTGGAAAACCTAAAGTAACCAAGAAGGCCGTGCTGGTAAACCTCTTCCAACCTCTTCTTGAAAGTAAGCACCGTCCTTGTATTCGATTTGAAAGTTTGATTTGCAGCAAAAAATATTTCGCTGTACGATTTTTTGTTTATTTTATAGTGGGCTTGGGATCAAGTCACCCCTGAAACTATCTCTAACTGCTACCGAAAGGCAGGCTTCCATGCTGTTTTGCCCGGGGAAGTCATGCAGGCTGGTCCATCAGCATTTGCCCAAAGGCCTGCCAGCCGCTTTGAGTGTGTTCCAGAAGATGACAACATCAACAACCTGGCGGGAATTGAGGACAACGAAGACTCTTCATTTGAAGGTGGTGTGGAGAACCCTGCGGGAGACGTCGAAGGCACATTGCAATCGTTTCCACTAGCAACAGAGACAGCATCAGTTTTGAAAATGAGGGAATGGACTAGTGGACATCATTGACCTGCCTGTAGATGCTACTGTTGAAGACAGGTAGGGAATATATTAAGTAGGGTCGGTGTTTAATGAAACTTTAGCTGGCACATTGTTAACTTTCACATTTTTTAGGTGGAGTGAATTGTATGAGATGCTGGGCGTCAAAGGCGAAATCTCATTTGCGACTTATGTTTCCAATGATGACAACCTGCCAGTCAGTGAGGGTGGCAGTGAAGAGAAGTTTGCCACAAAGAATATAGGACCAATGGCAATGGAAATCCCAGACCACGGTAGCAACAAGGAGTCAGAGGCAGAGGCCCTACTCCCTATCCTAATGTCGGAGGGTCTGGCAGAACTTGAATTGGCTCGAAAGTATGTCCATCAGCAGGAGCTCCCTAATGAGGGGATTCCTAGCCTGTTAATGACACTTGAGACTTTTATGTTGAAAGGTATAAAAAAGAAACAAACCACAGTTGATTCTTTCTTTAAACCGATGAAAAAATAAAGATTTTTTCCACATGAAACTTGACTACTTCAAAACTTATTCTTCTATCATCAGATGAAACGTTTGTAGTCATCTGTAGTCATGAGATTATGGTCTTAAAGTACTTAAAATCAATTTTTTATGCAAAAAAACCTATTTTAGCCCATATAACCAAAAATTACTCGGCTTCCCTTCATACCAGCATATAAAGTTTCCCGCTTATAACGTTGGTCCGGGGCAGCCCCCGGCAACATGGGCTCGTCGCACGTCCCCTTATTGTCCGCTTAGTTCCTACTTTCGGTCGTTGGCACCACTTGTTCATTCGCCCGTCATTTACGTTGTGCCCACACACAAAGTAAGCGTCTTACAGTGTTTCACTGCGGCAAACCACATTTTTGTGAAACTGTTCCTGCGAATAAGATCTGGTTTTCTTTTCTCAAAGACATCATTAAGTGTTTTAGAGTATGGAAACCAGACTGTATTGGTAGAACATAATGGTCGGTAGGAGATACATCACATCGGGTTATACCATGTGGAGGAAGGATGTCCTCCTTCTTCCATGGTTGTACCTCTGAGTATAATTCGAATACCGAAAAGGTGCATTGCTTTGTGGTCCTGAGGGAAGAAAGCCGCCGCGGTGAGTGGCAGAAGTGCATTCTTCGCGATAGTTTCTTAGTGAAGCATCCACAAGTTGAGTATGAGAAGCACTTTTTAGAGACGGATATACTTCGCGAGAAGGTACTCACCGACAATGAAGAAAACGTCATAGGCGTGGTAGGATTATAGGTGACTTTTTATAGCATTTTTAGTTATTATCTTAATTTACCTATGAATTGAATTCCCTTGGTGGCCAATTATTTTCTCTTTCACTGTAAATGATATTTCCATTTCATAGACCAATTCAACCCACGTGTGAGCCATGCGTCTGTGCAATTACGTTCTCAGTATCATTTGTGGTAATTGCTGCTATCAATGTTGCTCCTATTTATGTTCTATTGATGTCGATTAGAACAATTCAATTTTATTATTTCTCAATGATGTTTTTGAAGAGCAAGTTACTCATCGAACACACGATAATTGATTAATGAAATTCACTCGGGTTTGGCACCGGGTGTGGCTTTTCATTGCCGATGTTTGGATGAGCGTGTTACTCATCGAAAAGTCGGCCATCAAATGTTTCACCCGGTGCCAAACCCGAGAAGAGGCATGTACTAAAAGATGAGACAGCTACAGAACCATGTGCTTAAAAAAGTGGAAGAATTTTGTTGCTTAAGAAGTATAATAATCAGTGAGAATTGAAGCAAAAAGAAAACGTATTTCCATGAGGAGAAAATTGGTCAAGGAAACTATTAAAAAGAAAAAAAGTCAAGTATAAGAAAACAATAAACTCCTGCATTGTCATTTTGTTAAAAATGAATCATTGTGAAGGGGTATACATATAAGGGAAGTATGATTGATTCAATAAAATAATTCTCCCCTTCGAAGACCACTAAAATAGGTACCTTGTATAGAAGCATTCCTTTGTCTTCTAATTTGGATGCCTTTCTTTCAAGAAGAATTTGATGGAAAGAAACTACATTTCGATACGTTCCTCTCTATTTCATTACCATTGTATTTAGTAATAAAGTAGTTTGGAGCATACCAATTTAAAGTCTTTCCTGCAAGTGAGTTCCGTAAAGTGAAGCCTGAAACTTTAAAAAAATTGATGAGTTAGGTTACCCGGGTAATGTGACCATTGCACCAGGACGCGAGTAGATACTTTAACTATTACTCATTAAAATTGCATCGTGTAGGCCCGAAAAATTGCGCAAATGCGTGGCCAGATAATAGCGTTTCAATTTGGTTCGTTTGAGCATGAAAGCGCGAGGGTGAAAACAATGACTATACAGGACTTAAAATAGCTATGTTAGTGCATAGAATACAATTTGTTTTTCAATAGAATGACATTTAATACGGTAAATTCGTCTCCTGTGTATTTTTTTCCCAAAAAGGAGAAATATTGCTTCATAAAAAACCGTAACCTGTAAGGATTGCTGTAAGCGCTTGCTTATTGGGGATTAGCTAACGTATTTTACCAGAAACACCATGGAGAGAGACTCCAAAAGCTTTCTAAGGATATTTTTCAATATCCTACAAATTGATGTCTCTCTTCAACGTAAATACGGCCGCCTAATGCAACTTTTGCAGCTCTCCTGGCACGGCATAATTTTCAGGGACATATTAATTCTACCATGGAATCCCAGAAATTACACCTTAGGTAAAATTATACATTCCCACTCTCACCTTCGAATCACTGGGTTACGCCAATCCTGAATTGGCCAAATCCCATTCCCAAACAGAAAGTTTATACTTAGGAAACTTAAGCATGACAGCATTTGCCATATTTTTCAAATACATCCTCCCAGCCTTGCAATCGGGATGAGGGAATATCCCACTGGATTGGAGAAGTCTGCACGGTACACTAAACATCTGCTTACGTATATGCCATGTGGGATAATGTGGTATGCAACCCAAAATTTCTGGAAGAGCATAATCATGCTCCACAGCAACATAAAAATCCCACGTGTCGTGCTCAATTATTGGATTTTTGAATGTCGTGCCTGATTGATTGATTTTAGCACAAAGAAATTTACAGCCATAGATTCATCTGTGGCCACCTGCTTCAACGTAACTGGCACGACCCTCTCTCCCTGCCTCAGGCTGCTGAATTCTGTTGAGTCCTCAGACCCCGGAATGCTTGCCCTTACCCAATAAGAGGGATAAGCAATGGACTCAGTGTCGCAAAAATCTATCAAAGAGACCAGTATAAGGTTGGTCAAAGTCCATCTCTGCATTCTGCTCTTCGTTTTCTCCATTCTCATTAGGAGCTACTATTTTGGCAGGGGTTTGTGTCTTATTCTTAAGGGAATTTCTCTTCTTCGGCGGCTTTCTCAAGTACTTGGGACATTGAGTAAACAGCCTAGGAACAGTCCCTAGTTCCTCTTTTGACTTTTTATATTGAAAGAATGAACGTTAGATACATCATCCCAGTCAAGAAGAAAATATATTCAAAGTTTCCATAATTAGCGCAAGAGATGCATTTCAAAACGAAAGGGAGAAATAAATAGCATACACCATAGTCAAATTTCACGAACTGGCCGTGAAAACTTTAGTTGCGTTACCCACTGAAACTGCTCAATAGTAAAATATTCCACAGAGAAAAAATCATTCGCAGTGACCGGGACTTGAATCCGGAAACCAGGGGGTCCGGGTTCGAGTCCTGGTCAAGGCGAATGATTTTTTTCTCCGTGGAATATCTTACTATTGAGCATACACCATCTTTATATAGAAGAATCATAGCTCAGCGCAACCCGGGGAAATTTCACGAAGGCCAATTAATGTATACTGTACAATACAGCCGCTAATTACCCATCTAGGGCGCTTCTTCGAAGTTGTTTCGATAACAGAGCCGAGGTTAGCACTGTATACAGATCTTTCAAGGTCGGGGTAATATCATACCAACCAACAAATTATGGTAAATGATCGTAAGCTTCCCCGGTGAATGATATAAATGAAATGTTCTCGGGTTTGGCACCGGGTGAAACATTTGATGGCCGACTTTTCGATGAGTAACACGCTCATCCAAACATCGGCAATGAAAAGCCACACCCGGTGCCAAACCCGAGTGAATTTCATTAATCAATTATCGTGTGTTCGATGAGTAACTTGCTCTTCAAAAACATCATTGAGAAATAATAAAATTGAATTGTTCTAATCGACATCAATAGAACATAAATAGGAGCAACATTGATAGCAGCAATTACCACAAATGATACTGAGAACGTAATTGCACAGACGCATGGCTCACACTTGGGTTGAATTGGTCTATGAAATGGAAATATCATTTACAGAGAAAGAGAAAATAATTGGCCACCAAGGGAATTCAATTCATAGGTAAATTAAGATAATAACTAAAAATGCTATAAAAAGTCACCTATAATCCTACCACGCCTATGACGTTTTCTTCATTGTCGGTGAGTACCTTCTCGCGAAGTATATCCGTCTCTAAAAAGTGCTTCTCATACTCAACTTGTGGATGCTTCACTAAGAAACTATCGCGAAGAATGCACTTCTGCCACTCACCGCGGCGGCTTTCTTCCCTCAGGAACACACAGCAATTCACACAAGGTTAAGCACGCACTTTGTGTGCGGGCACAAGGTAAATGACGGGCGAATGAACAAGTGGCGCCAACGACCGAAAGCAGGAACTAAGCGGACAATAAGGGGCAGCAGAGGAAGTGCGAGTGGGATAGGGAGATGCCGGGGCGTGGTCCGGGGCAACAACCAAGGCTGATGCTATATCAGGGTTATACTCTATGTCAAGGCATACATATATTTGTAGGGATTCTTTACAATAGGAATTAACAACATTGTGTAAAATACAAAATCATAAATTAATTTTTACATAATACAATAGCAGACTTATATAATCATAGGATGTTTACTATCTTCAGTTTGAGAAACAGGGGTTTACATTGAGTATCAGGTGGCAGTCTCAACATACACTGTAATACTTTCTTTTGAACCACAAAAACCTTTCTGAACATGGATGGGGAAAATTGCCAGAATATGATTCCATCATGCTTTGGATAAAAAATTTGCATTATAAATGGCCATCAGCACATAATTAGATACAGTGTCACAGAAAAAACTTAAACCTTAAATAACAGAACAAAGTCTTGATCATAGGTTAGTTGCATGGGTGGTTGATATAGCAGTTTTGTCAAAATTAAGGCCTAAGAACTTGGTGTTAGAGGTTGTCACCAGCTGAATATTATTTATGGCTAGCACAGAGGTCTTAAACACAGGTATTTCATGGAATAACAGAGGCTGAATTTTTGTTACAATTTAATGATAATTTGTTATTAAAACCTTACAGTGCCAGCCAGCTGATTTATTGGTCCTTGGGGTATGGGTGAGAAATGCCAGCAGGTTAAGCTATCTGGCTAAGCAGGTTAAACCAATATTGCCTTATGGTAAAAAATTTTGTTGCTAAATTTTAATGATGTGAAAATGGCATAATGGAATTTTTAAACATTAAATTGAGAAATTTGACTTCAGAGTATTAATGTAAAATTTTATACTGAAAACTGAACATTTCCATCAAAAAAGCCTTGACATTTTTCGCACATAAAAGGTGGTAAGAGTTGGCACTAAAAGGATTAAACACCAATCTCATACACTATTTTGGACAGACTGACATTCCTGCACAGGATTTGCACATATCAAAGACAAGTCTTTGATGTGTATGAAGAAAAGATTGGCCCAAGTATTGACCCTTGAGGGACACCTGTTGAAACACAAAGGGAGTCAGACAGAATGACTTTCCTGGCCAAAGTTCATAGGCTCAGAAGTCCAAAAGACAATTTTTTATTTCTGTTCCAGGATGCCTTTTCCCTCCCTATATGGTTGTTTATAGTGGCAGTCATAGTTGCTTACTGTGTTCTGTGATGGATTATAGGATCCATTCTTATAGACAGTCTTCTTTGAAGCCTGTTTCTCCTTAAGAGTGTAATCCTTGATTGACCCAAATTACAGATGAGAGCTAAATCCTATCATATACTGACTCCCAAAAATTTTCCTGATAATCAACCCAAAATCAAGTACCTTGAGTAATACAGTGGTGTGTTCATTGGCTGGGAAATAATTAGGTAAGTGGCTTGATCCTCTGCTCTAAGAGTTCCCCTGGCAGGATTCAAAGAACTTAACAGCAACAGAAACACTAAAGAAATGTTGCAAACATACCATAGACATCTGTTGCTGCTGTGCAATCTGCTGCTGGTGCTGCTGGTGTTGCTGCTGCTGATGCTGTTGTTGTTGCTGCTGCATGTGGTGATGTTGCTGCTGCTGCTGCTGTTGTTGTTGTTGTTGTAACTGGTGCTGCTGCTGTTGCAAGTGCATCGCCACCTGCGCAGCTTGCATTTGCTGCTGCTGTTGCATTTGATAGTTCTGCTGAGGCATCATCATCCCTGTAGAGTTCACATTCAATGGATTTTTAACAAACATATATCACCACACCTACTATTAAAATCATAACACTTGTTAACTCATAGGCATGATGTCATATTTCAAAATTTAGCATTGAAAATATTTCAGCTCCAATTTAAAAAGGGATTTTAATTAAGGATTTAATTTGTATGGGTACTTCAACAGCAATGGTCAATAGCACCATAATGGAAAAAGGAAACTCAAGTATAACCAAAAAGGGGGATTGGGTTGGTGTGATGGCCAGAGTATCTGCCTCCCACCCTGAGAGCCTGTGTTTTAATCCCATCAGTAGCTGATATTTTCCATTGGTATACTGGTTCCTACTTCACATCGGCATGGAGAGCACTCCCAAGTTCAATATGCCATCCACAGGATGCAAAGCTAAACCGTGGACTCCTTGGCTTCTTTTGTTGAGAGTAGGCTTATGCCAATCCCAGGTTTCTCTCCACCAACCCTCCCTGTCCTGAAAATTTTGATTCTCTACCCAATCATGTGCCCACCCTAAATGGCACAAACGACCTACGTTGTCAATCGACTTCCCCCATCATATGCTATATAACTATAACCAAATGGAAAACACATGATCTGGTAACACAGCAACATTAGTGAGAAAGAAAATAAATTCTATGCCAGGCAATAAGGAAATATTTAGCATTAATGAAATATCAGACATTAACTTTGGAAATCAGCAAAAAAAAATGTATTAATACACAACTATTAGTTACAACAATAACACACAGGTATGAATAACATAAAAACACTAATTAAGTATAAAAATGTATATTCAAGAAAATTAATAGATTAGTATAACATCAGGGCAGTCAGATGGCAATAAGGGTAGGATTAAAATTTTTGTCAAAACACAAGAGACATGGTAAAAATGATAAATCTTACTAGGTTTAGCACCAATGTTGCAATAATATATGTTTATACGAGTATCTATAAATGAAAAGAGATATTGTATTGATAAAAGCTAACTGAGGTGAAAGAGTTCTGTTACCTGGGAAGCCGAGTGGCTAGCGATGGACAAAACAAGAAAGAAAGTCAGTAGAATACCCCAGGCAAAGATGGCTATCAAAAGAAGAATTTACTTACAGCTGGAAATACAAGCTTAGAAGTAAGGAAGCAGTTTGTCAGAACGTACATCTGGAGCATGCTTATTTACGGCAGTGAAGCACGGACGATGACAGAAGTGGAGAAGAAAAGGGTGGAAGCATTTGAAATGTGGTGCCACAGAAGAATGATGAAGAATAAATGGATCGACCGAGTAAGTGACGAGGAAGTCCTAAGAAGAGTGAGAGAAAAGAGAAGTCTTCTGAATACCCTAAGAAGAAGACAGGACAGCTTTATTGCCATATCTTGAGACACAATGGCCTGATGAAGACAATCGTCGAAGGAAAAGTGAATGGGAAGAATGGAAAAGGCAGGCCTTGTATGAGTTATAAAGAACAGGTTGTGAGTGATGTGAAAGAGAGGAATTACGTTAAGAGGTTGGCCAATAAAAGATTCGAGTGGATGGCTGCGTCAAACTAATCCTAGGATTGTTGACCCATGATGATGACAATATATAATGATGGTAAATAATGTAGGTGTGTGTGTGTGTGTACATATATACATATAAATAAATTAATTTAATTATGTTGGGGAGTGATAAATATTTTCATAAGGAAAATGTCGAACCTTTCAAAAATAAATAAAAACGAAAATTATTTATGCCCTATTCAACAGTTTAGAAGAATTATGTTAATATGAAGAGGTTGGCCGATGGACGAATCGAGTGGAGGGCTGTGTCAAACCAATTTTAGGATTGTTGACCAACTGATGATGATGAAAAGCTAACTAACAAACATTGAATACCTAGCGATGCTTTGACTCTCAATGATTTTTCTTCAAAAATATCAACACCGTTATCTATATAATGCAGAAGGCAATGATGCAACATGTCACTTGTTTCCATCATAAAACAGAAGAACTAAATCAAGTGTTAGTTAATCAGGGGATGTAACTGACTGTTGCATTTGCACCATTTTAGAGACTTGGATGAATGGATATTGGTAGGAATTCATCAAGGAAAAGAGGAAGGAAGGATGGAGTGAAACCCAGGATTAGCAATGGCCTACTCCTAACAAAAAGCACCTACCACATTAACTAACTCATTCGTAACTTTGTGGTATTCCATTCCATATCCAGAAGTAGTATAAGTAAAAGTAATACATCCCAGAAACCTTAAAAAGCACCTAGTTTTCTACAGTTTAACATACTTCATTTTTCTAAATTTATAAGATAAGACAGATTTATAAATCTCTAAAAAGGTCTCTCACATCAAATAGGGGTGGTTTTGGGTGGAAGGTAGAGAACCTTTATAAAGTTGAACTCTTCTAGGAAGTCATCCTCAAGGTTTAGCAGGTGGCAAGTAGCATTTTCGAGGACGAGAAGGGCTTGCAGGGATAATTCACCGAGGTAATTCTTAACGGTAGGACCAAAGACCAAGTTGACCCATTCCACAAAAAACTTCCTGGTGACCCACGCCTTTGGGTTTCCCCTCCACATAACCTGTAGCTTCTCTTTTATAACCTTATGTGCCTTGAAGGCTCTGGGGTTTTCTGAGTGGTACATGAGCAGCGGCTTGACCTTGCAGTCGCCACTCACATTTGCACACAGTGCGAGAGTCAACCTATCCTTCATTGGCTCGTGGCCTGGTATCTTCTTTTCTTCTGTCCTCATATAAGTTTTGCTTGGCATTTTCATCCAGAAGAGTCATGTCTTGTCACAGTTGAACACTTGTTGTGGGATGTATCCATGGGCTTCGATCAATTCAGCAAACCTTTTCACAAATTCCTCAGCCGCCATAGAATCAGAGCTCACTGCCTAAACGTACCTGACAACGGAGTAAATACCGGTCCTTTTTCGAAAATTTTCAAACCACCCCTGACTGGCTTTGAACTGCTCCTGTTCTTAAGTACCTGGACTCTGCTGCAGCAAACCTGCGTAAATGACTCGTGCCTTCTCGCAAATGATACTCTCAGTCACAGTATCTCCAGCAAGCTGCTTCTCTGTCAACCACAAAAGCAAAAGATTCTCCATCTTTTCATGGACAGAGTTGCGTAGCTTTGAAATGATTTTAACACCCTTAGCAGGTAACATTTTAACACTTTTTATTTTAAACACTTTAACAATTTTAACACTTAAAGCCTTTATCAAGTCCTTCTGCTTCAGAATAGTAAGTATCGTAGAAGTTGTGCGATCGTACTGAATTGCCAAGTCTCAAATCTAAGCAGTGGCTCGCTATGCCAACTGGCTGTGACGTCACCGAGGATGGCTCGTATCTCAAATTTTGACTCGTATCTCAAGACCCTAGTGACGGCTTGTATCTCAAAAAACTCGTATGTCAGGGCACTCGTATCTCGAGGTACCGCTGTAGTATGAAATATTATGGACCGTCGAGCCCACATTTTCTTTTACGAATGACTGTTTTCATTCCTACGTGGATTTCATACGCATTCATACTTTTTCTCCTGGGTGTTCAGCCACCCGCCGGGCGACTGGGAGACACCTTCACTAGTTTGTACCATTTAGTACCATGTCCTACACAGAATGCCATAAGGAATATTCAATAGACTGCGATACTGAGCTTATTCCGCTTCTTGGTGAGTGACAGTAATGTAAAATATACTGAGGAACAGGGTAAGTTTCATAATCATAAATGGTGTTACATAGTCAACAGAGGAACTTCTTATAACTATCAATCTGATATATGCATGAGGCATTTTGGGACAGTGTAGTTTGTCTATAAAAAGGTGTTGGGATTAACCTGTTGCTAAATATATTCACAACTACAATGCATTAGGATTGATTCTTGAATATAGTGAGACATTCACCATTCAAATCTAAGGCGACTCGTAGTCCAGTGCTAAAGGCAGATTAATTTTGTTTGGCTTCTGCACCATAGAACAGTTTTCTTGCAAAATTAGCCTGCTCCATTGAAATGACGGTGGCTTTTTTGCAGTATACGTGGAATAAACTGGAAAAATTCAAAATCAAATAAAAAATAAATCAAAAAGGTGGCACTGTCACATGCTCTGGCTACACCTCACACAGCATGGAGCCATGTCCATGAAGGCACATCATGCACATAAGAGGCTTGATCTGCGACAAATGTACGTCTAATAAAACTCTGCTGACAGTAATGCGAGTATACTTTCAATGAAATTAAACACTATGCTGTACTAAACTTGTCAAATAGTTATGTCATGGTCGAAGTCAAACTAATTTCTATACCAAATAATAGTCATCTGCTCATTCAGGGAAAAAAAGATATTACGTGAAATTCTCTGTGTGCAGTGTATCTGCATCAAATTGAAAGGATTTAAAAATTAGACCTCAATTGTTTTGATCCACTGTATAGCATAATCTTTATTCCTAAGGCTAGGAAACTCACTTAAGTCAAAGTGAATGAAACTCATAGCCGTGAATTCCAAAAAAAAAAACTGGTAAATATTTTTCTTCTAATTTACAATGGCATGAACTTGGCTGCTGCAACTGAATTAAGTTCTTGTAGCTTCAAGTAGGTGGATCTCATAATAAGGGGAATAAGTGAATTAATTCATCCCACAGAGTATTTTAAGCTTGTGCAGTTTGGCATTAATGAGTGAAAGGGGTATAATTAGTGCTCATCAATTTGTGTTTAAAGAGGCCATTATAACCTGGGTAAGCCAGGGATGCATTCTAACTCAAGGAAATTTCAAGACAAAGTTCCAACTGATCCAGTATATTTCAGTGAAAAGACCAGGAAATGCCTTTTTTGAAGAAAGCGTATCTTTTGAAATACCTTCAATAATATTTTGCAGCTAATGAAAGTCAATTTTCGAACTTCACTTGAGTTACTTCAAATTTTTTTCCTTGGATCATATAATTAGGATTGAATTGCAATTTGGATGATCAGTCTCTGTGATTTTTGCTACAGTTTAACCACGTCAAAAAGCATTATGCTCTCATTCGATTTTTCCACATTTTCCCATATAAAATACTTGGGCCGAGGGTCCTCTCAACATGACCGATCTGGCTTCAGCTACTCCTGTAGTGGTATACAGCGAATGTTATTCCATTGTACTGAGTTCAGTGCTACAAAATCATTTCAAAAACTTCGTGAAACAGGGGTCAGCCACACCTAGGGACCGGCCTCTCACTTCGTAAATCAGTAAAATGAGGGTTTCGTAAAACGGAGGTCATTTTACATGGTTTTCCTGTATACAAAGATCAGGACCGGTGGAATGGTTCATAAATTGGTATCATTTCGTAAATTAGACGTTCGTAAAAAAGAGGTACTACTGTAAATATAAACACTGTCTAAATGCATTTCTGTATTGTAGACACCATCCTGTTTTACAACAAAATCAAAGTGGGAGTAGATGCAATGGAATGCATTTACCAGAAATATTCCACCCAATCAAAAACATGGAGGTGGCCTGTCCATGTGAATCTACCCTTGATAAATAGCTGGGTACTCTAGAAAGAAACATAAAATTCTAAGCTGAGTTGTAAGAAGATCAACAAAAAATTGAAGACGTGTTAGGAACGAATTGATGAACGATTGATCGAATCCAAATCCTGCTTTTTTTATTGGATCCAAATCTCACATACGAATCTCGAATCCTAAACTTCCTCAATTTAATTAAATTCAAATCTTCCTTTTATCTGTAAATTGTAAAATAAAGCTTCCTTTCTTGTGAATTCTCTAATTAAATCCAATCGAAGCTGAATCTTATTTCTTTAAGTAAATAATGAATGATTAATGGTCATATAGTCTTCACTCACTGAAATTAAGTACATGTTCGAGGGCAAATATAAAGAATGGGTAATTTCAAAATTAATCAAAGTTTAATTTTTCTTAAATAAAATTGAAAATTCAATGAAAACATTTAAAGTTTTTGTTTAGAAAGTGAAGCATTTTCAATCTGTCAGCATCTTATCGATTGCTTTTTTTTATCAACCAAATTACAGCAGTACTGAAGACTTTTTTTTTAAATACTGTTTCTGGAAGAATGCAGATAAACTTTTTTGTTAAAATTTTCAAATTGGGAAATGACAAAGAATTCATATGTGGAGAAAAATTATCAGTTCAAAATATGCTGCTTAAACATTTCCTACCATGGTATTTATGATTTAAATGCTAAAAATAAGCAATTACAGTAGGTGCTCGACTTAGGTGGATCCGAATTACATAGATCCAGAGTTACGTTGATGTTCAGTTAGGCCAGTGACATGCTTGCATTTCTCAGCGTTTCTGTTGCCATGACAGATTCAACTTTGCGACAACCTGCGACTCATTGCCAAGCTCACAAGAGTTGATACCAAACTACTGGTATTCAGAGCGGCAACTTTAGGTTAAGGCATTACATAGTTCGATAGGTGATATTTGATCATCGTGATAGTGAAGTAGTCTGATGTGATCAGGCATCATCATTTTCAGCGTGGTTTGACCTTGCCACATAAGTTGACGGGTAGTTAATTATCTACTGCATAGATGATGCCTGTTGTCCATTACAGCAAAAAAAGAAGTAGAAATCCGCGCAAGTCGAAACACCTACCTATCAATTTTTGAACCATTAGCAGTGCTGCTTTCATGGCAGATATCTGCAACAATTACAGAAAATGCCATATTTGAGAAGCCGTTTTAAATTAACATAATACGACAAAGCAAGTGTAACACAAATCCAATATTTCTTTCACTGGATATTTAAATCTAAAATAAGTATAATTACCCAAAACTTCTTTTTATGCTGTAATGGACAACAGGCGTCAACAGGAGTAGATAATTAACTACACGTCACTTATGTGGGAAGGTCAAACTACGCCGAAAAAAAGATGTTGATGCCTGATCACATCAGACATTTTCACCATCACAATGATCAAATATCACCTATTGAACTATGTAATGCCTTAAACTAGAATTGGTGTTCTGAACACCCATAGTTTCTCATCAACTCTTGCGCGCTTGGCAATTGAGTCGTGGGTCATCACTAGGTTGAATCTGTCGTGGCAACAGAAATGCGGAGAAACGCAAACATGTCACCGGCCCATCGAATCTAGTATCCATGGATTCGACCAAATCTTTGAATCCCAGCCCCAACCCTAATTCTATTCTACCTAATACTCTTTCAAATTAAGGGAGACAAGTTAGATATTCTGAAGAGATTTGAAATTGTTAATTCCACTTACTAAGATGCTACTAGATTCAACCCATGGATTTGGTGGAATCACTGGATTTAAGATTTTAATACCAGTCATGCGGATTCTATGTACCAGGGGTGGAGAACTACAGTAAGCCCTCGACTTCTGTGGATCCGAGTTACACGGATGTTCAATTAGGCCGGTGACATGCGTTTCTCCGCATTTCTGTTGCCACGACAGATTAAACTGTGTGACGACTTGCGACTCATTGCTTAGCGGCAAGAGTTGATGCCAGAGTTGATTCCATGGCATTATGTTTTGGGGAAATTCAACTGCTGCCAAAAGGGCCTTCTCCGCCCAGAAAAAAGCAATTAAGATTATGCATCAAGTTCCTATCCGCACCCCTGGCAAACCCCTTTTTGCCGCATCAAAGATTCTTACACTCCCTTCTCTCTATATCCTGACATGTGCCAGCTTTGTTAAAGCAAACCTTGATCAATTTCCTTCAAATGCTACCTTCCACCATCACCACACCCGTTCAAGTAATAGGTAACATACATTCCAAACAATACTCCAGCTCCTTCTGTTTAAAGGGTCCGAGACACTCTGCCTCGGCGATATTCAACAAAATACCTGAAGAAATAAAAGATAGCACCTCAATGAATGTATTTAAGAGTAAGCTGAAACATCTTCTATCTAAAAAGTGTTATTACAGCATTGCTGAATATATGGAAGATACCTTGTGAATCAGATTACCTCCATGATGCTACTTGTGACATTTCCTATTAGCATTGTCCACACTATTGTATTTTCCCATTTAATTCTTTATGTATTTATTATTATTGTTATTAGCCATTTATCTGCTGATGTAATCTCGATGTAATTTTGAGGACATTCCATCATGGTATTTTTTTTCTTATCATTGTTTATTATCCATGACGTAGCCATGCAATTGTACTCTTGCTAATCGGTGAAATAAATTATTATTATTATTATTAGAGGACCTGACTGAAAAAACAGTGGAAGAGCGTTGGGAAAACATTAAATGTGGACTACAGGGAGCCACAAAGGAAGCTCTTGGAAGAAGAAAAGTTGCCAAGAAGAAGCCATGGATCACGGAAAAAGTCTTAGACCTAATTGAACAAAGAAGAGAGTACAAGAATGCAAAAATGGAAGAGGGCAGCTTTGTTATAAAAGAGTTAGGAACGAAATGTCGCAAAGCCATGAAAGCTAGAGAAATGTGGATGAAGAACCTATGTGAAGATGTACAACACAACCTTGCACTTGGAAAGGTGGAAGCTGTCTATAGGATGGTTATGAACCACTTCAAGGAAAGGAGTGCAAAATACAATGCCAGAAGGGACAAGAACAGAGAACTTTTGATTGAAAACAAAGACAAAGTAAAGGCATGTAAAGAATACCTGGAAGAGTTATACAACGGAAACATTCTCAGCACGAAAGTTATCAAAGAGAAAAGCGAAGTCAAAAAGATTATATGGGAGCACCAATATTAAGATCAGAATTTCATACAGCAGTAAGGTACCTTCGCAAGAAGGCTTCTGGAATTGGTGATGTTCTTGCAGAACCAATTAAAAATGCAGGAGAGAAGACAACAACCAATCTTTACAAAATCATCTGCGATATGTACTGAATAGGAGACTAGGGGGCCTACGTTCGAAATTTCAGTCGTGCACGACTTCGCCGCCGCACTCAAGTCACGTGGTATGAACCCGAGCGCTCGGCGAATTTGCTATGCTTGAACCGCTCGAACCACTCGAGTTCACTCGTATACGGCTACCGGCTACTCGAGCGGTGGATGCCAGTCGACTTACCCTTCAAGTGAGCGTAATGGCGGGTGCTGCCGATTTAGCAGCTGACGAAACATGGCAAAAGAGGAATTATGTGTCCTCCCCGGAAGCGGGAAATATATTTAAGATGAATTAAGAGACTGTGGCACGGTTGTACCAACTAAATACTCGATTGGATGACATTAGTAGTGACACTGAGACCCTATAGTTACTTGTTTGCATGTCAATAGTGCATGCTTGGTGATCTTCACCCCCTGCCACACACCCTCGTGGTGGCTAGCAGGATATCGCGTAGATGTAGTACGAAAGTCTTTGCCATCAATGGTGATTCGAAGAAAATAACTAGAAGGAATCTTGCATGGACGTTCAATGTAGTTAGAATTGTGGTACTTTGTACAGTTACATTTTAAGTTTTATTTTACCAATGAATTTGAATGTTTTTGTGTCATTTTCAAGTAATTGCCACGCTGACAATGACGCTAAGACGTTGAAGTCGAGCGGTTGTATAAACATTTAAGTGGAATAATGCTAAGTTATTTGATTCTTATAATGTGTGACGCCACAAGTTCTTCCAAGTAATTACTTAGCATATAAATTAAAAACAAAGAATTATTTTTCTAATGATCTAGTCCCCTAATTCTAAATGTGTGAGTTTTTTCACGGTAATTAATTTGTTCTAAGTTTGATGCCGATTATTCGCTGGTAGATTTCGTGCCGATCCTATATACTCCTCTCCCTCATCTCGTATTTAATTTGGTACTTCTTTTTACTCAGAGGTCTCAGCTGCCTAAACCATATCCGTTATTCTTTTAGCACGCAACTTATTCTTGTTATTCATTTGAAGAGGAGAAAGAGTTAAGTTACAAATGCATTCATAGATTGTTCTAAAAGTCAGTAAAGATCATTATGAAACGAAATAAACTTTGTACTATTCCCCACTACTTTTAATGTCCCTCATCGGTTTCAACGCTTTCGCGTCATTCTCAGGGGGAAGAGCAATATTTCCGAGGCCTCTTGACTATATGATTATATCTCCTAAGCAAGCAGAAAAGAAATGATATGGAGAGGTTAAAGCGATCGATTACGGTCAACATTGTGCAGAGGACATTGTACAGGGGCGACTGTAAAGTCTAGTATCGCACCCAATCACACTCATATATATTACATAAGGATCACAATACGACAAATGATTGAAAGATGATCATGGTACTGAATCAAGCTGTCACAAAGAATAAAAGTTATTCTATGTTAATTTGCGAAAGGACTAAAATAGACGGAAAGCCTCAGTCAACTGTATTTATCGATTCGCAAACAAGTTTGTAACTCACCTTACACTAGTCTATAATTTTTACGATGGAAGTGAGTAAACGTTACATTTTTTAGATTTAATTACTTCCCTTAACGATTGGAAATATCAATTCGCGACCTTTCGGAAAGCATGTATTCTGATTCATCATCCTGATGACTCGCATATAATAACTGCCTTTCCCTCCGTTCTATATCGTTCACTGAATCTCGCTAGCAAATTTAGAGTTCAAGAGAATACCTCTTCTCTGTGACTGAATGACAGTGGCATAAACACTACAATAGTGTCAAGACCAGCTAAAATGATAAAACGCATTACCGTGTACAAACTACTATGGCAGACTGGACCATAATCTACATCTACATAATACCCTGCAAGTCACCACAAAGGTATGTTGCAGGGGGTGATTTCTCACCAAACATGCACTACATATCATGCATAAAAAAGGTTATTAATTATTATTAAAAAATAGCATTAATGTACTAGTCAGAACTTCACTATTTAAAAAGATAGCAATTGCAAATCAAACATGCAAAAACATTCTGTTAGTAGGGTTAGCTTTAAGTACTCATACTAACATGCAGCTACCAATGCTATCCATTGCTACTCTCCGATTGGACATATTTACCGTTATTCGTATCTCTAATTGTACGAGGGAAAAAGGACATTTTGAATCTATCAGTTCGGCAATCAATTTCTCTAATTTTATGATTATGGTCCAGTCTACCATAGTAAGTTGGGGTTCGCAAAATATTTTTAACATCATCACTGAAAATACTGTCTTGGAATTTATTTAAGAGATCAAGTCTAAATTTCAACCTGCGATCGGACAATGATTCCCATTTTAATTCATGTCATAGACTGGTTACGCTAATAAAATTATCGTATCATCCCTTTACAAATCTTGCCGATCTTCGCTGCATCATAAACTGGAGAGTAGCAATGGATAGCATTGGTAGCTGCATGTTGGTATGAGTACTTAAAGCTAACCCTACTAACAGAATGTTTTTGCATGTTTGCTTTGCAATTTCTTTTTTAAATAGTGAAGTTCTGACTAGTATATTAATACTATTCATTATTTATGCATGATATGTAATGCATGGTTGGCGAGAATTCAACACCTACCACTCACCTTTATGGTGGCTTGCAGGGTATTATGTAAATGTAGATGAATGCCATGAGTGTGATCATGCTTACATGAAGGTTTTGACATTTCCGGCGGTGATGGTAGATACTGTTTCAGTAATTGATCATATTTAAAAATACATTAATGCCATTTGTCAATTCCAAAAGATGCTGAACACCATATCTATGCTTTATGAATATTGGATAACAGTGGCGAGGTCTCATGAGTTTACATTTACAGTACTTAGCAGTTTTAACACACACATGACCTTCAGAGGCAAGTATTGAGGTCTAGATTACACCATCAAAGTAATATTAATGCAGCTTATCGCTATTTCCGCTCATAACATACGATTACTCTATCAAATTATCATTCGTTGTTTAAAGTTGGCGGCCATTTCGCACTCGAAGGGTGCGCTCCGGCGACGTTGCCACACCTTCATCCACTCACTCGAGTGGTGGATTTCGCATACGACGGATTTCAGTTCCAGCATACCAATTTTCACGTACTTTCAGACGCATGCGACTTCACCACTCGAGTTCGTGTACGACTGGCGGGGAACTCGAGCGTTTTCGAACATAGGCCCCTAGGATACCCAGGGACTTCAAGGAAAATGTCATCATTGCTATTCCCAAAAAGAAGAGTGGAGAAATGCAAAAAGTTTAGGATTATAAGCCTGACAACACAAGCATCAAAGATATTGACAAGGATCATCTACAGAAGAATAGAAAAATACAGAAGATGCAGCACGAAATACAAGCGTAAAAGTAAGGAAACAATTCATTGGAATGTACATCTGGAGTGTGTTTCTTTATGGCAGTGAGGCATGGACAATGACAGCAGCGGAGAAGAAAAGGGTGGAAGCTTCGAAATGTGGTGTTACAGAAGAATGATGAAGATTAAATGGATTGACCAAGTAAGTCACGAGGAAGTCCTAAGAAGAGTGGGACAAAACAGAAGTCTTCTGAATATCCTAAGAAGATGGGACCACTTAATTGGCCACATCATGAGGCATGATAGCCTAATGAAGACAATCATTGAAGGACAAGTGGATGGGAAGATCGGCAAAGGAATATTGTATGAGATAAATGAAACAGTAATGAAGGTGTAAAAGAGAGAAATTACGTAAAAATGAAGTGAATAGCCAATAGAAGAACTCTGTGGAGAGCTGTGTCAAATCAATTTGAAAATTTATGACTGATGATAATGAGTATTGCTTACCTTCAACCTTCAGCAGACCACCCCAGCCCAAGTTAAAGGTTATTTCCTTCTTTAACTTCCTCTATCTCCCTATTCTGTCCATTTGCACCAATTCTACACTGCCCTTCCTAATTTCATTTTCCCCCTCCCTTATAAGAGTCATATATACAGGTGCATTGCTGTCATTAGAACCCTTTTAAATGGCAATGGTCCATTGAAACCTTGACTGGTGGTGTTAATAAAGCGTGGATAAATATTATTTAAAGTTTTTCATTCCTTTTTAAAAGCTATTATTTCGGGGTGGCAGCCAACAGCTTAGTTCATTTGCACTATTTAGGAAGGTGGGTGATTGACAGAGGAAGGGTAGAGAAATAATCACCACTGGTTCCACCCTGCTCTTCACAAAAGATGCCAAGGTTTAATTTCCCACCCGATGGGATGGGTGCTTTAGGAACAACACTCAAGAGGGGAGTGGTATTCCAATGACACGTTACAATGTCGGATTTGAACCAGAGTCCTCTGGATGGGAAGCCGTACTCTAACATTTATCTCACCACACAAGTATTCTAGTCACCACACCAACCAAATCCTCAAAATTAAGGTAAAATATGAACAAATCATAGCTGAATCGTCAATGCATTCCTAAAAGATTGAATAAATAACTCTGATCTATATGGTAAGGAAAAGCCACTAATGAGGAGAAATACAAAAGAATTATTTAGTTGAGGTGTTTAAGAAAATTAGGGCTTCATTCAAGGAAAGGACTAGATGGTCTGTGCAAAATACACAAAACAATTAAAAAGAGCTCATTCTCTTATGTGAGAGCATATTGGCATTTACTTTGTAGAAACGACTGATATCCATGTTAACTAAAAAGATCACTGGTACAAATTCCACACTTTAATCCCTTCCACACTTCTGACCATGGTTTCGGCACATTTTGCCATCATCAGGGTACAATACTACAATTCTTCCGGCCTTTTATACGTTCTCAAGTGGGGGAGGGAGGGGGGCAGGGAATAACTATGAAAGAGTATGGTAAAAAAAGGAGGGGTAAGGGGGTGGATTAGCAGGTGACGGTTGACTCACGTGTGTAAACGGAGGATAGGAGGGTACTCCGTTTACGCATGTGAGTCAACCGTCACCTGCTAATCCTACCCCCCTCTTTTTTTCCCCTAATCCCTCACAGTTTTTTCCCTAGTCCCCTCCCGTAAAATTGATTGGAGTATTGTACCCTGATGATGGCATAATGAGCTGAAACCATGGCTGGAGGTGTGGAAGGGATTAAAGTGTGGAATTTGTACCAGTGTACCCTGATGATGGCATAATGAGCTGAAACCATGGCTGGATGTGTGGAAGGGATTAAAGTGTGGAATTTGTACCAGTGATTTTTTTTAATTTAACATGAACTCATTCTCTTACTCTTAACAAAGAGGCATTCAGCAATTTGTTTTGGCTCAGAAAAATAATGTAAATCGAAAGAATAAACCATTTACTTGATGAAGAGGTCTAAAGAAAAGGGTGGAAAAGTAACAAAAACTCTGAAATGGGTAGGACATGATTTTAAAATACATAGCCAAATGAAGTAAATCGCTCAAGGAAAAGGGAATCAGAAGATCTTAAACGGAAAAACTTGGAAGAGATACATGCATCGTAAGTTGAAGAATCTCAAGAGAAGATACACGAAATGAGGTGAGCCAATGACCACCATGATGAAGACTGTATGACTATTATACACAAGAGTGTCTTGACATAAAGTAAGATTTAAAAAAGTTTTTCCAGTGCAGTGCAGTTTGAGATGTAGGATGTTCATTTGGGTTTCTCTATGTGGTGAACTGGGTCAGGCCCTCCATTTGGAGGTTCTGATCCAAGGAGATACCCAAGATGTTTGTATATGGTTAGTTTGTCTATTCTAGTGTTTTGATGTCATAGACAAGCGTGTAAGTGGCCTGAAAGAATTTGGATTGAACCCTCATTGTAAAGTATAGTGCTTCCAAATACTGCAAAGCATGTTTGCAGGGTATAACTTATCTTTTTATTTTCTCTACTACGTCACAGAGATACTGCCACTTTAACACAATGTATTATTGAGAGAACATGAGGCTCATGAGGCTGAACATAAAATAATCTGCTACTGCTCCCAGATAAGGCTACTGACACATTCCAATCAATACATATATACATACACTCACCGCCTCAATGTAATTGTTATCATTTTGGGATCAAAACTTGAGCTCGCGTTTTAGCTCCGTACATGACTGCAGGTTTATTTCTGAACGATACTACCGCAAGCTCTGAGTAGTCACCCATCACAGTTTGAGAATTTCATGCGGATTACCAATGTAAATCCTCCATCACAGCACACACACACACAGTGTAATGCCAACCACCGACATATCACGGTTAGATAACGCCACGACGAAATTTACAGAAACTCTTCGCCCAATGAATGAATGGATAGGCACCTCTAGTAAACAATGGACCACTACATGCACTACATAACTCAACGCCTATGCCTCAAAATTCTAATTAACAACCTTCCCTTACGGTGAAAACTAAGCTATCCTTGAGTAAATTAGGAGTATGTTCCCATGAGTGTCATCTATTTATTTACGGAGAAATAATTATCCTAATGCTTAAGCGGGTATTACTCATATCTCAAAAGCTGGGGAACCAAAGTTTTCAATGAAAACAAACCGTGCTGCTGCATCATGCCCCCCATTTGGGGACCAACTCCAAATTGCGACCTCATTCCACCGGAAGACGGATTAGGGTAGCCACTCTGAAACGTGTGTTGTGGCCCTGCCATCCTGACAAACTCCTGTTATGTTAGACCAACATAAACCGTGGTAAATTAAATGTTAAAATTAGTAATACATTCACACAATTATCTAGCAATGTAAGTTGAAGACAAAGCAGGACTTACGGGTGCAGGGTGGTACTCCAGGCTTGCAAATTATATTAGAACTAAATGGCAATTTTAATATCACTTCCGTGAGTATCCAAATAATTATCTAATTACCGGGGGTAAGTACAGATTACGCATGTGACATTCAGTGACACATTTTTGATAGCGAGTCAACAACGAGCGAAGTCAACAACGCATGAATGGCGCTCTTCATTCCGACGAGTACGCCACATTTGGCAACAGCCTGAATTTCAATGAACATCTGACACGCGTAATACGCATCGATCCGCATATCCATGGAGTTCAAATATGTCAAAATACCCATGAAGAAAATACCACTGTCCCTAGCATGAATATAGAAACCTAGGTCCCTAGATATAGTGCATACTGACCGTGCAAAAGATGCCGGATTGGATGAAAAACTGGTTAAATAGCATGAATATATAATAAGCATATATAATATACAGCTAAACAACTGTTAAAAGTGTATGAAACGAGTGAATGTGAGAATTTGCAAAAAGTATAAAACGAACGTAACATAACTTATGAGGTTCATTAGGTATGTCGTGAGAGCAAAAAACAAAAATAATGTTAGCATGTAATGCTATAAAGCATATACGTTAAGGGGCATCAAAATTTATCTCCAATGAATGCTGAAATGCATACCTATGCGCTTCTTCAACCCTGCATCGCTCTTTGTCACATTTTTCCGAGTTATTTTTTTTAAGAATCAAGGGAAATGGGACATAATGCTTTTACAACAAATAACCTAGAAAAAGTATGGCACAAGTGTCGGGAAGCGCATACTCCATTTGGGTGATTTTTAATTTATTCTGATCCCTGCTCATGATGCCTGACGGTTTCAGTCTGTGTGGAGGGGAAATATCCTCGATGCAATTAATACAATGTAGAAATCGCACTATAGGTATTGAACGACTTTAAAATTCAAAAGAAGTTAATTAAATAACACCAGAATTTGAGCGGTAATCAACGCTTGCAGGAAAAATATGGGGCCATTTTTAGCCTGCCTCGATTCCGTATCGTCATCAAAAATGACACTCTTCTAACCAAATGTCGTAGGCACATAAATGCTAAAACAACCACTAACAGCGCCAATAATTTTTAATGGTAGGTACGTCATATTATACTCTCAGTTTTCGCGGTCGTATTTTTAATGAAGCGTATCTAGGCAGACCAGCCGCTACCATTATGAAAACTATCGTGGAATACCCGGACCATGGAGTATAAAAATGTTATTATAATATCAATGATCCTCTCCTGACGAATATATATGACGGAAAGGCATTGAAATGAGATAATTACCTCTATTGAATACCTCTGTGGGGGGGGGGGGGGCAATGACCCCTTGTCTCCCACCGTTGTTGCGACCCTGAAGAGAACTTCCAAGGAAATACCATACTTGTCTGCCTTGCTTGGGCGGAGTCAAGACTGAATACGTTAAGGACACAATTCGACATGCATTACGCAATGAAATTACGTTTCCATTCGTGTACACGAATTCGAATTTGTCTTTCCTCCAACCCCATCGTGGACCCCGCCATATTTTCAAAAAAAAGTCATAACAACGAGCACCCACAACAACGACATTTGCGGTGCTGCCACCTCCTGCCACGAGAGCGAAACTGATCACAATACAATACACCTTCAAAGATAAAGGCATAGGTCATCGCCGCATTCTTGAAAGAGATGGTGGAGTTGATGAAAAAGTAATAGTGTGTGATTAGTGAAGCCAGTAAATCATCAGTTGAGATTTGACATCCGAGCGAGAGTCTACGAGTGCTGAAAATTGGTAAAGGTGGTGACTTCGCGTTGCCATTATGTTGTTTTCTGATTTGGAGATGTAATCTTAGTGGAACCATATGGTTTCTCACGCTCTTGTTATTCGTAATTTGCTGGCCACCATTTAGTACCTTCCTGAGTAGCTGAGTCTGCTTTTCAGCTTTTCCACCGTTGTTGACAATGCCGCCGAAGAAGAAGGCTGTGAAGAACGCATACTACTTTTTTATGGAAGAGTTCAAAGATGAGAGGAATAGAACAAATCCACGCAACCCCATCACTATCAAAGATGCCGCATCTCTTTGCAGTCCATTATGGCAGGTACGCTTATCTTATGTTTTCTTGTAAATGATATATTTCATGTTTTAGACCAACATATTTTAAATAGGGAGATAAATCCGAGGCTAGGCCTTTCCCCGTCTGAACTCGTAAAAAAATCTCATGAACCGTGCCCGTGCGTCGATGCGTTTAATATTCTAAGTTTATTTCATTGGTGACATTGCCATTATGATATTTTTTCAAATGTTAATGGAAGAGAGTTACGCGATGCTAATGCCATGTGGTTAACGGTTGCCATGGTTTACCTCAATTGAATTTGTCCTAGTCAGGCCGCTTTACACGATATAGTTTTTGTACAAAGTAATGTATGAAACTGAACGAAACTGTATGTTTGTACGAACGGTAAGGTAAATGTCATCTGGGTCACAAACTTCAAATATTTCTCCTGCTAAAACGGTGTTCATTAGCGCTGTCATTTTAACTGTGTTACATAGAGGAAGGATGTTCGTTTATGATGACATGACTTTCACTGCTCAAATACCATTATTTCGTGAGAGATACACTTAGAAATTCACTGTTTTCTTCTTCAAAATCTTGTTTTTTAACGCCATCTTGGGCTGTTCCCGAGACCACCGCAGGAGGGGTTAACGTAAAGGCCGCTTTAATTTCTTGTACAAACTGTTGTATGAGGAAATTTTACCGTGTAAAGCGGCAAATTGTACGAAAGCCTGTGCGATTGTCGGAATGACTGAACGGGAAATAGAACCTGTTCTAATTCCATCGAGACAAACATACAATTTCGTTCAGTTTATACAAACGTTTGTACAAAAAATTGTATGGTGTAGAGCGGCCTTAAAAAATTTGAAATGCAGTTTACGACGTAATAATCTTGGTTTGTTGGTCGAGTCACCTTTTCAATACACGATGGTAGTTACCATTGACGTAGCTTCCACCCTTTATTCTGAGACCCCTTTTACTGTCTCAAATTCTTTTTGAACCATGTCTTTCCATTGCCCAGCGCAGATGAAATACTAGCTGATAGAAATTAGGTGTAATTCCATTTTTCCTGGGGCATTACAATAAGTTATGTATACTCCGTGGTTATAGTATCATGTCAGTAATGACAGGACTTTTCTTTTGTTAATTTATTTCAGTGTTTCTTTTCATGATGCGTTTAATTTTCAGGTATTGTACCTCTTCCTGTCACAGTGGGATCGATTCATTATTTCATTAAAGAGTTGAAACATTGTATGTCTGCATTTCGCAAGGTTTTTCCAAAACGTTACATTGTCGTTTTCATCTTTAAGGTCGTTCGGTCTGTGTTTCGAATATACTTACATTGGATGTGTTAATTAACCAAACTGACCCAACTAGTTTTCAACCCGAAAATTATCCAATTATTTTACGAAGACACGACTTACTATGTAGATACTAGATTTTAGGCAGATTTGGGCATGGATTTGGGATTGGAGTGAATTTTTCCCCGCCGTAATGACCGTTAAATATGCGTATAGTTTAAAACACCGATATATTGTAAGTTAGTATATTGCTTTACGACGTAATTAAGGTAATGAAAAGGTGAAAAGAAATGATTATGCTATTGGAAAGTGTTTACAAATATCAAACAAGTGCCAAATGGTGAACTGGTAGACAAAGTCAACAAAAGTTAGGCATTCAATTAAATCTTATTGGGTATGATATAGGGATATAAAACGGCCGTGGTTTCAACAAAGTTTCATTATTTGCATTCGCTGAGAGAGAAAAAACGGGTCCCTCAGCTAGGTATCGGTTCTGCTGAACTGGTGTATCCACCAGCTGAATCCCGAAACTGCTTTAAGGACATAAAATTCAGATGTACCTTTATAGAGTACCCTACAAACTACCTACCTGGACTGTGTGTGTATGTAGGTGGTGAGCCTTCGACTAGCATTCAAGGTGTGGGGCCATCGAATTTCCCTGTGCCAATTATGGATTTTCAAAAATATCAGGTACCTACCTATAATTGAGTCACGAGTCTTATTATAGGCCATTCCTGAACACACAACCTGAACCAATGCAATATAAGTAGACTAAGGCAATGTAGCTCCTTCCTCTGCATATTTTGAGTTGCTTAAAGTAAATTTTCATTTGCATTATTTAATTAGCTGAAAGTGATTTCTCCTCTCTGGGAATTGCATTTTTATTTGCACAGAAACCAGATTTCCATTTTGCATTTTCATGAAACTTGGGCAAAAATAGTTTACTATGTTGTATATTACTAAATTGCTAGTTTTTTCTTTAGGTGACAATTGAATCTGGGTACACAATGTTGAATTAACTTAGTTCCACTATAAAGTGTACTTGCAGAACAGGCCAGTTACTTGTTTTGATCTTGCATCATTGTAGAACTAACTAAAGCTTTCATTGTGTACTTGGGGTGCATTGTTAGTAGAATGGTTTTTAGCCTGCTTTTCAGCCAATAATGCTAGCTTAATGTATACTATGAAACTGTTCATTTAAAAATATGCATTTAATTAAAAAACCCTCCTTTTTCTTTTTGTATCCTCTATTTAGTATGCATAATTTTAAATCCCTTTTCAAATTTAAAAGTCTGTGGGTTTCTGTTTTAGTCTTCTAACTTGGAAGCACGGCATCTGATGTAGAAGGCTATAACAGAACTTCCCTAGGTCACACCCTTGTGGTGGCTAGCAGGGTACCTAACATGTGGAATATAAAGCCTACTACATATAACCTTCTCCCTCTACCATGCTCAAGACCTCCCCATCTGTCTTTTTGTCCTCACCTTTTCCACTCTCTTATAAACCTGCATCACAGTGTTCTCTCATCTTCTCTCATTGCCCTTCCTCATCAAAGTTCTTGACATTATAGTATGATGCCTAGTGGAAAAGTTTTTGTTAGAAACCTCTTTCATATCTCTGCTCACGTTCCCTATCTTCAGTTCTCTTTTTTTATGTTTAGTACAGGGTGCGGCAGAATGACCTCCCTGATTTGAGAACAATGTCGCCAGGGGCAGGGTGGGGGTACTGCGTTGGTGCTAGTGTATAAAGACAGCTCTGCTCATGCCATTTACAGTTTACAGCATGGTGTGGTAGGGAATACAGCATGCTTTCATGGTAGTGGAATTTATTCAAAATGGTGGATCACTGATTTCGATACAGCATGCCTTTCAGGTTCGCTTTTCAATCGCTCGACATCCTGTTCCTGATAAAAAACAATCCGCAATTGGGTGTCAAACTTTAGACAGACAGATAGTGCATTAAAACAGACATCTACTGGCCATCCTTGGACTTCAACAGGACCGGAAAATGTTGCTACTGTGAGAGCTTCGGTTGAACAATCTCTATGGCATTCTGCACGGAAACATGCGGCTGCCCTACAGCTATCAGACCGAAGTGTTCGGCGAATTCTGCACCGAGAACTCAAAATGCACCTGTACAAAATTGCAGTCGCACAAGAACTGAGTGAACAAGATTGTGAAACCCATACCGCTTTGTGTTGAGAACTTCGAAACCTTTCTCGCAGAAAAGTTTTTCTCTTTATGGACGAAGCACATTTCCACCTTTCATAATTGGTCTGTAGATGAATAATAAAAATGGAATAATTTTTTTAATTACCACTTTTAAACCTCGATATCCGTTCGATATTTTTCCGCCAGCAATTGTACAAGCTAACATTTTATTTTTTCGTGCTCATGTTCATAAATATAGGGCATCTCTTCAGATCATTTTGCAACTTATGTAAGTATGGATTTACATAAGTCGAGACATATGTAAGTCGGAGACTGCCTGTATAGAGTCCTCTCCTGGGTTCAAACCTGAGCCCTCTGATCAATAGCCCAATACTCAATCCACTGGACTGCCATGCCTTCAAATTAGAGAGCTCTGATTGTTCTTATGTGTGCTCCTTTTCATGGTTTATCTAGCCATCCGTTTTAGGGAGAATCTCTTTATGTTTATCTTTCTATGATTAATCACATCAAGTACCTTTTACAGTGATTCTACATTGTTTTCAATGAATTCTGCTATGCTTTTAATGACTAGCTGACCTCTGCTAAATAGTATATGGTATGATTTAGCTTATTATGATATGCTTGGATGTGTGAACTCTCCAACCAATTTCTTGTCAATTACTAAGTCTTCCCTAATTTCCCTTACCATTTCAAGTATGTCTTACATTAAGAAAAGAAGATATGAGACTATTCTCCCTCCCGTCAACCAGCTAAAGCATTCATCATCATGACCATAATTTTGCATGATTGGTTGAAAAGTATCTCTATTGAGTCAACACCTGTACTTTTCAGCATTTTCATCAGCTTTCTTTTATCTATCAAACACCTTCTCATGCAGCTAACCTAATAGTGTTAGCTGGCAATGAAATTTGCTCTAAATCTTCATCAACGAGCGCATGATTGTTATTTTGTCTCCTTAGCTAAGCTCAAGCAACCTAGCTGTGATATTATCTGATTTTGAGCTTGTAGTGAAATTTTCACCTGATCAGACATGTTAGCTTAGAGCAGACTAATGGAAGTCAGCAAAGTGCCCTTCAGTTTGCACTTGAGGCCTGCTCACAAAACATGGCCAATCCAAAACATTGCCCAGCTGTATGTGAGAAAAAGAAGAGAGAGAGGTACAGCTCTAATATGGGTAGTCAAATTCATCAAATGTTTCTTGGAGTGTCCTAGTTGAGGCTGGCAGTCATTTAAGTGCTGGTCACAAGTTGGAGGGTGGGTGACTGTCCTAATGCTGGGCTCCGACAGCACTTTCTTCCTGACCTTCTCATCAGCCTGTCCTCACATCATCATCATCATCGGTCAGCAATCCTAGTATTGGTTTGACGCAGCCCTCCACTTGATTCTTCTATCGGCCAACCTGTTCATATAGGCGTAACTCCACTCCTTTACTTCCTTCACAACGTGCTCCATATATCTTATGTGAGGCCTGCCTTTTCCATTCTTCCCGTTCACTTTTCCCTCGACGATTGTCTTCATCAGGCCATCGTGTCTTAAGATGTGGCCTAGTAAGTTGTCCCATCGTCTTTTTTAGGTTTTCAGTACACATCTCTTTTCTCCCACTCTTCTTAAGACTTCTTCATTTGTCACTTGACCGATCCATTTTATCTTCACCATTCTTCGGTAGCACCACATTTCAAAGGCTTCCAGCCTGGACTTCTCTGCTGCTGTTATTGTCCGTGCTTCGCTGCCATATAATAGAATGATCCAGGTGTATGTTCTGATGAAATGTTTCCTCACTTCCACGCTTGTATTTGCAGCTGTAACCAGAATCTTCTTCTGTTAAAATGCCCTTTTCGCTTGGGCAATTCTACTGGTAATTTCTCTTTAACTTTGTTTATCGCTGGTTACTCGGCTTCCCAGGTAACAGAACTCTTCCACCTCCTCAATTTTTTGTTTTCCTAGTTTAACATTGGTCCTGGCTTCCTTTCTCCTACTGCATATCAATACCTTAGCTTTCTTTTTATTGATCTTCAGATGATATCTGGTCATTATTCGTTCCATATTTCCTAGTGTTTTCTTTAAATCTCCTTCTGTTTCTGCCATGACTGCTATGTCATCAGCAAATTGTGGCATGCTGATTTTCTCCCCATGGATATTCACTCCCAAGGACTTTTCTTTGACTTCTTGGATGGCTTTCTCGATGTAGACGTTGAATAATATGGGAGTCAGTGCACATCCTTGCATCACTTTTTTTTAATGCTTATTCTGTGCTGGGTCCTGATTTGATTATGGCTCCCTGGTTTTTATACAAGCTGTGGATAACTCTCCAGTCATTGTATAATACTTCAATTTCTTTCAGAATTTTTAACATATTCCAATCCATGTTGTCACATGCCTTTTTCAAATCTACAAATGCAACAAACGTCGGTAGATTCTTCTCTATTCTCTTTTCTATAAGTAGCCTGAGGGCCAAAATCGCTTCTCTTGTGTCCTTGTTACTTCTGAACCCGAACTTGTTCTCATCCAGGAACTCCTCAGATTTTTGTTCCATTCTTCTATAGATGATTCCTGTCAATATCTTCGAAGCATATGTCGTCAGGCTAATGGTCCTAAAATGTTCACGTTTCTCAGCCCTCTTCTTTTCGGCAATAGGGATGATGATATTCTTCTCAAAGTCCATGAGTATCTCTCCTGTAGAGTGCATGTCGCAGATGGTTTTGTATAGCTGAGTAAATGTCTTCTCCAGCATTTTTAATTAGTTCGGGAGGAGTATCATCTATTCCCGAAGTCTTATTTATCCTCAGGTCCCTTACAGCTGCGTCAAATTCTGATCTGAAGATTGGGGCTCCCAAATCATCCTTATGGACTTCATTTTTCTCTTCTATTTCTTCCGCTCTAAGATAGCTTCCATTATACAACTCTTCCAACTATTCCTTCCATCTCTTCACTTTATCCTCATGTTCAGTTAAGAGCTCTCCATTCTTGTCCCTGATGGTATTGCATCTTGCAGCCTGTTCATTGAAGTGATAGGACAGCAAAATATCATAGTGAAGCAGAGGTTCAGAAACCAGGTGAAGAACTGCAAAAGCTACCCGGGTGCAGATATCAACATTGACCACAAATTAGAGATGATGAAATTCCACTTAAAACTCAAGAAATTGTGGAAATCAATGAAAAAGTATGGCAAGTAGAGAAACTAAAGTAACCTCAACTACAGCTGGCCTTTCAGAGGGCAGTGGAAAACAAATAGAAGAGGATTTGACTGTGAAATCAGTGGAAAAGAGATGGGAGAGCATCAAAATCGGGCTATAGGAAGCAGCCAAATAAGTTCAGGGTAGAAGAAAAGTTGTCGAGAAGAAGCTATGGATTACAGAAGTAGTCTTAGAATTGATTGAAGAGAGAATAAAATACAAAAATATGGAAACAGAAGAAGAGCAAAATTGCACCAAAAAAATTAGGATTGAGATAAACCACAACTTGAGAAAAGCAAGGGAAATGTGAATGAAGGATCTATGCAAAGATATACAAAGTAATCTCGTATATGGAAATGTGGAATTTGCCTACTGGAGGAGATGAATCACTTCAAGGAATGGGCTGCGAGATGCAGTACCATTAAGGACAAAAATGGAGAACTCTTCATTGAACATATCACAGTATATGGTGAAGAAGTGGAAGGAATACTTGGAAAAGTTGTGCAATGGAAATAATCTAAAGGTGAAAGTAATCAAAGAGGAAAATGAAGTGCAGTTAAATTAGGCTTCTGATACATATTCATGACAAACTAATTAAAAATGCTGGAGAGAATATTTTTACCCAGCTTCAAAAACCATCTGTGACATGAACTCTGTAGAAGAGATACCCACAGACTTTAAGAAGAACATTATCATTCCTATTGTCTAAAAGAAGAGGGCTGAGAATTGTGAAGATTTTAAGACCATAAGCCTGACAGCACATGCCTTGACAAGTAATTGACAGAAGTTGGAGTATCATACAATGACCAAAAAGTTATCTGCTGCTCGTATAAAATCAGGTGGCAATCAAATCAGGACCCAGCAGTAAAGAAGTAAGCATATAGAAAGGAGTGAGAGAAGGTTGTGTTCTGTCTCCTGTATTATTCAATGTCTGCAGGAATGAATGTCCACAGCATGCTGCAATTCACCAATGACATAGCAGTCTTGGCAGAAACATTAAAAGATTCATAGATGACACTAGGAAATAAGGAAAGAAATATGGCCAGATATCACCTGAAGATCAATAAAAAGGTATGCAGTTTTTTACCTTCTGCAAAATAAGGTATTCAGTAGGTGAAAAGAGCCATAACCAATGTCAAACTAGGAAAACAAAAACTTGAATAGTTGGAAGAGTACTTTTACCTGGGAAGTGATGAAATGAGTAACCAGCGATGGACGAAGCATAAGAGAAATCGTCAGTAGAATAGCCCACATAATAATGCCATTTTACCAAAAGAAGATTCTGCTTAAAACTGCAAATACAAGTGTGGAAGTTAGTAAACATTTTGTTAGAACATATGTCTGGAGACCAGAGTACAGAGTGCTGATCTCGTGCTCAAGGCATTCCGATTTGTTGACGCCAATTTGGCATCAAAGTTTCGCGGGTTGCGGTTTTTACAGGCGCTAGGATTACCAAGGGTAGGCTACCAGCCGGGTCGCCGACTGTATTTCAGACACGGGCGTCACCTTTCTGAAACAAAATGTTAACAAAATGATCTATTACTATGATGAAAAATAAAGACGAGAGGCTTCAAAGTGGCAAAGGAATGGTACGGAGAAATCATTTTATGGTGGAAAGACCCACTCAGTAGTGGGTTCATTCACTGTAGTGCGTGCTGTCTTCCTCGTATTTAGCAGTATTTCCTAGTTTACCATGGCAATTCCGACGGGAAATAGGAGCAGCGTTTACGGTTGTAGGGCGATTCAGAAGAATGCTTAACAAAAATCCATCGATAAGTTTTTGCACTATTGTAGAGCGTTACAGAAAAACGCGAGCTATTGTACTTACGGGAAAATAATTTCCCAAATATTTCATTGAATACAAATTTTCAACGTCAGTGCGTGCATATTTTTTTCACTTTCAATTTTTTTTTCTGTAGTACTTTGCTTGGTCCTATCATCGGAATACAATGTTACATGGCAGTTTCCCGAAGGAGCCTTAGAATCTAAAGTTAGTCTGGATAAAGTTTTGCGGTAGAGGTTCGGATCGGAAAACTTCACAGAGTGATCGCATTTGCTCCTCTCATTTAAAGGGGGAATGCTGTGATATAAGGGGAAATCTTCGTCCAAGGTCTTGTCCTTCGTTGAATCTATCAAAGGTGAGGCATGTAGTTAGCAACTTTCCTTTTTAGGCATTGGTTCCTTATCATATATATATCCAGTTAAAAGCATTTTCAAACACCTGACTTGGAGGAGCACGCTGGAAGAAAATTCTTAAATGAAATAGATGTTTTCGGCAATATCATGCGAGATTCTACGAATACTAGACACCATTAAACTGTGGGAAATGAAAACCCACTCCGTGACAGCATTAATGAAGAAATAAATTCGATAATAGCTCCGCATGATCTTCATTTGGTAAGAATTTCTGTAGGAATGTCAGATTATATTACTCATGCATTTTTTATTCAAAATCATGCCTTGTGTAAGTGCAGTTAATAATGAACTGAAAATAATTTTTAGAGCCCAAAAGGAGCGACAGAAACTAAATCACCACCACCCATCCCCATTGACTCTGGAATTACGTCTTCATTACCGTTTGTGTGTGGATCAATTGAATGTCGCAATTTGCCATGTGCATTATATTCTCTGAAATAATTTCTCAATTGTTGAATTCTGTCCACTCAGCGGCTTAACATTTGCTTAACTATGTCTCCTAGTTGGTTAATTACTTTATTTAATCTTTAATATTTCTCATTTTACCATCTCAAGGTGATTTAGCTGGTACCTAGGGATTATTCGACAAATCATATGGCCATCATCATTAGTCATCAATCCTCAGATTGTTATCAACCCTCAGATTAGTCATCAATCCTCAGATTAGTCATCAATCCTTCGCTGTCTCTACTACGAGTGCTATGTCATCAGCGAATCTCAGCATGCTAATTTTTTCTCCATGGTTGTTCACTCCAGAAGACTTTTCTTTGATTTTGTTGATGGCTCTCTTGATGTAAGCATTTAAAATTACGAGAGACAATGCCCAGCCTTGACTCACTTCTTTCTTTATTCTTGCTTCTTCACAGTTGGGTCCAGATTTAATCACAGCTACTTGGTTTTTATACAACCTGTGTATAATTCTTCGATCATTGTATGACACTCCAATTCCTTTCAGAATATGAAGCATTGAATTCCAATCCACGTTGTCAAAAGCCTTCTCTAAATCCACAAATTCAATGAATGTCTGTTTTTTTTCTCCATTCTCTTCTCTATGAGCAGCCTAAAGGCCAGTGTTGCTTCTCTTGTACCCTTATATTTCCTGAATCCGAATTGATCTTCATCCAGGAACTCCTCAGCTTTTCATTCTATTCTTCTGTAGATGATCCTTGTCAATATCTTCGATGCATGTGTTGTAAGGCTTATAGTCCTAAAATTTTCGTATTTCTCCGCTCTCTTGTTGCAATGGCTTCCGCGGTGATCAGGTAATATCTCCAGGGTTATAGGGTTCCTCCCGCGTTGACTCATACTAGTGGACGATAGTTTCGCCAGCATTCCAGTCGGCTTCTGAAGATCAACGTGAGAGGAACCCGAAAACCCTCGAGACATCTCCGCTCTCTTCTTTTTGGGAATAGGAATTATGTTTATCTCGAAATCCCTCGGTATTTATCCTGTTGAGTACATGTCACAGATGGTTTTGTAAAGATGGGTTATTGTCTTCTCTCCTGAATTTTTAATTAGTTCTGCAGGAATATTATCAATTCCAGATGCCTTATTCATGCGAAGGTCCCTTACTGTTGCGTCAAATTCCGATCTGATAATGATGCTCCCATATCATATGGTAGAGTGGATTATTCGTGGATAATAACTGAAATGCTTAAAGCAAAATATAGAAAGTAAGATAAATACATTGGAAGAGGCTATTGATCAACTCGGGAAAAATCTTGCTTAAAGGTCTGTATGATCTGCATTCAATTCTGCCAAAGAACAGAGCAGCAATAGTTGAACGACTAAAGACTAGCGAAAAACAGAAGGGTAAAGATAAGGTACTAATGGCATTCGGCACCCAGAGGAGATCCGTATATTTACACTGAGCTTTCTTTACTACTCCGTTCTGGCATGCAATAATGTTAGGGCTAACCTAGGGCATTGTCTACCACGTGAAAGTTTTATACGAGCGTGGTATGCTTCTACAATCGGGAACCTAGAGTTCACACAGGAGTCCTTCGATATACTCGAGGAGTACGTGGGGAAGAGAGCCGAAAAGAAAAAGATCGTGAAAGTTTGTCTTATCGTAGATGCTATGCATATGCGAAAACATCTCGATAGTGGACGTGGAAAAGTCATGGGCTATGTAGACTCCAGCGATGAATTTGTCGACATGAGCTTAGGCAATCTACAAGGGACTAGGACATTCGCCACTCAGGAATTACTTTTCACGATTGTTAGTATAAACGACAAATTCCGATGTCCAGTGGGGAACTTACTCGCAAATAGCACAAATGTAGAAGAGCATTACTCTCTAGTCAATACATGTACAGCTAAGCTGACATACATAGGGGTCGAAGTGGGGTGTCTCACTTTTAATGGATAACCCACTAATGTTGGAAAAGGAGTGCTTCTGGGAGCTTGGCTGTTTCATATTCTGCTTCACCCGGACAATATACCTGTCTCTCGGTATTACTCGAGGGACTTTCTGTAATATTTTCCCTCCTATCATTCTCCTTAACAGTTCATTGTATCTTAAAATGTGGTTTATTTATCAGGATCTTGTCTGCTTCATAGTGCTCCATATGGTTCTCTTCTACACTTCATCGCTTCTTTCTTTAATATGCGGAAGTTTTCACTTTATACTACTGCTTTTTCAAAATTTAAGATAGCACGCGCAAATATTCCAGGCTAAAACATTTTAAAATTTGAATTTAACGTTAAGAGTGCTAAGGAAATGGGTAATATAAGCCTGGAACATCAGGATTTGAGCGCCGAAAACCATGTATTTTTTCCAAATAAAATAACGTAAATGTACAGATTAGGAGAGAAAAAGTCTACGCTCATAAACAAATGAAGAAACAAGCGTTCTATCAGACGCTCTTTAATTTTTAAAAAATTATTCAACACTCCAGTAAATATTCACTTCTTAACTCAAGGGACTCTGCTTTTTAATAAAAGCTGAAAACGTCCTTCTAATTTTTACAGGACTCCTTGTCTCGATCTTAAAGAACTAGTCATCACCTACGATGTGTTCCACGTATTGGCTTCCCAATGTCCTCATTCATGGCTATTTATTGGCCATAGTCAAAAGAAATATGCATGTTTTAGCAGCTATTTCTCCGACAGAAAGTAAGAATGGCAGAGACCGGTGGTATCCTGAAGGCATGCGACCCGCTTGGCATTGATGCCAATATGGCCGAACTTAATGGGAATGCTTCGCCAGTATGGCGGGTATAGGAGATAAGCACTCTGTTCTCTGGTGTCTGGAGCCTCTACTATATGGCAGCAAAGTATGGACAATAACAGCAGCAGAGAAGTCAAGGCTGGAAGCATTCGAAATGAGGTGCTACTGAAGAATGATGGAGATGAAATGGATCAACCAAATGGCAAAAGAAGAAATGTTAAGAAGATTGGGAGAAAAGAGAACTCTGCCGAAAACTCTAAAAGGAGACGGGACCACTTAATCAGCCATATTTTAAGACACAATAGCCTGATGAAGAATCATCAAAGGAAAAGTGAGTGGGAAGAATGGAAAAGGCAGGCATTGGATGAGTAATATGGGACAAGTTGTAAGGATGAGAAATAGAAGAATTATGTCATTATGAAGAGATTAGTTGATAGGAGAATCAAGTGGAAGGCTGCATCAGACCAATCTTAGGATCGTTGACCAATTATGATGAAAGGAAGGAGGTTACTTTGAAGTTTGCATGCATTACATTTGTGAGTGGAAGAGGTTTGAATGCCTAGCAAGTTTTATCAGGTTGATGTCATAAGAGAAAACCTGAAATTGTCAGGAAATTTTTAATGTGTGGAAGAGTCAGGGAATTCTCGTAACAGACAGAGAAACTGGAATGGAAATTCTCGTTATTTTTCTACTGTTACGTTTATCAGCTAGTCTTTCCCACCCTTTATTCACCAAAACATTTCACCAACTAAAACTATTATCCGTCGCCGATGTACATGGAATAAGCCCCATCAATTTGTGGAGCATTCAGTTGTGAATCTTAGTTATTTAGTTGTGAATCAGATGTACACTGTATCCCTTTTGTATATCCTTAATGTGATATTTGCCTAGTAGAGGTAAAATTCATGATCACAATGTATTTCGCTCATCACAAGGAATCCTAGGCTGTTGTTCGGAATATTTTGCCTCATGTTTTCTTTTAACTTTCGAGACTCAGATCGAGAGGTAGCTGGAGCACACTGGCATTAATTACGTGCTTGCAGTTCTAACAATACGAGATGATGATTATTAAAATGGTAATACAAGTACGATCACAGGTGTGAATAAAATCTTACGTAAGAGGAGTCTTATTGAATGGCCCCCTTAGCTCCCTCTCGAAACAATTCTGTCAGGTCACACCACCTCAAATATGATATTCCTGAAGATGATGCTGCTGTTGCTAATTGCCACCTGTTTTCCCTTGCAGTGGCGCGATAACATTTTGTTTGTTTATACAAATATTTTTGGTTCCCTCTTACAATCGAGTGGTTGTAACCACGTTAACCAAATTGTTATTCACTTCTGAAGGTCACCCGTGCCATATGATTTTGATCCAGTCCAACAACGTGGATTTGGTTTGTATTTTTCGTGCATTTTAATAATACCTGTGCCGGAGTCCGCCAGTAAATTGGCCATTAACTTTTGATTAATTGCCTTTTCAGTAATCCTCAACTTCCCAACACTACCAAGACACACAACCTCTTTCTTGAAGAATTAAACATTGTCAATTTGTAATTTTACCAAAAGAAACATACCTAAATGCTGCAGGAAAAAGATACGCAGCCGCGGAATATGTATTAAAAGTGTGTAAAATTTGGATAAGGGCTTAACTTATGAAGATTTAATATATTTTTTCAGTAGGGTATACTTGAAGCTGTTATTGTATTGATTTCAGCTTTTAACATTTTCTGAATTTCAACGAAAATTTGATTCATCAGAAATAAAATATTCTGATAATAGGAGACCATTTGGCAATTGGTCGTGGAAATTGGTAATTCCATCAGGGAAAAGTCAGGGCATTTAAAAATTGGATATCAGTAGCCACCCTGTGTATATATCTGTTAACCCCCTAGGCTGCGAGAACGTTTCTCTATGTTCTGCATGGTTACTGCAGGAAAAACGTTTTTCTACGTTTGTCCAGATTTTCTTACCTCTGGCAGCCTTCCTTTAAGATTTTATTGCCATCCGTTCCGTGGTTGCTTGCACTCCGCCAGACCTAACAGCAGGGAGCACAAAGGTGTTTTTTGAGGACTGGGCATACTGGGCCAACCCTCACCACGGGGAGCGCTTCCTGGATTATCCCTTCTCCGAGAGAGAGCTCCCTGCTCTCCGCAGCGCATTCACGATAAAAATAATTTCAATGAATCCTTGCATTTCCTATGAATCGATTTTATGTGGCCACTGTCCATTAGCCTGGGAAACTTTTTTGAATGTATTGGTCTCTCTTTCTTATACTTTGGCAGGTGGGTCTTCCGTCCATGCGTAATTACCAAAGACATTTCTTTGCTTTGAGTATTATAATCTCGTTCTGGGTTTTCCACCTTCGAAAATCCTGCCTTTTCCACATGTTGTTTAGATCTTTGCTCAGTTTTTCAGAGTTTCGGTGGTGTTTCTTTGCTTCTAATCAAGTACTCTAGTGATATTTTGTGAATCTCTTAATTTATTTACACTATGGATAGTGAAAATTTGCCACCTCGGTCAAAAAGGAGGAAGGTTGTTCTCGAGGAAGAGGTTATCGATATATTATTTGACTCTGATTATGAGAGTGAGGACGGAAATTTTTCCGATTTGTCTGTGTCTACCAGTGATACTGAGATGGATGGGGATGAAGAAAATGATTCTGGCAATGGCGGTCCATCCAATTTGGCTGGAGACATTGCGCCTGCATCATCCTCTTGGTCCAGGACTGTTGATTTTACTCCTCAGATATTCCAGTTTGATAGCTTCATATCTGGTGTAATATCGGACCACCTTCATGATAAAAGTAGTGAGGTAGATTTTTTGTGGCACTGATTTGATGTCACATATTGTGGACGAAACAGATATGGCAATATTTTGGCAAATTCCACTAACCTAACACCAAAAAGCCGAATGAAATCCTGGGACAATGCAAGTTGTAATGAGTTTTATGAATTTCTTGCCCTTAGTTTTCTTATGCCAAACATAAAAAAAAAAATTCAATTCAGGAATATTGGTCCCGAGATTCTCTAATTCGCACCATGATTTTTGGAAAGTGTATGCCGAGAGACAGATTTCTTTTGATATTGCACTGTTTTCATTTTGTGGACAACAACAATCCATCAAAGAGTGACCCTTTATGGAAAATTAGTCATGTGTTTTCCCACCTAAAATTGAAATTTTCTGAGGTGTTTCACCCATTCCGTAAATTAGTGATCGATGAGTCATTAGTTTTATTCAAAGAACGTCTGGGTTTCAAGCAATATATTCCGTCAAAAAGACAGGTTTGGAATGAAGATTTTTATTTTATGTGGCTGTGAAATGGTTTACTTTGGACATGATAGTGTATACCGGGGCCAAAACTGAGATTAATCGCTGTGGTGATTTGGGATGGTCTGGTGAAGTGGTTAAAAAGTTAATGGAAACTTATCTTGGTAAAGGGCATGTATTGTACACGGATAATTGTGTGAATTTCTTTAAAAAAATAAAACTGGTTTGAGTGGTATGGTCAGGATGAATATGAAGAATATGCCAAAATTTGAAAAACAAAAAATGGTTAAATGTGATTTCGAGATGCACTGCAATTGAAATGTACTCGCCATGAAATGGCATGACAAACACGATGTTTGCTTACTATCCACTATTCATACAGGCCAAATGCTTGATAGTGGAAAAAAATGCCATAGGACAAACAATGTTATTTTCAAACCAGACACTGTTGTCAATTATGTGAAAATATGAGGTTGGTTGACAAAACAGATATGATGATTGGATCAGTGGAGTGCATGAGGGAGTCCGTGAAGTGGTACAAAAAACTTTTTCCATCTGCTCGACGTAACAATGTTAAATGCATTTTATTTATTCAAGTTGAAAACTAAAAAGACAATTTCTTAAAGGAAATTTGTACGGGCTGTTGTAGATCAGCTTCTAAAAAAATATAGTGTTTTAGGAACCGGCAATACCATATTACAAGAAAACTTCCAGGTTGGTGCGAACGTTCCTGAAAGAATAAATGCTAGGCATTTTATTGAAAAAATACCTGATTCTGAGGGCAGAAAAAACTCCCAGAGAGTATGCATTGTGTGTAAGAATACTAAAAAAATGGATCAAAAGAGAAAAGACACACTCTTTTGGTGCAGAGACAAAAAGCACTATGTATTGATTGTTTTAGAGATTATCATTCAAATATTAATTTCTAAGTGACAAAAATATAATATTTTCAAATCAAATGCCTCGAATAAACTTTATTATACCTTACCTTTACCTGCCGCATCCAAAGATATGTGCGAAATTTTTTGTTACATTCAAATTGGCTAAAATCTCATCGAGCAATATGGTTGAAAATCAATGGATTTTATTACTGTTTGGTATCAAATCTCTCCCAAAAATGCCATGATGGACAAATTTGAGAAAAATAACCTATTAAAATTTGAATTACAAAAAGTTACGTTCGAATATTTAAACTCCAGTATATGATTCTTCGAAAGGACTCAAATGTATTCATGGTCTGTGGTGAGGGTGCAAGGCAGGCAGTCCTGGATTATGAGGGTCCACTACCTGCTAGACCCACGCCCGGGCTTGATGGGAAAATACCTTCCTCGCTCATGTCCCTCACACGGTGGCAACAAAATTCAGATGCTCCCGCAGCGAAAGGGTTAATCATTCTTTAAAAAATTTGGTATTCATTGTTCATGTCACGCTTAGTCTTCGTTAACATTTCAGATTCCTGGCTCTGAATTGTTTAGAAGTTCACATATGTGGGAGTGTGATAAGAGGAGTGTGTATAGAGCATAAGAGTCCTTTTGTACTTTACTTTCTCAGGCAATGACCCCTCAGGATAAGAAAAAATATGAAGACATTGCTAAGAGGGAAAAAGTCAGAGCTAAGGGAATGGATAAGTTAACCACAACAGGCCTTGTGGTTTCCGAGGTTGAGAGGAGGGAGAGAGAGCATGAAGAGTATTGCAGACGGATGAAAGAAGATGTAAAAAATATGGTGGAAGAACTCAATTTGACTGGTGAGTCTGGACTTCTATAGAACAATGCATGATTTTTGTCTGTTTATAATCTTCCACTTTCCTAATTACATTGGACTTTTCCCTAGGTCTTCTCGAGAAAAAATTCTTTTTTATCCATGTCAATCATTTTTGTCAATGTGAGGACGGGACCTATGTCCCAGCTGAAGTTGGAGTTTCATGTTTCTGCTTGAAGTATGGAGTGAATGGCTATTATCACTCTATGGTCTCTCCAGGTAAGCAATCTGGTTTCTTTTGATTTAATAGTTTCCAAGTCCCTTGAAAAGAGTAGCAAAATGTCAATTTTCCATAATTTTATCATTACTTATGCAGTGTTGCCTCACAATTTGACTCTTAATTTGTCGCAAAATGACTGACAAATCACAAGACTCAAGTAGTTAAAAATATATTCATTCAATGTTGGATTTATGCCAATGTCTTGGGAGTCCCAATAAGAAACAAAATTCATACACTCAATCAAATTATACAGTGACGGAAAAAATTAGTGCAAAATTTGTTGTTCACCCGAATGAATCCCTATAAAAAGGTTGCTAGCTAAAAGGCACTGAAAAGTAAAAATTAATGACTTTACAGGCTAAGTTAATTTTATATTTAGGACACTTGTTATCCTTATTGGAGTCACAAATCATCACTCTCAGTGCTAGTGTAGTTCGCAAAAGGTGGGCAATCTGGAGTCACTTCATTTGCTAACAATGACCTGGAAATATTAATAGTTTTGAGCTGGAATTATAGAAAAAAATGTAAGAGAAATGGCTGGTCAGTTTAAATGTTCTGAGTTATCTTGAAGAAAACTGTACCGTAGGAAGCATTATAGAATGGGAATATGTTTTTAAATGGTGATGATTGTGGATGTACAAAACCGCTCCAACAACAAACTGGTCATTTTTGCTGTTGTACTGCAAACCACCAGGTTATTTAAAGTTCCCTTCAAAGTAAATAGTCCATTTGGATCTCCAGGTGGGGACTCCCGAGGTGTTAGATCATTCAAGTGTAACGAACATTTACGGGTAGGAACATGGAACATAGATGGAAAAAATGAGCCAAAAGCACAACAATTAGATTTATTACAACCCGGGTTTCGCTGTATTACAGCATGATCAGGTAAAACTAGAGATGGTTGGGTCGTATCCAAAGATCCGCGGATCTTTCATTATACGTGGTTCTGGATTCAGATCCAAAGACTCAAAGTAAAATAGGATCAGGATCGTAGATTTTAAATTATATAAATAATAGGGCACACAATGGGGCCTTATTCTGGCTGGGTACCAACCAACTCCCACCCCCGATGTCCTTCTGGGTGTATCTTCCGATAACGCAACCCTGCATTCTCCCTCGGGAGAGATGAAAGTGCCTTCGATTGGACTAGGATTCTGACGAGACTTTCCGCTCCCTCTCCAATGGCATGAATTAAGGTTGCTCATAGAATGTTTCTACTTATCATCTAGACTTATATGTAACTCTAACAAGCATTAGGCCGCAAAACCCTTATCAGATATTTAATCACTCCGCAGGAATGCAGCTGAGAAGCTCACTTTTAGGTTTTTTTTTCGATCGCTGGGTTGGAGCGAAAGGCAAGGAAGGTACACTATATAGTAGAGATGGGTTCTCGAATCCACCTAACCTCCCGAATCCACCGAATCTTACTGGATTCGAGGATTCGAAATTTTTGGCTGGATTCGATCGAATCCAGTTTGAATTCCTAAGAGCAATTTTATTTTATCAAACCTTTCTTAAAGCTTTCTTAAGAATATTACTGTAACCTTCATTGCCATAACCACATAATTCATCGTTTTCACTGTTTCTCTTGAACACGTCAATTTTTACTGCATCAAAGTGTAATATGCAATTTTCATCATAAAAATGTGATTTAGATGTAGATAAATGCATGAGGAATTTCGCTCGTGAACTCGTAGGCGGAGATAGCTCTCCATTTGCCGTAAGATGGCAGGCACAATGCAGTCGTTAGTGTTAATACGGGGTTTACCAACATAGGTACGATATTTTAAAATAATATAGAATTTTTTTGTACTGCAAAAGAAGGTCAAACGTAAATAATGTATACTATCTTAAAGAAAAAAATATTTTTTTTAAAATGTAGTCTTCAACTACTGAGTGATCATGTGAAATTTCTTTTGTTCTATGTGTAGATTGGAACAAAATGAAAAATGCATAAGTTTGTCGGAAACACATTAGTGTATCCTGAATGAGTTAATTTGTTTTGGTTTTTCAGCAATAAATATTAATAATATGGTCAGATTCGATTTAGATTTTTTGTAGTGTTATGTTGTTTATTAAACTGCAGATATAACAAACACTTACTGCACATGCATTCACTTTTGCTTTGCATGATAACTATTTGAAAAGGAAACATTGCCTGTCATCACAATGTTCATAAACGGAAAGGTAGATTCGGGATTCGATTCAAATCTTAGTTGGATTCGATTTGGGATTCGGATTCAAGGAAAAAGTGGATTCGACCCACCTCTACTATATAGTTAAATATTACACAACATAAATATATATGGGCAAGTGAACATTTTTTACCATTGATTATGTATGCCCCCAGAACAAATTCCCATCTGATGAAGATAATTGTCAAAGGACAATTATCTTCATCAGATGGGAATTTAATGGGAAGAATGGAAAAGAAAGGCCTCGCGTGAGATATGTGGAACAAGTGGTGAAGGATGTGAAAATTATGTGAATAGGAAGAGGTCAACCAATAGGAGAATTAAGTGGATGGCAGCTTCAAACTAGTTTGAAGATTTTTGACTCAAAATGATCACTTTTCGGACTTCGGTGCAAAAAACTTGAAAAGGTCAATGTATTATGAATGGAGATAGAGTATGAGTTATTATTTAGGTGTTAATCGTGCTTTTAATAGTAACTTTCTAGCTTGAGGATTCAGTCCAGAGACAATGAGTGGCCAGGGCTCTTTTATGCATGCTTTAATTTCTTTTTAGAAGAGGCCAAAACCAATATCAATCTAGGAAAACAAAAACTTGATGGTGAAAGAGTTCTGTTGCATAGGAAGCCGAGTAACCAATGACGGACGAAGCAAGAAAGAAATAGTGAGTAGAATAGCCCAGGCAAAGAGGGCAATCTATCAAAAAAAGAATCTACTTACAGCTGGAAATACAAGCGTAGAAGTAAGGAAACAGTTCATCAGAACATACATCTGGAGCATGTTTCTTTACGGCAGTGAGGCATGGATGATGACAGCAGCGGAGAAGAAAAGGGTGGAAGCATTCAAAATGTGGTGCTACAGAAGAGTGATGAAGATTAAATGGATCAACTGAGTAAGTAACGAGGAAGTCCAAGGAGGAGTGGGAGAAAAGAGAAGTCTGCTGACAACTCTAAAAAGAAGAAGGGACAACTTAATCGTCCATATCTTGAGACACGATGGCCTGATGAAGGCTCGTCGAGGTAAAAGTGAACGGGAAAATTGGAAAAGGCAGACCTCGTATGAGATACATGGAGCAGGTTGTGAGGGATGTAAAAGAGAAGAATTACATCAATATGAAAAGGTTGGCGATAGAAGAATTGAGTGAAAAGCTGCATCAAACCAATTTTAGGATTGTTGACCAATGATGATGATGACTGCCATCATTTTATAGCATGCCACTTCTCTCTCCTGGGTTCATTTTATTTCTATTCTAATTTTTTAAATAGAATTTGTTGTGGTCTCTGAGAGCAAACCAGCATCATTTTGAGACTGGCTTGCCAATTTCTAGGATTTTGTTCAAAAAGTTTCTTATGTTGAATTTTGCAAGGACCCCCAAACACGACTTAAACATAACTACTTCACCACTGTTTATAAATTCATAAAAACAAAGTTCAGGATCCCTTCTGGCTTTAGAATATGATAAAGAAATTACACACGCAGCAAAGCTTCTTGGAGCAAGAAGGAAAAAAGGATGGGAATGGATATGCACAGAGTTAGTGGAGGGAAATGTTGGCATAAGGGTGCTATTTATGAAAGGTGCTAAAGGGGCCACGGCTTCAAGTCCCATCCAACGGACAGAGTAGTGATGCTCATTGGTAGGCACCCAGCTTACCAATATGTTAAAATGTCTTGCGTTGCCGAGATCCAAAATTGGGCCCTCTAGGTGAGAGGCCAGTACTGTTACAGCCAGGGAGTCGAACCAGAGAAGAGCATCCTATATCATTGTTACTCCACTCCAGAGCAACGCAGAGTTTGTCTGGGCTCACCGCTCCACACCAGAGCAGAGTGACATCGGATTCATACGCTCCGCCATGGAGAGAAACACTCGTTGCGAACTCTCCATTTTGGAGCAGAGCACTTGAAGGAACCGAGGTTTGACCAAGGGATGTGTGACTTTGACCAAAACAAGCTCAGTAGAGGTGGTGAAATGCCAGTAAATGTTTTCTCAATTTAATTTAAAAAAATCACCACTCGCTATGTACTATTTTACGAGTTTCATAAAACTATGTGGCAAACTGATGTCATTAATTGACCCTAAGTGATTGTTCTCGTAATTAAGCATATTTAACATCATGGATGAAATCTCCCTTACTCCTGACATCAATGTAATATTTTCCTTCCTCATCAAGGAAGCATCATGCCCTCTTGCAAGTTGCAAATAAATATTACTATTTCCCTGCGTATTAGTAACATACCCCTCAATCTGATATTTCTCCCTCACCCTTCACTATCTCATTTCTTCTCTTTGCCTTCACATTCAGTTGCTACTCCTTTGAAAACTGTTGAAATTTACTCATCTCCTACAAAGGTGAATCTTTTAACCAAAAAAATCACACATTCACTCATGAAAAATCTGACGTAATTGTAAACTTTGTCTAACAAATTTGTATGGTAATGCCCTGCCACAATAAATTGGGTCCCATAAGATCACCGAAGCTGAGCAAAGTTGTTACCAGTTAACACATTAGAATAGTAAGAGAGTACCACATTAATAGCAATAGTTATGAATGCCATGAAGTAATTACTTGATTCTAAGTCCAATACTGCAGCGTGCATTTTTATTGAAAATGCTGGAATAAAATTTTAGAGAACATTATTACAATGAGTGACAAAGATTATTAATTTATTGTAATGTAGAGTTTTTGAAAGAATGATAGTCTGATTCCCAAGAAGTTATCTTACATTATTGATTTCTCAATGAACCGGGCAAAACCTCGTGATAGGCATTCTTTAATCAAACACTAAGCGACTGGACTGGCTTAGCCAACCATTTAATCCCACAATAACAAAAAGGCCAGTTCATCCCACTACATCTATCCTGTCCATAGACTTTATCTTAGGCTCAACAAGAGTTGTTTAGTAATTGACTAATGCCTCATGGTATCCTTGTCCATGTGGCCTGGAGCACTACAACATGCTCTGGAGGTATTGTTGCATCCAGGCTTCATGAGGGTTTGGTGCGAATAGGTGAGTGCCTTAGTCTCCGATGATGCTCCGAAAATTATGCGGCTTCGGCCTAACTCCACTCTGAACCACTCCAGAGGTTCGCCAATCAAACCAGTCCAGAAAAAAACCTCTGGAGCTGTTCGTTTGTTCACCAGTCAGCTCCAGTTCAATTCCCTGGTTACAGCAATGAAAATGATTTTGTTCAGGCAAGGTGAAAGTGACTACATGACACCTATCACAGTATCAGTATCATTTGCCTGGAGCCTTCAGTTGCTAAAGAAAATTCTACTTCTCAGATAATATATGTATGGTTGAGAATAGCATTAGCCCCATTACATTGAGTAATAAATGATTTGTAATACGTACCTAATTGTGTTTTTCGAGCAAGTTATTACCTTCCATTGCCAAAATAAGTAGTGAACTTAAATTTTTGAATCTAAATGGGTAGGCATATATTGTCCACATTGCTTGCTGTAAAACTAGAAAATGCTGGAAACTACGAAAACTGATGGAAGGATAATAATAAATCTTTTGCACACATATGAGTCCCTTACTCAGACCCGAAATCCCTGTTGAATTCAAGACTTCAGCTGATGAACTTGAAAACTGATTTCTAGTAAAATAGTTTTCTTCTACACTTAGCCATTCTCACAGAAATATATGTAAATATTCCCAGTTAGTGCACTTAAGTGATTTTTGTTATCAGAGATACGGTCAACCTGACTTTTAACCCTTGAGTGGGCATGCTGGTGTATAAAGTATGCCAATTTTATGAAATCACATTTGGCAACTCTGTATATATATTGTAATCTTAGTAAAATTTGTGCTTTGGGTCATTTTGACTTTCAATTAGTTGTATTTACGATACTTAAAAATATGTTTGATTATTTATTTAAATTCAAATTTATTATTGGAGTTTAAGCAAGACCAGCTATTGTGGCGTACGGAATGCGCTGCGCAACTGGTCGAGACTCATTTGTCTTTACTTTCATTTCTTTCAGCAGGTGCGTGGAATTGAACAGGCTGACGATGGAAAGTGTGATTTTTATTTATTTTTAGTACAAGGGGCTATTATGATGTAAGTTATGTCACTTGTTCCTATTTTAGACCGTATAATATTTTTTTAAACTTTTATTTCACTCTGTATTAGCTAGTCAGCTTTTTGACCAAGGGATTGAAAGTGCAATTTTTGGCATTTTGGCTATTATTAGCCACTTCACTTGTGAGTATAAAGCTACGTAACAAAAGTATATTATTTCATAAGTGAAAGAAAGCATACAAGAAGACAACCAGCATGAAGTAGAAATCAAGTGGGGCAGAGTATGCCAGTTAAATATCTCAATTGGTGATCTACTCAAATGCTGGTTTTAGATGTGAGGAGAGTGCTCAATTCATTTTATAAGCCTTAATGTATGTAAAATTCACAATATATCTTCTCCTGGTCCTCCAACCATTTTCTGCAATGTTTTCATTAAAATAAATTCTCATCACAAACATTAAGTGAGAAGGAGTTTAGAGGCCTCACCCAAATTTAATCCCAGGACCTTGTAGTCCACGGCGAATGCTCTTCCCTAGTCCACAGACAAATGCTCTTCCCACTGCGCTAACACGTCGACTGAGGAAAGTGCAGTGTCGAGTTGTCCTTCCTCTTCACCAAAAAGAGTGAGGTTAAGTAATTCCTTTGCAGCCTTGACTAAAAAAGATCTCCTGATTTCTTGAAGGAAATCAGAAGTGACTTTTTGAAATACTATGCATTCAGAAATTGGCTAATACACACGCAGGCATTAGGACATTTGAAGTCTCTTTAACATCCTCTATTGACTCTGCTAGAGCTGAAACTTTAGTGGAGTGTATGCATATTGCCAGTATTTTAAAAGAAAAGTTCTAACTTTTTTGGTGAATTCTCATGGTGAGAATTTTTTTCCATGATGTTTTCTGTGTATAGATGTAAAAGTCATAATATATTGTGCCAAAATGTTAATTTCAATGTTTGATATTTCTCCATATAACATTCTTGTCACCATGTCCCCTATTAGTAGTTAGGGGCATGATGAAAAATACATTAACAACCATTTGGATCACAAAATGTTCCTATTAAGTAGGCAAAATCTTGAGTAAATAACAATTTGTATCCATGCAAAAAATTCACTTATCATATGATTTCTAGTGTTTCAATTCCAGAAAATATTTGAAAAGGATAATAGTGCTCAAAAAGATGGCAAATGTCATTGCATTATTTATTATGACCTCAGAACTTCAACTGGCTGCGGGGTGAGGGAAGGTTTCGTCTACTTAACTTCAAGGAGATATCTGGAATATAGACCTTAAATGTATGCCTACTTTGTCAGTGCATAAAATCTATTGTCATTCATATGGAGTTTCTGTATCAATTAGGGTCCACCTATACTGCATTCAAATGACTTAAACCTTTGCATTAATTGTTTCCGTCACTTTATAATGTCACATGCTCATGATTTGTTGATGTCGAATTGTGATGCACCACTGTATTAGCTTTAAATGCAGGTAAATCGGTGGTTTGGTATTTAAAGGGCCCAAAGAGATTGAGTGATATAGGTTATAGTAAGCTCTCTAGGGGTATTATGTACAAAGTAATAGATAGGGGCTTGCCCTTAATAATAATAATAATAAAAGGTCTTTATTGGGGCGAGATTGAGACAAAACTGTCCCTTCTGCCATCTAACCCCTAATCCCTTCAAACATAATGGAAATTCCTATCTGATAACATAAATCATGGAGCATTCACATCAATTACTAACGGAATATGTTTGCTCTACTTAGTTAATCTTTGGTGACTTCATGTCTCATTTAAGTAAAATGTGTTAAGTATAATTAATGTTGTCCTGAAGAGAAATGTTAGATTCATCTAGGTATTATAGAGGTAATATTGTAACTTGCTAATATCTGTATTGACTGCCACCAGCATGTTTGTGGCATCATTAGTAGGAAACTGAAGTTCTTGATTATTTTAACCATCATTAGTCTCTCCATCATAACCCTTCAGTGTTTTTTTTTTTAAAGATAGGAGGGTAAGGGTATTAATGCCAATGCATTGTACATTCAAGCTGCAGATTCAATCAATTGAAGTTGGGGAAAACAAAAGAGTAGTATTGTCATTTTATGTGTCTCCTTTTTCAACGGAATAACTCCTAACCTACTATGTCTGGGAAACTTAATGAACCTACATTATGTGCGCACAGTTTTACTTGCTAGAGTACTGATTAATCATGCATATTTATTTTTTTAGGCAATGTACCTATAGGTTACACTTATAAAGCCCAAAAATATTCTGAAGAAACCCATGGGATTCCCCTTCCACCCTCTGAAATTGGAGAAAATGATTTCACCAAACTTTATATGGACATTTGTCAGTTTGTGAAGGATGTAAGTTTCTTTTGTTTTTCATTTAATCGTTTTTTTATTTAGACTTTATAAAATTAAAGGTTTGTTACCCTAAAAACAGGCAGAAGTTTCAGGTGCCTAGTTGAAAGATGCACTTACTACAGCAAAACTTGATATTACAAAATCTTGTTATTATGATGCAAATTTGCTGGTTACACAATGCAATTTCTTGTATTACTCTACGAACATGAGAATGAACGTGAAATCGTATATTATTGTATTTTATTACGTATATCCAGACCAAATTGAGTGATTGTATGAATGACTATCCAGAAAATAGACCAGTTCTGATTTTGTTCTGACAATCATATAATTTTTGGTTATTTCACGTACACCTGGTGGTAGGTAAGGGAAGTGACATTGCTTGGTGTTTGTTTAATTTTGGCCTTCAGGATTTGGTGTGTTTACATGAAACCTCTGTGATTTCCTAGAGTTAAGAACTTATTATATGATTTACTTCTATTTTGACCTCTACTATGTTTGGATTTCACTCTCGTTTGACCCCTGTACCTCCTGGACCACGGAATGTGTATTGACTTCTTGCCTTCAGTGGACATTACTCTCCCATTATCGACCTTATTCACCTCTTTGACAACCCACACAAAATCTTTTGACACACTCATTAATTCTTCCATTGTCACCATTATTGACATATGTAAATTTACATTAGGCATCATCAACAGCAAGCAGTACTATGGAGTGTCTCCCTTTGTAGTAAAAAATTGGTATCCAAAGCTTATTGTCTTCCAGGGCTAAATGATGAACTGAAAGATGTGTACATACTTTCTATCCATTGCACCAGGACACATTGGGAAGTTCACTAGGTGTCAAACTTAAAGGCAATGATCTCCCACTCCGTGTGTGATTGCGACGCTTAAAGAATTTTTGCATCATCTTTAACACTTTGAGTGCTGGGCTGTAAATTAGAATTACTTCCAGAAAAACTGTTGATTTTGAGCACTTTTTGGAAATTTTTTGTGAAAAAGTTTTTGAGTCAAACTATATAAAAATCATTTTGTATTGTGGTTCATAGCTTTGGCCTTAAAATGATACTAAATAAATGTACAATATTTTCACCAAACGATTTATTATGTACATTTAAAAAGATGATGTTTTTCGAAAAAAAAAATAATTAAAGTTCTCTTACTTCTTCAAATAAAAGTGTCTAATTTTTTTCCAAGAAGAAATTTGTTAACTCTAAGATTAATTAATATACCAGAAAACAATTTTTAAATTTTATAGTTTTTTTTGGAGTGGTTAAGTGCAAAACAAGGTTCAATGCACATAGCAAGTTAACACACATTGCATTGCCAGGTTGTGTCCTTCCGAATGACTGTGCCAGTCTTTGATTTGCCTCTTCTTCTTTCTTCCTTCTGGCATGGGAATCTTTTCCAGAAAATGCTTTCCTGTAAGTCGTGACAGACTGACTCCAGAACGAGTGGGATTGTCGCACGGATCTTCTTTAAAAACTGCTAAGTCGCTATCAATCTGTTTCATAAAATCGACTGCTGAAACTTTTTTTTGGTTTCACCTAATTGTACATTATATACGCATTGGTAAGGCACATGAGAAACACGTGGAAAGCCAACTTCCTCCACCATTTTATCAATCGGTGATTGAATACACCATAGGACATTCACTGATCCGCAAGGTCAACACCAAATTTCTTAGCATTGTAACTGAGAACAGCTGCTGGCTTGGTTTTTGCACGTTTTCTTCTGTCATTATATGTAACATAGTAGCTTTGTGTCTTGTGCTGAGCATGTAAACTTCCCTTTTGTCCTTCCAGCATAACACTAACATATTACCCTTCCTGTGAAAAATCTGCTCTCCTTTTTGTAGAATTGGATTCCTCAGTGCACGAGGCATACCAATCCTGTTTTTTTTTGGACTGTTCCTACAAGGGCAGTTTGTACATTTTCCAATTTAGCTGCTAATGTAGGACTTATGTAATAGCGATCAGTGAAAAGAGTGCGACCTTTCCCTGTCAAACTGTCTAGTAGATACATAACATCCGTGATTGCATTTGCTTGCCAACAAAATACATCAAAGTTCCACACGTACCCTGTCTTAGATTCAGAAAGCATATACAATTTTATGCCATAGCGGCTAGGCTTCTGTGGCATGTATTGTTTGAGGTACAATCTATCTCTGTATGCACACATTCCTTCATCAATTGTAATATCTTCCGCTACTTAATATGAAGATTTACATTTCTCACGCAACATTTCTAGCAGTGGACGAACTTTATGTAATGAATTATACCCTGGCTCTCCTTTCTTTTTCATGAGTAGGTTGTCACTAAGATGAAAATTAGCCAATAAGGACAAAAATCTCTCTCTTGACATTAAATTAGGGCAAAAGTTAGAGGAACATTAAATTAGGGCAAAAGTTACAGGAAACCACAGGACTTGTACCCCAATGATCTTTCATATCGGATCGTTCAGAAACACTCATGTGGATAATAATGGAAAGAAATTTTTTTATTTCTCCCTGCGAAACTGTTTTCCACTTTGCTAATCTACTTTTAGGGGAAATCTGATTGAGATTACTTTTATGTTGTATTTTCTGCCGAACGTATAAATTTGTTTGCTCTTTCATGAGATTTACAAGATCCTTGTCAATGAAATGTGCAAAAAAGTCTCGTGGCGAGCAATGTTGATCCAAGTGAGTTTCAGGATCTACACCATTTGCACCCATAAATGTATTCACGCTTGGGGAAATATCTTTTTCTGTCCAGCCATCCTGGTAGTCTGATCGAAGTGGTTTCTTCCCAGGTCTTCCTCTTCTAATGCCATCTCTCTCTCCATTTGCTTGACATGACCCTGGGCGTATATGTGTTGCCGAAGCACTGTCACTACTGTCTGTCATAGCCTCATATTCCTCTTCACTAACTACATTGGTAAAATAAAGCACAGAACATTCAGAAAAATGGAAATCATACAAGAAGAATGTATAAAATGAGCTAAGGAAACAGGAAGGCTACAGGTACTCATCGGGATGCTACGAAAAGATGACGATAAAATTACAAAATCACACCTGAATCATTTTCTCATGCAGCCAAATCAAAATCAGGATCATCATCACTGTCGTCAGTATCATTTTCCGACTCACTATCACTCCATTCACGATTAATTTCCATTATAATTGTGTCGTGAGACAACCTCTTCCTAGCCATTTTACGAGCCAATAAGGTGACTAAAACACCAGAATCACAGATCAGCTGCATCGCATACAATTTAGGCTTTTCATGACATCTAGCGTTGTTATAATGTACTACATGGTCCAAGAAACATTACAAAGAAAGGCCGTAGACGTATCCTTACCCCCGGCTGCCGTTCAATTTATTATACACAAAGACGTCCAGGTACGTTCGTCGCATTTATCGTAAGAATTCGGAAGACGTACAGCTACATCCATAGCACTCAAAGTGTTAAAGGGTTTTAAAGGCAATATATCATTTTCATAAAAGCTAATCAATGAATGAGTATATATGCCTTCTGGTGTTTTCCTTTCAGATTGAGGTTGATGCTTTCGCAGATGAAGGGAATGATTCCATCCATCATGCTTTTTTTTATCCTTGTTGATTACATCATTGACTGATGACCTACCTACCTCCTAATGACAGTTGCCAAATAATGTGGTTTAGTGATAACATGGAATCATTTAGGTAACTTTCACTACAACTGCAAATTTAAATAAATAGAGAAGTCCAAAAGAAAAAGAGGTCAAAATCAATATTACAAGCCAAATCTCACATAAACAAAGCAAATCACATGAGTCTAGTAACAGCCAGATATGTCATTTTCATCGTCTACTACAAGATTTCCTCACAGCAAACTACCTCAAGCAGAAAGTCCAATTTGACAAGAATGCTGACTACTTCCTAATAGTCAATCCATTTAAATTTGTAGCTTTGTAAGGGGAAAATGAAAACACTCACATAATGCATACAAGGAACGTATATGAAATCATTCTCTGTGTAACCATTCATTCATAGTCTTGATAAGGTGAATATACATTAATCTTGACAAGAAAAGAGTCAAATTCACACAACAATTTGTTCAAGAAATTTTATTGTGTAACCAGGCCATCGTGAGCCAAGCATCATTTTTTTCACGAATAATTTTCCTTGACTAAAAACCCTTGAAATTTGATTATAAATGAGAAAGTTTTTCTCATCATTTGTATGTATGTAAAAAATTTCAGCTAGTGTGACAAAATTATACTCTTCTACTTTTATTTATAGGCATTCGTTGATGATGTTGCTATGGTTTTCACTGTCAAAGAGTTTGAACCATGTGTGACTGATTTCCTGCGACAAATATGCTTTGCTGCTGGTGAGTTATTTTACTAGTTACTTAATAATCCTTTTAAAAGTAATGTTAATTCCATAACCAGGTTCTTTTTTACCCCTTACCAATTGGTATTTTAGCAGATTTCAGTAAAGTTAGTGTGAAAATTGATATGGTATGGACAGCATACAAAAGTAGTTTTGTGTATTTCTGTGTGCTGTTTTCTTAATTTGATTTCCAACCATGGTATCCTGTGCTAATGTGTGGGACTGCCAACGGTTGTGGGTTCGAATGCTGCCTGCAGCATGGATGCCAAGACTGCCTTCAATTTAAGTTTTGGGTAGATGGTGAATATAACTTAAACTGTTGAAGCACCTAAAGAGCTAATTCTGCCATTATGCTCAACTAAGAGGAGCTCAAGTCATGGGGGGTTAGATTGCTGTGGCTCGTCATCAATTATTGGCATACCCTATCTTGTATTGCTAGGAATATATCATTAATATTGTGACGGATTGGCCGTCTTATCTTTGTTTTTCCCTGGTCGCGCCTCCCGCGTTGGTCATTTGCGTCCCAAGCCGAGTCCCCGTTACGTAAGCGAGATGAACGCCTGCCTTTTTCTGCGTGGATATCTGGTAAAATGTTCCTTTGTCTTGTGCATTGGATTCCTTGAGAGTGAGGATCACGCCACTTATGTGTCTACCCAGGTCATTGGGCAGTGTAAGCCGTGAATCTATTGGTGATTTTTGAATTGAAGTCACGTGTGATGGGGATGAGCGTTACAAGGAGGACGCCGACGGTTGAGTCGGGTGAGATATCAGTTGGCAGTTGGTGATTGGAAGTCGAGCAGAGAAGCTCAAGGTGTGCTGGTGAAGCCAGGCGAGAGTGTGGACGGAGAGAGAGGCGAGAATTGGAGTCGGAGATCACCACGACTTCCGCGAGGAATTGATAAAGTCATTCCCTAGCGGTTTTTCCTGCGTTCTGCCCCAGAAGAGGAACCAGACGCAGCGGACCTCGATCCCGGCACCCCAAAGAGGAGGTGCGGTTTCGGGTAGATAAGGGTGACAGACCGCAAAAGGTAGCGGGTCGCCGCATCCCCGGAACCAAAGGTTGGACGAGTTCCTTTCAGTCGGAAGGTGCATTATTTCAACAGGAGTTGTTGAATTCCGTTCTCCACGCCACCATACCGAAAACTCAACGGTGCAGTCTCTCCGCGCTGGATTTCGCCGTCAAGCTCCACACCAGCTCACACATAAGTATCGCCACACCCGTATTTCCCCAATCCTAAGTGGTTTCAACCCTCTTATTCACGCTTCCCCGCTGTGAAACCCGTGTGCGCCAGAATAAGTGGTGTACGAGATATCCAAACAGAGTTAAAGTCCCTTCAGGTCAAGAGAAGAGTCAAACTGATCCCAAGAGTGGACAATCATAGTCCTACGGGACCATATTTCTGTATCACTTACTCCCGTCCTCATCATTAGTATTCATAAAAGGACGAGGAGCGTGTAATTCTCTCCATTTAGTAGTTATTTTATTTTATTATGTTTGGTCATTTATTTGGACAAAGTGTTACAGGGTTATTATTTCATTGTGGTTAATTTCGTTCCATTTATGTCTCGCCATTCATTCACCTCTTCATCCCTCATTAGTCATTAAGACCTGTGTTATTTAGCTGTAGAGTGCCTTTGTGTTCATTTTCATGCTCATTTCAGTGAATAAATGTTGCTTGTGTTAATTGTAAAAAAAAAAGGCAGAGGTTCATTCTTACGCTTCGCGTAATTTCTCCCGCGCTCACGTCATACGGCCCTCACTGTTTTACCGTCCGCCCTGGCTTAAAGTCCCCCCGACCCTCGAACAATTTGGATCGTCCTTGCTTTGCTGGCTGAGCTGGTCCGATGCCGCGGTTTTGAGGTGGCGCCCTTCTCAAACACGCGACAAAGGTCGCGATATCCCTTTTTCTCAAAACCATTTCCCACCCGGGAAAGTCCGAAGGAGACGAGGTGTCGAGGCAAAGGTAAGGGTTCCAGTACTCGAAGGCGTAAGGACTGCGGCGAGTCAACGGGCAAAGGAGGATCAAGCCCGTTCCGTCACAATATGTAGCAGAAAATTACATCCCAAGACCAAAAGTTTTTTTTCTATAAATTTGAATGTCATGAATTATTGTGATGTTGACTTCATTTGGCTATGGTGTGTGTATTGCATTGTGTGATGAAATGTACTCATGCCTTTGGAGGTATTATTATTGTTCATCATGCAATTTAGGAGTAAAAGGAAGTTTGTGTGTCAGTTACTTACTTGACCTGTTGTTTTTTTCAGGGTATGACGAGAAGCAATTCAGAGTTCATGATCTAATTGACCTGTTCTTTGAACTGAAAAACCGGGTTGCTTCCCTTCTAGAGGTGGAAGGCTTCCCTGTGTATTCTCTTGCTCAAAGAGAAATAGAGAATGACTACTTTGCATACACCAAAGAAATTTGTTGCTACGTAAGTACCTATGAGATCTGTAAATACCTCTTACAGTTTCTGTGTTAATGTTCTGTAATCATCTTTTTTCTGAACTATTAGTTAACAGAGTTGAATATCATTTACACACACTTGAAAATATGTAACTTGCATATTCAGTGCTCTATTAATGTATTTATGAACTGCTTCATATTTTAGAGTCAGAAAATACTGAGTTGGAATAAAATTTATATTCATAATGCCCTGCTCTTCAGATTGAGTTGAATTAGGCAGGCAGCCTTTTACCCAGTAGGCCACTTAACACGTTCACTGCGGAGCTGTTTAAAGCCCTACCCCTCACAGCGCAGTGTGACCCACCGGTGGGTCACACTCAGCCTTTTGCATGGGCGGTGTGACCCACCGGTGGGGCACAGTCCTTCCGAGCTTCTGGCCACTGCCGAGGGATGGTGGTTGAAGCGGCAACACTCAACTGTTTCCTGAGATTAGAGGAAGGCTGGGGGAGGCGACTCCCAGCCTCGCCCCCAGCCCGCCCCTCCACCAGCCACGTGGAGCACGCTATTGGCTAGATCCTGGCATGGGATGGGGGAAGAGAGGGGCAACAGTACAATTCATGTGGTACAGATTTTCTGACGTTTGGAAAACCCAGGAGACTCTCACCCATCTCTGTTTATTGCCCCTGCCCTTGTTTGCGCCCGTCTGTGAGACGTAGACGCCCGTCCGTGGGTACCAATTCCCCAGCCCTGCTCACATTATGAGAAAAGGGAAGGAGGATCCTTTGGAAAGAGTGCATAGTGGTTTGTCTCACTCAGAAAAAAGTAGTGTCTGCATTTCGGAAGACGTTCACCCGGCAAGGGCATGGTTACTCGTCCACCACTGAGGGATTGGCTCAAGAACGCTATGCGACCCTTTCCCAATTGCCCTTCCATAGAGGGGGGAGGGAGGGAAGGGAAGAGAGAGTGTCCATCTCTCACACAGCCGGGCGAGTGCAGTTCGGACTGTTTAGTTTACGAGCAACTGACGGACAGCCAAGAGGTTAAGGAGAAAAAATTTTCCTAAACATTCTCATTATTTTTAATAAGTTGATATGTTTAACTATATCGAGTATTGTTCATCCTTATGTATAAAAATCGCATAAACTTGAAAAAAAAACAAAAAGAAAACAAAAAATAAACATATTTTGGATATAATACGCTATTATGTAAATTTGTTCGTGACCCACCGGTGGGTCACACTAAGTGTCACATAGTAGTCTATTCTTTGAACTGTGACTAACCTCTGGGTGAAGTCACTTGAGAAGTTCTCGATTCCTACTCTCACAATACTCCTCGCAAGTTACGACAATTCAAAGAATTTTATGGCCGCGGCGCTAGTCGCATCTGCGTGACCCACCGGTGGGTCACGCTGCAGTGAACGTGTTAACATCCTCTCCTTGGACCTGCACAGGGAAAAGTCGCCAGAATGAGCAGGTAGCAAACATAAAGCAGGATTCTGGTACTTTGTTACCAGCTCCAGTTGGCTACAATAGGCTTTAACAATGTAACTATGTAACTAAATTAAATTGGAGATATAAAAGCAGATTCAAGCTTTCAAATGCAGGCAACCCACATATGCAAAATCACCAAATGTACAGATAATTCTTTTGTGCTGGTGACATGCACTAGTTAGTCAGTTTTTACTATGGGTGATGTTGAAATTTTAACTTGGTAACCTACTGAATAGTAGGTATTAGTTACAGATATGAGTAATATTTACCTTTTTACACATTGCATGTAACTCTATTTGAAAAAAATCTTTTTCTAAATTTAAATATACATATTTATAAATCATATGCTATTTGCTCTGAGCATTTAACTGCAATAGTATAATTTAAGGTTTCTCATGGCTTCCTCATTTCAATATATTATTGTTATTATTATTAGATACTAGCTGAAGGTGCCCGCTGAATATCAATGGGAGGGAGAAATATATGAAATAAAAATTTTAATTAAGGCGTTTTAACATTATTCATTAATGGGCAAAAACACACTTAACACAGTTAGCTATGGCCCCAAGTCAGTATTGGAACCATAAATATCATTTAACCCTATGTGAACATATAATTACTCCTGAACTCATACCTGAGCCTTTACAAATATAAGAATATTATCTAGAAACTTTCAGGCCAGAAGAAACAAAGGAGGTTAGAAGGGGAGGTGCATACGAATGTCTGTCTATTGTCGGCTAATGTCTGTCTAATGAGGCCAGATTCGGGTTTTTGGGAATGGTATGACCCACCTCTTTGGCAAAACAATTTTTTCTCTGGCCTTGTATGTATGTAATGTTTGTCTCAATTCTCCAACTTCATGACAGTGGCGTCAATGAAATTCCTACGGATATGTCTTAATGCATTTTATTCCAGTTAGAGTAAATTCTATTCTTTTAACCTAGTACAGATTTAGCCTACTTAAACCAAGTACTTATCGCTAGGTTGCATATATTCACACTTTCTACTGTATACTTGACGTATAACTATATTACAAGTCTTTTCGTCTTGATACTCTTATTTTTGATTAGACTTCATGCTCATATCACGTTATCTGATAGTTTCTTATCACGCTCTTGCATCTCAAAAGACAACAATTTTGAAAGCGGCCCACCTCGGAATATGTATAAATCCATAAAATATTCACCTTTTGAACCCCACAAACTTTCATTTAAATACTTTTAGTTTTACCGAATGCAAACCTGTTTGATGTGCAAGTAGCACGAAAAGTACGCCCGTATGATTTCTCCAAATGAAATGGCCAATCTAGATTCAAGAATTTGCTGTAATACCACTTTTAATGCCTTTCAATATCTCCACGGAAAGAAAAATGCTGTTTACGGTATTGCTTATGGATGAACTTTTCAGCATCATTGCAATGGCATCAATGAACTGGAGTAGGCATGTATATTGAGTCTATAGGCAGAAATATTGAGTCTTGAGCTAGGTAACTGGGAAACCAACAATGATAACTTGGTGACATGGTGGACATATCAGTATTCATACGACCTCTATTACGCTGAATAATATCATTAAAAAATTTGCCTAACTCATTGGCAATACTTTGTGAGTTAGTAATAATTGCACCATTCTCCAGAGATTTGACATTATCAGTATCATTATTCCACGTTTTTGAACCAATAATGTCATCCACAATTTGCCATTGCTTGGAAATATTTTTTTTTGTGAGCTTCAAAAGTGCGTAAAAAATAGTTTTCTTTATGTTTGTGTATATCTGAATCTAGTCGCAATTTATACGAATTGTAATATCGGGCCAAACGCTCATTCTATTGTTGTTTTCTCATATTTTTATAAAGCATGTTCCTTTTAAACACCTGTGAACAAAGGCCCTCAGTTAGCCATGGTTTAGTCTTTTTTTTCCTCCTTTTTTCATCTAACGTGAAACTCGACAAATCTATAAAAGAACTAAGTTTATCTAAGAATGTGTTATATGCTAAAGATGCATCTTTTTGAAGATATACCTCCATCCAATCAGTTCTTTTGAGAATATTATTAAGAATGATATAATCTATTTTGACAGTAGGGCCTACGTTCTTGCTGGAGGCAGTGGGAGGATATATTGCGAGAGAGCAAATAATTAAATGATGATCCGTGAGGCCCAAGTCTAATGTATCACATTGCATTGCAAATTTATCTCTAGATCTGGCATATATATGATCAATACAAGATTTACTGAATGTGGTAATTCTCATAGTGGAACATATCATATGCTCCAACCCATGACTTGCCATCAAGATTTGATACTCGTAAACCAATTCCATCTGCTGTAGAGTACATAAATTCATGTCACCTATAATTATCAAATTTCTTTCAGTTTAAATATCCAATAAGACCCTCAACTCTTCGAAAAACTCTGTCACAGAATGAGCAAGCAATCTATAAACACATATTAAAGTTAATTTAGTTTTAGAGTCAATATCTACAATAAGTTTAACCACATCAGCTGCTCTCATTTGAGGGAAATCTATGGCAGAAAAAGGGAGTTTCTCAGAGACATAAACCGCCATTTCACCAGCTCTATAGGTGTTATTGCATGCGGCCATTATTTTAAAGCCTGGAAGATGGAAAGCTTTTAGTTCACATTCAGTTATCCAGATTTTTTTAAATACTATCACATGAGGTTTAACTTTTAAATTCTGAAAATGTATTACAAAACTGTCAAAATTAGCGTGGAGACTTCTTATGTTTTGGTGAACAATATTAAATTTATTAGAATGCAATAAAACATGTCATTGAATGAAAAACCTATAGAATAGTCACACGTTGTTAACAATACAATTTAAAATTACCATAAAATATATACAAGGAAGCATTGTAACTGCAGAACAATTGGCAATTAATTTATGTTCTGACACGTTAAAATATATTGCAAGCAACCAAAATTGAAACCACATCAAAATATAAATCCCAGATTGAGAAGAAATTAAATGAGAACAAGGAACAGAAAAATAATTCAGGCTTACAGGCAACACCTGAATTGGAAAAAATATACATTCAAAGTACAGGGTGTGTAAATAAAGTTTCAAGACTGGTCTCAGAAAAAAAAATTTATTGGACACTTTCGTACATTGGACTAAAATTCTTCAAAATAGGTGCCTTGAGAATCCACGCACCGCTGCCAACGAGATTTCCACTGCTGGTAAGCTCCCTGGAACTCCTTAACTGGAATGCTGTTCAAAACCCTCGTCGAAGCCTTTTGGACCGCTGCGACGCTGTCAAACCGCTTCCCTTTCAGGTCTCTCTTCATCCGGGGGAACAAAAAGAAGTCACTGGGGGCGATGTCAGGGCTATAGGGTGGCTGCGGCAGCGTTGCCACGTTGAAACTGGTCAAAACTTCAGTGACGGCGAAGCAGGTGTGAACGGGCGCATTGTCGTGGTGGAGCACCCAGTGGTCTTTCTTCTCCGGGCGGACGCGGCGGACTCGATCCCTCAAACGACGGACCACTCCAGCGTAATATTGGCCATTAACAGTCTGTCCGGCAGGCACAAACTCTTTGTGGATCATTCCTTTTGCGTCAAAGAAAGCAATGAGCATGCTTTTCACACGTGACTTGCTCATTCGGGCTTTCTTTGGCTTTGGCGATGCGGGGGTGTGCCACTCCGAGCTTTGCCTCTTCGACTCTGGATCATATTCGAAGACCCAGGTCTCATCACCAGTGACCACTTTGTCCAAAAAATCGGGTTCGGCCTGCAAACGTTCGAGCATTTCCTGCGAAACATTCAGGCGCCGCTCCTTCTGATCATCCGAGAGCACTTTGGGGACAAGTTTCGCGCACACCTTTCTCATCAATAAATTTTCTGTCACTAGCTGAAACACAGTTTGGTGATTCAAACCCACTTCATCTGCAATCATTCTGATGCTGAGACGTCGATCACCGTTTAAAACTTGACGCACTTTGGCCAGATTTTCATCAGTTCTGCTCGTTGAAGGTCTTCCAGAGCGTTCATTGTCCTCCACATCTTCGCGGCCATCTTTGAATCTCTTGTGCCACATGAAAACCATGGCACGTGACATGGCGTCTTCTTTGTAGGCCTCTTGAATCATTTTGAATGTTTCTGTAAAGGTTTTGTTCAGTTTCACACAAAATTTGATTGAACACCGCTGCTCCAAAAGACGCCACATTTTGAACGCTCGGATTTCTCGACGGCGTTTCGAAACAGACACTCACTGCACTCACGATGTTCTCACTCCAGCGTCCCGCCGGCGACTGCCGATGCTTGGGACGCTTAGCAGACAACCCCCACCACCTCGCCCAGGCGGTGGGACCGGTCTCCTTGCGCTCCACTACTCAGGAAAAAATCAGTCTTGAAACTTTATTTACACACCCTGTAAATCATCGAGCGAATTAACATGAAACAATGGGTCATTGTCATTTTTACGCATTAAAATATTTGTTCCGAATCCAGAGGTATTTAAATCCCTTAGTCTTTTTGTACTCACGAGCTAACACAAAGAGCCTCCATCTTGTTGGGGATAAGCTGTCATTAAAATACACGGGATTATCGACCTCCAGGCCCATGTGGCGAGTTGAAAGTTTCCTCTTCACCCTTCTCTTTCACATGAGCTCCTCTTTGTCAATTTTCCACACAAATTTGACAACTATACCCACAGCTTTGTTGGTATCATCTCTCTTGCCCATTCGATGACAGGTATCCACCAGCTCACTTGCAATGGGGTAGTCGAGTGCAGCCCCAACAATTTGATCACAATCATCGATGCAACTTTCCAATAAGGCAACGTGGTTTTTTAACATTGCGTTCTCTTTTCGTAACTTATCAGTAATTTCGAGGTATTGGTTCAGACTGGAATACTTCTCCTCGAATAATTTTTTATTATCGTTTATTTTGTGGTGCACAAACTCAAATGACGTATTTAAGTCCACATTAATCCTTTCACGGTCTTTCTTGGCATCCTCCAGCATTGCAATGATTTGTGAAAAATCATTAGGTTCAGAATACACAGTGGACATGGAGCATCTTCTCACAGCAGTGCAGGGTTGGCAGTGCCAGATTCGCTTCTCAGTCTCTATATAATCTAAGTGATCCTTAGAAATATTCACACAATTTAGGTGAAACTGAGTCTTGCAGTCAGCGCACACAATTTTTAGCTGGAGACTTGATACATTTTTGTGACAGGTGCCACACTCAGCCATGATGAAATTCGGTGCCACTCGATTAATTACCACGAAATAGAAAATCCACGGAAGAATATTTTCACTATTAGGCAGCAATAAAACTATAAATTTTGAACACACTAAGGTGAGCCAGGACGCTAAGAGAATTAAACTAGGCTCTTTCTTATGGGACTTGACCTTCACTGCTCTCGCAACTGCCGAACACGTCCGCCTCATACCATGACTGGGACATGATAAGTCTACCCTATTGCCCTCCACTTCACCAGGACTGCCCATACACTAAATTGATTGGTGATGTATGGATAATACGCAGCCCGGATAACATGCGTATGGATAATCAGGAGTTTACTATATTTTACTGTCTTGACACCTGACACCATAACAAAACTAGGTTGGAAAAATAAAGTTATTTGCGGAAATAGCAGTTAAAGTTTTTGTAGTTATTGTCTGTCTTAGATCTAGTTCATGTTTATTCTCTTGATATGCAGATCAGTAACACTATTATTATTATTAAGTCATTAATAATAATGTTGGAACCTTGTACCTGAACTGTCAATTGTTTGAAGTAAATATTATAATTTAATTTGTCACCTATATGTTAGAAATATTTTATACTTGCAGTGATAAATTGGGTAAAATGGTATTGCTGTGTTAAATACTGGAATACTGTTTGCTATCAATAAATTGTGCAAGGGAAATTATTTATTAGTGTGACTATATCTGCATTACAGTGGCATGAGGGATCTGAAGCCCCTCAGTATTGCAGCTTGTCGAGAGCCAAGCGGTGGGGCTTCCACATTGCTGATTATTGCACCAGGGGTTTGAATATAGTTCTGATTCCTGGTCAGCACCTTCCATCAACTCATGAGTATTGGAATGAAAAACCTTTTGAGGTAATAATGTCAATATGTCTCTCGCGTTTTAAAAGAGTTATAATATAAAAGAGCTTTATCAAAATTTGTTAATACAGTAAAACCCCTCTTTTACACTTTTGAGGGTAACTAGAGAAAAAAGTGTAAATCGCGGGAAAGTGTAATTTGAGGGTATGCAATTTTATATGAAAGTTATGCCTGAAAGAATAACTCCTTGCTTCTTGATTTTGCCTGCCTAATTCTTGCTTTCATTGAATGACAAGTTTAAAATTGAAATATAGTTCCAACAAAACCTCTTTAATAATGCCAAAATCTCTTATTTGAAATGCATGGGGAGATATATTAACTAGATTACATATGGTTGGGCCAAGATTAGGAAGCGTGAAAAAATTGTACAGTTGTAAATTGGAGGGAATATCAGGAATTAGTTTACAGGTGTATGAGGGAAGATGCAGAACAGCAAGCAGTTGAGAAAGGATGCAGGGGGGGGGGGATGGTGTAGTAGACACTAGAGTGGTCAAGACACTGTTCATTACTGTTAAGTCAGGAGAGCTGCTGATAGAACTTAACGAGATTCAGCATAGGGGTAAGGAAAATGTGAAAAGTACTGCATGGCATTAATGATAGACAAGGGAACTTGGGAATAGAAGAGGAGAATGACATAGATAAGGATGAACTAAGGCCAGGAGTCTTGATCCAACCATGCTAGTAAGTTAGGGTAAATATTATGAGAAAAGAAGGTGTGGAGACTATAGTGATATTCTATCAAAGCTACTTAAGAATCGAGCTAGAGAAGAATGAGATGATTTTACTGGTGTGTTCGTAGGATATATGAGGATGAAATTTGGCTAGAGGATTTTTTAAAATCTGTATTAATGCCTCCATAAAAGAAAGACAAGACCGCAAATGCCGAAAAGCATACACTTCTTAAATAAATGAAAAATTTCATCACCAATGCGATAGCATCAGCCATCCCGCGAGTTATGCAACCTGAACAACAATCGCGAGAAAAACGACGTACGTGTACTGTAATCCCTCGCGGCATTACAATTGCACAGATGAGCGAGGTCACGATAAATGGTGGTATATCTGGGCAAATTTTATTTCACTTTCATAGTGGTAACTTACTGCATGAGTTTTTACTTTGTCTTTCACGGAGCGTTGAGTCCAACCACTAGTTATGCAACCAGGACGACAATCACGGCAAAATCGTCTCGTAAAACGTAAATAGCGAACCATTCAAAAATTTGCTAGCGTGAATAAAGGGAAGACGTTACATTGCGGATATATGGACATTATTAGGACACGAAGAAAAAGTCGTTAATCGCGGGAAAACGTAAATTGCGGGGACGTAAAAGCGAGGTTTTACTGTATATGAATTAAATTCTTATTAAAAATGCCATTTTTTTTAAATTGCTGTAAAATAATCTTCATTTCCATGGAAGTGTATTAATGGTGAATAGAAACATAGACATATTAAAGTGATTTTTTTCATGTTGAGTGTGAATTTACTGGGGAAATTGCGAGGTACATTATTTTCAAAATGAAAACAATTTCCAATTTGAATTTCCTGCACTATTGTGCCTCAGCCAGTGTTCATTGTTAGTTACTTTGAAAGTCTGATGCTTATGGTAAGCAGTCATAACTTCAAAATGGTTGTGGTGTTGAAATTATTTGCAGAGTATAATTGGCCTTTGTACTGGATGCTCTGCAGTAGAAATAATTTTGTTCTGTGGATGCATGACACTGTTTATGAACAACTGTTTATGACATTTTGGTGAAATATATGGCTGCAGAACTGTCCAATTAAGGGTTTAATATGCTGGTGAGAAAGATACACTCAAATGAATGAACCAAGAGGTCCGTAGCAGTCATCCAAATGGCTGAAATGCTGATTTCAAAGGATCCAGGGTGATATTTGCAAAAATTGACTTTTGATTGTGAGTTCAAATGGAATAGTAGTAGCCAAGAATAATAGGAACCTTTCCTTCACCGAAATTTATTTATTAGATCACAGATGTTATAGGTAAACATCAGACAAGCAATGATCTGCACTTCTCTCTGAAACTGATCTGTTTTCCTTAAAACTCTCAGGGTGCCATTGTATCAGTATATCATTATAGATAAAAATGGTTTGCCTTTAAACATTGTATTATTAAAGATATTAAATTAGCTGAAATATGTTTACAATTTCAAACTTCTAGATCAAATGTTGAGCTTGCAAAAAAAATGTTCTAACACTTTTACTGCTCCTTGCAGGTAGACTGCAAACACTGCCAAGCACATTCAATGAATTTATGTAAAATTATTAATTTTATAATTTAAGTACTTAGCCCATTGACTTAGCAATGATCGTGAAAAAAGTGAAATCATTCATGCTGTCCCTGATTTGAAGAAAATGAAAAACTATTTATAGGTAATGACGTAATATATGTCGGCTAATAGATAGACATATATGTAATTATGTACGATATGTCAGCCCTCTGGCAGTAAAAGGATTAAACAAAGAGATGAAATTTTCAAGATTCTGTCATGAGCTTTATGGGACGAAGAAATGTTAATGCTGTAATGTGAAATAAATCATGAGACTGAAAAGATTATGTAACAATGGGTCACAGTTTTTATTGTATTCTTTCATGTAAAGCTCAGTTGTCGAATTTTTAATTTATGCAGAAGAGTACAGGAATTTCAAGAAGAAGAGTACAGGATTTGAAATGAGCTGGTTAGTTTTAAAATATCTTTCTTCCTCAGTTATATTTTCTTTGTATGGGGAATCTTATTTGTTAGTGTTAGCATGCAACAAAATGTTTGGAAATATTATGGCTGGTAGGGTTTCAGGTGTCTTATGTCTATTGCAGTAAATTCAGGTGATCTCATTGCATCAAGATAAAATTTCACTCATTGTATTTTATCAATGCATTTTATTGAGTGAAATCTTAAAATTATCTTTATTGATAAATTTGGTCTTGCCTAAATTTTTATCTGATCTGTGTTATTCCAACTCTCAAAATTGATGAAATCCGTGTGTACTTTAAATTCTTGCTGATCATAGTGATGGTGTCTTTTTTCAGGGAGCGCAAATGAGTCGAAATAGGAGGAAAAAGGCAGGCAGTAAAAGTGAAGCATCTGGAAGTGCATCTAGCATTACGTCTGAGCCACCAGCTATTCAGCCTTTGCGACAGCCTAAATCTCTGGGTATTTTGCTTCTCATTCATGTCACTTGTCCAAAGTATGGTTGCTTTTAGTTACAATAAATATTTTGCAATTTATTTGAAATGGAATTAGATTCAATAAAAATGTAATTTTGTTCCTATCCATTCCCTGCTCTTTCCTAGTTGTTGAATGCATAATTATTTCTAAGGTTAAGCTACCTTTTCTTCTCTCAGTAAAATATGGAGTGAGTTTGGTCTTAGGATAAAAATTAATGCTCATGAATTATCTTTCAGGTATTGCTGTATCTCAGATGTTGCCAAGGGGAGATGGCCCTAGCCAAGTGGATGACAGAGAATTCCCACCATTAGGTCAGAAAAAATTTACATGGCATAATTGTAGTAAAATATAGGGTAGAGGTGTATAGTATCTAGTTTTCAATGATATTTATATTTTTAAAGGTATATATTTAATGATTTTTATTATGAATGCTCTCTCTTAAATTAATGAATATCTTTTTGTTGCAGGGAGACGAATGGGTGCAAATTTCAGCAGACTTACCTAATGAGGCAAGTTCTAAATGAGTTCTGATAGGTTTGACAATTTTCTCTTAGAAGGTATTTTACGTCAGACATTTTCTTCTTTCAGAAACCCTGCTTGAGTAATTTTATATTTTATTTTTTGTGATGATATTTGCTGTTCTTTCGTGGTAGCCCAGATTTATAGAAATTAATTCAGTTAACCTTTCAGAAGGCTCATGTTTTGAGTAAATTATGTAGTATTTTTCATTTCGTTACCTTCACTGTGAATTGTGTAATGATATGTTTTCTATCTGTTTATATGTGACATCATTGTCATTGTGATAAATGAGATGTTGTTATTCTCTGTGTTTTAGGATGTCTTTCAGAAGTGTTTTGTTGCAATTCAGTGTTGTAACAAACTTTTATCGTATTGTGATAATAACAGCATTTAACCAAGAGGCATAAAAAAATGAAGCTGATTACTGGGTTATGTCAGTTTGGAGAATGATTATGAATAAAGCCATTCTCCAATTGTATTTCTAATGTCCACATTGTATTGCAAACAGGAAAAATTTTATCATTTGTCAGATGTAATGTTTGTAATGTTGTTAATAAAGATGACATTAAAACCTAAATAGGACATTGTTCACTTTATTATGTTACACAGCTCCCATCACCACGGTGCTTCTCTGTGTCAAGGGTGACCGTAGCCGCAGGGTGGAGGGTGAGAAGTTGCTAACAGAGAGACTCCGGATCCTGGGTGACCTCTGGTTTTATTTAGCCCTACCCATGCATGTGGGACTCTGTGTGGGTGGACCCTTTCATTACCTAGCTACTCATGGGACCATATATGGAAACCAATCCTAAAAATTTAATATAGTGTGCTGAAAAGCACACTCTTGACATGGACTCTCGTAGTCTCGTTTCCCCGGTGGAGGAAGCAATACTGAGGATGCAGCCCTCACCACCCTATCCCTACCTGTGGAGGAAGCGATACTATTGGAGAGCCCCTGCGGGACTCCCAATGAGGGCGCAGCCCCCACCACCCTATCCCTACTGGTGGAGGAAGCAATACTGAGGATGCAGCCCCCACCACCCTATCCCTACCTGTGGAGGAAGCGATACTATTGGAGAGCCCCTGCGGGACTCCCAATGAGGATGCAGCCCCCACCACCCTATCCCTACTGGTGGAGGAAGCAATACTGTTGGTGAGCCGCTGTGGGGCTCCCAATGAGGACGCAGCCTCCACTATTCCATCTCTACTTGTGGGGGTCCCTATGGGGAAATCCACTCACCTTAGTTGCTCCCCCAATCCTTTGGGGGGGGAGTTGGGTGGTCTTTCTGACTCCTCGGAGACAACTATCAAGGAGGCACTGAGTCAGGGCTCACGCCCCCACAAAGGGGCAGACTGTGACTCGGGGGCCTCTAGTAACACCATAGGGAGCATCTGTCAGAGAATGGAGAGGCTCACTACAGGGGGAAAGTGGACTGGTTTCTCCAGGAGGAGACAGAAGAAAAGGCAGGGAACATGGTGAGAGTCTGGCGGACCCCCCTGCTCATGGGAGATTTGCTGGTGGGGCCCCAAAGTGGGGAGTGGGGACGACAGAGACTCCCCCCACCTCTGCCTCAAAGACGAGACATATCCCAGGGGATTAGCCTACAAACAAGGCTCAGGATGCCAAGAGGGCCAAGACTGGTTCTCGGTCCTCATACTCAGAGGCGTCCAAGAACCAAAATAAAATGGCCATTATCCCGGTAGGGTACCCTCAGGTGATGATGATAGAGGAATGGCAGGAGGAGATAGAGAGGAAACTGGAAGGACTCTGGGATGAGGTCCCAGAAGACCAGAACCTCCCTGTCTTTCGGGAGACCAGGTTTTTGGAGATTATCTGTGGCAACAAACATTCTGCAGCCTGGTTAGTTGAGGTGATGGGAGATGACCTATTGAGTCCCCTCAATAGGTCCCATCATCCCAATTAGCAAATCAGACACCAAGGCCCTCCTGGGGAGATTACAGAGGGTCAATCTGGGGCTGCAAACAGCCCTATGGAGGCCCGACGAAAGGTGCGACACCCCTATGGCACAAGGTTTGTCCTGGGGATGGAGTGCCTGACAGCACCAAGTTTCAGGGGAACCATTGGCCTACAACAGGTCGAGGTGACCCTTGTAAGCGAGGGCAGGACTTATGAGAAGCCCCGTCTTCCCGTGGACAGTAAGGTCCAGCATCCCCCCAAATAGAAGGCGTTGGGGGAGGAAGATGGTGCTGGGAGAGCCTAGGCATGGCAGGCATCGGCATGCTTCAGGCCAACCTGCAGCACAGCAGGGCTGCCTCGGGGGTCCTGCAAAGGATCCTCTTGAAAGGTGAAGTTAAGATAGCTCTGGTTCAAGAGCCCTGGGCTTTCCAGGGCAGAGTCAGAGGACTTAGTATGACTGTGGGTAAGTGTTCCACTGTTGACAGACCTAGCTAGCTTGTATCTGTTTGAATGGGCAGGGATCGGGTTGGTGTGGTGGCTAGAGTATTGGCCTCCCATCCCGAGGGCCCGGGTTCGATTCCCGGCAGTGGCGGATTTTTCAGTGGAAAACCAGTCCCCACTTGAGTGCCTAGTGGAGGGCATTTCAAGTTCAGTCCTCCGTCTGTCAGATGGGACGTTAAGCCGTGGTCCTCTTGGCGCCTTTCGTGAAGAGTAGGCTAATGCCGATGCCGGGTTTCTCTCCACCCTTCCTCCATTCCTTGAAAACTCCTACCATTACCCACATACCCTAAATGGCGCAAATGACCTCAGCTGTCGGTCGCCTCCCCTGAATAACCAACCAACCAACCTATGTGAATGGGATAAATGCGATGCATTTATCAGAATTTACTGAGGTATCAGACCAGTTCTGCTGACCCTCGGGGAAGGTGAAAATAGGCAGAGGTGGTTGTCTGCTCTTCTTATCTTCCATATGATGCACCGGCTCCTCCACCATTGAATGAAATGGAAAGGCTGGTGAGTCACTGCAAGACCAACATAGTGGGATCTGCTTATCGGTTGTGATGCTAACTTGCACCACATTGTGTGGGGGAGTGGGAACACCAACAGAATAGGAGAGGCCCTGTTGGAGTATCTTATGTCTACGGAGTTATATGTACTCAATAAAGAATGACAACCTACCTTTGCAAACAGCATTGGGCAGGAGGTGATAGATATCACACTGTGCACCAGTTCTCTGTTGCACAGGATTGATGGGTGGAGAGTGTCTGGGGAGATAACTTTTTCAACCACAGACACATACTCTTCACTCTTTTGGAATCCAATCATAGGGAAATAACATATAGGAACCCCAGGAATACCAACTGGGGACTATATTGAGAAAGGCTGGGAGCTCAGTGTAAGTTTAGAAACATGGATGAGGTGAATGTTGCTGTTGAGTATCTATAATAATAATAATAACTTTATTGAGAACCTGGGATCTATATCCCCTAGGTTCTAGTGGAATACATATAACATTTGCAATTACAATGTGAGCATTTATTAGTTTGTACAAAGCTTTGGCCAGGAGTAGAACAAATAAATAAAAATAAAAAAAAGTTTCTTTAACAAAAAGCCTCAGAGTGTGTACTGTACCACAATATTGATTTATAAAACATATTATCATGCACCACTACCCTTTGAAATTTCAAAGATTTCTTGCGAAATCCATGGAGGTGCAAACGTAACTAAGCTTACAAAAAAAGAACTTTACCAGCAGGTTTAAAACACAAACAAAAGAACTTCATTATTATTACCTAAAGGCTATTATTTGAAACTAAGTACCATTTTAAAACCTTTGTATGGTAGAGACATAATCAATCACAAAATTTCTAACACACCGGATTTCAAGATAATACCCTTTTAAATTTTGATGACTTAATACAAAATCCGGCTGGGATTACTTTCCCAACCATATATGTAACAAATCAAAGACATTATGTTAGGAACAAAAGATGTTGGGATTACATCTCCAATCACACTAGCAAGAAAAACAGAAAGAGAATTTGGAAGTATTTTAACAAGTTTTAGCTACAAACTTATGCACTTTGAGTAAAAATATAAGATTACCGATAGCAATGAAGAGAAAGGGAAAAAAGCTTGAGATATTTTCCTTACTAGAGTCACATCTTTTGTAAATGAGCTTAGTTAACTTTCAAATCCTTAGCAAAGCTGGACATACAAAGTGCCTTAACTATGGTTGAAAAGATGTGTAAAAAGTTTTGCTCGGAAAGAATTTATGGATTGCATTTGACGAATATTTTGGGGGAGAGAGTTCCAGAAATTTACTGCTTCTACTGAGAACGAATTATGCAAAATTGTAGTTCGATGGAATGGGATGTAAAGAGTATCATCAGGAGTGCGCAAAGATCTATGTCGGACGGTTGACGTGAATGAGAGGAGCTGTAGTAAATAGTCCGGTTTTTTATATTTGAGAATTTTGTATACGAAGCATCCAAGGAAGTACTTCCTACGGTTTTGAACAGTGAGGAACTTAGCTTGTTTGCATGCATGTGATATGTGGTCGTATTTTGGGATGCTGTAAATGAAGCGCACACAAGCGTTTAATGTCCTTTGTAGTTTCAAATTTAGGTCCTCTCGAATGTTAAAATGCATCACACAGCAATAGTCAAATATCGGTAATATAAGTGAACTTACAAGTTTCAGGCGAATTTGGGTGGGTAATTCCTTGTTTCGCTTTATCTGGTGAAGTACCTTAAAAACTTTATGAGATACCAAAGAAACTTGTTCAGTCCACGTTAAGGTTTGGTTTATGATAACACCCAAGTTCAGCACTGAAGAGGAATATTCAATCTCCGAGCCGAGTACATTAATTTTTGGGATGCTGTCAGGGATAATTTTGATGCTTCTTGGACTTCCGAGAATAATGGTCTTTGTTTTAGTTTGATTGATTATAAGTTTATTTTTTGAGAGATCTATAGAGAAGCATCATCAAATGCTACGAAAACAGCTGCCCCCTAAGGACCAGGAAGGAAGCGTGTAAATTACCCTGGTGGGGAGCTGAATTAGTCTCCGTAGAGAGACTAGGAAACTCTTTAATAAAGCAAAGAGGACAGGAATGCCTCAGGGTTGGGAAAACTTTAAGGTTGCCCAATGGTGGTACAGAGCAGCAATCAAGTGCTGTAAGAGGGACTCATGGATGGGCTTCTGTGAGAGCATAGAGACTTCCACAGATGGCAAGACTTCATAAGATCCAATGGAAAGACTCGGAAGCAGGGGTGGGTTATGCTGCTTCTCTCAGACAACTTCACGTCTTCCAACAAGGAAGCGCTAAAGCTAATGTTGGAGACCCACTTTCCAGGGAGTTGAGGGAGATGCATCATGGGAGTGATCCCATCCTTCCGGCTCTGACGGAATGGAGATTTTCCTCCAGCATCGTGACATACACAGTTATCAATTGGGCAATCATGAGTTTTAGCCCCTTTAAGGCTGCTGGGGAGGATGGGGTATTTCCTGCACTGCTTCAGGAGGGGCAGGATCTGCTTCTCCTTCCAATGGTAAGAGTATTTCGCTCCTGCCTGGCTTATGGATATGTTCCAAAAGCCTGGAGGGTCACCAAGGGGGTTTTCATACCTAAACCAGGTAAGACGGACTACACAAGAGCAGACTTTTCGAGGAATCAGTCTCATGTCTTTTCTATTGAAGACACTAGAAAAGATAAGGACAAAGTACATAATGGATGGGCCATTAAGGGATCACCCCCTGCACCCGTATCAACATGCCTACCAGAAGGGAAAATCCACGGAGGCAGCACTCCACAATCTTGTTAGAAGGATTGAGGGAGTGCTGGAACACAGAATGTATGGACTGGGGGCATTTCTTGATGTCAAGAGAGCATTCAATAACACATCCTTCAATGAAATCTGCATTTCTGCAGGAAGACTGTGTATCCATGCTCACACTGTGAGCTGGATTAGATACATGTTGGAACAAAGAACTGTCAAAGTAGTCTTGAGAGACAGTTCAATGAAGGTAGCTGTGACTCGAGGCTGCCCTCATGGAGGAGTGTTATCTCCACTCCTCTGGAATATGGTAGTCGACAGTCTTATTTTAAAATTGAATTTGACTGGCGCATGCACTCAAGGGTACGCAGATGATGTGGCTATACTCATCACTGGAAAGTACCTCGATACTGTCTCTGGACTCATGCAGAAAGCCCTGGATAAGGCTATGGGCTGGTGTGCAGGAACAGGGCTGGCTGTAAATCCGGAGAAAACTAAGCTTGTATTGTTTACCAATAGAAGGAAAATGGAGGGCTTTAGACCTCCCTCTTTGCAGGGTAAGGTTTTATATCCCTCACCATTGGTGAAGTATCTTGGGGTTATTCTGGACTCCAAGCTTAACTGGGGAGAGCATTTGGAGACCAAGGCAAAGAAAGCCTGTGCCTCCTTATGGATGTGCCGGAGGACCCTTGGCAAAACATGGGGACTTCAGCCAAAAGTCATTTGATGGATTTATACGGCAGTCATTAAACCTAGTTTCTTGTACTGCTCTATAGTTTGGTGGAAGAGAGTCCGGCTCAAAACTGCTGGGAATAAACTGAACCACCTTCAACAAATGGCCTGTATGGGTATTTCAGGGGCTATGAGAACAACCCCAACTCTGGCACTGGAAACGCTGCTGAACCTCGCTCCACTCCAAGTGGAAGCTGAGGTGTAGGCAAGGATAGTGGCTTATCGTCTCAAATGTATGGGACAGTGGTATGACAAAGGTAGTTCCTATGGTCACAGGCAAGTTTGGACGGAGCTCATGAAGTCGAGTCCCATCCTCGGGATGGGCAGTGATGGAATGATAGCCAGGTTCAACCAATCATCCCTCTACTTCAAAACCCACTTCCTGGATAGGGAACAGTAGGCTAGAGGAAAGGGGAAAGAACTTCATTCTGGGGCTGAGGTATGATATACGGATGGCCCTAGGAAAGAAGGAAGAGTTGTAGCCGGGGACTACAACTGTAGCACGCCAAGGAAGCTCTCAATCCCTCTGGGAAAATATGCTACGGTGTTTCAGGCTTAAGTATATGCACTTCTGACCTGCACATATGCCATTAAGGAGATCAGGATGTTCAACAGACCGATACACGTATGCATGGACAGTCAGGCATCTCTAAAGGCGCTGACATCACCATGGTGCAAATCACAGCTGCTGCAGGAGTGTCATGAGGCACTCAATGATATAGGCAGATGCGGCCAGGTGGAACTTTTCTGGGTGCCTGGTCATGCAGGTATATCCAGAAATGAGATGGCTGTTGAGCTGGCAAGGGCCGGTTCCAGCTGAAATCTGATTGGGCCTGAGTCAATCATACCTATTGCTACATCAATAGGGATAGCAGAAATTAGAATGTGGGGCCTAGCCCAGCATTCTGAGATCTGGCAAACTACACCAAGTCTTAGACAGGCCAAACTACACATAGGAGAACCTAGGTCTGGGCTTGCCAAAAGACTCCTGTCCCTAAACATGGGTCAATTATGAATGGTAGTGGGACTTCTCACGGGGCACTACCAGGTGATGAGGCACCTGCACCTCCTGGGAATCATAGATTCACCTAGATGCAGGTGGTGCGAAGAAGGGGATGAAACCACATCCCACATTTTATGTGAGTGCCCTGCTGTGATGAGGACTCAAAATAGGTACCTGGGGTCTCTATTTTTGGAACCCAGGGAGGTAAGAGAAATCCCCATAGGGGACCTGCTGGCCTTTAGCAAGGCGATTGGCCTTTATGGGTGATTTCCATAGAAGGGTGGTTGGCCCAATGGGTCTAAGTGCCTCAGGGCCTCCTTGGAGGAAGTCCACCACAAACAATCTCTCTATCTTATTATGTTCAGTCAGAATATTTTTGAATAACCATGTTGCACTTTTTATTTCAGTATTAGACATGGTACTTCATGTCATTCAAATGTTTTCTATTACTAAATGTTTGTGAGAATATTCTCTTTCATTTCATTTAAGCAGAATGTGTACAATGAATGTGTCAACCAGGCTTAATTGTAATATTGGAATGTGATCCAGCAGTAAGGGACCTTTGCATGAGTAAGGCTTCTGGAATTGATGATATTCTTGCAGAACTAATTCAAAATGCAGGAGAGAAGACATTAACCCATCTTTAAAAAACCAATTGCGACATGTACTCATCAGGAGATATACCCGGGGACATCGAGGAAAACATCTTCATTCCTATTCCCAAAAAGAAGAAAGGGGAGAAATATGATAATTTAAGGACTATAAGCCTGAAAACACATGCAACGAAGATTGACAAGGGTCATCTACAGAAAAATAGAAGGAAAAGCAGAGGACTTCCTGGATGAAGTTCAATTTGAATTCAGGGAAAGTAAGGGTACTATAGAAGCAATATTGGCCCTTAAGCTGCTCATAGACAGGAAAATGGAGAAGGATAAACCAGCATACATTGCATTTGTGGATTTAGAGAAGGCTTTTAAGAACATAGATTGAAATTCAATGCTTGGAATTATGAAAGGAATTGAAGTGTCCTACAATGACGGAAGAATTATCCACAGTTTATGTAAAAAACAAGTAGCTGTGATTAAATCTGGACCCAGCTGTGAAGAAGCAAGAATGAGACAAGGCAGTGCACTGTCTTCTGTGATTTTTAATGTTTACATCGAGAGAGCCATCAATGAAATATAAGAGAAGTCTTCTGAGTGAATATCCACGGAGAAAAATTAGCATACTGCGATTCGCCGATGACATAGCACTCATAGCAGAGACAGAGAGGTACTGAATACAATGCTGATGATCATGGAAAGTACAATGATGAGACATCAGCTGAAGTTCACTGAGAAGAAGGTTAAAAAACTGGTGTGCAGCAAGAGAGAATATGCCAAAACCAGCATTAAACTAGGAAAACAAAAACTGGAAGAGGTGAAATAGTTCTGTTACTTGGGAAGCGGAGTAATCAACGATGGACAAAAAAAGAAAGAAATAGTCAGTAGAATAGCTCCGGAAAAGAGGGCATTGTACCAAAAGAAAAACCTACTTACATATGGAAATACAAGCGTAGAAGTAAGGAAAAAGTTCATCAGAATATATATCTGGAACTTGTTTCTTTACGGCAGTGAGGCATGGATGATGACAGCAGTGAAGAAGAAAAGGGTGGAGGCATTTGAAATGTGGTGCTACAGAAGAATGATGAAGATAAAATGGATCGACCAAGCCAAAGAAGTCTTAAGAAGAGTGAAAGAAAAGAGGTCTGCTGAAAACTCTTTAAGAAGAAGTCAGGACAACCTACTTGGCCATATCTTAAGACAGTATGGCCTGATGAAGACAGTCGTTGAAGGACAAGTGGATGGGAAGAATGGCAAAGGAATGCCTCGTGTGAGATATATGGAACAAGTGATGAAGGATGTGAAAGTGAAGAAATACGTAAATATGCAGAGATTAGCTGATAGAAGAACTCAGTGGAGAGCTGCGTCAAACCAATCTGAGAATTTATGACTAATGATGATGATGAGGGTAAATTAGCCAGTAGCATGAGGCGGGGAGGATGTCCACTTGACTGGAGGTGGAGATGCCAGTAGCAAATTCTTTACCTCTTTCTAGGTGTGTTGTGGATACCATTCAAGACAGTGACAATAAGGTGGAGGAGATAGTGTTTTCGGTGGAGGCCCTAAGGCACGTAGACCTATAGGTCCATTGTGCCAAACATCTTTTTTGGAGAATCACCCTTAGAGGCCAATTGCCTTACTGTAAGTCAACAGGTCCTAAGATATTTCCCTAACACCCCTGGGCTCCAAGAATGGAGCACCCAGGTACCTATTCCAAGTCATCACAGCGGGACACTCATGTAATATGTGGGATGTGGTTTCATCCTCTTCTTTGCACCACCTGCATCTGAGTGAATCGGAAATTCCCAGGAGATGTAGGTGCCTCATTACTCGGTAGTGCCCAGTAATGAGTCCCATTACCGTTCATAGTTGATCCCTGTTAAGTAGGAGTCTTTTTGTGAGTCCAGGCCTAGGTTCTCCTATGTATAATTTGGCCTGTCATTTAATTTGACTTGGTATGGTTCTCCAAATCTCAATACCAGGCCTCCATACTCCACAGTCTGATTTCTGTCATCCCTATTGCCTTAGCAGAAGGTATGATTGGCTCTGGTCTCAATGGATTTTGGCTAAATCCGGCCCTAGCCATCTCATTTCCAGATATGCCTGCATGACCAGGCACCCAGAAAAGTTACCACACATAGGTACCTATCTCATTGAGTGTCTCATGACACTCCTGCAGCAGCTGTGATTTGCCCCATTGTGATGTCAGGGCTTTTAGAGCAGCCTATAATTGCTTGTGTATTGATCTTTAAAAGATCCCAACCTCTTTGATAGCTTACGCACAGGTCAGAAGTGCACATATCTCTCCCTGGAACACCATAGTGTGTTTTCCCTGAGGGATTGAGAGCTTCTCTGGTGTGCTACAGCTGTAGACAGACTCCTGCTCTTCCTTCTTTCCTGGGTCCATCTGTATACCATATGTTGGCCCCCATATGAAGATCCTTCCCCTCATTTTCAGCCCACTGTTCCCTATCAGGAAAGCAGGTGTAGAAATTAAGGGATGATTGTTTGAACCTATGGCTATCATTCCTTCACTCCCCATCAGGTGGAGGAGTAAGTCCAACAGGAGTATATGGATTGGATAAGACCATTGACGAGGAGAGACATATGCTTATAGTGACAGAAAAATCAACAAATTTGTCTCCTTTTCCCAGAACATGAAGAGACCCAGTAAAGGTGGCATTCTGACTAAAGGGAGATGAGCATGAAGCTTATCTGCATCTGAGCATGAACCTCGACAAAGGTTCTGGTGCCATAGATCCTGAGGTATGGGTAATGGGTTTTTACTGGATTTGTTTTGCTGGTTGGGGCTGTCTAAAAGATGGCTGCAGTGGTTGAGTACTACCTAGGAATGAAGACTATACAGTGGAAAAAATCGTAGATCAACAGGTGGGAGGAAGGAAGAGGCTCTTCGATTCACGTCATGCCTAATGATATGTTGATAAATGCAACTCAAGGGGCAGGAAGAAAAGAATTAATACAAAAGTAAATGGTGACATGTATTTGATGAATGGGAAAATGGTGATAACCCATATTAACAAAATCTGGTTGTTGTTGGAGGAGGGCAACACTTCTGTTGTGCGTGACAGAAACACCTAACAAAGGATGTTAAAGATCACAAAGTGAATGTTAATAATTATGCATGAGTGGATTGGATTGGCACATTGAGGCAACATACTGGTGATGCTTTACATTAGAAAAGATCTATGTGCAAAATATATACCTAAACTATTTGTGTGTTCCCACTTGTTGAAAATGAACTATTGGGTGTTAGTTACATCAATAAATTAAAGTATTATCATGAGTGCGCTAGGGAAAAACCCAACAGCTCTCTCAAAGATTGCTGTCATTTATCAGTGACTAACTGGGAAGCATGGTTTGGAATGAAAATGCAATTTTTTGTAGGTGACTAATCATGACTGGTTGTCAAGCTCAAAATATCCAGCAGATTTATAAAAACTCTGTTGATGATTGTGGATAAAAAGCAACTTTACAGTATGTCACCCAGTAGACAAAGGTTATAATTTCTTATTTAATAATAATTACACATTAGAAGTTGGTGTATTATGCGAGTAGTAATTACTTCTAATAAATTAATGTTAGCTAAGTTGAGGTTACAAATACTTATTAAATATTAATGCATGGTTCTGTACCTATCATCTAAATACTATGTACATATTTATATTACTGAGTTCACGTCAAAAAGTCTTTACTTTGTTTTATACCAGCAAACTTATAGCTGCCTTCTTGAAAAACTTGACTTTCGACATAAAATAATATATAATTTAAATGTGTTTAATTTTAATCAATAATGCTCTCTGGGGAATGAAACTACTCAACTCTAAGAGTTTTAGTTCTGCTCTTAAAAATTTAATCTGAATTTAATGTTCCTTCAATTTCATTGTGTTAATTATTTTTAGAGCAGTTATTTACTTGGCATAATTATATGAATAATTATTATTGTAAAGTGATTCTATTTTTCCAAAATTTATAATGAAATTGTGGTGGTAAAGAATAAAGTAGTGAAGTTCAGCCACTTGAGTAAAATATAGGCTTATTGTGAATAATGGTGGGTGTACAGATATCTCATATATTACCACTGGAAAATTCTTAAGAATGCCTATGAGCAACGGTATTTTCTTTTTATGCATGGAATGATGAATAATTGACTCTGAAGCTTGCATTTTAAGTAAGTAGGTACTAAGTTGATGATTATTCTAAGTTGAAGCTATTATCTCTCGTTGTTGTAGACATTAGGAGCCTGCAATGGTGGCTCTTCCAAAATGCTGTTTACTGTAATGGTGAGGTTTTCCTTTTTCTTTTCACTACTTTGCTTGGCATTGTTTTTTTATGATTGAGCCAAAATCAGCCTTTGCTCTGCTTTACCCATGACATAATTAGCATGACTTGCTTTTCCATAATGGTCTGTTGGTATATTCAGTCGTTCATCTCCCACAGTAGCTAAATAATAATTTGACAACATGTTACATTAGGGGAAATAAAAATACAACTCAACTCTTTAAAGATTGACATTTTGTACTTGCATAAATAAAGTACATAAAAACCACATCAAATGTTAAAAGGAACATATGAAACAATGAGGGAGCTCTTATGTGGTGAAGGGACGATATAAAATTTTTATGGGTATTCTGGATTAAACAAAATTCCTCAACATCATTGATAAGGCATATACATGTTTACTGAACTGTTCTCACTCACTCACTGATCTCAATTCTCATAATTTTCCAAAGCATTCCTTTCTCCTGCATAGAAATTCCCATATACAATGAGTTATCATTATATACATGATCATATTTCAGCTGCAAAGTATTTAATGGAGACTTAATTCCCCAATACACCAGCCCTATTGATAGGCCTTGAAGCAGGCCACAAAAAGAGTTCCAAATTTTAAAATTTTAGAAAACAGATATCAAACAGGAATAACTTCGTTTATGTTACAGCTGCACTTCACAATTGAGCTTGCATAAAAATATGTACCAAAAAGAAGGCATGAATGCATAATAACAGGGGGGCAGTGAAAGGTAGTACAACTGACACGGCTAATATTATTTTCTTGAGCTCATTGCCAGAGCATAAATTTATAAGTTCCAAGATTTCATAAAAAACAATCAAAGCCTGGAAATTTCTAAAATCATCACCATGAACAGGACTAGTCAATCCAACTATAGTTGTACTGACAATCCCAGTGGAGAATTGAAATTTAAGTGACAGTCCATCATCAATGGTTCATTTCAGCACTTCATGAATATAATACATTTTAATTTAAGAATCATTATAAACATACTTTCACTAGATAAATAAGTCAATTCTTTTACAGTTCACTTCCGAGGACTTCTTATGAATATTCACAGCCATAATTGGAGTAACAGAAATTGTCAGACACAGAAGTTGAGGGTGGAAGAATAGCTGGAACAAACTGGAGTAGAATTTTCACAGTAGTACACTTCTGGGCAACACTCCACCGATTGTTACACACAGGCACAACACAGGTGTTTATATACACATTGAACCTTTGTGCTTGAGTTTCTGAAATACATAAATCTCTTACTTGCTTAACTGCTCTGCCTTACATGAACACTGTCTCTGTTCACTCGAAGGTCCCCACACTTTTTACACATGATTAAGCATCGCACAACAGGTCCTACACACCTCTTTGCAGATGATCATTAAATGATTTGAGCGTTTCGCAGTGGACACAGTCAAAACCAACAAGGAAACTCAGCATTGCTTAAAAATAAGCAACAATTATCGTTAACTAAAACAGCTGGCTCAGCAACTTTGTTACCCTGATGAAAGCAGAAGTAGTCCTTCTAGGCCGGGATGAATGATGATTACACATATCGCGTCAGCTGATTATAGAAATCTGTGAGGCATGTGTTTAGCTGTGAAAAGGTGGGCCTCTCCTCTGGGCTCATAGCCCAACAGTAAGCCATCACAGCAAACCTTGAAAAAGAAAAAAAAAATGCATGAAAAATGTGTCCAGATAACTGCTGACCCACCAATAACATCTAAATCTAATCATTTCAGCTTAATTCATGATATTCTTATATAAATGGAGCATCAATGAGAGAAATTCAAGGATTGCAAAGTAGCCATGCAAATTGCTAAATCACTCACCCACTGATATGCACAATGTCAGGATTTCAACAGAGAAAAAATCATCCACCTAGACCAGGAGACTTGGCAACTTGACTGTATAATCAGGAGGAATGGGGTTTGTATCCTGGGTAAGGTGGATTATTTTTTATTTGGAAATATTACCGCAAATGAGAAAACCTGATTCTGATGTTTAAGACTGTTGGATAGTAGGTACTTACGGGAGGAGTTATGACTTTTCTTAAAGAGGAATAGGGAAACCAATGGTTTTGGTATTTTAGCATGTGTTAACAAAGTAACTTAAAAGTAAATTATTGGAATGAACTTGGCTCAAGAGAAGTGAATGCCACGATTAACCTTGATACTCATAAATTTTTGCAACAACCACTCAAATTTTATGCATTACTATTGACAAATTTGAAATTGTGTTCTCAAAATTAGTAGATTACAAAATAATTTTGTAGGCTAAGTGATTTCATTATGAAAAAAGAATGGCTACTTAAAAGCTAGTTAACTTTTACTGAAAAGAGGATATACAGTAGAACCTCTATTTTACGAAGTTGAAGGGACCCAAAAATTTGAGCTTTGTAAATCAGAGGGTTTGTAAATTGGAGGTTATCTTCCTCTAACTCCTCTGTCTCCGGAACTGATGTGTCACCAAAACCAGCTGATCTCCAACAGTAGGAAATAGTTTTTGCAGTGACACTCCCATGCTCTGGCAACACCTCGCACAGCATGGAACAATGTCCATGGAGGCACATCATGCACATAAGAGGCTTGATCTGCGACAAATGTACGTCTACCAAAACTCTTCTGACAAGAATGCGAGTATACTTTCAATGCAATTAAGCACTATGCTGTACTTAACTTGTCAAATAGTTATGTTAGGGTTGAAATCAAACTAATTACTATAGCAAATAATAGTCATCTGCTCATTCTGGGAAAAAACAACAGATATTACCTGAAATTCTCTATGTGCAGTGTATCTACATCAAATTGAAAGGATTTAAAAATTACACCTCAATTGTATTGATTTTCTGTATAGCATAGGTGTTATTCCTAAGGCTAAGAGACTCACTTTAGTAAAAGAGAATGAAACAGCCATGAATTAAAAAAAACAGGTGAATATTTTTCTACAAATTTATAATGGTATGAACTTGGCTGCTGCAACTGAATTAAGTTCTTGTAGCTGTTCAGTTGGTAGATCTCAAAATAAGGGGAATAACTCATAAGAGAATTAACTCATCCCGTGAAGTATTTTAAGCATATGCAGTTATGCATTAATTAACGAAAGGGGTATATTTAGTGCTAGTCGATTTCTGAGTAAAGAAGCCATTTTAACATGGGAAAGCCAGGGATGCATTTTAACTAGGAAATTTCAAAACAAATTCCAACTGACCTAGTATATTTCAGTGAAAGACCAGAAAATGCCATTTTTGAAGAAACAGTATCGTTTGAAATACATTTAATAATATTTCACAGCTGATGAAAATCAATCTTAGAAAGTCACTCCGTTAATTTGAAATTCCCTCCTTTTTAAGATGCGTTCTACAGTGCTGACACCTAGCGGTGATTTAGGAGAACTATTTACTCGCGGCTATAGAAATCGACCGCGATCTCAAAGACGCGATCGCAAATTCTTACATAACGACGTAAAACACTTCTAATGAAAAATTAAATAATCAAACTGCATCAAGATTTGAATATAAGTAATTTATTATTGCAAAATTAGTATTTTTTAATGATACTAAGGTCCACGACAGCTGCAGCAAAGAACTTCCTGCGGGAATGCTACTTTCGAGTGAAAGGCTGAACAAAGTTCTGAATCGGAGTTGCGGCAGCTACCTTAAAGCTAATTTTAAATAATTCCAGAGAAAATAAGGAACCTTTGTGACGACCAATTAGGTATTCGCAATACACAAAATGATAGAAAAGGAATAGAAATTACCAAGCGCTAATACGATTATTTTATGAACTGGGGCATTGTTTTCGAGAAGTAGACGTCGTGCCATGCGTCTTTGAACATTTTTTCCTTAGATCATATAATTAGGATTGAATTGTGATTTGGATGATCAGTCTCTGGGATTTTTGCTACAGTTTAAGCACTTCAAAAAGCACTATGCTCACATTCGATTTTTCTACATTTTCCCGCGGTATACAGCGATCGTCATTCCATTGTACTGACTTCAGTGCTACAAAATCATTTCAAAAACTTCGTAAAACAGAGGTCAATCACTCCGCGGGACCGGCCTCTCACTTCGTAAATCAATAAAATCGAGGTTTCGTAAAATAGAGGTCATTTTACATGGTTTTCCCATATACAAAGATCGGGACCGGCGGAATGGTTCGTAAATTGGTGTCATTTCGTAAATTAGAGGTTCGTAAAAAAGAGGTTCTACTGTACTATGTATTTGCAATGTGGATGGCTTGCACTAAGTAAAATAAAAAGTACAATTCTTAATCAGTTATAAACTTTCACAATTTCTGTATAACAGATTACAGATGGTTAGAAATAAAACATTTGACTCCATCATTCGCTTTCATGGTCAAAAGAGTCATCTTTTGCTTGGCTATAACCTGGCAATATATATTTTCAATTAAAGCAGAAAATGAATTCAGCAACTGCAAAAATATTGACAACTTACAACTCATCTGGACAATTAAGAGGCTGGGCAAGACGGTAACCCTCACTGAGAAATGATGACATCTCAAAGGGATCTACTTCTGAATATGGCTGCTGGGCTAAAGTTGTCAGCTCCCACAGCATCACTCCAAAGGACCACTGGAAAGCAACGAAAGCAGGTTAATAATCAAATGATAATGAGTTTCTTTGGTAAATCACTGAGAAAGAGCATGATAACTCATAGATAATGAGATATAGCCACAGTTAAAATTCTGAAAACGGCCACTACTACATGCATTTCTAAAAATTGTGTAATCAGAGGAGAGGCACTGACTGGGCATGGCAATATTCTTTTACCAAACGGCACCAAAGTATGATAAATAATTAAATACTCCTATAATTGTAAATGCATAATAAATGCCAATTATTACTGCTGCTTTTGGCAGGAACAGACTGCATCCATCTTGGCATAGTGTGTGAAAACTAAGGATTTGAATGCTTTTAACCCAAAGAAATATAAAAAAAAGCAAGGAAACACTAATGAATTCATCATTCACTGGTTTAAATTTAAAGAATTATTGGGCAACTGATAAAGGCTCGATAAAAATTAAATACAGTCAAGCCTGTTTATAATGAAGTTCCGATTATAACGAAGTGAAGGCTATTTCCTGTCAAAGAGAGGCTCGGAAAAACTGGTCCACATATAACGAAGTTTGGTTATAACGAAGTACATATTTGGCCCCCTCAACTTCGTTATAAATAGGCTTGACTGTATTTACTAAGAAGAAAGAATCATGAAACAACATGGTTGATAACCCAATGAGATTTTTCAACACCAACAACAGATGGCATAAATCTTAGCACTTAAACAATATGAATTTCCTTGACGATTCTCACTTACAATGTCTGATGCAGTGGAGAAAGTTTTATGCTGTAGGGATTCAGCAGCCAACCATTTCACAGGCCTGTTCTCATTGTCCCCAAGGCAATGATAATCAGCTGGGAAAAGGTCTCTTGATAGAGCATTGTCGGTAATATGCACCCGAAGTTTCTCATCCACTCTGTAATCAACCAATGAGTATTAAGTGATTAAAATTTGCCAAAAAAATAAAATGCAAGGTAAAATAGCACATTATTATCATCACCGTATCATTAATAGTAAATACTGCAACAAGACATACAGGCACTCAAAATGCGATGCATGAAAAATTAGCTTCAACTTCTGGGCCCAAATTAGGGCCAATTTTAGAACACATTCTCAACTATAAAATGTGATTCTTACAGTTTGAGAAATGCGGTAATTATTGGGATCCTATTTTTTCTGACAAAATTGGGTAATTGTTAGGACCTGCCATGTCCAATGACCACTGAGACTTCATTTTGTATAACATAATAGATAAGACACTCACACACAGTTGCGAGCAGCCAAATCTCGATGTACAATACCCTTCTTGTGCAGAAAGTGCATCCCACGCAGAACTTGGAGCGCCATGTCAACAACTTCCTGTGTGGTGAGTGTGTGCGCAACACCTTCTGGACATAATTTACACTTCTGCAAAAACCTGCAAAAGAATCATTCACTTACTTTTTTTCTCTCTTAAATGAACCATGGAATCTAACTTGAATGAAAACAAATGTGAAATAGAATTTTTATCACTTCTCATTAAGGTTAACTCCATACGACCATAACTTTCAGATGGAACACAAATGCAATGCTGAAGTAGTCTGTAGCATATGATTTATTTTCTTCCTTTCTTTCACAAGCTTTATCAATCAAGAGCACATTTTACCCTGTCTTATGCGAAAGAACTGAGACATTGCTTTCTCAACAAGGGAGAAAAGATGTGGTATCTTTAATGAGGAGACAATCAACATATCAACTGAGAATGAAGGAATGGTATAATATTTGAAATTGTAGAGGCATTCAGCAGGGTTTCAAAAGGCTGTCAGCCAAGTCTAATTTCTAGGCCATTTAACTTAATGGCATAAATATTTTTGTTAAAATAGGCACCATAATCTAAAGGCCTGATTACTTGACAACTGATTGGCTCTCTCAATGAAGGATGTCCAAAACCCAACAAACAAGTTATTTCTAATATATGTAATTCCCTCTTTTTATTACATCTATCTCACCTTTTGAGGTTTGTGTAGCCAGTATACGGATATATGAGGAAAGGTGCTGTCCAATCTTCAATAGATACTCCAAGAACAGACAAGACATGCTGATGAGATAAGGCATATAATGAAAGACCCTCCTGTAGTAGCAATGATACTTGGACTGCTGATGCTTGATCTGAAAACAAAAATAAAATATTAATTAGTAAAACCCGTTATGTAAAATCACCTATAAAAGGGTGTACATATTTTATATGCTCCAGCATATCTTAATTAGTCCAAGGTTTGATTAATGGCATTAGTTTCCAGTTGTTTCTGAGTTAAGTCAGGATCAGATGTTTCCCCTGATTTTACCTATTGCCTCCAGAAAATTCTTATCGCCCAGATACAGAAAAGCACTGGATAGCATCCAGAATCATAGTTGGAAAACAATATCACTCAGCTTACACAATCTGAAAGCTAGATCATTGATAATTTTATTCATAATTTCTTAATGCTATCAATGAAGAACTTCGGAAGAGGGATTCAGGCTTCCAGATAAGCAACACCTGCATACTGATTCTCAAATCCATTCAAGAGGCCAAGAAAAACTCTTGACCAATCACAAGATGCCCTCCGGGGGGTTGACAACAGACCAATCAGGAGACACCTGACCCCTGGAGGAGGGTATACACAGTGGACAATTTTTGGTGATTTTCTCTGAAAATGATGACTGAGTCGGTGATGAAAACATTGGCAGAATTGGAGGCAGTAGCATGGTGGAGGACCCTAGAAAATTTCACTCAGCAGATGAACTGGGAAAGCACAGGATCTTTCTTTGTTACCAATGATTTTTTACCTTTTTGTTATGGCTGCGCTTTGGTTGAACCCTAGCATGTTTTTGTACAAATTAAACTTCTGGTTTCATTTCGCTAGTTTTTTAACTGGGATTGAGTAAGGTTTTTCTTTATTTGCGATATGAATAGTTACGGTGGGCAAACATGTATCTTTTTTTTACTCCAGAATGTTTTTCTTGCATAAAATTTTACCAAAATGTGGGTCATTTTTCAAGCTTCCTAACTAGTGGTTCGAAAAACACATACCTGTCACAGTTTTCACCAGCACCTCCACTTCATTTCCTTCAGGCTCTGTATACATTCCACGATAAACTCTGCCAAAAGTTCCTTCCAGGACAACACTCAGTACACGAACATGGGATCTATAAGAATAATTAATACATCAAATAATACAAATGTTTAAAAACATAATTACACGTCATTCATCGCAAGTGGATGGGCAAACAATGTTTTGCTATAAGATATTAGTTTTTATGTTTTACTGCATTCTTGATTTACACAGAGTTCACCCAAAAGATAATGACAGCATTATGCAAACGAAAAAACTGAACAAATTCATCTTACATGAGGATGCAAAATGATGAGCATTTCTTTCAAGTAAGAAGGGTTTTGGCTAGCCAATGGGAATATTCTAAGGTGAAAACAATTGCATGTTGCTATCTTACCTTTGGATAGTCAGCTCTGCTATCCTTTCATGAAGGTCTCTGGTCCTCTCATCAGCTGTGGCTCCAGCTGCTGCGCTAGATGTCGTCTGGTAGCAATGACCATTAGGACGGACAGGGGCATAGCACCCACTCCCGCCGGAGGAGGATTTGCAGGACGATGGTGCATTTGGCGCAGAGCTACTCCCCTGGGCTCCCTGCTGCCTTCCATGATAAGGGCCTCCATGCATGGAAGAAGACCCAGTACCACTCCCAAGCACTAGCAACGGAGGTCCGCCAGGGATGAACAGTGGAGGGGGAGATTCCACAGGAAGGAAGGAGTGACCTTGCTGGCTGCTGGCTGAGCCATTTCTTGACTCCCTAAGGACGTAAAGGAGACCACAAATGATGGAGGACCATCCATGCTGACATCACTCATTAAAAAAGGCACTCTTTACAAGTTACAATTCTGATTAGTATGATTTGAAAGCTGAGTCAAATCAATCCTAGAACTGATGACTGGAGATGCTGATGTCAATGATACATACTCAGTACATGAGAGTTAACTAAGCATGAATTGGAAGCAGTCACTTTTCAACATATGTATTTATTTTATCAATATCATCTAATATCTGAGAAGAAATGGGTAGCAAAGTACCTCATGCATTTGATATAAAATGTGCTTGGTTGCACATTAGAAGGAGATACATATTATCTTTGTGAGGTACCTACTTAAGTAGAGCATCTTACAAAGAAAACCCTATCTTGCAAGAACATTTCCTAATGCTGCTGAGTTACTTATCAACTTATTAATTTCACTAATATCATCCAATGTCTGAGAAGAAATGAGTTGTAACCTTTATGATAAATTAACTATTTTACTGCCAGTGGGCTGATTTAACTTTGTTTACCATTAGAAATTTGTCATAATGGCTCTGCCTCAAATAATCATATTGCATAATTCACCTAAACTTTCCTCCTCCATTTTTCCAAACCCAAAATATACTGTCATTCTGTTTATGAAGTTCATTCATTAATATTAGGTTATTAAAATATGTTAAATCAAGAATCTCACAATTTCATGAAAATAGGCTTGTGCAGTCTACCAGCAAGAAACTGACAGTAAATGGGTTAAATATTATACATGCTCGGTGGCATGTTGAATATAAGATCAAATTGGTGACTTTAGTGAGGCACTGAAGTTGAGCCGCTGACAAAGAAAAACCGCATCAGAACTTACTGGAGCATTTCTCCATGTCGTCGTATTTTCTTGTTTCTGACACAGAAGACAGCAAGGGCACCAGAAAGGACCAGGGCTATGAGTGAACAAGCACACCCAACAGCCACATAGAAAACCCCAACAGATGAATTGGCAGTCGTTGCTGAGGAAAGAGTAGGGGTTTCCTCAGCTGCAGCATTCCTCTTGTCCACATCATCTGGCAGGGTGTACATATTTCCTGGATAGCGAAGTGAATAACAGAAAAAAATTCACTGTATCAGGCTGGACTTTATGGAAGCTGTTGGCATTAATTTCTGAAATATACCCCTTGTTAATCTTCCATGGGTTTAAATCTGTCAAATTGTATTTTTACTCTTCGGCTGCATTTTAATAATGTATTTTTATTAGAGATGGGTCAAATAGGAGATTTCTCATTTTCGAATACTATAATTGCATTTGATATGCTAAATAATATACAGCAAATTAATTTGTTGTCTGTTGAAGTAAAAAGCTACAAGTTGATTAAATTTAAAACATTAACTCTGGTTTTAAAACGTCAAATACATAATAAAATATTTTTTTCTACCAATTATGGACTGTTGAATACATTAACTTTTTAAGCCTTAATAAGTGAGCATAAAATACACCATGTTCTGTCCAGTTTAGAATTAATATGATGCAGACTATCAATGTGCCAAATATAGCGTGTTTAGCATAATTATTCGAGTTATCGAATTCCTTTTGCATAGTTATTCAAAGCCTCGAATTTTGAATACTTTCTAGTATTCGAGGCAGGTATTCGAGTATTCCCGGGTATTATTCACACATCTCAAATTTTTATCAACTTTGCTGAATTTAATTTTAAAAACATGGCTGAATCAACAGCAGACATAATGAAAAAATTGAGAAAAATTATAAACTGTATACACACCAGGAATGGGCAGTGGATTTTGCATTTGCTGCAAAGATCCACCCGCAGTTCAATGACACAAAGTAATTTGATATGCCAGGGAAGTCAATTGGATGGTGCAAGAGAATATATTTGTGAGGCAGAAGACCAGCACCTACCTATTTCTAATGGTGGGACACATAGCTTTTGCTTGTATTGTATGACAATGGGAATGCCGGCTGTATTGTTATTTGTGTCTGTAATCCATAGCCATGAGCATAATCAACACTTTGACCCTTGCTACCATTATCACCCCCACTCGATAACCACTAACAGTTACCAAAATGTCCATCAAAAAGGTTTATTGTGAATTTGGTGCACATTTATCATTTTTCGATTCTTTGACTATCATTAGAAATATTTCGTTACCTCTACCTCATTCCAATAACACACAATATTTTCTCTCCTTCCAAACTTTTCTGCACTGTCAATGGCATCCTTTGAAGATCATTTGCCATAATCATTCAAACCAGGCCAATTGGATAGAGATCAAAAGAGATCCATCAAAATTAAGTGAAATTGACATGCATATTAACCCTGTTTATATTGCCAATTCCAGGAATAAAATTAATTTCTTGAGTCACACTTATGGAAAAATTACCACCCATTATGATTAATGATAATCTCATGATATAAAAATAGATGATAGAGTTGAGGGTTACAAAATTTTTCATTTCTTTCGCTAGAAACATTTTCTAAGGGGCTGTTATAAATGAATTCCTACTAACCTTTTAAACAAATCTTCCTTCTCTTGAAAACAAGAGATGTTCCATCTTTTAGGGAACCACTGGGTGTGAATGTCACATTCAAACGTAATGTGACATCGACTTCAGCATTGATGGTACCGGAACATGGCAAAGCAACCATAAAAGTCTGAGGAGTTGTAGGCACTCCTCCAGATAACGATATATTTGTAGATGGAGTAGAAAGGGCAGCAGGATCTGACACATCAATGGCCAATGTGTAAGGAAGCTGTGGGAATAGATAAATATAGTAATATGATTAAAACAAAGCTAAAATTTGAAAAACATTCTAAGCCACAAAACATCACCATTTACAACAGATTTTTAGTAGCTTACCGGCTTCCCAGTGAGAGACTGCCATGTAAAGTGAAGATGACTAATTTTTGCTGGAACAGGTACTACAAAGTTTAAAGCATATTCATTGATGACACCATCCCTCACGTAAAACAACTCCCGCGAAATACCTGCAAAGGAATGATGAAAAGTTAGATTTGGACACTAATTTTGCTCAAAAGAATACCACATTACTCTTGAAACATTGATTACAGGGTGAACAGCAGAATTCACCACTGGAATGATCACACTAATAAACTCTGAGGAACTTCATTTATCCAATCACATTTTCTATCTCACGTATCATGCAAAAAATGAATACCTAACTTTACCCGTCACTGCCCTCAGCTTACAGGCTTTCTTTCGGCCAGGGCTCAGAAGAAGAGGGTAATAAGGTTCCATGGGGATATAGCTACTGAGACAATTCTTTGAATCTATACACTCAGAACAGAGTAACTCTAAAATAATGAGTTGAACCTCAGTGGTCCCAAAGCTTCCTTGGCTTAATTGATTGCTGAGTAAAAAATATATTTGCAAAGAATTATTTTAATGCTTCCTACTGCACTTGAGGGTACAGCGATAAGTCTTGAAGGGGAATGTATGCTTAAACGTTATGGTAACTATGGATTGTGTGCACTTTAATTCCTCTATAGATAAAAGAATTAAAATATATGGAAAAATCCATTTCATCACAGCAGACCGAAATTTTATTTTTACAGTGGCTTCGACTGTAGTGATCATTTCGCACACAACTCTACAAATGAATTCAAAGACCGCGAACTGGCCGCGGAAACTTTAGCGGCGTCACCCGCTGAAAATTGCACTATAGCAAGATGTTCCACAGAGAAAAAAACCATTCGCCTTGACCGGGACTCGAACCCGGACCCCCTGATTTCCGGTCAGTTGCTCTACCAGTTGAGCTGTGGAAATCAACGAGGCTTTAAGGCGGTTACACCTAGTTCCTTTAAAGCCTCGTCGATTTCCACAGAGAAATAGGACGTCTTGGTAGCTCAACTGGTAGAGAAACTGACCGGAAATCAGGGGGTCCGGGTTCGAGTCCCTGTCAAGGCGAATGATTTTTTTCTCTGTGGAAGATCTTGTTATAGTGCAACTCTACAAACGCCTATGTAAGTGCTGCAACAAAAAGACCATTCCAACTACTAGATCATTGGATCTTGGTCTAGGCTATTAGGTATCATCGAATAAATCGACTCCAGCAAAAACTATAGTCTTATGTAAGTCGATGCTACCGAGCACTACCACACGATCTGCTAAGACATAATTCATATCCTAAAAAAAGTGATTTGATTTTCCCTCGCAAACGAACTTCGATTAGTTGATCTCACGGAAGACCACGGACATAATATGAGGCTAGGGGATTAATGACGAAACTTTTGACACTATTTTCTCCACGTCAATGTAATTCAAATAGACAACATTACTGCACAGAAATCCAATTCGGTTAAAAATAAAGCAAAATAATTTTCCTTATCGATATCGGTACTATCGTCAGTATCGTTTGCGCTTTTGTAATTTGGCGGTTCTTCTATTTCAACCGCCGCTCATGTCACCAGTGAACTTGCGCGCATGTCTGTAATCAGTTTAATACATATCAATACCCATGATTGGATAGCTTCTCAATTAGATGTTAAAGACACACAATTTTCATAGCATCGTGATGTCATCTAACATCAAAGTGAAACAATCTACGGAGTGTACAAAGTCAGTTACCTCGAACACGAAAATCGTACTGGACCCTCGGCATTTGAAGCAACCCTTGGACACCTTGACCCTTGGATACTATCATCCAAATAATTAGGTATGTCATACAATTTTTCATTTTTATATACCTAAGGCATATTCAGCTGCCTGATGAGAGTAAATTCAACAAGTGGCTCATCGCATCCGAAAGTCAGCGATGGATTTGGTTTACGGTGTTTGACCATTTTTCGTTTTACAGTGTTTGGCCATTTTTGGTTTACGGTTTTTCTGATGGACACAGACTTGAAAAAAATGGAATCAAATTACACATACTAGTACACATTCATATGACCAGCAGGCACAGATTAGCGGTATCTAAAAGAAACACTTGCACTGACGGAAAATGCGTGTTCGGAGTAATTCAAGACGGTGTCGTGTTGGTTAACGTAATTATGCACAGTATATTTTCGGAGATGATCCTTGTCCTCAATCACTTTATTCACGAAGATAATGATTAAGCTATGATGAAGCCTAGTCCGAAGCCTGTGATTAAGCTCTTCCAATATAGGCACTGATTCAATCTTAAATTACAGGTAGCTTCGAAGGCTCGTAAGTCGTTGTCAAACATCCACTACATGAATGTTTAACATGATGTGTGATTAACATGAATGATTAACAGCATGTGAATGATCGTAAGGAAAATTGTTGTTTTTTAATGTTTGAAAGGGCTGATATTTTATGGACGAAAAATATCATGGTGTTCGATTTAATGTGTTTGACTTGGCCCTCTCCCGGAGGGAGTAAAAGAATATAAAGTTTGTTTTCGCACATAACTCCTTACATACATAAATTTACCTCCAAACGTTGATGAGCAAACGTAACCAAAACTAGGGGCTAATTCGGGAAGCGTATCTAGTCATTCTTTCAAGTGAACATGCCAAAACAAAAAAGGGCGGCGTTCAACTTAACAGTTAATTAGAAGTTTCCACTCTAGATGGCATAAGCTCATATTTACCACCACATCCACCACGGGTTGGGACGGCATAAAAAAAAACAGTAAACTGGGATGAAAAAAATTCTACAACGCCAAGAGCATCCATTCAAAGGAGTCGCTTCCACCAAATACGTAAAATTTCCTTGTTTTTCAGCGCTTCATCAATTTAGCAGGCCAATGAAGAAATTAGAGAATTTCCCGAAGGAACTATTTCACTCGGCGAACGGGCATAGACAATTAAAAAATGACAGAATCACGACCCAATTTCAGGGCGAATCGACAATTAAGAAGTTCGACCGACAAGTTCTTACAATCCCCTCCCCGTTCCTTCGAGTCGATGAGAATTTCCCTCCTCCCTCAGTCTCTCGTACTCGGTTCGAACTCACCCCACCGTGGCGGGAGGAGGAGGGATGTTCATGATCACCACCCCCTCCCTCTCCATTTTTACTGTACCAACATCAGGAAGGGGGATTGGGGGAGAGTTTGGTTTGAGGGGAACGTAGAGAGAGAGAAGTGGGTTGAGGAGGCGGAGACGAGCGATTCGATGGGAGGCTGGTAATAACAGCGCTCCGAGTAACGAGCTCTATGTTATCGCGTTTTCTTCAACCCGCTTATTATAGGGCGTAAGGCATGGGTGGGCATGGTGGAAGGAGGTTTTATGCGAGGAGATGGGTGGGTGGAGGGGGGGGGGGAGAAGAAATCCAGTGCAAGGAGGCGCGGGATAGAGAGAAAGAGGGGTATGGCAGGTGGGGCGGAGTGGGATGGGGAGGAGAAATAAGAGAAGGGGACGAGGGGGTGGGTATAAGAGGGATGTATTTTTTTGGGGAGGGGCGGGGAGGGAAGGAGGTTTGGAAAAAATTATGGGATGGGTGGGGGGGGAGAGAGACTCGAGGAAAGGCGAGTCCATTATGTGCTTATGCATGTAAGGCATAGCGGAGTTATTTACGACGCGATGAGATGCGGTGGAGGGATCTCCTTCGAGCGCTGATCAAATACGAGGCACAATGGAGGGAAAGGAGATTGTTTACGAACAATCTTTGATTAGCCGAATAATTGAGGTAAGCTAAGGTCGCAGCTGCGGCCATTAAAAAAGCTCACAGGCGGATCTTGCCCAGGGAGCCGAATATTAAAAGATGAACATGCACCATATTCTATCTGCCGGGTATAAAAACATTGGAATTTTCCAGTTAATTCAACAAGATCTGCAGGAGCAAAAAAAAATTAAAGCATCACATCATCACTTGTGATCAATACTAAGATTGGTTGGACGCAAATCTTCGTTCGGATCATCTTACATCGGCTAACGTCTTCATATTTACATAATTCTTCTCTCTTGCACCCTCCTCTACTTGATCCAAGTATTTTAAACGGGGCTTCCCTTACCGATTCCTTCCGTTCACTTATCTCTCGACGACAGTCTTCATCTGACCATCAAAGTCTCTATAGATATGGCTGATTATGTAGTCTTCTTGAGTTTAAATTTGAAATATCTCTATCTTTTTTAAATAGTGTAGTTCTGACTACTATATCGACACTATTCTTTTTTTATGCATATGTAGTGCATGTTTGGTGAGCAATCACCCCCTGCCACACACCCTTGTGGTGGCTTGCAGGGTATTATGTAGATGTAGATGTAGAAATCATTTCGTGAAAATTGGAAAAGAAGTTGATTCTCGTCGGACGAGATGACGTAACGAGAATTTATCTCGCACGTAGAATATCCAACTCATGACACATCTGGGAAAACTTACCCGGTGTATCCAGTGATTTCTATCCCTTTTTCGCTATTTCTCCAAGTGATAAAAAAATGTAAGAGACTTGCGGGGAAAATTCATTTTTTTCTAGTTCCCCACTCAAATAAAAAAATGCTGGACAAGCGAGCATTAGAAAAACTATTTTCGAGTGAATGAATGATTTCCGGAGGTTCCTTTTTGACAGGGAGTAATATTCATGAATATTGACACACACATAATCAGGTGTCGTAATTTTGTTTTGGTAATTAACTAGGTAACGACATTCGTCCGCCACTTACATCATACTTGTATTTCCGTCCCCTCCGAATCATTGCCGCTGGAGGAAAATGGCTTCGGGCATAAAATGGTCTGAAATAATATTTTTCATTATATTTTCGGGTAAGCAAGGAAATCATATCCAGTGGTGATATTACACTGTTTCTAGCGATATGCTACTTCCCTATACCAGCTTGGGCATTCCCGAAGAATATTTTTTTTCGGAAAATAATGGAATGTTTTCGGTGGCATTAAAACGTTCCGGGCGATACTTTTGGGGAATGCGCTCGAAGAATTTGGCAAGAAACCACAGCGGTCGCATTTTCACTGCCCACTTTGCTTGCTCTTCGGGCGTTCGAAAATTAGTCTTTTTTTCCGGGCGGTGCGGTTTGAGAGCTGCCAGGCGCAACAAACCCTTTTGGGATATGCGAAAGCGAGGACGGGTTACGCACGGTTCTGATTGGTTTCACCGTGCACTGAAAATATTTCGCAACGAAACTCGGCCCTAAGGGTGATGTTTCCAAATCCACTCATACGTCATGTGAAAAAAACAATGAAAGATGTATGTAAGTAAAATGGAAGGAAAATGTTTGAATTGAGAAATGTTCTCACTCAGGAATAGTGTGGGGAGCCGTGCCAAACCAAATTTTGGACTTGTAACCTATCACGACGTTGTTGAAGCACGTGTACGTGAACTCACGAAACTCATGTTATACCAACAAAAAATATTCTCGCTTGCAGGATGGATGGAGAATACATTCATCTCCATTCCCTGATGCGATATGCCCTTTCACGGTGCACCGTCGTCCAGTGGTTTGTTTCGAGTGTGCTTATAAATATTTCAATACTTGGACTGGAAACAGCATTTATTTTTGCAAATACTTCTCGCACTTCAGACTGGACCATTAAAGCAGCATTGCAGATAGGTAGCTGCCCAAATATGCGACAAGAAGAAGGATTATTAAGGATGAATGGCCTGGGAGGCCCGGGTTCAAACCCCGACAGATATTACATCATAAAATTAGAGAAATAGATTGCCGAACTGACAGATTCAATGTCCTTTTTTCCTCGTACTATTAGGGATATGAATAACGGTAAATATATCCAGTACGAGTGTAGCAATGGATAACATTGGTAGCTGCATGTTGGTATAAGGACTTATAGCTAACCCAACTAACGGCATGTTTTTGCATGTATGTTTTGCTATTTTTATCTTTTTTTAAATAGCGTAGTTTTGAACAGTACCTATAAAAGTACTGATCCTTTTTTATGCATGATATGTAGTACATGTTTGGTGAGAGTTCACCACCTGCCACACACCTTTATGGTGGCTTGCAGGGTATTATGTAGATGTAGATGTACATCGGAATCCAAATTTGAGTGTTCTGTGAAGATTTTTCAGTTTATTATTCCGCTCGTCTGTTAAACTTTTAGACCCTTAGGTGCCTTTCGTCAATAAAAGGCCAAAGTCGGATTTCTCTCCACTCTTATTCCTTCCTTTTCCATTCCTATCCTAACAACTATCCTCCCGATATAAAGCGCCTTTGGACGTGGAACGGACTTAAGACCATACTGTTGGAAAACGTTCCGTTGGATTTTGGGCCCTGAGAGGTTAGTTTAAGTATCGATAAGGGTATTTTAGCAGTAAAGGAAAGTTTCGCTACATCGACAGGCATCTATTTTTTTTTAAAGTACAACCAACTAAAGCCCGGTACACATTCGGCGTCCCTTCAACTCGAAGAGATTACCGACAATATTTTTCAAGTATTTTGAGAACTCCTTCAGGTTACAGTTGATTTATGTGATTATGAGCGTAGGATCAAAAGCAGATTGGGGAACGGAAGGATTCAAAAACGTAATTACTATCGTGTGGAAAAGGAATCGTGCTCAAAAAGACCGGATGATTCACGGAAGTGCAAGTTTCCTTAATTTCTATCCCATCAATCAAAATGCCTTCATCCCGCAAACAAATCAGCACTCCTTTCATTCCTGCGTTTATTTCAAAGCTTAAATCTGACAGAGAATGCAAATCAGTGTTTAAACATTAAGTATAAGTTTATCACATTACAGTTTCTAATGAAACGAGTATGCAAAACCGTCGAAGACTCACACCCTGCCTTAGATTCTTGAGGTTCTTTGGCCGAGCTGGTACTGTGTTGATGTAGATGCTATCCAAGAGCGTGTTCTTCTTAAACCTCTTCCCTTATAAGGATTTTTACCAGCCGATGTTTCAACCCACCGGGATAACAGCGCTTCCCTTTTTACCTTTCAAGCGAAAAAAATGACACGCAACATTGCGCGAAATGGAGACGGATAGTAAGAAGAAATTATTTCTTGGTCGTCTACGTCCACCACGCTGTGTCCTGGGAAAGGACGCCCATTCCCGAGTGCAATCGCGAGCATTGAATCGGAATCAATGTTCCTCCCCCTCCCACCATAAATAACCAGCCGGCAGCGACGGTGGTGTGGGAGGCTTTATCAGTCAGCGGTGAGCAAACCATTGGGGTGTGGGTTGGGGGGAAGGAAGTGAACAAAAAAAAACTTCGGAGGAGGAGGGATTTTGGAGGAGAGGCGTGTTCTTGCGTGCATCGCAGACGCAGCCCGGCTCGACAGCGACTATCTGACGTGTTTGCTTTTCCCGCCCCCCCCCCCCCTCTCAGCACCAGTGCAAGGCGTGCTACTAGTTCCCAGAAGCTGCGTGGCACCCCTCCCTCCCCCACCCATCGCCGTCTCCCATCTAGATCTCCGTAGTTCTGGGGTTCACCGACCTCGTTTCTCTCCTTCTCTCTTACGCATATTAAATTCGAAAACTACTTAAATACTAAGCCCATACCAAACGATGCTTGATACCACAGAGGGCTGGCGTATTCACATATATTTTTTTTTACACTTGATACATTTTTGGCGTGGCCATCACAGAAAAAGAACTCCCCCGAAATTCTCATCGCAACAAATACAATGAAATATCGAAAGTAGCAACTATTAGGTATGTATTGCGTCACCATAAAAAAAGAAACGTCACGCCACGTCGTAAGGGAACATATCAGTGAGATAACCGGCCTAGGAAATTGTCGATTAAAATTCGCAAAAAGGGTTTCGGAAATCACGATGAGTAAGAAGAATATCTGTAAAAAAAAAAGAAAAATTTGCAACTTGTCCCTTGCCATGCCTCATTTAGAATGCGCCGCTGCATTATAAAATCCGTACGAGATCTGTTTGATGATGGACGTAGAACGTATACAGAGAAAATATTTGTGAAAGGCCGAATTTTTCAGAGGCGAATACAAATACCCCGAGGATAGGACAAGGAAAATGGACGGGTAACACATAAATTGACGAACACAAATTAGGTGATGGAGATGGAATCAAGCAGATCACAGCAGAGAAAAGCTCTACTCAGCCGGAACTTGTACCACAGAACTCCAGCTTCCCGTGTCGGCGTGTTCTTATATCCAGACAGCACGCCGACGTGGACTGTACCGTGGTTCAAGTCCCGACTGAGTCGAACGTTTTTTGTAAGGATATCACCTAGTTGAGCCATAATCTACGTACACCATTGGTGAAAAATACGCAAATCGATTTTCAACTGTGGGACGTATCATACGGATATCTGCCTCCGCCCCAGCGAATTCGACTTATAAACATATTGGGGGGAAAGGGTGAGATATGACGCATCAGATTCCGATGAAAGGTCACCTTCGGGTTTTCTCTTCATCTAATATCCAGAGGGTCAATGGTCATGATTGTCGATAAATAACAGCAAAATACCATTTCTTTCCTCACGGAGAAATACTACAAGAGCGAAAATCTCATTTTTGTATTTTATCGCTCCGCACTGCCACGTACTCGTAACGGAGCATCTAAAAAGCTGCCCCTCCAGTGAGCATGCAAACGCTCACCCGAGCACCAAATACACTGGACAGAGGAGAGAGAGGTGGGATCTAAAAATAAGGTTCCAGGCCCATAAATCGCGCACTTCTGGGTCCCCCATTACTCCGGGGACGCCTTCAAGATGCTGAGTGAACCCGTAGTCTTACGCAGAAGGCCGGGGTAAGATATTTCCGTCATATTTGTCGGCAGAAACTAACATTCAGTTAAGAAAAAAACCATCAGATTGGTAAATAAAAAGTGCTACGATAGTGAAATCGAAATCACAATCGTAAATGAACTATTAGAAAGTTCCGTGGTTTTCCCGGTGAATACAGTACGTGAGGGTTACTCAGTATCTCCATCGGGTCAAGTTCTCCATCGCTGCTGATAGACGTATTCACGTCCGAGTCGTTCATCGAAACGTCGACAGCGTTCGAGAACATGACAGGGTATAGATATTCCGAGAGATCCTCGCCAAAATTAGAAAACCTAGGATGGGAAACACTTCCATACGTGAAGAGCTAATGCGAAACTAAAGCTTTTTAGAAAGATGCAGAACAATCGAATTCGTTCATGACGCAAATATAATCATTAAGGCCACCATGCAACATCAGGTTCGATCACGAGAATAGCATTCGTTAAAAATACCTACACTTCACCTCAGAGAGATTTAAAAACTTTTCCCTTCCGTGTTCCATTCTTGATTTCAACCAGACTTTCAGAGACTCCTATTCAACATGTAGCTAACAATACTCGTGGAACATGAAGAGCGATACGTAATCGAAAGCTGGGGGGCTGTGTTTGAAACCGACGGGATTATCTCGAATAGGTAACCATGGAGTCACGTGGTAAACACACGAATTATTCGCAAAATTAGTGTGATTACAACCTGAATAATTGTTTACACTTGTATTTTGTCTCATCTGGGGGCTCTTTAGTCGAGATAGATGAGAAAAACTCATGTAAAAACAGTTCATTATATGGTAACGAGCGATTCATGCACATTAAATTTTCAAACCATTCGTGTTTGTACCACGTGACTCCTTAGTTACCTATTCGAGGTTATCTCGACGGTTTCAAATACAAGCCCTCTGGTCTCCTAACACCGTCTAACACACCAGAGTACACGAAAGATATGCGTAGGGAATAATCCGTTGAAAAATAGCAAATTGATGATTTTTAACAGACCACGAAAATTTTTCCGAATCTTCACCAAATTGTATAAGTTGTATTGTGCCACTTGCATATATGCAGTAGTAAGGTAATCCGTTATTATAGATGTAAATGTTTTGTTTGGTTGTAATAGGAAAATATCGGAGCCCGTCCTACCCTCGTATCCTCCACTCCCACGCTATGATTACCTGACTTGACCATTAAAAAAAAACTGAAAGGAGATACATATACGTTTCCACCGCAGATTCTCGATAGTACACGCAGGAAATGATTCATTTTTTTTGGCTCACCCGAAGGGCTCTCGAAAATTATGGCGGAAGCACAAAAAGATGATGGGCGAACACATGGGTCCCTATCGATAAGGCAGTCATATTCGTGCATTAATGCGATCCTACCTCCGGCGCATGCAAAACATGGGCGCAATTTGAGTCGTCCGACGGACGAAAAAAAAACAAAAATATTGCGAGGGAGAGACCTTTTGTTTCGTTACCGGGGGAACGAAATCCACCATTTAATTGGAAGTGAGAGAGAGAGAGAGAGGGATAAAAAAAATGAAGAGACGAAATGGGCGATCCTGGGGGATGGCGCCAATTTAAATTCAAATAAAGTTGTTTTTGCGTGGGCAGTCAGTCGAATGAATACTGTTGCTTCCACGAGAGGGAGTGCCCAGGGCTCACGGTGGTTACGGAATTGGTGGGAGGAGCGTGGGAGGAGTAGGGTGGACGAGGGGTTGGGGCAGGCATTGTTGGGGGGGAGAGAACGGATGGAAGGGCGGTAAGCAGTTTGGGATTTGATGCGTGGCGGCCGTGGGACTCGAGCCGCGAGCAGGTATGGTCTTCCTCTTCGCACTACTCCGGACGCGGTGAAATCGAAAGCAAACTCATCATCCTAATCCAAACTCTCATATCTTCTGCTCTGGGGATGGAAAGCATAAACCCATACGCAGGAACATCAAGTGTATTTTTGGGATAGGGTTGGTGTGGTGTCTTGACTAGGGCCCTTCAATGAGGCACTTCCTACAAGAGGGTCCGGGCCTGACAATAGGCTTTCTCATTACTATACCCGTCCTTACCTGAGTGCTGAGCACTTCTAGTTCTGCACTCCGTCCGACGGATGGAACGTTAAACCGTTTAAATAGGGTTGCTACCTCTCCCAGATTCGGGCGTATTTTGAATCGCCTGCCCCGGCGGGAGGTAAAAATGTCAATTTACTTTTTTTTAAATTGGTAATTTGAAGAGTTTAACTGATCTTATTTCACGCATTCAACATGCAGAAAATGCCCTATGAAAAGGTATTCCAGGAAAATATTACCGCTTTAATTTAGTTTCCTAGGGTTCTAACCATATCAGAGATTCATCTCGAACCTCATTCTTCCGGAATCGAACCAAATTAGATATTTCCCAAAATGGACCCCTCACGAGGTGGCAACCCTACGTGGACCCCTCGGCGACTCTTATTAAAAGTAGAATAGCGCCGACACCGGGTTTCACTCAACCCTTACTCCGTTTCCAAACAAATTCCTACCTCTACCCAATCTCTCACCAATGACGCAAATGATTCTAGCTGTCGGTCCTCTCCCTTGGATAACTACTGAATGCTGGCATATTTTCCCGATATATCGACGCCACACATCCTCCAGGTGGCTTGTATAGTACCTTATCGGTGTAAAGGTAGACATATAACGATAGTTCTTTTAAACATGTACAGCAGCATAATTAAAATTATATTCTCAACACCGGTACAAAACATATTTTTCCCCGTATAATTTTTCATATTTATTCAACCAACATTATAAAAAAATATGGGCTATGCTAAATTATTTAAAATCCTTTATCTTCGGTAAAGATTTATTCAGAAGATCGGGCTGGTTCTGCAAATAATAACGCCAAAGAATATCTAATGTATCCAATGTACGAATATCATCACATATTAAGTAGAGTATTCAGTGCTTCGTAGTTTCGTATTTTTTGAGCCTGCCTATCATGCCTTAAGAAAAAGAGCGTTTAATCGGCCTTTTGAGACAACATTTTCATTATCTCCTCCTGTAATGATCCAGAGTAGGAGTTAAGTACAAGTTGTTTATATTTGTTAATAAAATAGGTAATTATTATTAGACCGAAGTCACCGGGAAGAAAATGAGGACACACAATGCATGTTTTAGACTTTTGTAGCACGTATGTACGAACATTTAATTGCACAGCACATTAGTGTAATTATTTTAGACATCATCCCTTGTGCATGCATGAAACCAAACATATTCGTGCAATTTACCCCGCGTGATGTTACTTTGAGGTAGGAGGCAGCATGGCACGCGCGGATGCCACGTACCAATGGTTAATTTAGTTCAGTTTACATTGAAACCAATCGAGTGGTTACGAACATTAGGATTGCTTACTTGTCGCTTGGGCCATCCATTACTTACTCAATGCTAATTTTTCACTTTATTCACCCACCTTCCCCTCCGTAACATTATCTCAAATCCTCCTCCAACACACTGCGTGGCATTGCCAACAAAACCTCTATTATGTAAATGATACGCAGACATTTTTTATAAAAACCTCATTTATTTCTCAATACTAATGATTGCTCGCTACTTATTATTTGTACCATCATTTTTATATGATCAAAGATTGAATTCATAATGTATCTTTCTCTCAACGTAACGGAAGGATGGACTCCCCCCTGTCGATAGTACATCATAAAGTTGGCCTTTCAGCGTTTCGTGATATATGGACGGCCCATTATGCATGCCCGTAGTTGAGTCAGCTGCCACACACCATTGCGGTGGCTTTCAGGATTCTACGCTATCCTTTAATTTCGGTTCATCGACGCGCCCAGCGAAGCCAATGGCTCTTTCGTCCGTTCACGTTCAAGCTGTCGCGAAAACCATCGTCATTTATAAGCCGCCTAGAGACCAACCCGTATCATGATGGCCAACGTAATGTATTCAGGAAAATAATGGCTTGAAACACAGATAATAACGACGCACGCTGATGAGGGCCGAATTATTACTCACGTGCCCCATGCCGGTCGAATGATCACTATGGGGCCAAGAAAGGTTGAACACGGGGCGGAATGCATTATAAGGGACTCGTTCTGCGCTTCCGAAAGCGGCCGGTAGGTTATATATGGAGATGTGGAGAAGGGGAAGGGGGAAACGACAGTTGTTCTCCCAAGCACATGAATTCGAAGTAGACATTTTCATCTAACGCATTACGAAATAAAACGGAAATTCCATGTCTATTCGGTCACTCGCTGAATAACGTCAATTTTCGGCCGACCGAATGGCCGTTAATGTTCATCTTCTCAGCCACGGAGAAATTGATGCAATCGTGGATGTTCTTGCGTAGCGTTTCCAATACGATATCACGTCAGTTTTAAGGCAAAATCGCGAGTCAAAACAATACGAATAAAATAGCATTTCTTTAGCCATCCATGAAAGCATAGAATGTCGGTCCTGAAAAAAATTAATCATTATTTAGTAGATATTCGACGTTCAATGTCTTTAGGACCGTTCAATCAAACAAAAAAGCTATTGTGCGAACACCAAACAAAAATTACAATACTATTCACGAACTGCACGCGACTTTGTTGAACCATAAGGTATCAAAGACACAATCCTTCGTGTTTTTGTTTCTTGGGAAAGGTACACGTCGTACACGTTAAGAAAAAAAACATCCGTTAATCCGCAATCGTCAGAAGACGTTCGAAACCATGTCGCTTACAAAACCGGCTCTGCGACGCACCCAACTCCGATAAATTTCGCGCAATCTCCGAAAAAATATAACTGGAATGATTTCACCAAGGGCAGCCGGGAAACATGAGCACGAGAGAGATAAAACCGAACTCGATGTAAAAAAAAGCATGATAAAATATCAAACAAACTATATAAGTACGCATGCATCGTCGACGATGGACATTTTCACGTGTCCATATTCACATCAACCCTTTCCCAAGAACGTACCTCCTTTCCTCCACCAAATCGGCACTCACCAACATGAAAACAAATAATAAACCTCCAATGACATTCTTTCGCTGTCTCCTGTGTCGCACTATTACTTTTCACAGTCTTTAACGACCCTTTTCCCTGTAAGAGGATCTTTTTCTCCGTCCCGCTAAGCCCGAAACCCGAATCCACCCGCGCAGACGGAATTGAATGACCAGTTAAAAGATCCTCGGCGCGATTTTCTCCGCGAGCATGCATCCACTCGTTCGCAGCGGACGCGACAGCGAAGCAAACCGGGTGAACGGACGATTAAATACATAAATCGACCACTCGAACGAAAACTGGGAAAGACGAAGCAGAATAATTCGAGAGAGAAAGAATGATGATGGAACTGAAAAAATATCCCAGCCCCGTCGGAAAACTTAAAACGATTTATCCGAAATCGTCCTAACTCTCTAAGCTACATCTACACAATTACCAGCAAGCCACCACAAGGGTGTGTGGCAGAGGGTGAACCAGGCATCCTTTAATATCAAGGAGATAGTAGCAAGATATTCCACAGAGAATATAAGCATTCGCCTTGACCGGGGCTCGAACCCGGACCCCCTGATTTTCGGCCAGGTGCCAGTTAAATTAAGCTACATCTTTCTCTGTGAAAATTATACACTTTGGCTGCTTTGTGACATGATATTCCCAGCAGTCCAGCAAAATCTAGTTCCTTTGAAGCCTCTATAATTTCCGCAGAGAATGAGGACGTTTTGATAGCCTAACTGGTAGAGCACGGCCGGAAATTAGGGGGCCCGGGTTCGAGTCCCGGTGAAGGCGAATGAGATTTTCATTTCTGTGGAATATCTTGCTGATGTGCAGTTTCAGCGTGTAATTCCGCTTAAGTTTTCGCGACCAGTTCGCGAAACTTGAATTTCAAGCAGATAAATTTTGTTAGCAATTACATCGCGGGTTTTGTTGGTAACTCCACCGCGGAGTCACCCACCGTCTCGCCGGAGTGCAAGGCGAAAATGTCCTTGGGTCGCGCTAGTCGCCAGGTCGACCTTATTTTTTTTCTTCACTCTTCCTCCTCCTCCTCCTTCACCTACCGCAAACGTGCGGAGGAGGAGGTAGGTGAAGGAGGAGGGTTGGGAGATGTGGGTACGGCCACGGGAAAAAACTTGGTAAGCGACGGTCACGAAGTGGCAGTGGATCTAATCTCTCTTCGGGGAGAGAGAATGTTGAGGGGATGTTAAGGGGATCGTGACAGGGGCGGGCACGCCCCTTTGATTGGCTCGCTTGCGGACGGAAGAACGAAACGGGGCGAGTGCCCCGTTTGTGGAAGAGTGGGCGAGAGAGGGAGGGAGAGGTGGGCCTGCAGGGGTATTTTTTTCGGGGTGGGGGAAACGAAGGAAGGGGACGGAGGAGAAGGATGAGGTGCTGAGTTGGTAAGGAGGGAGGGATAGGGTCTCTCGTCAGGTAAGGAGGAGGTTTTTTGGGGGGGAGTGGGGGGAGGGCATTAAAATTGGAGGAGGGGGGGAGGGGATGCGGGGGTTTAAGAGGAGGCGGAAGACGGCATGCAATTAGCAAAACCAACTTTCGCTCGTTCGGGAAAAAGAGTGGGGTGGGTTGGGGGAGATGGATGGGTGAGCAGGGGGAGGAAGAGGGATGGGCGCCGGAAAGGTGGGGTGGGTGGTTGGGGGGAGGGAGGGGGTTAGCGCTGCCCCCTAGTGATTGCAGCGTCAGAAGCGGAACTAGCAATTTATGCGCCCGGGGCGAGTTCGGGAAACCCGCGCCCCCTCCACAAATTTCTTTTCGCATCGGCGGCCACGGGCAAGAGATCGGTCGGTGTTCGTCTTCGGCGCTGGCCAGTCGACGGTCACCATTATTTCCGGAGGCACTACAACATCTCTCTCCCGGTTTTCAACCGCGAGTAGTTTACTCAACCCGTTGAAACATGTGAAGGCGAGGAGTTCGGCCCGATTCCGTTTCACGCCAAGATACCAGCTATCTTAAAGAGTCAACACAGGAGTGCTACCGAGCGTTGAAATGCTTCATCAAATACATAGGGGAAGGTTTTGTATCAGAAGTAAATTGAAGATAAAACGTTGTAAGAAATACCGACGTTGTGAAATAATGCAGCATACTTTTCTTGCGCTCTAAAAAATAGAAAAAATAAATATAGCTGATAACTTCAGGCTTAACTATGTGATACCTTTCCATGATACAAAATAAAAGAATGAAACTTTGTTAGGTTCACTTTATACTTTAATAGGCACGACCCGGGTTTCATAACATAGTTATATCTTCCAGAAAAAAAAACTCCTTCAGAAAACAGAAACAGAAAAAGAAATTTTCCTTCGAAATTCATGACGCAGACTGAAAGTAAAAATAAAGGGCTGCTGCTAGGCAAAGGTCAGTAATTAATGCGTAACTAACAGAATCGAGAGCATGGGGTGTTTATAAGAAGTCAGTAGAATGGCAAAACCAACTGTGAAAGAGATAAGGCAAAATTTACTCATATAGGTAGAATTTTTTTGTTCAGAATAGTACAAATCTTTTCATTTCATATACTTAGCACGTGATTGGTAACGACTGAACCCGTACAAAGTGACTTGCAGAGTCAATCTGTATATGCAGATTAGCAAATGTAGCCAGTACTTAATGATTTGGAATAGTAATTTGTTCTGAGAAGACTTACACCACTGAACAGATGCCACGACAATAAACAGATCGAGTATTTTATCGGAGAAAATTGGCACAAGAACGTATGAAAAATAAGAGGAGGATGAGACGAAAGTATGCATAACAACTATTTAGTTGCAATCGAATTCTAAAAAAATCCGCAATCCCAGGTAGTAAAATGCTAAGGTTCCGTAAATTCCTGCCCAGTACCGTAGGAGTGAATGTTCAAAATGATTACGCAACTTGGATTTGAAAATTATTATGGTCGCAGTCAGCACAAGAAGACTTAAAATGATTCGCGACGCTCGCTATCAAATATAATTTTACTTCCCCGGTTCATATGACGTCTGGTTACCGTCAAACTAGTTGCTGAGTACGTTACAAAGGGGATGAAATACGTTACCTAATGGACTTATGAGGAAGGTGAGATATTCATCTACGTACATACACATAGTACCTCGAAAACCACAGCAGAAATGGGTGGCAGAGGATGGCTCCACAACACACCAGCATTATCGACAGGTGCTGCTGTTAGTAACTAACTCGTACACTACCGATTTACGATTTAAAAACTTAAGTCGCCGAGGAATACAGTAGCTTCACGGGTTATTCAACTCCGCATTAAAAATAATTTAACCTTGCAGGACATAACCTGTACAAATCTTTGTGGTGACATGACAAACAAGGAAGTACATGTCTAATACAATTGGATCGTGAGCTTCGAAAAGGGCTCATCTCCAATTTTTGAAAAATTTTGAGGAGTGACAAAAAACTAAATTTCTGCCTTTGAAGAGGGCGGTTTCTTCTCTGAAGCACCTTACCATTCTGCTAAATCATAACTAACTGAAATTTTTTACCAATAAATAATCTACCTATTTGTGTACATACATAGTATATGAAAAAAATAGGGAAAAAGTATGTACAGTCACTTCCAAAAAAAAGTTAACACTTCAGAGCCGAAATTTATCTAAGTCCCGAGTTGACGGTGATTTGACAATGCTGCGTCGTGGCTGCGTCAGGACGGGGGTGGAGGGAAAGGGGTTTGTTTTCGGTTAGAACATCGCAAGGCTCCGCCAGAGGGAAGCCGTGACGCAGCGTTGTTAAATCACCATCAACTCGGGACTTAGAAAAATTTCGGCTTTGAAGTGTTAACTTTTTTTTTTGGAAGTGACTGTACATACATTTTTAAAATGTTCCAAGATGAGATCTTTTCGAAAGTCGCGAATCAATTAGAGCGAATCGTTGTTCATTAATAGTACAAAGTGGATATGAGAAAAATGTTTGGTATGCATGGACTTTCCTAATTATATTACCGGTGAACAGTATCTCATTCCTGATAGTCCCATATTGTACGTGGGAATAAAGCTGTCAAATAGCCGCGGCGGAATCACTTCATTTAGTCCCCGTAACCATTCATTCACCATTTCATTGCGAACATTCCTTGACACGGGAGTGGAATTTGATGAGGAGTGAGGAAAGAAGCTCCTCAGCCGGTTAAAAAACTTCAAACTCTCGCAAAGCAAAAGAATGCGGTTCGCCGTTCCTTGTTCGGTCGAGTGCACACGTCGATCTGGCTGATTTTTGGACCGGGCGCGCAATTTCATCTCTCTCAGCCCTACCCGATCATTAGATCATCCGATTACCTTGACAACCAAAGTGTACATCCATAAGCTCACAAAGTACACGAGAAGGGAAGTGAGGGATGGAGGGAAAAAAACACTATGTTCACGAAGTACCGCGTGCCGGCCGACGCATGTACATACATAGTGCCGACTCCCGAGAGAAACATTCTCTCCACCGAGGTATTTTCACGGCGAGATAAAGTCGGACGATGAAAAACTCGACGGTTAACATTCCGACAATTTTTTTTTTTGTCGACCGCCCATTTCGCTCGTCATGACTGCACGCGCTTCACAATGAATGCCACGAGTTTTAAACACTCGGGAACGTTATAAGCTTACTTAAAGTCCTCAATATCCCCCCCCTTATCCCTCATTATCCCCTTTTTCTCATTCCAATCTCCATTTACCTACCTACATCTACTGATTACTTAGCAAGCCACCTTGATGATGTGTGGCAGAGAGTGAATAGTCACACACGCATGCAAAACGTATGCATGCACTAACAGGTACAACACCAAGATAAGTCGCTACACAGATGAGGAAAGGCCTTCGCAGCCTTCCCTTGTCATAATAGTGCAGTTGCACGAATATACATGATAGGTAGATTGAAATTAAGTTACCAGAAGATTTTTAGGGCTTTTAAGCTTGTCTGTTTGACCCATTGAGGGTACATGCAACGCAAGTAGTTTTTTCTTGAATATCTCCCACCACGTTGTGTAAAATATGAACTTTTTTTCAATTGTTAATGCGGGCATCATGCACTACAGACTATTCTAACTATATTTCACCTACCTATCCCTTTAATAGCCCATTGTGCTCTCTTATGATACGCGGGAAAAATGACATTTTAAATCTATCAGTACGACAATCTATCTCACTAATCTTGTCAATCTTATCAGACCTAGCATAGTACGCAGAGGTTCTTAATGTATATCTAACGCCATCTGTAAACAAGTTGTATAAGTAGTGCTGGGAACATTTTTAGATGCACCATTGGCTACACAATGTCAAATTCGGTCATTATTTCGTCAATTTTGATCTTTTATCATTCACGGGACAAAATACAATTTAAATCTCATCGTGACACAGTCTATCCCACAAGTATTATTTCGGTAATGGAATCGGGCGTAATATATGCGTGTTTTAATGTTTCTAAAAACAGATCGGATTTTTTCATTTATTTGAAAGCTTTAGCCTAAATTTAAACCTGCGGTAGGATATCGAGTTTTCCTCAAACATTGTATCTAATCCATACACAGTTCCCTAAATTCGCCAATTTGGTTCTTGGAAGGTGGTTGCCGTAGCACGAATAAAAGTTGACAGGAGAGGTCCTGTTTTCTCGCGAGTAACCTCCTCCTGAGCCACAACTCTCGGAATCGACTTTCGATTGGCGGTATTAATTACGAGAGGCAATTATGACCATTCCTTTTGAGGATATTGACAAGCGAATTCGAGTCCCGAAAAGGCAGCAGGGAAATGCAAATTCGATTCCAAATACCCATAAATGCGAGGATTGATTGAAACGATAGCCAATTTTAGCGCCAATCAGAAATTATTTAATTATTCTTGATGGATGAATTAATTATTTAATAACGATACATTTTTCTGATCCATGACGCAATAATTTTCACTCGCTACGGCATTTTGGGATTGAAATTAAAGCTCGTTTGGAGGAGTACCAATAGTAGAATACATGTGCGTAGAATAATGAAAATTTCACAAAAGCCTTTAGGCTACATATTGACAGGCGGGTACGTGAAGAGGTCTGCGAATAGCTTGATGAAGTGAGTCTGGTTTCACATGGATCCAAGACCTGGGCCTGGATCATGGATCTTCATAAGGCGTGCGCTAGCGTTATCGTTATTTTTGGATTTAACTCATGCCAGAGAGAACGTGATCTTCATTATTCGTTTTCCGCGCAGCACTTCAAATTGCTTATCACAATCAGTTGAGCGATTTTTATAGACGGTTATTGTTAACCCTCTGCTGCTTCCGGGGTAAGCGTTATGGATACAGATAACTATACGCTATTCATGGCACTACGACGCTATTCGCGTTATATGCTATAACGCGAAAGATGCATCCGTGATTCCACACCTGGATAATATAAGAAAGGATGACGCGAAAAGCCCACGAAATGTAGGTGAGGAGTAGAATGTATGTACAAAGTTCGATGGAGGAAAAGGCGAACGAATTAAGTGGTGTGGAACATAAATCGAGAGGAGGACTGTCGTCAGAAATTAGAAGAAGGCAGGGTGGGTAATGGAGCAGGTATTTAGGAGCAACGAATGCTGAAGGTCACTATCGAAGGGAGATTACCTTTTACCCGAGGGAGATCTATGTGTACATAATACCCTGCTAGCCACCATAAAGGTGTGTGGAAGGGGGTGAAGTCTCACCGAACATGCACTACATATCATGCATAAAAAAGGATTAGTAATAGTATACTAGTCTATATTTCAAATTTTAAAGAGGATAAAAATAGCAAAGCAAGCTTGCAATACAATGCTGTTAGTTGGGTTACCTTAAAGTCCTTATAAACAGGCAACTATCTATGCCTATACCTATTCTTTGTAAAGGGACGGTACGATAACCTTATTGGCGTAACCAGTCTATTAAATGAATTAAATTGGGAATCATTGTCAGATCGCAGGTTGAAATTGAGACAATCTCATAAATAAATTCCAAGATAATAGGTACTTTCAGTGATGACGTTAAAAATATTTTGCGAACCCCAACTTACTATGGTAGACTGGACCATGATTACATTTAACTTTTAAAAAAACCTATCGTGTCTTTGCTAGACCCTTACCAATTTCGAAATATGTTATACCAACTTCTAATGGAATTTTCTGAGGGGCTTCACAAATGAAATGTAAGAATGCTCTTTCATATCCATAGGTAATAGTTTCATTTATAGCTGTTGACATGATCGAATATCTCCAGCGTGTTTTCGGACACATCCGGGAGCTAACGCATTTGGTAAGGTTAGCTCCAGAGGGCCTCACAATCTCACATATACATCACTAACGATTACGGTTTTGTTGACGCCTCTTCCTAGCGCGGTCTGTTCCTTCACCGTGGGAAATTCACGTAAGAAGTTCATACCGGATGCCTAGGTGGGCAGAGTGCCCGACAAGAAATACACGGTATTCCCTTCGGGCATTTGGGTACCGTTGGAACAGACCATTGGAGTGATTCGGAGATCATTCGAGGAGCCGAACACAATATTCAACTTCCTCTTCTTGATGCTAAATTGGAGAACTCACAACATTTAGAGATGTCGTCATAAGCCATCAATACTGAGATTGGTTTGACTCAGTTCTCCAATGGAATCACTATGGGCTACCTCTTCATATTCACATAATTCTTCTCTTTCACATCCTTCATCAATTGCTCTATTTAGAGATAGCGTTAAATGGCTGAACATTTCCCTCTCTAATTTCAATAACTCCCTATACTTCTGACTTCTTAGATTCCTTCCTGGCGCTTCTCCAGTTATGGCAAGATGAGAGAGAAGTTATCTCATACATTGTTAGTTTGGGAAGGGCTAAATTATAGATTCTTCGTCTGGAGTTATATATATTATTTGAGATAAAATAGTATTCATTATCTACACCTACATAATAATTTGCAAGCCACCATAAAGGTGTTAGGTAGGGGTTATAGGATACATAAGAGAGAGGGGGGGATAATAAACGCATTTAAACTTAGAATTTCGATAAGCCAGCTCCGTACGGCACAGTTTTTAGTCCTACAATATTTTAATACTTCAATCATGTACATTTCATTCGCTCTACGCTTATCTTACATTACTGCTTGACGTGTTATTTAATTTCTCCAATAAACTTTGTGATTATTTCGTGAAGTTTCACCCCCTGCTAAACGTTATAATTAACTGGTAGGGCTCACTGAAAATACAGGACAAGCACCGCCACAGGAATGTGCGGAAGGGGATTCCGCAATCCGAACGTAAGCAAGGATTTCCGTCAGGCATGAATGCTTCACAGGCCTACGAAGGCGTTCAATAAATGCCATTTGGGGATCGTCCCCAAAACCCGTTCCCGTTAACCGACAGAAAACTTAAAAGGGTGCTTTACGGATTTCCTGAGCTTTTGTGAATCCAACACGCCTTCCGTTAAACCCCTAAACACCATCCACCAGGCCGAAAAGTAAATCCAGCCCATAATTTTTTCCCACGTTCCCAGAATTTCGCTGTCACCCTTCGAACTACCCAGAGGCTCGAACAACACTCGGGGCAACAGCAGCGCCTGCGGAGATTCGAGAAGGGTCTCCCCAGGCGTACAATGGTAAGTTTCAACCGCAGAGATCACGATCGAGAGATAGTTAGGCAGAGGGGTTTGAAATTTCATTTCCTCGCGTGTAATAATGAACGATAACAGAGTAATTCGTAATCACCGAAGAGATACTTCGGAAAGGTGTAGTACATTTAAGACCATTGTTTTAGCCTACATTGCCCTCTTAATGCGAAACGCTTGAGTGTGATTTTTGTGGGTATCTCTTTTCATATTTGGCATTTGATCGAAAATATTTGTGCTATATTTATGCAGGGTACGACCCACAGGGTGGTAGATTTCCTCTATAATCTGTATTGCGAGGTATAGTAATACAAGAGTAATATATTATATTACTCTTGTATTTCCTTGATGATTTTCATTTATTTAAATCAACAGTGAAATAAGTTATGCAGCCAATAGGATTGTTCATCCAGTACGATTGTTCACAGCTCATGCATTCATAGGAAATTATGATAGGGAGATACAAATAGGATATGTGAGATCGATTTTATGCTTTAGAGGAGTCCACGTTTGTAATTTTGTGACTATGGCCCAGTCTACCATAGTAAGCTGGGGTTCGCAAAATATTTTTAACGTCATCACCGAAAATTGGAAATCATCTTGGAATTTATTTAACAGATACGTCTAAATTTCAGCATGCGATCTGACAATGATTCCCAATTTAATTCATTTAGTAGACTGGTTACACTAATAAGGTTATCGTACCGTCCCTTTACAAACCTTTCTGATCTTCTCTGCGCACGTTCAAGTTCATTATTTAGACCGATTTCGTAGGGATCCCATACACTGGCAGCAAATTCCAAATGAGGTCTAACAAGGGAGTAACGTAACAGTAGGTGATCCCCGATCTCTTCCTTCGTCGATTCGAGCCGGCCTAAGGTCCAAGGAGGTGGCACGGAAGCAAGTCACGGGCTGGCTCCGGTAGGTGCTGTGCTGTGTCGGACGAATGCGACAGCGCAGTGCGGAGGTGCGCCGAGAGGGGGTGGTGGTGGCGCGACGCGAGCGACCAGTGGGTGGGTCGTCCGGAGAGGTGGGCAGAGGGTAGACAGGTATGCGGGGGTTGCGAGGGCGGGTTTAAGGGGTGGGTGGAGTGTCGGGCGAGTGAAATAGGGGAGGCTGAGAGCGAGAGAGGGAGAGAGGGAGTAGGATGCCAGGTAACCAGGCAGGAGAGAAGTGGAGGACGAAGGGAAGTAAGGGTGTGTGTCCTTCTTCCCCTCTCCTCTTACCCCACACCCCCATATTCACTCATATCCTCTTCCTTCTGCACTCTTCCTCTTCTTCGAGGAAGGTAGTGGCGACCAGCGAAATATCGGAAAACATTACGCGTGTCTTTTCATTTTTTTAATTGCTTTAGTCACGCCTGTGACTCCAGAATTAGATATCTTTCGGCCACCAAATGAGCTACCAGGGAATGATGTACCCCACCAGTTTCTCCGAGTTATTACTTTGGCTAAGTGGTGCGGCGGTTCTGCACGTCAGCCCGAAAAGCTTTAAGGTCTGTGATTCCCGTATCTCCCGGCTAAGTCCAATTTTTTCGGCTTAACTCAGACTTATCTCCACTTTGCCCGACAAATATGTGTTCGCTCATTTGTGTGTTCATATGCTTTTCTAATTACTATCTTCCCTTTCCTCGTTAAAAAAAAACATGACAGTGCCCCCGAAATATATATTCCCGCAACTTGTGAGTGTTCATTTCATGTTTTATTTTTACGTATCACGTCCGTGACTAGATTTCATGCTCCACAAACGTGGCATTTTCTAGAGACTGACTATGCATATATATATACACACCCATACATAAATACACTGAAGGTAGAGAGAGAGAGAGAGGGGGGTGGAGAGAAGGAGAGACTGAGGTGTCGGGCGAGGCGCTGGAGTGGGTGACAGGAGCAGCAGGAGGTCTCTTTCCACGTGGAAGGGGGTAGTGCGACGTGTGTGGGGAGGGAGGGGGGCAGAGTTTGTGTGGGGAGGGGGGCACCTGGAGCACTTTTCCCCGAGACCCGGACAAGTACGCCTCACGACGGGTGCACGCGATGATTAATACCTTTCCCATTCCCCGCCATCTTTCCCACTCCCCGCAGACCCAAACGAACGACACGTCCTCTTTTCTCCCATTTCGTTTCGTTTCGACCGAGGACGAGATAAGGGTCTCCAAAAAGCTCGTGTCGCCTTTCGAGTCCGTATTGCCGCACACCTACCACAATTTACGGAAATTAATTCGCGTCTCGGAAAGGCGAGAAATCGGCCTTGAACCGTCTCCCAGGGCTGTGATTTTCGCCAACTCACAGTGCGAGCGAACGCCCGACTTACCGAAGTCATGAACTTTCGAGTGGCAGACCCAACCCTACACTATTGTCTCTGATTGTACGCGCAAAAATTCAACTTAAACCACTTCGTTTCAAAATCCACCTCTCTCATTTTATCTACATCTACGTAATACCCCGCAAGCCACAGCAAGGGTGTCGCAGGGGGTGAAGATCACCACTCATGCAGTACTTACATACAACTTAGAGTTACAATGCTATCACTATACAAGGAAATAAGTTATACATCAGATTCAAGTGTAACTAGATGGTTAGTATTCTCAAAGTAATTAAGAGATTACTGGTTAGAAAGGGTTTCCTTACATATATTTATCACTCAGCAGTTAACATGTATATACCCACACACCTTTATGGTGGCTTGCAGAGTGTTATGTAGATATGTAGATGTACCGAGTAAATCAAAAAAGATGATGCAGAGCCACGGTGGTAAAACGCGGAGGTACGGTAATATTTCAAACGAAAGATAATTTGCCATGCTAGACTGAAAAATGCGCGAAAAGAAACACCCCCTCATGAGCTTAATAAAATCATTATAAATTACAAAACTTCCAAACACTTAGCGAAAAACGAATGTCGAAGAGCCTTAGCTGACTTTAAAATTAAAATTCTAGGGAATTATTTGATTGAAAATCCAAAAGCGTTTTGGTCGTATGTTCGAGAAGTTCAGGGAAATAAATCTACTGTAGAAATGTTTAGGGATGACAATGGAGAAAAAATAAATGATAGTCTGGAAAAAACTACTAAGTTAAACACATAAATCCAAAGCGTTTTCACTACCAGCACTTTAGATCCAATTGAACCACTAAATAAACATTTCAAACATCTGATGCCTGAAATCGCTATTGAGCCTCGCGGTATAGAGCAACAACTAAAAAACATAAACACCAGTAAATCCCCCGGCCCCGATCATATTCCGGCACGCGTTTATAAACACTAGCATCAGAAATATCACCTTACTTAGAAATAATATTTCCTAAATCGTTGTCTGAGCACATGGTTCCCAAGGACTGGAAAATGGCTAATATTACACCTTTACAAATCCGGCGATAGAGAAGATCCTAGCAACTACAGCCCTATCTCACTAACATCGATATCGTGTAAGATAATGGAACATATAATAGTTAGTTCGATTATGGGAAAATTGGATAGCGAAAATTTGCTATTTAATAACAACACGGTTTCCGAAAATCTAAGTCATGCGAAACGGCATTCTTTGTACACGACTTACTAGTTTCGGGAGAAAATAATGCTCAGGTTGATGCGATATTCCTCGATTTTAAAAAGGCCTTTGATAGAGTACCTCATGACAGATTGCTCTTAAAGCTATAGAGTTGCGGTATAGATAAACACGTTATATGCTGGATTAATCAATTCTTAGTTGGCCGCGAGCAGAGAGTTACTATGGACGGTATCATGTCCAATATAGTTAGTGTCACAACAGGTGTTTCCAAGGGAAGTGCGATAGGCCCACTTTTATTTCTTTTATGTATTAATGACCTCGGCAGTGTTTTAGTAAACAGTAGAATTCGGCTTCTCGCAGATGATGCAGTAGTGTATAGAGAAATTAGCAGTCCGGGAGACAAGGCATCGTTAGAAAAAGACCTCGTAGCAATTCAGGCGTAGTGCGATAAATGGAAACTAGAACTGAACATAAAAATGTGCGTGACAGTAAATTTTTGGTAAAGGAAAAACTCGATAGAAATAAACTATATGATTCAAGGTACGGAATTAGTAAACGCGGAATCATTTTCGTACTTAGCGGTAACACTTACTCAGGATCTTTCATAGGGGAAAAGTCAAGCAAATAGAAAGTTGGGGTTTATTAAAAGAATATTAGGGAAAAGTGAGGAGAGGGTGAAGGATCGTTGCTATTTTTCAATTGTTAGGCCACACTTTATGCTGCGAGTATATAGGACCCTTATGAAACAGGCTTAATTTACGAATTAGAGCGAGTACAACGAAGAGCAGCGAGATATGTAAAAGGGTGTTACGATAGGGAAAGTAGTGTCTGGTATATTAGCCGAATTGGGATGGGAATCACTGTCACAACGTAGGCTGAATTATAGACTTAATCTTCTGGGAAAATTTAAGGTGGGACATTTCATTAATGACGTTCATCATATATTGCTTTGGCTCCGACTAATTATGGTAGGCTCGATAATTCTAATAAAATTAAGGAGATAGATTGCAGGAAGGACAGGTTTCAAATGTAATTTTTTCCACGTACGATTCGAGATCAGAACGTTACACATAGCGTAAATCGGAAATAATTTTAGAGGTAACATTCAGAGTAGGTCGATAGTATTTTTTATTTCCTGCATGTTCAAATCAATGTCTTACTCGCATTCATTGCTCTTAGCATTCCCTGGATTTAATTTTTTTTTACATTCATGAGTATCTATTAAATTGGTGTCGCATTTCAAGTCATGCATGGTATTTGTGGGTGTGTCCTGCATGATTGGGATTTGGTAGTTTTTTTTTCTTTTTTCCCTAATTACTTTAAAAGGTGTTGTGTTTGTTTTGTTCATTTTTGTTAGTTGTGTCATTGTTCCTGATGTGGGTGCACCCCCTGCCACACCCTCGAGGTGGCTTGCAGGGTATGTCGTAGATATAGATATCTGTATTTCCCTAGCATGTATAGTTTAGGCATATTAAAACATACATATTGCACAGCAGACCACTCTAATAATATTTTACCTACTTATTCCTTTGTAATGCTGCCTATTATGTTCTCTTATGGATATGCGGGGAAAAATCTATCGGTACGACAATCTATCTCTCTAATATTAATTATGTGGTTAAAATCTAGGACTCAATTTATCTTTAAAGATTCAACCAGCCACTGGAAGATTAAAAATGTACGATGTGATTAAATTAAATGTGAACGATGGATTAAAAATGTATATTTTTAGCATTTCAGAAAAGGAACCCCCTCATGGAACATACACACTTCCGCAAGAGACTTAAAACTTCACCTCAGCTATTTATTCCCCCTCCATCTTTTTCCTTCTCTCCCTATTATTAATAACTTCTCTCCCCTCTAAAACTTTCAACGGAGGACTTATAGTTATCATCGCGCAGAAAAAGGCGCAAGCGAAAATAAAAAATGAAAGCCTCAACGGAATGCAAGTATTTCTTTCGCGACCTCGCAAATCAACCAGCAGAGTGTGTGTGTGTGCGTGAAGAAAAGTATCCTGACTTGCAGGATAATAAACACAAAACGCAAAAGTATCGCGCGGAGATAAAATAAGGGAAGGGAGAGGAAGGAAGAGAGAAAAATATGAGAATGAAATCCGCGGCAGTGAAATGCTCAGTTGGTCTGCGATCGCTCGAGTGGGCAGTTAAAGGAACCAGGCCAACAAAGATTCTTTCTCCCCTAGGAACCTCGACGACAAGCCCGGAATAGGACAGACTGGGTATGCAATGTTGCGATTTTTATCAACAGAGTTCCCTTTGCGATACGCAATAAAAGATGCAAAATGCATGCCGCGCATCTTAATCATCTTAATTTCAAGATATAAAAATCTGGATAAGGTTTCTGTTTCCCACTGAATATGTCAATTGCTCATTGATGAACTTAAAATCGCGGGACTGAACGGAACGATACGCGTAATGGCCGAGGAAATTCCGTTTTGGTAAATTTTTTTTCCTCGGGAGCGAACTTGATCTTTTCATTTCCTTCACCACTTTATGAGTGTTCGCAATAAAATCTATTCAACGCGTATCTTGGGCTTGACATTCGCCGAGGGTGACGTTAAAATCTGAAAACTCTTTACAAGATCTTAATGATGGGCATACAATAGGTATTTTTATCCGATTTAAGTAGTCTTGGCTTGTTAGGTGCTCAAGCGGTTAAGGTTATATCATACTGTCTAGTCTAAGATCTTAAACCCGAGACAAACACATAACATCTATGTCCTGAGCAGGACTCCAACCCTCAACCTAAAGGTTGCCTGGCCAGCGCGTTGTCGACCTGGCTACCATTGCCTGCATTTTATTCTATTCACTCAACGATTACGGCCATTGTAACTCATGTAAACGTTTTTCACGAAGTCATTAAAAGCGGTTCATTGACACCTACACAACACCCTGCGGATTATTAAAAGGGTACTTCCCAGGCATGAATTTCGAGTGAAAAATGTAAAATTTATTTTATTCACCACACTATGGATCTACATACACTCCGTACACTGAAAACTAATAAACATAACGGTACATACTGAGAGAAACGCGTTGGTTATTTACCCACCAAGCACGTTAAGCTAAAAAAAACATAGTACTTAGAAAACAAATATTGACGGGTGAAGAAAATGCTTACCTAAATGCAACAAGTATTCAATCCAATATAACAAAAATTATAACACAATATTTATTGCACCAGGCGTGCAAGGGTACAGTAAACATGGATTAGTAGAATTAAGGACTTTAACTGACTTCGATAGACCAGACAACCAGAACTTTTACAACCTTCGACAAACGCCTAAAAGCTACACGGTATGCATTACTCGTAACTATGCAGTTATTGTGATGGCTATTATGATCTAATATCGATCGCGGAAAGAAAGACTTAATCCATACGTATGCCATTCTTTCCCGTTAAATCTTGTTTTCGTGGTCATCCCGAACGGGAAACGGGAAGCGGGAATGTTCCTAAATCATTTATAACGCAAATATATGAAAATTTCCTACGCCACCATGCTATTGTCGCATTTGCCAACGCACGCATTCGTGGTGTGCCGGGATTATTAATTCGGATTCGCGGGGGAAAAAATCACGCAATTCGAGTATTTTCAAATGACATGAAACGACTCAGAGACGTCCCGCAATCCGAGGACTTCACCATCCAGAATTTTCAAGCAATTCGGCGGCGCCAAGTGCCGTGTCGTAGACCAAACATGTCCCGTCCATTCTCGTGTCTGACGAGCGGACACTTCAGCGATGCTCATCTTTTTTTAATTTATTTTTTTTCAATTCACATCGCGCGCTTCGGAGTTGAGAGCTGTCTCTCTCTCTCTCTCTCCTTCACGCTGGGCATCTCCCGGCCAAGGAGAGGGAAGGAAGAGGAAGAAACAACACTCTGGTGGATGGGGAGGGAGAGGATATGAGCGACGAGGGAGTTATGGGATTATGCGGACGCGAAGGGGAGTGTTGCTGGAAGGAGAGAGAGAAAGAGAGAGAGAGAGAGCGGTTATATACGGTCTCGGGCTGGTACACACGACGAGGAGGCGGGCATTAGGTGGACCCCATGGGTTTATACGGACTTCTCGGAGCGGGCGTGGGACGCAAGGAGGATTTTATCGGAGCGGACGGGGAGAGAGTGACTCCTTCCTCCAACACACCCCACTTCAGCGAGGACTCAAAAAACTTGCACGCACGCATTTCTGTCACGTCGACAGTGTTCTTTTTTTCTCCCCTCCCTCTCTCTTGGTTTTAAAGAAATGCAGACCCTCCTTCGTCGTTTCGCGCCCACTTAGGTACGGAGGGCCCGCCCTCGATGACTTGGACCCGAGGTGACGAGGGGTGCGACCCGAACACCTTCCTCACGGAGAGCCAGCAAAGACTCAAGGAGTCCTTTCGCCGGGGGGGAGAGTAGAGCAGAAAAATCTCTCAAGCGCTCAGAAGCGTTTTGTTCTGTGTGGGTAAAATGGACATCGTTTGGACCAGCATTTAGCGATGACGAGCATTTTTATTAAACATACATGGCAGTTAGAATTACATTTTGAAAAATGAGTAGTGATGAATTTTTGGAAAAAGAATTGTTCTCCTAGCACTTACAAAACAAGTAATAATAAATTAACAAACGTTGAATCCATTAAATATCTTGGAATAAGACTACGAAATCGGTCTAAGTAATGAACTTGAACGTGTGCAGCGAAGATCGGCAAGATTTGTAAAGGGACGATACGATAATTATATTAGCGTAACCAGTCTATTAAATGAATTGAAATGGGAATCATTGTCAGACCGCAGGTTGAAATTTAGACTTAATCTCTTAAACAAATTCCAAGACCATATTTTCAGTGATGACGTTAAAAATATTTTGCGGAACCCAATTTACTATGACAGACTGGACCATAATCATAAAGTTAGAGAAATTGATTGCCGAACTGACCGATTCAAAATGTCCTTTTTCCCTCGCACAATTAGAGATGCGAATAACGGTAAATATGTCCTATCGGAGAGTAGCAATGAATAGCATTGGTAGCTGCATGTTGGTATGAGTACTTAAAGCTAACCCTACTAATAGAATGTTTTTGCATGTTTTCTTTGCAATTTCTATCTTTTTTAAATAGTGTAGTTCTGACTACTATATTAATACTATTCCTTTTTTATGCATGATATGTAGTGCATGTTTGGTGAGCAATCACCCCCTGCCACACACCCTTGTGGTGGCTTGCAGGGTATTATGTAGATGTAGATGACTCTACACATGATCTTTCCTGGTGTAAACACATACATGAAATAATGAGTCAAGCTAATAGTAAACTGGGATTCATTAAAAGAATACTGGGTAAATGTGACGATCATGTACGAGAAATTAGCTACTTTACCCTTGTTAGACCTCATTTGGAATACGTTACGAATATATGAGATCCCTAAGAAATCGGCCTAAATAATGAACTTGAACACGTGTAGCGAAAATCGGGAAGATTTATAAAGGGACGGTACGATAACTATATAAGCGTAACCAGACTATTAAATGAATTAAAATAGGAATCATTGTCAGATCGCAGGTTGAAATTTAAACAATATCTTAAGTAAATTCCAAGATAATAATTTTCAGTGATAAATTTTAAAAATATTTTGCGAACCCCAACTTACCATGGTAGACTGGAGCATAATCATAAAATTAGAGAAATTGATTGCCAAAATGACAGATCTGACATCTTCAGTAAACATACGTAGGTACTTCCGCAAGAGACTTAAAACTTCACCTCAGCCATTCTTTCCCCTACAACGTATTTATCTGGTAGAATCTAGCATAATACGCAATGATTTTTAATATGTATCTAACATCTCAAGTAAAGCTATCCGTTTTAAATTTCTGCTGGAGTTTTAATCTGTAATTTAACCTACGATCTGATAATGATTCCCAATCTAATTCTTCCATTAATTCTGATACGCTAAACCTATCGTAACACCTTTTAACAAACCTAGATGTTTTAAGCTGCACACTGCCTACCTCTCTGATCAAACATAATTCATTCGGATCCCATAAACTGGCTGCATATTCAAGGTGGTGCCTGGCTAAGGAAAATTAACATCGCTCTTTTGCCTTCTTGTCACATTTCCCTAGCACTCTTTTAATAGTACCCCCTTGTGCTCTATTAAAAATTTTACCAGACAAACAATACACAACAGAAAAAAAAACATTTTTTTCAGCATATATCTGCCAGACACAAGGCATCTTTCAGAGGACTCAGTAGTTGGGATTTGCATTTTTTTGTCGAGGAGTATAATCTTGGATAAAGAAATTTTACTAACTAGCAATCAAAATAGTTACCCTTAACATTTAGTCGGATAATCATTCTGATGAATATATTTTTAATACATTATACGTATGATGCCTACAATATTCGAAAACTTCGAAGATTTCCGTTGACTCGGTCTCTACATTAGAAACGTACTAAGTACATCTACATCTACATAATACCCTGCAAGCCACCATAAAGGTGTGTGGCAGGGGGTGAACTTTCACCAAACATGCACTACATATCATGCATAAAAAAAGGATCAGTACTTTTATAGGTACTGTTCAAAACTACGCTATTTAAAAAAAGATAAAAATTGCAAAACATACATGCAAAAACATGCCGTTAGTTGGGTTAGCTTTAAGTCCTTATACCAACATGCAGCTACCAATGTTATCCATTGCTACACTCATACTGGATATATATTTACCGTTATTCATATCCCTCATAGTACGGGGAAAAAAGGACATTTTGAATCTGTCAGTTCGGCAATCTATTTCTCTAATTTTGTGATTATGCTCCAGTCTACCATAGTAAGTTGGGGTCCGCAAAATATTTTTAACATCATCACTGAAAATATGGTCTCGGAATTTATTTAAAAGATTAAGTCTAAATTTCAACCTGCGATCTGACAATGATACCCATTTTAATTCATTTAATAGACTGGTTTAAATGGTAGACTGGAATGGTACACTGGGATTATTGTCAGATCACAGGTTGCAATTTAGACAATCTCTTGAGTAAATTCCAAGATAATTATTTTCAAAGATGAATTTTGAAAATATTTTGCTAACCCCAACTTACTATGGTAGACTGGAGCATAATCATAAAATTAGAGAAATCGATTGCCAAAATGACAGATCTGACATCTTCAGTAAACATACGTAGGTACTTCCGCAAGAGACTTAAAACTTCACCTCAGCCATTCTTTCCCCTACAACGTATCTATCTGGTAGAATCTAGCATAATACGCAATGATTTTTAATATGCATCTAACATCTCAAGTAAAGCTATCCGTTTTAAATTTCTGCTGGAGTTTTAATCTGTAATTTAACCTACGATCTGATAATGATTCCCAATCTAATTCTTCCATTAATTCTGATACGCTAAACCTATCGTAACACCTTTTAACAAACCTAGATGTTTTAAGCTGCACACTGCCTACCTCTCTGATCAAACATAATTCATTCGGATCCCATAAACTGGCTGCATATTCAAGGTGGTGCCTGGCTAAGGAAAATTAACATCGCTCTTTTGCCTTCTTGTCACATTTCCCTAGCACTCTTTTAATAGTACCCCCTTGTGCTCTATTAAAAATTTTACCAGACAAACAATACACAACAGAAAAAAAAACATTTTTTTCAGCATATATCTGCCAGACACAAGGCATCTTTCAGAGGACTCAGTAGTTGGGATTTGCATTTTTTTGTCGAGGAGTATAATCTTGGATAAAGAAATTTTACTAACTAGCAATCAAAATAGTTACCCTTAACATTTAGTCGGATAATCATTCTGATGAATATATTTTTAATACATTATACGTATGATGCCTACAATATTCGAAAACTTCGAAGATTTCCGTTGACTCGGTCTCTACATTAGAAACGTACTAAGTACATCTACATCTACATAATACCCTGCAAGCCACCATAAAGGTGTGTGGCAGGGGGTGAACTTTCACCAAACATGCACTACATATCATGCATAAAAAAAGGATCAGTACTTTTATAGGTACTGTTCAAAACTACGCTATTTAAAAAAAGATAAAAATTGCAAAACATACATGCAAAAACATGCCGTTAGTTGGGTTAGCTTTAAGTCCTTATACCAACATGCAGCTACCAATGTTATCCATTGCTACACTCATACTGGATATATATTTACCGTTATTCATATCCCTCATAGTACGGGGAAAAAAGGACATTTTGAATCTGTCAGTTCGGCAATCTATTTCTCTAATTTTGTGATTATGCTCCAGTCTACCATAGTAAGTTGGGGTCCGCAAAATATTTTTAACATCATCACTGAAAATATGGTCTCGGAATTTATTTAAAAGATTAAGTCTAAATTTCAACCTGCGATCTGACAATGATACCCATTTTAATTCATTTAATAGACTGGTTTAAATGGTAGACTGGAATGGTACACTGGGATTATTGTCAGATCACAGGTTGCAATTTAGACAATCTCTTGAGTAAATTCCAAGATAATTATTTTCAAAGATGAATTTTGAAAATATTTTGCTAACCCCAACTTACTATGGTAGACTGGAGCATAATCATAAAATTAGAGAAATCGATTGCCAAAATGACAGATCTGACATCTTCAGTAAACATACGTAGGTACTTCCGCAAGAGACTTAAAACTTCACCTCAGCCATTCTTTCCCCTACAACGTATCTATCTGGTAGAATCTAGCATAATACGCAATGATTTTTAATATGCATCTAACATCTCAAGTAAAGCTATCCGTTTTAAATTTCTGCTGGAGTTTTAATCTGTAATTTAACCTACGATCTGATAATGATTCCCAATCTAATTCTTCCATTAATTCTGATACGCTAAACCTATCGTAACACCTTTTAACAAACCTAGATGTTTTAAGCTGCACACTGCCTACCTCTCTGATCAAACATAATTCATTCGGATCCCATAAACTGGCTGCATATTCAAGGTGGTGCCTGGCTAAGGAAAATTAACATCGCTCTTTTGCCTTCTTGTCACATTTCCCTAGCACTCTTTTAATAGTACCCCCTTGTGCTCTATTAAAAATTTTACCAGACAAACAATACTCAACAGAAAAAAAAAACATTTTTTAAGCATATATCTGCCAGACACAAGGCATCTTTCAGAGGACTCAGTAGTTGGGATTTGCTTTTTTTGTCGAGGAGTATAATACGATGTACGAGTATCTTTTTTTTAAATAGTGTTGTTCTGACTACTATATTAATACTATTCCTTTTTAATGCATGATATGTAGTGCATGTTTGGTGAGAAATCACCCCCTGCCACACACCCTCGTGGTGGCTTGCAGGGTATTATGTAGATGTAGAATCTTGGATAAAGAAATTTTTTCTAACTAGCATGAAAAAAGTTAATCTTAACATTTAGTCGGATAATCATTCTGATGAATATATTTTTGATACATTATACGTATGATGGCTACAATATTCGAAAATTTCGAAGATTTCCGTTGAGTCGGTCCCCACATCAGAAACGCACAAAGTAGACTTTGCTTATATCATGTCGGTGAATTTTACGATTAGATATGCTGATCGACAGTGGCACAGACATCGGGGTGATGTAATGACGAATAAACATTTACATAGCTCACCATAACTCTTTTTAAGGACAGTCATTCGGCAAGTCAGGGTTCCCCGTGGGGAAGGCAAGAAAAACGAAGTCCCCCGCGAGAAGGCATCTGACATGTCTTTCATTTGCCAGCACACTCCAAAGTAAACGGATGCCCATCAATTCCTCCGGAGACACAAAAGAAAGAAAACGGACGTCAATTGTTTTTTTTCTAAAAAAAATAAAAGAAAGACACGAGGGATCCTCCTCCTTAACCACATTCCTGACGCTGGCCGCGTCACTTGGACGTGGGCGAATTACCAGTAAATCAGATGACTCAGACCGTTGCAGTCATGCGCCCCTTGACTCGCTTCTGTTTTATTTTCTTTTTTATTTTTCAAGAGTACTACTCACGCAAGACTTGCACCCCTGAAACGGGTGCTACTCGTGCGATTGCACGAGGGGTGGAGCGAATGGAAAGCATCGATCAGACCCTTCGCCCACTCGCAGCGCAAGTAATTTTCAATACAAATTTATCCCCTTTATCGTCAAAAACTTACGTCCTCGCACGAATTGCACATTGGCACGAAATGCCATTAGTCACACAAAAAAAGGTGCCGAGCCATAAATTATACACGTATATTTCGGTCAAAGCGAGGCGTTCCGTGTCATGCTTTCCAAGAGAGTACAGCGCGGCGCGAGATTTGGTCGGGGCGAGCAAAAAAGAAAAAAACAACGAATTGCACGAAATTGGTATAATCATTCAAGAGCTAATACACCCCGTAGATCTGGGGTTGCGCAGCTACGCGGACGTTTAAAAATCGACGTTATGCCTCAGAAAAATTAGTCATGAAAAAAATCCAATTAAAAACAGACCACCTCCATAATCAGACAATGCTTGGAATTTCATGCCAACACATTTTGATACCGGTATCGTCGAGGAATTGCCATACTGACCCAAGGCACGCAGGTCATAAATATGTGCGATGACCGATATTTCAAGCATCAACGACTCACGTGCGGGAATTAAAATATCAATCGATTCGTCAGATTATTGATCCGAAAGGAATGACTGCGGTTCCCAGTGCACCCTCGTTGACACCATACCCTCTCCATATACATATTTACGCCACTCTGCGAACCATCGCAAAGGCATTAAACAGGGGTTAGGCTGTCACAAATATGTGTTGTCAAAAAGAAAATTGAGCAATGGAAAATTACGCATGAAATGGTTGACGTAATTTTTCACTAAGTATTAACCCTTTTATTGCTGTGTAAATGACGCGAGGGTTGTGTATGAATGTGTGCACACACCAACATTTACGTAATCCGTTGCGAGCGACCACAAGGGTGTGAGGCATGGAGGTGAAAGATGTACACACATGCATTGCAATCAAGAAGTACAATTCTACTAATTTATGGAAACATGTCAACTATGCATTCATGAAACAAGTACAACTAAATGGTATATATAGTAATTTGATAATTATAGATAAAATAAAATAAATTGATAATTATTGATAAATAAATAAATATTAATAAATTATTGATAATTGATAAAGGCACTCCTTTAGAACATTGATTTCTAATTCCCAAGAATGAATGACTAGCTAGGTGACTTAACGTGGAATCCATTAAATATCTTGGAATAAGACTGACACATGATCTTTCCTGGGGTAAACACATTCGTGAAATAATGGGTCAAGCGAATCGTAAACTGGGATTCGTCAAAAGAGTACTGGGTAAATGTGACGATCATGTACGAGAAATCAGCTACTTTGTCCTTGTAAGACCTCATTTGGAATATGCTGCCAGTGTATGGGATCCCTACGATATCGGTCTAAATAACCTTTCCTCGTCCTTTTTTCCTCGTACTATTAGGGACATGAATAACGGTAAATGTATCCAGTACGAGTGTAGCAATGGATAACATTGGTAGCTGCATGTTGGTATAAGGACTTAAAGCTAACCCAACTAACAGCAGGTTTTTGCATGTATTCTTTGCTATTTTAATTTTTAATTACAAATTTTATGCATGATATGTAGTGCACGTTTGGTGTGAGTTCACCCCCTGCCACACACCTTTATGGTGGCTTGCAGGGTATTATGTAGATGTAGATGAGTTAGTAGGTTAAAACATGCTTTACGCACTGCAGTCCACTCCAAAAATAATTTTCATACTTTACTAAATTGCCTACTGGGTTCTCTTATGGTATAAAGGATATTAATAATTGCCCAAATGACGACAGGAATGGTATCATTATTTTAAACATTTATTTGCACGTTTTTAAAAGTTAATTATGATGAGTCCTTCCCACAAAATGCAAATACTTAATCTCGAATTGAGAAATTGTACTAATAAATACTATATACGGACCGCGTAGTGCATGCTTGAATATTGTTCACTCCATCCAACCATTGAAGTAGCTTCAGAGTATACCGGAGACGCATTTGAATGACAGATAACGAGGAAACTATCGGTCTAAATAACGAACTTGAACGTGTGCAGCGAAGATCGAAAAGATTTGTAAAGGGCCGGGATGATAACCTTATTAGCGTAACCAGTCTATTGAATGAATTAAATTGGGAATCATTGTCAGATCGCACGTTGAAATTTAGACTTAATCTCTTAAACAAATTCCAAGACCATATTTTCAGTGATGATGTTAAAAATATTTTGCGGACCCCAACTTACTATGGTAGACTGGACCATGATCATAAAATTAGAGAAATTGATTGCCGAACTGACAGATTCAAAATGTCCTTTTTCCCTCGCACAATAAGAGATACGAATAACGGTAAATATGTCCTATCGGAGAGTAGCAATGAATAGCATTGGTAGCTGCATGTTGGTATGAGTACTTAAAGCTAACCCTACTAACAGAATGTTTTTGCATGTTTTCTTCGCAATTTCTATCTTTTTTAAATAGTGTAGTTCTGACTACTATATTAATACTATTCCTTTTTTATGCATGATATGTAGTGCATGTTTGGTGAGCAATCACCCCCTGCCACACACCCTTGTGGTGGCTTGCAGGGTATTATGTAGATGTAGATGTAGATGAGGAAACATTGGAAAGGTCTAGCCAGTATTGGAGATGATTTGAACGATGAAGGAGAAAACAGCGTTGCAAACACACAATTTTCAAATAGAAATCATGGAGATGTGAATAGGAAACTCAGGTGATAAATGTAAGGACAAAGAATACGTGATCGAGGGAGCAGTGTGAGGATATGGTGGAATGATATCCTAAAATATCGCGTCAACGACTCCGAGAGATATGGCGTTTCGACTTCCATTGTCCTCCGGAGAAAGGACCAGGACGTTCAACCGGCGAAGGAGCCTCGGGTCAGGTTGAATTTAGACGAGCTCCGCGCATGACAAAAATCAACTCCAAAATACGTGCTGCTACTTTATAAAAGGGTTCGAAAATTTATAATTTTTTTCCCCGAGCCCAAGGCGAGTCCGGTCGCGACAAGCACGTTCCGACGCGCGCATAAATCAAAACGACGAGGGAATCCATGAGGGTTTTTTTTATTAAATGTTATTTTCTCTTTCCGTACACGATGGGGTGTCGAACGCGCTCCTCTTATACCTGAGACGCCAGAACGGTCGTTTTTTGAATGTGAAATAAACCCTCTCGGATGTGATATAGTGCGACGATGCGTTCAAAATATTTTGAGAACTCGTCGGGAGTTTTCACGGTCGATTTGATGAAGAAACTACTAGATTAGAGATTATATAAAATGGGCAGGTAAGGATCGAATGAAAAGTCCTCTCTTATCGTGAACCAATGAGTTATCACATTAAGCATCGGATTGTTACATGTAATGAAGGTAGCAAAAATTGTACCACTCATATCTAAAATAAACTTCTCTACACAACACGCTACGAGAGTGTGTGGCAGAAAGTGACTGCACACCAGGCATAAATTATCGACGAGTAACATCTACATAATACCCCGCAAGCCACCGTAAAGGTGTGCAGCAGGGGGTCAATTCACACCAAAACACATTATATATCACGCATAAAAGGTATTAGTAAGTAAGTGTATTCTAGTCTAAACTTAACAGTAAAAAAAAGCAAACATGCGAAAATATGCTGTTAGTTGGGTTAGCTTAAATCCCTGATACCACCATGCAACTACCTATGCTATCCGTTACCGCACTAGTATATATATATATATATACTATAGTATATACAATAGTATATATATATATATATATATATATATATATATACTATTGAACATATTTACAGTTATTCATATCCCTAATTGTACGAGGTAAGAAGGTCATTTTGAATCTGTCGGTTCTGAAATCAATTTCTCCAATTTGATGATCACGGTCCAATCTACTATATTAAGTTGGAGTCCGCAAAATAGTTTTAACGTCATCAGTTAAAATACTGCCTCGGAATTTAGTCAAGACAAAAAGTCTAAATTTCAACCTACCTATTGCAAGAGGAAATTCTCTTTCTGAACTCCGTGTGTCTAGGGGTATGGTTCACTTAGGGAGCGAGAGGTGATGAGCTCAAACTCTAATTTCCGAATGGTGATTTTGGGTGATGCATCCTATTATCCCCTCGTATCTTCGGGAATAAAGGAAAATATTAAATAAGCAAAGATATTGTGTTCATTTCTTACAACTAGAAGTTGTTTGATGATTTTTCACCCCCTACAATATACCTCATCAGGGTACTCCGTAAATGTAGATGAGTTAAAAGCTTTCCTTCTTATTTTTCATGAAGCTTTGTCTCATGTACCCAATAAATGTTTTTTCTGGTACAAGCTTTTCACTCCACGGCACAAATGTTTTAGTGACTTTTACCTCTGTAGTCTTTAGTCGCTTAAACCCCAGCCACACTCCCTCGAGGAGGATGTAGTCCACTTATAGTTGACGTAAAACCTCGGAGTTGAGAGAAAACGGGGGATTGGGAGAAGTTAAGGGGGGGAGGAAGAAAGTGATTCTCTCCTTTTCCCCAAGAAAGCGAAAGAGCGAGAGAAGAGAATGGGGGGAGAAGAGAAAAAAGACCAATTCCGAAACAGTTTGATAGAGCTATCTCCCGGTGCTGAAGAGGGGGAAGGAAAGAGAGAGAGGAAATTTGGTAGGATGGGGGGAGGGAAGGAGGAAATTCCCCGCAAATCAACGGGCGCCGGGGAGTGGCAGACGAGAGAAATATTTACATTCACCGAATTGCTAATTATAACTTACGTTGGTATGGAACACACACATGCTCCGCTGGACAAAAACCGTGAAAAATGCTTTCCTCCACGCTTCCCCTCACTCCCTCTCGCCTCACGCGCACGGACAGACACACGAAAAAATCTCCCCTTTCCTCTCTCCCACCCAACAGTCAACTGACAGAACCTCCCATCTCCCCTCACCAACTCCTTTCCACTCCCCCTCACAAGCTAGCAAGCATGGCACTCTCCTGAGTAGCTGAGTGGTGAGGTTGGGGGAATGGGAGTGTGGTAGGAGGGAAGGAAGGGGTTTGGGTGTTCAACCCCCCTCCCTCCCCCTTCGCTCTTCTCTCTGGTGGTAAGACCTTCGACCACAAGACGCCTTTCCCTCCCCTCCCCCACTCCACTCAAACCCTTTAAAAACTCCCCAACACAGTCCACCCTCCCTCTCCTCCGTCGGAGCATAAACGAAATGGAATACCCCGTCAGAAATGTGCTTGAGTTGTATTCTGGATGTAACCATCAATACGCAACGTGAAATATTTAACAGCCAACAGGATTTAATATATTTTCTCCCCATCTCTTTTTTCCCTCCCATTCTTTTTTCCCTCCTTAATCTTCTTCCTTTCACCCACCTCTCCCCCTGTCTCACCCTTCCCATCCTCGCGACCAGATCTCAACTTCTTCTCGAGCGCTAACTCGGAGCCCCACCCCACCAAGCCTTCTCCTCCTCCCACCGATTCCTCCGAGAGCCAGGACCGGTTTCCTAACCCATCTCTTTATCCAGAGACTCCACAATCTCCCCTCCTCATCTCTCACCTCCTATTCCCACCACACTTCTCTACGCCTTGTTTGTCCACAACGAGACCCATCAACTTCTTTGGCCTCCTCCTCCTCCCTTCCCCGTTTCCTGCCTTCTCCTCCTCCTCCTCCCATCCATTCTCTCCCTTTTAACCTTCCCTTCCTAACTCCACCTCACTCTCCGGGATGGAGGAACGCCTTCCTCGCTCGAAGAAATCTCACCCCACCCCAAGGCACCCAACCCACCCCCCTCGCATAACGACGGACACCTACATCCCCTCGTGTTCCATCGTACACTCTTCTTTATAAACCTTTCCTTATATCACCTCCTCCCTCCCACTCATCCTCCGCAGTAACTACCCCTCCCCAAGGACTCCTCTTCGTAGCACAGCCCCCCTCCTTCTCTTCGCCACCCCTGGCTGGCCGCTCTCTGCCACCTCAACCATCTCGTAGTCACGACCAGCTTTTTCCACCCCGATGGTCTCTCTCCTCTGCCAGGTGAGCCTGAGGCCAAGGGGAGGCGTGGGGGGGGAAAAAGTTCGAGAGGTTGTAATGGTGGCTGAGTTGGTTGGTTCACTTTCTCGCAGCCACTACCCCTCCCCCCTCCTCAAGACCTGAGGAACTGGCGTGGAGGGTGAGGGTTCTGGGAATATGTGCGTGCGACTCGTGTGTTGGTTTAGGGAATAGGCTTCGCTTTCGGCTGGCTGGGCGGTTATAAGCTAGCAGCCTTCCTTCCCACTTCTCTCTCCCTTTCCCCCTGCGGCTTCTGCCTTCCTGGCTCGGCTGCCGGCCTTCTCCGTCTCTCGGTGCTGTCGCCCGTCGTTCCTGCCTCCAGATGGCCTCTTGCTCGCTTTCCTGCTTTCTTCCCGGGCAATGGCGCGAGAGTGCATTTAAGCACGCATTTCACCCACGTCCCGCCAACAGCACCCACTCGGCACGCTCCGTTCCCAGCGGACCTTGGGTGTCTCGCTTCGTTCGGCCTCCATCCACATCTGCATAGTTTACACAGTAGGCCAGCGCAAAGAAGTGTGGCAGAGGGATGTTTTTGCACAACGGACATGCACTTTAAACGTGCACAATTCCATATTTGGTAGGTCTTTTGCCTGTTCAAATTACGGTCAACATATTAACTCGTACACAAAATGTGTCGGGGTTTACGCGGTGGAAAATCTACATCTACGCCATACCCTGCAAGCCACCGCGAGGGTGTTTGACAGGGGGTGAAGGCAATCAAATAAATTAACATTTTGGTTAAATATTTTTTTTGATACTTTGTTTGATATTTTGATACTTTGTTATTCCACATAAATTTATTGCAAATAAATTTATGTGGAATAACAAAGTTTTCGCTTACATTTAATCAAAATGTTAAGCAACTTCCACCAAGTTTCGCCTGACGCTATGAATTCAAATAAATGAAATTATAAACGTATCGGTACGACAATCTATCTCTCTTATCTTGTTTATTTGATCAACCCTAGCATAATACACAGTCTAACGTCATGTTTAAACAAATCGGCGTCGAATGATTCGAGAAATATACCACATATTTGCTTCTAGAGTTTGGGCCCTAGGTGGGGCCTAGCAAGTGAAAACATCCCCTTCCTCTCTTTTTCTCGTTTGGGTCCCTCCATCCTCCAGCATTCCTGCGGCAATCCCCTCCCCACCAAGCGCCACACGCGAATCCTTTAACCACCTCTCTTTCTTTCTCCCCCCTCTCCCTCTTTCAGCGTCTGAAAGGCTCGTTAATTGATTCCTCGCACGGTTTACGTTCAGGCGTACACGAGGTAAAACGCGACCGGATTTCGAGGAGCGGGAAACAAAGACGTCTCAGGAGGCGCTCTTCGACCCGACTTACCGTGCCGAACTGTTCCGAGGGTCCCCCCGCTTAAAGGTTTTTCCACCCGGTTTGCTTCTTTCGAAGCCTTTTATTTTTTCATTCCCCTTCAACGCGATTTTGCCCTCCGACGGCGTTTGTTTCCGCGATCGCGGGGCGGTGTTTGCCTTCCAGAAAACCTGGCTGCTGCCAGAATTTATCGAGCCCGAATCGTATTTTTGCAGGGTAAAATCTCAACTAGGTGAATTTTTAGTCCACGTATACAGTGCGATTGTACCTCGCAAATTAACAGTGACAAGAGTCCCCAACCGTCTTATAGAAATTAGCACTCATATTATATCTATATCTACGACATACCCTGCAAGCCACCTCGAGGGTGTGTGGCAGGGGGTGCATCCACACCAGGAACAATGACACAACAAACAAAAATGAACACCACAAAGCAAACACTACACCTTTAAAAGTAATTGGGGAAAAAAGAAGAAAAACTACCGAATCCCAATCATGTAGGACACACCCATGAATACCATGCATGCCTTGAAACCCGACACCAATTTCATAGATACTCATGCATGCAAAAAAAGGCATTGCATGCAAGTCACACGTTGATTTGAACATGCAGGTAATTAAAAAAATACTATCGACCTACTCTGAATATTACCTCTATAATTATTACCGATTTACGCGATGTTTAACGTTCTGATCATGAATCGTACGCGGAAAATCTGATAGAAGACATTGAGGACCGATGCTCATTCAACCTTCTATTGAGGTCGCAAAATGACTTCCAAGATGGCCAGTGTACACAAACCTTCCAGAACCTGTGTAGGAGAGGACTAAAGCCTTCTATCACCACAAAAGGAGTACACTTTAAAGTCGCAAAATCAATGTAGTAGAGTATGATACGTTAACTGAATCAAACTAAATACCTATATTTCAATTTTCGATTCCTGTTATTCCTATTTCAGAATGCCCATCACTACGGAAAATTGCACCAGCAGTGATGATGTTAAAAATATTTTACGAACCCCAACTTACTATGGCAGACTGGACCATAATCATAAAGTTAGAGAAATTGATTGCCGAACTGACCGATTCAAAATGTCCTTTTTCCCTCGCACTATTAGAGATACGAATAACGGTAAATATGTCCTATCGGAGAGTAGCAATGAATAGCATTGGTAGCTGCATGTTGGTATGAGTACTTAAAGCTAACCCTACTAACAGAATGTTTTTGCATGTTTTCTTTGCAATTTCTATATTTTTTAAATAGTGTAGTTCTGACTACTATATTAATACTATTCCTTTTTTATGCATGATATGTAGTGCATGTTTGGTGAGCAATCACCCCCTGCCACACGCCCTTGTGGTGGCTTGCAGGGTATTATGAAGATGTAGATGTCATGTAATCCCAAACCAGCCTCCGATTGTTTTGCGGATTTGCAATGGCTTGTATTATATATGCATGCCACATTTTTTCGAATCTGATAGAATTAGTGTTCAACCAGAAGGTTGAACTCACCACGTGGTAGAGCTCACCACGTATTAAGCCAATGGCATGTGAATTCACACTTAAGGGGAGTTGGGGAGCTAGTTCCTTTCCCAGGGCCACCTGCTCTTTCCTACGAAGTTCTGACTCGAATAAAATCGAATCGGGATGATTTTGCGTGGTGTTCAGAAAGGCTAAAGGCGCGGGATTTGAACCCGGGATCCTCCGGTCAGTAGAACAGCGCTCTATCCACTAGGCCACTACGACCCCCCTCCCTGATAGAGTTCATAAAATAAAAAGATCCGTATTCTTCCGTTCTTCGATTCGTCATGTAGTTCTCAAGAAACCCACTCACCTTTCTGGTGGTTTGCAGAGTATTATGTAGATGTAAAATTTTATGCGAAAAACTATGCATGAATATTTTTGACTTAAGTATTTTTCTTGCTGTTTTGTTGGACTCAATGCCGTTAGAGAGATAGGGACAGGCCCGAGAACTAATTAATCTAATTCGCAAGTACTTATATGTGTAACAGTGGCTTGAAATTTGATGGTGTCGAAGGTCGACACCCCTATGGTAATGGATTAGTGTCGAATTGTGAGGAACCACCGTTGACTGAAAGCAAAATTCCGTCATTGATGCCCATATCATATCAATCTCATCAGTTAGTAGCCATATTGCTGGTTATCTTGGTCGAGCTTGGTTCGTTGATCGTGGTTGAGCTTGGTCAAATGCTGGTTATACTGATTGTCATTTAAGCATGAAAAAATACTTGTCAAGAATCTATAATACCTATCCAAACTTTCCCTTGTACCATGGTTCTATTTTGCCATCCCACTGGCGGTGCCATCCCCCTACCACAAACCCTCGCGGTGGTTTGCAGGGTATTGCGTAGATGTAGATGGTAGTCTATCACTGTCCCTATATGTGCGCGCTAAAGAAACTTCTTGAACCTCTGCTATCTACTTCCATATGAAATCCATTGCTATCTACCTCTCTAATGATATGTTAATGGACGAACCTGCCGTAATGTGCTGAAGTTATTCATACATGGATATGAATTGCGGTAAATATGCTCAATCCTAGTGTATCAATAGGTAGCTGCATGTCGGTAAAAGGACTTGAAGCTAACACAAATAACAGTATGTTTTTGCATGCTTGCTTTGCTATTTTTATCTTTTTTAAATATTGAAGTTTAGACTAGTGTATTATTACTAATCCTTTTTTATGCATGATATGTAGTGCATGTAAGGTGAGAATTCACCCCTTGCCACACACCTTTATGCATTGTGCATAAAGCAGCTTACCTATGGCTTGCAGGGTATTATGTAGATGTACATGTATGTGCACTTGCGAATCTAATGCAGACACGAAAAAAGACTAACCCAATTTATATATCTTGACTACCTCTCCCGTAGCTCCAATTATTTGTTTGGTGATAACTGCATAGAAATGGCTGCTGACCACATCATGGCAGCCCTTTCACTAGGAGTTAACACCGCTCATGCAAAATCAATTTTGCGCAAAACAATAAATTCAATGCATCTATATGCACATAATATTCTGCAAGCCACCATATAGGTGGGTGACAGGGGTGAATTCACACCAAGCATACATTATATCATCCATAAAAAGGATTTTAATTGCATTTAAATCTAAACTTCACAATTTAAAAACAAAGATAAAATTAAGCGAAGCAAGAAGTAAATGACTCTATTATGTACTTGTTTGGCGATCTTCACCTTCTGCCGCACACCATCGCGGTGGCTCGAAGGATATTACGTAGATAAATACTATCTCAATGATGAATGACTTTTATTTCAACCTGTCTGCGTATGTCTCTGTATTTTTATCTACTTGATCTAACGCCACGTAAAATGGGGTACTTTTGCTACGGCGGCAGGCTAAATTTTTGTTGGAGTGTATGCATTTTAGCTTAATCGCATTGTAATCGAACTTAATCGTAGTGTAATCGAATGCCCTCTCCTAGTTCAGATGCAGATGAGCCATATTTTACGCCGCGTGCGTTTGCTGTCAAATTCCCTCCCGCGTATATAGAGAGTTAGCATCCGAAATTTCCCCCTACCTTGAAATAGTATTTAATAAATCCCTGACCGAACACGTCGTACCGATAGACTGGAAAGCAGCCGATGTAACACCCATTTTTAAAAGTGGCGATAGGGAGCAGCCATCTAACTACAGACCTATATCCCTCACATCCATTTCATGCAAGGTCCTAGAACATATAATTGTCAGCTCAGTCATGGGACACCTAGATAGCCAAAATTTATTGTCCAATGTCCAGCATGGCTTCCGAAAGAGCAGATCGTGTGAAACTCAACTTGCTCTCTTTTCCCACGATATTTTAATTTCTGGCGAAAATAATATTCCAGTGGATGCTATATTTCTCGACTTCAAGAAGGCTTTTGACAAGGTTTCTCACAGCAAACTAATTTTGAAGTTAAAATCTTATGGGTTAGACAGTAACATTATATCATGGATTAATGATTTTCTGCATGATCGGGTTCAAAGGGTTGTTTTGGACGGTGTTTCCTCACCGGCAATTAAAGTCACTTCGGGTGTCCCACAAGGTAGTGTGATAGGTCCACTCCTATTCCTTTTGTATATTAATGATATCCAAAAGGTGGTAAAAAGTAAGCTTCGTCTGTTTGCCGATGACGCAGTAGTGTACAGGGAAATTCTATGCCCGAATGATAAGTGAGTGTAAGTCCTATCCTACCTCCTGTTGTTGCTAGGGCAATTAGTTAAGTGCCTACGTGCTGGTGATTATTGATTTTTAAATCTTATTGCTGAGTCCTTTAGAGTTCTATTGTAGTCATTTCTTAGTGTATACTGAATTGTGTAAAGAATCTAGGTACTTTCTGTTCCTTGTATTAATATATCTGAAGTTTATTTATAATCGAATAGTACTGCTTCCAACGTAGTTCATCCATAGCTTAGTGGTTGTAATTTATACTATATAGTCTTTACATAGCTTAGTTTTCGGGGGAAAGCGTGATTAGGATGGCTTTGAATCGGTCTTCTGTCGTGACGCTCGATAATTCAGGCGAATGCGCGGCTCTAAGGGCCCGTATCGCCGAGTTGGAGAGAATCGTGTCGGAGCTCCGTTCGAAGGTAGAAGGGAGGGTTTCTGTCTCCGAGAGTGCTGGAGTTTCGGGTGGACTCATTAGTGAGGATCCAACCGTCACTACACCGCTCAGTGAAGAGGTAGCGCCAGCCCCTAAGCCCGATGAGTGGAGGGTAGTTACTCTGAGTAGCGGAGGTGTAAGGCTGCGGCGCGGAGCGGAGTTTGCAGAGGCAACTCCTCTCCCCGTCTCAAATAGGTTTCAGGCGCTTCCTATGGATGTCGCCGAGATTCCTGCAGCCGGCCCCGTCGCTACTCCGAGAGCTCTACCGAGGAGAAGCCGTCAGAGTGGGAAGGGGGGGATGCTAGTGATAGGGAGTAGTAACGTTCGGCGTGTGATGGCTCCTTTGCGGAGAAGGGCAGACCGCGAGGGTGTTAGCCAGGGCTTAACGTCTTGGTGCATCCCCAGTGGCGGTATTCCTCAGGTGACGAAGGCGATGGGAGCGGCGGTTGCGGGCACGAAGTGCTCTAGGCTGCAGGTCGTGGCCCACGTAGGCGTCAACGATGCCACCGACCGCAGACCCGAGGAGATTCTGCATTCCTTTAAGGAATTGAACTCTGAGGTGAAGCGGGTAAGTGAAGTCGCGGGCGTTGAAATGGCGCTTTCGATTTGTAGTCTGGTCCCGAGGATCGATCGTGGACCTCTGATTTGGCGTCGAGTGGTAGACATAAATCAGAGGCTACGCCGTTTCTGTAAGGACATTGGAGCCTCCTTCGTTGACCTTCTGCCGTCGCTTCGGTCGTGTAGACACCCGTTAAACCGCTCTGGAGTTCATTACACTCCGGACGCCGCCAAACGCGTGGCGGATAGGGTATTAGATCATTGCAGGCCTTTTTTAGGGTAGATGGTAGGGTAGAGAGTAGGTCATGTAGTGGGGTAAATAACTTCTCGTTGCCAGTCGCTTTATCGGCTAACATTCATGAAAGCAGAATTGAACCTCAAAATACTTCAGACATGACTAGAGCTCTCCCTTGTAGCCTTAATAACAGTCGAGGTGAAAATATTTCCGTTGCGGTAGTTAATTGCCGAAGTCTTAAAAACAAGATACCTGAGTTCCATCACCTTATTCATACTACTGATGCAGATGTAATTATAGGAACTGAAAGTTGGCTGACAGATGACATTCCTGACTCAGAAATATTCCCCAAATCTTTTAAAATATATAGAAAAGATAGACATAACAGAGCAGGTGGTGGTGTTTTCATTGCAGTCAAGAACTCAATCATTAGCAAAGCAGTTACATTTCCAGACAACCCCTTAGAATGTGTTTGGTGTTCATTAACATGCCCTAAATCCAGATCAATATCTGTCTGCGCCTTCTATAGGCCCCCAAACACTGATGTTGAGTCATTATTAGAACTGGGAAACCAGATAAATACAATAATGTCCCGTAACAGCGAACGTAATATAATAATAGGTGGAGATTTCAATGCACCATCAATAGACTGGAGAACATACTGCTTCAAAGCTGGAGGAAGGGACAAAGACATTTGTGAGACTCTATTAGATGTTTTCTCCAATAACTCCCTGACACAATTAGCTACAGCACCTAATAGAGGGGACAACACTCTTGATTTACTGGCAACCAATATCCCACAACATGTGACAATGATTGACACGGTTGATGGAATCAGTGACCACAGAGTTATAACTGCAAAACTCTCGCTATCTTTAGATAAAAATTTTAAACAAAAAAGAAAGTTTTACATTTTTAAAAGAGCAGACTTTGCTAACTTTAAAATTTATTTAAGAGATTCCTTATCGGATTTCAAAAAGTCTTCCATAAAGGTATGTACCAACGATTCATGGAAGTCGTTCATTAATATCATGCGCTCTGGGATCAACAGATTTATCCCTTGTAAATTCAAAAAAGAAAGCACTGAACCTAGGTGGTACAATGCCGAAGTGAGAAAATCCCTGAGACGGCAGCGAATATGTCATGCTAAAATGAAAAAAATTAGTAAACATATGCCCACTGATGAGCGTAATGTAATTATTGAAAATTATAAAATTTCAAAATCCACTGCAAAGTCAGCCCTTAGTAATGCATTTGCAGAATTCAAAAGAAAAACACTTGGGGAACAATTGAAAGAAAATCCAAAAGTCTTCTGGTCGTACGTAAGGGAAGTGCAAGGCCATAAGTCTGCCGTCCATTCACTTAAAAATGATAGAGGTGAAATGACCACAAACACACTCGACAAAGTTAGCTTGCTAAATTCCTTCTTCCAAACCGTTTTTAACCCACCTTCCGGGGATTCAACTATCGTGTTACCTGACCTCTTTCAGCGGTTGATGAAACCAATTGACATTTCCTGTAATGGTATTGAAAAATTACTTAAAGATATAAGCCCCAACAAATCTCCTGGCCCTGATCAAATTCCCTCCCGCGTGTATAGAGAGTTAGCATCCGAAATTTCCCCCTACCTTGAAATAGTATTTAATAAATCCCTGACCGAACACGTCGTACCGATGGACTGGAAAGCAGCCGATGTAACACCCATTTTTAAAAGTGGCGATAGGGAGCAGCCATCTAACTACAGACCTATATCCCTCACATCCATTTCATGCAAGGTCCTAGAACATATAATTGTCAGTTCAGTCATGGGACACCTAGATAGCCAGAATTTATTGTCCAATGTCCAGCATGGCTTCCGAAAGAGCAGATCGTGTGAAACCCAACTTGCTCTCTTTTCCCACGATATTTTAGTTTCTGGCGAAAATAATATTCCAGTGGATGCTATATTTCTCGACTTCAAGAAGGCTTTTGACAAGGTTTCTCACAGCAAACTAATTTTGAAGTTAAAATCTTATGGGTTAGACAGTAACATTATATCATGGATTAATGATTTTCTGCATGATCGGGTTCAAAGGGTTGTTTTGGACGGTGTTTCCTCACCGGCAATTAAAGTCACTTCCGGTGTCCCACAAGGTAGTGTGATAGGTCCACTCCTATTCCTTTTGTATATTAATGATATCCAAAAGGTGGTAAAAAGTAAGCTTCGTCTATTTGCCGATGACGCAGTAGTGTACAGGGAAATTCTATGCCCGAACGATAAAGAATATTTAAATATTGACCTACAAGCAATTGAAACTTGGTGTGATACATGGCAGTTAGAATTAAACTTTAAGAAATGTCTTGTAATGAATTTTTGGAAAAAGAATAGCTCTCCTCCTACCACTTACAAAATAAGTAATAATGAATTAACTAACGTGGAATCCATTAAATATCTTGGAATAAGACTGACAAATGATTTTTCCTGGGGTAAACACATTCGTGAAATAATTGGTCAAGCGAATCGCAAACTGGGTTTCATTAAAAGAGTATTGGGTAAATGTGACGATCATGTACGAGAAATCAGCTACTTTTCCCTTGTTAGACCTCATTTGGAATATGCTGCCAGTGTATGGGATCCCTACGAAATCGGTCTAAGTAATGAACTTGAACGTGTGCAGCGAAGATCGGCAAGATTTGTAAAGGGACGATACGATAATTATATTAGCGTAACCAGTCTATTAAATGAATTGAAATGGGAATCATTGTCAGATCGCAGGTTGAAATTTAGACTTAATCTCTTCCACAAATTCCAAGGCAATATTTTCAGTGATGATGTTAAAAATATTTTACGAACCCCAACTTACTATGGCAGACTAGACCATGATCATAAAGTTAGAGAAATTGATTGCCGAACTGACCGATTCAAAATGTCCTTTTTCCCTCGCACAATAAGAGATACGAATAACGGTAAATATGTCCTATCGGAGAGTAGCAATGAATAGCATTGGTAGCTGCATGTTGGTATGAGTACTTAAAGCTAACCCTACTAACAGAATGTTTTTGCATGTTTTATTTGCAATTTCTATCTTTTTTAAATAGTGTAGTTCTGACTACTATATTAATACTATTCCTTTTTTATGCATGATATGTAGTGCATGTTTGGTGAGCAATCACCCCCTGCCACACACCCTTGTGGTGGCTTGCAGGGTATTATGTAGATGTAGATAAAGAATATTTAAATATTGACCTACAAGCAATTGAAACTTGGTGTGATACATGGCAGTTAGAATTAAACTTTAAGAAATGTCTTGTAATGAATTTTTGGAAAAAGAATAGCTCTCCCCCTAGCACTTACAAAATAAGTAATAATGAATTAACAAACGTGGAATCCATTAAATATCTTGGAATAAGACTGACAAATGATCTTTCCTGGGGTAAACACATTCGTGAAATAATGGGTCAAGCGAATCGCAAACTGGGTTTCATTAAAAGAGTATTGGGTAAATGTGACGATCATGTACGAGAAATCAGCTACTTTTCCCTTGTTAGACCTCATTTGGAATATGCTGCCAGTGTATGGGATCCCTACGAAATCGGTCTAAGTAATGAACTTGAACGTGTGCAGCGAAGATCGGCAAGATTTGTAAAGGGACGATACGATAATTATATTAGCGTAACCAGTCTATTAAATGAATTGAAATGGGAATCATTGTCAGATCGCAGGTTGAAATTTAGACTTAATCTCTTCCACAAATTCCAAGGCAATATTTTCAGTGATGATGTTAAGAATATTTTACGAACCCCAACTTACTATGGCAGACTGGACCATAATCATAAAGTTAGAGAAATTGATTGCCGAACTGACCGATTCAAAATGTCCTTTTTCCCTCGCACAATAAGAGATACGAATAACGGTAAATATGTCCTATCGGAGAGTTGCAATGAATAGCATTGGTAGCTGCATGTTGGTACGAGTACTTAAAGCTAACCCTACTAACAGAATGTTTTTGCATGTTTGCTTTGCAATTTCTATATTTTTTAAATAGTGTAGTTCTGACTACTATATTAATACTATTCCTTTTTATGCATGATATGTAGTGCATGTTTGGTGAGCAATCACCCCCTGCCACACACCCTTGTGGTGGCTTGCAGGGTATTATGTAGATGTAGATGTAGATGCTGTCCTATTGAACAAGCAGCAGGAGCATGGCCGTCTCTCATCTCTTATGTGAAAATAATTTAATGGCGCAAATGACTTAAATTCCTTGTGAATGACATTTTTATGGTAGAGGTGGTGGCGTTCATGCTGTTAAAATGTCGCTGATGGTAAATGATACGCGGCGCTCTTCAAATTATTTACTTAACTGTATATAACGAGCTGTTCGACAGACTCGCTTCCGAACCGTCAATGAAAAGATATCTCGAGACTTTTTATGCTCAGCTGGAAGGTATCGTCAAGCGAGAAGGGTGTGATAATTTTGACGAGGCAGCAGCTGGCTGGAAGTTTTGGTCCATAGTGCGTTGTAGAATAAGTCTTTTTGTGTACACAAATAAATATTGTTGCACAATTCATAATTGGTCATCATTATTTCCTAGAGATGAAATCCAAGTATGCAATTTGAGCTTTTTTTCATTTCATTAAAAACTCTGAAAATGAGGAGAATAGGTGATAACTGTATAGAAATGGCTGCTGGCCACATCATGGCGGCTGATTCACTAGAAGTTAACACCGCTCAAGTAAAATCAAATTTTTTGCAATTTGATGACTCATATGTATAAAATATGCATCTATATATACATAATATCCTGCAAGCCACCATAAAGGTGGGTGGCAGGGGGTGAATTCACACCAAACATACATTGCATATCATCCATAAAAAGGATCAGTAATTACATTTTAAACTACACAATTAAAAAAAAAACAAAATTTTGCGAAGTAAGCTTGTAAATACATTCTGCTAGTTGGGTTAGCTTTAAGTCTTTATACCAGCATGTAGCTACCTATGCTATCCACTGATACGCTTGCATTTATACTATTGGATATATTTACAGCTTTTCATATCCCTAATTGTACGAGGAAGGAAAGACATTTGGACTCGTGTCTGTTTGGCAATCAATTTCTCTAATTGTATGATTGTGGTCCAGGCGACCAGAATCAGTTTGAGTTCGCAAATTGTTTATTTTTGATTTTTAAGGCATATTTTATGTAATTAAATACGTCAAAACTATATTGCACATATTGAATGAGAAGCAGTAACTTTGTAATTCCACTTGTATTTATTGCAAACGACCTAGATTTCGACGTAGCACGTCATCATCAGGAGATGATGACCTGATGATCACCTGATGATGACGTGCTACGTCGAAACCTAGGTCGTTTGCAATAAATACATGTGGAATTACAAAGTTACTTCTTCTCATTCAATATGCTAAGCAAATTCCATGAAGTCACGCCTGAAACAACGGAATATATTGCACATATTCGACGGTTTTCTCTACATAATCAACAATAACGCTCATTTAACGCAGGCAACAAAACATTTCAAATTTGAAATTCTCGGTATTTGATGCGATGTGTTTACTCCATTTCACTTCCTTCTCCCTAGGGAAGTAAGAAAAACCAAATAGTTGGGCGCTTTTAATACGAGACGAAGGAGAACAAAAGCCAATCTGAGACGACTAACAGAGCAGCGCGGGAAAAAAAGGAGTGAAATGAAACTCCTGCTTGTTTCAGGGATATCAATCAATCACCAATACCTCAGGAGAACCACGGGGGGAGATCATTTATTTGGAGTAAGAAGGGGGAGTAGCGGTCGAAAGCTATCGATTTCGCAGCTCCTCTCCGTAAATAAACTCCCCCCGTGGCGAAGTTACGCATTTGGAGCGATGGGGGAACACAAAAATCTTTGGTTGTCTTCTCAGTATTCTGACAAGACTCGCTTCTACGCGCACAAAACGATAACCCCATCTTCCCCGGGTTGATAAATTCCAGCAACGAAAGCCAGCTCCTTCTTCGCATGCGGTATTTTCGGCCTTTCCACGAACGAAGTCGAAAGATGTCTGTTTATAGACGTCTACTCTAAATCAAACAATGCATAATAACCGCTCCCCTAAATGCCTAAAGAACAAAAGATAAGAACCTCATGTTATTCATCCATATAATACCCTGCAAGCCACCGCAAGGATGTGTGCGGTAGGGGAGGAACCATCCATCCCCAGGAAAGCAAAAAGCACCCCCAGGAAAATAGCAGATATACGGTTTTGAGACACGTGAAACGCTGGTTATAAATTACGCATAATTGCCAGTCCTTGCAAAGCGATGCAATTCCTACGGTCCTGAAAAATAGGTGGTAAATACAATCAAGAGATTTGTGCTCGTGTATTCACGATCTGATCTTTATAACCTCAAGGGTGTGTGTCCTTATGAGTTAGTCCAAGAAATGTGCTCAAAAAATTGCCGTAAGAATATCTCATCTTCATCTATGTGATGCTCTTCGAGGCACCGGGAGGGTATGTAGCAGGGGGTGAAGATGACCAAACATATACTATTGACATGCAGCTAGGGTACTACAAGGAAATATGCTAATAATAGGGTTCCATGTAGCTTTATGGATAGTGTCTACGTAGGGATTGGTTGTTAACATATTCATCATGCACTAAGATTATTGTAGGTGGAGAACTCAATAATCCATTGATAGATTGGAAGAACGTTACATCTACATCTAAGTAATACCCTGAAATGAGGCCCTCATCATATGAGAAAGGAACATGTGGAGGTCAGGGTCTGACATCCAGACACTTTGAAATCCCTTTTTCAAATACGTTTTTTTTGTTCAGAACGAAGATATTAAGGCGATGCGCTGCATAACGGTTGAATGCGCTATGCCTTCGGTATGCTTATTAATACTTATCATGTACTTTCAAAAGTTTATAATCTAAGTTCTAGGGACATCTGCGATTACGCAAATTATTATTAGATGTTATATTATACTGTAGTTTCCAATTAATTACCTTCGCAATCCAGGCGAATTCATAGCTAATAACAAATATTGTTACCACGTATTAGCGTATATTTTAGTCGCATACACCTGAGTGTTTGATAACACCTCACCCCCTGCCACATCCTCTAAATGGTTTGCAGGGTTCTCAATAGTTTCACAGATAAATGAAGAGTTTCACCGAACTTTAACGAATACCCTGAAGACATTAAAACACAGGTTGAACCGGGGAAAAAAATCTGGAGACTCTCCGCGAATCAATAAGATGGGTAATAATTATTACTTTATGTAAATATCATTAAAGTAACTGGAAGTTACATATTTTATCATTAACGTGTATTGCGCCATTTAAAAGAGGAAAAGCGGAGCGCTTAAAAACCAGTTTTCGTTACTCAACTGTCAAACACACCCCATACACTCCGTAGTATAAACACTAACCTTGAGTAAACACTCCCTCTATTTTTGAAAATCTGAAACGCCATATTTCGTGTCGGTATCAGAAATGTCTGTCCTTCAACCATGAGAAGTAAGATTTATTGACGCTGCTAAGCATATAGATACGCCCAATCTAAAAAGTGGAAAGAATTATGCAAACATTTCGAAATGTATTCTTATCGGAAGAGTAGCTCCCGAAGGAAAATAACAAGAATATTCATTTTTTATAAGAAGATCGCTTCCTTATGTGAGCAATAAACCTTGTAATGACGATGAGAGCCATAAATATATACACGAGAATGATATTCATATTTGCATGTTTCATTGCACGACCTCCTCCGTTCTGAGTCCACCTACCTACCACGTATACCTACGGCGAGGAATATCGGGAGCAGTCTGAAGTTACGGGCAGATGACGTCACAGGATGCCATATTGAAATTTGTTGTTTTTGCGGACATTCAAAACGGGTTATGTTTTACACAGCTATAAATGACCCAGATTAAGCCCAATTTAAACTCAGATAGTAGTAACGTGCTCAGGAAGACGTGATTTTTCTGCATATGTAAACAATAAAACTTGCAAACCCCCCATTGGTATCATCTACCCCTGCGCAGTCTTCGTGATATTCACCCCTTGCCACACCCCCTCTCGGTGGGTAACAGTGTATTACTTATATAGATGTAGAATACCCAGCGAGCTACCGCGAGGATGTGTGGCAGAGAGTGAAGATCGAAAGGTTGTGCCTCCTTCCGATTAACAGACGGGGAGCGGTTTCATCACAATGTAACACAAAAGAGATTTGATACTACCTTCCAGAAAAATATTAACATTATTTAAAAAATCCTCGTCATTATGAGTCAACATTAACAAGATTAAATTCTTAATAATTTCAGTGAAAAAACAATTCAAATTCGCCATAATGCAATTTTGAGCATTTTCTTTTGTTTATTGATCGGTGCATTCTTCACTTCTAGTACACATTATTTAAAAAAATAACAATATATGGCCCGGGTCGAGCTTACTATTACATCTACATAATAACCTACACACAATAAAGGTGTGTGGCCGGGGGTGAATTCTCACCAAACGTGCACTAAATATCATGCATAAAAAAGAATTAGTATTAATATACTTAACTTTACTATTTAAAAAAGATAAAAATAGCAAAGTAAGAATGCAAAAATATGCTGCTAGTTGGGTTGGCCGTCTATCTTATACCATGCCCTTATACCAACATGCAGCTACCTATGCTATGGATTGATTCACTCGTATTGGACATAATTACTGTTATTCATATCCCTGATTGTACGAGGGAAAAAGGACATTTTGAATCTGTCAGTTAGGCAATCAATTTCTCTAATTTTGTGATAATGGTCCAGTCTGCCATAGTAAGTTGGGGTTCGCAATATATTTTTAACATCATCACTGAAATTATGGTCTTGGAACTTGTTCATGAGATTAAGTCTAAATTTCAACCTGCGTTCTGACAATGATTCCCATTTTAATTCATTTCATTGACTGGTTACGCTAATAAGGTTATCTTGCGGTCCCTTTACAAATCTTGCCGATCTTCGCTGCACACGTTCAAGTTCGTTATTTAGACCGATTTCGCAGGGATCCCATACTCTGACAGCATATTACAAACGAGGTCTAACAAGGGAAGAATCTATTAGGCCTCATAAGAAAATATAATAAGAAAATAATGTAATAAGATAACTATTTAGGCCACATGTGATCTTTCCTTCCGGATTAATTTCCAAGAGAGGTCATCCACTCCCCTTAACTAATGCCTCTCCACCACTAATCCTGCACCAACAAAACTTAGATTAGGTACGCTGCTCGTTCTTGAGCCGTAAATAACTGTCCTCTGCACGCGAGTCACAAAGCCAAAGCCTAGTTCCTCTACATATATATATTCTCTTGGATGCATTAGCAAGAAATCCAAAACGTTCACAGCACCGCCCGAAAGAGCTAACAAAAACTACTTCATGGCTCATGCGCAGGAACACAAAGGGCTGCACATAACACACACAAGTGAGTTTCGTCGCAGAAAGAAGAGAAACCAACCTGAGTATCAAATTATGCGGCGAGCGAGCTGTATATGGGTTCCAGTGCCACCTAGAGAGTGCGACATGAGCAACGATATCACACACGAGGGACGTATTCGTTGACAGACCATGTAGTTGGCTAAAGTATATAGTAAATCTCCTGCAGAATTTTACGCCTATATATTTACATCTACGCAATACCCTGCAAGCCACCGATAAGATGCATGGCAGGAGATGAACCGTCACTAGGTATTCATTTCAGATCGATAGGTTAAATGTAAGCGAGGTATTTTTCCTAAAGATGTTGAAAAATGTATTTCATACACTGCGTATAATGGTAGGTCATATCATAAAGATAGCGCCAATGAGATATATAGTAATAGGGAGAAGTTTAAAATGTATTTTGTTCGCGTGTAATAAGGGGAAATAATGCAGAAATTTGAGTGATATATCTTTCCCTAAAAATGCATTAAAAACCCAGTGTCCAACGGCAGGTCGTATCATAAAAATAATAGTTAGAGTGAAAATTACTTTAAAGAATAACTTTCAGCAATGGCATTTAATTCTTAACGGAACAAATATGGGCGTATTTAAATTTCAGAATCTTGTCCTACACTTCTCAGGATCCGAGAATCCGTTTTCATGAAGAAGTAGTAATGTAGCTCTTGGTTACTTGTAAGTAGTCTATGTGTGGCGATCTTCACCCCGTGCCACACGCCCTCGTGGTGGCTCTTAGTGTATTATGCAGATGTAGATAAATGTAGAAATGTTTCGGTAATGTTTATATTCAACAGCGAAGCTCCACACAATTTGCTCATTAAGATCACAAAACTGAAGGTTCCAAGAGACGCTCACTACTTCCTTCACTCAATTCAGTCAACGAGGTATGGAAATGAGAGAAAATGACATGCACAGGTTCATGAATAACGCATAAGGACTGGGCGAATGAAGTGATTCAAAGAAGCAATAACGAAGACGGCAGACGGATTTTTCTGTCTTCGCCCACAACACATGGATCTTTGTTATGACTGGAATTCCAAAGCAAGCTCTATGAACTAGTTATGAACCATCTACCATGGATATAAACGAATTAAATACGTCGAGAATATGACAATCCATATGCTTGGAGCCGTAGTATTATGGTAGTTAAATCGACAATTTAAACAATAAACATGTGCTCTCGTAGCAATCCTGCACCGCTAATATTGCCAGTATTCAGTTAGAATCAATTTACCTTTGATGAAAGTTACGGTTGATTTTATTTTTTGGGGTTAATAGGATAACATTTTCGTCAAATTACATCTCAAACCTGCCCTCTTCCCCACTTCCCTTTTATAACCTGTCCTATCCTGTGTCAACAGTTCCTTTCAAGTACACTTCATAGTACCCAGAGACACCAAATTCTGATATTGTGTACTTATTGTGTATTGTGTATTTAGTTCAATAAAATCTTTCCGATACTCTGTGCTGTGGGCCTGCACTAGACATGAATTTATTCGTTTTAAGTTCTAGATAGAACGAACCCAAGTTATCGTTCTTGAAAAAATCTAATTTAGTGAAATTTTGTAATACAATCATTATAGGTAAGTTGAAAGAACAAATAATGGGAATACAGCCAATTAATCAACAGGAAATAGCTAATTATTCATCACATTCAAAATGCATTTTCAATTTAATATACCTAGTATTATCAACGTTCGGACCTCTATATATTACCACCTCTATTACCATTAAATATCTTGGAATAAGACTGACACATGATCTTTCCTGGGGTAAAGACATACGTGAAATAATTGGTCAAGATAATCGTAGACTGGGATTCATCAAAAGAGTATTGGGTAAATGTGAAGGTCATGTATACGAGAAATCAGCTACTTTTCCCTTGTCAGACCTCATTTGGAATATGCTGCCAGTGTATGGGATCCCTACGAAATCAGTCTAAATAACGAACTTGAACGTGTGCAGCGAAGATCGGCAAGATTTGTAAAGGGACCGCAAGATAACCTTATTAGCGTAACCAGCCTATTAAATGAATTAAATTGGGAATCATTGTCAGATCGCAGGTTGAAATCTGACTAAATCTCCTTCATAAATTCCAAGATAATACATTCAATGATGACGTTAAAAATATTTTGCGAGCCCCAACTTACTGTGTTAGACAGGACCATAATTACAAAATTAGAGAAATTGATTGCCGAACAGACAGATTCAAAATTTCCTTTTTTCCTCATACAATTAGGGATATGAATTGCGGTAAATATGTCCAATACGAGTGAATCAATCCATAGCATAGGTGGTTGCATGTTGGTTTAATGACTTAAAGGTTGACCAACTAACACCCCTTTTTGCATGCTTAGGTTGCTATTTTTATCTTTTAAATAGTGCAGTTTAGAGTAATATATTAATGCTAATCCTTTTTTATGCATGATATGTAGTGCATGTATGGTGAGAATTCACCCCCTGCCACACCCTTGTGGTGGCTTACAGGGTGTTATGTAGATGTAGATATTCCTGAATCCGTAAAATTGGTAGAGATGGGAAATAATAGGAGAATCTGCGCATAGGTAAAAGGGGATTTCTCTTCAAAGCCTTAAACTGGAGTCTAATGATTCATCTACATCTATCTACATCTACATAATACCCTGCAAGCCACCACAAGGCAATTTCTATCTTTTTTAAATAGTGTAGTTCTGACTACTATATTAATACTATTCCTTTTTTATGCATGATATCTAGTATCTGGGTTAATTTATGGAGGTTTGGTCGTCTTTTTTAAGAAATTCAACTTCCTTTTCTTGCCAACGTTTCGCCTTTTAATTAAGGCTTCATCAGGGCTCAAGGATTAACTCCATAAATTAACCCAGATATTATAAAAGTGGTCAATAGCCATCCAAAGAAGATGATATCTAGTGCATGTTTGGTGAGCAATCACCCCCTGCCACACACCCTAGTGGTGGCTTGCAGGGTATTATGTAGTTGTAGAAGGGTGTGTGGCAGGGGGTGATTGCTCACCAAACATGCACTACATATCATGCATAAAAAAGGAATAGTATTAATACAGTAGTCAGAACTACACTATTTAAAGAAGATAGAAATTGCAAAGAAAACATGCAAAAACATTCTGTTAGTAGGGTTAGCTTTAAGTACTCATACCAACATGCAGCTACCAATGCTATTCATTGCTACTCTCCGATAGGACATATTTACCGTTATTCGTATCTCTAATTGTGCGAGGGAAAAAGGAATTTTGAATCGGTCAGTTCGGCAATCAATTTCTCTAATTTTATGATTATGGTCCAGTCTGCCATAGTAAGTTGGGGTTCGTAAAATAATTTTAACATCGTCACTGAAAATATTGCCTTGGAATTTGTTTAAGAGATTAATAGAGATAATAAAAGAGATTGATGTAGATGAAAATACCTAAAGCGCGTTTAGTGTTCCTGCTCGATGTAAACAACGGTTTCCACAACTAATATATCCTCCCTCCACCGCAGCAAGGAATCCGTGCCGCGCCACAATTTATGTCTTAGGCTTTTGTTCTAGTCTGTTTGTTTGCTGCTTATTTTTTTACTGACTCAAACTGTATTAAGAAACTACAATCTTACGCCTATTTTTCCTTAACTTCATGGTTAACACCAACCCGCCTTTGTTGATACCGGTTGCTACTGGATTCATTACCATTATTTAGTTGGATTCTTAGAATGTCGATCGTAATTATAGGGGATTACACTGTAAAAAGTAGATCTGATTTTAAGGCACAAAAGCGATCTGAATTTCAGATGCAACAATTTTAAGACAGGGTATGTTGAATTTCAGCAGTAATATCTTGTCTAAAAATAAGGCAGGTGAACGGCTGAAAATCAGACCATCCAGAATCCTGCTTCCTCTGCTTCCTGCTCAACTGCTCCTGTACCAACCATCCATGTTCCTGCCTCTTCCGCACCTTAAATCCGTGTTCCTGCCTTACAACCAGACAGCGCTTAAATTCAGATCACACTGAAAATCAGATCAACTTTTTACAGTGTATTGAGTGAGATACTCCAAACAAATTTTGCCTATTTTCCAATTTGCCTATTATTTGTCTGAATGAGGAGCTATGCTAATCGATCACAAATCCCAAGTCCATAGAAAACACGAAGAACATATAACGCAACTTATAGGAAGAAAGAAAAAAACATAGGCAATGTGTTAGCAGCAAGGTGCGAAGACGAGCCCAACGACTGCGGAAGAACTATTTCGTGTCAAAGGAGCATTAAGCAGCACACTAACTGGTAAACCAATTAACACCTAAATTATCTCTGCGAAGGCATCGAAGTTGAAGAAAGCGTCTTGAGAAATTCCATTAGGAAGTCCTAATTCAGAACGGCCGTCGAACTCTCCTCCTTACGCTCCCTCGCTCCGTACCATTGTCAGGAAATTCAGGAGGGATCGAAAAACCCCAGAGTTTGGCAGGACGTGGGAAACTTCACTGCCATCTCTCTTTCGTGAGATGGAGACATTAGGAGGGAGGAAGTCGTCCTGGCGTCGTCCATCAACAAAATAACGCGGAAAAGCCCCGCGAGAATAATAAATGAGCCTTTTGGAAGGTCGCACCCCCCATCTCAAACTCAAAACAGTTCCTTTCTCCGGAGCAAACATGCGAGACGCCTGAACCGCACGAATGTGTATGGAAGTTTAAAACGCCAAAAGGTTTATAACACAAGGTTTTAGGAAATTAATATATAATGTTTCGCGTAAAATAATACATCTTACATCTACATAATACCCTACAAGCCACCATAAAGGTGTGTGGCAGCAGGTGAATTTTCACCAATTTGCACCACATATCATGCATAAAGAATCAGTAATAATATACAAGTCTAAACTTCACTAATAAAAAAGATAAAAATAGCAAAGCAAACATGCTGTTACTTGGGTTAGCTTGAAGAGCAACCTCTGATTGGATATTGGCCAGCGAAAAAAGAACTTGCTCTAATGTGCAATATTGGGTAAGAAATTGTCGTAGAAATTGTCAGATTGAAATGGGGTTGGAAATTGCTGTGTCAAGCGGCCTACAATCCAATAAAAATGGATTGGTCAATAAATTGGACCAAGTCAAACGAGCTTTGACGAAAGGCGCCATGAGGTCCTCGGGTTAACGTCCCATCCGACGGACGGAGGACTGAACTCGAAGTGCTCTCCACATAGCATCCAAGTGGGGACCGAGGTAACAATTAAAACTTTACCTCAGCTGGTAAAGTGTATTGATACCACAAGAAGGGAGTATACTGAGTCATTCTAGCATAGTTCTGCATGTGAATAACGACGAAAAGAGAAAATGCTTTGGACGGACGCCTGTTTTTCTTTTTCCTTTCGGGTCGCATCGTTCGTCAAGCGAAGGAGACATCCGTTTCCGCGTCACCTTTTCCCGAAGCGAATTCTTTCGCCTCTCTTTCGAGAGAGAGAGGGAGAGGGAGAAGAACGACCGGGCCACCAGCATTACGTGCCAGTCGTCCGCGCCTATCCCGACGGCGCGCGGGGGAGAATATGTCAACAAAGCATTTGAATAGCGCTGTCCGGGAGCGTTTAGTGGAGTCCCAACGCCTTCCTGCAGGGACCGCTCCCCAGGTCTTGGAGACAACTTTTCTTCCCACCTTTACGTACCACCCTACCACTCCACCAACACACATGCCACCCACTCTGTCTCTCTCCCTCTCTCACGCTGCTGCTTAGGTTGTGGAGGAGGGGGGGAGTGGGTTGGTTGGATGGAGGAGGAGGTAGGTAAGGGGGTGGAGGGAGCTAGGCAGGAGTAACTGCTCCAGCAGCAGCATTCTCCACAGCTCCTTATCGCTTCCAAACAGACGCCCCCCTTTCGTCTCCCCAACTGGACCCTTGTTTGCCTTATCTCCCGGTAGGCCTTCCTCCATCGGAAACAAAACAAGCGAAGCAAGTCGTTACCTGGCAGACGAAACGAAGAAAAAAAAATACTATTTTTTTTTCTTCCTCCACTTCGTCCCTTCCCCCCCTCCCACAGTCAACTTCCGAGGTTGCCAGATCGTTTTTTACGTTACTATCCCTCTCTCTCTCACTCCCTCAGCATCTCCCGGTGGTGGTATTCGGTGGAGGGTGTGCTGTTGTCCCACACACTCTTTCTCTACCCCGGACGTCAAATAGTCATGGGGGCAAGGCCAGACTCCTCAACCGAACCTCTTGGGTGACCTCACGCCCACACGCGTCCCCATCGTTCAATCCTTCGTTCGAAAAAAAGAAATGAAGGGAGCCCGTCCGGAGGAGAAACGGCAACAAGGCAAAGATGGGTAACCCGAGAGAGATCAACTCTCACCTCTGAAGCATTAATCAAAACAAATTCTTCCTCCGACGGCTATAATTTGTCCTCATGCAGGCATGCATACCGTTGGACCTTACTCCCATACTCGTGGGCAACGTGTGAGTCTCAGGCATTATGCTGCGAGATTCGCCAAGGATCGCAATAACTCATCGAAGAACACCCGGGCAGGCCATCCCATACTTTTTATATACATGTATATATATATACACGGGAATGCAAGTAATAATGATAAAAAAGTCGTGATTTAAATGAAGCGTGCGCATTAACTGCCGTTTGTGTGTTTTTCTGGGGAAACATAACGCCTTTTGACGAGATAGTGAGATGGCTCGGGGAGCGAAAATTATGAATATTCAATTTTTTGTCGGATATTCAAATGAAAAATATGGTTATGATTCATTCACGATGAGAAGATATAATAGAGGAAGCTAACGATCACCATGAGCAATAAGCCAGAAGGTCATTCGAATCGCCAAAAAATTCTAACATTACCCTTGTGTGCCTACTGCAATAGATATCATACTACACAGCAATAAATTCACCAAAAACACTCCATTTTTTACCGCACAATATCATAGCTGAAAGACATATTTTCTAAAAATCCAGAAGTATGGATAGGTTTTACCTGCCGATGAATTTAAAATATCGTTTCAGATATTAATCTCGTATAAAATGAGCAACGAATATTCTAAAAGGTGTTAAAATTATCCACGGTGTCACATCGGGATGGCACATTTCTTCACTCTTTCCTCAACACATACATCTACATCTACATAATACCCTGCAAGCCACCACGAGGGTGTGTGGCAGGGGGTGATTTCTCACCAAACATGCACTACATATCATGCATTAAAAAGGAATAGTATTAATATAGTAGTCAGAACAACACTATTTAAAAAAAAGATACAAATTGCTAAGCAAACATGCAAAAACATTCTGTTAGTAGGGTTAGTTTTAAGTACTCATACCAACATGCAGCTACCAATGCTATTCATTGCTACTCTCTGATAGGACATATTTACCGTTATTCGTATCTCTAATTGTTCGAGGGAAAAAGGACATTTTGAATCACATAATGCCAACTTCAACCTACACCTTTTGTGCACGTAGAATCTATAAGCTATAAAAATGCCTATAAATGCATGACTGATAAATAAGTCTATGCATATTTGAAAAAAAACGTCAATTCGCCCTTCAATACCTCAGGACTGAGTAGGGATTGAAATTTTAATGCTGCGATATAATTTTATGCCCAAATAAGCAAGACTTCGATGGCAAACATTTTCCATATCAACGACTCCCTATGGATCTTTATTCACTCCCCGTGATACTGACGCACATGTCAGATAAATATTTTGATAGCAGCAGTCATTTTGAGAGGCAAAAGAATGTTCTCGGAGGCTAGTAGTGATTGCCCTGTTAAAACAGTTATTTATGGTTCACGACACCTTCATTAAATTAGAATGCGCAACACATCAAGTGAGCCATAAAACATTCAAGTGAACAGGGGGGGGGGGGGGGGAGGGGTGTATCGTAAAAAGGGTAAAAATAAAATTAGCTAGTGAATAAAGCATTAACTTCCCCCCGCTAAAGAGCCCACGAGATTCCACGAGGAAAGTCGTAAATAGCTAGGGATTTAAGAAAGTAAAACAATAACCAAGGAAGTAACGAAGGAGTTGCTACGGTGCTGATCGAGAGAAATGCTCCTGAGGCCGTAAATATAAATTAGCCTTAAATGGAAGCTTTACCAAGGAAGGAATACTTTTCACGTCCTGCAGAAATATTTTTCATCCACTTTAGATCGACGCTGATGTGGAAAAAAGTGGGTGTGTGCGTCTACTCTGTTGCCGAAGTGGCTCGGTTATTTCATCTTCAGGTATGGTTTGGGAACATGGAGCAGTAACTGGCTACATTCTTGACCTAGGCACGCCATTTTTTCGAGATTTCAAGCCGTTTGTAGGAGATAAGGTTTTCTAGCAAAAGATGAACTGCGAATTAGAGATATCGAACAATAAAATGTTAAGCCATTTGAATTTTTAGAACACCGATCCTTCAAGGGCAACGAAAACTTTTCAATTCAGATTCGAACTTCGATTAAATTTGAAAAAAAAGTCCTTTTTATAGTGTCTTTTACTTCGTAAGCCACAAATATAAAGATATTATTACGGCCCGGGGGCAAAAGAATTAAAAAGGTGGAATCGTATGCAATTGCCTCGGTGGTAAAGATTTTTAAAGAGGATGGTGATCTCAGGAGCAGGTTTATAAAGGCGACAATCTATGAAAGCCAGTTCCTTCGGGAACGGCTTGTCGGGGCTGAAATATGTAGGTGTCATAAAACTTGCTGTGTTCTAAACCTCTCACGGGAAACGTGTTTTCTTGGGAATAACGAAAGGTATAGAATGTCGAGCGATAGCATCCGGCCATCGCGAGAGAAGGTTTATGAAAGGAATATTTTCCTCTTAAAACACATCTTCAACTTTAGAAACAACAAGGTATTAAATCAGGCAGGATGGCCAAAGAACAGAAGTGATTCTCAACCCAGCGTCCCAACTTTTACTGGGCTCCTCCCATAGCTTTCTCAACTTTGGACTCTCATTTCCCCTTACTTTTGAATGACCAATAGACATTTAGTCCAGGACAAGCAAGGAGTTAAAAGGGCCGTGACATTAACAGTTAAAAAAAAATCCGTACTTTAGCTCTTGAGCAGGGAGATTTGTTTACTCAGAATGTGCAAGTATGCGCATACATTAGAAACAGAAGGCTGAACGGATTATTTGCATCAAGCAAATGTACGCAATAAGTGATGATATAACTATTTAAGTTGTTTGCCATAAGGATATCAAGAGCAACTTACGTGCGAAGGCAAATACATAACTCCTAAGCCATAAACTTACCATCATTCCGCGACTGAATATCGACGTTTACAAGTCAACACGACACTAGTTTTATCTGATATGGTCAATCCAATCACTAAAAATGTTTCCTAACATCCGCAAAAAATCCGCAGATATCTTATCTGACGCGCGAATTGAAAATAAATACAAGCGAATTTATATGCCAGAAAAACCAATACTGACAATGTTTTAAAATGTAAATAACAGATATTCACGCTATCGGCACCTACACACTCTACGTGTCGCTACTTGAGTATGAAAGATAAAAGAGTGGCAATACTACCGACACGTTTGTAAATGGAGCATTTTCATTAGAAAGGTTCATCTACATCTACGAGTTACCCTGCGAGCCGCCGCAAGGGCGGTCGACGAAATGCTGAATCGCCTGGAAAAATATAAGACGGATTGTTTTCCTACCTACGTTGGAAACATATTAAAAAATCCGTCGTACAATGGTAGTTCAGATCATGAAGATAACATTAAATAGATACATACTAAGAGAGGTTAAAATGTATAAAGCAGAGGTAACAAAAGTATGTTGAAGTTGATAGAAAGATTGGATAAATAACAGAGATTAAGCCGCTTCTGCTTGGATACAACACACTGTACCGAAATAACGTTTTAGTTCCCTGTACTATTGTAATCATTGTGGGATAGCAAATGTTTGTGCCAGGTTAGGAATGTTTACTTGGGGATTATGGATGGCTGGTTTGGAGTTACCGCTGCCAAACATCCTTGCGATGGCTTGCAGGGTACTAAGTATATCACAGTGTGGATAATTTCTTGTATGCAACACATTGTGTATACTTTATTGAAGTGAAAGGAACAAAGAGCACTAAAAGGAAGTCTAAACCTGAATACGTGTCTGCCGTAATACGAAACGAATGTATTCACAGACTTGGGAAAATCTTGATTATCTCGAGGCATACTGCGAGGTTTCCTGGGCCTAATGTTGATAATTTGGCCTCATGTTTAAAATGGGAACCTTTTTACTTCAATTCACAAGAAAGATAGGCCATTATATCGCTTGTTAAAAATTTACGCCAGCACGAAGTTTTGTTCCCCCTGACAAAATTTCATTCTGCACGGCTACTTTATCCGAGGATAGACCAATACTATCTCGGAATGACGTCGCTTTTTGTCTTCGACTGCTTATTTGACGAGTGGGTTCGCTTATCTCACGGTTAACCTCTATATATTTTGAGGTCGAGACAGTCCGGCTCGAAAGCCTCCCATGGGATGCATGGAACATGCGATGAAGGATGCAAAAAAGAATTACGTTAATATGAAGAGGTTATCCGATAGGAGAATCGAGTGTGTACCAGCGTCAAATCTATCTTAGGTCAAACCATTTGGTTTGTTGACTCCTGACGATGATGATACGAAATTTCAAGGAAGGAAATGGATATCAAGCAGAACAGGGTCCGAAACATAAATCATTCTACGAACATTGCGTCAGGGACTCTCTTTCTAGATTCGAAACGTGTGTGGTCTGCCGAGTGCAGAAAGGGAGTGTATATTCATTATCTACTTCAACTTCATTTTCATGTGACGCATGAGGGAGGAATACTAAACCAATTCCCACAAAGGGGCGAAACTTCATGATTTAATGAAACAAACTTTTACAAAATACCACAAAAAATGTTTTAAACAAACTTACGACCCGCGTTTCGTCCGAATAATCGTCATCATCACCTGATGATGACGATTATTCGGACGAAACCCGGGTCGTAAGTTTTTTTTAAAAACATTTTTTGTGGTATTTTGTAAAAGTTTGTTTCATTAAATCATTGACCATGGAATACCACCAAGTGACTGAAGGTAGAGTTTTATTTATGCGAAAATTCATGTCTACGTGCCTCCAAGTGGACGGAATGCGACATTAGGAACTGCGGAATGGAAGAGTAATTAGCCCCCTTCTTTGAAATATGATCCTAAAAAACATACGGACTTAAGAGACATCATTTAATTAGCATACTATGGCCACCATTATGAATGAAAAATAACCTTAAGTGAAGAGACATTAGTGCGGAGAGCCATATTTAGATTGAAATACGCATCAAAATGAGATTTCAACAAATTACCAAACGATAATTTGGGAAGCTTTTGCCTCCATCACGTATTCCGTTTTTGCTTGGATCTGATTACGATATTTAAATGAGATTTCCCCTCCGGCTAAACTAAACACCGAGAAATTATTTACTACACGCTCGTAGGCTCAGGAAATTAACAAAACCTGAAGTTTAAGTACGGAAAAAAATGTACTTTTACGAAGATTTTCTGGTTTATTGTATTGGGAGAAACACGGAATGTATACAATCTTCAAACGGCCGAAAGTGCATAAATACGAACAAGTTATTCAAAATAGAGCTAGTAAAATATTATAAGCTACATTTGTAAAAAGTTTAAGATACAATCTCACGGTAAGTCAAGAGGAAAACTAGAATACTCAACGGATATTTCTTTGCATCTAGTAAACGTACAAGTTAATTGCGACGATTATATGTGTATTTAAGTTGTTTACCATAAAGATATCAAGAGCAACTTACATGCCAAGTAAAATAACTGTATAAGAATGTTCTATCATTCCGCGGGTAAATATCAACGTTTATAAGCCAACAAAATACTAGTTTGATCTGATACGGCCAATCCAATCACGAAAAATGTTTATCAACCTCCGCTAAAAAAGAACTTTTATTTGACGTGCACATTGGATGCAAATATAAACGAATTCACATTGGTCAGAAAAATTAATACAGGCAATGTTTTAAAGTGTAAATACAATCAAGGTAAGTCAGAATAAAATGAACAAATTCGATGTTCACGAGCCAATGCAAATGATGCGAAAAAAACCTCCATTCAAGCAATACGTGTAATTTTATGTTTCAAAAACGTTATCGCTAAATATAACACTTGTTTGCTTCCTTTTAAATGACCGAGAATTAGGGTTAAATGGGCGGGACATATGAGGAATATTATTTTTTAATTTGATTTCAAATTAAAATTTAAAAAAATTAATTTGATTGTTTGCACAACACCGTCACTTAAACAAATGTTTGGCGGGGAAAGAAAATGTCCAGTCGCTGAAGCAGAGATCCCATTGCCGAGAGCACTCGATCATCTTACAATAGGCATATATGCTTACCGGATATATATGATAAATGTCAAATCATGAAAAGACTTCCGACCTGCTCAAACTCCACGCATTCAAAGTGATTGATAAATTTGAGGAATTAATCCATTGAAGAATTCAGGGTCTTTGAATATATCAGTTACAATAATACCTCAATAAAAATGAAATTATGAGTATACCGTATATTAAAATACCTTAATAAAAACAATCATAGCATAGGGTTTTAATGTAGTCACAAGCGTTAGTAGATACGACCGTGACCAACCTCTACTCAATCATATCACTCGCTAGAGGTTAGAAAGTATGGTAAGCACCACGTAAGTAGTACTCTCTCAGTGGAACCACCAAACTTTCCTTCGGAGCAAGTAAGTTTTGAAGGCATTTCAGTTGTATCATCAACTTAAAATAAACGGGCCCTGATTGACGGAGAACTGGATTTATTTTATCCATATGTCCGACGGTTTAAATAATTGAGGAGAATATATACCTGATAATTTTTATGGAGCCCAAAAAAACTCCCCGACATTAATTCAACAGACTAATTCAATACGTGAATCTTTCCTTCCGCGAAAATAAGACTGTTTTTTTTCGATCTTTCATCCGGATACCCATTAAAGCCGACAGCGATTTACGAGCGACATTATAGGGCATGCAATCTAATTCCGATACACTTAAATTTTACGCGGAGTATTTATCACAACAATGACCATTTTTCAGGGAAGAAATTATACCAATGGTATCTTTTAAGCTCCTGCTTAAACATCTGACACTCCATCCATCGATACTTTTAAGTGGTATAATTGCTTTGGATGCAAAATAACAACCAAAAAGCTGGCGATGTTAAAACAAAAAAAACAAAGAAATTTAATCATTAAAAAGAACTGAGATCATTGACATCAGTACAATGGGAATAAAAACGACTTTCCCCGCAGAGAAAGTTACATCTCCGCTCCAAACACGCTTTGCATAGCGAGATAATTGGAACACGATAAAAATGAAAGATGTTTAAACGCCAAAAACAACGCAATCAGTTAATGGGATTTTTATTTCGTGGCGAAACATCTTAATTTTTTTCTGAGTCGTTTAACTCAATCCGCTATGACAATGCCGTTTAAATTCCAGGCAGCTTCACTAATGTTCAAGAAACATGATTTGAAGTGAAAACATAAATGTATGAAACAAAGTGCGTAAGCATATCTGATGAGGTGCTTTAAGAGATATAAATCACCTTCAATTTGCGGGAAATGTGGCGATTTAATTGCGAAAAATGGTATTAACCAGCTTCATTCAAGGAATTTTACAGAGGCATTTCATTTTATAACTTGTTCAGCTCACTTATTTCATCCAACTCCCATCATTAGTCCTCGTAAAGAGTTTTTTGGAGCTAGGTAACACTTGGAATTTTACGACAACACTCCAAATTCTCACTTCCTTCAGATTACCAAAACTTTCTGCTGCGGACAAGGGCGTACCACAACTTGGGCAACAAATATTACCTATCAGCGACGCTGCACTTCTAACGGCCGCAATCCGTGAAGCTTGCGTCGAACGCGTAAGACAAATGCGTTCGCATAAATCAATTCCATCAATGAAAATTGATCGGCTCGGATAGTGAATGCAAAAAAAAGCAGTTCCCTTTGCCCTATCAGCAAATTCGAGCGGAGGAAAGTTGACACAAAAAAAGGCTTCTGAATATTCATGAGGGTAAAGAGCGTTCGTTATCGTTTTCATTTCGAGCGTCAGAGATAGAGAAAAAGAAGTTGACTCTTGAAGTGCGTAACGGAACAGTCTCGCCTGACATTTGCGACCTCACGCCATCACGGTGGGCCCCCCGAGGAATGCTCGGACGCTTTGGACAAGCAAGTGTGCGTGTCTCTTCAAGGAGGAGGAGGAGAAAAAAAAGATAAATGTCGTTATTGAATTTTGAAAAGATATTCAGTTGGCAGCGAGTGGCGCTCCGGACAAGAAAATGGTCATAAATCATCCAAGAAACACTCTCCGGGGGACGCCAAGAAACCGGGGTCACGAACTGGGGACATAACTAGCTGTCCAAGGGGATAAATCGCTGGAGGCATTACGAACGTAGTCGCGGCAGGAAACAAGCAGAGGAGAGACAAGGAGAATGTCCCACCGGTTGGAAGGAAGGCTCAAGTGATATTCAGAGAAAGACTCCATAGCATGTAGCGCGAGCAGGAAGAAAAGTCGCGGTCACGCTCAACGTAAATCCGTAACATTAATATTAAACATAAACATTTATGTCGGTGGGAGAGGCATTTTTCTCAACGATAACGGTCGTTGAATGTTAATGATATTCACGCGGGTCACCCTAAAGTTTATTCTAAAGTCTATACACCAGTAATGAGAAAAATACTGGGAATTTTAATTTCTCCAGAAGACAGCGTGCATTAATTTTCAAACATGGGAAGTTAACTCCTATGTAGGAAGGCATGACCTTCAAAAAGTATCACCGAGGGATGGCATGTGAACGAGGCTGCACATAAACGCCTTTCCATTGGAAACAGAATACTTTAATGAAAATTTTCATCGTCCAAAGAACATTGCCCATGGGATGTGTGTTTTACTATCGCAACCCCAATTTACTGACGAAGATTCTTGGAAGCACTCTCTTGAAAATTTTCCTTCAGAGGGATTTTATGTTAGTGTGAGATTTCAGAGCCCTCCACACGTTTAACTAATCAAACAACGGGGATTTAACAATACGCAACTCACATTTCCCCAACATTCCCACCTCAACTCCTCAAATATTTTTGCATCCCTCTTTTATCCTCACGTCTTCTAACATTTCTTTTCTCTCCCGTCCCTTCCTTAATTCCTTCCTTCAGCTGCATGACGTTGAACCTCTTCAAGGTGTTATCCATGAGGATAAATATAACTTTAGCATAATTTTATTTAACTAACTAAAATTAAAAATCACCGCCATGGAAAATGAAAAGTATAAAACTACACCTAAAAAATAATTTCACTGACTTTTTTCTTTGATTATTGGTTCCACCACATATTCTTTTCTTTGGTTCTGGAGTACTAGTGGTAATAGTTAATATTATAAGTATGTATATAATATAATAATATCATTATAAAACCATATTGTTAACAATACTTTGTATTTAGGTGGTCAAACGTCTAAGGTTTTAACGGAACGTGAGGTCTTCATCTTTCAACTCATCATCACTACTCTGAGCGAGATTCGTACCCACGACCTTTATGTTGCCAGGCCTGCAGGTTAGCGACCTGGCTTCCGCGCCTGGATAGGGGCTTTTATATAAGGATAAATACCCTCATCTGCATCAGTCGACGACCTTCTGGAGGAAGATGAATTGCTGAATACGAGAAAATGTACGCCACTGGGGAAAATGGGAATGCTGAGTTCATTTGCAGGAGAAAAACTTATAGAAGGTGGCTCGCAAATGATTGATCGCAATGAAAATTTATGAAATAAGTCACTAACAGAGATTCTTTCATCAAGGTGGGAAGACAGGACCACCAGGTTCGCAAGAGGGCTATGTATATCAGTCCGTGGGAACTGCGGGAGAAAAACGGGCAGATAAGCCGAAGGAATGACTGGCTGGAAGTCAGAATTTGATGTAGTCCAGAGTAATAAAACAGTACGACATTCTCCGAGAGATTGGTGCACGGTGCACCCAAATAGACAATGGATTAACACGCGCCCTCCTTGACGCAGACGAGACAGCGGGGAAGGATACATCTACATAATACCCTGCAAGCCAACATAAAGGTGTGTGGCAGGGGGTGAATGCTCACCAAACATGCACTACACATCATGCATAAAAAGGATTAGTATTTATATACTTTTCTAAACTTCACTATTTAAAAAAAGATAAAAACAGCAAAGCAAACATGCAAAAACATGCTATTAGTTGGGTTAGCTTCAAGTCCTTATGCCAAAATGCAGCTACCAATGTTATCCATTGCTACACTCGTGTTGGATATATTTACCGTTATTCATATCCCTAATAATATATATAATATATTATTAGGGATAATATATTTTCGGTTCAGCCATCGATCACCGACAAAAAGGATTCAAAACCTACGCACTTAAGTGCGGAAGCACACCCTTAAATGAAAATCCAGGGAAAGAGTCCCGGCGTAAAGGGAAATTTAGACATATCACTCGACAGATGCAACAAGTGATTGTCAAGCTAGACTGAACGCGCACTGTATTGCGAGTATGGGTCGATTTCCAACAAGGACGACCCCAGCTCAGGGTACATTTATTAATTAGGCATACGTTGGAAATATTAGCAAGGAGATGATTTTACCGACAATGCACGGAAAAGAAATGATCGCAAGCCGAACAAGTGACACACAGGGATGCTGAGAAAGAAATTACGGACAAATTCGAAACACTAACGGTCATGCTTCCATTTGCAAATGCACCGAGAATAATAAACATTTCGTCAGGAGATAATCATCGAGACTTTAGAAAATGCGTAATTTTTCATTCCTTTCGTCGACTCCTAGTCATTGACAATTCAAGAAAACGAAAAGCGCTCAAAATTTTCTCTCTTCCACTAGCATAAAAAATGTTTTGGCAACAAAGGGCAAATGTATTTCCAACATTTCGACGCATTCACATAAAGTGAAGTGCGCTGTTAATCTTGTAAACGAATCCCTTGTTTTAGCAAAGTACAACCCGGAGTCTGGACGAATCTAATAAGTAACTGCTTTACCGCTTAGATCACTGCTATAGCCGTCTACTATTGCGTGGATTACCGCATATACCTTGACTATCGGAAGCAATGTTGTTGATTCTTATAACAACCGATTGGTGCGAGAAAAGGTATCACAAGTCCGATAAGAATTATCGACTTCGATGCGAGGTGTTCATGAGATATCACTAAGAAATGCCAAGAGTCTAATCGATTGTTATAACTAACATCAACAACGCGACATACAATTCAGAAGCAACTGGCGATGTAATATATTGAGGATTGGTATGTTATGATATGGATTCGTTTAAGCATTTAGCTTAAAGTGCTATTTATTGATTGAGCGTAAGATGACCCCGTACATGTTATCAGAGCAGTAACATATACAGTGCTAATACGATTTTTTCAACAAAATTATCCGTATCTAACATTTCTGCACTTTATTAAACGTTAATTAAAACAGTGGCTCTATTAATTAATGCATGTGTGGTGATTATTCAATCATGCCATACACCCTGGCGGTGGGGAGACTCTTGTGAATATATAAGGAAAGTAATCTCCATTTTCAGTATATGTACATCGATGAACCCCACTTCGTTCAAGATTCCCTCACAGATATTTCTTGTGAAACAATTTACATCACACATTTACGTAAACAACTTCAGGAATAGCTCCCTATAGTGGAATGAATAGGTATTTCCGTGATTTAGTCCGTGAAGAAAACGCAGTTTTTTTTAAGTTTTTTCAATACACTGTTGCAACTTATAATTTGATACGTGGCATTTAGGAGCAGCAATTTTAATAGCAGACTAGACCCCACTTATCTTGGGTGTATTCTTCACGACACTCAAGTCAGTTCGACCAAAGTGATATCGCGGCATTCAAGAACTTCTTCAAGATCATTCAAGATCCCCTTGTTAGACCTCATTTGGAATATGCTACCAGTATATGGGATCCCTACGGTCTAAATAATGAATTTGAACGGTTGCAGCGAAGATCGGCAAGATTTGTAAAGGGACGGTACGATAACTATATTAGCGTAACCAGTTTATCAAATGAATTAAAATGGGAATCATTGCCGGATCGCAGGTTGAAATTTAGACTTAATGTCTTAAATAAATTTCAAGATAATTATTTTCAGTGATGATGTTAAAAATATTTTGCAAGCCCCAACTCACTATGGTAGACTGGACCATAATCACAAAATTAGAGAAATAAATTGCAAAAATGACAGATTCAAAATGCCCTTTTTTCCTCGTACAATTAGGGATATGAATAACGGTAAATATATCCAGTACGAGTGTAGCAATGGATAACATTGGTAGCTGCATGTTGGTATAAGGACTTAAAGCTAACCCAACTAACAGCATGTTTTTGCAGGTATGCTTTGCTATTTTTATCTTTTTTTAAATAGCGTAGTTTTGAACAGTACCTATACAAGTACTAATCCTTCTCTATGCATGATATGTAGTGCATGTTTGGTGAGAGTTCACCCCCTGCCACACAACTTTATGGTGGCTTGCAGGGTATTATGTAGATGTAGATCTGTTTTTCAAAAACTACAATTCGCTCGGGGAGAGTGAATTTCCGATGATAACAGTAATAAACCTATATTATTCATTCCGATGTTCTTGCTTCAGGTTACTTTAAAACTGAAACGATAGTACCATTAGTAACCAAATTTACCACCAAAATAGACACTCACGAAGCATCGATTGCGTCTAGAAATGAGTATCGGTTTTCGAATAAAAAAATCGAAGGTCGTCAGCAGACCGAGGGATCACTTATTCGGAAATCGATTAACGCCGGCCGTACTCAATACCAGGAACGAAAACTCGATCAATGGGCGTACCTACGTTTCCGTATCACCGCCCGTAGCACCGTGAAGATCTCCCTCGCAATTACTTGACACGCCTCACCTTCCTTAGCCGTGTAAAACGCTCCAGTGCCCAAAACTCTGGCTGGCTTTCGCGCTCGTTAATTTCTTCCCCACCTCTCACCCCATCCGTCCACTCTCATCTCGACAAGGGAGAGTGAAATATGCGGAGGCGGTGTGTCGCAGTCGAGTCGAGCAACAAGTCGTACGTACTACGTGTCCAAGATATTTTAGGAGGTGCGAGCGTGTACACATTCTGACACTCGGGTGCCACTGATTGTGATTACGCAACACGCGCCCACTGTTTCGACTGTTTCAGAAACGCCCTTTTCGTGTTTCTCAGATTAAATAAAGAAATACATTTGGCAATCGAATGACATTCCCCGTAGCACTAACGTTATAAGCCATTCCTTCCTAAGTTGACATGTCAAGTCGGAAAATATGATTGAGTGCCATACGGTACGCTTACTAAATGTTTATTTAATTTTGTTTTCATGCCTTTCAAAATACGTCAAATGTTTGTAAACGTGCAGCTTCCAACCTAGAAAAAGATGCTGTATTTTTCATTAGAAGCAGAATGGCATGCGAAAATACTTTATTCTTTGGTGAATTCCATTTGGCAGAGAATTTAAATTTAGCAGCGGTGCCGGTATCGTAGTGATAACTTTTACACAATTGAAATAAATGTAGGCCTGATGATGGTTCATTCTTCTGCCAAACAACCTAGTGGTGGCTTGCAAGGCCTTGTCAAGATGCAGATGGTGTTACAAGACTGGGTGATCCTCTGTCACTAGGCTTTTCGGCAACCAGATTTACATGAATTACTTCAAGAATACGCAGCCATTGGTACAGGAGAGAAAATTAGCCCAGAGGGGGATGAGATTTACAAAATGACACAGTGATACCTTACTAGTTGATGCGTCACACCAAATATGTAGTTCGTCACTGAATGATAGTTAGCTCCTACGTACGCTCCGAAGCTCCCCTTTGCTAAAACCCTTCATTGAATTAACACTTTAATTAAACCAGGACATGCATGGCGAAAGTATTAACTAAATAAGGATAAGTGTACAAAGGTAAAACAAGCTAGAATTAAGATCTCAGCAACAGATCTGCGACGCAGTATTTTCTACCTCGGGAAGACGCAGACGTGGTCTTTCGTGCTGTTTCGGGATTTCCTTCAGCGTGTCCTTTCGCCATAAAGTGGGCAATAAATTCCATGAATAGCAATGCAAGTCCTTTCATGTTTTCAGTGTCCTGAGTCTCTCCGATTTACCACTTATCTTTACAACTCTTCCTCTAAGGATACTCCCAGCGGCCAATAAAACTGTCATGCCCGTTGTACTGGACTTAAATAAACCCCTTCCCAATAAAGACGTCCTAGCGGATAGAAGCTATAAACCATGATGGAAGGGGAACAATTATCGGAAAAAGACGTAAATTAGAGACAGGACTCGCTCAGGTCATATGCCAACTGAAACCGAATCTCATACTATGCATAGTATTCCCTAGTTAGCTGAAAAATAAGGATTTATGACAAAATAATTAATGCTACTGGAGGGGGGTATCCAGTAATTGCAAGCAGCATCGGAGTTTCTGTCCGAAGAAGCTCCAAATACGCAGAGACGTTTGAAGATTGATTATTATTAGCATTGTTCTACCGGTCAGGGTCTTTCAAGGGCAACTTTCATTACTGCAGTCAGTCTGGTCCCAAGGGTCATGGGAACGAGCAAACGCCCTTACCAACACACCGAGGTCGTAGGCCACGGGTAGACGCGGGAACCAAAGAGAAAAATTTCTTGGTTGAAGAATTGGATGACATTGATAAATCGGCAGTATAACAACAAGCAATACTGAAGCCAGAGAATGACTTTGGCGAGTGTAGAAAAGCCACTTAATTTTCCCCACCGATAATTCGGCCTCAATCTTTCCTGGATCTTAATAGGGAAGAGAATAATAAATTATCACGTCATAATGATCGACAAAATTCGTAATTTTTCCCAATTCAGACACGAAATTAATGTGACCTCTGTTAAGTTGAGGTCGTATCGTCATCTACTTCTACATTATACCCTGCTAGCGACCATAAAAGTGCGTGGCAGGGGTGAATTCTCACCAAACATGCACTACATTTCATACATAAAAAAGGATTACCTAGTAATAATATACTAATCTAAACTTCAATTTAAAAAAAAGATAAAAATAGCAAAGCAAGCATGCAAAAACATGCTGTTAGTAGGGTTAGCTTAAGGTCCTTATACCAACATGCAACTACCTATGCTATCCATTGATACACTCGTGTTGGATATATTTACCACCATTCATATTCTTAAATGTGCGAGGAAAAAAGGACATTTTGAATCGGTCAGTTCGGCAATGAATTACTCTAATTTTGTGATTATGGTCCAGTCTACCATGGCAAGTTGTGGTTCCAAAATACTTTTAACGTCATCACTGAAAATATTATGTTGGCATTATTTAAGAGATTAAGTCTAAATTTCAACCTACGATCTGACAATTATTACCATTTTAATTCATTTAATATACTGGCTACCCTAATACAGTTTCCGTACCGTCCCTTTACAAATCATACCGATCTTCGCTGCATACGGTCGAGTTCTATATTTAGGCCTATTTTATATTAGGGTTCGCAAAATATTTTTAACATCATCAATGAAAATATTATCTGCCCTTCGCGGCAGAGATAGAATATTTGGTTTAAATCACACCCTGCCACACAACTCTATAATTTTATGCAGAGGATTACGTAGTTGTAGAGGATAGATGCATTATCAAATTATAAATAACCTATCCAGGGAGCTTAAAGATGCCGAGAAATAAATCGAGAGTAAAGTTAGATAACTTTATCCTCATGTTATATCCTCTTATAACAACGAGACACCTCTCCACCACAACATCATGATGCATACGGGTATTTAGTAATTTTTTACAAGCAGTACAGGAAAGTATGTACTACTACTGACTTGTTCTCAGATAACATTCAGATTTCCAATCCTTAACGAATACAACTAAATGTAAAAAATCAATTGACAGCGGTGAGCACGATAGCAATATGTCAGAAGAATCATATCGAAGAGAAAAGATAAGATCGGAATGGATGTATGGGGAATTATCATTCATCAGATAAAGGCAGGCGTCGGAACGAAAATGAAAGTCATTCCGAATCCATGCATTTAAAAAAACATGAAAATAAGGAGAGCCTGTATTATATAGAGATATACATCAATCCTAGAAATCGTGTAAGATGAGAATATAATGTGAAGGTCTCGCTACGTAGCCTTTTCCTACCGAAGCCTACCTCTCGAATCATTAAATGCACCGGATTATTCACTTACTTTAACGAAGTACCTCACAAGCCAACTAGAGGATACATAACAGGTGATCCAACACCAAATATGAACTAATACAGCTATTAGACCACGTGATAGTTGAATTTTGGGAGATAGATAGTGAGACAGAGAGGTTTAAAATACCATTATTAGGCGTTCAATAAGGGACAATAATACGAAGATTAAATCAAAGTAATTTACATCTACATAATACCCTGCACGTCACCATAAAAGTTTGTGGCAGGGGCAATCATGGGGATAAATAAACAATGTAAGTTTATTCCCGTTTTTGCATATCCGCATGCGTCTATAAAAGTAAACCATTTCATTGCGCTTTGCATGACAGACAAGGCGTGTCAAATATTTGTCTTCGCATGGCGTCCGTGTCAGAGAGTCATGGATTTCAGGGTATTATGTAGATGAAGATAAGGAAAACTATAGTTCGTTAATTTTGAATTCCTTCATACGAGTGCACCAGTCACACGCAACTATATGATTAGTAATTATGGAGGAATTTTCATTTAAGCATAAGACGGGGAAGATGGGGTAAGCATTAACTTGAATTTACCTATTTTGGGAAATAACTTTTGCGCACACTACTAGTGCGCAACCGAATTTGATTACCTACTTATTTAGTAAGTAATCAAAGTCTCCATCTACGCACGATCTCAGCACTTAGACCTGATTAAATTGCAGATAAAATCTAATTTAACACACACATGGGAGCCTATCGCAACACCAAATCCCCTCTCTTGATGGACAAACCAGAACTCTGACCTCACCATGAGAAATCCCCGAGTGTGTGAGACCAGCAAGTCATCCAATTCATTAAAAAAAAAAACAAGACGCGACCGAGACGAACTGTGCGTGCACTTGAACTCCTAATCGAGCCACTTTCGTATGGTTTAAGAGGCATTTATTGACCCCTGACGTCTCCACGAATTGACTCTCTCGAGTTTGGCCGACAACTTGTAGGCAGGGGTTGCCCTCCCCCCACCCCCGCCAATCACATTGAGGAAAAAGGAGGAGGTGTGGGAGGGGGAGAAGTACCGGATGCGGAGGGACCGCCGCTAAGGCAACATCCGGCCAGTCAAGCCCTTCAAGTTGTCAAGAGTAATACTTTCCTTTAATGGACTCTGACACTATCCCCTCGTCTCGGAAATTTGTTTCTTCCGACAGCTAAGAAACAAACGTGAAATTGTTTCTTTATTTTTCTTCAAATATGTTCGAAGAAGCTCTTTCCACTGCCTGGCCTGATGGGATATATCCTACTACATCTATGGATTACCCAACAATCCTACTCAAGTGTGTGGCAGGAGGTACGTTGAAAAAAATCGGAAAAAGCAATTCATCTCCATCAACAGAGCACACAGCAGGCTAATTCGGGTGGTAGGGGGGTGGGTATATGATAACTCAACATTCAATGCGTACATGCTCATTTACATATATGCATAAACATACATTTTTATACACAAGAATAGCTGTCGTCCTTTTTTTCACGTGTTCATTTTTTTCGTATTTTTAACTCATGCACGCTTTGGGAAATAATATTTGGGTAATTAATGTATTTATAGAAATTCTTGGCTAATCGCTAATCCGAAGTTATTTCATACTTCAGTTAACTTTGTTGCAATTGGATTCCGAGAGTGAGGAAGATTACGCGGATGCAGATAGAGACAACGGTAGTAGCGGAGAACCTTTATAAGACGAAAGTGTACCAGCAGCAAAGCGATAAAGAGGAGTCAGACGAATAGATACAGAAAGGCAACCTACCTGCGAGGGAAAGACGGTTCTTGCTGGCGGGCAAAATAGACCAAAAGACGAGGAACTATTTTCCACCTAATGTTGTCACCACTAAAGACTTTCGTGCAAACGAACATTTATCGCTAGATATATTTTCCTCTCCGTAAATGAATTGCGCGGTCGGTCCGTAACGATTGTTTTCTAGGCGTGCTCCCGAATACCTCAAACTAAATTAGCACTTATTTTTTCTCCTGTACTTTCATTCAGATTTTGGCATCTTTACCTAAACCTTCTATGGTAAAATTACCGTGCAATGATTATTTTTGGTACACCAGGATTTTGAATATTGCCCGAAGACATTTCATTGTTGTGTTATTGTGTCATTGTTCCTGGTGTGGCTGCACCCCCTGCCACACACCCTCGAGGTGGCTTGCAGGGTATGTCGTAGGTATAGATATAAGACACTGAAAGTCAATGGATATTACTGATATCATACTTATTTTATTTTTCTTTCTTTTTTTTGTGTTATAGAGAAGAAAACAGCAAAATTTGATTTCGGAACAACCCGGATCAAAAGGCGCTACGCGTATTGTCAAAACTCCTCAGCAAACTTGGCAGTTATTATTTGATAGAACTTTGCGAAATAAAATATTGATGCACACAAATGAGGAAATACAACAGCAGCGCTTAGAGATTTAAGTTCCCAATCGTATCATAGTGATGTAGATATTAAGGAAATGGAGGCATTTTTATGACTTGAGTATTTTTCTGGGGTGCAGAAGACTGGCGACACTAATCTGTATGAGCTGTTAATAACTGAGTTTGGTTACACTATACCAATGTACCTAGCCGCTACAGTGATTCCCGTTTCTGTTGTCAACACTGCGTTTTGATGATAAAACTTCATGACTACAGCACAGGGTGGTCGATAAATGTTCATCAATTCGTGAAATTTGGGAAGACATTGTGGAGAATTGTAGGAAATATTACACAGCCCATGAGTACCGCACGGTTGACGAACAACTCGAACAATTCTACAGATTGATTGGCCTGCAGTGCAGCAACGAGAAGGAAGGTTCGATGTAACTTTTGCCCGAGTGAAAGGTACCGAAAAATGAGACATCTATGCTCATCGTGTAGCATCGTCCCATGTGCGACGAGCATAGAAGTTATCTGCGTACTGCCTATACTGGAGTGAAAAATTAACTTCTTTCCAGTACAATGTGAAGATTAAAAAACTATAAATTTATAATCATTTTAACTGAAATCACAAGTGTTCATGAAATTTTCGAAAAAATCACAGAAAAATTAAACTTGAAAATTACGCTTCTCTCGGTGATAATAAATATATTTTTTTGAGAAAAACCATTTAAAACAATTATTTACATACACTCCAGAACGTTATTCTTACGTTGCTAAAAGTATTTCTCGGTATTTTCAAAACATGAGCAACAGAAAATAAATTTCGATTTGATGAATTTCTGAGGGATTTTCTAAGTCTTCAAATTGCAAAGGTATTTTTTTATTTGTTTTATATTTTTTAAACTAAAATATTTCAACTCATTGATATTGAAAAGGCTTCATATTAATTATATTTGCCATCTTCCTCAATGAAATAAAGCAAAAAGCTGAAAGAAAAAAAATTATAACTCATGGGGTGCATGCTTGGTGATCTTCATCCCCTGCCACACACCCTCGCGGTGGCTTGCAGGTTATCGTGTAGATGTAGATGGGGTCCGCTGGACCCCAGTGTGCACTTTATGATTCTCCCAGGAAGTGTGCATTTCTAGGGTTAAGACGCATCGTTTTCAGAAATTACGGCTTGAAAATTCCCCCTCACCTCTCCCTCCCACCTCCGGTCTCACATGCAAAGTTTCTGTCTTTATAAATTAACATGAATAATACTACAGCTGTAACCGCTGTTATTGCGTCATTATGCTATGATCGGCACTTAGGTATGAATAGTTTGGCTTGCATCCGGATATCGAAGGATGTGCGAAGGAGATATCGAACGAAATCGATCTGCGCATGCTAATGTGTGTGTAAAACCACGTGTTATTGTTTACAACATTTCCCCCATGAAAAATATCCTACCGTAATAAGGGTGCGTTTTATATCCCGTCAAATACGGTAGGTTTAGATGGTGAAGACTGCTGTGACCAAGTTGCCTGCACCCACTCCAAAACGTATTTCTGTACGCAAGCGTCCGGGTGCATGCGGTTAGGGGAGAGGTCAGAGTCCCCAGGATAATTTCCATCTCTCGCTCGCCCTTTTGACGTTTATTTTTATCCACTCCCAAGTCCCCATCCCCCCTCCATGTTCTCTGGTGCCCATCTGCACCCCAGCTTCCCCTCCGTGAATGGCATTTCTAACCCTGACTCGGGAGGATTAAGTTCTAAAACCCGCTTAACATGAGCGTACACACACTTCACATCTCTCTCTCGTGTTTTAATTCCCTTCCTCCCCCCTGGACCTGGATTTAACTTTTCCCCCCATACATACTCGTCATGATGCACTCTTTCCGCTCGTTGTAAAACCAAGAGACAACGGTCATGTCACAAGCTTATCACCAGGGATTACCCGTCGTAAGTGCAGGAACTCGGGGGTAGTAAAGTTTCTTGGTAGCAGACGAGAAAGCACCGGTTCTTCCACTCCTTCCCAAGACGATCAAGATCCAACAACCCCCCCGCTGTCGCGCAAGAGTTTTTTCGCAGCGCGGCAAAAAGAGTGGCAAGCTTTACTACGAACGGTTGTTTATGTGGAACCCAACAAACAATATGAAGGAAAACGGAGGATCGATTCGGATGGTGGAGATATTCCTGATAAATCATCTTCAAGGTCCTCCAATTTCAGCAGGGGAAGAGACATTTCTTTAACCCCCTCCCCATTACCAGGACCTTAAATGGATGTTAAAACAGTATCTAAAACCACAGTAAAAGCCTGAAAGCTGTGTTTTTAAAAGAAAAATTATGCAGAAAGCCGTCGCAACGCTCTGTTGCATACGTGAATCGGGATGTTGAAGGGATAGCCGCCTAAATGTAATTAACTGATGTACAGTTCGAAGAGAAATATGGTTTTAGTTCACACCCAAAAATACCGGATGAAAAAAGATAACAGTCGTTGGGATATTAAATGGACGAGGACTTTAAAAGGCACGGCTCAAAGCTTCCCAATCACTGATGCCCATATTTAGAGATTTCTCCGAAAATCCTTCCGGGTATCCACGAGTGGTAAAATTCCCCTCTCCCCAATGAAAGGTCGCTCCGCCTATTTAGGGTTGATGTCCTAGGACAAGAGAATTTAATCCTCTATTGGAAATACACGAAAATTCGATCAAATTTCAAGCAACGACAGTAATTCTCACTACACTTCACCAACAAGCGCAATATTTATCCCTTTCTCATTATGTAGATACTAAACATCTAGCTGCATGTGACCCTATTATCTAGCATGTCTTCATGTAGTAGCCTAGTTGCATGCCAATAGTGTATGTTTGATGATCTTCATCTCCTGCCACACACCCTCGTGGGGGCTCGCAAGGTATTACGTAGATGTAAATATTTCAGGACGCTGAACCGACCCATGACCGAGATGAACTTCATGGCCATCATAGGATGCCATCTCGCCGCTTACAATGTCAAAGCTCAAATGAAAATAAAATCCGGATGAGGTTTTCCAGCTACAGATTATTAGAGTCGTATTTCAAGCCCATACTCATTCATTGCTAAAAATTTGACACGAGAAGCAATAATGAAGGATCATGATTTTCCATGTAAAAAATAGATGACATAACCTCGCATAAATTGACAATGACCGACAACCCACAGCCTGCATAATGTTAGGCGTACCTGTAAAATAATTGCCATCTAAGCGGTTAAGATGAAACCTCGGAAAGGTGAACAATTACACGGCGCAGAACGCAGCTGCTTCAAGAATAACAAGCTGGCAGCAAAGGGCGCTTAACTCACAAATGCAATTTAGTCTTGAACTAAAGAAACAGATGGAATATGATATGACCTGCGAAGTCTTCTCTTTTTCCCATACTCTCTATGCTCTTCCTGGCCGCTATAAGCCAATCTAAAAATTAACAAAGCTGCCGCTACGTAATTTTGAGTGATTTACAATTTGAAAAAACGCCGGGAGGGCCACACTTGCAAAAGTATTTAGCACGACGATGCACAACCATTCGATTAACGTCTGTATAATTGGGAAGGGGGATTTTATATTAGTCTGTTGTGCATAATGCACGTATTAATCCCTTAAATACTATAGATACTATAACAATCTAGTTGCATGAGACTCTATAGTTGCTTGTTTGCATATCAATAGTGCATGCTCGGTGATCTTCACCCCATGCCACACACCCTCACGGTGGCTTGCAGGGTATCGCGTAGATGTAGATGTACTTTCTCAAGTGTCGCCGCGTGACAAGCTGTGATGAAACACAAATTATTCCCATGTGTACTTCGTGGACTTCCCTCTTCACTCGCCTACGGTATTGGCAATCAATCATCGAAATGATCGAAAATTCGCGGGGAGAATTATTTAATCAAAGCATGTCATTTAAAAAACCCGTCGATAACTTGTCGATATCATTTTCTCCGAAGTGCTAAGTCGTGTTTTCAACATCGATATCCCGTCAGAATATTTCCCCATCAATGATTTTCCAAATCTTTGTAGCTATAAATATCAACATATGGGAAAAGAGAAATGGAAAAAGACAATGCATATATCCCTACCAGGGAGACAGAACCACCCTCAGCGAATTCTATACGCGTGATACCGAAAGTTACTATGGTTAATAAGTAATTTAATCGTTATTCCACTTCACTGATATGTCTTTTTATGCTTGCCGTTCAATATGAGTTCATTTTGGAACGTGTGAACGATCGTAAGGGACAGCTCCTTTGAGAAGCGCTTACCAAGAACAACTAAATGGTCCACTCTACGTGCTGACTCTATTCTGAGACTATAATCGGCAAGGTTTGTAAAGGGACGATACGATAATTATATTAGCGTAACCAGTCCATTAAATGAATTGAAATGGGAATCATTGTCAGATCGCAGGTTGAAATTTATACTTAATCTCTTAAACAAATTCCAAGGCAATATTTTCAATGATGACGTATTACGAACCCCAAATATTTTACGAACCCCAACTTACCTACTATGGCAGACTGGACCATAATCATAAAATTAGAGAAATTGATTGCCGAACTGACCGATTCAAAATGTCCTTTTTCCTTCGTACAATAAGAGATACGAATAACGGTAAATATGTCCTATCGGAGAGTAGCAATGAATAGCATTGGCAGCAGCATGTTGGTATGAGTACTTAAAGCTAACCCTACTAACAGAATGTTTTTGCGTCTTTGCTTTGCAATTTCTATCTTTTTTAAATAGTGTAGTTCTGACTACTATATTAATACTATTCCTTTTTTATGCATGATATGTAGTGCATGTTTGGTGAGAAATCACCCCCTGCCACACACCCTTGTGGTAGCTTGCAGGGTATTATGTAGATGTATTCCGAAATGTATAGGAGATTGGGAAATGACGATAAACACAAAATCTCACCACGGCGAGAACGGCAAACCACGAATGCCGAAAGGGGGAAATGTGATTTCTATCATTAGATGTGGCAGGAATACTCTCGAAAACACAGCTGTACGCATGTGTTAGTCCAAGAGAGCCAGCATGAAATCCTTCACATAAATCAGTCCAGTAAAACCTATAAATTATATAACTTAACACCTCCGTCGTTTCACATCTAGTAGTGCGTTACGCTATCTTCTCTCGCCAAATTTAAACTACAAGGCACAAACAAATAGGTACCACGAGTAGCGACAGTGAAGATATAAAGAACACTCGCAAGAAAACTGATACCGCTGGGAGAAGGGTGATAAATCAACCTTGAATCGCGGGGAGAAAAAATTCTCGCGGGGCGCATGATTTAATATTAACTAGTTCCGGCACACATCTATAATTACCGACACACATGGGGTTCCAAAATTTCCTCCCTACCCATCAACCCATAAACGATGTCTTCTTTCAAGTTCCTCACGTCTGGCAAATGCCGGATATGGCTCGTTAGCAGACGTCTCCTTCCTCAAGGCACGATGCCCACCAACCAGCATCAAGTTTACGTGTCTTAAGCATTTAACAGAGGGTACTCGCAAGCGTTAAGGCTGCTGTTAGATGGTACTATGACAGGCTTAGCTATGCACTCCAATCTTTAAAAGAATTAGAATGGTAATCGGCATCTGGTCAGGGCGTAGGTTGACTTACTTGTGTCTTCTGCAATTTAAGACATCTTTTCCGAAGAAGCTAAAAATATTATTTAAACTCCAGCATAACATAGTAGGTTCCATCATGCAAATAAAATCAGATGAAAAGAAAGGAGACGAGTTTAATAGCATTCTTATCGTGAATCGTTTAGACTCAATCCTCTTAAATAAATTCCAAAGCAATATTTCCACTGATGACGTTAAAATATTTTGCGAACTCCAACTTAGGTGCTATGGCAGACTGGGCCATAATAACAAAATTAGAGAAATTGATTTCCAAATTGACAGATTTAATTGTCCTTCTTTCCTTGTATGTACTATTAGGGATATGAACAGCTGTAAATACATCCAATAGTAGAAATACAAGTGTATCAGTGGGTAGCATAGGCGATCATTGCATGTTGGTATAAGGGCCTAAAGCCAACTCAACTATCAATGAAGCATGTTTTCGCATGCTTGTTTTGCTATTTTAATGTATTTTTTTATTTAATTGTGAAGTGTAGACTAAAATACAATTACTAATCCTTTTTTGTATGTACTATATGTGGAGCAAGTGTGGTGATGAGTTCGCCCCCTGCCACACACCTTTATGGTGACTTGCAGAGTATTGTGTAGGATAGTTTAGTAGTAACTTAGTAGAAATTAACGGGCTGAAAGTAAGGACAGTTAATCCAGTTAATCTAGGTTCTGTTACTTGTTTGCAAAAACCTCTGACTGTACAACTAAATGAAATTTTAAAATTTTTTGTCGAGTAAAAAACTTTCTTTCCACTTTTTATTAAATAATAATCTAACTTTTTTTTACAAAAATTAAATTTATATTTCAATTGGAAAAGTCCTATCCCTTTATTTGACTAAATGTCTCACTCCTACATCATGAAGCCTAACCTAGTGAACTAAGAACTTAACAGTAAATTCCAGAGTGAAACCAATAATCTACATCTACATAATACCCTACAAGCCACCATAAAGGTGTGTGGCAGGGGGTGAATTCTCACCAAACATGCACTACATACCATGCATTAAAAAGGATTTGTATTTATATAGGTACTGTTCAAAACTACACTATTTAAAAAAAGATAAAAATAGCAAAGATATGTATAGATAAACTTATCACTAAGAGTAAGATTGTTTTAACTGACGATCTAGCAATCAGTGGAGTGGAGTCACCTCCTGCCACCCTCCACTGAAGTACATTTATAGGTCACTAAGCACATATGATTAGCAATGCAATAGGGCGAATGGTGTGCACGCACCGTTACTCTGACGTACAGGAGCAAGGAATGAGGTCGCATCACCGCAAGGCACAGGTAGAACAAAGACAACTCGAGCGCCTCCGTGACCAATCACGACACGTGGGTGGGGTTTCCGCCGGTGGGAAATTGACTCCGGGGCCACTGTTTCGAACCGCGGTTAAAAGTCCTCGAAGGAGGATCATTGCAGCGAGCGACGTCACTCATCAGTCATCACCACGCCCAGGATAATATCATGAAATGACTCATGCTGCGGAAACAACACATGGAAGCCGGAAATATGCTCGAGATGCCATGGTAAGCCACAGAAATAAGTGCTCGTCGGTCAAAAACTTACGTACGCTTCAGTAAAGATACGACATACTGAGTACTCTTCACTTATGGGATGTGGTCGCACGCGAGGATTAATTTAGTTTGATTATTCCTATCAACATTTCACAACATATGCACCACTCTCAGACATCACCACGTTTCCTTATGGCAGTGGCAGATGTTTGGTGGTAACTCACATACAGTCACCCACCCTATAGTTGGCTTGCAGAGTTGTCAGCAGATGTAGATGAGACATGGTCGACGTCTGCACCAGAAAAAAAGGCAAGACTGGAAAACATTCGAAACGTTGTGTGACAGAAGAATCACTTATATGAAGTGGATGGGCTGAGTGAATAAGAGTTCAAAGAAGAGTGAGAGATAGGAGAGGTCTGATGAAAAAACTAAAAAATAGAACGGGACATACAACCTTACTAAACATATTTTAAGACATGATGGTCACAGGATGGAAACCGTAGGAGGAAAATTTACGTGAAGAAAGGCAGATGAAAGCCCCGTGAGAGTTGTTCGGAGCAGTTACGAAAGGAATTAAAAGGGAATTATTTATATACAAATAGACTAGGCGATAGCAGAATGGAACTGACACTGGCTACTGGCTTAACACAAATTTTAGGATTTGTCACTCGTGATGATGATGAATAAAAAATAAAGGAAATATTTTCTCAACCTTTGGGTCCCATCCTTAATTAAAATAACTTATTTTTTTCAGCGGGGAAGCAATAGAAGTCCTTCTAATCAAATCAGAATGAATAGTAAACAACTCTAATATTAGATTAAGGTACAGGTTAAATTTCGCCTACCTATCCTTTTCCTAGGCTGCCTATTCTGTTCTCTTATTGTACGGGGGAAAAATGACACTCCGAATCCATATGTACGACAATCCATTACTCTAATCTTAAAACTTATTCTCTAATCACAACAACCTGTACCAAGGGTGTACACACAATGGAACTCAGCTTGAATCCTGGGGGAATAACGAATGCAATATCACAATAAGGGGAAATAACCTGTGTAGCAAATCGTAGATAATGATTCGTAAAAAGGGTTCTAGGTAAATGCGACTAGGCGATGGCTAGTATTACTACGTATATACTAGCTATTTAGCGGCATGTGACTCTATTATCTAACATGTCTCCATGTAGACTAGTTGAATGTTTATAGGGTATGCTTGGTGATCTTCACCCCCTGCCACACACATTCGTGGTGGCTAGTAGGGTATAGTATAAATGTAAGTGCAACATTCTCCTCTCTAAACTGTGAATTTCTCCTCTTTAAGTAACTCAGAACAAGATTTACACGCAGCCCCGTATATTTCCTCGTTCCACTTCCAATAAGCATATTCGTGCGTGCACAAAAAGCGATATACTCCGACGCCATCCGACACGGAAGCGAGGTTCACAGTGTCTTGAAGACCTATTTCAGTCTCGGAATCATCGCAATGAAGGAGAGGATTCATTCCCCAAATCCTTCCAACCTCCGCCAAAGCTCTCGCAGCACAGGCCATCGGGTGGCTTTCAGGAGCACACAAGCGAGAGCTTTGACGTGTTTCGCGCCCGGGAGATATGTAAACATCGCTCGAGCCATCTCGGCACCACAACACATCCGCACATGCGTGGGACGGGAGATGTCAAACTAATGAGACCACTCCGGAGCGCTGTCACCGCTCTTCGCACGCAAGAACTCCTCCTTCGAACGCCAAAAAAAAAAAAAAAAGAGAAATCAGAATAAATGAATGCGGGATCGCGAGTTGACGGCCGGCGAGTGTGGTCTCGTTGCCCTTTCGATCTCTCTCTCTCTTTCTCCCTCATCCCAAGAGGGCCACTAGGCTACGAAAGGGAAAAAGGAGGGGGTATTAGGGTTCAGTTGAGTAGTTTCAACCCCTCTCCGCACTTGAAGTTACCTCTCACCGCCACGCCGAAGCCGTCAGTACGGGAAAACTTCTCAAGACGTGACGTGAACTTCCTGAGCATCCCAACAATGGCACTTCACGGTGGCTTGATCTACCGATGAATGCGCACCAATTTCAAGTGCGACCCATGAAAGCCTTTATATACGCACAGGAGAGGGAGAAAAAATTGAAAAGGAACATGAAGCAAACCACAGCAGTGATGCAAGACTGATTTCATCTAATCGAAAGATTCATCAAAGTTGATCAAAGGGTCGATTCGAGCCGCATTTGATCTCGTTTCTACCATTCCTGCCTCTCAGTTCGAATTTCTGACGAAAAGTAATATTCACTGTTTATCGTAATTAAAATTATAAATTATTTACGAAAATGAGATATTTATTTACGAGATTAGGGGCAAATAGAAATGCCTCATGCAAAATCCACCAGACCCGTTGAAAAACATTGCTTGAAATGAGCGCGAAAGTTGAACGTGTGGTTCGTACGATCAAACAGGGTCAATGTGCCTGGCTTAGATAGCGAATGAAACTACCGAGTTTCAATATCCTCATTTTTATCTTCCTCTTTAGCAGAAACATATAGTTTTTAACAAATACTGGGCGATTTTTTCAGTTACTTACGGAAAGGATTCAACAAAGTTGGTCACTTTGTATAACAAAAGGTAATATTGCAACAGTTGTGCAATTTGTTTAACACAAAGGTGTTGAAAATAATACCACGGAAAAACAGAATGTACTGTCAATACTTCGTACACTAAATATTCCAACAAATTGTCCTCTCTTAAATACATTTTAGACGAGGCTGGCCATTGCGTAGTCTTACGCATGAAGAGATGCGCAGTAAAATTTACTTAGTTTAAAGAAACGAATTGTCCGTAAAGCTTCTGCTAACGCAAGAAGGACTGCACAAAAATTGCTTATGTCCACATTGTCATCCGTGCTTTTCCATGACTTCACACTGCTCAGTTCACAGCCACGGTTACTTAAACCGTATACGTCTACGTAATGCCCTGCGAGTCACCACGAGGGTGTGTGGCGGGGGGTGAAGATGCACTATTGACGTGTAACTAGGATATTTAATGGAGACATGCTAGATAATAGGGTCACATGCAGATAGATGGTTAGTATCTACATATTAAGAAAGGGATTATTGGTTGTTAAAACGTGCATCATGCACTACAGACTAACAATATTTCCAAACCTATCCCTTTGCTACGCTGCCTATTGTTCACTCCTATGGTACGTGGGAAAAATTACATTATAAAGCTATCGGTACGACAATCTATCTCTCTAATCTTGTTAATCTGATCAAACCTAGCATAATACGCAGGGGTTCTTAATATATATCTAACATCATCTGTGAACAAATCGGTTTAGAATTTACTTAAAAGGTTTAACCTAAATTTTAACCTGCGTTCTGATTATAATTCCCGTCCTAGTTCTTCTATTAAACTCGTAACGCTTATAAAATTATCCTTTAACAAATCTAGCCTTTAAACGGCCTTTAACAAATCTAGCGGATCTCCTTTGCACACGCTCTAATTCTTTTATCGCACCTTCCTCGTACGGATCCCATATAACTAGCGGCATATCTGAAAGAGATCTGAAAAGTGCAACATAGCTTCTTTCTCGTACTCTCTCATCGCATTTGCCTAGAACACTTTTTACGAATCCCAATCTACGGTTTGCTACACTAGTTATTTCCCTGATGTGTTTCCCCCATGACATGTCTTCAGTGATGGTGACGCCTAAATGTTTCATATATCCTACGTTTGACATTTTCTTTAATGCAATAACTATTCCGGGGAAAGCTATTCTCATCTTTACAATCAAAGTGTTCACTTCTCTGCCACGTCGATCTTTTGAACCCAACGTCGGAGGAGAGCAAGGTCCATCGCGAACGGCCAAAGACCCCAAGGGGACATTTAATTCCATAAAGCCTCCTTCGGTGGACGAGATTATCATTTAATTCAATTGGCACTGTCAGGAATATTGTCCACCCCGGGGGATAACACTGAAGTGGAATGGTCATTATAGCCTCTAGGGACCCTCCATGCGTACGCACGTACCGAAAAAAGAATACCCTTCAGAGTTGAGTCATGGGGGTAGGACAGCCCCCTGCATCACCCCTACACTCTCTCTTTCTCCCTACCGACTCCATCTCGTTCCAGTCATTTTCAACCCCCTGCCTGCCAGCGAGTCGAGGGAGACATGCGATTTGTGTCCTGCGAGCATCGTGATGGGGAGGGGGGGGGGGGGGGTGAAAATGTTATATGCTGGTGATGAATAACAAACGGTACACGACAGCTTTGACAGCCGTGAGTCATGATCGAAAAAAAAATCAATTAAAGCGTGCAAACCCCACGAGCACCGTTACGAACAAATGTTACGCCTTTCCTTAATTGACACTGCAAACTCATATTTCTGGCGCTGCTAACTTTTTTATACACACAAAACCGTAATGTGACATAAAATACGATGAATACCGAGTGCATCCGCCCATATTAATGACGCCGAGGCATACAAGCCGAAATAGCTCAGTTGGGAGAGCGTTAGACTGAAGATCTAAAGGTCCCTGGTTCAATCCCGGGTTTCGGCAAAATTTTTAAATATCTAACCATTAATATAACATCGATATCGAGATAAACCTATCGATGTCATTTATAATATATTCCTGGAGTTGGTTTGCTCCATGCCACGCACGCTTGCGAAGGCTTGTAGGGTATTGCGTTGATGTAAAACCCTTCCTTTTTTTCTCACGTAATTAAATGTTACGTAATTCAAAATCCCCTTTGTGTTCAACTGATACGTTAATCTCAGGTCGATAGGACTTAAAACGATCCAAACCTAAATATGTATGTACATAAAGATATTGCCTTTTTTAATAAGCGCAAGAATTTTTTATTCGAAACTTTTTTTTATCAATTCCAGTTTACCGAAGTAGGAGGCGAAATCGAGATAAAAAAATCACGACCCCTGTCAGATCCCCAGTAAAATCCATTAAAAAATAAAACCGGTAATATATCATAAAAACTCAGTGGAACCTTTTTAAAAATATTTGTAAAGGTTAGGTGCAAATGAACAAGAAGAACATTAGAGTTGACATTCTGCCAGAATTGTAAACAAATTTATACCGAACGAAATAATTTTACTATACATTTACGACATGCCGTCATGGATCCGCATGATAACACAATAATGTGTGAAATGAGTAAGTAAAGCATGATGTGAAGATAATATATACGATTAATTCGTCGCTGTGATTTAAAAATCTGTAAATATTGCACGTTCTGAATATGACATACAATGCATCATCGTTAAGACCCACTTGCTAATCGTGGCATTGAAGATAACACGGATCCAAAATATGGTCCCGGTACGAATGCGTAGTTCGCAAGGGAAGAATATTCGAATTAAAGCAAAATTCAATTCGTACGAGCCGCCCAAACATTTCCCCGACCACTTGGCTCGTTTTATGCAATCTACCTATTCCTGACGATTGGAGAGTCGCGGAACCAAAGTAAGTAAAATACATCGGGGAAACTTGAATCCTACCTTCACTTTATCTCTTTCAGGGAGGGCAGATAAGTTTGGCTGAGTCAGAAGCAACACGTGAAAGTCGAGAATAGCGCGACGGAGTAGGTACTCTGGGGGACATCGGCACAATCCACACCTCCGAAAAACCCCCATATATTACCTAACCGCTACTCCATCAGTTGGTCATTTTTACTGTTTTGGCATAGATTCAATGCATCGGTATTGCCATACAATGTACTCGTAGTGGAATGGAAATTAGAACCTCGTTTCAGTATTTCACTCGTATTTTTTCCGCTGGATTTGGTCATGGGATTTGGTGAGACGACCTAATCCAGTCGCAAATGTCAATGATAAGTAGAATCTACTGTAAGTGTTTACCTTACCAAGAAGGATTTAACTATTCGCGGCATTATCTATGTGCTATTGCGCCAAAATATGCGGTGCTTGCCGTTAAACCAAAGGATTTGTCATTCCCCACTCATGGTAGAAGCATTTGGCCAGGCCGAGGGACAGTCCTGGCTGTTTATTCGCGTTATCGGCCACCCTCGTAGCAGTGGATGCCCAAAAATAGGAGCCCGTTGAACGGATTTCTGCTTATCCACCACCCACAACCCCTCGACCGAGTGAACAATGGGGACCCTCTGACTCACCACAAAGTGGTGATACCGCAGCGGGCGAGAAATGTGTTACTTGCACGTTAATCCGGCGAATCCTCGGTCGAGACATATGGTATTACGATTTCCGAATAATCCCGACGTCCTCGGCGCTTGTTTCGTACGCACGAAATATAGGCGCTGAAAAAAAAAGAAACAGCGTCGCGACCGTTGCTAACGTCGATATCAGCGCCGCACGCGGTAACAATCCTTCTCACGCGGAAGACGAGAAGGGGAGAGGCAGCAGCCGAGGTTGCGAGAGACGTAAAAATCAATACCGTGGAGTGTGGCCTAGGAGACGGGAAGACTGAATACTCCCGGCGTATCAAGTGCGGGGGAGGGGAAGAAAAAAATGACGAACGCGAGACGCGGACGATTAGCAACTCTTGCTTTCGGCGATGGGAGTGGAAAAAAAAGAATAAAAGAAGAACGCCTCCCGCCGCGTTTTCCGCGTGGTCGGCAGATCGATAACTCGAGAGCCGCGAGACTTGGAGCGCACTCTAAAGAGAAGTGAGCCGGCCGGCATGTCTGCGCTAACGCCAGAAGCGAGAGCGTCTTTTACACCCTCACAGGAAACTTAAGGCTGTTCTATACCTGCCTTTAAAAGGCCGTTGCAGATGCTTATGCCTGACGCGACTACGACTTTATCGTAGCAGCTGGCATCTTGGGAATTTTTCCCATTATAGAAAAAGGATTGGTTTTAGTCTTTAGTAAAATAGATTTTTTGTAGGTTTATTTGTTAGTTTATAAAAAATAGCCAAACTTTCCATTTTTTGTCTATTTTCAGCAGCTATTTGTTAAGCTTAGAATACGATACGAAGATTTTGCTTCAACTCGTTACAAAGCTTGATCCTTCATCTACCCATTCAAATAACAACTGCTGATGCTGTTTCTATAGCTAGGCCATAAACCCATTAGCCATGGAGCATGTATCGCGATTTTAAACTAGTGATGCGCGTGAGTTCCTAGCAAAGATTTCTTCCTTTGGCAGCCTACCCCCACTCCTGCTCTAAGGCGTTCCACCCCTCTTGTTTACAAAACGCCACATGGGTTCTGTCTCTGAGCGAGCCTGTGGGTTCCCAGAGCAGTGTCAGGTTACACCTCGGAGATAACACCCCTCTTCTCCTCCCCCCCCTCCCCCCAGCTGGATGGACGAAACCGAAAATGTTCTTTCCAAGCTTTACGGAGAGTATCTGAGGAGTCGGATATGAAGGCCGTTTTTACTCGGCGAATGATCTTGCAAATGAAATCATGCGCATGAAGTTCATGCGTCGTGTAATACGGAAATCTCCTCGCATGAAATTCATTCGCATGATCATGCGATCAAAATTAGCATATGTTCTAATTTTGATCGCATGCTTCCTTGAATGATCACATGATACGAGCGCACGACGTTCGTCTTTGTTTTATGAGCGACTGGAAGAGGATTCAAATTAAACAAGTGCAGGAAGAAATGCAATTATAATTGTTTTTCAGAGCTTTTCCGTATACAATTAACTGGCGTGCCCATGTAGTATACACTATAATCATATGTAATTCTTATAGGTATTTTTATATAGGCATTCACCTAGTGAAGTTCTTCAATTAATCACGTTTTGGCGAAGGTTGAGTTGAAAGTAATATATTATGTAGGTATTCTATGATTTTGATAATTCTTGTGACCAGTAAGTATAGAGCAATAAAGTATTAGAACAGAACATGAAAATTATAACTGAAAACAATACATTGAAATATCTCCATCGGCACTTGACCGTTGTCTCTCATGCCATTCATGAGGATGTCACCTGTTGTAATTGTTATCACAGCTACCACGAACTGGATTAATTAGAACAAATAGCACGTATCTAACCTTTAAATAGTACACTATCTATTATGATAGATATTCCTACACACTTCATGCATAATTAAACTTATTTTACCCTCATGAATTCTTGCTGAGTAATCAGGGAACGCTATATCCGTATACGGTCATGCATGACCGTAATCGTATCTATATGGATACGATTCGCCCGTCGAAAAAAGTCTTAGCGTAACAGCAAGCCAGAAACGAATTGCAAAATGTCAATATAATTATAAACATCTATATCAAAGGTTAAATTAGGATCTCTTGTCACAGTAATTGCTTCTCTCGTCGTCGTGTCCGACGTTTCATAATCATGTCTGGTGAGATTTAATATAGTATGAAATTTCTCCAGCGTCTTTCTTAATGAATTACGATAGGCCTCACACTGCTATAATAGCAGTTCATTTTGAATCAGGCCTAGCATGCCTTGACCTCTATCTCTCCTCTCTTCTTCTAGCTTTCTCCGGCAAAATTTCATGTCATTTTCGTGAGCCATATCTAAAGCAGAGATGAAGTGGTTTGTTTGAGACAATGACCGCAGAAATCGATTGACGATTACCAAAGAACTATATCAGGGAAAATGTTGCCAGAAATATGCGATCATGGATAAAAGAATAGAATTTATATAAGGTACACAAATAGTAAAGCAGAAGAGCGGAGATACTTTTAATAAGCCGGCCAACCACTATGGAAAAGCACTTTGATTGGACATGGGAACTATATTAGCAAAGTAGCCTTCGTAAAAACCCAATTGGAATTTTCAGGAAGAACACATTTACGTAAACTTGTTTGCAGTGTATCTGAAAAGATCCAAAACCATGTTAATTGGCATATTGCATGAGCAATAGAAAAATTACTTTGTGAATAAAACACTTAATCTGTTAGTATCGTAGATTCATCCTTCGACGTGGATTTAAATAGTTCACAACTAGAACTTGGTGGATACGGAACTTATACGTTTGTTTATAGTGCAGTAATATGTAATTTAAAATCAAACAGAACGGGATACAGATTCAAGCTAATTCACTGGCACAAAGGTGACGGCGTGATGATTCATGGAACTTTTACATTTTTCCATCCCTGTACTTGCCTTATTTTCTTGCATGTTGAAAAATAGGTAAGATTTTTAGTGTACCTGCGCCCCGCGAGATATTAGTAATAATCTCTGATTCACTATAATTGCGATTATTAGCACATATTCGGTGAATATTAATGCCCTGCCCACACCCTGGGAGTGGCTTGCACGGCGCTACATACATAAGGACTCTCCTCAGGCCATGCCTTCAAGGTGGCTTGCAGGGTGCACTGTAAATACACACAATTTCAGAAACATGAATTGTACCACGTTTTAAATCATTCACCAAAACACATACATTTCCTTTAACAAAAGATCATAAGCAAATTATAAAGTCTAGCTCTAGGAAAAAAAGGTGTAGGTATTCATGACTGATAGGGTTGATTTGAGAAGTTAGGTGATCGCAAGCGATCGATGCGGGGCCCAAAAATAATACAATTATTTTTTTCTTTTTTTTATAGATTTTGTTGTTATTACCCTTAAAAATGTTCGTGGCCTATTTCTATCAAGGTTTATTAAGTAGGATAGTAGTAAGTATTCTCCTTGTTTGATAATACAGCATGGTGAATGGCCGCCACTGCCACACACCATTGCAATGGCTTGCAGGATATTGTGTAAATGTAGGCGTTTTATGAATACTAAACTTCTAAACCGTATTGAACCGGCATTTTTTTGACTCGATTAGATGATACCCTATTGATTTAGAGAGTGGAAATACATACTGTTCTATGTTTGTAATAATCTTAAGTCTTCCACTCATTCTCTGTACTGATGAAAGAGGCACAGTTGATGTCGTTGATTTTTTTGACTCGATTAGATGATACCCTATTGATTTAGAGAGTGGAAATACATACTGTTCTATGTTTGTAATAATCTTAAGTCTTCCACTCATTCTCTGTACTGATGAAAGAGGCACAGTTGATGTCGTTGAGTTATCTACGAAATGAGTGTACAATATGTTTCACCATTTCAGTTCCTGAAAAGGAGCATTCTTCGGACTCTGAAAGTTGAAACCAGGGCATATTGTACAAGGGATTAGCATTCACAAAAGAGTTCTCGTAAAATCTAACCTGCCTAAGTGATTCATCAGTTAGGATCTGGCGGAGAAAGACACGCTTCTACGCAATGACTGTTCGCTGTCAAGCTTACATAAGGAGGGCTCGGCATAATTCATAGGGTCCTAGGAAATGAAAAATTTTATGTTTATTTTAACTGCCATAAGCGTGTTATAATACGTCAAAAATTTTCTGAAATCCGAATAACATAATTTTATTAAATAGAGGAATGAAATAGGAATATTAAATGTAATTAAATAAGAAGAAACGTATCCACTCAACATTCTATTAATATTATTTGCGACAATTCACACCATGCTGGAAAAAATACATGCACACCGTGTTCATTTAATAAAAACGCCCAATAAAATTTCCCTTGACTTTCGAGTTTCATTGAGTTAAGAAATTAGAAGCCAAATAGTCATGAGCGCAATGTTTAGCTGCGTTTTGACCTAAGTGCACATTTGGTATATGTATGGTACATTGTTTCTCTCATGGTTCATTGCATTACCTATCGTAAACTCAACTCCGTGATACCGAACAACTACTGCTTGTAATCGCGTTCTAAATATCTGTACAATATTTACCATCATTGCAAATTCAAGGTGGGACGAATCATTATTTCGTAATAGACAGTGAAACGATGCCCAAGCAAGAAACAGGAAGATTTGAGACCCCTTCATTTGGTCATAGATAAGAAAGGGTCGGGTTCTAAGAATCTCGAGTGACCGCGCTCGAGATATCTCCCGAGAAGAGAAGCTCTGACCGCTATCATGTTACATCTAGAGGAGGGAGAGAAGAGGTGGAGAAGGCCCCCCATTCCACTTTTTTATACCGCCACCTATGCGGGGAATCGTAGAACTAATCCCAAAAATCCGTTACATCTGAGAAAGGGTGGAAGTATAGAGCAGCCTTAACGAAACAGACTTTGCACAGGGGGACGTCACGCCTAGTGCATTTTCACGTGGCGATCGCGATAAATATCAAAGCAGCAGCTAATAAGCGCGAACCTCCATTCGTGGCGCGCCCGCAAGTTCCCAGTGGGGAGGGTCATATTTTGGGCTGACGCCAGCTGCGCAAGCGATCCCCGAGATATTTGCGATACGCCCACGAGTACCGGAGGCGTATCGCTGGCGTAGTATCGCGGTGCCATGGACGTCAACACGGAACACTTTCTGCCGCACGCTCGTGTCCGTCTAAACCCCCGGGAAAAGCATCCAAGAGGGAGCTTCTTCCGCTTTGTTTACACTGAGACTTCCTCTACGATCAGCAGCTTACCGCCCCTACCGTCTCCTTAGCGACGAAAATACGGGGGAGCAATCGATAAAAGGTAGTAGGCCACGTAATAAGATGCTGCCACGACAGGGTTGGATAAAATAATGCTTCCCGATTCATGGGCTCCTGCTTGTGTGGTGGCTAAAGCGCTTTTTTCCCTGACAACCAAGGGTGCAGTACCTATCGGCAGAGGCATTCCGAAGGATTACTGGTCCCAGAGTGTGTTTCTAACCAAAAGCAAATACGATGGCGAAAGTCAACTCTTCTGGATAGGGGCCCAAGTTGTACAGCATTAGACTCCTTGGAACTTTTTCTTAGCATTATGCTAACGTCAACGCCGCACCTAACTTCAACCTTATCCGTCCCCTAAAACAATTAAATACTAATATATTTCGGATGTCGCCAATAGCCTATTCGTCTATTGTCTCCTCCTTACTTAAAAATAAATACTTTTTCAAACTACCTTAAGGACGGATGACAAATGAAGAATATAGTGGTCAGAGCATAGCAACTCTTAAGGCCGCTTTACACGATACGATTTTTTTGTACAATTTCTTGTACAAACGCTTGTTTGGGGAAAAGGTACCGTGTAGAGCGGCAAATTGTGTGAAGGCTTGTGCGAATTTCTGAATGACCGAACGGAAAATAGAACCTGTTCTGATTCCATTCAGACAAGCATACAATTTCGTTCAGTTTATACAAGCGTTTGTACAAGAAATTGTACAAAAAAATGGTATCGTTTAAAGCGGCCTTTATTCAATCAAACAACACTCGCACTTTTCCAGAGAGTATTTAATTCACGAAACGTCTCAACTCACAGTAAAGGATCCTGTGTATACCAGATGATGACTCTGAGTCGAAACACGAAGAGCATTAAAACTGTGGAAAAGTTCGAGTGTTGCTTGACTGAAATTGAATTTCGGTTATCCATCCACTACATCAAGCCTAATCTGCTCAAATCATGTCTCCTCTGCCTAGTACAAGGCATACACAATCATCATATGCCTCAAATACATACACTCTTCACATCAAAGGATAAGATAAGGCCCGAAAGTTGGTGAAGTTCTTCACAAAGCCATGTTTTAAGTTTATAAATTTTCCACCAATGTACTATTTCGCTATTAAAAGGGCTTGATCGGGGATAGCAAAGGCAAAAAAAATAAAGTATGGTTTTCGTATAGGGCGCAACTGGAATACTGAAGATCGTAATTGAGGGGAGAATATTGTTCCAAGAATCAGCCTCGAATGACTGACTTGCAATCAGTTTCGTATTCTATTTAGGCATTTTCCTTTCCTCATGATGTTCTACGAACTTGCCCAAGTTTAATACAATAAATTCAAACAAGAAGAGAAACCTACCGCAGATCGCCGAAGGGACTAAAATATATTAGGAATATTATATTTATAATCAGGTGAAATAGGTATAATACGCCACTGTAAACATCTACATCTACACGATACCCTGCAAGCCACCGCGAGGGTGTGTGGCAGGGGGTGAAGATCACCAAGCATGCACTACTAACATGCAAGAAAGCAACTAAAGGGTCTCATGCAACTAGATTGTTAGTATCTATAGTATTTGAGGGGTCATACATGCATCATGCACTACAGAATACTCTAAAATATTTCCCCTACCTATCCCTTTCCTATGCTGCCTATTCTGTTCTCTTATAGTACGGGGGAAAAATGCCAGTTTGAATCTATCGGTACGACAATCTATCTCTCTAATCTTATTTATCTGGTCGAATCTAGCATAATACGCTGGTGTTTTTAATATGTGCCTAACATCTTCAGTAAAGCTATCCGATTGAAATTTCTTCAATAGATTTAATCTGAACGTTAACCTACGCTCTGATAATGATTCCCACCCTAATTCTTGTATTAATTCTGATACACTACTCAACCTATCGTAACACCTTTTGACGAACCTAGCTGCTCTACGCTGCACACTGTCTAGTTCTCTCATCAAACCTAATTCATTAGGATCCCATACCCTGGCTGCATACTCAAGGTGGGATTTAAGTGAAAAGTAACATCGCTCCTTTGTCTTCTCATCACATTTCCCAAGTACTCTTTTTATAAATCCTAGCTTTCTCTTCGCTCGGCCGCATATTTCCCTTATGTGTCTTCTTAAACATTCCGTTTAAGACCATCAACAGGTGAAACCAAAACAAGATACTCTGCAAGCATAGCTAACGGTGGGATTGAGGCAATGGGCCTACGAATAAGTTAAAAATAATGAATATTTCCAAAACATAAGTAAACAATGAAAAAGAATTATAACCGCCTTGTAATTTGATATCTAAAGCAACTCTCAACTGGTTGATCCCAGATTGCAGGACAGGAGTTACCAGAATATATGCCTTCCATTGCGCAGTTTCGCAAGGGATGAGGTACTCTACCTTCACAATACTACTACTTTTGTTAGTATACATTTTCAATACATTTACCTATAAAACGTGCTAACTTTTCGGGAGAAGTATCAAGCGGTCATTAATTTCCGCACCAACAGATCACCTACAAGGTATGTACTTCGTGGATGCTTGACATTTCGTGGAGAAAATATAGCTAGCAATGTCACATATATTTGTGTGCAATGCATATCTGTACATACTATTGTGCCATATACACATATTGTATGGTGCGGACACTCATTCAAACATGAGCCAATGGCGCAAATATTGCAATGAAAAATAAAATATACGAGTGGAATAGTTATATGCTTCTACATACTTTAAACATGCCAGACCTGAAGAGTTAACACGTTAACAATTGATCATGTGGTATTCGAGGGAATCCTTGTAAAGGGACGGTACGATAACTATATTAGCGTTACCAGTGTATCAGATGAACTACAATAGGAATCATTATGAGACCGTAAGTTTAAATCTAGACTTAGATCCCTTAACTTAATTCCAAGACAATATTTTCACTGATGAAGTTGAAAACATTGAAACAACTCTCGCACCCTAAGCGAGAACTATCACCCTAGGCCAACGGAGTTCATAACCATAAAGTTAGAGAATTGCCTCTAACAATACGTATGCTGAAATTTAGACTTAATCTCTTTACTAAATTCGAAAACATTATTTTCAGTGATGACGTTAAAAATATTTTGCAAACTTCTACTTACTACGGTAAACTGGACCATGAACATGAAATTAGGGAAATCGATTGTCGAACCGACAGGTTTAAATGGTCCTCTTTCCTCGTGCATACAATTAGGGACATGAACAACTGTCCATTTAAACAATTGTATGTACATATAGAAGTGTAATAATGGATAGCATAAGTAGTTGCATGCTAGTGTAAGGTCTTTAAGCTAATCCAACTATCAGCATGTATGTTGAAGATCACTTTCCTCTTCAATCTTTTTATTTAATTATTATGTTTCGACAAGAATATAGTAACTAATCCTTTTTAAGCATGATATGTAGTGCATGTTTGGTGACAATTCGTCCCCTGCCAAACACCAATATTGTGGCTTTTGGTATATTATGTACATGTTGATGAATTTGTAAATACTTTAGTTATTGATCTTTTAATTAGTATTTAAAAGGTTAAAACACTGAATGTCTCCAAATTCTTTAGGATAACAATTGTATTCGTCGCCGTCCACGTTTACGAATACCTACTCAAATCATGGTGCTGACCAAATTGAGGTAAACTCTACCTGAGGATAATAATATTGGGGAATTATAAAAGTTAAGAGCCGTTATGCATCGAATTCGTATGGTACGTAAACAGAACCATAATAATGTTGGGCACTCGTCAATGTTTAAGTCATGCTTGTCGGAACGGAGCTCAGAACGTTTGAGGCATCCAATTCGATTGAATACGTGGAACATACGGTGTATGCCCATCAATAAAATAAACCCCACCTCCACGTGAGGCGCAACGAAAGCAAGGTCGTGCGAGAGTATTAAAACCAAGTGTTTCAAAAAGACCGCCGGAGACTCACCGAGCAGCCGCCTCACTTCCCACTGGGTGAGGTACAGGTCGAGGCTGGCGGAACACAGCGGGACGAGCTGCAGCGAGAGGATGACCAGGAGGAGGGGGGAGAGGAAGGAGGGGGGGAAGAGGGAGGGGCGCCTCCTCCGCCCGTGGTGCGGAGGATTCCTCACCCCCCTCCACCTCTTCTCCTCCGCCCCCTCGCCGCCGCCCTCTCGAGACTTGGCACACCGGCCGGCGGGAGAGACGGGCGATCCTCCAGACTCCGCCGAGAATTCCGCCAGGCCGTCTCCGGCGATAGTCATGTCCGACGCGGGATCGCAGACGCAACAAGCCGCCTCCACGCTGGATGGCACACCGGGACGATCTCTCGTCCTCCGCCGTCGCCTCGCGTCCTCGCAGACCCTTGAGCTCCTTCGCACCCCCGAGTCACTGGGGGACACGGATAAGGTCCTAGCATGCCTTCCCCCTGCACAGCGGGGGAGAGGGAGGAGGTCGACTCCTCCCCTCCTAGACGTAGGAGCGGACGACACCAGAGGGGGATGATGACACATGGTGGTGGTCCCTTTCCGACCCGCGACAGGACGCACTGGTGCTCTCCATCAATCCCGCGATGGGGGGTTTGTTGGTCCGACCCACCGACGTCAAAAGTCCTCACAGACGAAAAACTCTTTCCATCCCCCACCCCCCCGTAACACAACCGTGGTACACCCGTGGAGATCAATTTCCCCCGGGAAGCTGGGAGCAAACACTACCCTCCCCTCCTTGAAGCGGATTTTTTTTTAATGGGGCGTAGGGGAACGAACTTCAAGTTTTTATTTCCACTACAACATTGCAGGGTGGACTCGAGCGCTCAAACAGTCCAGCACGGTACACACAGTGCGCGAATACGTCCCCAGAACAACTCCACGCCCATCAGCTGGGGGGGAGTGTCACCCTACCGAACGGAAGCCGGTATTGACGATTCGCGGGGAAGCACGTGGCGCTCCCGGAAAGATGAACATCGATCAACGACAGAGCTGAAGCAACGCCCACAAGGATTCTAACGAGGAGAACACAGCTTTGCGGCGAAGCATAAACTTTTCCACGATCCCCTTACATCCCGCGGTACGAATCTATACTTGGCAACCGATTCGGATTACACCGCTGGGGGAAAGGATAAGAGGGGGGTGGGGGATGATGGGGGAGCGGAGATATGTAAACAAAAGCAAGGCCCTGCCTCCTACCGCTTCCCACACCAGTTAGAAAATGAAAACAGACCTTTCACCGTGGAATTTTAAAAAGGGGGACACAAGCGCTCCTGTCTACTCGCTTTTTTTTTTAGTCATGGGAAGCACTCGTGTTGAGACGGGTGGGAGTCACTTCCTAGCGCCGTTGCTGTCCGTGGTTGAGTGCTTCACGAAACATGTACACACACACACTCACAATATTTGTGGTACGGGAACAGAAGCACACACAACACGCTCATGCCTGCGGGCGTCGTGAGGGACTAGGGAAAGACTATAATTCTAACCTCTCGCTCTCTCTCTCGACCCAGTCTTGGAAGAATGATAAAACCCCACGTTCCGCTGAAAAAACACGATTAGGTCGCTTTTCCCATGGTCGAATCGCAAGGTCGGATGAGTTCGCAACACAACGATCACAATGGGGATGACAGTGCGATGGGAAAACGCTGAGCAAAAGGAGTCTGTTCGCCTGGAGAAAGAGTGGGACACTCCCCCCTCCGCGGGAAACCGAGCGTAAACAAGGCAGCCAGCAGCACTTTCGGATGATTTCTTCCCAGCCTGTCCGTGAATCTCGAAGTGGAGCAGTTCGAGTACGAAGGCACCTCGCGGGAGTTGAGTCGCCGCTCCCGTGAGCCCGGAGGAATGCGGCAACGAAGACCCGGCACGTCGTTCGGGAATTATAACGGCAACGACGACAGCCTCTCCGTACGGGATACAGCCTCCGACTGAAGCGCCCTCTTTCCAACCAGCTAAGCTCCCTCTCTCTCTCTCCCTTTCTCTCTCGCACCCTCCCCTCCTCCGCCCTTTCCCCGAGGTCCCTCCGGCCAGAGGCCTCGCCTCCCTTCCTCTCTCTACCACCCCTCCCTACTCTTCAAAAAAAATCCACCCCTAGCCTCAACCTCCAGCTCTCTCTCTCTCTCACACTCCTTCTCCCCCGCCTGCCTGCCTGAGTTTCGTTCGAGATGTCTGACAGCTCGAGGGAGGGAGAGTGTGCGTAGGGAAGTGTTTGGGGAGGGGGGTGAGTCGGAAGGGGGTGTTTTCGAGCGAACGTGTGCGTGTTCCCATGTGGGTATGGGAGTGCTTGAGAGAGGGGAGAGGAGGAGAGGTGAAAGATCTACAAGCTGAGGAGTGGGGAGGCTACGTTGATGGGAACGATGGGGGTGGAATGGGGAAATGAGGGGTGCGGTGGCGCGGAAGAGGGGGGTCTGAAGGGAGAAGAAAAAATAAAGCTTGGTTGCTGGCCCGTGTGGCTTGGTGGAGGTGGTGGGCGGAATCCGGCTGGGGAAGGGGGAGGTTGGGGAGAGAAGAGGATATGCATGATGGAGGCGTTGTTGGTGTGTTTTCTCACATGCGAGTGTGCCGGGGGAAGGGGTTTCGAAGAGGGGTGGGATGTTGGGCTTGTATAGAAGAGAGGGGTGGACGGAGGGATGGGGATTAGGTTCGGACTTGCGCCGGAGGGGGATGGGAAAATGGAAGGAAGCTTTGGTTGGTTCAGGGAGGGGCGGGAAAAGGAAAGGCCCTAAATCATTGTGTTGACTGGGGCCATGACGCGCTCAACGCCACGTGGTTAATGGCCACAGCCCTCGGGGGCCTCCAACTCTCCCTCTCTCTCCTTCCTCAGCTCCCACTCGCCCTCCTCCTCCATCGTCACCTTGTTAGCGAGGGAAAGGAAAAAGGATGAGGAAGGAGATGAGGAGGAGCGTTCTTCGGTCTCACCCTCTCCGACCGACCGTTTTTCCCTTCGAGAGCGAGCTCACTCAATCTTCCCCAACCGCCCTCGGGTTCGATTCCCCGAAGGTCGGAAGGTGAAGGCGGGACGCCCACGCGCGCTTCGGTGTGTGCGTGTTTTTATTTGTTTCCACGGCGACCGAGTTATTTATTTATTTTCTCCCGTGCCCATCGTTGCCTCCCTTGTATTCCGGTCGCTTTCTTGGTGGAGGCAGAGGGGAGGGAGAAGGAAAGGAGAGAGAATGAATAAAAAAAAAGGTTCAGGAGGGGAAGAAGAGGCTGCGGTGGTGTCGTAAAACGATTGGTTCGCTGTCCCAACGGGACGGTTTAACTCGCAGGCACGGGATTTTCACGCTTCATGGTTGTTAAGGCTGTTATTGTTTGTTTATGTCATTTCGTTCGCCGCGTGTATTTTTTCTGTCTCCTACCCTCGCTCTCTCCTCTCTCTCTCCTTTTCTCTACGAATTCTTCGTCTGCGAGCGATGTCGGGCGTCGAGAGGCCGACCAACGACTGTGTAATTGATAAACGGCGCGGATTGAGATGCCTCAATTTGTCACGGTTTATAAGGAGTGCGGGGAAGTGATGGGAAGAATGCGTCGATTTGCTCATCCCAGACGGTCGTATTATTCGCCTCATTAAATTCCTATATTTCCCCTATGGGATCATAAAAATCTTTATAATTTTTTATTTGCGCGATAATTTCAGGAAGTGCTGAAGTTTTTTTTTGCGACATGGGTTTTTGGAACCCTGCCTAATCGGAGAGTTATGGACGAATCATAAACCCCTTGAAATGCTTTCAAGGTCTGCGAGTTGGCAAGAGTGACAGCTTTATTTACGCGGTGTTACTTTTCAACGAGCACAATCGCTGCACTAAGTTTGAGTAGGATCTAAAATGAACTTTCTGCAAATGCGAAGACAGGAAATTATATCTACATCTACACGATACCCTGCAAGCCACCGCGAGGCAGTGTGGCAGGGGTGAAGATCACCAGACATACATTACCGACATGTAAACAAGCAACTATAGGGTCTCATGCAACTAGATTGCTGGTATCTATAGTATTTAAGGGATTAATACATGCATCATGCACTACAGACTACTCTAAAATATTTCCCTTTGCTATGCTGCCTATTCTGTTCTCTTATATCGTAGTACGGGGGAAAAATGCAATTTTGAATCTATCAGTACGACAATCTATCTCTCTAATCTTGTTTATCTGGTCGAATCTAGCATAATACGCTGGTGTTTTTAATATGTGCCTAATTTCTTCAGTAAAGCTATCCGATTGAAATTTCTCCAATAGCTTTAATCTGTACCTTAACTTACGCTCTGATAATGACTCCCACCCTAATTCTTGTATTAAATATGATATAAGTTGACGAAATACGAACCCTTAGAAAAAACAATTATCGAAACCACTTCTCTCATAAGGTTGGATTTGACTTTGATGATGTTTGTTCACCTCACAATCGGGTCTCCCTTCAACATATTTCAACTTTATAGTTATAGTTGTAGGTCAGTTGTCGACGAGGGTTTGAAATGGGAGTCCTAGAAATGTTGCGTTTCTTTCTACATTTCATTATATATACATAAGTGATCCATAAAATAGTACTGTTCAATAAATATCCCAGAAGATTCCTAATAATATTATAGATTTTGTTTCTTTTAACCACGTTCTTGAGCGTATCTAGAGAGTAAGTCTGTTCACACAGACTGCAGCAAATAAAATATTACTTCTGCGGAGCCCTTCCATGACATTACCGAATATATTCAAAATATGTCATCGGTATTTTTGTTTAGTGGGAATTAATGACGCATTACCCCATTTTGGAAAGCATTTTACGAATTTAGTCCCTTGATAGAAGATGAATGAATGACTTTATTCATCTGAAATTTGAATTGTTTTTTTCAAATTAGGATTCCATTAAAATGTACATAGCCCCTGCAAGCCATGCTAAAACAATGGAATTGAGGAAAACCTCGTCAAACTTGTCAAATTCCATTGCCACAGAAGAGTTTCCGTTGCTGAAATACTACTACATAATACCCTGCAAGCCACCATAAAGGTGTTGCAGGGGGTGATTTCACACCAAAAATGCATTATATATCATGCATAAAAAAGGATTAGTTATAATATACTAGGCTAAACTTCAATATTTAAAAAAGATTTAAATAGGAAAGCAAGCGTGCAATATCTTCCTGCAGGTTGGGTTAGCTTAAAGTCCTTATACCAACATCTACATCTACATCTACATAATACCCTGCAAGCCACCACAAGGGTGTGTGGCAGGGGGTGATTTCTCACCAAACATGCACTACATATCATGCATAAAAAAGGAATAGTATTAATATAGTAGTCAGAACTACACTATTTAAAAATGATAGAAATTGCAAAGCAAACATGCAAAAACATTCTGTTAGTAGGGTTAGCTTTAAGTACTCATACCAACATGCAGCTACCAATGCTATTCATTGCTACTCTCCGATAGGACATATTTACCGTTATTCGTATCTCTTATTGTGCGAGGGAAAAAGGACATTTTGAATCGGTCAGTTCGGCAATCAATTTCTCTAACTTTGTGATTATGGTCCAGTCTGCCATAGTAAGTTGGGGTTCGTAAAATATTTTTAACATCATCACTGAAAATATTGCCTTGGAATTTGTGGAAGAGATTAAGTCTAAATTTCAACCTGCGATCTGACAATGATTCCCATTTCAATTCATTTAATAGACTGGTTACGCTAATATAATTATCGTATCGTCCCTTTACAAATTTAGCCGATCTTCGCTGCACACGTTCAAGTTCATTACTTAGACCGATTTCGTAGGGATCCCATACACTGGCAGCATATTCCAAATGAGGTCTAACAAGGGAAAAGTAGCTGATTTCTCGTACATGATCGTCACATTTACCCAATACTCTTTTAATGAAACCCAGTTTGCGATTCGCTTGACCAATTATTTCACGAATGTGTTTACCCCAGGAAAGATCATTTGTCAGTCTTATTCCAAGATATTTAATGGATTCCACGTTAGTTAATTCATTATTACTTATTTTGTAAGTGGTAGGAGGAGAGCTATTCTTTTTCCAAAAATTCATTACAAGACATTTCTTAAAGTTTAATTCTAACTGCCATGTATCACACCAAGTTTCAATTGCTTGTAGGTCAATATTTAAATATTCTTTATCGTTCGGGCATAGAATTTCCCTGTACACTACTGCGTCATCGGCAAATAGACGAAGCAGCAACATGCAACTACCTATGCTATATATTGAAACACTCGTATTTATACTATTGGATATATTTACCGCCATTCATATCCCTAATTGTGCAAGGAAAAAAGGACATTTTGAATCTGTCAGGTCAAATATACCCTCTCAGTAGAGCAATGGCTAGGTTTTCAACTTACTATGGTTGACTGGACCATTATTACAAAATTAGAGAAATTGATTGCCGAACTAACAGATACAAAATGTCCCTTTTTCCTCGTACAATTAGGGATATGAATAGCGGTAAATATATCCACTACGAGCGGTGCAGCAATGGATAACATTGGTAGCTGCTTGTTGGTCTAAAGACTTACAGGTAATTACAGCATGTTTTTATACGCTTACTCAGCTATTTTTATTTTTTTTAATAGTAAAGTTTAGACTAATATATTAATATTAATCCTATTTTATGCATGATATGTAGTGCATGTTTGGTGAGAATCCACCCCCTGCCACACATCTTTATATTGGCTTGCGGGGTATTATGTTTATGTAAATGTAGTATGGTGCATTTTTGAACAATTCATTTCCAGTAAAAAATAATACTTGAATTTACACTCATCTACATAACGCCCTGCAAGCCACCACGAGGGTGTGTGGCAGGGGGTGAAGATCACCAAACATGCACTATTGACAAGCAACTAATATATTACTACGATATGGAGACACGCTAGATAATAGGGCCACTTGCAGCTACAGTAGATGGTTAGTATCTACATAATAAGAAAGGGATTATTGGTTGTTATCACATGCATTATGTACTACGGACAATCTAACTATACTTCACCCAACTATCCCTTTGCTACGCTGTCTACATCTAAACGATACTCTGCAAGCCACCACGAGGGTATGTGGCAGGGCGTGAAGATCACCAAGCATGCACTGCCTATTGTTCTCTCTTATGGTACGCGGGAAAAATCACATTATAAACCTATCAGTACGACAATATCTTTCCAATCTTGTTAATCTGATCAAACCTAGCATAATACGCAGGGCCTCTTAATATATATCTAACGTCATCTGTGAAAAAATCTGTTTCGAATTTACTTTAACCTAAATTTTAACCTGCGTTCTGATAGTAAGAATCCGGTTTTTTGTATCCTATGACATGATCGGGGAGGACGATTACGTGTGGAGGTGAATCTAATCATAATGGGTAAAACCAATGGATATTGGGATATGAAATGTACATGCTTACGAACATTCATGAACATAAAACGTTAGTGCCGGAAATATTTATTTGAATGCAATGAAGAGAATCGTCTTCAGCCCAAATTTACTGTACGAAGATCCAGTTGTACAGAAGTTCCACATCTGGCTTCCTTTGCACAGAAAGGGAAACATACACAAAGCTTATCAAATATAGATAGACCTTCGTAACGCTACCAGCGGAGACCATTTCTGGTTTCTTCTATTGACTCAAGGAGATTAGCTTGCGGCGTTCCCGACTGGACTGCCGTAGGAGCTCCTATTCGCAGAATATTTTTCTCTGCTCAAGATTTTACTCTTTCATTATTCAGGGCAGAGGGACTGCAATCGCCACAGCGGTACCAGTAGTACTTGTTGCATTCCTGGAAAAACAGCTCCTACATCTACATCTACGTAATACCCTGCAAGCCACCTCAAAGGTGTGTGGCGGGAGGGGGGGGGGGTCTCCTGCTCCTGCTTCTGGCTTAGTAGTAACCTTAGACTTTTTGCAGACGATGCGGTGGTGTACAGGGGTATATCAAACGAAGAGGACATGAAATCACTTAGCAAGGATTTAGATGCAATTGAAGAGTGGTGCGACAAATGGCAGTTAGAACTCAACCTTAAAAAGTGTGTAGCTATCAATTTTTGGAGGAGGAATAATTCGATAGAGCGATCCTATAGAATTAATAACACGAAGATCGAAAACGTTGAAACCGTAAGATATTTAGGTGTAACAATCACTAAAGATTTATCGTGGGGAAGACACATAAGGGAAATATGCGGCCGAGCGAAGAGAAAGCTAGGATTTATAAAAAGAGTACTTGGGAAATGTGATGAGAAGACAAAAGAGCGATGCTACTTTTCACTAGTTAGGCCCCACCTTGAGTATGCAGCCAGTGTATGGGATCCTAATGAATTAGGTTTGATGAGAGAACTAGACAGTGTGCAGCGTAGAGCAGCTAGGTTCGTCAAAAGGTGTTACGATAGGTTGAGTAGTGTATCAGAATTAATACAAGAATTAGGGTGGGAATCATTATCAGAGCGTAGATTAAAGTTCAGATTTAATCTATTGCAGAAATTTCAATCGGATAGCTTTACTGAAGATGTTAGGCACATATTGAAAACACCAGCGTATTATGCTAGATTCGACCAGATAAATAAGATTAGAGAGATAGATTGTCGTACAGATAGATTCAAAATGGCATTTTTCCCCCGTACTATAAGAGAACAGAATAGGCAGCATAGGAAAGGGATAGGTAGGGGAAATATTTTAGAGTATTCTGTAGTGCATGATGCATGTATTAACCCCTCAAATACTATAGATACTAACAATCTAGTTGCATGAGACCCTTTAGTTGCTTGCTTGCATGCTAGTAGTGAATGCTTGGTGACCTTCACCCCCTGCCACACACCCTCGCGGTGGCTTGCAGGGTATCGTGTAGATGTAGATAGATGTAGATGTCTGTAAGAGAACACAATAGCCACCATAGCAAATAGATAGGTAGGTGAAATATTGTAGTCCGTAGTGCATGATGCATGTACTTCAACTTCAACAGGTATTGAAAAATTACTTAAAGATATAAGCCCCAACAAATCTCCTGGCCCTGATGAAATTCCCTCCCGCGTGTATAGAGAGTTAGCATCCGAAATTTCCCCCTACCTTGAAATAGTATTTAATAAATCCCTGACCGAACACGTCGTACCGATGGACTGGAAAGCAGCCGATGTAACACCCATTTTTAAAAGTGGCGATAGGGAGCAGCCATCTAACTACAGACCTATATCCCTCACATCCATTTCATGCAAGGTCCTAGAACATATAATTGTCAGTTCAGTCATGGGACACCTAGATAGCCAGAATTTATTGTCCAATGTCCAGCATGGCTTCCGAAAGAGCAGATCGTGTGAAACCCAACTTGCTCTCTTTTCCCACGATATTTTAGTTTCTGGCGAAAATAATATTCCAGTGGATGCTATATTTCTTGACTTCAAGAAGGCTTTTGACAAGGTTTCTCACAGCAAACTAATTTTGAAGTTAAAATCTTATGGGTTAGACAGTAACATTATATCATGGATTAATGATTTTCTGCATGATCGGGTTCAAAGGGTTGTTTTGGACGGTGTTTCCTCACCGGCAATTAAAGTCACTTCGGGTGTCCCACAAGGTAGTGTGATAGGTCCACTCCTATTCCTTTTGTATATTAATGATATCCAAAAGGTGGTAAAAAGTAAGCTTCGTCTATTTGCCGATGACGCAGTAGTGTACAGGGAAATTCTATGCCCGAACGATAAAGAATATTTAAATATTGACCTACAAGCAATTGAAACTTGGTGTGATACATGGCAGTTAGAATTAAACTTTAAGAAATGTCTTGTAATGAATTTTTGGAAAAAGAATAGCTCTCCTCCTACCACTTACAAAATAAGTAATAATGAATTAACAAACGTGGAATCCATTAAATATCTTGGAATAAGACTGACAAATGATCTTTCCTGGGGTAAACACATTCGTGAAATAATGGGTCAAGCGAATCGCCAACTGGGTTTCATTAAAAGAGTATTGGGTAAATGTGACGATCATGTACGAGAAATCAGCTACTTTTCCCTTGTTAGACCTCATTTGGAATATGCTGCCAGTGTATGGGATCCCTACGAAATTGGTCTAAGTAATGAACTTGAACGTGTGCAGCGAAGATCGGCAAGATTTGTAAAGGGGCGATACGATAATTATATTAGCGTAACCAGTCTATTAAATGAATTGAAATGGGAATCATTGTCAGATCGCAGGTTGAAATTTAGACTTAATCTCTTCCACAAATTCCAAGGCAATATTTTCAGTGATGATGTTAAAAATATTTTACGAACCCCAACTTACTATGGCAGACTGGACCATAATCATAAAGTTAGAGAAATTGATTGCCGAACTGACCGATTCAAAATGTCCTTTTTCCCTCGCACAATAAGAGATACGAATAACGGTAAATATGTCCTATCGGAGAGTAGCAATGAATAGCATTGGTAGCTGCATGTTGGTATGAGTACTTAGAGCTAACCCTACTAACGGAGTGTTTTTGCATGTTTTCTTTGCAATTTCTATCTTTTTAAATAGTGTAGTTCTGACTACTATATTAATGCTATTCCTTTTTTATGCATGATATGTAGTGCATGTTTGGTGAGCAATCACCCCCTGCCACACACCCTTGTGGTGGCTTGCAGGGTATTATGTAGATGTAGATGTAGATGCATGTATTAACAATCAATAATCGCTTTATTACTACGTAGATACTAACCATCTAGCTGCCATCTAACATGTGACCCTATTATGTAGCATGTTTCCATGTAGTAGCTTGCTTACGTGTCGATAATGCATGTTTGGTGATATTCACCCCCTGCCACACACCCTCGCGGTGTCTTACGGGGTATCGCGTAGATGTAGATGTCCGGGCGAGAATCGAATTTTTAATATCGTGTTGCAAATGGAATCATGACTTCTCGGTGGATTGGCCAATTTTTCTTCGATTGCAATGCTACATACATCTATAAGACTTTTTGCGATGTCATTTCTCTTGTTACGAGCAGGTTAGAGTGGAGACCTATTGGAAAAAGCACCATTAATCAATAGACCGATAATCTGAGGAGTTCCTGGATGAAGATTAATATGTGTACAGGAAAAGTGAAGGCGTAACAAAATAATTTTCGCCTTCAGACAAAAAAGGACAAATATACTTACGTTGTACTTTTGCTTTTGGAGCAAGCTTGTAACAACGTGGATAGAAATTCAGTTATTGGAATGCAAAAGGAATCAGCAGTGTCATACAATGGCCGATTAATTATCCACAGTATGTATTTTAAAAGACAGGTGGCTATGACCCAGCAGTAAGAAAACAGAAACAAGAATTAAGAAAAACGTGAGACCAGGTTGTGCTATGTATTTCGAAATTTTATTGCGTACGCTGCGTATCTATAGAAGACCACAAAAAATAAAAGAGATGCTGGAAAATATAGGCATACTTCGATTCGCCGACTCACTATAGTAGACTGGACCATGAGCATAGCATTGAAAAAATTGATTGCCGAAACGACAGATTTGAGATGTCTTTCTTTCCTCGTACAAGTAGGGATATGAATAGTTGTGAATATATACTATGATATATATTCACAACTAATGGATAGCATAGTAAGTTGCATGTTGGCATAAGGACTTAAAGCTAACCCAACTAAAGCTAACCGAACGGCATGTTTGAACATGCCGTTCTTTGCTAATTTAACCTTTTTTTAAATTGTTATGTTTCGACTGGAATATAGTTACTATCCCTTTGTAGAATGATATGCAGTGCATGTTTGGTGCGAATCCAGCCCCTGCCACACACCTTTGACGGTTTGGAAAGTATTATGTAGAATTAATATGTCATAAGTAACGCCTCACGTCAGAGCCAGTAATAAACATGAAATTTTCTCCACCCTACGCACAAGTGGACACCGGGATTATGCTGAAAAATCTCTGCCACGGTCGGGGTTAAAACCCGGGCAGATGAAGTAGAAGGCTTCTATTGGAGCCACATAATATTGACCTGATAGATGGGCATTAAAATGCATAGTTATCACTCAGGAGTAATTCACTAGTTAGGCCCCACCTTGAGTATGCAGCAAGTGTATGGGATCCGAATGAATTAGGTTTGATCAGAGAACTAGACAGTGTGCAACCTAGAGCAGCTAGGTTCGTTAAAAGGTGTTACGATAGGTTGAGTAGCGTTTCAGAATTAATAAAAGAATTAGGGTGGGAATCATTATCAGAGCGTAGGTTAAAGTACAGATTAAATTTAAATCGGATAGCTTTACTGAAGATGTTAGTCACATATTAAAAAAACCATATTATGCTAGATTCGACCATATAAATAGGATTAGAGAGATAGATTGTCGTACAGATAGATTCAAAATGGCATTTTCCCCCGTATTATAAGAGAACACAATAGGCAGCATAGCAAAGGGATAGGTAGGTGAAATATTTTAGAGTAGTCTGTAGTACATCATGCATGTATTAACTCCTTAAATACTATAGATACTAACAATCTAGTTGCATGAGACCCTATAGTTGCTTGTTTGATTTTAATAATGCATGCTTGGTGATCTTCACCCCCTGCCACACACCCTCGAGGTGGTTTGTAAGGTATCGTGTGGATGTAGATTATACCCAAGTATTTTGGTGTGATATTATTGCAGTGTCTTTTCAACATCTGATATTTTGAAAATCGAAACCGTATCCCAAGTGAAGCCGCGAGGTGCTCCTGAATACAGTTGACTTAAATATAAAACCAGTAATAAAAGTAACTATAGGATTACTCGACGATCATTCACGACGTGGAGTCACTCCTTACCTAACACAATCTTGCGCTGGTGGCAGAGTAGCATGAAGACGTAGATTTCTTTTGTATTTTTCATATTTTCCGTCCACAAAGCGAAGTAGTGAGGCCCTCGTTGGTTAACCATAAGGTTTGGGGCTAGAGCTTGGCTGAGATGGTATTTTTTCTGGCTGGAGAATGGCTGTTTATTCATCTGAAATCATATTGTTATGAGAGACCAAAGTTGTTGTTATTGGGGTTGTAATAAATAAAAAAACAAAAATAGTACAAAGGAAAACTAATTAAATAATAAGACATACAGACAAATAAATAAACACCAGCAAATGTTAAAATAAATACATAAACAATTGAATAGATAAATAAACAAATAAACAAGTAGATAAATAAATAAATCATCAAATAAATAAATACTGGGATAAACAAATATAGAAATAAACGAACTTGAGCAAATAAATTAATAAATGAAAGAAATAAAGATAAAACAAATGAATTAGCAAAGTAAAAATAAATTAAATCAATCAAACTTCATCTATCCAGTTAAAACGGCAAATATACAGCACTCTCCTCGGTGCGTATCAAGAGCTATAGGGAAAGCAGCGTGGCACATTCGAGAGGTTTGAGACGGGTGACATCCCTCGTGTGCTCATGAGTCTCTTAATTAAATCAACCCCTTTTTCTATGCGAACGTGGGGCAAAAGTCTCCCAGCGGAACCCCCTCTAAGTTCGGGGGCTTTCGGTCCTCAAGGGACGCATCCGAAAAGGGAACATCATGGGGGTCCAGGGACCCTCTGTTCCGATTATTCTCGACAGTTACCAAGCGTTTTCAATGAATGCAACCCGTTCCAACCCCACGCCATCCAATTCATCCTCTCTAGGCCACCCCGGCCAAGTTCACAGAAATTAAATTCTGAATGTGCCTACTACAATTGGGACCCTAACACATTTGAGATGGTCGCAACTTCGCAACAATCCAGGCGCGAGTGAGTTCGTTAGAAGAGTATTGTTGGAAATATATTTACGCACGAATATTGTGAGATAGTACAGTCGAATTGTGTTGGCCCGGGGGATTATTTGGAAATCAAACATTTGCCGGAGAACGCCTGAGTCAACTCAGTCTGCTGATGTGGCCTGGTCTGACAAGCGCCTCTGCCTTGTGCACCCGAACATCGCTGGTTAGAATTATTTCTCGGGTATTTACCTCCTGCTGGTCTCATGGTTGATTGTATATATCTGTCTAAGCCTGCTTATCCCGTCAAATTCAGCATAATTCGCAGGGTTTCCTCGGTTATTTATCAAATATCTTCAGCGAATCTACCTGTTATAAACATCTGCATGAGATTTACGATCTGATAATTATTTCCAACCCAACTTTTCCAACAATTTCGACACATTCTGCTCCACGATGCTCTCTGTCTAGCGTGGAGCAGAGGTGGGTTCTGATGAGAGTCTCAGCCTGATGAAAGGGAAGACTTAGGTCTTTTAAAGGATGGAGAGAAACCGTATGTCAGTATTAGCCTGCTCTTAACTAAATACGCCAAGGTTCACGGTTTAATGCCCAATCCGACCGACGGAACTACAAGAAGTGCTACTCAGGCCGTATTCAAGTAGGGATCGATGACTCGACTCGGAGATTTCTGCCACAAGCGGGATTCGAACCCAAGATCTACATCTACATAATACCCTGCAAGCCACCATAAAGGTGTGTGGCAGGGGGTGAACTCTCACCAAACATGCAGTACACATCATGCATAAAAAAGGATTAGTACTTGTATAGGTACTGCTCAAAACTACGCTATTCAGGAAAAGATAAAAATACAAACATACATGCAAAGCATACATGCAAAAACATGCCGTTAGTTGGGTTAGCTCTAAGTCCTTATACCAACATGCAGCTACCAATGTTATCCATTGCTACACTCGTATTGGATATATTTACCGTTATTCATATCCCTAATAGTACGAGGAAAAAATGACATTTTGAATCTGTCAGTTCGGCAATCAATTTCTCTAATTTTGTGATTATGGTCCAGTCTACCACAGTAAGTTGGGGTCCGCAAAATATTTTTAACATCATCACTGAAAATATGGTCTTGGAATTTGTTTAAGAGATTAAGTCTTAATTTCAACCTGCGATCTGACAATGATTCCCAATTTAATTCATTTAATAGACTGGTTACGCTAATAAGGTTATCATCCCGGCCCTTTACAAATCTTTCCTACTTCGCTGCACACGTTCAAGTTCGTTATTTAGACCGATTTCGTAGGGATACACACACTGGCAGCATATTCCAAATGAGGTCTTACAAGGGAAAAGTAGCTGATTTCTCGTACATGAATTTCACATTTACCCAGTACTCTTTTAACGAATCCCAATTTACGATTCGCTTGATCCATTATTTCACGTATGTGTTTACCCCAGGAAAGATCATGTGTCAGTCTTATTCCAAGATCTCGGAATGGAGAGCCAATACCTTAGTCACGGCACCGTTTGAATACCCATAGTTAATGAAACCTTGCAATGCAGCAGTCAATTATTATGAGATGGCATGGAAGAGACTGGGAAATTTTATTGTTGGCCACGGGAAGTACAGAGGCCGATAAAAAAAATTGCGAGATAAGATAAGGTGTAATCTTACAAGAAAAAATCTGGCCTTTCCCACGTTCTATATTTTACGCACATATTTGTCATGAAAGCTCAAGAGAATTGTCCTTAATAACAAATTAATCATGATGAAGTCACTAAGGATACCTTTGAAAGCAGAAAAAAATATTATGGCATAGTTTTCACTTGTTTCCATGATTCGAAGCATTTTCGGCGTAACCCTCTCCCATACCTATTGTTATATGCCTATTCCCAAAGCTGTTGGCTTCCTCTGATTGTGAGTCTTTTTCAAAGGTTTCAATGATTTGGTTTGGTGACAACCGCGAAACTGATTAGATTTGTCTTCAAATTGCATGAAAACTATATCGAAGTTTCCTGGGAAAAAATTTGAATACTATACGTAAATGTTAAATTTTTTTTCATCTCTACATGGAAGTCCCAATTTAAGCCAAATCTAAATTAACCTAATTAGAACCTCAAGCTCCTAAGTTGAAATCCGACAAATGTTTCTTTATATATATTCATATTAGCAAGATATGAGCGATTTTCTGGGTACTAGATCTCTCTAAGAAATCACAGGCGGCTATGGTAAGTAGGCGGCCCCTCTGGCCCCCACGAAAAATTTCACTCGTTGTTCTGTTTTGTATTCAATGAGATTTATGCCCAGCAATTTTCAATGTAACTTTCTCATTTTCGATAACCAGTTAAAGTCCATTACTAAGGTAAAACTAACACTAAGCAGAGAATATTTTAGGAAACTTAAGAGTCAATTTTCCGCCGTTATAAATTTATTTATCATTGAAAGCAATAAACAAGCTGGGAAAATGACTTCAACTGTAAGTGGGAAAATGACTTCACTACATTCAGTCAACACATACTGTCAATGCCAATGATTGAATGCGATGTTCATTGAATCTCGTGCTATCCTATAACTATATGCGAACGCCGCAAAAAACTAGATTTTCTTAGATACGAGAGATTGAGGCAGCTCGATCGTAAGAAAGCGTCTTCGTCGTACAAACGTCACAGGTTTGGTAACGGAAGCAGAACGTGTACACAAAGGATCGGCAAGATTTGCGAAAGGTAGTTGCGAAGTCAACTGTCCAGAGCCTACTTGAATGTTGAATGAGATCCCTCTAAGGCTGAAGATAAAAAATCTCTTCTGAATGTCTTGCTATCTTGTAGCTGGTCTATTTCCTGATGACGCTGAAAGTATGTGCAGCGTAGAGCAGCTAGGTTCGTTAAAAGGTGTTACGATAGGTTGAGTAGCGTTTAAGAATTAATACAAGAATTATGGTGGGAATCATTATCAGAGCGTAGGTTAAAGTACAGATTAAATCTGTTAGAGAAAATTCAATCGGATAGCTTTACTGAGGATGTTAGGCACATTGTAAAAACACCAGCATATTATGCTCGATTCGATCAGATAAATAAGATTAGAGAGATAGATTGTTATACTGATAGATTCAAAATGGCATTTTTCCCCCATACTATAAGAGAATAGAATAGGCAGCATAGCGGAGGGAGTAGTCTGTAGTGCATGATGCATGTATTAATCCCTTAAATACTATAGATACTAACAATCTAGTAGCATGAGACCCTATAGTTGCTTGTTTGCATGCCAATAGTGCATGCTTGGTGATTTTCACCCCCTGCCACAACCCTCGTGGTGGCTTGCAGGGTATCGTGTAGACATTGAAAACCAAATATTGTACACATTGAAAACCACAATTTTCACTAACTTTGTCCGATAGAAGAATCGAGTGGAGGGCTGCGTCAAACCAATCCGAAGATTGTTGACCGTTGATGATGATAGTATGTTATTAATGTATTTGTTATTCATTTCCCGAAAACAACACCAATGGTCTTTACATCGGGTACATTAACAAATAACAACTACGAAAATACACACGCATCCATACCCCGTGCAGTGAAAATTCTCCCCGGGCGGGATCCGGACCCGCGGCCCTGAGATTGACAGGAGAGAGATCTACCCCGCCGCCAACGGAGCCGGTTGATACATACTCATTTTAACGAGAAATTTCCATTTGTTGTAACATGTTGACATTGCTACCTTGCGACGACGCATCAAAGGAAGTTCATGGCGTGCATCGTCTTGTGGCGCAATAGTGCGATGAAGTTCAGTGATAATAAAACAATTCCTTGCATACAAAATCATGATGAAAAAGTATGCCTCATGTTTTCAAAACCTACAATTTTGAACTCAAGACGCAAAGAATAATTACCTCGGTGATTTGGAGGGCATTCAACTTTATGCATCTAACGGAAGTGTAAGTGTGAGAACTCTCAATCTGGGAAACCTGGAAAAAGAAAGAATGATGACCGACAGATAAAATTCCTCCACGTAATTTGAAGGGACCGGGGAATATTATTGCGAATACGCAGTCCGGTGTTACTGGCCTGATAAAAATCTAATCGTCACTTTTTAACGAGTAAGATTTCTCGTTCCAGTTTTCTGTAATTGAAATAATTGCTGCGAAAGGGAGGCGCTGTTTCCGGTTCTGAAATCACAATCTTCAGGACCTTTTCTTCAGGTAAACGTTTTCAATATAATTGTGGATAGCGGACTGGAGTCATTTCAGTCCAGAAACGTAATGATACACGAATGTTAATAATTCGTCCTTGCACGGTAAATGAAATATCATGTACGAGAAATCAGCTATTTTTCCCTTGTTAGAACTCATTTGGAATATTCTGCCAGTGTATGGGATCCCTACGAAATCGGTCTAAATAATGAACTTGAACGTGTGCAGCGAAGATCGGCAATATTTGCAAAGGGACGGTACGATAACCTTATTAGCGTAACCAGTCTATTAAATTAACTAAATTGGGAATCATTGTCAGATCGCAGGTTGAAATTAAGACTTAATCTCTTAAACAAATTCCAAGACCATATTTTCAGTGATGATGTTAAAAATATATTGCGAACCCCAACTTACTATGGTAGACTGGACCATAATCATAAAATTAGAGAAATTGATTGCCGAAATGACAGATTCAAAATGTCCTTTTTTCCTCGTACAATTAGGGATATGAATAACGGTAAATATATCCAGTACGAGTATAGCAATGGATAACATTGGTAGCTGCACGTTGGTATAAGGACTTGAAGCTAACCCAACTAACAGCATGTTTGCTTTGCTATTTTTATCTTTTTTTAAATAGTGTAGTTTAGAACAGTATATAAATTCTAATCTTTTTTATGCATGATATGTAGTGCATGTTTGGTGAGAATACACCCCCTGCCACACAGCTTTATGGTGGCTTGCAGGGTATTTTGTATATGTAGATGAAAGAGTAGGAAGCCTCCTGAACAAAGGATGGGACCACCATCTTCAAGGAATAAAACAAGTTCATGTCACCACGTTTATAATAAAAAAAACTTGTGGCAGGCCTTAACCTTTTCTCGGAAGAAATTGAGGACACTTTAAGAGTCCTACATTAGTGGATACTCGACTGTGAGTAAATGTGTGTTGAACTTTGAACCACACGTTGAACTTGGATCGAAGGCTTTTCGGCCACTACGAAATCAGAACTAAGGATATCCTTAAAACTTCTCTTAGCTCGAGTTTTTAGAGGTTGAATTTCGTAATTTAGTTGCTGATGCTAAGCTGATGGCTTTTACTGTTACGAATGGTGTTATATTCCACTGGGTAGAATATTGAGCTGCTGACTGTGGGTCCTTGGTTTGTCCTCGGAAGAGATAGTATTTGAGCATGCCCAATTAAATACCAGTTGTGTTCTAGTTAGGTTACCATTATATAGAACCGTATTTATCATGCACATAAAATCCTCACGAATCGATTTTATGCGTGTCAGAACTTCGTAGGAAATCGCAGGTGGCCCAGTGAAAGGAACTGGACCCCATATCTTGACTGAGCGAATTTGACCTCACCTATCAAAAACCAACCTTAGGGTTGAACACTAATTTGTTTAATCATACATATCATTTTTCATGTATTGATGGGGGGTTAGATGAAAGAAAGGGACTTATTGTGTAACAATCTCTCCCGATTAAAGGCGTCTATCTATTTATCTATTTCGGAGAAAACTCATGTCTTAGCGAGCCTTGTTGTGCAAATTCCACGGACATTTGAGCTCAGTGCATGCTTCTAGTTATGGCGTTATTCACATCAAACGCGCTGACTTTGGGGTAAAATATTGTGGTTTATTACCATTAAGAGGTCGCTCTCTCCTGAGGTTTTTCACCTCCAAGGTGACTCAGCGAGATGGCGTAAAAGAAATTTGGTTTCATTAGACGTCGCTTTGAGAATGACTGAAGAGAAAGCTGGAGACATTTGGCTCAGTCATATTAGATTGGGTTATTTGCCAAATACGGCAAGTGTTTGTGACCCAAAACTCTCCTATTAGTTTAGTTCGCTACTGTCGTTCAGATCAAGCGAATGAGACCTTTGATATGATACTCACAGGGTAAAGATTTATTCATTTATATATTGTTTCTAATGTTTACCCAACGTATAAATATAATTATAAGGTAAACAATTAACGATCAAACAAGAAAATACAAATATTATTATCACTGGTCAAAAAAGTAGACAAACAAGAAAATACAAATATCAATAAATTTGGTCATTTATAAATATCAATTAGTTAAAAAAATGTATAAATTATTCATTATACACACAACAACATTATCTAAGTGTGATTAGTATTGAAAATAGCTGTCTTAAAATGTATTTCTACCTTGATACAAATTCAGATCGTTACAATATTTGTTGTATGAAATACACAATCTGTTAATAGGAAAATTTTTACAGTATTCACTATAAACATTCATGGCATAAAATGTCATCATATTTCTACCCTTTGTTGATGGAACATGGAAATTTAATCAATTCAACATCATGCCACATTCTCCTTTATTTATTACATCATGTAAAAATAGAAGATCGTTCAATATTCTCAGAGCTAATAATTTACGGAAATGAAACATTTCCGATAAGTTGTTGTCTTTTATGCGATTCTCCATAATGGGATAAAGATATTTAGCGTGAAGCAGGGGCGGCCGATTACGTACATGATTCTGATTTTATTGACTCCCATACTTCATCGAATACTTTCGTTCGTTCGTCTCCCGTCCCTTTCTCTAGGACAACTGTACTAGTGCATTTGCATAATGTAATTATACCTACATATTCTCAACTCTGCTAATGTACGATAACTCTTTTCTTGCACACCTCATGAACAGGTATATTGTAGTGAGCATATATTTCCATCATATGTCTAGCCCATGGCTAAAACTCATAGTCCTTAAGAGTTCATTGAATATTTACTTGACCGCCTGCCTAGGAAAACCTTTGTACGAGAAATCAGCTACTTTTCCCTTGTTAGACCTCATTTGGAATATGCTGCCAGTGTATGGGATCCCTACGAAATCGGTCTAAGTAATGAACTTGAACGTGTGCAGCGAAGATCGGCAAGATTTGTAAAGGGACGATACGATAATGATGTTAGCGTAACCAGTCTATTAAATGAATTGAAATGGGAATCATTGTCAGATTGCAGGTTGAAATTTAGACTTAATCTCTTAAACAAATTCCAAGGCAATATTTTCAGTGATGAAGTTAAAAATATTTTACGAACCCCAACTTACTATGGCAGACTGGGCCATAATCATAAAATTGGAGAAATTGATTGCCGAACTGATAGATTCAAAATGTCCTTTTTCCCTCGAACAATTAGAGATACGAATAACGGTAAATATGTCCTATCGGAGAGTAGCAATGAATAGCATTGGTAGCTGCATGTTGGTATGAGTACTTAAAGCTAACCCTACTAACAGAATGTTTTTGCATGTTTGCTTAGCAATTTGTATCTTTTTTTAAATAGTGTTGTTCTGACTACTATATTAATACTATTCCATTTTAATGCATGATATGTATTGCATGTTTGGTGAGAAATCACCCCCTGCCACACACCCTCGTGGTGGCTTGCAGGGTATTATGTAGATGTAGATGTAGATGAAAAGCTAGAAAGTTTGATTGAGCGGAATACCATAGTAAATAAAATATTTTAAAACAATATGAGTCCTCTGATAATAAGCCACATACACTTAGAAGCAAGGAGATATTCTGAATGGCGAATGAGAAGTGGGTATGGAAGTAAAATGGAAGCTTGAAGCGCTGTAACTAAAGATTCTTAGAGACTAAAGGTGTAGATCAAAGGAAAAAAACAAAAAAAATAATTCCAGGAGAAGATCGAAAAGATAAACTCTTACTTCTTTTATTGATATAGCAAATCGAGGAAATCCTAAATCAGCGAAATACTATCCCGTTTCATCATGACCATTACGTTTCGTTACGTTACAGAATTTATAGTCCCAATTTGAATGACGAGGAATTGGGAGATAAAAGATCTGTTTGTAAAGGGTGGGATGGAGGTGGATGTAGGGACAACATTTTTGGGCGATCTTAATTTATGACAGTGGCGCAGATGGAAGGTTTTCGTTGGCAAGAAACCCATCCTCTAAGCCGAAAAGATAAAACGAGACAACATGATTCGTGAAGCATGAAATGTAAACTGAGAAGGAATATCGAATGACAGTGAGATCGCATAATCCATATATTTAGAAAGTAGTCTGACGGTCCACCGGAATGAGGATTAACTGTGTGGCCTCAAACCCCTCTCTAAATCATTTTCTGGATACGCCAGTGTTTAAAGCAATAAAATAAGCCGAGGAGTCAGCGGTGAATATTCACGATACAAAATTAGCATGCTGCTATTTATCGACGGCGTAGCTGCCATGGCAGCGAGAGAAGGAAATCTGAGATTGACGCTGATAAATTCCGAAAAAAAACGTTAACGAAACATCTGAAGGACAAAAAAAACAAATATCATGGTATTTGGTAGATGAGAGTACTCTACTAGAAGAAGAATCTACTGACAGCAGGAAATACTAGCTTAGAAATGAGGGAAAACTTCAGTAGAACTTATTCTTGGATCACACATCTTTATGGCGTTGGGGCTAGATTAGTGACAGCTACTGAGAAGTTTCAACTGAGAGTACTCATTTTACATCTACATAATACCGTGCAAGCCACCATAAATGTGTGTGGCAGGGGGTGAATTCACACCAAACATGCATTACATATCATGGATTAGTAATAATATACTGGTCTAAACTTCAATATTTAAAAAAGTGAAAAATAGCAAAGCAAGCATACAAAACCTTGCTGTTAGTTGGGTTAGCTTAAAGTCCTTATATCAACATGCAACTACCTATGATATCCATTGATTCAATCGTATTTATGCTATTGTAAATATTTATAGCTATTCATATCCCTAATTATACGAGGATAAAAGGACAGTTTGAATCTGTCAGTTCGGCAATCAATTTCTCTAATACTGTGATTATGGTCCAGTCTGCCATAGTAAGTTGGAGTTCGCTAAATATTTTAGCATCATCAGTGAAAATATTATCCTGGAATTTATTGAAGAGATTAAGTCTAAATTTTAACCTACGATCTCACATTCGGAGTGTTGCAGAAGAATTACGGAAATAAAATGGCCACACCGACTAACTAACGAAGAGGCACATGAATAGTACAAGATAGAAGGAATCTGATGACAAATCAGAAAATATTACTTGGAAACTTAATCGGACACATCTTGGGAAATGATGGCCTTACGAAGACATTTGAGAAAGACGTGAATTGGGAGGAAGAATGAGGAAGACCTCGCGCGAGATAGATGGAGAAAATAGCGATTGCGTGAAAGAGAATAATTTGTCTATGAAGAGTTTGGCCGATAGGAAAGAACAGTGTAAAGATGCGTCACAAACCAAGATTAAGATTGATGAGCATAGTGATTATGATGATGGCGACCAGTGTCCGGAGTATAACAGCCTCCTTAAAATGATAAACGAAAGTAGTATGGATTGAAAAAAAAAACGAGAAAGGAAAGCCGCGAATGGACTGCACCGTACGAATAAGGAGTGATGTAGATGTAGGAAGTTAAGAAGCAATCTAGGTAGAGACCGATGTGGAAAGAGGAAAAGTAAACCAATTTCCAAGCTGATGATGACGGTGATGCCAAAGACAGCCATGCCATAAGCCAAGTTCCTTTCTCCGACCTGCCTTCCTTAACCAGCATATTTAGCATGATTTTGTTCTTTAATGCGCGGCTTTCGGTAATTTATTTACATGGATATGCAGATTCATTCCTCCGGCTATCAGTTCGATTGTGTTCAGGACTTTCTCTCCGGTGAAAGTCATCGCATGAAATTACGGAGCATTTAATCGAGGAGAAATTTATCGATTAATTTCATGAGATAGCAAGCATCGAATATCCAATTTGTGTTCGGAGAATTGCGGGTGGCGACTGAGATGTCGACATTTTCTTCTTCACATCGGATTGGAATAACTCGGCGTGATGCAAAAGTGAGAACTGGAATGACTGGATCGAAGTTGAAACGCTAGGAGTCATGCCACGGCATTAGATTTTTGCATGTAATCGCAGGAAATAGTTTTTCGACATTGAAGGGCATGCAATCTTAAAGAAAAAAGTATTCGCATTATTTTTTTTCTACCAACGCATGATTACTGCGCCCTTGGCATACCAGCTGCAATGAGTAATGCAGTAAGCTAAAAATTATGATTGATAAATTAAAAAAAATCTGTTACTTTTTACATACCTGCAGAGCATCGTATCCCTGCGTCTTCGCGTGGATGTTGGCGACAATTTGAGTATCTGGTGTGTCGAGCGACTGCCTCAAGGGTAGAAAGGGGGCTGTGATGAAAGTAAAATCTGTTTGGTAGGGGGAGGGAGGTTTTAATATCGATGTTGTACGGAGAATATTTTTACGAATACTATAGAGAACTAATTTTACTTACTATGGTAGACTGGACCATAATCACAAAATTAGAGAAATTGATTGCCGAACTGACAGATTCAAAATATCCTTCTTTCCTCGTACAATTAGGGATATGAAAATCGGTAAATGTATCCAATACGAGTGTATCAATGGATAGCATAGGTAGTTGAATGTTGGTATTTGGACTTAATCGTTTGTCACTATTGTTTGCATGGATTACCTGATAGTCGAAGATAGGCGATGTAAAAGTCACATCGGGTGTTCCCCAGGGAAGGGTGATAGACCCAATTTTATTTCTTCTCTACGTAAATGACTTGAACACAGTAGTTAAAAATAGTAAGCTCCGTCTTTTTGCAGATGATGCAGTAGTGTATAAGGAAATTAGAAATGAAGAGGACAGTCAGTCTTTAGCTAAGGATTTAGATGCGATCGATGATTGGTGTGATAGTTGGCAACTAGAATTATATTTGAAGAAATGCGCCGTAATGAACTTTTGGAAAAAGAATAGCTTTCCCCGGAATAATTATTGCATCAAAGAAAAGAAAATATCTAACGTTGAATGTATTAAATACTTAGGCGTCACCAATACTCTGCATGGGGATAGGAAGGGATAGGTAGGGGATATATTTTAGAGTAGTCTGTAGTGCATGATACATGTATTAATCCCTTAAATACTATAGATACTAACAATCTAGTTGCATGAGACCCTATGGTTGCTTATTTGCATGTCAATAGTGCATGCTTGGTGATCTTCACCCCCTGCCACACACCCTCGCGGTGGCTAGCCGGGTATCGTATAGATGTAGATGTAGATAGGTATTTACCGCTATTCATATCCCCAATTCTACGAGAAAAGAAGGGAATTCAATGGATACCATAAGTAGTTACATGTTGGTATAAGGACTTTTAGCTAACCCAAGTTAGAGGTTGTTTGTGCATGCTTGATTTGACCTTTAAATCTTTTTAAAATTATTATTATTCAAGTAAAATATAGCTACTAATCTTATTAAAGCATGATGGGTAAAGCATGTTTGGTGTGCACACAAGGCACACCTTTATGGTTGCTTGCAGAGTTTTATGTAAATGTATATAAATAAAAAAATGAGTTATTGTAGTTGCGCATGCACGGTAAACGTGCTTAGAGGATGGTTCCTTAATAATTCTCGTTGTCGGGGAACAACTCGACAGCTCTATAACCTGTCTAGACGCCTTAGTGTGGCTTCCTGTCACCGCGACTGGTGTCTCGTCCACATGCGGGCTAAGAAAAGGATACCTTCGGGGAGATTTGAAAAAGGCATTGTAAAAGAGTGTTTTCAAACTCTTCCTTGAAGACAGGTCTCGTACTTTCCCGGCGTATTAACTGAGTACATTCTTCTCAGGTTTTCATCCGGGTTAGATTCTCCATTTCCGCCGACGTTTCGATGAGCGAGTCGGTCATCGAAACGTCGGCGGTAATGGAAAGTGTAACCCGGATGAAAATCTGAGAAGAATTTACTCACTTTTCTTCGATGCTATCCATAATGTCAAGGAACTATTCCACGCACAACTCACTCAAAATAATAAATTTCCGGGCATTACATTGTCATATTCAAGGTGTTTAAATTCTTTGAAAATTTTGTGCAATAGCACTAACGTCTTTTCCAAGTTGATTAAAAGCTTTGAAAATTACGTTGGAAACCGTCGATTTCGATTGGCATTGTTTGTTAAAAAGGATTGGGCGCCTTGCCATTATGGTTAACCTTATAAAATTCCACCATTTTACGACTCAGTAGGTATATCAAATTTACTCTCCTTTGAAAGCTGAAGAGTGCTCTTCGCTCTCAACAATAGCCGAAGAATCAGGAATGATAGTGCCGTCATCTAATGTGTCATCTAATAAAAGATTGATTTCGAAGACCTAATCTACTACCTAACTAGACATAACACATTTAGACTCTTCGTGCAGGCATTATATTTTACAATTGTAGACCAGATCCAAGGGACTAATATAGGAATAACGTGTGGTGCAGAGGGACTAACGTATTCAAATGCTCTTAAAAGATTTAGTCCAAATTGTTATATGAAGCCATTACTGTATGAATTCTTCTAGTTAACTAGTAACTTTAATATAGGTATCTGTCTCTAATATATGCTAATGAAAGTTTCTCTGGGTCACCATTTTATTACCTGATCCCGATCATTCTCGTGGAGCAAACGTATGGTGTGGATGGAAAACACTGTAATTTAGAAGATCTCATCTACTACTTAACTAAATATAAAACATTTAGGCTCTTCGTACAGGCGGTAGAGCCAAAAGAGCGCTAGGATTTATTAAAAGAGTACTTGGGAAATTAATAAGAAGACGAAAGATCGATGTTAATTTTCACTAGTTAGGCCCCACCTTGAATAGGCATGTAGTCAGTGTATGGGATCCGAATGAATTTGGTTAGATCAGAGAACTAGACAGTTTGCAGCGTAGAGCAGCTAGGTTCGTTAAAAGGTGTTACGATAGGTTTAGTAGTGTAACAGAATTAATACAAGAATTAGGGTGGGAATCATTATCAGAGCGTAGGTTAAAATACAGATTAAATCTATTTAAGACATTTAAATCGGATAGCTTTACTGAAGACATTAGGCATATATTAAAAACACCAGCGTATTATGCTCGGTTTAACCAGATAAATAAGATTAGAGAGATAGATAGTCGTACTGATAGATTCAAAATGTCATTTTTCCCCGGTACTACAGGAGAACACAATAGGTAGCATAGCAAAAGGATAGGTGGGCGAAATTTTGTAGAGTAGCCTGTAGCGCACGATGCATGTATTAACAATCAATCCCCTTATTTCTATGTAGATACTAACCATCTAGTTGCATGAGACCCTATTTTATTTAGCATGTTTCCATATAGTACCTTATTTGCATGTTAATAGTGCATGCTTGGTAATCTTAACCCCCTTCACACACCCTCATGGTGGCTTGCAGTGTGTCGCGTAGGTGTAGATTATATTTTACAATTGCAGACCAGATGTAAGGGACTAATGACTTTTCAAAAGGAAAATTCAGGTTAACATAATTGTTAACTAAGTTTTTAATTGTTTGCTGAGTTTTTACTGTTGAGGATCATTTTCACGGTTCAGATCACCCGAATAATTATATTCAGTCATCCAGATCTATGAGTGAATATCGAAATGAAATTGAAACATTGATTTTACGTACAAGATTCAAGCATAAATGAACAACTAGGGAAGAGGGCTGTTAAATTGATTCCCCGAAGTTAAGATGAACAAATGTTTCAGGACCCAACGTAGTTCGTGTGGGTAGTGGACACCAGTGTAGTACATGTATCATGATAAAGGTTTTGATTCAAATGAACAGATGTTCATCTGCTTCAGCTGAGTACCGTGAAGCACATCTCTGGGGTGTATGGCAGAGGTGAATAATCAACAAATATTAATTACGTAAGGCACTAATGGAATTCAACTTAATTAGAGAACAAACAAACCCGAATAATTAGAGAAGTCAATTAGTATTGTTTGCACCAGTCACGAACCAAATGAACAGTTCATACGAAGGAATAAAGGAATAACATGTTTCTTAGTGGGTAAATATTTTATGGATTAATGCATTTCATTTGTTTTGATGCGCTAAAATATTTTTCCCATAAGTGTGCAAAGTTACAGTTATTATGAGTAATTGTGAGTAGACATGAGGGTACGGATAGTATGAAATAAATTGTAATGTATGCATCCAAACGCTAACGACGCGATATCTCGGGAATCCAGCCCACTTCGAAGTGGGATTGCGGAAGGAATCCAACCCACTCCGAAGGTAAAAATTGGAACCACGAGCCAAAAAAAGAGCACATTAAGATGAATAAAATTTAAAGCATGAGGAACATTGATCTCTTGCATCTTAATGTGTAGTGATAAAACCCTTTTCATTCTTGCTGAAATATATTTAATGAGAGTCTTTAATTACACGACACCAACGTAGTTCGTACACCATGACGAAGGCTTCGCTCCTATATTTAAAGTCACAGTTGGATGTTCCTGCATACCATCGGGGAGAAATTAAAAGCTGACGATTTTTTGCCAAATTGATAATTTAAAAATATAGCAACCTTTTGATGGTTAAATTTTCTACTAAAATCCTTACTTGAAGATTTTATGCGTAACATAGTGATTTATACTCTGAAGCAGGGTCGTGCCGAGGGCAAACGCCACCCGTGTGCAATCTTCAATACATCAGCACACTTAATAGGAAGTAAGGAAGCATAAAAATATAGAAAGAGTTGAAAGATACATAATATTGCTTCCTTCAGAGCAGTTTGATAAATCGAACATAAATGTCATTATTAGAAAAACTTAATTAAATACAATTAGGATAAAAATTTACGGTTTTTATGACTTTAATTTTCACATTATTAAGCTGGATTTATACGGGAGGGGGAGCAGTATCCACTCCCACTATTTCTACCCTTATAAATGACTCCCCTGGAGAAGTAAATGAAGGGGAAGAATGAAAAAGAGTAGTCACCACTGCCACATCAAGAATTTTGGCCGGTTGCCGAGTGAGAAAGAGAGGGATGGCGCTCGTCGATTTGCTGTGAATGGAGTTTTTCAGAATCGCACCCTTTAGGTGTTTCTCTTAATTGCGCCCACGTCCCATAGGAGCTGGCTGGCATTACTCCAAAATTTTTCACGAGTGGCAATTCATCACATCCCTTTTTCACTCTTCTTTTTTTTTCAAATGAGGGGTGGCGAGATTTGAGCTCGTCCGCGGGAACTGTCGCGTCTCTCGTCCAATTGAAACTCGTTGGCCAGAAGTGAGGCCCTTAATTTAGAGAATTGAATCGCTCCGGGCAGCTGCGCATTTCTTCGAGGCGTGTGTCGAAGTTAGCGACGGGGGAAAATCCTCGTCAATTGAGCGAATCTCGACGGTCCCCAGCGATAGCGTGGATATCCTCGGCTCAATATATTAGTGCACTTAGGCATGTCCATTTTACCAAGGGGTAAACAGAGGGTTATTTTTGCACGCATTAGCGAATAGCGGGTAAATGAGGCGAAGAGTGTTGAGATAGTTGACTCGTTCACCGCATTCTCCCAAGCGAATATTCCTGCGCGTGTAAAAAAATTAAACATTTCCGCGCCAAATTAACCCTCGTGGCTAAACATTCATCTCTATCATCCTGTATACTCCATTTAATTTTCCAAAAAAAAGGAGTGATTGTGTGTGTCAACGTCATTTTTTTTTGTTTTTGCGAGCCCATTTCCTACGCTTCTCATTTCCCTATCTCGATGAGTAGTTTCATAATTTATAATGTGTAATCGGGAAATACCGACGCATTAGCCAAGTGTTGTTTAAAAGCAAATATTTCTGTCTATTTTCAATGAATGAAACGTATTATGATTACCATAAGGTTGGACGGTAGTCTATAATCTTAGCAGTGGTATCATCTAAGATACAAGATGCGATACTTGAACGTGTGCAGCGAAGATCGGCAAGATTTGTAAAGGGACGATACGATAATTATGTTAGCGTAACCAGTCTATTAAATGAATTAAATTGGGAATCATTGTCAGATTGCAGGTTGAAATTAAGACTTAATCTCTTAAACAAATTCCAAGACCATATTTTCAGTGATGATGGTATAAATATTTTGCGGACCCCAACTTACTATGGTAGACTGGACCATAATCACAAAATTAGAGAAATTGATTGCCGAACTGACAGATTCAAAATGTCATTTTTTCCTCGTACAATTAGGGATACGAATAACGGTAAATATATCCAATACGAGTGTAGCAATGGATAACATTGGTAGCTGTATGTTGGTATAAGGACTTGAAGCTAACCCTACTAACAGCATGTTTTTGCATGTATGCTTTGCTATTTTTATCTTTTTTTAAATAGCGTAGTTTTGAACAGTACCTATACAAGTACTAATCTTTTTTATGCATGATATGTAGTGCATGTTTGGTGAGACTTCACCCCCTGCCACACACCTTTATGGTGGCTTGCAGGGTATTATGTAGATGTAGATGTACATGCTGCGCTACCGGGGCTTTATATCTTAAGCCGGGGTTGATATACCGGTTATGCCGAGACTAGGTATAGTTTTTGCTGTTAAAAATGGCAGATTCTGATTTCTTTTCTTTTTTGACATGTATGTATTTATCGTTCTGCCATTTGTTGAATAACCTTGAGAAACTTGAGACTTCTGTTTGCATTGTAATAATGATGGCACCCCAGATGTGGGCTAACCTTATGGATCAAATGAAGCAACGCGTTTTTCTCAGGGAACGTGTAACTACGGCTCGTGCGGACCTTCGGTTAAGTAAAATTTGGCTCTGTGGTAGAATTCGAAATGTATTTACAGAAGGAAATATTGGCATAAATAAATGAAAATGACATAGCTGCATGAGCTGATGCCAACTTTGATTTGTGCCTTATATGAAAAACGACTTGCTATAAACCGAGAATAGAGACACATTCCAAGGAAATGCAAGGTCGTCGCTCTTACGGGTTAAAACCAATTACAGCAATTTATATGCTACTTTTTCTTATTTTAGTAGAAACATAATTAGTATTTTTTCTTGTCATTATATAAGCTTGAATTTTCCTTATCAGTAAACATATATTCATGACTTTCGAATTGTTTTAAAAGTTTTTGTGAGGAACATTTTAGGAAAGATTTAGGATAGATTTGGAAGTTTACTGACCACTGTTCCATCTAATTGAGTATTTTTCTCTATCGCTTTGCAGCAATAAAATACGATTATCATTATGCGCTCAATCAATATATAAATAAGGAAATGAATTAATCCACAAATAAAAATAATATAAATGTTGAAGGATTTCACCTTAGATCTTAGGATAAAACATCATCGTGATGTTCTGCTTATCGCTTTTCTCTCGCCTAAATCGTCGGCGACGTTATTGATACGAGCTTCCCGGCGACGCGCCTAGATGAACACCATCGTGCGTGTCAACATGGTCACGCGTTAACATGCAAGCGCTTGCTGCCTCGCGCCTGAAGGCAAGAACCGCTCCCGCCTGTCGGTAGTCGTCGTGTTTCTCCACGGCTCGTCGGGCACATTAGCGCGGGAAATCCGAGGGTGCCGGGGCGGAATATTCAATTACGCGCGCGCGTTCCTTCTTTTTTTCTATCTCTCCCTTGTGTGGAATCGCGAGGGGAATTGGGGAGGGTGGGAAGGGTCAACAAGATCGTCGCCTCCCGAGGACGAAAACTCACGCGCCACCGGCTCTCTTCTTTTCTCTCCCCCCCAAAAGGAGAGGACAAAAGATCTGTGGGGTGCCGGGAACTTTTCGGACTCGCTTGCTCGCCCTCTTCGGATGAATGAAGTGGAAAGCGAGAGAGAGTGAGAGATAGAAAAAAATTGAGGGGAAGAAGAAATGGTCCGTCCATGCTCCCCCGACTCGGTTGCGACCCTAAACCGACCGGAAACCCATACGAGAGAGTTCCCCAGAGAGTTTTTCTCAATTTTTACTGCATTTTCTCTCGAGTTGTGAGAGAGAACTCAGCCGTGGCCTACCCCGAACGAGACGGACTTTTCCGGGGTCGAAATTTTGACCCGCGGGGATGTAGGGGGGGGGGGAGTACACCCCAGGCTGACCCCTTCAATCATCGAGCCTCCGAAATCCGACACTCTCCCCGCCCCCACTAATCCCATCCCATTACCCCATCCTTAAAAACCTTCCTCGACGCTGCTGCTGCCAGAGCTTCGCCTTTTGAGATTTCGTTCAAGAGTCTCCTGACAGCCTGGGACGGTGTTCGGTGGTGGAAAGGGAGGTGGGAGGGCGAGAGAGTTTCCAGAAGTAAGGGAGGGAGGGAGGGATTGGGTAGTGGAAGGACGCTCTAAAAAGAGGGATAAAGAGAGATGTGTTCAGGAGCTTTTGGGGAGGAGGGAATGGAGAGAGAGAACAGACGGGCGGAAATGGTGTGTCCCCCCCTTACACCGGGAGGGAGACGGAGGCGAAAGCACAAAAGACGAAGGCGTCGGAGTGTTCACCTCCATGCGGGCAGAGGTGTTGTTGATGGATAAAGGCAGGCGACGCCGTCTCTGGTCCAACCGAAAAATCAGTCCTTTCGGAGGAAAATGGAGTGCCGTTCCTTCGCTCCAGGACTCGAATAGCACTTGGACGCGAAAAACGGTAGTGACTGAGGTTAACGTGGGCACTGGTTCGTCGTCGGACTGTGAGATGATGAGATCGGCTTACGTTCGCTGTCGCACAGGTTTAATTTTGCTTTCCCCTCTTCTTTTGGCGTTTGCTCGAGCGCGCAGCGGATGGCATTTTAAAATACCGCCAGTATTTTCCTTCCATTTTAGACCCGCATTCCCAGATAAAATGCAACGACTTGATAAAATGCAATGGAATCATTATCAGATCGTAGGTTAGAGTACAAATTAAATCTACCTATTACAGAAATTTAAAACGATAGCTTTACTGAAGATGTTAGATCTATATTAAAAACACCAGCGTCTTATGCTAGATATGACCAGAAAAATAAGATTCATTCGAGAGATAGATTGTCGTAGCGACAGATGTCTTTCCCCTTTTCTTTTGGCGTTTGCTCGAGCGCGCAGCGAATGGCATTTTAAAATACCGCGAGTATTTTCCTTCCATTTTAGACCCGCAGTCCCAGATAAAATGCAAAGAATTCACGGTGTGAAGTGAATTGAGCATTCCGATAAATTGCATATTTAAAAATGTCCTAAAGTACCCACATAACCAAAACTTTATTTATGTGTGGTGTGCTCAGAAATGATGTTCCACCAAGTAACGGCTGAGACTATCAAGTTTGTTTGTGAATTTCCCGTTCTAAGTAAATTTTAATTTGAACATTAGGTACTACATTAAACATGAGACTGATTTTTTTCCTCGGTGAATTTATTTGACTCGACAATAAAACTACATGCTAGCATGTATAATGGTATTTATCCATGGTGTCGACATTCACCCCCTGTCACACACCCTTGAGGTAGAGTGTGGGTGTAAATGTAGCTCCTATATATGTTAGGGAAAGTGAAAGACGACTGAAGGTATTTCACCATCACGGATAAGTGGTTAATTGATTTTGGGTTGGCATTTTTTTTAAGGACCGGAGTAGGGTGGAGGGGAATCAGGTATTTACTGTACTTACAGAACTTTCACTAGCTAGGCCCCACCTTGAATATATAGCCAGTGAATGGGATCCGAATGAATTATGTTTGGTCAAAGAGCTAGTCAGTGTGCAGCGTAGAGCAGCTAGGCTTATTAAAAGGTGTTGCGATAGGTTTGGTAGTGTATCAGAATTAATAGAAGATTTATGTCGGGAATCATTATCAGATCGTAGGTTAGAGTACAAATTAAATCTACCTATTAGAGAAATTTAAAACGGATAGCTTTACTGAAGATGTTGGATCTATATTTAAAACACCAGCGTCTTATGCTAGATATAACCAGATAAATACAATTCATTCGAGAGATAGATTGTCGTAGCGAAAGATGTAAAATGTCATTTTCCCCCATACTATTGAGGCCTGGTTACACGATACATTAACATGTACAAGTTCATGTATCTTTGCATGAATGGTTTCATGTACATACGTTTGCGTGAACGGATTCATGTACGTTTCCGTGAACGAATGGATGAATCAGTACGGAACCGTACATGCATTCGCACAATTTTCTGGGTAAGCATTTGCGATTGTTGATGTTTTCATCTATACTAAGCGCAACATTCAAATGGTCAAATACGACAATTCATGATTTCTACCATTACTACTATTTAACAGACCAATCTTTCTCAAATTGAGCTGTCGATTTTCAGCTGTAATTTTCCGTTGGGACACCTAGTGGCCTAGTAGTATGAAACATAAGCGAGATATTCACATTCCGTTTTTAGGTAGTGGATGTAGGATTGTGTTTGCGTGCGGCTCGTATTTCTATATTAATATTTCGACCTCTGCTTCGTTTGGACTTTGATTTACTATTTGACCTGTGCATCTCCTGGATTACCCCGTTAGACCTTTAATTGACCTCTCGCCTTCGCTGGACATTTCTCTCCCGTTTTCGACCTTTGAACCTCTTGGACAACCCGAACGGAACGTTATTGATCTACCGTTTGATTCTGAATTTTGCCTGTATGAACAATATCTGGAGATGGATTCCAACGAAGAGGAAAAAGCTCTTCTGCTGCCGCATTATTTGTACTATGATTTCATAATTCTACCTTGCAGCACACATCTCCTCCGTTACCGCTTGCATGACAACTGCCCTCCTCCCTTGGACTACCCTAAATCGGGTAGTCCAAACGGTGCGAAGGTCGATTTCGGGATAAAAATGTCCGAAGAGGGCGAAAGTTCAAAAACGGTTCCTTGAGGATAGCCCAGGAGGCGCAAAAGTCAAACGGTAAAGCGTAGAGATTGCCCAAACTAATCAAAGGTTAAAAAAAATACGAAAAGGCAGTCATACACAAGCGATCCAAATTCCACAAAGGTAAACAAACACTGCGTCGTTTCCGTGTTCTGCCACCAGATGTCCCTGAATCACGAAAATGTACTGATGCATGGACCAAATTAGAACAGGTTCTATTTTCTGCTCACCCATTCATTCATTTGTACATACATTTTGGTGTGGTTGCACGGTGAATTTCCCCGTTCATTCTCGCGTTCATGCCTTCGCACATTAACTTGTACGTGTTAATGTATCGTGTAACCAGGGCTTTAGAGAAAACAATAGGCAGAATACTACATCTACGCTATGTAGTATGCTGCCTACTCTACTCGTACATATACATCTACGAGATACCCAGCAAGCCACCGCGAGGGTATGTGGCAGGGGGTGAAGATCACCAAGCATGCACTATAAACATGCGAACATGCTACTATAGGGTCTCAGGCAACTAGATTGTTAGTATCTACATAGTAATTAAGGGATTGGTTGATATAGCATCGCAAAGGGATAGATAGGTAAATTATTGTTATAAAAGTCTGTAGAGCACGATGCATTTATTAACGACCAATCCCTTTATTACTACTCAGATATTAACCATCGATCTGCATTTGACCCCATTATGTAGCAACTTTCCACGTAGTACCCTCGTTGCATGTCAGTAGTGCATTTTAGGCGATCTTCACCCCCTGCCACACACCCTCGCGGTGGCTTGCAGGGTATCGCGTAGATGTAGATGTACAGGAAGACACCATGGGTGGATTGCAAGAACGAGGCTCAAACCGTGGTTTAGACGGCGTCTTCATGAGCCGCGGCCTGGACGCGATCTTCCTTCCGCTTGCATAAACAAGGTTTCGTCGCGGTCTATGAAAACCGCGGCCTGTCGTTGTTGATTATGTGGCAACGCTGACTACTGTCATTTGTTTCCCGAAAAGCAATTGTAAGCTCCTTAGCGACGTAAATAAACACCGTGAACTTCAGTTTGGATGCGTGTGAGAGTATCTAGTGAAAATGTGCAGTGGACGAAACGAAAACTTTTCGCTGGAAGAGAAGCTGCTCCTGATTTCTATTATATCAGAGTATGTAATACTAGAGAGTAAGGCGTATTACGCGACCACGTTGGATAGGGAAAAGGAGGAATTGAAAGATATTTGTGGAAAGTATAACGCCAACAACCCAAAAGTGTAATGCATTTCAATGAACTGGACTTTTATGCAAGGAAAGAAAACTTTTTAAAAGAAGCGAAGAATTTGTTTGTGAAGTGACTTAATTATCAAGGCAGTTAAGTTATTATTTTTGTGGCTGTAACCAGTTTATTCCTTATTTTTGTAGTTATATTTTTTGATTGTACGTCTTGTGATTATGTATGTGTCGAGTGAACATTAAACGCCAAAAAATGAATAAATAACCCTATTTTCAACCTATTATTTGTACGCAGATTGAATAATATCCCTTTATATTGACGTATGTCTGGGCAGGAAATTTTAATATGCGTGTAGTCCAGAGAATCAATGTCAGGGAAGTTGTTCCTAATAAAATTATGTATCTAATAAATCGATTAGTTCTGTGTTAACTCCATGCATTTTCCGAAAAGCACTAGCGAAAATATTTAGAGGTTTTCCCCATAGGTTAACAGCTAAGAATGGGTAATTTCACTAAATTTGGAGCACGATTTTTAATCATCAATCAACTCTACAAGCGCAACCTATTTATCGTTATTTTTTCTTAACGTTACTTCACATTTAAAATGTAATTCATGCCCACCCTGATAAGAGAGAAAATCCAGCTATCACATCATGTAATTCTGCGGCAATTAAGGGGAATTTGGTAATATTTAGGTCCAATGAGCACAATGAGCTTCGCGTACATTCATTAAGCACCTAAAAGCCGTTGATTCATGAACACCAATCTGATCCCCTAAAGCCTTAAAACAAAACTTGCAGTGACGAAAGACCTTAATTACATAAGCAATTGAATAATTGGTGGCACTTGGAATCCCCAGCGGTCCGTCGAAAGTCTGATATGATAGTCCGTTTCTCCCAATAGCTGATGAGTTACTTCTTTATTAAATCTTTACCTCTGTTCAAACTCTGAATCGATGTATGATAAAAATAGATCACTTCGGTCCCTAATTAATCTGTTTATCTTTATCGGTGGAACGTCAGCATCCTCAATATCTGTAATTTCTTCTATTTCCTCCGCCTCGCGAACGTCAAAAAGTGCCGGCCGGCCATGTTTGGTGTCTCTCGCGAACGCAGACCGCGGCTTAAACCTACCCAGCAGGAGGTTCGGGAATTGGCGGCTTTTGAACCGCGGTTTAGACGGCGTCTGACGTAAAACTCGTTCATGCAAGCAAAAAACCGCGGTTTCGGCCATTTTCCCTAACCACCGTCTAAACCGCGGTTTAAACCTCGTTCTTGCAATCCACCCCATATGTTCTACACTTAATCGTTCCATCCGACGGACTTTCCGCGCAGCACTCATGCAGGAATCCCTGTTTTACTGAAAAATCTCCACCACTTTCGGAACTCGAACTCAATCTCTCAGGATGGAAGGCCCAGTACTCTAGACACGACTAAACAGACTCATGATGATTTAATGTCCAACGCATTCATAATAATTAACACATTTTTTTCTATTTAGCAGTATTTATTTACCATGTCACTTATGTAATACATTCTTGGTGATGATTAATCTTCTGCCCCACACACTCGGTGTGGCGTGCCAGGGAACTCCTTACATGAAGATGTACAATACAGGGAATAATTGTTGGTACATGTATAGGCAGAATAGAAGCATGGTTACGACAAGAAGTCAATCTAAAACAGAGAGATTTACGGAGTAAGTCGAAAGAGAACTGGTAGGGGATGTTTATCAATTTTGCTTCGGCAAGTGGAGGCGAGTGCAATGACTGAGCAATTACAGTCATCCAGGAAGGTTGAAGAGTCAATCTCATTTGGTCCTCGAACATATTGAGTTGCCCTCTGTATGCTGTCCTCGGTGACTTCATGTGCACTTATGGATCACCCTTCAAGACACTTCGAGGGCATGTGGCAATGGGTGAATTAGCACCATGCGTATCATACATAGATGAGCCTGATACCACTGAATTATTAGTATCTATGTGGCACTTATAATGTAATAATTATTAATTGGTTGGGAATTTCTCAAAATATATTTATTTATATTTGCCTTCACTACAGATTAGATTGTTATGAAAGGATCAAGAGGTCAGCTGATAAGGGAAATGAGTGGAGAGCTGCATCAAATCTATCTTAAAATTGTTGATCAACAATTCTTTACCGGTAAGCTTGTGTAAAATTTTCACTCATTCAAATTTCCCCCGCCTTCCCAAAAAGATTTAGTCCTTTTTTGGGGTGTTGAGATGAAATGCGGAAGAGTATATACAAAATATCAAAAATAATTTATGCAGTGAACGTATTTAAATTTTACAGTATACCTTTTATTAGTATATATTTGCACGATTGAAGGAAATTTCTGTCTCCTACCGACCATAATCCTTTCCTCGTCTCCGTTGCTGCATTCTTGCTTCGTTACGCTAAAAGATTTTTCCGTAGCTTAAATAAGAAACAAACAATGGGGTTTAACGTAAAGTTAGTATGCGATGTCAGAAGTTGGCAAAAATTCTAGTAACTGATACCTTATTCATCCTTACAGGCTTTGTACCTATTAGCTGAGAAAAAAGGACTTTGACAACATAAATAATATATATGATTGATGCATGTTAGAACTAAGTTTTGGTTATCTGAATGTTCCATATAGCCTCAACATATTCTAAAAACATTATTGATTCAGGTCTCTCTAGTCAGGAGATATTTTACCGTATGGCCTAATCCATATCCATTCAGGCAGCAAAAGAAAAAAATCTTACCTTCATAGTCTCAGATGTTATTGAATTTAACATATGTCAAATTTCAGGACGAAGTAAGTAATACGTATATTTTAGTTTTGTCCAAAAACATTTTTGGCCCGAGATACAGTCCACCGAACATGGGCCCGCGAGCGCTATTTTTCAAATGCGATTTTTGACAAAATACTAAAATGCTCATATCTCAGGAACGGTTCAAGATATTTTGCTCCTTTTTGATTTATTTGAAAGATAATAATTTTGTGATTAAAATGATATCCTTGATTTGAAAATGTGTGTCCACATTCTCTTGCTGCAATTTTTTTTATTTTTTTATTACAAAAAATTGATTTTCTTAAAAATGCCAATCCTAAAAATTTTTATTTTTTTACTGTTTGTCAGTACCATAGAGTACTACAATCCTTGAAAAGGAGAACTTCCACTTTTCAGTTTAACAGGTTTTATAAACAATTCAAAAAATTTCCAAACATTAAGCCAGTTTCCATTACCACATTCTCAGATATTGGTCACATAAAATCAAAATCTCTACATTTTTTTTCTTCTTAAATATGGGTAACAGACACAAGTTTCAAACATCAATAGCTTTCAAAATATATGTGCAGGTTAAAAAATGTACAGGTTCCGAAGCATACTTCTGTGCACTCTGCTTAGAACTGAATTTAGCAATTTAATGAACTAAAAAATTGTTCAAGTGCATCAGTATCTTCCTTTGATATTGAGTGATGTCTTCCTGTTGAACCAATAGGAACTGGGGCACCCAAAATCATCAAAACATCGCGAATTGGAAGTGAGCACTGGTGGTGGTGTTGCTGTCTTTCATCTGGGAATCTATATCCAGCAGCTGGTCCATGTGGCAGCATAAAGTTAACAATGATTTCACTTAGCTCACAACTAATATCTATAATCTCTGCAATCCACCAGTCACAGTCATACACACAGGCCACAAACATCCCTTTTTGTAGTTCGTGAATTTGAATATTCTCTTGTTATTTATGAGATCTTGGTTGGATAAATGAAATTTCTTCTTTCTTGCTCTTTAAAGTTCGTGCAATATAAGTTCGCCCATCAATTTGAGTCCAGACATGTGTCTTCTGAATTCCTTTCACAGGGGTAGTTTGGTTCGACCATTCTTTTATTTTCTGCTGGCGGAATTCTTCAACTTCCTCTTTGGGCAACAGAATCAGGTTTATTGATGTGTGTGACTGCACCACTCTTGTAAATTCCTTGGCATTCTGAATTGCAGCTGTACTTGGGCTGGAAAGATTATTTTTTGTTGCATGGTGCTTCAGCAGGCCTCCTACACCATCACAGGGCCCCTTACCATGTCCAGTAGCACTGTATACCCACTCCATTGGAGCAAGAGACTTTGCAAGTTAAAATAGTTGGTAACGGTTTTTGAAGTGACTAGGGGCACCATCAGAATTATGATATTTTCTACCTGTGATTGCAGTGGTTGAATAATTTTGTGTATTGCCAACAATGCATGTGCTGAGTCATGTCCTCTGTCATCACTTATAACTGCAACACTTGTGGTCTTGTTCTGAAAATATGTCACTCCTGTAAAAATTGAAACTTGGTCATTACTCCAGTGATATCCTTGAACTTCTTGTGGTAGAACCGCAGACCAGTTCTCAGCAAAATCAGAGTGAAGCACTAAACATGCAGCCTCTACCCATCCCTTCACTTCTGCAATGTGTTCTTGTTGCAATTTTTTCTTTTCTTCAGATGTTGGTGTGTTACTACTTTCACTGTCCACCTCCCAAGTTCGTCTAAGAAGGTATCAATGGCAACATTTTTCTTAATGAGTTTATTTTCTTCCCATGTTGCATATGTAACTTCAGAAGAGTTATCTGCTACACTATCCAGACCAATACGGCTATTCTGTAACAGATTACGCCAGCGCTATTATGACGTAGGGCGTAATTTTCGAGAGATCGGCGCAATATAACGCTTTCCTGATTCTGTAAGCTAAATAGCGGCCCCTGGGGGGTCGCTATATAGCACCAAAAATAACGCCAGCCTAAAGCTCGCGTTATCTCAGATAGAGACCCCTTCAATGACTTTACTGAACTTGGAAATCATGCTGTAGTTTATTTTACTGTAGCCATGAACCTAAAAATGTTGTATTCGCGTTCATATTTGATTCCTATACTTCAGAAAGGGCGTTAATTTGGTTAAACGTATCTTATTCGATGTATACCTGGTATCCAAAGAAATTTTCATGTATCTAAGCGATTTCATACACTCGCATATGCGAACTATCTTTATTTCACCCTACAAAACATAATACGAAAGCTAAGCCGTAAATGCGTCAATCATGAACATCTATCAACACATATATGAGATGAGTTGATTGCTAATATAGGTTATAACCTTTTACATTGTGGCATATATTTGGATAGAATGCACAAAAAATTAAATTTTGTATTTATATCCATATGTTAAACGAATCAATATTAATTTTTGCATAATTAGCTGGTGCGAAATGTAAAATAGGAAAATATATAAAAAGGCTATTAAATGACATGGTGACAATCAAACTTCTAAAGATATAACGTTATAAGCTGTGCAGCTGACAATCATTTCGTGCTGTTTAGGTCAATAAATGGGCTATTTCTCATAGGACATATTTTGGCTGCTTGCTGTTCAGCAACATTGCAGCTGCTATCCTTTAAGTCAGAGGAGGTCCCTTTTTAAATCCCTTCTCTACATCCTGTCATTCTAGGATTTCATACAATTTTTCACATACTATCATGAAAATGTTAACGGAATTTAACACGTATTTCAATCATCGGTTCAGTAAAAAAAATATTCCCCGTCCAATGAGTAATTACTAACGTTTCAATGGGCTACTTCACATTATTTTAACGTCGTAAACAACTAAACTTTGCATGATGAAGGGTTTCAATGTATTTATCATCAGAAAAATTTCTCAAACTATCAAAATGAATATAAAAGACCATTCACAATTCAAAATTGAGCACATCAACACCGCTAACTCACGATTGAACAACATTAACATCAACCCGAATTCTGTCGTCCGCAGAACAAAAACTTCGTCAACATTTGCTTCACGATATTCAACTGTTTCTACTTTGTCCCGGTCGCAAACAATATTTTGCGTATATTTGCGCAAATTCCAAGGCAATATTTTCAGTGATGATGTTAAAAATATTTTACGAACCCCAACTTACTATGGCAGACTGGACCATAATCATAAAGTTAGAGAAATTGATTGCCGAACTGACCGATTCAAAATGTCCTTTTTCCCTCGCACAATAAGAGATACGAATAACGGTAAATATGTCCTATCGGAGAGTAGCAATGAATAGCATTCGTAGCTGCATGTTGGTATGAGTACTTAAGGGTGTTCAACGCATTTTGAATAGTCCGATTTAACGGCTTCTCATCTCACCATGATCTCGCGGCTCTAGTAGTTCTTGTGAGTTGCCATCAGCGTCGCCACCGTGGAAAGTGGAATGGGGAGTTGAGGGGAGGGACCTGATATGTCGCAGCTGGGATTTTTCGGGGGCGGCGACAGGATCGCGGCGGCGATCAAGTTTCTCAGAACACAGATAAGGTCGAGAGCTCTCTTTTCGGAGCCGAGTGTGAATTGTTTTCCTCGTCTTCGTTGTGGTCGAGAGTAAGAAAGGTCAGCAATTACCTAAAATTGAAAACACCTAAAGGGTTCTGGGATTGTCGGCGTTGCCTTGGATTTGTAGTGTAGTTTTAGTGGTTGTCAAATGTTATGGACTGAAGTTATTAAATTAGTCATCCATGATTTATTTTAGCGGGATGCACGTTGCCCTCGTAAAGTAATTGTGAGCATTTTTAATGAGGTTATATAAAATATCGTCTTTCCCCCTAGCATATGTGACTAACTCCGACTTTTGTCTTTCATTAATGTGAAAGTTCAATGTTGTTTCTCTACAGTTTCCTACTATTTACCTGGCCAAAGCGCTCACATATTTTCCTCTAACTGTTACCAGAGTACTTTTACTTGAATATCAATGGCGGAGGCAACAAAAAATTTCGTTTATGAACGTTGTGCATTTACGTTTTTCGGTTATCATTATGATTTTACGGTTAAATTGAATACGCTTTTATACACACCAGAAACGAAACGGACTAAACGGTATTAATGGTCAATGCTCCACATTTATTAACACGCCGTTTTAAATTGAGATTATTAGTGAAAAAACTTTTTTCTTCGCAGGTAATTCACCATATTTACAATAATTCCCTCAATTAAACCCAATGACTGGTTTGACAGGGTTGAGTTCCGCCGTACTAAGGTCGAAGGTGAGTGAAATTCACACATTCAGGGTAAAGAGGCCAGTTTTCCGACTTACACAACTCTGATACTGAAATTCAAACCGCGATATCATGCCAAAGTGCTTCGTCCGGAATTGAATCTGTTACTGAACGCTCTACCCACTGGGCTACTATGCACTCACTAGTTACAATTAGTAATTATAATGAGCAAGTTAAGTATGATCACCCTGAAAATTAACGTATATCTTCCATTCTGTGCATTGTTACACAAAATTAAAAGTTGAGAAAACAGAAACATAAATGGCATAAATAACAGCCTGCAGTAGAAATTCGTATATAAATTACCAACTAACATTAGCACAGGAAATCAAAAAGGTTATATAAAGCAGTAATACAATGAAAATACAGTTTATGAGCACATAAAATCAATATATTAACATCACTCTTAGAAAGAGTGTAACAACAAATTATTAAAGTTCACTAATTATATTCACCATTACTGCATAGCTGTTTACCGGATCTTCACGCCCTTCGGATATCAAGGATCCACGATTTGTTTACGAAATTTTTTACGAAGGACCGTACGAAGGAGCCCTTACATTTAATTATCTCGTAAATTTAATATTGCGAAATAAATGCCTTTTTCGGTTTTTTCCCTGCGAATCGAATTCTGCACGTTGCAATCTCTCCTCTTCGTTTTGTTGTATCCTTTACGATACTGCGCTTTTCTATAAGGCTTCGTGGACTCTTCCATAACGCCGTCTCTTCTGGAAGCTGGAGATCACAGCCACACGCACCCTTCCTCAAGAGCTAATCAAAACTTAAAAAAAAATCCACCCGTCGTACAGTGGCGAATTTTTGAGAGTTCCTTAACAAAACCATAAAATTGAAATTTCGTTTGAAGGGTTCCGGATGTTTGCAACCGTTAGCTAAATTATGTGAGTATCTACAGGGCTACAGGTTTGTGGAAAATCGTTTCCTTCCGTACCCTTTCCCTACTCATTGGCCTTGCTGCTGCTGTCTTTTCCGGAGAGTTTCACTAGTCGCATATGACACTGAAATAACAAAAACTACTTCATGTATGCTTTTTCGGTGCATATCGGGCACCCATGAAGCAAAATTACTGCGGAATATGTGCATTGAGAATATTTTAATTTAATTATACGAAGTTTTATTTATCAGTATGCAATATTTTATACTCGCGGCTGAGCTTAAAGCCACCAAGTGCGTTCGCCGCGTTGCGGATGGCTGGTCGTTCTCTAGATATAGAGGTTAGCTACGAGATAAGCGAGCTTACTCGTTAAATAAGCAGTCGTGGACGAAAAGCTATCCCTGGGTAAGGTAGGCCTTCAATTAATACAGATCCTGTGAAGATATCGCCAACAATTACCCTTCTCAGAACCCGGAGGAGAGAGCAGCAGCTCTTATTCTTATGAATGAAGGTGGAGACCACAGTGGTCGGTAGACCGACACCCATTTCATTACAGGCGTGGTAACATTTACTTTAGCGGCTATAGTACTGCGATGTGGAAGGCAAGGAGAAACCACCACATTATTATCCCGAGGAGTCGCAGCTACTCCACTCTTTTCTTTCTATCAAGACCTGATGGAACCCTCTAGAGTAAAATATTCCGGAGGGAAAATAGACCCAATTCGAATCTCTGGGAGGGAACTACCCGAGACACTACATCAGTCAAATGTGATAAACATTTTAGGGTAGGAAATTGGACCGTGTGATCACTTTGGACATACGGAATATTGAACCTGAAGGTGGAAATGCAGAGAGTGGACCTCGATGTATTAGGAATCAGTGAAATGAAATGGCCCGAAGGAGACTTCTGGAGCGGAAGTTACAGAATTATTCAAACCGGATCACTGAATGGTAACACTGGAGTAGGCATAATGCTCAGGAAGAGTGCAGGACTGCGCGTGAAGAGCTTCCTGCACTACAGTGACAGGATTATAATGTGAAGATTGAGAACAAGCCTACGGATACCATTGTGGTGTACGTTTACATGCCTACGTCGGTCTACGAAGATGAATGAGTGGATGACGCCTCCGAAGATATCACGGCAGTTTTAAAACTGGTAATACGAAAAGAAAACCTAATTATTTTAGGCGACTGGAACGCTGTCGTTGACGAAAGTTAATATGGAAGAATATCTGGAAATATGGTTTGGAAAATCGAAACGAAAGAGGAGAGAGAATACTGGAGTTCTGCAGACAACATAATTTAAGTAGCGGTTGTCAACACATTGTTTAAAAATCACAACCGCCGTAGTAAAAGTCACAAACGAAGCAACTAAAGATGGTTGAAGCACGAAAGATCAGTAACATAGCTCAAGCAAAGAGGGCATTCTATCAAGAGAAGAATCTACCAACAGCTAGGAATACAAGTGTAGAAGTAAGGAAACAATTCATCAGGACGTACGTCTGGAGCATGTTTCTTAGCGGCAGCATGGACGATGACAGCAGCGGAGAAGAAAAGAGTGTAAGCATTCGAAATGTGGTGTTACAGAAGAATGATGAAGATTTAATGGATCGACCGAGGAAGTGCTAAGAAGAGTGGGACAAAAGAGAAGTATCCTGAAAACTAAAAAGAAACGGGACAACTTAATCGGCCATATCTTGAGACACAATGGCCTGATGAAGACAATCGTCGAAGGAAAATTGAACGGGAAGATTGTAGGTAGGCCTCGTATGTGATACATGGAACAGGTTGTAAAGGATGTAAAAAAGAGCCATTACGCTGATATGAAAACGTTGGCCGATAGAAGATCCGAGTGGAAGAATGTGCCAAACCAATCCTAGAATTGCTGACCGATGATGATGATGAAAATTTTGTAACTAAAAAACTGAAATATTGCATTAAATGGAGCATTTTCCAAAACTTTGAGCAGACATTAAGTTATTAATTAAGCAGTGTTAAGTCATCTGATTGGATGACGTTACAGCCCAGTATTTATAATTTGTCGAATTTACTTTACCAAGAAATAAATGAACTTTTCAAAATCAGAGGTTGCGCTCATTTTGAACAGAAACTTTTTTGCTGTTTCGCATATCTTGTCCAATATCCGAGTTTTAATATTAGGAACGATATAATTGAAAGTTCTAAGTGTGATCATATAACACGAAAGAGATAAAAATTTGTGAATGAGTTAATAGTAGCCACTTTTGGGGCATAACGTGTCCACTTTTTCGTCCTCATGAAAATACTCCGGGGATATTCCTATATTTTATTTTTGGAAATGAAACATTTTCTTGTAAATTTCATAACCAAGTGGCTATAAGGAACTAGAGAATTTAAAAAAATTTCGGTAAAGAAACAAAAAAATGGTTTGATAGAGACATCAGTGTTTCCATCAATACGCCTCAGCTATTTGCAATTGAATGAATATGCAACTAATCGTCTATTTGTTTCTTTCAAAGGAACTAGTTCAGGGGCGTCGTCACAGTTTGAACAGGGCCCGCATTTTTTGCGGATAGGAGGGGGTAGAGACTAGAATTCCGCTAAAAGTAAATGAAGATGGTAGAATATGCGTCAAAAGGGAAAAGGCAAGATGGAAACAAGTGAAATTTGATTTTTAATAATGAAGACTAATTTTTCAAGGGCCCGGGGCAAATTCTGGGGGGGGGGCCGAATGCCCCCCTGCCCCTAACTTCCGACGCCGCTGAACTAGATCACGTTCAAGCGACGTCAGTGCGAATTTCTTTGTGCATAAGCGGTGAGCTCAACTGTCAAATTCTATACAAATGATCCTCCGAGTAACGAGCCTGCGGTTAATGTCGTTGTACATGTCATAAATACCGAAGAGCCCATGGAATAGAGTGAATTAATAGCATTCCAAATCATGAATGACCGAGTTTTATCATTTTAAGTCATCGTCAGGTATAAGTACGTTATCGTTAAAAGAGTCTCAGTTGGTACACCATCAATATGTAGTAAGGTCGGTGGCTCTGTTCTGCAAGAGCAAAAGTTACCCTAATTATGAGCAGTCACTAGTCTAAGATGCGGTTGCTGCCTTGTGGAAACAAATTATGATTCCTCGTGGGAAAATCTACCATCCGTCTCATACTGTTCAATTCGTGCCAAATCCTGCACGCTACTTGATTTTTCCCCCTAACGATTTGAAGTGTAGCCCCCTAATCATACTAACCATGTTATTATTGAAATGCAATGCAGGCGATAGTGTGAGCAAATTTCGTAATGCTTTTTTATTTTTTGTGTCGACATTGATAAGGGCAGCGCCTTACAGCGGGATATGTTGTTCAATAAGTGTGGATATGGTACGGTAAAGGTTCAAATCCTCATATCATGTCGTACAAGTTGATTGTGACTCATGTAATAATATTTAATTTAGTCAACTAAGTAAATGCTATTATGAAAAAATTTAATTTAACGTGTAATTGTAAATAATGACTACGTATGGGTCTGAATCTCATTTGGACTCAGTTCGCATTGTAACCCATACTAAGTGACCCATGAACAAATGTTCACGAGATCTTATAAGACATATATTAAGATAAAAACGAAGAAAAGTGTGTCAGTTCCTCATTGGGTTACAGGTACACAAAAATATGCTCTACCAACATGCTACGTGGCTATTTCTCAAGAAGTGCTAAAAATACTCACGAAAGTGTGACACCTCTTGACATTTTCTCTTAATTTTTGATCGTGACGTAGGCTATATTTTCATTTTCAGTGAAAATATACTCGCGATAAATAAAGAATCACAGTCACCAAATAATCCACGGTAATCTCGGAAAGGTTTTTGGCAAATATATATTTTTTACGGGGTACCATTCTCAACCATAAATAAAATCTATTGGAGCTAATATCCTGACAAAGAGTAAAAAATCATTTGAGAAAGAATGCCAAGGTTCAAGAAACAAATATTATATTTCAGTATCTCTGACCATCAATCGCACGTTAAGTGAGAGAAAGATAGGAACTTGCTATTGCCAAAATGACGAAAATAATTAAATCCTCATAGTGCATTGGTAAGATAATTTAGTGTTCGCCGTTATAACATATGTGGGCCCCTTATCTCCTCTTCCCAAGGCAAAAAGCTAAGGCAATATCACGAAAAACATTGAGAATATGCAATAACCAATTAGCATATCATTATATAACAGGGGTGTATAATGTGGGTGGGGTGGATGTCCATGAAAACGGAGTTGGCAACTACGAAATAAAAGCCAGGAGGGAAGGATGTTCGTGGCTACTTTTTAACAGTGCGCTTGATAAGTGCGTAGTCAACAATTGGAAATTGCACAGGATCGTAAATTACAGTAACATTACATTACTAAATGCTCAATCATGCATGACGTTAGGTCTACTGCGAGCGGAGGACATCACGGTTGGATGCGATAGCAAAGGAACAAGAATCACGAAATAGGGCCGCACACAGGACAGGGAGTCTATCAGATTCCATGAGGCAGGATATTGCTTCTCATACTATTGTAGCAGGTGACGGTAGAAAATGGTATAACAAATCTACATCTATGTGATTCCCTGCAAGCCACCGCGAGGGTGTGCGGCAGGGGGTGGAGATCACCAAACATGCACAAGACTACTGCATGGAACTATTGACATGCAATAGGCTACTACATGGAAACATGCTACATAGAGTTTGACTGTTATTAACTACTTAGTAATAAAGGGATTGGTTGTTAATACATGTATTATGCACTCTAGACAACTCTACAATATTTCACCTTACTATCCCTTTGCAATGATGCGTATTGTGTTCTCTTATAGTACGGGGAAAAGTTACATTTTGAATCTATCAGTACGACAATCTCTCTCTTTCTAATCTTATTAATCCGGTTGAATCTAAACCAATACGCTTGTTTTTAATAGGTATGTGCCTAACATATCTTCAGTAAAGCTATCCGTTTTAAATTTCTATAAGTAATAGATTTAAAATGTGGCTCACAAGAGATATTTATGTGCAAGAAGTACAATCTCGCCTTGCATTATCGTTATTTCTTGGTTTTAATTTGTGAAGGCGTGAGTTAAGTCCACAAATTTTCCTGCAAAAATGTAGGATTGTTTTTCAATTATTAATGTTAATGAGACTAACATTTAATTTACATTTTTTGAATGAACTTCAAACTATAAAGTCATTGTTATTTGGCAGTTGAAAACTAAATAAAAATCGTTCGAAGCATTGTAATAGTCTCATTTTAATTATCCAATTTCAATTAATTATCAGTTTCAATTAACGCCCAACAATACGAAAACTCAATATTTTGCAATTGTTCTAAATAGCAATGTGAAAATATGAAACTAACGACACGATATTTCGTATTAAAAAAACAAATTGGTGTGAATAAATAGCATAAAAATTAGTTTGTGGAGGTTTTGAAAGAAATAGGTTGATCCTTTTCTCGACGCCCAGACACACAGTGGAATATCTCGCCAAGATCGCTCAGACCCTCCGTCAACCTTCCACACTGCTCTTCGAGCGAGGATGAAACTTGATCGCTTAGAGATAAGGAAGCCCTCACCCCTCCGCCTCTCCCTCTCGGAGCGTCTCGGAGGCGAGATGAAGCGGTGGAATGGGAAGAGGAGGGGAAGATTGGGCGGGAAAAATATGAGGGGAAAGCCTCAGCTTGCTTTTAGTTCGGTGAACGCGATGCATCGTCTCGCAATTTTAGATGCTGCAGGAATGGGTCGTAAGACGAGCACATGGCATTAGTCTCTTCTTTAATATGAAGGATTAAAGATTGGCTGTGCCGAAGGAATTTTCCATTTACGTTCATACACCGCTGCGATAGGCGTTGAAAAAAAAGCATAAACAGTAAAGTTTAACATGCGATTTCTTGATTTGCAAGGCTCAGAGAAGATATTTCCTGGTTAGGACCAAATACTCAACCTTTGCGCAAAATAGAATGAAAGCAAAATGGACGTATCTATCAAAATACGAGCATGGCATTTAAAATAAAAATAGTCTGCGGCGGCATTATTTGGCGAGGTGTTGAACACCCTTAAAGCTAACCCTACTAACAGAATGTTTTTGCATGTTTGCTTTGCAATTTCTATCTTTTTTAAATAGTGTAGTTCTGACTACAATATTAATACTATTCCTTTTTTATGCATGATATGTAGTGCATGTTTGGTGAGCAATCACCCCCTGCCACACACCCTTGTGGTGGCTTGCAGGGTATTATGTAGATGTAGATGTATTTGGTGAAGCGGAGGTTTTGCAAGGCACAATTCGGTCTATTTGTCCACGCAATATTTAGAAGCAACCCTAATTACTAGTAGAGTACTTACTTACTAGTAGAGTACTTACTAGTAGAGACGCAGAGACATAGTAAGGGTGCATTCGAATAGGGTGTTTCAATTTTATCGCACAACGTCGTTCAAAAAACCTACTTAATCGTCTCTTCGCGTACTATACGATAAACATAATAAATGTGGGTAAAAGTTATAAACATTTAAATTGCATATTGAACTGCAAACGGTCAACTTCTGAGGCTGGGCTTCCTGCGGCGATGGTCGTCCTTACCTATCTCTGTGCCCTCTCCCCATTCCTCCGGCGATCTGCAGGGTTGCCAAATCGCTATACGGAATATCTTACTTTTATCAATAATCATTAAATTTTATCGCACAATGCCGTTCAAAAAAACCTACTTAGTCGTATCTTCGCCGGCTATGCGATAAACATGATATTTTCGGATTTAAGTTATAAACTTTTAAATTGCATATTTAACTGCAAATGGTCAACTTCTGTGGCTGGGCCTCCTGCGGTGAGGGTTGGGTTCGTACGAGCCTCGAACTCGAGGAAGGGTCTTGGATTAGCTGCTTCGAGAGGTTGGACCTTACTAATGACGGTCTGACCGTCGGTCCTCCCCACGAGAGCGACTTTAACCTTTCATTTTTGAGAGTCTATATCAAGAATAAAGTTTTCATTAAAGTTTTAAGAAATTCTTGAGGCATAATTCAATAAATTCTACCCTAACAATATAGATTTAATTAAAACTGTTTGTTCTTGCTGCCTCCTATTGGCCGCTTGGAATCTGCCCTACTATTTTTCTCATACTCTCGAGAGATTACGCCACAGCGCTATATTGCGCCCTTGGATTGGGCGTGACATAGCGCGGCGGTATTTACAGAATCGGAAAAGGCGTAATTTCCGAAGAGAAATAGCGGATGCGTAATATAGCGCCCTCAAGTTACAGAATAGGCCTACAAGTGTCTGTAAGTCGAGTCCCCCCTTTCCAGGGCAGTCACCACAGTCCTGAAACAAACATATCTCTCGTTCTATGTCACAGACCACTAACGACTTCACATGTCCAACCAAGGTGCCATGTGTCATATCTTCAAGTAAGTTCTTCAAAGCTACCACACAGTTCAAAATTTGCACAGTACAAACATAAACAGACATCTCTAGGTGGATGTGGAACAACCCACTTAGGTCGTAATGCATAAAATTTTGATCTTCCAATATGCAATGTTGAATGTTCCTTCTTATATATGGCGAAAGTTTCTTTAATGCTGCGGGTCATGTATCTTTTCACTTTCACCACTTTTTCTCCTGCAACTGTCATAGTCATAATGTCTTTTTTGTTGGCACTCTGGCGAGAACAGTCCCACTTATCTTCCAGATAAAATGTATTAAAATGTCTGTGCAATTTGAATATTTGCTTCATTCAGAGGATGACCATAATATGGATCTGGTTTTCCAAACACTCCTTTTGCTGACCTCAAATTTCTTGTCTTGTCCACCATGTATTTTGATGCAGATGGAATGTGGTGCAAAATTTGGTTCTTTGTAAAGGATACTGGGATAATTGTTAGAACTTGAACCTTATCATTGTAGGATGCACATGATTCAACAGCCGAACTGATGTTTGATAAAAACTCTTGGCAGGTTGCACAAGTTTAGGATTTTGGTTCATTTTCTTCTGAAGTTGGAATTTCTACTTTGAAGAGTTTGGTCAGTTTTGTTCTGGTATGCTCACCTACTGCTCCAGAAATGTCTCTGTGTTTTCTTGATGCATACATCTCATGAATTGACTTCACTGACCATGGTTTCTTAACAGGACTAACACCAACCTCTGTAGCTGACTGATTCAGGATATGTAGTTCTTCCTCTGCAGTTACAAAATCTGCATCACACACAACATGGGGGGCTTCTTGTTCACTTATTGTCATGTTTGATATTGTGTTAAAGCATTTAGAACACAAAAAGTCATTACTGGAAACATTTTCACTTTGAAACAGAGTCTTAAAATGAGCACTCTTATTTCCCACCTGAAGTCTTTTTACTAGTCTTATGTATCACTCTTTTATGGATATGAACATAGTCAGCACACTTCACTCTCCTATGGCCCCAGTCAGAAGACATTTCAAATAGTCTTTTCCACAAACACCACAACCCAGTCAGTCAGCAGAATTCTCAAAAACCTTCACAGGTACTGTTAACAAAAAAAATTTTTAACTACTCTCTTTGTTTGCCTGTTGACAACTGACCTGTTAGTTCATGTGTCCTCCCTTTTATATGCTAGGTCAAACATTTAGAATTTTCCGGTTAGTTTCAGATTGTTCTAGAAAGTTCTGTTACATTCTTTAATTATGTGGAAGGTTCCACATTGTCCTCAGAGGTTTTCGGAAGTTATCTGGAAGCTTCCACATTGTTCTATAGTATTTTGTTACATTCTGGAATTATTTGCAAGTTTGTAGATTGTTGAAGTGTGTTCTATTATGATCTGAAATTATCTGGAAGCTTCAAAATTGTTCTAGAAGGTTCCGTTACGTTTTGGAATCATCTAGAATCTTCCACATTATTCCTGAAGATCATTAATGATTTGGAAGGTTATTAATAAAGAAAATCTAAAAAAATTATCAACATTTAACTAGTTCCTAACTTTGTTTCATTTGTTGTTTTTAGTTAATCACAAACAGTACAAATTTTTTGAGATTGGTGTTTTAAAATAACAAAATTATAAAAACTTACAATCAAGAAATTCACAATGGAAGATAAAAAATTACATTAATTTATAAAACCTGTTAAACTGAAAAGTGGAAGTTCTCCTTTTCAAGGATTGTAGTACTCTATGGTGCTGACAAACAGTAAAAAAATAAAATTTTTTTAGGATTGGCATTTTTAAGAATAACAATTTTTTTTAATAAAAAAAATAAAAAAAATTGCAGCAAGAGAATGTGGACACACATTTTCAAATCAAGGATATCATTTTAATCACAAAATTATTATTTTTCAAATAAAACAAAAAGGAGCAAAATATCTTGAACCGTTCCTGAGATATGAGCATTTTAGTATTTTGTCAAAAATCGCATTTGAAAAATAGCGCTCGCGGGCCCATGTTCGGTGGACTGTATCTCGGGCCAAAAATGTTTTTGGACAAAACTAAAATATACGTATTACTTACTTCGTCCTGAAATTTGACATATGTTAAGTTCAATAACATCTGAGACTATGAAGGTAAGGCCCCTGCCTGAATCGATATGGACTGGGCCGTATAGTAAAGGTAATTTCAGTGGTCATTATTATACTAGCATAAACAAGTATCTTTGGCGGCCAACGTACACAAGGCCATAATTTCCCAAATTTACTTTACATCAATTATCTTATTTATTTTCTTATATTTAAGACGAAGATGGAATGTTCTTAGGAAAACGTATGGCAATGAGTCATTGTTTATATGAAAGACTGACGTGAGCCATTTTATTTTTCCAGTGACTGGAATCGTGAAAAAATGATTAGCTTCAACCAATCTTATTTTTCCAATTAATTTGGTTAAATACTGCAAATATTGGCGAGAAATTGCTTATTTTGGGCATATTTCGCTCTACATAATAAAGTCATCCCCAAAGATCATATTCGTAGTTTATACGGCATTCTCATAGCGCCACATTTATTTTTCCTTAGTCTAAAACTTTTTATCGGTGAAAACAGATTTTGTGCATAACCTTATTAAAAAGCGAGATTTCTTTCTTACTTTCACTTTCACTGCTAACCTTGCTAAGTCATTAGTCAACAAAACGTTGAATGGAAAAACGATACTCGAAATTTCAACTTTTCATTTTATAAGCACTTAAACGGGATTGTAGCTTTAATTAGTGGCATAAAAAATGATTGCAGAGATGGAGAAGATTTTGAGTCGAAGAGAAACGATAATTTAACGGAAATATCCTGCATTTCCTTACATGGTCGTGATTTAGCGATGGTGAGGATAGCAAACTAATGTAACTACAGATTTTTGGGTCGTCAACGGAATTTCAGGAAATAATTTATTGTACAAGTTATTGAATTTAGGAAATTAGGATTATATCGATCGTTATCTTGAATGCTGATATGTACAATATCCATGAAAACAATCAAAATAGATATCATGGTATAGTTATCATAGTTATTAACGTATATATCTTGATAATCATCATGCATAACAAATATCCATGATAACAATAAGCATAATCTCCGAATGATATCGCCTTCAGCCCACGTAAAAGTTATATACATCAATTCGGGAAGGATATTCTGGGAGAAGATAATTTCCAATTTTTTTCATTTTTAGGATTTTCATGCAAAAATCGAGTCATGAAATTTACTTTATTATTATGTAAGTGAGCATGAACCCCACCATTTTTCCACTTTACCGTAGGCATATACTATATTTTATTAATATTTCAATATATTATTTTCATTACATTTTGGCCAATGAAGTCAAGCTGTCACGTATGATTTATGTATAAAAAAAGCTGCCCTTTCAAAAATCATATCGTTGCATCTCTCAGCCAACATGATGTATCACGCTTCAAATTTTGTGAAAATGTAAGGGTCAGGCTGCGCAACCTTGGAACATTTAATTTAAAACTATAGAGTAGTCAGAAAATAAAACAGGTCCAACATATTTATGTATCTGTAATTAATATATTGGTTTAATTTGTAGGGACGTCACAAGGAGATGCTATAACATTTTTTTATCCTTTAAGGTTGATTGTGAAGACACAAACCTTATTAAACAATCTGACGAAATGTATTTCGAGCTATTCAACAGGTTTATCAATTTAATTCATAAAATCTGTGAGAAAGCGATTTCCAATTTTTTTCAGTTTTAGGATTTTAATGTAAAAATCGAGCAATTAAATTTACTATATAATAAATATATATAATTTTGTAAGTGAGCAACCACAATTTTTTTTCATTTTACCTTAGACATAAACAAAAAATCAGTCTTTTGCCGTAAACATCATTTTCCCCAGCATCTTTTAGCTACCAACCGATTGTTTTTCCAAGTTCGTCTGGATTTCGAGCTAGGTATCGACACAACGCTTGTGTCATAGCCTTTTTCACTGACCTCAAGAAAGCTTTAGTACCGTGAAGAACAATTTAAATATTTACCGGAAGACCCTTGTAAAAAATAGGATGATTAAAAAATAACAATTAATATAATTAAAAAAGTGCCATGGTTACGTGATCATGGGTGATTGGGTATCGTGCGAAAGAAGGAAAATTGTGATTATTAACAAAAGTGGAAATCCATCCGGGGTGGAAATCACATGTATTCCCTCTCGTTCTATTCCTTTATTGCCCTCTCGGTGGGGACCATTCTTATCATTTTTATGTAAAAACAGATTGGGCGCTTACATTATCATTAAAACGTCATCGAGCGATTAATCAGAAGAAATAGACCCAATCGTTCGATCACTTCATAGAACCGATTATTTTCGCCCATCTTCTCTACAATTGTCTTCTCCTCATTCTGTCGTTCGTCAACTTTTGTTTTTTTTTATCAATTTTGATTCGTGTGCATTTTTACCTTCGCTGTCAGAAATTAGATAACATGAAGTAGCTTCTTTTATTTTATCCGCACATATTGTGCTGCCAAATTCTTTATTACACATTACCATTAAATTTTTACCATTCCTGAGCCATTCTGAAGTTTGCACATTGACGAATTTCAAAGCCATGAAACAAGGCAAAGAGAAAGTTTCAGGAGTGGATATCCATGGGATAATATTATGATTGTACGATTTTTCCATTACATAGACTTTATGACAGACTGAAAAAGATTAAAGAAAAACGTTAGTTAACTCAGGAAAGTAGATATTTAACATCGGGAAACCAAGCTTTTATATAGGAAGAAACTATCAAGGTAGCCAAATAACCGTTTCGTTTCGAGAAGAAAGTAGGGAATATTCTGCAGAATAGTGCTGGTGTAGAGTGAATGGGCGGAAGGAAAAACATAAATTATTAGAAATGCTATTGCTCCGTAAAAAAGCAAACACATTTTAAAAAGAACTCATACAATGACAGTAAATTTGGAGCTAGGTGTCCCCCAAGGCATTCAGCCTGAAGGTGGGGACACCTTCAGAAAAGACAAATACAATACTTATGACCCAGCTTACAATGGCCTTCAACATAAAACACATACATAGATACCTTGCACATAGCACCAGACATAAAAATATATAACTTTAGGAAAGGATTTCTATGTAACACAGTACAAGCATATGCATATAATTGTGATACCAACAGGAACCTATTTTAGGATAATAAGCAATTTGTATTTTGACATTGCATTTGCACACTTCATCAGAACTTTATATCTGGGACATGCGTCTGTCAGTGTACATATTTTTCATTGGTAAACCTACAGGAGTGCTTTGTGTAGAGTATTCGAGTTCAGTACTCCGTCAGGTGGGACATTAAACCGCGGTCCCCTTAGCAGGCTAATACCGCCGCTGGATTTCTCTCCACCCTTCTTTCTTACCCATCCGTTACCACCCTTGTAGGTATCTTTCCTCCGGATACGAGGTACCTTTAAGTCACACAGATCAACCATCCTGCATCCTTTATTGTGAACGTATTTAATTATGGAATCCGATAGCTTTCCAATGCTGAAGAGGATTGCTTATCAGTACGATCCATGTGCGTGGAATTATGAATACGACCTTTGGGTCACCAAACCAGCGCGGTATCGACCTGGCCACGGCACCAATTATTTTTCAAGAAAAATGGCTCAATATCCCACTTCGAGGTCGATCACTCCTTGAGCTCCAACCGGGTAGTAGATCATTAAAAAATGATCTGGAAAGGTGAGTTTCCATTTTGACACGGCGGCAGGCGTTTTGGCCGGGTTGTTCACTTACCAGTCAGGCAGCAAAAAAGTTCATGGGTCTCAGTTTATTTAAGTGTTTTGGAGTCGCTGGTCGGTTGGTTGGTTATTCAGGGGAGGCGACCGACAGCTGAGGTCATTTGCGCCATTTAGGATAGGTGGGTAATTGGGTAATGGTAGGAGTTTTCAGGGAACGGAGAGAAACCCGGCGTCGGCATTAGCATACTATTAACGAAAGGCGCCAAGGGGACCACGGCTTAACGTCCCATCCGACGGACTCAAGTGGGGACCGGTTTTCCATTGAAAAATCCGCCTCTGCCGAGAATCGAACCCGGGCCCTCGGGATGGGAGGCCAGTGCTCTAGCCACCACACCAACGCGATCCCCCTATTGAAGTGGCGTGGTAGTAGTATTGGATTTAGTGTCTATATAGTCATTCATCAAAAATGAATATTCGTTCTGAGACGAAAACTTAAACTCATTGGATAGGAATTGGAAATGATAGTATTATTATATTATAGTTCCTCCGGTTAAGGTAGGTTTCGATCTGCATTTTTTGACCACCCTGAAATTGACATTAGGCGGTGTATGGCAGGGAGTTCCAGATGACGCCCATATGAAATGTACGTAAAGTTTTTATTTTATCTCTTGCAGGTTGTATTTGTTTTACAAAATTAAATTACAAATACATTAATTTAATACTCCTATGGGATCGAGACAGTGGGGTCGTTTACCATAGTTTTTAATTGCCGAATCTGATATAGTTTGAAAAATAAAAGGACCCGTAATTTTCCGTTCTTCGATCCGTCGAGTTGTTCTCGAGTTATAAGCAGCGAATAAACCCTTTCGGAAAAGTGGGTGTGCAAAGGATTCCTAAGTCATCCACTTCGTCCAATCACAACTGGGGCTGCGCAGCTCCTTCACTCAATCACAATGGGGGACACACAGCTGACTCTGCCAATGGAAGTGGTTATTAGACACCATTCGGATTATTTCGAAAGGCATCGCATATTCGACTACATTGTAATTTGTGAATAAGCAAATGAACTTCAGCACACTTAAATCACACCAAAATGTGTGCGAAAATATTTCGTTGTTCAGTTGTTTTTGGTTATTTGCAGGATGCGACAGGATCTCTTCAGGCAGACTTCCCCTCCCCACCACCGCTATCTTCCTCAAACCAGTCAAGGACTGGAGGTGGATGATGTAAATATCGTTCTGTGGGCGTCAACTTTTGCTTATTTTAATAAGTGATTTATGAGCGAATGGCTCTGGTTAGAAGAGATAATATTTTCGCTAAAATTCATTATTCGTTTTCAGCCAACGATTTCGTGCACAAGAGACTGAGTTCGGTTCCGAGTAAACGCCCCCATTACCACAAGAGAGAAGAATGGATAGAGATTCTTCACCTGCTCATGGGTAATTGCTTCCAAATCGAAATTGCGAGAACGATTGTAAAATACGCCAGCGTTTGTAAATACATATTTTGTTTAATTCAGCTATCCGTGCTCTTGACGACCGAGCTTATGTACTTCTCCATGAAATTCATTGAGATTTCAGGCTCATATAGAAGTAAAGGCGAGAAAAGTTGCGTACCACGCCAAGGTTGGTCTGGTTCAAGGAGGTTAGAATGTACAGTACCTACTGGTGGAAGCAATGGCATGGGTGAGAGTGAAACCAAAATGGGGGTGATTTGGAACGATTAGGTTCCGTCTTCTCTGTAAAAAACATTGCGTATGTTCTCTCATTGACTGCATTTGTTTATTAAAACATAAATAACAAGGAAACTGAATATAAATTGGATCACAGAGGGGTTAATTGATCTTCTAAGCCTCTTTAAGGCTTACGCTGTTCAGTATTCAAGTAGTCAAGATCAATCAAGAGATTTGAATAATTTAACTAGCAGACCAGCTTTGCAGGCAGTCTCTGTCTGGTGTGCTCTTGAGGTGAACTTTGTGTTCTAGTGTCAAATGAGGTTTTACAAAGTGTTTGGAAACTACTGATTACACATTACCAATAGGTGGCAGTTGTGCTTATGCTTCAGGCAGGCAGTTACTGCTTATCTACTAAAAGTCGTCTTTGCATTTTTTTTACACTTTAGCGCACCTACTTTTCATAAGCATTTCGTATGCAGAGAGAAGGAAATGGCTATTTTATAAATAGAGAAATGTATCCAACTCTAATTATCCTATATGTTTTTGTATTTTTTTCTACACCATATTTTTCTCTGCACCACTAACAGCTAAAATTCCAAAACTACTACCAAAACATACAGACAGAGAATCCACACTCAACGCACGAAACCTCACTCTTTAAGCTCAAAAATTGGGAGAGGATGAAACAAAACGGATACAGAATGACGGACTGACACGCTAAAAAATTAATATATATATTATATACACCGTGTATATTCCGAAATAATTCCGCTCTCGGTGGAAGGAATACAGGAGTGTTTTCGCGATGGAATACCATTTGATACCGAGACAGACCTTCCTTCGTATTTCGCCGGATCGCGACGAAACTATATGGTGGGAAAGCTGAGTGGTCCGAGGGAAACGGCTGCGATATTCCCTGTGGAGTGTGGGTAGACGGAGGGAAACGAAGAGAGAGAAATGGAGAGGGAGATTTCGCGACCGCATTTAGGGCGAAATCTTTCCGAGTACTCTTTGAATTAAGACCTTAATTTCTCATCGTTTTCCCTCCTCCCAGCGAGCGTGCCTAGTCTACATCCTTGAATGCCTTTGCGCTCTGATAAATCGTTCGAAGTCCGGTCGCTTTTGTGCAAACGCTCAAGTCGAGAGGAGCTCCTGGCATTGTGTGCACTCGCAATGCCTTTCCGGTATTTTATTTTCCCCGGAGATGAATCATCCCGGAGCCGTGCCTGGACTGAAGCAATCGCTCGAGAATCCGCGGATGAAGCGGTTCTTTCGTAATTCATAATTCGTTTCCGATAAAGCGAGTCGTTCCCGAACTCCGCAGCGTGGGTGGTGCCAGATTGAAATAAAGATGATTCACCGAATGCTTTCGTTCGAAAGTCTCCGAGGGTGTATTTTGTGAGACGTCGATGTATTACGACATAGGAATTCGGTATGCGCGCCATTTAAAATGAATCAATGAGAAATAATATATTTATTATAATCTGAGGCACAAGAAAGAATCTTCTCTTATTGAGTCGAACACGGTTGTCAAGAGGGAGTCGGGTTGGTGTACTTTTTACATTACTGGCCTTTCGCCCGGGCCCGGATTCGAATTCAGGGAGCGGAAGATATTTTATCGGCAAGATATGTAAAAGGACGATTACGATACTGTAACCAGTCTATTAGGTGAATTAAAATGGGAAACATCGTCAGATCCTAGGTTGAATTTTAGATCTCTTGAATAAAATCCAAGATAATATTTTCACTGATGACGTTACAAATATTTTGCGAACTACAACTGTTTTTCCTCGTTCAATTAGGGATATTTCAATCAATTCAACAATTGCAATCAAGCCAAATTAGAAGCTCTCATTATTTCATCTAAAGGGATATGAATGAATTTATCCAATACAAGTGTCTCAATGGATAGCATAGGTAGTTGCATGTTGGTATGAGGACTTTAAGCTAAACCAACTAGCAGCATGTTTTTGCATGCTTGCTTTTCTATTTTTATAAAAAAAGAAGTTTAGACTAGTATATTATTACTAATCCTTTTTTTATTAATGATATGTAATGCAAGTTTGGCGTGAGTTCACCCCCTGCCACGCACCTTTATGGTGGCTTGCCGGATACTAGGCAGATGTAGATGAGGGTAGGTAACATTCCTGCTCAGAGGATCGTGGGTTTGTATCTCATCCCGGGATCGGGTGGAGTTTGTCTCAGGTTTAAAGATGAGATGACGCGATATAGCCTCAGTGGTTGGAGTACCTCAAAATATCGACCGTGGTTGCATATAGTCACTATTACCCGATAAACCCAGATGTTGCGGGTGTAAATCCCGCCAAGGATATGAGTGATGGGTTTTTATTAGCGTTCAATTCTTCATCACAAATACATAATACCCTGCAAACTACCGCAAGGGTATGTGGTGGGGGTGAAACATCACTAGGTATGCATTTAAATCAATAGGTCAAATTCTACTTTGATTGCTATAGTACGATTTTTTTGTTTTTCCGAAATATGTAGGGTCAGATGAAATTCTCTCAAGAAACAAAGAACTCTAAAATAAAATAGGTACTGTAATGAATGAATGATCACTGTCGAGATCGGGAATAGCACATAAAAATATTTCACATATTTAGTCAATCTTTAAAAAAAATTAATTTTAAATATAGTATCATGCAGGCGGCATGAAGAAATACCAGCAAAAATCTACAGACCTATCCTGATTTCCGACAAGTAGCTCCGTTGTTACCTTTTTCCCTCCCTATTTAGTCCCTAATCTACGTAAACATCTGCCAACATATCTACGTACCTACCAATCTACCTACATACCTGTCAACCTATGTGTCTGCCTGAATATCTATCTCGTGTCTACCTATTTATCTGGCTACATATCTACTTACCAATCTACTTATCTATCTGCCAACCTACCTACCTATCTAATTGGTTTACGGAACGTGAATATTGTCGTGATGAATGTGGAGCTCATTTTCACGAGTTATTTGATTTTCTGGCCATATAATTGTCAATTTTTTTTCTTCGAGAGTACAAAAGGCTTCTTGTTTTTGTTAAACAATGAGACATGGAACGGCTAACAATATGAAAGATCAAATCCTCATAAGATGGTTGAATTGGTAAGTTTCTCATTGAAAAAAATGTATCCTTCGTGGCGAGTAAAATTGTGATTCGAATGATTAGTTAGGAGGCTCCACCGAATTATGAAGTAGATGTCATTTTTGTGAAAATTTCAGGACACCCAATTTTTTGGCCCTTCTATCGATTGACAATAAAAGAATAAGGCCTTTCCATCATATATTTGAAGAAAAAAGACGTTAAAAGTCAGCAATTTTATACGTGGTTATACGGCAGAGCATGGCTTTTGCAGTAAAATTTGCAGATTAATAATGTAAAGAGAAATGTCGTTTTGACGAAATATAAGATGCTAATTTAAGTAATATAAGATCTATATAATGTCGTTTTGACGAAATATAAGATGCTAATTTAAGTAATCTAACATAAGATAGCTATATAAGATGCGAAATTTATGTAGAATTTAGCATTGTAAACAAGTGGTCGCATTACCACACTTGTTTAATTGATATTCATAATTTTTTTCAAAAAAAAATTCTTAGTTACACGAAAATGGCGCTACATTATGTTATTATCATTGGCAACGTTACTTTTCACGGATCGTGCATACAAGCCTATTTACTAACTTAATTAGGGAATATACCTTACCAAGACCCTTTTTATATTTTTTATGTAATTTAAATATTTCATTGGTTATTGTCATGGTGTAATTAATACCAATGCTTCCAGCGTCATTGTTGCCAAACAATTTTCAAAAATATCAATATTAATAAAATTCAAAACAAAGAGCTGTATTTGCAAGGGATTAGTTTAAAACAAAGTAAGAAAATATTTAACCTATTTTAGAATAAGTACTTATTAGCGGGATTCAGCATGTATTCCCACTTTGTAAATTAAACGTGGCAACAACACGTCAGTCATGTTCCGAAGTCAAAATGAGTTAAGAGAACTTGTAAAAAATAGAATGCATCTACAACATGCTATATAATAGCATACTCATACAAGTATTGCGTATGCGTTATCACCCTATAGGTAGATGATTTTCCATACAGGTGTTTTTCTGGATCAGTATTTATTCATTAAAAAACATAGCTCGGTAAATGTGAGCTTAAGGGTAGTCACGGAAAACTTTTTTTTTTAACCCCTAGAAATCCTCGTTTTTCGATGAAATTTTCGGAACACAACCTGCTAATATGTCCGTTTTAATGCGCCGAAAAAAATATTAAAAAAGTGAAAAACTCACGATTTTACAGCATTTCAAACCTAAGAGGTGAGTGTTCGCAGCGCCGCCATATTGGAAATTCCCCGTGTCGGCACCAGGTGGCGAGTAAAATGTTGAGTGGCGTTTCTGCGGTAGAGGCTTCTTCTCACCAATCGCACCCCCTCCCCCCAACGGGGGAACTTCGGAATATCGCTAAAAAGATGACACTTCGATATGCACGCCCGAAACTGCAGTTTTGGGTATGATGACACGTCTCAACAACCGAGAAAGGGTATTTAAGGAATACCCCCGCTTCCTCCCGACGAAACCCAACACGTAAACCACACTTTTGGGTATAATCACACGCCTGAAAAACCGAAAAAGGGTATTTAAGGAATGCCCCGCCCCAAACCTAGAAACCCAACACGTAAACCACACTTTTGGGTATAATCACACGCCTGAAAAACCGAAAAAGGGTATTTAAGGAATGCCCCGCCCCAAACCTAGAAACCCAACACGTAAACCACACTTTTGGGTATAATCACACGCCTGAAAAACCGAAAAAGGGTATTTAAGGAATGCCCCGCCCCAAACCTAGAAACCCAACACGTAAACCACACTTTTGGGTATGAACACACGCCTCAAAAACCGAAAAAGGGTATTTAAGGAATGCCCCGCCCCAAACGTAGAAACCCAACACGTAAACCACACTTTTGGGTATGATCACACGCCTGAACAACCAGCAGTGCTGGCAGAAAGCACTCCGAAAGAACATGTACCATGCATGTACCGCAAGAAGCCATAGCGTCCGTATGGTCCAGAGTGTGAGCGAGAAGTGATGATGCATGACGGAGATCAGAAGCACGTTCAGACAGGAAAAATCAGAGCGTGGGAAAATAGATGAGTCATTTATACATCGCGCGTGAACGCAGGTGGCTATCGACACTCAATAGCCTTCTGCGCAGGTCATAGGGAAGAGGTGAAAGGTTGCGAACCCCTCTAGCGGTGGTCTCGGGAAAAACCCAAGATGGCGATGAAAAACATCGATTTTCAGGTGAAAAATGGTCATTTTCGGATTGTTATATATAATGAAATAATGGCAGTAGTGCAATGTAATTAATGTCATAATAAATGTACATCCTTCCTCTACATAACACAGTTAAAATGAAAGCGCTAAGTAATACCGTTTTTGCGGGATAAGTGTTTGAAGTTGACTACCCTTAAGCTCACATCTACCATAAATCTCATTAGATGTGTTTGATTTCCACCTTCTGTACAAAATATCTCTTTTCTTAATTGCTGAATAAATAACCTCTGTAACCCAAGGCTTTTGGAATGAATTATTTCCAGTGTGTTGTGATTTTTTAACTGTTGATTTAGTGTATATGATGTTGAAATTTTGTAGTAATTCCTGGTATATGTGTTCCGGGTCATCATAGTTCACCAGTGTCAACCAATCCACTCTTTCCATCATCTGGCTCACCCTATTGCAACATATATAGGAAGTATTGGTACTCCTATCAGAAGTGTGACCGAGTGGCTGTGAGATGTAACAATTAATGCCAACAGGATAGTGGTCGGAGATGTATGTTTTAAGAATGAAACTATTGACGTTATCATGGAAACCCTTAATATTTATATGATCTAAGCAAGATTTTGACACCTTATTGTTTTTAATTTCAACTCTAGAATATTTGTTGATGCATGCCATAAAACCATTGTTAGCTAATAAATCCTTATATGTTACCACAGCGTTGTCCCTTGTAGCTTTTAAGTTTAAATTGAAGTCTCCTATCAGGATGATATGTTTCTCATGTCTTCCTTTTATGAATTCCTCTAAGCTAATTAGGAAATCTTGTTTGTTTTTGTGGGGTGGCCTATAGATGTTTATAATTAAGACATCATATTTGTAAAAGTTAGTTAGAATTATGAGTGATTCACATTCTTTTATTACAGCTTCAATTTCTAAACCAGGTATGCTATCTTTAAGATAGAAAACGATTCCTCCTCCCCTGAGACTGGATCTTAGTTTATGGAAGCAGATATACCCACTGAAGTTAAAAGGACTGAGTTCAGTCTCTTTTATATTTACCTCAGAGAGAGAGAAACCTAAAACTTGACCATTTATATTTATCTTATGATGCAGAGCAACCAATTCATCCCAATTAGTTTTTAATGATCTAATATTTAGGTGATAGAGTGAAAAACCTTCATTAGGAACAGGAAGATACTTTATGAGGCTCGACACTTTCTTATATGATTTGCACTTGCTATTATGACATATTGTACTAAAAGGATCCATAGTTTCAAATACAGTACCACTTAAGTGATATAAATCAATAAGCTAATCACCTGTCAAAGATTTTAAATTGAAATTAGAGTACATTGGGAGGGTTTTTGGTAGTTTTTATGACTTCTTTACTTTTTCTTGAAGATGCCTGCGCCATTTGCACTTTTTGTAACCTCAAATGATAGTAAATGGAATAGCATCTAAAGTAAAACAAACTGTAAGATTATCGCTAGTCGACTCCATTATATTTCTTGAGATTCTGGCGATAATTTTACCGTATGCACTTTCATATATTCGATCGTAATTGAGGAATTAACTTCGTGAACTGGTCGGTGAAAGCAATTATATAGAGATATTTATAATATGCGCCGCATTAATCACACGTTCGCCTAAATGAACGGATGTTGTTGAGAGGAATCCGTGGTTAAAACGTTGAAAGGAAATGAACGGTAATTATGTACAAACCTCATCCAGGTCCAAAAATCCAGAATGGGGCGTGTCTCAAAAAGTGGATCCGGAAGCAGTTTGAACTCAGACGAGTCTCTCGATTCATCATCAATGTAAACATTTGAATCCTTGTCAAAATTCATCACTTTTAATGACACTGGACAAAAGGAACAGAAAAAAAAAGTCTTAAAACTTTTTCACCAGGTAAAAATCATTAAAGACTCATCTTAATCATTATTTAATCAAATACATGGACCAAAAGTAAAATGAACACGGAGGAAAAACGATCTCTTTTGCAGTAGGTACTTACATGTCAGCATCATGGTTTCCAAATCACTGAAATTTTTATTGTTGGACTTGAAGATATATGGAAAAATAGAGCGATCCCATTATGGCCAGTTGGAGCCTGAGATTCCCTTCTGCAGTAGCTATTTTTTCAGGAAGAGGAGTCAATGTTGCTCCGTGACGTCAATACCCCTGCAAGACAGAAGAAAAAGAGAAAAATCAGATATCAGAAATGAATATTTGATTTCCAAAAGTCCTCAATCCTCTTTCATGCAACATCATATTATGCGAAATATGAGCATGAAATAAACGTGTACTATGGATTGCCCTAGTGGGTTGGACCAAGCTATACCGTACGATGTTGGACGGTTTCTGTTTTGGTATTGAAATCTCTTTTTTTGTGTACAGATAATCAATCGCAAATAGCAATTTAATAACATTAAGGATAAAACTAAAAATATGCCTTAAAAAGTTCCACCGTGACTCTGCGATTCATAATCCCGTAAAAGAGCTATGGGTAGATGTGAGCTTAAGGGTAGTCAACTTCAAACACTTATCCCGCAAAAACGGTATTACTTAGCGCTTTCATTTTAACTGTGTTATGTAGAGGAAGGATGTACATTTATTATGACATTAATTACATTGCACTACTGCCATTATTTCATTATATATAACAATCCGAAAATGACCATTTTTCACCTGAAAATCGATGTTTTTCATCGCCATCTTGGGTTTTTCCCGAGACCACCGCTAGAGGGGTTCGCAACCTTTCACCTCTTCCCTATGACCTGCGCAGAAGGCTATTGAGTGTCGATAGCCACCTGCGTTCACGCGCGATGTATAAATGACTCATCTATTTTCCCACGCTCTGATTTTTCCTGTCTGAACGTGCTTCTGATCTCCGTCATGCATCATCACTTCTCGCTCACACTCTGGACCATACGGACGCTATGGCTTCTTGCGGTACATGCATGGTACATGTTCTTTCGGAGTGCTTTCTGCCAGCACTGCTGGTTGTTCAGGCGTGTGATCATACCCAAAAGTGTGGTTTACGTGTTGGGTTTCTACGTTTGGGGCGGGGCATTCCTTAAATACCCTTTTTCGGTTTTTGAGGCGTGTGTTCATACCCAAAAGTGTGGTTTACGTGTTGGGTTTCTAGGTTTGGGGCGGGGCATTCCTTAAATACCCTTTTTCGGTTTTTCAGGCGTGTGATTATACCCAAAAGTGTGGTTTACGTGTTGGGTTTCTAGGTTTGGGGCGGGGCATTCCTTAAATACCCTTTTTCGGTTTTTCAGGCGTGTGATTATACCCAAAAGTGTGGTTTACGTGTTGGGTTTCTAGGTTTGGGGCGGGGCATTCCTTAAATACCCTTTTTCGGTTTTTCAGGCGTGTGATTATACCCAAAAGTGTGGTTTACGTGTTGGGTTTCGTCGGGAGGAAGCGGGGGTATTCCTTAAATACCCTTTCTCGGTTGTTGAGACGTGTCATCATACCCAAAACTGCAGTTTCGGGCGTGCATATCGAAGTGTCATCTTTTTAGCGATATTCCGAAGTTCCCCCGTTGGGGGGAGGGGGTGCGATTGGTGAGAAGAAGCCTCTACCGCAGAAACGCCACTCAACATTTTACTCGCCACCTGGTGCCGACACGGGGAATTTCCAATATGGCGGCGCTGCGAACACTCACCTCTTAGGTTTGAAATGCTGTAAAATCGTGAGTTTTTCACTTTTTTAATATTTTTTTCGGCGCATTAAAACGGACATATTAGCAGGTTGTGTTCCGAAAATTTCATCGAAAAACGAGGATTTCTAGGGGTTAAAAAAAAAAGTTTTCCGTGACTACCCTTAAGCTCACATTTACCGAGATTTATAAACAATACTACAAAGCACAAAGAAACCAAGTGAATTCATTACTCAGGAGGCACAAAAGATATTACTACCAAAAGCAATTTGAGCAAACAAAAAATAGCATTAGGAAAACTTGGCAATTACTGAACAATATAAGAGGAGTCCGTAAAAAGCAATCACTTGATTCACATATCATTAAAAACTTCAGAAAAATCATAAATGTCGATGATATCTGCGAAGCATTTGCTAATCAATTCACCAAAAGTATTGAAAATATATTACCAAACTGTTCTCATTTTCTTCTTAATAATGAGCCACACCGGAATTTCAATACTTTTTCTTTGAGTCCAGCAACTCCTAGTGATGTGTTTAACATTGTAAGAAATATGAAAAATAAAAGTCCAGGTCATGATAACATTCGAATCAAAGATCTATCCTCTCAAGCTATATCTACTGTAATTGCACACTGGATTAATCTAAATGTTGAACAGGGCACGATGCAATCAAATCTTAAAGTAGCTAATGTCAGACCCATATATAAGGAAGGAAAAAAGAGCGACACTAACTGTTATCGTCCAATCTCCATTCTTCCATCTTTAGATAAGATCATAGAACGCTACGTTGCAGATCAACTAATTAACTTTCTCAAGAAATACAACATAATCACACCAAACCAATACGGATATCAACACCACAAAAGTACTAAAATGTTACTTGAAGACTTCAGCGAGAACGTTCGCTCTAAACTAAACAAAAACTACTCCGTTCTCGCAGTCTTTATCGATTTCCGAAAAGCCTTCGATACTATCGATATTCACATACTGTTGAACAAGTTGGAACGGGCTGGTATCCGCGGACCGCCGATGAACTGGATAAAATCCTACCTTACCAATAGAAAATTAACTGTAAAAATTCTCGATCACTTCAGTGTAATGAAAACTATTCAATCTGGAGTTCCCCAGGGTTCAATATTAGGACCAATTCTGTTTATAATATATATAAATGACATTATTCAACATATTAGAAACTGCAAGATTTTTATGTATGCAGACGACATTGCATTACTATCCACAAGTAGATGTTTTGAGGTGGCCCAGCGGAAACTAAAATACGATTTGTATTCCTTGCAGTTATGGTGCCACGATAATAAAATAATCATTAATAATAATAAGACATACTCCTTGCAGTTTTTAAATGTGAAGGAAAAAAGGCAAACCTTAGACCTCACACTACACACACACCTTTGTTTACACTCCAACCAGGGTGGCCAACCGAGAAATACGTGCAATAAGTACTTTTCGTGTGCAAAAATTACCCAGGTTAAACACCTAAAATACTTGGGAATAGTTTTAGATGAAAAATTTAGTTTTAGTAATCATATTAGCTATATATGTGACAAACTAAGGTGTATTTTGTTTCAAATGTCGCACCTAAAGCACTATTTGCCTAATGAGTTGCAAAAATTAATGTATCAAGGCTTAGCTGAGGCCGTAATACGTTATGGTTTGACGATTTGGGGTAGCACAAACTCCACCTTGCTGAATAAGGTTATGACTTTACAAAATAAAATTGTTGCGCATATGATGGTCAAGGAAAACAATGTGAGAGAAGTATATAAGAATCAAAGTCTGTTACCATTAAAAGAATTGTATAAATATGTGTTAATTTGTGACAACTTCTTTGACAGCAAATTTATAAAGCGACGTGTGATTAATACTGACATGCAACTGCGGCGAATAAATAAGTTGTCTGTACCTAAGTATTTTAACCTCCATGGCAAGAGAACCTTGGCACATGTAGTCCCTGTGTTGTTAAACAACTTACCTATGTCAATGCATGATATTAATAGCATATCTATTCTTAAAAAATCACTAAAAGAATGGCTCATTGGCTAATACTGTTAAGTTCTTTGTTGTCCAAAACGCTACACAGCAATAAAAAAAAATATATTTTCACTAAAGGCACCTGCTGACAAGCCACTTTGGCTTAGCAGGACCTTAACTGCACTGCTATAAATAAATTGTGATTTGTACCTACTCATTAAATTCCTACTATTATAATGTTACGTTGAAAATTTTTTACTGTCATCTTCATGGAAATTATTGCATTTTTCTGATTTTCATGTTTGTGATTTTGTTCTCACAATGAACTAAATTGTTTGTTTGCTAAACGTTATGTATTTAATATGTAACTATGTACTCATCTCATGTATGTTACGTGTGTGTAAGTGTGTTATGAATGTGTATGTTACTTGTTCTCACAACGTAACTGTTTTTTGCTCGATATTTGTAATTTATTTCATATTGTTAAATAATGTTTTTGTTCTTAGAGGACATTTTTCCTAGAACTATAATTTTTTTTTCAATTTCATTATCTATCCACAATTCTTGGTCATATGTATCTTTAAATGGATTCTGTAATGTGTGCTATGAAGACATAATAATAATAATTTTCATTTTCATTTTCAAATAAAAAAAAAAAAAAAAAAAAAAAAGTAATGATACAGAAATAAACAGCAGACTCGCAGGAAAATTAGACGATACCCTGTTAGAATGAATTTAAGGTGAGCGTCCATATGCATTCTAGCGGTTATTCGATGCAATACAATTGCTGAGAACACATCGTGAAATCCTTTTCACGAATGTTCACCTCATCATTATGCGGGCCTGGGTGAAATACAGAGAAGTTAGCCCAACAAGAAAATAATTTATTAAAAATCCTGTTTCAAGTTTCTTAACGCTCGATATTGTGTTATCGCTATTTTTTAAAAACGCTTAGAAAAAATGACGCTGATTCTTTAAATGCTGTCTGGCGTATCAGTAATCTACTGTCTTAGTGGATTGAGAAAGTCTGTACTGGGGTCTGCTACTGTGAGAAGTGTTTTTTTTAGATGAGTTTGCATTATTGACAACGGTTGTGCCAACGCGAGACGACGAAGCCATGCCATGCTTATCAGTTTATAAACACTCCGTGCATACTAAGGGAAAAAAATGTCCCAAAATTTCCCCTCTGTCGCGAACGTTGTGTGAAACAGATGTATAACACCAACACTCTGATATACATACAGTGATTCAGACGTGCATTATTTTTCCTTCTTCACACAGCGAGTCGTACTGCTGTTGTGGGAATTTGTCGAAGGTGATTGTATGTACCAAGAAAAATTAATGATTGACCTATTGTTGGCATATTCTCCTTACAACTAATCTGTTTTAATGCTATATGGCTGAGTGAGTGGCAAAATAGGTCGTTGGACTAGATAATCAATTCCCAATAAATTAACAAAAATTACTAAGGGAGCGGATAGAAGTAATTAAAAGGGACTTTAAAAGAAATCAGGGACATGAAGGAGTAATAGAAAACGTAATGGTGTATAGGTAGGTAGTAACATAGGCAATGGTGAATATGATTCTCGTGCACAGTGACATAAAGGCAAGTGCTCAGACGAACTATTGGATACCGAAAGAAACTTATAGGGCATACTACTTTATACTCATTTTTAGGATATTATTATCATCTCCATTGCTATTTCAAACTAAAAGAAACTCGTAGGGCATATTTTCCTTCCTTTATACTTTTTTTCCGACATTTTCATCATCTCCATTGCTATTTCAACAATTCCTGTGCAGCGATAGACCAAGCCATCACACTAATTCGCACTTATCATTGCATCTGCTGTAAATAGCACTAAAATAAGCGTGAATATGGAGGAGATGGCGGAAATTCACAACGTATGTCTGTCCTGACACACATGAAGTCATATTCCATCTTCACATCTGTTACGTGAGTTTCTCAATTACTATGTAGGCCCGTGACGCACAATTGGATGGCGTATTGATTTTCTTTTTAACGGGAACCATTTATGCAGATTGAATTGTATGGACAATGACTTGTTGTAATACCCGTTGCATGATTTCCAGGTATTTTATCGACCTGGAGCACTAAGAAGGGGTTCAAAAAAATGCGTACTGCATTCTGGAATTAACAAGGCGTATTTTCTTCATCACGGAGAGCCCAATCATTGCTTAAGGTGCTTTGATCATACGCTCATTGAAACGTTTGCGTCGCTAAATGATAAATCGTCTGATGGAGTTTTGCGATTCATTTTCTCCGATTACGGACACCTGGAGAAGAGTTTACACTTATCCATTTTATATAATCACTTCGTTACCTGTTGATACTAACCATCTAGTTGCACATAACTCTCATGTCTAACACGTTTTAATTAATCAGTAGCATTGTAGCTATTCATTTACATCTACGCAATGCCTTGCGAGCCACCGTGAGAGTGTGTGGCAGGGGGTGAAAATCACAAAGCATGAACCATTTACATGCAACTAAGAGCTACCAAGACCTACATGATATAACTGTTATGCAGCCATGTAACTAAGCATGCAGCTACTAGCCACCATCCAATGCTAACCATGACGTTAAAGATGACGTTTAAAATAATTTGCGAACTCCAACTTACTATAGTAGACTGGACCATGATCATAAAATTTGAGAAATTGATTACCGAACTGACAGATTCAAATTTTCTTTCTTCTCTCGCACAATTAGGGATATGAATAGCTGTAAATATGTTCAACAGTACATATATCCTATATACAAGTGTATCAACGGTATAGGGTAGCGTTAGAAAAGGTAGTTGCATGTTGTTAACAGGACTTCAAGCTAACCCAAACAACAGCAGCATGTTTAGTGCATGCTGCTGCAATAAACTAACTTTGCTAGTTTATTTTTTTGAATTGTTAAGTTTGGACTAGAAATCAGTTACTAATCCTTTTAAGCATGATATCATTTCAAAAGGCATACTTGGTGTGAATTCACCCCCTGCCACGCACCTTTATGGTGGCTTGCAGGGTATTATGTAGTTATGTAGATGTATATGAACCACATGTAACTAATAGATACCACTACAGACTAATCTAAAAATATTTCACCAACCTATCCCTTTGATGCGCTGCCTATTATGTTCTCTTATTGTACGTGGGAAAAATTACATTTTTAGTGTATCATTACGACAACCTATCTCTCTAATCTCATTTATCTGGTCAAATCTAGCATGATGCGTAGAGGTTTTTATTATATATCTAACATCTTCAGTAAAGCTAATCGTTTTAAATTTCTGAAATAGATTTATTCTGTAACTTAACCTACGATCCGATAATGATTCCCAAACTAATTCTTCCGTTGATTTTGATTAATTACTAAACTTATAGTAACACTTAGGTGCTCTAAGCTGCAAACTGTCTAGCTCTCTGATGAAACCTAATTCGGATTCCATATACTGGCTACATATTCAAGGCGGGGTCTAACTAGTGAAAAGTAACATCGCTCTTAGTAGCATGCAAGTAGTGTATGTTTGGTGATCAGCACCCCCTGCCACATACCCACGTGGTGGTTCTCAGGGTATTACGTAAATGTAAATGTTGATATTATGTAGACGTAGACGAAGTACCTTCCCATTCATCTGTCTTGCTTGGAGCCCATAATTTTTCTTGAGCGGCAAACCAGTTTTATGCGGGTACATCTACATCTACATAATACCCTGCAAGCCACCATATAGGTGTGTGGCAGGGGGTGAACTCTGCACACTGCTGTAGTCCTACTATCGTCCTACTTAATTGCATGTGGTTCATATACATCTACATAACTACATAATACCCTGCAAGCCACCATAAAGGTGCGTGGCAGGGGGTGAATTCACACCAAGAATGCCTTTTGAAATGATATCATGCTTAAAAGGATTAGTACAGGTGTACAGTGGGTACTCATGCTTTGGCGCAGAGCAGTGAAAATTATGATGCGTTTTAAAGCAATTGTCTTTACAATGTGGAATTATATTGACCAAGAATGGGGAATAGCTAAAGTGAACGAGATTTTAGGAAATACTCCTTAATATGCTGTGGAACACGTCTTCGTTTATGTAGATGGAGGTGGATAGCAAGGCTTCTGGCCTCCATCCTTAGAGCCTGGGTCCGAAACAAATAGAAGTTTCACTTGAATTCTCAATTGAATGCCGTGTAAATGACATACCAAGTTCAATACTCTGTCAATCAGATTGCGTTAAGTCGTGGCCTCCTGGCACCTTTCGGTAAGAAGCATGGGTTAATACTGACGCCGGGTTTCTCTCCACCCTATCTCTATTCCCTCCTCACACTTTTCCTTCCGATATAAGACGACATCAAGTGCGGAAGAGAATTTGAAATTATGAGTGATGATATTTTAACGTAATACCGATAATTTTCCTCGATGAAACATAATTCTTATCTGTGAGCCTTGAAAGTCTCATCTATTCTTGCTATTTGATAAAAAAATCAATGATTATAGAGTTTTTACAAGATTCCTCAGAATGAAGGGAAATAATTATGTATACATAGTTCTTGTTTCCGGTGAGAATTGTTTATTCATTGCCTCGAAAGACACACGTCAGTGTGAGGAATGGTTTTTTTTGAGAAATGATGAGGCATTAATATACGGGGTACGTATCCATTTGAGTTTTTGGGAGCGTTGCTAAGGAGGTTATTTTACGTGGCCTGACGGTCTCTGTTTGTTTTTGAGCGAGTAATCGGAAGCAATCCTTTTACCGCGCTGTTCGCATTTGCGTCACAATCGATGCTTTTTTTTTGTCACGATGCTTTTTTTTTCACGAGGATTTCCTTGAAATGGAGAGCCGTGATTATGGGGCATCCCGCTCATCCAGAAATCGCTCCGATGAAATTAATTCTGGGTGGTCGTGTTGGCGGAGGTCTTCTGGTTCACGTGACTTGGAAGGGCCGGGCCCATCTCTCCCTCCCGGCATTTAGACCCCTCGCATTCGTTGCCAGCCAAACTTTGGCATATCACGTTCGTGGTGGAGATTGATTGGAGGAAATGTCGCGTAAATTATTGTGCCATTTTAGTGCGATAAAACTGTTATTGCGTCATAGTGGGCAAGGGATGTCCAATTTCGATTCACCTCATTTAACTGCGGCACTAATAATAAGAGATCTTCACTGTCAATCAATTAATTAACATGGGGTTTATCCATATCTACTGACTGCACTACAAGACACCTCGAGGGTGTGTGGAAGAGGGTAAGATGTTGCCAAACATGCAATACTTACGTCTTCTTCCGTCGCTCATCAGATCTTTTACTATAGTCTCTCCCTGGAAGACTTACATCTATATGAAGAGATTGGCAGATAGAAGAATCAAATGGAGAGCTGTGTCAAACCAATCCTAGGATTGTCGACCGATGATGATGATATGTTTATGTCTCTCCAATAGTTCTATTGGGATAAAAGATCTTGTGTCTTCCCGGCGTATAATGCTGGTGAAGTCTTCACGGGTTCTCCACCGGTTCAGGGAAACGGCCGTTTCCGTGAATCCGTGAAGACTTCACCAGCATTTCTATTAAGATTTTCTCAAGTTCTCTGATTTTCCCTTCGTTAGATACTAGATAGTTAGAATTATCTAAATATATTACTTGGAAAAAGGACAAACAATAAATTGAGAGTATTATGTCTTGTTATTGCACCGATTGAGTGAAGAAATCAAGAAAAAACGTCCTCAATTGGCAAAGAAAAAAATTCTCTTCCATCAAGTTAATTCACGAGTGCACACCTGCGCAGTTTTGGTGGCGATAATCGTGGAATTAAAATTCAGTTTAAAGCCGTATACCCCAGATTTGGCCCCCAGTGACTTCTTTTTATTTCCAAACTTGAAAAAATGGCTAGGTGGAAAACGATTCAGGTCGAACGAGGAGGTCATCGCCCAAACAGTCATATTTTGAGGACCTTCCGAAATCCTAATTTTTGGGCGGCTTAAAAAAGTTGGAGCAACGCTGGGAATAATGTATAGACATAAAAGGAGACTATGTTGAAAAATAAGAAAAAATCTACCCAAAATTATTTGTTTGTCTACCTTTTTCTAAGGACTATTGAACGACCCTCATATAGCATATAGACGTATCAATGTATGCAACCACCTTTTATTCCATCCATTGTCATAAATCGAGCTCCATACTTAAAAACGGGTGGATATATTTTTATGATTCGGAGTCTCATGAGTATAAAAAGGAAAAACATCTTTCAGGGCTGTACTTTTACATTCACATATGGCCGTTTACTTTCCATTGACCTTTTGGTACCACTGACGTTATTTTACGATCTCATGACTAAACTAGCGGATCCAAATATACATCCAATCAAGTGGGAGATATCTTAGGGAATGCCTGTCTTCTGATTTAATTTTCGGGTGCAACTATGCGGAGAATTCAGTGATTCAATGCCCAAAGATTGCAAAAACCTAATATAAGGCAGACCTCCAATGGGTATTGGTAAAATGGAAAAATGGAAATATATGTTGTTACCGTAGATTATATACTTACCGGAATCAGGCGATTGCTCCCCGTTGCAGTGCTCCGTCACGTAAAACTATTGCCATCGGCTGGTAGAAACAATATTAATCCTGCGTACTATCACTTCAAAGTTTTTCCTTTTAAAGTTTAAATAAAGAATAACTTCGGAGGTAGAATTGAAGGTGACAAATCTACCTCAATTGCCATATATGGTATTTCCAGGACAAAGTTCGACTTAGGCTCTTAGGCTAGGATGGAGCAAGAGCCTAGCCACGTTGGCACACCGGTTCCCGTGAGATCACCGAAGTTAAGCAACGTTGGGCCCGGACAGAGGTTGGATGGGTGTCCCTCCCCCATACCTCTACCGCGGTGCTCTTGTCCCTTCTGCAAGTGGCGGGCAGGTTTAATGTGGGTAGGTAAAATGGATCTAAAGAGGTCTAAGTGCCAGGGGACCCCAGCAGGCCTCCGCCCTCCCCTCCAATTTACATTTTAGGCTATTGATGAGAGTTATTCCTCTACTCTACTAGTATTAGTTATTAATCTCCCTCCAGTTAAATTTAAAAGGACACTAGTCTGCTAGTTTAAAATAAGTTGTGCAAAGTACAAAAGCCACCGCGTAATAAATTAATCCGGATCTGGTCAGTGAAGGTAAAACTAAATATACTTACAATAAGATCTATGGTGTGTGTTAACCTCACCATTGGTCGTATTACATGACGAGGTTTACAGGAATAAGCTGGAATACTCTTTTGAAAAGTTTCATTGAAATGCATCCGATGAATTGCGCAATAGACTTGGTGTGAAGGCTTCCGTGGTGCGAAGATAGTAGTAGTTTAATCTATAGGGTTTCACCGCGTCGTTGTTGCTTTAGGGACAGCAGTTTCCAAATGCGTCAAAACGCGGCATCCAGCACTTCACCCTGTAGACGCCTGCTGTAATGCAGGCAAAACTGTTGTCCCTGAAGCAACAACGACGCGGTAAATCCCGTAAGATGCGGCCATTTAGACTGACTCATATTTTGGAAAATTTGACTAAAAAGCCTTCTTTTACCTTGAATAGGACCTAGAACCTATTGGATTAAAAAAAATGCGATTGAGGATATATGAAAATTTACACGTTCTTATTAATACCGAAAATATACCACATTCGTAGGTGAACAAATAACGTCCAAAAAAGTGAATGAAGAAACTCAAGCTGCATTTCATTTATAGATTGTAAATTACATCCTTTTTAGCCCTAGGAGCGGACTGCATTTACAGGAAAATTCTATGCCCAAACGATAAAGAACATTTAGATGATGACCTACAAGCAATTGAAAAATAGTGTGATACATGGCAGTTAGAATTAAATTTAAAATAATGTGTAGTAATGAATTTTCGGAGAAAGAATATTTATCCTCCTAGCACTTACAAAATAAGTAATAACATATTAACAAATGTTAAATCCATTAAATATCGTGGAATAAGACTGACACATGACCTTTCCTGTGGTAAGCACATGCGTGATATAATGGGTCAAGCTACTGGCCTTTCGCCCGGGCCCGGGTTGGAATCCATGGAGCGGAAGATATTTATGATATGCATGCAAGATATGTAAAGGAACGATACGATAACTATATTAGTGTAACCAGTCTATTAAATGAATTAAAATGGGAAACATCGTCAGATCCTAAGTTGAATTTTAGACTTAATCGCGGTAGGAAATGCAAAACCGTATGACCCTAGCGTCAAGTGTTCTTCACTCTATGGTTTGACTAGTGAATAAAAGTCTCACTGCAAGGTAACTTTAATTGAACTGGAATAAGTGGAGGACCATTTTTTATACGAGCACCGCATTTATGAAAAAAAATGTCGTGACTTTAATGTTGCCATCAATCTCCTCAAAAACGGTTGGATATCTTTCGAAAATCCATCGTTGAATATTTATTACCGTGATTTCATTAATTTATGACCGTAATTCACTCACAATACGATAATTGTGAGTTCCCAAGTTGAGATAAGTGTAATTCAGGGGATACCCAAAAGTTATGGCATTCCTTAGCTGATTGAATGAGTGAAAGGACGCTAAACGTTTTATAAGCATCCCGTACATGAAAACGTAAGTATTTGGCCAGGTTACTGGGAAATAATGCTATTTAGAGGACTTCAATTCATTAGTGACCTATAAGATCACTGTAAGCGTAAACTAAAACTGTTGAGGGTGTCGGAAGGAGTCGATAAGATAAAAATCTCCGCTCTGTACTCTAGAATTTTTTATTCTAAATACTTTTTATTGATCTTTGGAAATCAGACGGTATGGGGGCTGGAATATTGGCTTGTAATGTTGAGGTATCGGGTTGGAATCCTAGCATATGCAGTGATTTTTTTGGTTTCTGTGAAGGTGATAAGTATTTAATGGAATGTGACACTATATGGCAGGGATACATGGCCTTTAAAGAAAGAAGATGAAAACAGACTCAAGGCTTCTGAATTGTGGGTATGGAAAGGGATGGACAAAGTACGGTGGGTCGAAAGTAAAACGAACTTCGAAGTACTAGAGTTGGCAGGAGAGGGAAGAATGTTGGGTAGTGGGGAAGAGGCAGGAGAAGAACGGGTAGTTTGGACCGAATAATGGGAGGTATGAGGAACTGAAGATGGACATCGTGGTAAGTGTATAGATGTAGGAAGAATGGGGTCATTTACCATATTTTTTTTATCGCCGAATCAGATAGAGTTTGTAAAATAAAAAGACCCGTATTTTTCCGTTTTTTGATCCGTCAATTATTTATCGAGTTATAAGCGGCGAAAAACTCATGTTTTTAACCCTTTCAGAAAAGTGGGCGTGGTGCAACCTCCGACGTAAAATGACTTCGTTCAATCACAACTGAGCCCGCGAAGCTACTTTGGCTTATCGCAATGGGGGGGACACAGCTGACTCTGCCAATAGGACAGTTGCCACAGTATCTATGCGAGCAGACCTTCCGAGAACCACACTCCACTCCCTTCCCTTCTATGAAAAGCAGTCAAGGACGGGAGGAAAATGACGTCAATGTTATCACAGGAGCTTTTTGGTGGGCGTCACCTTTTGCTTATTTTAATTTTTGATTTATGGGTGAATGGTTGTGGTTAGAAGATTAATTTTTTCACTAAAATTATTTTTTTTGTTTCCATATAACGATTTCGTGTACAAAATTGCGATTTTGGTTCCGGGTAAACGCCCCCATTAAATGTTCATTTAGACCTACATTCACCGTTAGAATAATAATAATGAAAATAAACTCAAGTGTTATGTGGAGAGCGCTTTAGGTTCAGCACTTTGTCCATCGGATGGGATGTGGACTCCGTGGCATCTTTTGTAAAGAGTAATTTACTGCCGAAGCCGGATTTTCCTCCATCTTTCCTCATACTCCTGTAAATCTACGTGTACCGTACCACCCTTCTCCCATTCTTGATCACGCAGATGACCAATTAGATTGAGGCTGCATCCACAGAATGACTAATATTACTTTTGCATCGTTATTTGTCTTATCTTGTGGTCGCTGTGCGCAGATAGAGTTGCTGCATCCCGAAGAGTTGTCTATCCAAAGAGAAGGAAATTCCGCGAGATTACACTTGGAAAGCACTTACTCGATTACCGTGAAATTTGTATTTTTTCTTTTGAACAGCACAAATGTGCAATTTGATCACAGTTGTACCACATATATCTAGAGATGTAATTTTAAATAATTTTTCACAATTTTCACAACAGAATTTTAAATATTAGCCGATGGATTTACGTAGAAAATTGACTGCCCTAAAGTCGTCTTGAGATGTTTGCAATTATGAAACAAGGTGACTAAAGTTTGTTCAGAAACTCTGGTGATCGCTTCCGCGGCATTTTGTTTTCATTTTCAAGAGGAGCCTGGTAAAAGTCAGCGATTTAATACACAACCTGTTAGATGACCGTCCTGTCGAGAAAAATCGGACGGAAATCTCCTCAATCCGGGTGGAACCTTCTTAAATGTTGGCGACCTCCGATCACAATCCGTCATATGACCGTGCTTTGAGTGAAATTTTATTATGAAATATTTAACAAATTTTTGTCCTATCCCAGCGAATCCGGGAGAGTTGACAAACCAGAGTGCAGATCGGAGCCATTGGGGTTGATCAATGATTTCTCGTCAATGAGTCACACCATTGTGCCTCACTTCTCCTGGTGTTCTGCGGCGAAACATTTCGGTGCATCTCCGCGCTGGCTTCTTTTCTCCTGTCAGATAGCGAGTGATGTTCGCGGGCTACATCCGAGGCTGTGTGACCAGACGTTGTTATTCCGTTTCCCGCTCAGGGGGCGCGCGCAAGGGCCCTTCCTTCCTCGGGGCCCCGGCCTCGGAGGGGCCGACCCTTCCGCCATGTTGGCCCTTCCTCCTAATCGTTCTTGGCGCCCACCTCACAGCCTCCCCTTAAAGCTCCCGGGGGCCCGTGATTTCCTCCCCCCTCCTCCCCCAAGAAACCAACCTCACCCCCCCCTTCTCATGAACAGCGACCACCACCTCCTCCTCACCTCCCAAGGAGTTTTGGATTCTGTTTGTTTTCCCTCCCTTTCCGGCTTGATTTACGTCCGATAAATTTCTGGGATCAAGACACGCTTAATTATACGTTGCGGGAGTTTTTTTTTGAGACGTGGTGGAGTTGGTGGGAGGGGTCCTGTTGTGTGTAGACGCTGAGGTAAGTCGACCCCACATGGGCTGGCCTAGGGGAGAGGGGAGGGAAGAGGAGGTAAAACAATCTCCCCAAACATTCTGCACCCCTCTTTGCCTTTCCCTCCTCCTCCTCTTCTTTCCTCCTCCCTTCTTACCTCGAGGACCTTTAGCCCCTCAAGTCAGCCTCCCTTCCCTCAGTGTTTATTTTTTCGACAACTCTACTCCCTCTCTCTTCCCTCCCATCTTCTCCTCCGGCTAAAAAATCTCTACCCTCTCTCAACCAAGATCACCCCCTACAAAATCTTTCCCTTCTCCCATTCTCCTGCCTGTGTAAACTATTCAAGGATTTTTGGCGACTTCCATCTTTCCTCTCCCCGCCTCTTCCAGCTCCACCAATTCCCTACCCACATAAAACCTGCGTAATCACTTGCGGAGCGGGGAGCACCCTCGTACAAAAAAAAGGGAAAAAGTTTGAAATCACCGCCGCCGAAATGAGCTTAGCGTAATCTTTCAAATTGGCTTCTTTCGACCAATTCGTATTAATTTTCCAATTCGTCGTGATAAATTGCCCTCCCCTTGACGATGGGAGCGCTTGCATGAATGCTTATACGTTTCAAATCATCGGACGATGTTCTTCCATTTCGTTCCGAGGGCATTAAAAGCTTTGGTGGGTAACGGTGATCGCCGTTTATGATAAATATTCCTTGGCGAGAGGAAAAATATTTATCTCATTTTATGGGATTAAAGACAGCGCTGGAGATATTTTCATTGACCACCCCGAAAGGATTTTTTTGGACAGTCTTAATGTAATCGTAAGGAAAAAATATTCAGCGCCGTTTATTTTTCCTAGGATAATTTTAATATTTTTAGTTTAGGAGGGAATAAACTGTAAAAGGTGCAGCAGTTATGTTTTTTTTTAGCTTGCATACTGCATGGAGGCGATCGAGTTGGTGTAACAACTGGAATAATGGACTTCCATCTCGAGGGCCAAGGTTCGAATTTCGGCTGAGGCATAGATGTTTCAGTGGTATAACTTGCATCTGAGTAATGCTTCCATAAACCACCATAAAAACTACCGTTAAATTCAAGACATGAAGCATTTAGAATGTAGTGTCGCAGAAGAATGAGGAGAATAATATGGATCGACCGTGTAACAAACGAAGGAGTCCTAAGAAGAGTGGAAGAAAAGGGAAGTCAGCTGAAACAAAGATGGGACAGCATAATCAGCCTTATTTTGAGACGTGATGGTCTCATGAAGTCGATAGTCGGGGGAAAAATGACAAAGGAGAAAGACCTAGTATGAGAAATATGGAGCATAATGCTAAGGACGTAAAAGAGAAGAAGTATATATGAGCATGAAGAGGTTAGCCGATAGGAGACTCATTATGCAAAGAGCTGCGTTCGACCAATCTGAGGATCGCTGACCTTTGATGATGATACCTGTCCTCACTTCATTGCTGAGTGCAGGGTACTTCAAGTTCAGTACTCTGTCCGTCGGATAGGACGTTATACCGTGCACCCCTTGACGTCCCGCTTACTTTAAGACCAGGCTAATGCCAACGCCGGGTTTCCCGCGGCACTCTTCCTCTGCTCCATAAAAACTCCGACTTCTTTCCAAATGACGAAAACCTGCCCTAAATTACGCTGATGTCCTTAGCTGTCGGTCGCTTTCCTCGAATAACAACGGCTTACCTGAATGTAGGTAGGCGAATTACAGATAACGGAGTTGCTTCAGCAAGACAGGCGTTCACCAAGAGGACAGAACTTGTGGAAATATGTCAAGATAAGTTTAGTAAGGAATTTGATGCGTCTCGCGGCGTCGTTTAGATCCAAACATGGTCTCAAGGTGAAGATGAAAATGGATTTCATACTTTTGAGATATGTGTGTGTGTTTGGAGGAGAAAGGGAAAATATGATTGAAAGGAGGAGTGACGAAGATATTATCGTGATGGGAAGTAAAGAAAGTTGTTAGCGGAAAGGTGGAGGAGACATGTAGCAGGTGGGTGGAACAAATAATTAGGGGAATGGAATGCTGAAAGTTCTCGTTGAAGATAAAATGCTGGTTGAATGAGGAGGAGAACGAATACTTCGGATGGGAAAAAGAGTTGGGAAGTACGATATCTCAAGAAAAAATAGTGCACGGATGCAATTGCACTGGAACGACAAAGTTTAGTAGGTACATTACATCAAAACCTACTATAACCAGTAGAAAAGAAGGAACGGTAATTAGTTTTTTATCGACAATAATAGCCTAGTAACTAGAGAGCAGGTAAAGGGACCGGTTGGCGCAAATCCTGATGCCAACTTCGGACACCCCTAGCTAAAACTAATATTTTAGGTCATTGACCGGTATGGAGAATCCTACGAAGTACAAGGAAAGAGAACGACCTCCTCACTCTCTACGAGTTATTTTATTAGACACTGGACCTTTACCTTGTAACTGAACAAGTAGATGACAGGTTGCCGGTTCATATTTTGTGCGGCTAATTCATTAACATAGATTAACCCTCTTCCTCTTCATCTCTGAATACTTACCCTGGTGCCTGTGAAAATTATACTATTCTTGATTTTAAAAAACTCCTCTGTCATGTACGCTGCGAATGTTTGACGTTCGACCACTCCTCGTTTTCCTTCCAGCGCTCTCTAGAGAGAGAAAACTTTCTCCTGTCTTTGGTGGTGATATTCCTGTAGGCTGTTGTAGGAACGAGAATAACTGGCGGAACACGGATTTCTTGAAATCATGAACACGAAATAGTCATGATTTTTTTTCAGTTCAAATGTGTAACTTCTTCTACCATTGGATGTGATAAAATGTGATCCGTGATGCTTTCAATTCCTGTAATTTCCTGGAAATGGTCGCGGATGAATTAATAAATAAAGACTGTAAGGGTCTTAGGTATTCATTAAAGCTGGTTCTTGCCCTTATATTTCTTCCCACCAGTTGGGGAGGAGTAATCACCAAATATAACATGAACAGAAATTTCACGTTAACTGAACCAAAATACCTGAGGGTACCACAGCTTAAAAAATACGGATACATAAGATTCCCATTATAATATACGAACCCCACATTAGCTTTGAGTGTTCATGTACTATGTACTGATCACATTTAATGAATAGCTGCCGAAAACTCTACGAGGGAAGGGTGAAGTTTCATTTATCAGCGATCATTAAAACTGGAATTATCGTTACCTAGAACCTGTGAAGGTGTCCAATATTAAAAAACAATTTGATTTTTTTGTTTTCAAAAGATGAACAGCTTTAGAATATTCAGATTTTTCTTTGCCAACCATTCCTTTCCTTCCAAAAGATCTTCGTTTTTTACTATGATGCCCCTTTTTCTGTTGTTCGACACTAGATCGACATCATACTTAAGCCATAATTTTGTCCTAGATAGTTGTAATTTAAACCAGCCCTTGATTTTAAAATTTAGCATAACTACGCGAGAGCGATATTTTTAGTAGTGTATATTTTTCACGATCCCCATCCCCCCCTGTCACACACCAGTAGACTTAGATTAATGCGTGTGTGGGCTTGGACGACGCGACAAGTGAAGATTGTGTACGGTCGCGCCGAATTTATTAATTTTTAGGCCATAAACACGGCGGTCACCTATAGATCAAATATCTTCCGTTAGCTGGCGCATGAAGGAACCCAGAGTCTGATATACGGTAGACACTATTGATTAAAAGGTGAAAAATTGCCGGGCGGTTATATGATAAGTAGTGACGTCATACTGGTTAGGTGGCCGTAAATTTATGACAGATGGTGACGTGGGGTCAGGAAAGGCTAAAAGCGTATGACGCAACATATTGACAGCCCTTAATGACAGAGTGGGAGTGAAATATAAATCTATGGCGTGGTTGGAAAACCACTTCGGTTTAGGCTTTCGTCGAGGACATTCGAGCCAAACCTCGTCCCGGTTAACTCGAAATGATGCATACATCATGTGTCTACTGGGTAAATTAATTTTAATACAAGCTGCTCTTCATTTTAGCTGCGTACCTAATGTCTTTAACGTTCCTTAAATTCGTACATGCATGTATACATACATAGTATTACAATCCTTGGATTGGTATACTGCAGCTCTCCATTTCTCTTTATCCCATGCCAGTTCCTTCATTTCCCTATGGTACTTCTTCCCCGTATCCTTCTTGACTTTCCCCAAGTACTTGTCTCTTGGTCTTCCTCTGAGGAGTTTACCTTCAATTTTTCCCTCCATTATGCCTCCCACGTAATTGTTGTGTATCATGATATGGCCAACCCACCTTGTTCTTCTTTGGCGCATGGTGCTCCACAGTGCTCTTTCTTCTCCAATTCTTCTGTATACCTCCTCGTTCTCACCCTATCCGTCCATTTCATAATTGTTCGTTGAAGCTTTCGCGGCTCATGATGAGTACGTAAGTTGTTCGGTCACGTAGGCCACGAAACGTCGCGTCGGGGCAATACCTGAATATCACGCGGCACACCCGAACAACTTACGTCCATTTCATCTTCAGCATCCTTCTCCAGCACCAGGTCTCGAAGGCTTCTATTCTTTTCTGGTCAGTTTTTCCAATGGTCCATGCTTCTGATCCGTAGAGTGCCACTACCCAAACGAATGTTTTCACGTACTGTTTCCTTGTCTCCAGTTTATGCTCTTCTATGTAGTGGCCTTTTGGCCATGAAAGCCGTCTTAGCTTGGGCTATTCGACGCTTGATGTCTGTCGTGCTTCTTCCATCCCAGGTGATGGTGCTCCCGAGGTAGGTGAATGATTCCACTTACTCCAATCTTTCTCCTTTGAGGCGGACGTCGGCCACTGTTTTCTCTCTACAGCACACAAGTATCTTGGTTTTCTTCTTATTGACTTTCATGTTGTATTCCTGGAACACTTTTCCAATTATGCTCAGTGAGCTCTGTAGGCCTTCCTCGTTTTCTGCTACGATAGCGGTATCATCAGCGAAGCATAGCATGTTGATCTTCTCCATTCGCTTTGATTCCTTTGGTACCTTGTTCTTCTATTTCTTTTATCGCTTCCTCCATGCACATATTGAAGAGTGCTGGTGACAGGTTACATCCTTGTCTGACTCCTTTGTTAATTTTTGCCTCTATATTTTTTCCGTCTTGCGTACGTATTGTGGCCACTTGGTCCTTGTAGAGCTGGTAGATGATTCTTCTGTCATTGTAGTCCAAGCCAAGTTTTTCCATAGTATGGAACATCTTATTCCATTCGACATTATCGAATGCCTTCTCCAAGCCCACAAAGACTACAATGGTTTGCTCACGTGGATCATTTTCTCTCCAGTAGTCTCAGGCATAGTATTGCCTCCCTTGTCCCCTATTCTTCCTCTATCCAGATTGGTTTTCTGACGAGATTTCTTCGAGTTTTCCATCAATTCTTCTGCCTTCTATCCGGGTAAGGATTTTGGAGGCGTGTGACATTAGACTCAAGGTTCGGTGCTCCTCGCATTTCTCAGCCCTTGCCCTCTTTGGTATGTCACCATTGAGCTCCTCTTGAAGTCTTCTGGCAGATTTCCGGATTCATAGCAATCTTGGATTATTCCATATAGTGCGTCTTGCGCTTTTTCACCAAGTGCTTTGATTACTTCTCCGCTGATGCAGCCTTGCATCCTTAAATTCATAAATTTTAAAAGAAGATGTCTTGGGAGGAGGATGCCGCTCAACCAAACACCACACATTACCCCACTCTTGGTAAAACACCTTCCCATTCCCTTTTTACGAGATTTGGGCTATTTGTCGTAATATCCATGCATTGTGTACTGTAGCAATATCAGAAGATCTTTAGAAAAGCTTATAACTTCATTATGACAGTCTTAGAATACCTCTGCCATTTCCCCCGCAAAAATCAGTTTGCCCTGAATTTAATCCTTTTTGAGCTCCTTATAGAATACCCATTCTTTTTCTCCCTCCCAGTTTATCCAAAACTCTTTCCCTCTGCTGCAACCACTAAGATACCAGCTGCTTCTCAAAATACTCTATTAACTTTTTCTGTCTTCTTCCGAATATCTTCAATTTAATTTTCTCTTCTAGCAATTTTATCGCCTCTTCTTTTGTTTTTATCTTCCTTCTAACTTACTCTCAAAGTTATTTTCCTACCCATGCCTATAATCTCGTCCTCTTTCTGTGAGGGCTGTTGTAGAACCACTCTGAGCTCCATGTTTATAATAGAGGAAACAAATTCCGGCGAGATATGGTGGAAGTTTTCCATCATGGATAGATGAAAGAACTTAGTGAACTTCACAATAAGTCTTATTGGACGACCTAGGTTTCGACACGTTGCACAGTGGTCGGAAAACGAAATTTTTTGGACAAAATTCAAAAATAGCTTTTTTTGAGGTATGGACTTGAAACTTCGCACATATACTCACAAAAGATTGCTAATTAAGGAATAGTACGTCATTTGCCATGATTCTAAACCGTTAGCTAGATACAGGGGCTCAAACATGACCAAATTTCCAAAAAACTCCCGACTTCCTTTTTCTCCGAATATCTTCAAAATTATGTTGATGGTGTTGTTGTGGGATGAATTTGATCGAATAAAAAATGGTATGATCTATTAACACAATGCTTTGCCTTTAATACGCTTTAGTTTTGAAGATTTTTAAAAACATTTGTGGGCTATTACGTTACAAAATGGCGGTAGCTGTTTTTGGACAAAATTTCACATAAAGTAGAGAATATCTAGCATTTTAGGGAGAGACCTGTCAAGTGACTTATATCAGAGCGTTTGTTGAAGACCTTTAGATACGAAACTGAAGAGAAATAAAAAATAAGTTTGCGACGCCGAAAAATACATATGATTTTCCGACCGCGCGTCCGGAGTCCGACTCCGCACGCCGGGGCTGGAAATGCCGAGACTCGCTTACATTACTCACGTGGAATGAACACTATAGCTTCGGATTCGCCGGGATTCCGATGTACACATTGTCACTAACCTCCACAGACCCTCTATGGACGAAAATGGTGAGAATATTGTATCGAGCGAGCGGATAATTGTACGTGTAGTAGCGTTCAAGTTATTTTTGTCGCGAACGTTCGGGAAACATACATCTTATTCACAGCCTTTAACCAAAAAAAGTGTGTAGTCTTCTTGTGGACCATGCATCCTTCTAGAAAGACACCGCCTGGGATTGGTTTGTATTCCTTTTGCCCCCCTGCCCGCACGCACACGCTAAAAGATGCACCGAAGAGGTCACAGTCCCCCCCAAAAAGGGTCCTGCGAAAAGGGACATTTATGACATTTCGGAACCTTTGACGGTCTTAAGCGGGTTACTCCATCGAACCTTTTCTCTTTGTAATATATTGATATGTCATAGAGTAAAATTCAGACGTTAGTGGCATGTTTGCAGCTGTCGCCACATTTGAAAAATATATTCAGAAAGCAAATAATAAATGAAATAAAAATCCGATAGGATATATGTAAAATGCATTAAAAATATGTATCAATGTAGCGTTGATAGTCCAAGAGAGTATTTTTCCTCATCAGCAGGGCGATCTTTCATCATTCTTAAGTTATTCATTTCCGACGTTTTTGTTCCGCAGATGCATCACCTCATACTTCCACTACCGGTCAATGCATTGCATACCAAAGAGAATCGGTATTTTTTAATGCTTTAATAGTATTTCATAACAATTTCATATAAAATACATCAGTATTACTTTTCCGTTAATCAAAGTTAGCTGCAAAGAAAATTTGATGGAGTAAATTCCATTATTGAATGCTTTTAGGCCATCAATTTGTTTTTGAAGATGATACCTTTCTGCAATTGCTATATCCCTTGTCTCCTTAACCCACTGATGGCGAATCGGCCGGCAAAATCTTGTAGATGAAGGCCGAGGATTAGACCAGATTATCTCACCTAGAATTAGAGGACACGGGAGTTTTATCGCCGATGCATTATTTTCAATTCGTCGTAAACTAATTTTTGGAAATTAAGTGATGAGATAACTAGAGAATCCAGAGTATGTTACCTGCAATAGCATTTACTAAGCGAAGTGGCACGAAGGACCTCATGAATAAAACTTCATCAGATGCATTCTCTCGTTGCCACACTTGTTTGTACTGAGAATGGCCCGAACTGCCATCAAACCCATACTTGCAAATCAATGAGCAATTTATTTCCTCTCCCAAAGGTTGAGTTGAGGAAACACACGCCAGGATCCGTGATGCAGTGTGATTCAGAAGATCTTGAAGATTTACCTCGCACATATTTTCTGTGACTACTATTCCTTCCGGGTATGCGGCGCTTTTTGCTCGTAGTACTCGGTCATAGCTAGGATATAAGTCATGTCCGTGGCTTAAGGCTATGCTACGCAGGGTTATGTATTGACATTTGGTCAACTCCGTGGAAATAATAAGGGATAAAGCCTTCTCAACATTCACCTCAGTTTGAATAACATTACTTTCCCTCCACTTCGATAAGACTCTTGTTGCCCTAGTTGGTGTGATAGTTGTTATTTCCGTGAGTAATTTAGCTGCCGAAATTTCCCATTTCTTCTTTAGACTAATGGAAGCTGTTAAGTGAGTTCCGTAGTAGAGGCGTTAGTTTTAAGAATTTGAGCTTTTCTTCTCCTTGTTCTATTACAAGAAGCGTGCAACTCTTTTACCGATCGTCCTGTTGCGCGTAATAAAGTATTAATACATTTTTCAAATACAAAGTTCAAAGTTGCAAAATTTTTAAGTTAAATTATCAAAAATGTAGTGTTAGGAAAGGTTAGCATTTTTCCAAAAATACCAAACCAACAGGTGTAAAGGTGTAAATACGTTAGTATTTCTCTCTCTCTCTCTCACTCTCTCCCTCTTTTTAGGTATGGTATCAAAAAACGTTTCCGTATGTACCCACTTAGAGAATTTAAGGCCCCTGTATGTTCTGCCAAATTTAATCTTCTTGATAGAAATTCCAACGTATACTCTTTCTTCTCAGTCACTGACTTGTTCTTTGACTCCAAAAGTTTTTCATGGAGCTCAAGGCGTGAGACTAGAAAACCAGCCATTAAATAATGAAATTTCTTAAGTGACATGTATTAAAGGCAAAAATTATCAAGAAAATGATGAAAAAATTCACGTTTTCATCACTATCAATTAAATTGATACGGGAGTGCACGCAGTAAAAGATGCCCTGAGAAGGATACTCTAATGAAAATACTTAAAGTCACTTAACGACATTTCAATGAAAAAATTATAGGAGCGGTCACATAGCCACAACATTCTGCGGGAACAAAAACAATATACAACATACCTTATAAAAAACTAAGCAGATGAATAAATATGAATCACTTCTGATCAAAGAACAGGAAAAGCTGCCAAAAGTGTAAGAGGCTCGTCACAATCACAAGCATAATCAAAATCTTAAGATACTGGAAATTCTTAACTGCACGATCTTCTTTCACCGCTGCCAATAGAGGACTGATTTACAAAAATGTATTTCTTGAAGGGAAAGCACATGTTTCACTTGATGTACACGCTTAAGACCGTCAAAGTTCCGAAATGTCATAAATGTCCCTTTTCGCAGGACCCTTTTTGGGGGGGACTGTGACCTCTTCGGTGCATCTTTTAGCGTGTGCGTGCGGGCAGGGGGGCAAAAGGAATACAAACCAATCCCAGGCGGTGTCTTTCTAGAAGGATGCATGGTCCACAAGAAGACTACACACTTTTTTTGGTTAAAGGCTGTGAATAAGATGTATGTTTCCCGAACGTTCGCGACAAAAATAACTTGAACGCTACTACACGTACAATTATCCGCTCGCTCGATACAATATTCTCACCATTTTCGTCCATTGAGGGTCTGTGGAGGTTAGTGACAATGTGTACATCGGAATCCCGGCGAATCCGAAGCTATAGGGTTCATTCCACGTGAGTAATGTAAGCGAGTCTCGGCATTTCCAGCCCCGGCGCGCGGAGTCGGACTCCGGACGCGCGGTCGGAAAATCATATGTATTTTTCGGCGTCGCAAACTTATTTTTTATTTCTCTTCAGTTTCGTATCTAAAGGTCTTCAACAAACGCTCTGATATAAGTCACTTGACAGGTCTCTCCCTAAAATGCTAGATATTCTCTACTTTATGTGAAATTTTGTCCAAAAACAGCTACCGCCATTTTGTAACGTAATAGCCCACAAATGTTTTTAAAAATCTTCAAAACTAAAGCGTATTAAAGGCAAAGCATTGTGTTAATAGATCATACCATTTTTTATTCGATCAAATTCATCCCACAACAACACCATCAACATAATTTTGAAGATATTCGGAGAAAAAGGAAGTCGGGAGTTTTTTGGAAATTTGGTCATGTTTGAGCCCCTGTATCTAGCTAACGGTTTAGAATCATGGCAAATGACGTACTATTCCTTAATCAGCAATCTTTTGTGAGTATATGTGCGAAGTTTCAAGTCCATACCTCAAAAAAAGCTATTTTTGAATTTTGTCCAAAAAATTTCGATTTCCGACCACTGTGCGTTGTGTCATCTTCCGGAAGATGACACTACGTGTCAAAACCTACATGTCGAAACCTACGTGTCGAAACCTAGAAGATGACACTACGTATCGAAACCTAGGTCGTACCAAAAAAAACTTACTGTGGAGTTCACTGAGTTCTTTCATTTATCCATGTTTACAGTTTTAATTTAACTTTTGTTTAAGTTTTTTTTCTCAGTTCCCATCATCAACTTTCCCTTCGAAAGCGCATCAGAAATTATTTCCTTTGGCCGTCACTTAAAAATTATTCATGGCACTCCCAGATGCAAGGGCTATGTTATCAACCCTAGTTGATACTACCCATTCCAGCCATTCCTCGTTCTGGGAATACTATCACGCTGTCCCAAAATCTTTGGACTTAATTTTTTGGGACTATCCGATTGTCTCGGCTCATGAATGCCGCTTCCCCGACCCAGCCGGCACATGACAAGGCGTATCTCCAAATATGAGGATAATATCCGCAGAAATCGTGACGAGCCTATCTTCTGAGCAAGGATAAAGATCGTGGACTCCACGCCTAAAAATTGACGAAACGAGGGATGAATTTCCGCATTTTTAAGGATAAGCTTATCCCTAGCGGGCTAGCCTCATTGGCTGAAAGGGGCCAATGAAAGGACGTAAAGCTCTGTATTTAGAAAGTATGGCCATTCTTTTCCACAGGCTTTGCCGCCGTGCGAGGCACGCGATTGGGCGAAACAGGGTCACGTGACGGCTCCGCCATTTTTGGCTCAGACACTTGTGTTGAGGTGCATCAAATAACGTTGAAGAGGAGGTAATTTATCGGAAAATTAGTCGTTTTTAGCCACCACCATGCCTCTAGTGTTACGCATATGGTTGTTTAACTCGACCAAAAGCAGGAGAAAAACTTTTTTTGTTACCAACTGGTGCAATAAATGAAGAAAGAAGAAAAATGTGGCTCGCTAAAATCGCCGGCGTGATTTTGATTCCCGGAAAAGACACGAGACTTTGTGCTGTAAGTATCTCCCTTTATCCATGTGTTTGTTATGATATTGAAGGAAAATATTAGATGCATGGAACTATTTCAATGAAAATTTAATAGTCTGATCAAGTATATACCTGCCATTTGCGATGTACGAGGCCATATAAGAACTAGCGTATAGATTAATTAAAGGCTTTAGTGACTTTAATTAAGTGCATTCTATTCCGTAAATGCCTGGTTACACGATTTATTAACTCGTACAAGTTCATGTGTGAAGGGATGTCTGTTTACATATCTCTGAATCACGAAAATGTATGAAATCATGAACCTAATTAGAATAAGTTATATTTTCTGTTCACATATTCATGCATTAGTACATTTTGGTGTGGTTGCCTCTGATAAGTGCATACGGGTAGGTACTATTTGGTGGTGTTCCTATATTTAAGGTGGTAAAACATGGTGAATGCTATATTGAATCTCTCTGTACTTTTACAAATATTTGCAGATACTTCTACCGAAAAGTTTACAATAGTATGTGGCAGTGTTGGAGGTGGTTTCGGAGAAACGGATATAATAACTATATAACACTGTTGGAGTTTGTTTACATTTGTGGTGTTCAATGATGAGAAGTTTATGCCTGATGATTATCTGGAATTACATGTAGTCAGTTTCATGATCTTATCTGAACTGAACTCAATTCCCTTGGAGGTGAACTCATTGCTTAATAATGGGTAGGTGTTTCTATCGTTGATGTTGAATCATGGTGTTTTGGTGTATGCTTGATTGATACTCACTGTTCTTTTAAAAATATTTACAGGTACTGTTATAGAAATGGATATAATAACTATATATGGCACTGTTGGAGTATGTTTACATTTGTGGTGTTCAATGATGAGAAGTGTGTGACTGAATACTTATCTGGAATTAAATGTAAACAGTTTCATGCTCTTATCAGATCCGAATACGATTCGCTTTGAGGTGAACTCATTGCTTGATTATAGGTAAGTGTTTCTATCGTTGAGTATTCTTATTTGGAATTAAATATTAAACGTAGTCAGTTTCATGTTTATATCAGATCCGAATATGATTATTTTTGATGTGTGCTTTGCTTAATAATGGGTAAGTGGTACTATCATGAAGATGATGAAACATGGTGGATGCTTTATTGATACTCACTGATTATTTATGTTTGAATTGATACTCACTGTTCTTTTTAAAATATTTACAGGTACTTATGTGGTCATGGATGTAATAACTATGTGGAACTTTTGGAGGTTGTATATATTTGTGAAGTATGATTATGAGAAATTTGTGACTAAAATGACAAGATGTTTCACAACAACAAAGCCGATAATTGTGCTGTATGAGACACTTCTGCGCAGTAGACTAGAATATGCAGCTGTAATATGGTGTCCATTTCAAAGAAAATATATTGCTCTTCTTGAAAAGGTGCAGAAGAGATTTGTCAGGGAGCATGGGTACTACCCTGTAATGGAAAAGCATATTTCCACAAAGGTACTATTAGATATTTTTAATTTTAGTACATTAGAAAGTAGAAGACTTGTTAAAGATTTGATGTTGCTACATGACATAATACATAATGGCAAAAGCACTTTACAGATAGAAAAATTGAACTTTTTTGCACCCCCATTTCAGGGTAGAAGTGGTAGACTGTTTTTCAGGAAAACGTAGAATACAGAGTACTGCAAAAAAAGGAACATTAAATAGAATATGTAATGTTTATAATGCTTTTGCAAAGGATTTGATGTTTTTTCACTTAAATCAGAATATGCAAGGGATGTAAAAACTACTGTATGTAATTATTACATATTTTTCATGGTTGTCCTGTAATTTTCTTTTGTTGTTGGATAAACTTAACTAAATAAATAAAATAAAAACCTATCTGCAAGCAATTGTTGTCGGTTATATGTATTTATCACATCCGTATTATCAGATATGGCTTATTTGGAGGTGTTCTCATTGCTAAATATTGGATAAGTGTTTCTATCTTGAAGGTCATGAATCATGTTTGATACTTGATTGATATTTCACTGTTCTTTTGAAAATATTTACAGGTATAACAGAAATTATACAATAACTATGTGGCGCTGTTGGAGGTTTACATTTGTGATGTTCAATGATGAGAAGCCTGTGAATGAATACATATCTGGAAGTAAATGTAGTTGTTGAATGTTCTTATGTCGATCTTGTGCATTGTCAATCCCACTGTGAATTGTATTGTTAATCATTGTTCTTGAAATTGTTCGAGTAAATGAATATTTATGCTTGAAATCGTATTCCTTTGCTTACTTAACCTTTTCCTGCAGTTGATGTCATAACTTCGCATTTTATGAATTTTCTCACTAATATTAAAATAGGAGCATTTTTTGATGTGGCACAGATCTTCTACAGGGGGCTTCGGCAGTGCAAAGGAATAGGTAAAGATTTAAGCTATAACCAAAGAGTCAGTATTATGGTATTAAAATTAGTTGTTTCGTCAGGGATGGGCTCCTTGTCTTGGGCAATTGTCACGATTGGTCATGTCGCGAAAAATCCATTGAGGGCATTAAGCTCTCTGTGACAATAAAAACGGGACCAGGATGCATTCGCATGTGCAGTTTACTTCAGAAAGGTAACTGGGTGAGAAGTTAAATTCCTATGAATCACTTTGATTATATAGTGATCGTCTTTCGTCCGCATATGTAGAGGCATCCAAAGTCATTTGTATGCGTGTATTTTGTCCAATGAAAGGGGTTGGAAGAACTGGCACTTCTTAAATATAGCGTGTAAGTAATAGAAAATTGCTTCCACTCGATAGTTAACATCAGAATACGAATAAGGTTCAACCTAATGGAAGTATTAGCCTTTTTTTCTCGAAGGGCGCCTATGATTCTACTGCGCGCATGAGCCAAAAATGGCGGACGCCCCAGCAGACGACGCAGTTGGCCGTACTTTCTAAATACAGAGCTTTAAAAGGACGAGGGTAGCAGCGCCAAGGGCGGTGTTGGGCAGAAGCTTCGTTCATATATGGTAGTAACCTCCCCTACTTTCCCCATCCCAATTCCCCTCCCCTACATTCCCCACCCCCTCGGTTCATACTGAGGCGCGGGTTGCATTTACACATGGAGTTTCAAATTAGCGTACACAAATGAAATCCATAAACTTCACTGATGGCACGTTTTATTGTTTCACACTGAAACTGAAGTTATAAAAAATATTTAAGGCACCCAAAGTGACAAAATATCAACATACACAAAGGAAATGGTGCAAATAGAAAAACATATGTAAGTTCCATAAATGAAAAAGAAAATATGGAAATGATGAGGCAGCATAAAAGATATTAATCGTAAATCATACAAAAAACAAAACAAATTCAGGCTGACGGACAAAGTGATTGAGTTAATACAAAGAGACCAATATTATTGCACTTATAAAAAGGAAATAAACAACTATATGCCTTCTGAAATTAGGTTACAAAAATATTACGACAGCCAAAGTGACAAAAAATCAAGAGATGAATAGAAAATGGTGCACTCACTCACACAAACCATTTCACTCGTATATTTCACTACGAAATCACAATACATGGTGCAATAGGCTCCATCACTACCAAAAATAGTCCGCAATTAGCGAGAAAAAGTCCTCATACCGCGGGTTCTGCCTTTTCAGTGTTCGTCGAAGACAGGAATACGTTACGGTACATGTCGTATTTATTCATCAATATCATCCATTACACACAGAACTGCAAAACACTATACGACACTTCGAGCACAGTCAACAGCGTCCAGACAAGCTGATCACATGGACGAACTTCACCATTGGCGTGGTAATTACATTATCTCCTACTCACTCTTTACCATCGACTATTAACTGCGAGATGAAGCATTTTCCTCAAGGTAGCTAGAAAAACGAACCGCTAGCATATCTCATGCTTCAATTCACAACAAATAACTTGATACACAACTGTTTCATGGAATAACCGCGAATGAGGACCATGTTTTGTATGTTATCACAAGAAAATACAGGGAATTCCAGCCCTTCACACCGGCTTCGTCTTCCTACCATTTCCTACGGCGTGATATTTGAAATGCCATAATCATTGCTCATTGGCCGACGGTGGGACAAAATGATTGGCCGCCTTAATAGAGAAAGAAACAATGGAAAGAACGTCGTGAATCTTGAATAATGGTACTTAATCAACCGTAAAGAACAATTTTAGTTTCAATAATCATAAATGTTTTTGAGAATTCATATGTTTAATAAGAATTTTATACATAAGCATATTTCGCATTTACAATTTGCCCACAAAATGACGTCCGCTACAGAGCCACTAGGCGACCAATTAATAAACTACGAAGGCAAAATACCTTTCGTGCTGCCACCTAATGGCCGATTTACGAGCTATTACAACTCGAACGAATGGCACCATGGCACTCAATGTGGAAAGAAAATTACAACAGCGGTAACAAGAAGTAGCAGGCGTTTCGCGCTGTTTGGTGTTGATGTCGAGGATGAGTCGAGGAAGATATGTTTATCCCAGGTTTATCTAATTATAGGGATAAGCCCATCCCTGTGCTGACTGGGGTATTACCAATTACACTGAATAACATGCAATTTTCTGCCGCAAAATGCAATTAATAGCGCCCACATTAGTTGCATCAACAATGTTTAATAAATGATAAATAGTTGCTGGTGATTTGATTTATTCAATAATTGCACTGCCAAATAACTGTGACACCCCCTCTCCCAAACGCTTGCAATCGAGGAAAGCAAGGATATTGAACGTGGAAGATAAGCTTATCCCCAAAATATCAGATTTCTCCAAGTTGCCGTAGACTAATGTATGTTACACCCCCTCCCCCAATGCTTAAAATAGTGGAAAATAGGGATATTGAACGTGGAAGATAAGCTTATCCCCAACATATCAGATTTCTCCAAGGATACGACCAAATCTGTGCTAGCTGGGGAGCTCTTTCCAAATACGTTGCCCTGTATTCTCGCTCTCCATTCTCATCGGCCCTGCCAATATTCCTCCTAACTCCACAATCCTTAATCATTTAAGATATTCTGACTCCTGTTTGTCCTTGGTCTCCCTCGCTTTCTTTTTCTTGGCGGTGACCAATCTTTAAAAAGAGTCTTCGATCATCTCTCTCCTCTTATTCTTTTGAAATGGCCATACCAACTGAAGCGCTATATCCTGTAATCTATTAGAGACTGGATATGGCCTGTTCATAATCTTTCTTATGTGTGCATTTCCTATTTTCTCTAGTCTGTGTACTCCAGCTTCTCTTCGTATTCCATCGATATCCACTCCCTGCACCTTACATTTCTGTCGCTTACTTAGTATGTCCCTCCGCATCATGGGTTAACTTAGTTACTTTCCACAACTGTTTGCAGTAACCTCTTCTGTATCTGCCTTGATATGACGGTACTGCGCGGAATTCCATATAACATCTTGATCTCCTTCTTTCTTGCATCACACTATAGCCCACGTCTGTTTCACAACTACCAGATTCTTGGATAATTGAGTCCAAATATTTGAATTGGTGCACTGACTTTATGGTGCCCAATTATATTCCAAGATAATTTTTTCACTGATGACGTTGGAAACATTTTTCGAACTCCAACTTACTATGAGAGATTCCCTCGTAGATTTAGGGATATGAATAGCTTTAAATATATGCAATAGTATAAATACAAGTGGATAGCATAGGTAGTTGCATGTTGGTGTGAGGACTTTAAGCTAATCCAACTAACAGCAAGTTTTTTATGCTTGCTTTGGTATTTTCATCTCTTTAAAATTGTTGCATCGACTAGAGTTAGTTACTAATATTTTTTAAGGATCTACATCTACATCTACACGATACCCTGCAAGCCACCGCGAGGGTGCGTGGCAGGGGGTGAAGATCACCAAGCATGCATTACTAACATGCAAACAAGCAGGGTTGGGCACGAATCACCTAGTATTGATTCGAGTCACGAATCATGAATATCGAAGGAAATAAGATTCGAAGCACGAATCACGAGTCACTGCTGTAAATTTGATTCAAATCTCGAATCATGAATCATGTGATTTTTCCTTTAAATATGATTCGTGCGGTTCACGAATCACGAATCATAGAATTATTGCAGAATGACAATACCACTAAGTAATGGTCACATTCTGAACATTGCTCCCATAATTGGGAACCTATATCAATCTTTTCGCCGGTTAATAAACACTTGTGTAGGTACATTGTGGATTAACTGAATATCATAAATTACCAGTTCTGTGTACAAGCCTTCAAGCCACCATAAAGGTGTGTGGCAGGGGGTGAATTTTCACCAAACATGCACTACATATCATGCATGAAAAAGTAGTAATAGTATACTAGTCTAAACCTCACTATTAAAAAAATAAATATAGTAAACTAAGCATGCAAAAACATGCTGTTAGTTGGGTTACCTTTAAGTCCTAATACCAACATGCAGCTACCTATGATATACATTGATTCACTCGTATTGGACATATTTACCGCTATTCATATCCCTAATTGTATGAGGGAAAAAGGACATTTAGAATCTGTCATTTCGGCAATCAATTTCTCTAACTTTCTGATTATGGTCCAGTCTACCATAGTAAGTTGGGGTTCGCAAAATATTTTTAACATCATCACTGAAAATATTATCTTGGAATTTATTTAGGGGAAGAACTCTACATTTCAACCTGTGATCAGACAATGATTCCCACTTTAATTCATTTAATAGACTGGTTACGCTAAAATAGTTATCGTACCATCCCTTTACAAATCTTGCTGATGTTTGCTGAACACGTTCAAGTTCATTTTTTAGACCAATTTCGTCATCATCATCATCATCATCATCATCATCATCATTGGTCAACAATCCTAGGATTGGTTTGAAGCAGCTTTCCACTCGATTCTTCTATCGGCCAACCTTTTCATTGTGACGTAATTCTTCTCTTTTACATCCTTCACAACCTGTTCCATGTATCTCATACAAGGCTTGCCTTTTACAATCTTCCGGTTCACTTTTCCCTTGACGATAGTCTTCATCAGGCCATCAAGTCTCACGACATGGCCGATTAAGTTGTCCCTTCTTCTTTTTTGAGTTTTCAGCAGACCTCTCTTTTCTCCTACTCTTCTTAGGACTTCCTTGTTACTTACTCGGTCAATCCATTTAATCTTCAGCATTCTTCTGTAGCACCACATTTCGAATGCATCCACCAAAACTTTTCTTCTCCGCTGCTCTCATCATCCATGCCTCACTGCCGTAAAGAAACATGCTCCAGATGTATGTTCTGATGAACTGTTTCCTTACTTCTACGCTTGTATTTCCAGCTGTAAGTGGATTCTTCTTTTGATAGAATGCCCTCTTTGCCTGGGCTATTCTACTAACTATTTCTTTCTTGCTTCGTCCATCGTAGGTTACTCGGCTCCCTAGGTAACAGAACTCTTTCACCTCTTCAAGTTTTTGTTTTCCTAGTTTGACATTGGTTTTCGCCTCTTCTTTCTTGCTGCACGACAATATCTCAGTCTTCTTCTTATTTATCTTCAGCTGATATCTGGCCATTGTCCTTTCCATGGTTACTAGAATCTTGTTCAGATCCCTCTCTGTCTCTGCTATTAGTTCTATGTGATCAGCGAATCGCAACATGATTATTTTTTCTCCATGGATAGTCACTCTAGAAGACTTCTCTTTGATTTCATTGATGGCTCTCTCGATGTAAACATTAAAAATGACGGGAGACAGTGCATATCCTTGTCTCACTCCTTTCCTTATTCTTGCCTCTTCACAGCTGGGTCCCGATTTAATCACAGGCACTTGGTTTTTATACAGACTATGGATAATTCTTCGGTCATTGTAGACACTCCATTTCCCTTCAGATTTCCAAGCATTAAATCCCAATCCACGTTGTCAAAAGCCTTCTCTAAATATCTAAATCTAAAGCAGACGTTCATTGCAATCAAATGCAATGAACATCGGCTTGTTCTTCTCCATCCTCTTCTCTATGAGTAGTCTAAGGGCCAATATTGCTTCCCTTGTACTCTAACTTTTTACTCTAGCTTTTGCAGTCCTTCACGTGGTTTCTAAATCTCTGCTTCACTTAAATGTAATCTATTTGACATCTTCTTCTGTCTCCTGGCATTTTCCATGTGTATCTTCTTCGGTTGTGATTTTTAAACAATGTGTTGGCTACCACTAACTGATGCTGTGTGCAGAACTCCATCAGTCCCTCTCCTCTTTCGTTTCGGATTCCCAATCCGTATTTTCCAGTTATTCTTCCATCTTGACCTTCGCCGACGATAGCGTTCCAGTCTCCTAAAATAATTAGGTTTTCTTCTCCTCTTACCTGTTTTATAACTTCCGTGATATCTTCGTAGACGTCTTCCACTTCTTCATAGTCCGTCGTATGCGTGTAAACCTGCACCACTCCGGTATCTACAGGTTTGGTTTCGATCTTCATCATTATTATCTTTCTTTGTACTGCAGGAAGCCCTTCATACGCATTCCTCCTTCACTCATGTGAAGAAGAGCTGCTGCCCTCTTCTCTGGGTGATGAGAAGCGTAATTATTAGCAGCTTCTCGTCGCCAAGTCATGGCATCTTCACAGGTTCGGTATTATTGAGAGACCTACCTTACCCAGGGATAGACCAATACCCCCTCGGAATGCCGTCGCTTTTTGTCCAACACTGCTTATTCGACGAGTAAACTCGCTTATCTTGCAGCTAACCCCTATATCTAGAGGTCGACCCACCATCCGCAACCCGGTGGATGCACTCGGTGGCTTTAAGTTTAGCCGCGAAACCGATTTCGTAGGGATCCCATACACTGGCAGCATATTCCAAATGAGGTCTAACAAGGGAAAAGTAGCTGATTTCTCGTACATGATCGTCACATTTATACAGTACTCTTTTGATGAATCCCTGTTTATGATTAGCTTGACCCATTATTTCACCTATGTGTTTACCCCAGGAAAGATCATGTAACAGTCTTATTCCAAGATTTAATGGATTCCACATTTGCTAATTCATTATTACTTAATTTGAAGTGCTAGAAGGAGAACAATTCTTTTTCCAAAAATTCATTACCACGCACTTTTTAAAATGTAATTCTAACTGCCATATATCACACCATTTTTCAATTTTTTGTAGGTCATCATTTAAATGTAGGACATTTCATTGCTATTTTTTCAAAACAATTTAAAGTCACATTTGAACAAATCTGTAATATAGTGTAAAATATATTATTGTAGTTTGCATTAACCATATTGTTCCGTTCTGGCGTATACTTACACAGTAACAGTCGGTGAAAGACTGATGTACGTTTCTAGCAGTGAAATCAGTGATATTAATTCATGATTCGTCAGTGAATCGTGAGCTGCATCACAAAAGTTCGGCTCATGAATCACCTCAACTAAAAAAAAAGAGTCAACTCACGAATCACGATTCATTAAAAAAAAATGATCCGAATCACGAATCACAAATCACAGTTTGTGATTCGTGAATCATGATTCGTGATTCATGAAGACGAATCATGCCCATCCCTGCAAACAAGCAACTGTAGGGTCTCATGCAACTAGATTGTTGGTATCTATATTATTTAAGTATACATCATGCACTACAGACTACTCTAAAATATTTCACCTACCTATCCCTTTGCTATGCTGCCTATTCTGTTAGGCAGCATAGCAAAGAAGTTGCAGTATAGTCAGGATGATATGTAATTCACGTTTGGTGTGAATTTACGCCATGCCACACTCTTTTATGGTGGCGTGCAGGGTATTATGTCATGTCGATGTAGATGTAAACGCATGGTGAAAGCTGCATCTTCCGGGTTTCACCGCGTCGTCGTTGATTAGACAACAGTTTCGGCTGCATTCAAGCAGGCGTCTTCAGGTCGAAGTGCTTGATACCGTGTTTTCGCCGTCGTTACATAGGCCGTCGGGTGAAGTGACTCCTCTCTGATTGGCCGATTATTACCCGTGTCCTCTTGCCAAACCATTCTTCGTTTTCTATAGAGCCTGTATAACCACTTAATTAATTCCAGTTATATAATTCTACTATTAACTTCACATATCTCTCTTGATCTTCCCAGTATTTTCTAAATTAGCAAATCTCGAAAATGCTTTCCCACTATTTCAGTGAAGCCAAATGAAATATCAGTGATGGATTACTTGTTTACTACTTTTATTGGTGCTATTTGTTAGCAATTTAATTATTTTAAAACCTCATCCCAGCACCTTTTCGCTTAATATTGTAGAATGGACGACAGCTAATGGTTCAGGAGGCATGACAGCAGTCAATATCACTAAAGAGAATACAAGTAAAAAATATTTAGTCAACGACAATATTCCGAAATAGTATTTTCACTGATAGCGTTAGAAATATTATGCGAACTCCAACTAAATATGGTAGAATGGACCATGTTCATAAAATTAGAGAAATTGATTGCCGAACTAGATTAAAAATTTCCTTCTTTCCTCGTACAGTTAGGGATATGAATAGCTGTAAATATATCCAATAGTATAAATACAAGTGTATCAATGGTTATTATTTTATATGGAATAGGTTGTATGTATGTATAAGGGCCTTAAGCTAACCCAACTAACGCCATGTTTTTGCGTGCTTACTTTGCTACTTTAATATTTTTTTAAATTGCTAAGTCTATACTAGAATATAATTACTAATCCTTTTCGTGCATGATACATAATGCATGTTTGGTGTAAATTCGCCCCCTGCCTTTATGGTGGCTTGCAGGGTATTGTGTGGATGTAGATGTATATTGTAGCCTAGTTGCATGTCAGTAGTGTAGCTTTAGTGATCTTCGCCCCCTGCCACGCACTCACGCACTCTCGCGGTGGTTTGCAGGGCATTGCGTAAATGTGTATGTATTTCCAGGTGAGTTAATAACACCTGCTCGGGTTGGTGCCGTTTAATCTGTAAGTCTGGATCAAAAGGGGCTGGAGCTTCATGGGGCGCCTGACGCTGGAATCACTACCGTGGCGAGAGACAAACGATTCCGATCCTCAGCTGCTTCAGTTTCATCCTTCAATTCACCTCGATGAAACTCACACGAACGTGTCCCGAAAACTACCGGGGGTGAAGTCTCGATACCGTATAATTAGTTTCCCATCTGTGTCTCTGCCGCATTGGCGAAATATCTCGGAGAATTTTCGACTTAATGATGAGGTGTGGGCCAAACAAACATTTTATGTTTACACACGGAGGAAAATACTCCCTTTTCTACTTCAAATCTGCGATATTATCTTGCAAACGGACACCCCCGTCCGTCGCTTCGGAGCAACACCTGCGAGCCACGTCTAACCTCTCATGTATGCGAAAGTATCGTCCCAATGAATCTACGGATTAACCCTCCACGGAGCATATTATTAAGTGGTGAAAACTCGACAGGTGGTCCGATGATTGTAACTCTGAAGTGGGGAAAGCGGTGGGAAGAATTCGAAAAGTACTTGAAATGGGAAAGTCGCTCATGCATGTAAAAATAGCCCGTGGTGGTTTCAGGCACAAACTGTAATTGATGCAGACAGCGTCAACATTTGAGATCTTTTTTGCAGCCATCGTGGTTGGCGTATGATTGTAGTTAGCCTTTGTTCTAACTTTCAGCATCCTTCATTAAATCCTGTGAAAAGATGAAAGTATTTCGCGACGGCATGGCCGTATTCCATGCGGAATTAATTTGAATTTTCATCCGAGATGAATTTATATGCACTCGGTAAAAATTGGGGCTTTTGAAAATTGCTATAATTGGGGGAAAACCGTAGATTACTCAAAATTAAGGTTTTATCCCTATTAAATGCTAAACAAGTGGAGGAATGTCCTTTTATCCGCTGATTATCCTCAGTTTTCAAATCCTGTATTCCGGGTACTGTTATATAAATGAAGGGTATAATATTATTTAATCGAAAAAATATCTATGTCGTTAATTGGAATGAAACGTGTAATCACACGAAAAATGGAAGAATTCTCGGCTCGGAATCTAAATTGCTTATTATCAGAGTCATGCCATGATGTATTTTCATTGAAAATCGGGTGGCGATTCTTATTTTACGGTATATGCAAAGTTATGATCCTATGAATATATCATTAACAGCAGGTAGCATATATAATAGCTGGTCTATGGAGATTTTGACTTTGATCATAAGCAATTTTAAAAGGGAGTAATTTAATAGGTAAACGAAATATTCCTTTGTTTTGGGTTCTCCATAAAAAATGTGCATTAATATGAGCGTCTACTACTCAACGAAACCCGAGCATCCTCCATCAAAGGTTTACGTTTTACAATAAGTCCTCTGCAGTTTGTTTTACGTGAAAATAAATTTAGATTCTTATTATTGAAGTGTTTCAGCGAAGAGATTTGAGGCTTTCGAGTTGATATTTGCTCTGAGAAAAACCTAGTTCCCGGTCGTACCATATAAAAACGTTTTGAAATCATTAGAATTTTCTTTCGTGTCTTAAAATAAAGAGGAGAAAAATGCCACATGAGGGGGCATAAGGGATGATTCGTTGTATTAAAATATAATTTAGTTTAGTGCATTTTGTTTGGCTTAACTGCAAATCCCTAGTTGAAATAAATCATCATCATTAGTCAGAAATCCTGAGATTGATTTTACGCAGCTCTCCACTGAATTCTTCTATCAGCTAATCTCTTCATATTTACGTACTCCTTCTCTTTCACACATCTACATTACATAATACCCTGCAAGCCACCATAAAGGTGTGTGGTAGGGGGTGAATTCTCACCAAAAATCCACTACACATCATGCATAAAAAAGGATTAGCATTGTAAAGTATAGTTGTAATATTACTGTTCTAAACTTCACAACCAAAAAAAGATACAAATAGAAAAGCAAACATGCAAAAACATGCGTTTAGCTTTAAGTCCTCATACCAACATGCAGTTACCTATGCTATCCATTGCTCCACTCGTATTGGATATATTTACCGTTATTCATATCCCTAATTGTACGAAGAAAAAAGGACATTCTGAATCTCTCAGTTTGGCAATCAATTTCCCTAATTTTGTATTATGGTCCAGTCTACCGTTGTAAGCTTGGGAACGCGAAATACTTTTAACATCATCACTGAAAATATGGTCTTAGAATTTATTTAAGAGATTAAGTCTAAATTTCAACCTGCGATCTGACAATGATTTCCATTTTAATTCATTTAATAGACTGGTTACGCTAATAAGGTTATCATCCCGGCCCTTTACAAATCTTTTCGATCTTCGCTGCACACGTTCAAGTTCATTATTTAGAACAATTTCGTAGGGATCCCATACACTGGCAGCATATTCCAAATGAGGTCTAACCAGGGAAAAGAAGCTGATTTCCCGTACGTGTTCGTCACATTTACCCAATACTTATTTATGAATCCCAGTTTACGATTAGCTTGACCCATTATTTCACGTATGTTTTTACCCCAAAAAAGATCATGAGTCAGTCTTATTCCTAGATATTTAATGGATTCCACGTTTTTTAATTCATTATTACTTATTTTGTAAGTGCTAGGAGGAGAACTATTCTTTTTCCAAAAATTCATTACTAGACATTGAATCTAGCAACTAGACACCCTTCATCACTTGTTCTGTACATCTCATTCGAGGTCTTCCTTTACCAGTCTTCACATTCACTTGTCATTCAACGGTTTCATCATCAGTACACCATGTTTCATGATGTGGCTGATTAAGCTGTTCCGTCATCTTCATATAGGGTAAAGGGGGGTGAATCGGACCAGCGGGTGAATAAGAACGCTTTTCAAAAAGTGCGCTCAGACCCGAAACGGCATCACTTGAGACTGACTACGTTTTAGGAATTGCTTCTTTGTAATCTTGTCCTTCTAGCAGAGTGAAAACGAGAACTCGACGACTGAATTTAAGCAAATGATACTCTGTAGAATGGAAGCCTACCATACGAGAGAGGTGTGAAATTGGGTATTTAGAAAAGCTCGTATAGGTTCAAAGTAAGGTGACATTGTAGCGCTTACTCAGATTTCAAGTTTTTCTTTCCTGAAAGGAAATCTAATACCATAGCTGCCACATTAGGTTACTTTTTTGAGCCTTGTATGAATATCGGAGTTACCAAACATGATACAAAATCATATTACTTAGTCGGGTGAAAAGGACCAGCACGCGCAGGAGTTCAGTTCCAAGCCGCTGATCGAGGGTGAAGCATTGAACCAGTTATACTCAACTGACACTTGGAAAAATTCCTTCTGCTACTGAAAAGTAAGTAGATATACAACTAATATTGATAAATTGCTTACTTACACTTAATGTTTTACATTAAAAACATCAAATGTTTATAAGAATGTTTGAGCGAAAGTGGCTAAAAATTTGTTTTTAGGCCATACTCTTTTATTTAAGTATTATAAGAAGTTTAATGGAATAAACCTATTTTAATGCTATTCTATATCACGTTATAGATATTTACTACGTATAACGAGGAGGAGGAAAGAGATTTTCCCCGTCATAGAGGTGAATTATTACGGCGACGAGCACGATTTACAGGCTGAGCGAGAGGTAAGCTACCTTCGTTTGATGTAACATATGTTGTGTACTGTTCCATATATATTAACCAATTATTCGCTGAAACAATATCATAAAACATACGCATTTCGTGATGGAAATTTATTGTTAATAATTCACATTGAGTTCCATACCTATACATTCTACATTACTCAGTGGTCTATATTTTCCAATCTGAAAGAAAAGGAGGTGATATAATGTACGTGATAGAGGGATTGCCAGAGTATTAAATATTATATATGGCAACAGAATTAGTTGTGGAACGCCTTACAACCTCCTTTTGATAGCGTAACATTAGCAAAATTTCATTTAAAACGTATTTATGAAAGTGATAATATTCGCTTACCGTTAATGTTTTTCCTTTTGGATTAAGATGGGGAAGTACCGGCGAAAAAAGGAACAGACATGGACAGAGGAGGATATGAGAATGGCGCTGAAAGCTTTCAGAGAGGGAAGAAGCGTGAGGCATTCTGCCGAACTTTTCAATGTTCCCCGTACTTGCCTCTATCGTAGGATAGTAGCGGATACGGAAAAATTGAAGACAAGAGGGGGGCAAAATGTCTTCTCAGTGGAAGAAGAGGAAGCATTAATTAGAATAATTCTTAGGTTATGTGAAATTGGGTTCGGATTGACAAGAGATGATGTCATGAAGGTGGCATATGAATTTTCCATTGAAAACAACATAAAAAACAATTTCTGTGCGTTAAAAAAACGAGCAGGCAAGGATTGGTTCTTGAATTTTATATCTAGACATCCTTTAAGTCTTCGAAAACCCGAAGGTTTGTCAGTGGCTCGAGCTGAGGGTTTAAATAAGGAAGATGCAGACGATTTTTTTTCAAAGTTAACTATTTCGATGGCTGAGGCTGGAGTTATGGATAGGCCCCACCTTATATACAACGTTGACGAAACGGGATGTGTATTAAATAATCGCCAAACCCAAAAGAATGTTGTAAGAACAGGATCTAAGGTAGTCATAAAACAGACGTCAGTGGAAAAGGGGGAATTGGTGACAGTTGTTGCGTGCTGCAATGCAAGTGGACATTACATACCACCTTTTGTAATTTTTAAGGGGAAAAAGTTCCATAAGGAATGGGAGGATGGATTTCCGTTGGGATCTAAAATTTTTATGTCCGATTCAGGGTGGATAAATGAGGATCTTTTTTTGGAGTGGCTAAAGCACTTTCAAGCAAACAGGATTCCTGGCCGATGCATTTTAGTCCTCGATGGCCACGCATCACACAAGACTCTTCCTGTTCTACTGTTCTGTGAAAGGAATGAGATCACTCTCTTATCACTGCCCAGCCATACTACACAAAGGTTGCAACCTCTGAACAGGTCTTTTTATAAACCATTAAAGACATACTACGATATTGAAACAAATGCGTATATGACAGTTTGTAAGGGGGATAGAAAGATGACTAAATTTTATTTTGGTCGGCTTTTTCGAAATGCATGGAGCAAAGCCGCAACAATCGGCAATGCTGAAAATGGATTCCGATCAACAGGAATATTCCCTCTGAATCCGGTCATCCTGACGGAGTTAGATCTTCATCCTTCTAATCTCGGAAGCTCACACGCCCCAGAAGAAGCATCAACTCCTTTTTCGACAAATTCATCTTCCGATCAAAAATTAACTGCCAGTCCCTATGAAGAAAGCCAATCCTCGACATCAACATCTGAGGAATCGTCAAATACTTTGGGTAGGTCTTTCCATAATTTACTACCTACACCAGAAAAAAGAATGAAAGTCAATGTGAAAAGGTCAAGAAAACAAATTGCTCAAATACTTACTTCTCCAGCTGTAATAGAAGAAACAAAGCAACGACTGAAGAAACAAAATATTAGGAACGCGAAGGGAACTTGCAGGAACTTATATGAATCATCTTCAGATAGGGACGGCAATACCGAGAATGGGGAAAACTCAGCTGATGATACGCTTTGTGGCTTCTGCTCCAAGTCTTATAATTGTGCGAATTCGTCAAAGTTTAGAGACTGGATTAAGTGCATGAAGTGTAATTGTTGGTACCGATTCGCCCTCCAAGTCGTCGGGCGAATAGGACCATGCCGTCTCTTGAAGAAATTGCTCCAGAACCGTTCTATTCAGAGCAACCACGCTGAAAATTGCGTTTTAAACTGGAAAAACATCAAGTCCTTTGCTGATAATGCTTTCAGAATGTAACTGTTTACACAAACGAGGAAATCGACGATTTTCCTTTTTGTGGCCCGATTCACCCCCCTTTACCCTATTCTCTTTTCTCCCAACCTTCTAAGGAATTCCTGTAGTACATTCCTTTTTTGATATAATGCTCTCTTTTCCAGGACTATTCTACTGACTATTTATTTCTTGATTCGTCTATCGTTGGTTACTCGGTAACAGAACTCTTTCACCTCCTCCAGTTTTTGCTTTCCTAGTTTAACGTTGTTTTGGCCTATTCTCTCCTGCTGCATACCAATATCGTAGTCTTATTCTTATTGATCTTTAGTTGATATCGCCCCATTGCCCTTTCCAGGGTTGATAGAAGTGCTGTAGAAGATACGAGTGCTATGTCATCACCGAATCGCAGCATGCTAATTTTATCTCCGTGGATATCACTCCAGGGCTTCTCTTTGATTTCGTTGATGGCTCTCTCGATGTAAACATTAAAACTTTTGGGAGACAGTGCTCAGCCTTGTCTTACTCCTTTCCTTATTATTGCTTATTCACAGCTGGGACCAGATTTAATCACAGCAACTTGATTTGTATACAAATTGAAGATAATTATTAGGTTATTGTAGTACACTCCAACACCAAGTATTGAATTCCAATCCACGTTGTCAAAAGCCTTCTCTAAATCCGGAAATGAAATTGAAATAAATGCGTTAGTTATATGTCTAGATATTGTTTCTGCAGAACTCAGCTCAATTCTTCGAAAGGGGCAATGGGAATGTTTATTTTAGAACCAAACTTCCCCTCGCCTGCACGTGGTCATTTTATTGCCATGGCATTGAGACGATTCGTCGTCTTAAAAAAATAATGTGGCGTACTTTAAGTTAACTGCTAATCCTAAGTAGAAATGAATGCGGTAAGGTATATGTCTAGATATTGCTTCCGTCTAACTCAGCTCAATTCTTCGAAAGGGACAGTGGGAGTGTTTATTTAGAACCAAATTTCCCCTGATGTCATATCCTTGTTGCATTGTTCGCCGCCTCCTTTTATCACCTGCTGAGCGCGCATGTTTTGGGTGTTGGCGTAACATTCCAAGTTTCCACGAAACTTCATTATTAAGCGCTTCTACATGAGCGCCGGTAGTGCACAAGCTTTTGCGTGCCAAGCAATGCATTTTGTTTTCGGAAGCTATTTCAAAAATAGAGTCGCTTATCTTAAGTCGTGCGCGGTTTGTTTCGTCGGATGTTATCTTTTTGCTTATTGCCGCTTATTGGAAACAATGCATTCGGGGTGGGGAAAGGGTCGAGGGTATGGAAAAGGAATAGGAAAAGTCGGCGAATGCCATGCGTTCTGTGTGAGCACCGAACAGATCCTTCGAGAGCGTCAACCTGTGAGGATGCAAGAGGCGCTTGGGTGCAGCGCAACCTTAGGAGGGCAGGAAATGGGTGCTAAGGTAGGTGGTTTTTTTTAAGGATACACAGATTAGAGCGTTGTCGCTAATTAATTTTATATCAAATTCATTATTGTCACGTATTTTAACGTTCAATTTATGCGATTTTCCGTTTTAGCGCTTAGTTTAACGGGAATAACATCGTCATTATCCCATCGGCACTATTCATTAGAACTAGAATGACATACTCACTTACTCACATATCCGTTCACTGTTTATTGATATAATTACGCCTTTTTCCAACTTGCAATAACTATCTGGACTCTAGTTTTCTTACGGTGTTTCCTCTGTAATTTTTTTTCATCACTACCTTCAGTCTTCTTGAGCCTGCTAACCTCACCGAAGTTTCTCACAGTGAAATTTATTTTGCGTTACGCTAAAAAATATTAATTTTTACTGAGATAAACGAGTCCTAGATACCTATGTCGTAGGATTAAACGTTAATAATAATCGTTGACTCCTACGCTTTACTCCGTGAGTTGCCCAAGCGATGGTTGCTAGGGATACTTGTGTATTTCATTCCTACATCTTTCACCTACACCTACGTAATTCCGTGCGAGTCACCGCAAGGGTGAGTGGCAGGGGGTAGAGGTCACCAAACCTGCACTGTGTATTTTTTTGTGTGTTTGTGAGTGAAATAGTGTGTTGATAGTTATTGTGTTCCGTGTGACCTCTTCGGACACCTTGGTTGTCAAATCTAGCGATCAAAAAGGGATTGGATTGGTGCGTTGGCTCCGAATCCCGGCAGTGGCAGATTTTTCATTGGCGCACCGGTCCCCACTTGGTTGCTGTGTGGATAGCATCTTACGTTCAGTACTCCGTCCGTAGGAAGGTACGTCAAACCGTGGATCCCTAGGCGCCTTTTTGTTGAGAGCAGTCCAATACCGACGCCGGGTTTCTCTCCACCTTTCCTCCGTTTCTTTAAAAAATTCCTACCTCTAACCATTTGCCCTCCTTTCTTGAATGGTGAAAATGACCTTTGCTCTCGATCCCCTACGCGGAAGGGGAGTTGATCTACGGGTACCAGGAATATCAAGATCTGTCAACCATGGTGTCTTATTTTGTTGTAGTGGTAAAAGCAGGCGATATTGCGATGGTGATTATCTCCTCGGTGTCAAAATTCAACTCTCTATACCCTCCTTTCCAATAATTCCGTCCTTTGGACTGTCATACATTCGGTCTGCATGATAAAACAAGCGACATACCTACCTTTCCAGTCTCCTAAAATAGAATGGATCATCTACATCTACGTAATACCCTGCGAGGAGGCACGTAGGCAGAAATTTGCTTCGGGGGGGGGTTAAGTCTTGCGTAATTTGAAACAAATCAGCCTTGTCCATTCGGTGCCAAATCTCATTTAATCTTCAGTTCTTGGTATTTACTTTTACACTGCCCATACTTATCTCTTCTCACTGGTAAAGTTCACTGCTATAATCAGAACAAAAAGTTATAGGGAAAGTTCTGGGGGGGCTGCCACCTGCCAAGAGGTGGCAGGTGGTGAAGATCACCAAACATGCACTACTTACATGCAACTATGTGATGCAGTGCTATTACTTCATGGGCACATGTTAGATATAATGATCATCTGCAACTAGGTGGTTAGCAACTACACATTAATGAATTGTTTACTCGTTAGGAAAACATTTTCCTAAATAAATTTTTCTGTATTTCCCTGTTATGCATGTGTTAGTAATGATTAAACGTGCATCATGCACTACAGACCACAATATTTCACCTTTCCCATCCCATTGCTATGCTGGCTATTGTGTTCTCTAATAGTGCGGGGGGAAAATTACATTATAATCTATCGCTACGACAATCTATCTGTCTAATCTTATGTATCTGATCGAATCTAGCATAATACGCTTGAGTTTTTAATATATATCTAACATCTTCAGCAAAGCTAACTGTTTTAAATTTCTTCAATAGATTTAATCTGTAATTTAACCTACGATCTGATGATGATTTCCAACCTAATTATTGTATTAATTCTGACACACTACTAAAGCTATCGTAACACCTTTTAACAAACCTAACTACTCGCTGCACACTTTCTAGCTCTATGATTAAACCTAATTCATTCGCTACTGATTCTACTAATTCATACACTGGCTACATATTCAAGGTGGGGGCCTAACTATTGAAGAGTAACATCGCTCTTATGCCTTCTCATTACATTTCCCAAGTACTTTTTTAATAAATCCTATCTTTCTCATGGCTCGGCCGCATATTTCCCGGATGCGTCTTCCCCACGATAATTGTTTAGTGATTGTTACACCTAGTACCTTATGCTTTCAACGCTTTCGATTTTCGCGGTACTAATACCGTAGGATCGCTCTTAATCTCTTCCAAAAATTAATAGCTACCCACTTTATTGTTAAGGTCTAATTTCAAGTTACGACTGCAAGGCAAGGCACGTCACGATGGAACCAACCAATAGGAATACATTTTGCAGAAAAGGGACGGCTCCTCACCGAATTTTTATGCATCTGCGGTAAAAATTGAAGAAAAAACTGTAAAATTCGGAGGGTGTATGTTTTATGCAATCTTTAATAATTTCCCTAGCGTGTAAAGGAAATCAGCTAGATTTGTTAAAGGTCGTTATGATAAATGTATTAGTGTTACGATTTAACAGAAGAACTGGGATTTTAATTAATATAAGAAGGCAGGTTAAAATTTAGGCTAAACCTTTTAATTAAATTTAAAGCTGATTAGTTAACAGATGACGTTAGATATATATTTACAACCCCTGCGTACTATGCTAGGTTTGCTCAGATAAACAAGATTCGAGAGATAGACTGTCGTACCTATAGATTAAAAATGTCATTTTTCCCGCGTGCCATTAGAGAGCACACTAGGTAAAGTAGCAAAGGGTTAGATAGGTAAATAATTGCTAGAGTAGTCTGTAGTGCATGAAGCATCTTTAAGCCTTTCTAACGTATTATGCATGACAGGGAAATACCGATAAATGCATTTAGGAAATTATTTTCCTAACCAGTAATCAAGTCATTAATGTTTATTTATAAATGATTCTCGGGATTCTAGTCGAGTAAGATTTTGTGTTGCTGACGTTTCGACGGAATACTCCTCCATCGTCCTCAGAGCAATAAATTCATTGCTCTGAGAAATAAATTTATTGCTCTGAGGACGATGGAGGAGTATTCCGTCGAAACGTCGGCAACACCATATCTTACTCGGCTAGAAACCCGAGAATCATTTATAAATATCATTCGCCGAGAAAGGACAAGATCATATTAAGTCATTGATGTGTTTTAGGTTTTGAGTTTCCGGGTTTCTCTGCTGCGTTATTCTAACATGCGGAAGATAACGTTTCGTACCCAAAGAAACACTAATGTGCTGTTACTAACTACCTAGTCCCACGTGACCATTACATATAACATGCGTCCATGAAGTAGTAGCACTGCATCACCTAGTTGCATGTCGGTGGCTCGCAGGGTATCACATAGATGTAATGTTTCAAAGGGTTCAACTCCGATTTATAGATTTGAATGACCCGTCCTCTTCCGCACTATCTCTTGATCCACTCATTTATGACGATGGACCTCCCATTCTAACGGCAAATACCTCTCAGGGTAACTAACACCGGTGGTTTCCAGAACTTTCGGCGGTCAAAAATGCAGCCACCGAAAATGACTCGTGGCCGTCCCTCGAGTTTTTCGTTTTCAGCATTAAATCAAACCATCACTTTGTTTGAAATTAGATTGAAGCGATATCTTTTTACGGGACGTGTACAAGTTTTGACGCTACTAACATATGAATACTCTAGGAAACATGAGTTCATTATTTCATTCGTTCATGTACATGACTCACAATCGAAAAACTATCACATTTCTTAGTATTGAGCCACAATTTCTGTCATTATTGCTAGAATTTCACTTGTCTCGAAATTTAATGCTTAATATTTTCCTAAGAGTGGGAGAATTGTGACTCTTGGTTACATGTAAGTAGTGCATAAACGAAAAAGTAACTTTTTTGTATGCCTGCATCGTAGAAAGTGTTTTCTCTGATTGATAATATATGCCTGGCATGCAGGGTATTATGTAGACGCAACCCTACGAGCCGTCACAAGGGCATGTGGCAGGAGGTGGTAGGTTTTCAACCACGAAGATGAAATTTTCTGAAAAATATCGCCGTGAATTAATGATGAAGTGTGTTTCGCAATATTTTTGAAGGAATGGGGGTGTTTACTCGGCACCAAAATCTCGCTGTTTTGAACACGAAATCATTAGATGCAAAATATGAATTTTAGTGAAAAATTTCATATTCTAACCAGAGCCGTTCACTCATAAATCAAAAATTAAAATCAGCAAAAGGTGACGCCCACCGAATGAGCTGCGTTAACGTTATCTACGTCATCCACCTCCCGTCCTTGTTTGTTTTTAGGGGAAAGGGAGGGGAGTGGAATTGGGGGCGGAAGGTCTGCTCGCACAGATCTTGTCGCAACCACTTCCATTGGCAGAGTCAGCTGTGTGTCACCCATTGTGATTGGGTGAAGGAGCTTCGCTGTTAATTCTGAATGACTTACTATTCCTTTGCACGCCAAATTTTCCGAAAGGGATAAAAACATAAGTTTTTTGCCGCTTGAACTCGAGAACTAAATGACGGATCGAGGAACGGAAAAATACGGATTTTTTTATTTTACAGGCTTTATCAGATTCGGCAGTAAAAATATCGTAAACGACCCCATTATAATTTAATTGCGTCGTAGTCGTGTATTGTGCTTGGAAAAAACGTTTTCTCTCTCCTGTCCGACAGTAATTCTCCCTTAATTTGTCGCTACTATTAGTACTTGCAGTGGACTTTAGTTATAGGTGCTCCCACGGCTATGTCACACCATTCAAACTAGGTTCGTGAAGAGAAGATGATCACAGCATCATGCATGAGGCCAGGCACGTAGCCAGGGGGGGATCTCCTGGATGTTCAGTCCCCCCCCCCCCCTCTCCTCCCCCCGAAGTTTTTCCCAATTATTTTGTCGTTCTGATTTTAACTGGGAATGATGATCTGGAACACACTGGATATAATTCAAGTGTTGAAAGTCTTAAAACGTGACCACTAGTTCACTAGTTTGGCATGTGTGTGGTTAATAATTGTTCTTTTCATCTGGTATGTTATGTATGCGTTGAACTTCTGTTCTGGGGCCGGTCGGTCAAATTAACTGCTTTATAACAAGGTAAGAAGTGAACTTAACCAGTGAGAAGAGATAGGAATGGGCACTGTGAAAGTAAATAGCAAGCACTGATAAATAACATGCCGGCACCGAACGGGCTAGGCTGATTTGTTTCAAGTTACGCTGCGATAGACTTAATCACCCCCCCTACCCCCCGAAACAAATTTCTGGCTACGTGCCTGCACGAGGTACGTAACCCTTGGGAATCCAGGGCGGCACGTTACCGACTTGATGGTTTCTCGTCAACACGTAACCGGCTAACCGTAACTCATGCTGATTCCCCTTTGAAACGCACTCAGATACATACTGAAAATTATCTCGATAAGAACTCAATCAAGCTTTAATTCAGCATATAGGTGAATTCTTCACGAAGTCAAAATTTTCAAACTCCTTAACATCTGAACCAATCGGCCACTCAGGAGTTAGACCAAGGGGACTACATTCTACACTAATGTAATATTCGTGACCCATAGAGCTTACGTAGAGAGTAAGCTCTATGGTTAAACCCTAGGAAATCGGCATCAGCAGCGCCTCTGTAGACGAAAATAAGGTCACAAGTTTTCCCATCCACAAACGATTAACTAATCCATACCATCCATACGATGTGTACCGAAAGATTGTCATCCCCTTGACTGATTGATGTTCTTCACATATACTGAGGATAACTCAAATCGGTCCATAGAAGTCATGGAAGACGTAGGCAGTACCCGAAGAACGAATTCAGCTAAAACGTAGTTGACTTCGTTCACCGTGTTGGCCGAGTTTTGAAAGTGATTGTATGTGCATAAAACCATATTTGTATTGTACATCACACCAGTTTTGATTTAACGCTAAAATTTCATCCGGAATGTTTCTTCATGAAATCCAATGACATTCAAACCTTGGAATCTCAACGCGTGTATTTCTTTTAAAACATTTCAATTTTACATCTGACCTTAAAACCCGTAGTAAAACCCTTAATACTTTCCAGTAAAAGAATGCTTTTCTGCAACTCTGAGGACCGACTCATATTTGGCTCCTAATTTATTCTTTTTGAAAAATTGGTACGTAGTGCATGTATGGTGATCTTTTACCCCCCGATCACATACCCTCGAGGTGGTTCGCAGGGTTCATGGTCGGTCAACTGCAAAAATTTTCCAGACTGACTGTTACATGATCCCCAAGGAAAATATTAAGTATTCAGTAACGAGACACGTGAAATTTTAGCTAATCATGACAATAAATTGTTATTCAACACAAGATAATGTGGTAGTTTTTATTAGTTGGTCATTTTTCATCTCTAGAGACCACCACTTGTTGGGAACCTAGGGGATTCCATCGTAAATTGAAATATTTTTTGCGTCTAAGGTAAAATAATTATGATATACCTGTGAACAGCATGAATTACCGTCATCCTTGGCAATCGGTTTTAACAACCTTTGCTTTTTGCTTTTAGGATACGCCGAGAAAGTATAAGAGGATATCCAACAGACATGGATGGGATCTAAAAAGTATGAACGCCGCCTTAGCAGCAGTGCGGGACAATGGGGTTGGATTAAACCTTGCGGCAAAACAATTCAATGTTCCTGCAACCACCCTACGGCGATATCTGATAGCAAATGTGGAGGCATGTATACACGATTATTTTAACCATCTCTACTGTTACAAACGCGAGTGATACGGTCACTTGTGGCTAATATGAACATTTCAGACATCTCAGAGGAATTGATAAAAAGGTGGCTCTAGAATCGTATTTATCAGTTAAGTACAGCATAGTTATGTTCAATCCGAAGTTCGTTCCGGTCGGTGTGGGTAGAGCCAGAGTCCTCTAGATTGCAAATAATAAACTAGTATGGTTGCCGCAACTTGACTATTCAACCGAACGACTTCAAGCTTCGTGACCAGTATGATTCGCTCGAATACCTTTCATCATGTTTGCTCATCCAAATTCTGACAAGCCAAACAAATTCGGCCCCGAGAGATTAAAATATTTTTTCGTGTGTACAAAGAGTGTCTGTTTTGGTTCGGGTCCGAATTAATCAGTCATCGGAGCAAATAGTTCCACTTAGTCTTGCGGAATCATCATATAAAGACTTTAGCCATAAAAATACATTAAAAAATAACGAAATGTAGATGACGCGACCACTGTCTTCATCTATTTCCAGAAACCTCCATCCCTACTCGGACGGTACAGGGTGACGTTTTCTACTCAGCAGCTGGAGGAAATAAAGGCGTTCCTGTCCGGTGTGGAGAGGACGTCGTTCGGTCTCACCACGAAGCAGTGCCGTAGTCTGGTGTACGAATACGCCGAGAGGAAAGGCGTACCGCACACATTCAGCCAGACCAATAAAACTGTCGGAGTGCCCTGGTTCAGAATGTTCAAGAAGAAGACCGAATTCGAGCTGAGCCCTCGCTGGGAAGGAAACGGGGCCGCCGTCGCTCGGTTCTTCGAGGTGTTCGGGGAGGAGAAAGACAAGAAGACGTTGTCCCCCGGTCAGATCTATCACGCGTACGTGATGTGCTTCTCCATCGTCCTCTCCAACGCGGGAGACGACCCCTCGTTGGGTGACCCGAGCTCCACCACTCCGAGCAACAAACGGTGTCGCAATGTCACTGTCGTGAACATCGGTAGGGGAACGGGCCAGTTAGTCTCACCTTTCATGATTTTCCCCATGAAAGAGGTATCTGACGACCTACTGCGCGGGACACCGGTCGGCACGACCGCGGTCGCCGAGAGTAACGGAGACTTGACCGCCGACGTCTTCGTCCAGTTCCTTGATCACTTCTACCGGCAAACGAAGCCGACGGCGGACGCTCCGTGCATGCTTCTCTTCGGCGACTCCTCGCTCCTGGTGTCTCCCCGAGCGGTCACGTTCGCCATCGAGCACAACATTATCCTGATGGGGATCCCGAGGCTCGTCCCGCACAAGCTGGGGCCTCTGAACGTGTCCTTCGCTGATTTTCTCCAGAACTACCTCTCCCAGGCCATCGAGAGCTTCCTGTACGCCAGAACAACACGCGTGGTCACCGAAAAAGACGTGGGAGCCATCTTCGGCTACGCCTACTTGTGCGTGGCCACCACGAACTGCATTTCCGATGGGTTCAAGAATTGCGGAATCGAGCCGTTCAATCCGAAAATTTTCGGAGATTTGACCCCTTGCAACTAGTTAAGAATCTCGCTTTCGGGTTACTAGGCTTCCCTGTTATTGTGGCTGTACGCCGTGTCCGAATTCACCTGGAACATTAACCATGTTCCAAAAGCCTTATTAGGTACATAGCTAAAATCCGTGCTGACAAGAAAAAATCCCACCCAGGTAACTTTCATCACTAAGGTGCGGGCGGCGGATGTAGTTTTGAGAGATAACTTTTCATAAAACACAAATAGCGGCATCCACACTTAGTAATCCGTAACACTATGTACAATTTATATTTTCTTCTATTTATTTATGGTATTTTTTTAGAATTTTCGCCCCATCTACTATGATTCTGCTCTTTAAAAAAGAAGAGGTGGAATAAGAGCGTATGTAAATTTCACTATGAATTCTAATATGGCGTCGCAAAAGGATAAAAACGTGTCTCTTCAAGACGGCAACAACGGATACTAAACTGGGCAGCTGTTAATTGACGGTTAACAAATTGGGTAACCCCTTCGAGGTGAGCGCGGTGAATTCGGGTATAGAATCTGACTTGACATAATCCCCTCGTCATGTCTTGAATATTCTCCATATTCCCATCGCTCAAAATTCTGCTGAATATTTCCTATGAACATCTCGCTGCTTGGGATCCTAGAAAATCTGGCCAATTTTCTCAATAGTAGTTTCAACTTTCGTATGCATCTGAAAAAACAATGGTTGGATTCAGTGTCATAATCAAAACATTGGTGCATTTTCGGGCACAATACGACTTCGTTGAATGAATGCAACCGAAGTTTTGCATCAATCCAAGGGTTAAAATATCGGCGTCTCAGTCACGCTATACAGTCCGAAATTTCGGATCCGTGAGGCAATTTTAATTCACGAACCTAAAATAGGTTAAATATCCAATTAATAATCGATGGATACAGTTTGGGGATTCACTGTACAGCATGCACAATTTAAGCGACGTGAACTTTGAAGGATGGGAACTTTTCTGCCATCCTCGTGGGAGAGCCAGAAGAGGGAATGCATTATTTAATACGCGAACGAAACAAAAATCTAGTCACCAGATTTATAAAAAACAAAAGGTGAGATTTTTTTATTTAGTCAAAGTATTGTTGCTCCTTTTTAAATAGTAAGTTCTTATTTTTCCTGGGGAATTTCATGTGTCCCCATCGTTACCATAACAAACGCCATTTTTAGAGAAAGATTCGCGACAGAAAGTTACCACGCTACGTTCCCATCAAATAGTAAATGGAAGATAGGAATCAATTAATTACAAAAAGAACTTGCGATAAACTTGCTCTGGTACTTTCTTGATGTTATTGACTGGACCTGAAGTCCAGCGAATCTATCTTATGGTTATGATTTAAAATGCCAAAGGAATTCCCCAATATATAAACATTGATGCCTTGAATACTCATTTCATTGTGATACGCACTCCCGATCAAGTAAGCTTAAGGCAATGAAGCTTACTTTTTCCTCCTCGTGGATTATTACTTATTTGAGGCAATTGTTTTATTTTCTTATTTGCATAGTTAACATTACGGGTATAAAATATGCTGAGAAATGCCGGGTCGATATCATACAGGAAAGTCCCTTGTGACCCACCCACATTTCCTTGAAGCAGCTACAAATACATGAACATTAGAATTGAAAGAGAGGTTTCCTATGATGAATGAATCAATGGATAAAAAATCATGATATTTTTATGATAGGTTTTTACTCATCCTATTTGTGATATCAATGTTATGTGTACCATTTAAATGGTATTTGTATTTTTATTAAAATAAAGGTACGCATGAAATAATTCAGCGTTTCATTCCAGTCTTATGGGATCGTTTTCCATTTTTTCTTGAGTATCCTGACACATATTAGAACACGCGTCTAAAGATTTTTTTGCAGTGGATATGTTTTTAATGACCAAAACATCATTATCGAAAGTTCTAGCAAATAGGTGAAAATGAGAGAAATAAGCCTCGATTTGGGAGGGAACTTCCGTTGGACATAGCATCAATTATTTACTTCTTTGTCCTAGTTAATTTGATCAAGTTTGGAATGAAAGCAATGCTTTGTAATGCGACGAAGATGCCCTCTTGGTTTCTAGCCATATTGGTGTTTCATCTTGTCTTAGACCATTTTCGCATTAGATTTTACATAAGAATTCTTTGCTAAATCTATTAATTTTAAAATGTAATTAATCTTAAATTCATTAAACACAGATACTTCCTTATGTCATTAAGATGCATGGGCATGTGAATTACCTTAATGGTCGACCATATAAAGGATACGAATTGTCCGCCACTGGAATGCTGATCAACAATTGACAGTAGTATTATTTGATGCTGGCGTATTAACATGTGAGTGTCGTTCTGCGTGCTACCATGAAACTGAGGGCGTTTAATTTAATTCCTGGTGTAATGTCACTCAAGTGAGTTTGAATCAGTTGAAAATATGAGAAAATGTTAAAGGAAATTTGCGATGACATCAAAACTGCAATTGAACTCGGCAGGACCGATATTATCAGAACTCTGCTTGAAGCTTGCGACAAGAGTAAGTATAATGGGTTATACATTTTGCATTTGTAATTTGTTTTCATTTTAAACCGATGAATTTTCCTCAGATGAAGTGGAAAAAGAATCTGGTCTAACCAAAGAAGGTGTTCTGAATAGGCCTCTATTAGAAGATGGAACGTTTTTATACCTGGCGACTAAGGTAAACGTCTGCATTCGCTTTTAAATTTTGTTCTTAACTTCCATTGAAATATGTATTCGATTGCTATGAGCTATAATTTTCATAGCCATGTAGAATTGTTCTTTTTTGGTGAAGGGCCTGGGTTTAATGATGTGATATTATCGTATTAAATCGTGAAATTGTGTTGTGTTGACGATAGAAGTCTCGAATGAAGGTGAATGATGATATTTAATTTTGAAAGCATCGTTACATGTTAAATTATATTTCAGCTAGATCAGGGTGATGTCGTTAGAACTCTGCTTTCTTGTGGTGCTGATCCCGGTGTTCAAAATGAAAATGGGGAGAATGCTATTGATATTATATCCTCGGAAAATATGCGACGGATATACGTGGATGAACTTCTCAGGGCAACAGCTAGTTCAGAGTTGGTTTCCGATTTTTTTTTACATTTTTCTATTGAACTTGGCTTTACAGACATTCACTAACAACCTTTTCTGACGTTACAGAGTCGGGCGAGTTTGTCAGTTAAATGCTGCTGGCATATGTATTAATTCACTGGACAGCGAAGATAGTAAGAACACCCCTCTTCATTGGGCTGCTTGCTATGGTAATCGAGATATTGTGTCGTGCCTTATAGGTAAGCATTATTTGTGCTGTTATTGAACTTCCATCAACATGGAATTCCAAACTTACTTTTATTAATAGTGTTCTACTGGTTCAGGTACGTTCAAATTGACATGGAATACATAAAAATGTTCCCATAAAGCAGGATACATGAATTTTTCAACTGAAAAACTTCGTCAATTGATAGAATGAAAGGGGCAATACTTATGATGGCTTGAAGAGAGTAATAAGTAATAATACTTAATAATAATAAAAGGTCTTTATTGGGGCGAGATTGAGACAAAACTGTCCCTTCTGCCATCTAACCCATAAATGAGAGAAGAGCCACTAGATGATGCAGTGCAGATAAAATTGAGGACCCTCCATCAGAACCTATCTTAACCAGTAGATAACTACCTCTCTATTCTTTGTTAGCTCTGTGCATTTTCTACATATCACTATTCCAGTTAAACTGCCTTTTCTCTACCCTTTTCCCTGCCTACCTACTTTTTCCCTCCATCACATCATCCAAAATATGACAATCACCTATTGTTTGCTTAATCTAAGTGCTATTTCCTCTTACTTCCTTTTTTTAAAAGTCTTTCCATGCTTCCAGCACTTCATTTATATTCCTACAATATAGTATAAATTTCTCTGATTCCTAATGTTGTCACAGATAGGGGTGCAGATACAAATGCAATGAATGCATCTGGCGGTACACCTTTGCATGATGCTGTTTCTCGTGGGGATGCAGACATTGTGGAAGAACTTCTTCAAACAGGAGCCAATCCTTTAATACAGGCTTTGAAAGGGTAATTATTTTGTGGTTAAGCTTATACTTGTGTATTTTTGGCACATCATTACCATCAGAATACTTATCATATTGTCTTTATCATGCTGTCATCTATTTCCAGCTAAATAAGGACACCTTATGTTTTTGTTTAATGTACACTCTGTTTTTTTTGGAAGGAAATTTGCTGGAAAAACTCCTTTGGACTTGGCAGCGGGAAAGCCAGAGCTTATGGCCCTCATGGAGCGCTTCACAGCTCACCTGGCCAATGGGCAAGGGTCCAATCACTCTTTGATGCAGAACAAGAGGAGTACCTCTGTCGATTCATGTGGAAACAACAGGCGAGACATGCTACAAGATTCTTTGGGTGCCCTCGTGCACAATGCAGAAAGGAGACTGTCACGCTCAGCATCGCAGCATTATTCTCCATTGGCCTCTGGGTCAGCCCCTCCCTATGCATCACAGAACTCCCTTGAATTAAGCCCACGGATAGACCAGGTGATGGTCAGTGTTGCGAAAGTATAAGTAGTGGTACTTTTTTTTATCGGGAGCATGCCTTGATTGTAAGTCTTTAAGTTAATATCCTGAAATGGCTATATGAGTATTATCCCATTTTCCTGTTCCCATTTCGATTCCAATTTATCAAGTATGAATTCACATTACAATCTGCTACCATGTTTTATAATGCTACTGTCTGTTCAATTTTTCTTCAGAGTGATTGTATGTATCTGGGAAATTATATTTTCATTGCCATAATTTCTTTTCTTAGACCATTGATTAGATTTGAGATAACTGTTGTCTCTCTAAAGTATTATTTTTCAACCAAGGCTCCAGAGTGTTATCACTCAGACCCTGTACAGTACTGGACCCTATTGTTCTAAGTATTGACGATGTATCATTGAAATTGCATGTGAACTCACTAATTCCTTTATTTAAAAGTAAAAGAATGAATTTATTTTTAAGAACACAAATTCAGCAGTTTTTACAAGTAGATCATTTCTTGCTTGGAAGTTGAAAAGTATTGCATGAAACATGATCTTGGCACTTTCCATTTGTAGGTTATTGAGAATCTCGTGCGCACCCACATGAGCACCCCGGTGAGGCCCTTGGTGACCCATGGTTGCTGTCATCTCCTTTGGCCACAACCCCAGCGGATCATTGAGCTTGATGGTAGTATGGACTTCTATCCTGGGAAGGAACTTCATATATCCATTCTCCAAGGAAATGTTTCCATGCATCGGTGTGTCTTATATGATATTAATGTTAAAATTTTCACAAGATTGTGATGTAATCATTATTTTATGAGTCATTTCTGTTTGAATAGCCACTATAGTAGTGACTCCGATTATTACTTTAGGCATTTTATGGGGCTACTTTAAATTTTGTGTTGTGATTTGTGTGCAATGTTTTTATTTTAGGGATAACTTCATATACAATTCTTTATTAACTCTCAAAGGAAAAATGTTTATTATTTTGCATTAACACATTGGGAGCAGGTGTCACTCATGAGTGATTGAGTGGTTGCAACTGGTGTGTGTCTCATATGAGTCTCACTATTCAAGTTTATAAATCAGATGTATAGAAATCAGGAACTAGGAAGGTACATCGATGTTATGGTACGCCCTCATTTGTTAATTTGGTACCAAAGTCATTCATCAAATACTCTTTCAGCCATAGAACTTTGTTAAATGATTTTGTGTAAGAATATTGTCACTTTTTCCTGAGAACTGCCTTCCTACATCAAATAATTTTTTGTTTAAATTTATTGAGATACTCTGGGAAATTAATTTTCAATGTAATAACAGTAGGTTTCATGTTAAGTAATGTTACTATTTCACGACGATGAAATGAACCACTGTGTACCTACTATCTTTTATGATGAGTTTGCCTAGAAATGGAGCTTTGGCCAACGGTTCTATATTCAAATCCGAGAGACAGCAGATTCTGTGGTAGAAGGGAGAAGTAATATTTCTGTATGAAATGTGTCCTCTAACATATAGCAGATGTCATTCCTGGAAAATATTTATCATTAATTATGAATTATATGAAGTGCAAAAACAGTTGTCAGTGATTTCACTAAAATTTAACAGTACTGTGTTCCAATAACAGTTTTGACTATTTGATTTTGGTATCTGAAATTTTGACACTGAGTCTAGTAGGCAATAAATATAGCAAAATTTTTTTTGAAGAGGGTGTTGGAAAACTACATAGCATTCTCTATCAATGGCATCAGCTCAAAGCTTGGAAGTTGTAGACATGGTTTTGTCGAACCTTGATTCATACCCAATTGCCATTCAGAGAAGTTTTAAATGCAGCACTTATCCCTTAAAATGGTGCGTAAAATCATGGTCCCTTTGCCATCTTTCATAGACTATGCCAATGCCATGTTCTTCTTGATCCTTTCAAAAAGGAGCTAATGCATATTCAAAGCTTCTTTCTGCCTTGTCTTATTCCCTGCGAATCTCTTTGTCATAACCAACCTTTTCTCGACATCCCAGTTGGCATTGTCACTCAATTCATTGTTTCATTATTGTATCATTGTTTTGAGGCTGAATTAATAATTTTGCTGTTTAAATCAGCCATGCTAGGCTGTTTAAACCAGTCTTGATCAACATGGTCTTATTATTTGCAAAGGTATAGATACTCAAAACCATGGTGAGAGAGTGCTTGAGGAGAAAATGAAAGAATAAATGATGCATCATCACAGTAGTTTTTCCTAATGCAAATATTTTGCTTAATTTTGCAGAATATTAGATGTCTGGGATGTTAGTCGGCCTTCACTGCTAGCTCTGGGGCACGATGTCAAAATTGGAGATGTCCAGCCCTCTTGTGGTCGATGGACTCATTGTCAGGTTGAGTGCACAGTCAATGATGCTCTGTTTGCTGCTCGTGATTCATACCAAATACATATTACATCTCAAAAGGTAATTTCAAAGAGGAGAAATTGAGAAGAATGTTGATTTTTCTCTTTTCTCCTAAGTACGACAATAGTTCTTGTAATTGTGTTCCAAAATTACTTATTGTGATTCTGCATGTCTATGCTTACTGTATGAAAATTTTCCTCTTCAATTCCTTGAAGGTGTTTGTTAAAAAGTTTGCAGAAATACAATCGTGGTTTGGAAACTTTGGAATTAAGAAGGACAATATTCATTAATAGTTCAATTTTTAGTTTGTAATGTTGACTTTTTCTGTTGAATAATTTATTGGTGAATTTTTATTTAATTGAGGTAGTTATCAATTTTGATTTACTTTTTTAAATTGATTTATAATTAATCTAACTATTGGCTTGACTTACGTACTCTTTTATTTGTTTTTTTTTGTACATTCATTTTGATTAGCTCAAAATTTTTATCACAATTTAGGTGCGGATATCGGCAGCAAGTCTAGCTGGTCTCCATTATGCGATATGCACTTTAGTTCAGCTCCTTAGGCTTTCTCAGCTTGGAGAAGGTCTGGAACACAATGTTGACAGGACTAGTGAGTTTGATCAATCTGGGGAAGGACCAAGGGGAACAGTCTCTGGCCTCCAATCCATGCTAATCCAAGACTGGCCAACACTCAGGCACAGAGGGGTTCTGCTGGACATATCTCCACGAGGGCGCATACCAACCATGGTAGGTCATCCAAATGTTAAAGCTATTATGGTGTATCTGTTTAAGTACTTGTGTGTGTCTCAAAGAAAATTTTCTCAGCAGTATATTTTTGTTTTGCATCCAAAACTTGGTTATCATAATTCCATTTAATGCAAGAGAACTCTAAGATAAGGAAACACTAGACTACTGGGATAATATGAATTTTGGAGATTTTTCAATATAAAATTATCATTTTAGTGGCATTGGAAGTGGATTTTTATATTTTGTTGCTGGTATAACGTACTTAATCCCTTGTATTGTACATGCATCTAATCCTTGTTATAAATAATGAAAGATTAAAGACAGGAATTTTAAACCTTTTAGTATTTACTTTTCATGTTAAAAATTTTCATTGTGTTAAAGGTATGGTATCATTGAAATTAAGGTTGTTGCGTATCACTTTATGCTGGTTACGTTTGACACTATTTCATTGCAATATTATTGAAAATGGACTGCTTTATTCATAATTTGTACAGTTGATTTTAAAGTTGTTAAGTGTTACTACATTCTGTTGAAAAGTATGAAATGATGTATATCTATAAGTGCCATACTTACCCTAAAACATTGGTGAGAATAACACAATTAGTAAGTTTCCAGTTGGAGGGAGGGTTAATTATTCTCAAATTGGTTTTGAGGTTTCCGTGGGGTTTTTGTCTCTGGGTTTGACAACATTTTCTCTAGCTATCCTTCTGGCATCCTGCAGGTCAGAATTCTGACCTTAAGATGCCAGCAGGATGGCTGGATAAACTGTTTTTGCCCAGAGACAAACCAATGCAGAGGAACACTCTGAAGCTCTTTTTGTCAGTTCCTTGTTCTCTATTGGCCCAGGTGTGCTTTATCGTGTTGTTCATTAATAGTGCCCAGGTGGGAAGCCTGTGTTCTATCCTCTTGGCCGTCACCAATATTTGCTGCAGCTGGTGATGATGGAATATTTTTGCAGGAGTCAGGTTTTGGTGTCCTTGATAAATTACATAATGCTGCTTTCAAATGCTTCTATCCAAATCCTCACTAGTGGCACAGGAGCATTGAAACTGATTGGAAAAAAAAATTGTTGGGAAAATTACTAAGTAATCCATTTCCTTGTGTCATTCTTCCATGAAGTACAGAAAAAAGCATTGATTGTATTTGTGCCTGGATATTATAAGATCCCTACAGTGGTGACGTGAAATTTTGGGTCATGAGTGGTGACTTCGGTCTCCTGGACTGGTCTCTGGGGTTTTTTGGAGGATTAAATGAGTATTTACTTGAATTATCTTTAAATAACAAAATTCAAGTGATTCATGTATTGGTTCATATATCAGAAGGAGCAATGTAAAATAGAAAGCTAGTAAAAGGCATGAACTGAATTTCTGAAAAACTGAAAATATATGTCGCGTGTGTCACCAATAAGATTACATATATCTTTGGTCTGGGAGACCAGATGTCTCCACACTAGGGATAAAAAAGAATGATTTGTAGGAACTTAGTTGTTTGGTCAAATGTCTATACTTAAGTGAGTAAGTGCAATATATTTATGTCCGTTATACTAACCTACCATCATCACTTGTGATGTGATTATGAGAGTAATCAATGCTGTCTTATATAGGGCTCAATTTTTGCTGCAGTAAAAATGCTTTTATTTTTAGGATTTCCTATTCCACATGATTGATCTGTGGTCATCGATGAAAGTGAGTCACTTGCACTTATATACAAGGCTTCTGCCTAGCTCTGAATGGCAGCTGTGTTACTCAAGAAGGTGAGTTCCTTTTGACCGTGAATGTAATTGCAATTTATATCATTGCTCAGTTGGTTGTTATCATAGTTATATTATTCTTTCTTTATAGTGAAATGGTAACCATTGATCGATACTGCCAGGACCATTTTCTTGAACTCGTACCTGTGTTAGAGGTTGATGGCCATCTGTGCTATGAAGATCTGGCTGACATGTGGCCTTCATTTCAGGAAATACTGTCTACATTCCCAACCCTCAGGTGACTCTTTGCTTTAAGTACTTATTGTATATAAGGTTCTCATGCCCTCCTAATTAGGGTGAAACAGAAATGAAAATTCAGGGAGGTCAGAGCTATTTTTTTGCCTCTATCATTTTCTTGGTCTTCCATTAGCTCTGATATAAAACCATGGAACTCAATAGGTACGACCCAACCAAATTTGCTGCCTTCATCACCAGACTCGAGCCTTACTAATTGTTATTGAGGGTTTGCAATGGTGCAAAAATGGGTTCTACACACTAGTGCTCACCATTAGAAAAACAGAGGACATGGAGAAGAATAGGATTGAAGTATAGAGGTAGTGTAGAGTAGGTTGTGGTGTTGAGGGATTCAAAAATGTCTGGGTATAATAAAAACAGGTGGGACCAATCCTACATTTTCTTGAATCCAAATCCTAAAAGATAATAGGTAAGTACTTGAGTTGTATTTTAGATGAAATTTTAATAGTTTTTAACATTATCAGGAATATAACTGTATGTGTTAGGAGAAAGAGAATGTGATAGCAAAAGAAATATCTGCCAATGGATGAGAGCTCACAACTTGCTCTATGAGCAAGGTTTTTAGGAGATATCTGTCAAGTGTTTGATGTGTGATCTTGTGTCCTAAGTTAAAAATATTAAACCTTGTGGAGATGTGAATAGGTTGGGTGCTTGAAAAATGGGTGTGGAGTAAAAAGAGAAAATTGGATGGCAGAAAGGGAGGCAAGTGAATTTATTTTAGTGAAGTAAGTGAAGAAAGGAAGCTCATAGTAGAAATTTGATAAGTGGTGTGCCATTGGGTGAAGTTAGTAATCAATGAATCGCAGGTATGTTGGAAGCCACGATAGTGGGGAGAGTATTTGGTAAGCAAGGAAGCAGGAGGAAAGAAATAGGCTTCTTTTAAAAAATATTGAACAGGTTTGCTGAGCTGAAAATTATTTTTTTTTAATGATTGTATTATTGGATAAGCTTGGTTTCAAGAAATAATTTCAAATGAATGTAAATGAAACTTTTGTTGGTAGATAATTTATAATTAATTACCAATAGACTTTCAAATAACCTATATTTTTATGTTTATCTATAACGTAGCTTCCAAGTTGTTGATGGCTTAATATCAAAGCTATCAACCTTTTCCTTAATTAGAGCACAGAGCTAGTTTTTTTGTCTTAGGTCACCTGTTTCTTTTGCGCTGTTGATATAGTCAAATGGATGCTATTGATACTACGGTTTGCATTGTCTGACCTGAGCATAGCCAACATAGAAACTTGTAGTGAGTGGCTTCCAATACTTCAGTGTTTTAATTTTGTTAAGAAGTTAATAGATCTTCATGTACATATGTATTACCCCGTTAGCCAAGACAAAGATGAGGGGCAGGAGGTGACAATGCCAAATGCCAAGCAAGCTGAGTAAATTATCATATTAAAAGTTTTATTATAAGTAACTACATTATTAGTTTTACTGTAAAGTCAAGTAAATTCACGATGGAGAAACTGCAGTAACACATTCAAAAAAAGGTTGACCTAAGGTAAAATTTCCTCCCTAAAAATCAGATTTTTAGTCAATGTGTCCTGAATCTGAGAATGATGATGGGATTTTATTCTAAAATTCAGGATACTATTTGTACTCCTGCAAACCTCTGCAGTTATCTCTCTCAGAATTTTAATGCTTTCATATGTCTCTATGCTTTCTGTGCACTGTTTGTGATGAATCATCCTCGTCTCTTCCTCACTAATTCTCACTTTCATTGTCATGAAACTCGCTACAAAGGCCATGTTCATTGCCATCATTTTTTCCTCCGGTTTAGTCCTAAAAGGCCATCCCCATATCTGCAGAATTCAATAGAAGATTCAAACTTTGCATCTAGGTAATAGTTATTACAGTGTCAAAGAATATCTTGTAAGTACAGTTCCTTATGATGAGATTCTCGAACAAGGATGTAGGGATGGTTACTGAAGAGCTTAGTATGGTGCAAGGTCTTGTATGATTCTGAGACACTGATTCTTGGGAAGGATGATGAGGAAACGTGTAAAGCTTTAAAAATGTGAGTGTGGGAAGGAGGTTTGAGAAAGTGTAATGGATGAAAAGGAGGATGAGCAAAGAGGGGTTGAACATATTTGAGGAAGGAAAAAAGATTGTTGGCAGAAATTTGGTGAAGGCACAGTAGGTGGATGGAAAAGTGGAATGCTGAAAGTCATTTTAAAAGGTAGAATTCTGGTTTAGCGGAGAGGAGGAAGTTAAGGTATTGAGGAGAGTATAAAGAGGGCTAGAAAATATTCCAGTATTGGGAGAGAAACAGCATAGGGATGAAGCTGATTGATGAATAAAATGCCAAGTAGAGTTGGGATATTATCAAAATCTATCAAACTGGTAATGAACTATCATGAAACAAACATTTCCCTGTCAGTAATGCTTCTGCTAGTGCAGTTATTGAAAATTTATTAACTTGCAATAAAATTGTCGGCCTCGGTGGCAGCGTGGTTAAGTCCTCGCCTGCTAACCTTAGGGTCGCAGGTTCGAGTCCCGTCTGAGTGGGTTTTTTCATCACTCAGGACGTGGCTGTGTGTGCTCGTCTGTTGTTAGATTGTTAATACCCCGATGTAAAGGCCACATGTGCTGTTTTCGGTGGTAGTGGAATAAAAAAAAAGTATTCTTCTCTTCTGTGCATATTACTTAGTATTACGTAATGCTACTTAATGGTGATGAATGCTTCAAATACCAACATGTGGTGAAGCCTGTAGATTTAGTACATCCCTTTCGTGTGAAAAAATTATTACGATTACATATTATTATTTGGGTCTGGAGCCAACCACCCTCTGTAAAAGACACTGCATTAGGCTCTACTCTCTGGAATTCCTTCATGACCACTAGCGAAGGAAACTGTAACTGTAAAAGGATATTTATTTTAAACACAACTATGGTTTCAACATGAGACATCGTCATCAGGTTACCTGAATTGCAGTGTTTCTTTTACTCGTTATGGCTAACTACCCCTTTATATCAATAAAATATTTGTTTACTACCGTAGGTATGTTCATGTTGGACCCAAGCTTAGCAGCCTGCTGTTCAATCCCTCTCGAACTGGAAGTGTTGTCCATAGTCATCAGAGCAGGGAGGATGGCTCTGTTCCAGAGGGTGAAGAGGATGACTGTGAGAGTGTGGGAATGGCAGGAGGAGTAGGAGGTCTGCAGGAGCTGTGGCACTTGCTCTCACTTCCTCAGTCCGTCACGCTGATGATCTGTGGTAATGCCCTCCACTACAAACAGCGATCTCCTATACTACCTCCAAATGTTGTGGTGGTTGAGTATGGTTTTCAGGTATGCCATATAGAGTATATCTCTTCAAGCTTTCATGGAAACTAGTTTCCTTGACAGGGGAACTCTATCCTTGTAGACAGTGGCTTCTTTGAAGCCCAATTATACCTTACGAATGTCTTCCTTAATGGATCATAGTGATGAATATGATATAATTCCTATAGCTCCTCTTAAAAATTACCTTTGCAATCAGGAATGCTGGCTAGTGTGGTGGCCTGTGAACTGGCTAGGCTAGACAAAGGTCCATGTTTCAATTCCTGGTGCATGAAACCTTTTTCTTCTGCCTATTTTCAACAAAAATTCTGGCTATTCAGAGCGGCAGAGGAAAACATCACCTGGGTCTCCAATTGGGCAGGCCAGCTCTCCTCCTGCTGAGCTACCATACCTTCTTAAATCATTTGTCATCGTGTTGTTCTGTTAGACATCTGGGAGAAGTTTTGAATTTTTACAGCAGAATAGCTTTGATCTGGTAACAAAATTTATTTTTGTGATAGTGTCACATTATGTAATTGTATTTATGAAGTGAAAATTGATGTAAACCCTCTAATATTCTTCTTAGCTATTAGAGAGATTATGATGCCGATGAAAGTTTCTGTTATGCACTGAATTCATGGAAATAGCCTTGTTGAAGGTTGAGTGACATAAAGCTGCGGGTGTTAAGGTACTAATTTAAGCAGAGGAAGTCAGCCTAAATATTACCAATCACATGTGACCACTGGCATGCCATAGATCTAATGATACCTTATTATATATATTGTGACCTTGCCGGCCTATCTGACTTCTCCTTGGGGACCTGCAATCTCTCGGCGGGTGTATGGGGTTCGGCCCCGAGAATGTGACAGGACGTGACATGAAAGCCCGAGGAATGGATAGCCACCTTACAATGTAATGGAAAGAAAATGAACACTTCTCTTATAAACAAAGCTTGGTTTATTGTCCGGATTTCCCCTTTTACACGCGGACAAATGGCCAATTGACAAAACACTTCTCGACTGCCCCCCACTGGGTAGTCTCGCACGGCACAATACAGGAAATCCTGTCCATTGACACCGCTTTTTGTGATGTCTCTCCCTCTGCACAGCGCACTCCCGTTCGTGGGTCAGGGCCGGATTCTTGAGTACTGGTATGATGGTGGTTGGTGGGACACTCAGATGCTCACGGTCACTCACGGCTGTCTCTGGTCACTGCTCTGCACTTAATTCCTTCACACACTCTCTCTGCCCCACCGGCTCGGGAGGGTGGCCTTTATAGCCCCCCAGCTTGTGGCGGTGCGATCAACTGCCCTGCACCCCGACTTCTCGTGCAGAGAGAAGAGCCCACGAGTCCGAACCACCAATGAAGAGTACAACATAAAAATGAAAAAAAAACAAAAATGGTGGCTTCCCATCACAATATATTGTATGTAGATCTTTGTATAACATGCAATTCTTAGATTCCCTGGGTTCTTACAAAGAAGCAAGTTGTGCAATAGAAAATTGTTCATTGGTGGTTTGTTCCCACACTAGCTAATTCATTCATATGTGGCCATGTCACTACTTCTTTGCTCAATTTCTCCCTGTCTTCTTTATTGTAGAATGTCTTAACAATTGTGTACGTGCTTATTACTATGATAATGCTATAACTACCATCAAGGATGGAATTTCAGTTATGAGTTCAACTGTTAATGCCTCCTGCTGATGGAAAATAAAATGGGAAAGGCCGAGGGGCTATGGCAAGAAGTATTTTAATAGCCTGTGATAACTTTCCTACATATATTTCCCAAGCATACTGATTAAATTGTCTATAATTGACCAAATATTGTACTTGTTCTTGAGTGTGAATTTCAGGTCTGTCTGTATTGATTCAAGTACCTAGTTATTTTTATTTTTTTATTCAAGTAGTTATTTTAAAGGAGAGGCATATTGTGTTTCAGTTTTCCACTGTTCTTATGTTTGCTGCATCTGGAAAATATCCCTTTGAGCTATGATGAGACAGTATTTTTTCAAGTCTTCTAGCACTGTTTTCATTCTTTTAACTTCCAAGTCTTGTCATTCATATTTTTTCTATAAATTTTCCTCTCACCAAAAAATTTCCTCTACTGGAAGTCATGTTGTAAAATGTGTGCAATGTGCATTACCTCTGTATTTAGTAATTCTTTTGGTCATCTTTCCACTACTGAGCCGTGCCACCAGTGACACAGTTCATTCATTTGCACTTTATCATTCTCAGCCAATATTTTCCTAGCCATCCTTCAAGAAGTAACCTCCAAGTTTAATATGTTATAAAGTTTAATTTTAATTGACTTTTATGCTGTTTTTTAATTATCTAAGCTCTTTTTAATTTTAAACTTAATATCAAAGTAACAGTAGAATCTCTATATAACGAGAACTGTGTTGCCAAAAAATCACTCGCTATATCAAACTCTCGTTATTACTGAAGATGTTTAAATGATCATTCCACAGCCAATTTCTATGTCTTTAACATTAGTTTGAATAATACTGTGGGTGTTCGGGGTGAGTGGCCAAAAGATTCTATTAAGATAGCTATTAAAAATGGTATTTTTGCACTCTTCAGTGCTCCCATGGTTGTATTTACTGTCAATGATATTATTTGATGTTTTATGTAATTAGTTGGTTGAAACCAAGGGGTCTGCAGTTTAACCTCCTAACTGACTAATGGAGTACTGAACTTGATGTGCTCTCTACTCAGCATTCAAGTAGGGATCAATATACTGATAAAAAATATGTGCCACTTCCAGTATTTGAGTTAGGGAATTTGAAATAGGAGTCCAGTATATCAGCCACCACACCAACCTGATCTCCTTTATGTCACATCATTAAGAATTGGTACTCATAATTAGCGTTTGATATGCAATTTGGTATGAATCCTGTTAAGTCACTGTTTCTGACATATATTGACTAAGTGTATTCCATTTGTATATTTTCTCTTTGTCATGCATATTTAATTTTACCCTTGCTTTTTCTTATTTCTCGGGCATCAAGGCAGACTATGACTTTCTTGAATGGAGCTCTAAATTCCAAAAGGATGGGAACATGCCTCTGCCTTGCCCTGGAACTGCTAGTTGGAATAGGTAATTACTCCCAAATTTGCTACCTATCCCCAAGTGATGTTGTCAGATGACTTTTTGTCTATTGTTTTTTTATCCAGCATATTTAGTAGAATTATTTTCATGAATGTGTTCATGCAGCATTTTTTAGCTCTAGATTGATCATCTTCTTTGGTTAGTTTGATTTATTATATGCGCATATATGTATTTGTGATAAGCAGTTGTATGAGCCATCGACTGAATGATTAACAACCCATGGTGTGGTTGAAAATATATGCTCAGAGAGGACAAGTTGGTATAACTGGTGTCTTATATATGGTATAATTGAACCATAAAACCAGTGCCAATTCCTTTTCTCATTGTTTATCATTCAGTGGAAACCTCAAATGTTTGAATTTGAGAATTATATTCTGACTAGAAAAACATATTTAAAGTAGATATTTTTTTCTGAGGATACATTTATTAGTGGCTAATTGAGATTGAATTTAGTAGCCATGCCACTACGTAATTTGCTGAAGATACCTGGCCACAACCAATTGGGCATTGGATGTAAAATAAACCAACATTAAGCAGGGAAATTAAGAAGAAAGTTTAAATCAACACTCAAAAACACTGATTCCACCATCCCAGCAGAACTCTGCAAATGTGTGATAGTGAATCTCACTTAACTACATACTATATACAAGTTTACATTGACAAGAACATTGTATAACTTGTAAATATGTAATAGGTTTAACATATTTAATTTGCCACTCTTTGCACACTTTTTGTATTGCTTTGTAATGGCCCATTCAAGTCTCTATTGTCAGCAATGTCTGGATTAATGAAACAGTAAACCAGATAAGTGAAAATAGTTATGCTCTGTTTCATCTGCAGAATAGTGTTCATATTATGTGGTTAGAAGATTACTGTCATGTATAATGATAATTTTTGTCGATATGCTGCAGAAACTAAGGCATGTTTTCATACATTTTTCTCTGGAATTCAAATAATACTAATCATTTGTAAAAATCATTCTTCTTCCTTGTATAGCTGGACAGTCAAATTTGCCTCATTCTATTATGGGTAGTTATTACTTAAAAATTAACTGCTGATGAACTGTGTCTCTGGTCCTTAATTTATTCCCCTTTGATTTACAGTTTTGCTGGCTGTCCAGAAGCATCTATTTGTAATGTGTACCGTGCTGTGCAGGCTTCTAAGGAGCTCAACTCATTGGGCGTTGTTGTGGCTCATTGGTCTGGCTCCTTCCATCTGACCCCACACCCTTTTGCATGGCCTGGGTTTGTTATGACTGCTGGACTGTCATGGAATCCTGCCACCCATTGGGTAAGATGCTTCCTATGCAGTACTGTAGCTGTGCGCATGTATAGTAGTAGTAATTACATTTTAGTGAAGAATGGGGAATTTACTCTAAACTGAAATTGCTATTTATACGCTAAATCATTAGATGGAAATGAAAAATGAATTTTAGTGAAAAAAATCAATCTTCTAATGACAGCCATTCACTCATAAATTAAAATACACTAAAGGTGACGGCCACCAAATGAGGTAAACTAAAGACTTCTATGTTATCCACCTTCTCTCCTTGACTTTTGGCATGAAAACTGGAGGGAAAGTGGTGGTGGTGTGGGAGGGTCTGCCGGTACAACTCCTGGCTCATCCTGTAAATGGCCCATTATAACTGAACATTGAAATTCACTGAGTAGATTTCGTCAGTGGCATATGCAAGGATTTCCTTCTAGGAGGGGGGAGGGTTTCATGCATATTTATGTGCTTCATCATAAAACGATATTTAGATTATTATTTACTAAATCAATAATTAAGACCAATTCCATTTCAACCCAGGCAGGTACCACCAATATTTGTCCGGTGACCCCCTTCAATTTTTTTGAAAAAATTATATTAGTTACTCCTGCATGACAGAATAATCATCTCACAAAACATTTTGGCATTAAAAGGCATTGCATATTCGACTACATTGTAATTTGTGAAAAAGTATATAAACTTCGACACACATATTCACACCAAAATGTATACGGAAAGCAGTGGCATACCGATGGGATGGTACCGGTTTAGGGTTCGAACCTCCCCAAAAACATAATCTCTGTAATGTATATTTTGCATTAGCATTTAGTATTTTGCTTATTGGGCTGAAAAATATAGTTGAATTCTCTTCACGAAAAGAGAATGTTAATGTAAGACCAATTCCATTTCAACTCATGCAGGGGGTGTCAGGTGACCCTCTTCAAATTATATTTTATATATAATTTTAAAAAATCTTTAATTAATTAAAAAAAATTAAAGAAAAACAGATTTTTTTAAATTCACGGTGACTATTTAAGGCAAATATCCAATTTTCTGGTTTCATTATCCTCTTGAGTGCTACCAGGAGATTATTTTAACAAACTTTCAGAATTTTTAAGGATGGGGTTTTTGAGATATCACTCCTTCAAAATGCAACATTTTTGTATTTTGCATACTTTTGATGGTCAATTTCAGAAACTGTATGCATTAAAAGTGAGAGATAAAATTATTGGGGAGAGTAATCAAACAGGGCTACAGAATGGTGCAATTGTTTGCCTGATTAAATCCCTCTTTGGTTATAAAAAAATTTCCAAACTTCGAGAAAAATATAAATTTTCCATTGAACAGCAAATTATTTGTTCAGTGTTTAAACATTAATTGACCATTGTTCAGGTGTTTGGAGCAAGGTTCACTCAAGAGCTTCAATACAAAGAAAAGTAGAAGGTTCCAAATAGTTTCAGAGCAAGAGAGATTTGAAAAATGCATTCTGCACCCCTTTCACAATTAGCGGCGTTTTTTGCAGATTTTCAAAATGTTGTAAATCGGTCAAAAAATGTTTTTTTCCAAAACTTTTTGTCAGATGATTATTCTGTCATGTAGGAGTAACTAATATAATTTTTTCACATAATTTAAAGAGGGTCACCTGACACCCCCTGCATGAGTTGAAATAGAATTGGTCTTAAATTAACATTCTCTTTTTGTGAAGAGAATTCAACTATATTTTTCAGCCCAATAAGCAAAATTCTAAATGCTAATGCAAAATATACATTACAGAGATTATGTTTTTGTGGAGGTTCAAACCCTACATCGGTACCATCTCATCTCCATCCCATTGGTATGCCACTGCTTGTTGTATACATTTTGGTGTGAATATGTGTGCTGAAGTGTATATACCTTTTCACAAATTACAATGTAGTTGAATATGCAATGCCTTTTAAAATTCCCTGCATAGGGTCTAACAACAATTTCCACTGGGAGAATCAGCTGTGTCTCCCCCATTATGATTGGGCAAAGGAGATGTATTGTCTCAGTTGTGATTGGACGAAGGGATGAAATCTTTCGCACGCCCACCCAACCGAAGGTGTTATACACCTCAGTTTTTCACTGCTTATGACTTGAGAACTATGGGACAAATTGAAGAACAGAAAAATATGGGTGTTTTTATCTTACAAACTCTATCAGATGCATGCATCAGATGTTGTCCGGCATTAAAAAAATATGGTTAAAGACCCCATATTATGTCGCCCTGGCTTGTTGTAAAATATTCCTCTTTTGGCACACTTTTTCTGCCTGGAATGTCATTTCTGTCATATTTAGAGAGAATATTTTTTCATAACCTTTTCATTTATTCCTACTTTTTCAAGGATTACTTGCACAATTCGTTGGCTGACCTCTTGGATGCCCATGTTTTTCGAGATTCAGCCCATGTTGTTGGCAGGACTGTTGTTGAGCTGGGACACATAGAAACATATGTGGTTAGAGCAGGACGGGGCCAACCTGCTGGAGATGTGTCAGACTTACCACCAAAGGAGGAAGAATCATCCAATGGAAGTAGTGGAGGGAATTCCACCCTCTATCGTTTGCTGACTGACCCAGATGGTGTGGACCTCGAGAATCTGAGTGTGGATTTATTTGGGGTAAGTTGCTGACCCCCGCAGTTGTTTAATAAAATTGCAAAGTTCTTATTAGTCTGGAAAATTATTATAAAAACCTGGGAAATTCATTGCAACTAATTGAAGTTGTAATTTTTTAATTGAAATGAATGGAATAAGATACAAATTTCATGAAGTAGTTGTGCTGGTTTGTAAGGGTGCATTGACTGTCTTCATTATTTTGTACTATGTATTTCATCTTTATATTGCAAATAATTTGGTCCACTGTGGAAGGTAGTGAAGGAAATTACAAAAATTTGAGTTTTTTAAGCGATCCATCCTCGTAAAAACCAGTGTTTGTTGAAGTGGATTTTTCATAAGAATGCATTGAGATTTCAGGCCCATATAGAATTTATAGTAAGGAGATGATTGTCTAGATCTATGTTTATGGTTTATCTTATTACATCTGGTAAGGATAGCAGATAGGGAATCTGGATGGGCAAGAATAGGGTGGGAGTTAGGCAGGGTTGCCTGTTGTCCCCAGCACTTTTCAGTGTGGAGGATATGGTTATAAAGGTGATCGAGGAACTTGATAGAAAGAGGGAGAGAATTTTGAAAGAGGGAGGAGTGGCAACAATACAAAGCCTCCGCTAACTGGTTGAAAATATGTAATCAAATATATAATGTTCATTAAAACTTGATAAAGTATTTACATAGGCATTCAAATTTTCATTTCTAGATTCAAAATTTGTTATGATTGGAGTTTATAAAAATTTATAACATAAATAATAAACTCAATTGTTATAAACTTACTATTTAAGTTCCATCAAGCTTGACGTAGGATTTACCAGTATATTAATATGCATTGTTATTTTAACTTACTGTGGGAATAACATTTACAGAGGGTGACCAAACAGATAAAGAAGTGTCAAAATAATTTATTTCGAGCCAAACTTAGCTGCTCCTTTGCCGAGATGGTTATTCAAGAACTTCAACTGGCTGCAGATCTGATGTTAACTTCATGCAGGTAAATCAATGTCTATCTCTTAAAATTTTCCCTGGGGAGTGTACAAACTCAATATATAGTGATGAATGAAGAGAGATTTTATGCTGGCATTTCCTTGGTATAGATTATTTTCTTGTTTTCATGCTGAAAGAGTTTGGTACCATGTATGGGCAACCTGTCATTGAAATTCAAATAACTATACTGGCCAGCATCAAGTATATTACTTTTTTCCAGTAATAGGCCTATTAATTCATCAAATGTCCTTGATGAAAGTTACTCCTTTATATCTTTCAATAAGATAATCTGATCTTGACTGCATTCTACAACTCCACCGTATCGTGGCCTTTAATGAAAATATGTGAATTGAATTTAGTTCACAATACATTCTGAAGATTGTTGATTTGGTAGCCTGGGTTATCAGAATTGTAATTAAGTTAAGTAAATAAGATAAAAAGATAATATGAAAAAAACATTGATTTTTTGTTAGCGCTTAAAGATTTGGGTAATTGAAAAACAATTTAAATTGTTCACAATTGCCAGTAAAAACTATGTACAGCTACTTATATCAAAATAAATTAATGGCTATCAATTTCCATGACTGCTGCTTTATCTTCATGGTGATATTATATTTGTCTTTGAGGAGTGCTCTAACTTGCATAATAACTATCTTGCCATTGAAATTGTTTTGTGCTAATAAATTTTGATGGGGTCATGCAAAGTTTTATTACAAACTGTGAATATTACATGCTTCCTTTAAGCCATGGCTGAGGAATGATGAAACAGAATTTCATGGGCTTGATGTTTTTAGGTATGATATCAACATAAGCACTAGGCCAGAAATGTATGAAGAGTCCAATGAAGTAACTATTGGATAATGATGTAGTGAATATTAAGACTATAATTATGCATGACTGGCTAGAAACTTTTTGTGTTGTATTTTATAATGTCATGCACATAAATCAACCAGTCATTCAACCCTTATGCTCTAAGAAAGTGTTTTATGTGTGCACAGGCAGCTACAGGAGAAACACTTTTTTTTTTACCATCTCTTGATTCCAGTGCCCACAACCCCTTTAAGGCATGAGCTAAGATGGGAACGTCTGTCATCCTCTTTCCTCCCCTAAACCAGTTCCTTCTATCACCACCCTTAGCCATAAGACATTAACATTAATTGATCCACCATGTGTACTACAGACTTGTGGCCATTATGGGCCATATTTTATAATAATAATTATAAAATGTCTTTATTGGGGTGAGGTTGAGAACTGTCCCTTCTGCCGTCTAGGGTATGAAAAGGTCGTGGAAGATTATGAGGGTCCTTTTGTCCTGTCTTGCAGGAGGTACACCCTCCACCACCATTATTAGTGCTGTGACTAGGAAAAATGAGGCTGCTACAACAATGGGTTTTATAAATGTTCTTTTGAAGAAAAAAATGTGGCTTGGCAATTCATTACCTTATGTTAGATTTTAGAAAGTTGGTTGAGAAAATGAAGGATATTTTAATGTTCATTTTTAAATGATGAATTTAATAAGATTAAGGATATATGTAATGAATATTGTATATAATACTATATAAGTGGAAAATTTTCAGGATTGGCCGCACTTTGGTTGGAGTTGGCATTAACCCAAACAGCAACATGGGCCTCTCAGTTATTAACCTTGGCATCAGCAACCTCCCACCAACATTCCGCACAGATATTGCCAATAAGTAAGTATGAAGTTTACCTATGTGAGTCGACTCCTATTTACAGTGGATGTGGTGATGTTTTAATGAAATTACAAGGATAAAATTATATCATTGCCACTTTCCTTTCCCTATGCAGAGGCAGCTTTTTCTGATATTACATAATGGTTATTAGTCTGGAATTAAATAACCATTGTTTTTCTGCTTAACATTTAACATAGTGCAACAGCAGCTGTTCCCAGATGAAACTGAACATTTGCTTAAAAATAATTTTCATCTACTGTATTTACTCGTGTATCCTGTACGATCCTGTTGTTGGGCAGGGTCGTGTTGAAAAAATATGTACTATCGTAAAAAAATTATTTTTCTTACTTGAGGCTGTCACTTATTTTTAATCTGAAAACACATTCTTTAATGAAAATAAAAGAAATAGGCTAAAAAACAAGAAATAGGAATTGAGAAAAAAATGTGTCATTTAAATAATATTAATTTGAAGAAAAAAGGTGGGCGGTTTACAAGAAAATCCAGAGGATTCATGTAAACAGAGCTCCCTTTTTTTTACCAGGGTTTTGGGAAAAAAGGTATGTAGCTTACACGAGTAAATACGGTATAAATTGCCTAAAGTAAAGTGTATACAAGATCATATACAGTACTCAGAGTTAATCAGAAAGGTATGAATGCAATGGAATGTTTTATTGCAGACTTTTGGCCCATATTGAGCAGTACCGTGGTACATGGCTTCAGAGGCATTTGCCTGCCGGTCTTCAGGGTTCGCTTCTTCTATTGACCAGTGCCCTGAGGAGATTCGTGCCTCATGACTCAAGCTTGAGTGAGCAGTCAGCAGTATCCCATCCATTGTCTCCTCAGTCTTACTAAGGCACTGTGATTAATTTAATATCAATTGAGAATTCATTTACATGAATTTATATAAGTATCATGTTTTCAATATTTGAAAAAAATATGTATTTGTTTTGTTTCATCATTTGTTATCTACTTAAGTGTACCCAATTTCAGTTTATCGCAGTGTTGAAAATGTGAGTTTTTGAAAAATGTTACCTAAAAGTTGAAAGATTTTAAAAAATCATGTATGACGTTATGAAATTTTTATCATTGAGTGCAGATGTGGATGACTTTCAGCATACCAGTAGTTAGGGTAGAAGTGTAAATTTCTAAATTGGGCTGTGTTAAGAACTAAATGTGATGCTGTTTGAAAATGTGTTCTGTCCCATGGGTGATACCAAATTCTCTGTTCCAATTTGGCATTTAAAAGGTAGGGGATAATGGAACTCCCTTGGATGTTATTAATGATAGTGTGTTGAAATGTATTGCCTTTGGGAAGCATTTATTATGCTTAATCATCATAGGTTGCTTTTATCAGGAATTTGGTGAGGATGATAATAATATGGGGCTACTGATCTTTGCCCCTGGCGTGAATGAAATGTTATATTAGATTGTACATTTTTTTACTTTATACTGAAGTAGATACCAGTGAGAATGCTTACCAGATGCACAGCAATAAAAATCAAAGAAAAGTAATAAACTATACCACTCCTACTTCAATAATATCCTTTTTTCTTTCTAGTTTAGCATGCTTGTTGATTATTTGAATTTGATTCTCTTATTTCCATGACTGAAATAATCTGCCTCTGATGAAATTAGCAATATATGTAGCTATAATAAAAGTAGATGGGCTGCACTGTTAGTGTACCTTCTCCATTTTCTCATACTAAATTCGAAGCTAGGTACTTAGGATTACAATTTATTATGATTTCTCCTATTGTATCTGAAATTGCTTGAGAAATATGTCTGCAGTTTTGGCCTCTTAATTTGTGTGATTTGAATTTTTCAAATAATTTTAATCATATGAACAACCTTGCAGTCACTAGTCTTTCTCAGCAAGTCCTTCTAATAGCCAAGTCACACTTTCTGCATGTTCATAGAAAATTGTTATTAAACATGCTGCTTTTATTTAGATATTGCCCAGTTCCTGAGCTAAATCTTATCGTTGGATTCCAAATGCTCGGTACATATTCCAGGTGAGGCCTTACGTATGCTAAATAACACTCTCTTATGTTTTTGTGTGAATACTTTGAGCACAATTTGTCTAAAATATCCTAGTGTCTTCAATGTGCTACCACAGATATTTTGAATACGGTTCCCATAAGATGGATGCGAAGTCAGAGTGATTCTCGGAGTGATGTTAGGGATGTGACATTGGAATCCTTGATTCCCTTGAAAAATGCCTTTTTCCTCAAATCCATTGAGTTTCACCTCAAATCTGAATCCTCAAAAATATGATTCACTTACATCCTCAACAGGCATAAATCCTTGCATTCCTTTGAATTCAACTTTACCATCACCACCCGTGATCAAAAATCAAAATCATTGATTTGAAAGCTCTGTTTTCCTGATGGTGCTCTGTGTCATGACAGGGCACTCTGTGTCATGTGGGCTGAAAGAGTACCGGAGATCAGTCATTGTTGGGAGCATAAAGTAATCTGACGTCGCAGAACACGCATCCTCTGGAGGTCCAGGCGGAGTACAAAATATTTTACTGGAAAAGGCAACCTAAGATCGCCTTGCTACCCAAGATTGATACGGGAGGCAGTCGAAATAAAGAAACATCAATGGAACTTCAATCATGTCGGCGGCATGAAACTCATCTCTGCATGAAATAGGTTCTTTTGGCCGCAACCCGAGGGAAAGTCTTTCAAAACACCTGGGTTTCAGGCTGAATCATTGCCTTCTGACATGAGTGGGGAAATCGTCAATGACAAAGATGTCATATAAGGCCTAAGAATGGTAAGGGAGGGGGCATGTCTAGCCAATAAATAGCCAAGACTTCCTCCTCATTATTTAACTCTGATGATGCAGCCTGTAATGGATGCAGAACTTAAGATAAACGAGCTCCACCTGCAGTGTCTTCCGAAAGAGACAACAGGAAACATATGCAGTAGATTGCGTGAGCACAAGCTTGTGCTCATGATGTCTGTTATTTGCATTTCAATGAAAAAATATTTTCCACTGCATTTTCTGCTTGATGGGTGTACATTTTTAACATTCGTAAGTGGGCTTGCAGATTTCACCATAGTACGTACGCTTTCCATTGCTCTTTTGTCTTTCACCCGCTTCTGTTACTTCAAGTTTTGTTCACTTAAGAGAGTCAACTTCATTGTTGGGAAAAGTAAGTCATTAAATCTAAAACCAGACTTCATATAATTGATGAATTAAAATAGCGGGCTGAAAGGGCATTGTTATCCAAAATATCCAGCTAGCATTAGAAGCCATTATTGTGGAAGATATGATGCATAACTCGATGAAATTCAATTTTCTGGTTTCCGACGTTTCTCCCGATGATATTCCATCTATTACTACCAAACTTTTTGCCACGACGCATTTGGAGCTCAAGAAAGTAAGGTAATGTGCAGGGTTTAGTTAGTGAAATCAACATTTTGTTTTCCAAGTAATTTCATATAACATGAAATTTAATGTAATGGACAGTAAATACAACCACGGGCCAATGAAGTAAGCGAAACTATAAATTTTAATAGCTACCTTGATAATATCTTTTTGCCATATGTCCACAATATTGGTGAAACAAGAGTTAAATTTTTAGGGATGGTTTATTTAACTTTATTTAAATTACGTTCCTCATTTAAATGGTGGAATGATTATTTAAATATCTTTGGTAGTAATGAGAGTTCAATATAGTGAGTGGTTTTTTGGCTCCTGAGAGATCACAATACAGTAAAACCTCCCGTTAGTGAACTCCCTTACAACGAGCACCTCCGATTAACAAGCAAATGGTGTTGGTCCCGTCAAGCTGCCATTAAAAAGCACACATTGACTCCCTTAGTATGAACTTCCATACAACGAGAACCTCCCGACAATGAGGTGAAGAGCCAGTCCCATGAGCACTTGTTGACCTCTTTAGGACAAATTTTTTCTCATCGAACGCCATTTTTTTTCAGAAGTACATGAGCTGTCGTCATTTACGCTTGAAATTTGTGTTTTCCTAAATGTTCGTTAAAAATCGGGTGTGTGTTTTTCGTGGAATTTTATGTATCAACATGATCGTTTTTCACAAATTTTCGTGACATAAGCAAATAAGTCTTGAACCAGTGCGCATGTCATTATTGTTTCCTTTCGTATTTCCATGTTATACTGTCGCTTTTTTATAGGTTTTCTGCAAATAGCGTAGTCACAAACTATGGATTAGCGTTGCTGCGGGAGGTTGAACGTATCGTAAGCGTTAGCTGCACACAGAATGTCAGCGATTGAAAAAATGTAATGCGCAGGATTTTTGGGTAGATGTACGGTAAATGAATATGCTGCGAAGAAGCCTGACATAGATATGTTATAGAAAGAATGGAATTTACTTTTAAAAGAACGCAGCAAGCAGAACGAAAAACTATTCAATCTGTACATCAACTACCGAAAAACCCGTGGAGCCAGGCAGTTCGCCACGTACCATCATGTAAAACCATCATTGTCCCAACAGCCAATTATTTTCCTCTACTATAATAGGTAGTTACAATATAATTCTTCAGTAAGTAGTACAAGAAACTACAACATACATTTATGATGTTACTTAGCGAATACCGTATAAAACACTAGGTATTTTTGTTCGATTACTCCTGCTTCTTGGATACGACTAGAAAAGCCCCTGGAAAAATGGAGGTTTGCAACCCGCAACACCCTTCGATTAATGAACACTGGAAAATTTGGGTACCTTGAATTTCGTTACCGGGAGGTTTTACTGTATATAGAGGCTCTACTGTGCAGTCAAAACTGGCTAGGAAGTAACGTTCAGCACCACTGGACTCAGAGAAACTGTTCAGTACGGCTGGAATTACTTGTGATAAAATGAGGAATCTGCTTGATCTGTAATGTATTAAAATACTTGTTTTTTAAATTAAAAAGTTAAAGCAATAGAATGTTTTATACTTGTAGTTAAAGTGTTTAATTCAATTGCATGTGTAAAATTAATTTAAGAATTCAAAATAAAATGTGAGACTACGGATAAAATAAAGATTTGGTTTTGGATTTACCGGGGATATAAGGAAATGAATTAGATAAATTTAGATTTTAGATAAAATTTAGGATTAACGGTAGAAATAAGATTTGGATTTGAAATGAGATTCAAGGGAGAATTTAAGATTTGGATTTGAGAAAAACTGCATTCGACCCATCTCTATCGGACATTTAAGTTTATTTGCTACTCTTATGTCTACTCCTCCAGCATTCTAATTTTGAGATAGTCTTAACCCGATTATAATTTTGATGTTCTTGTAAACCCAGTATATAGTGTAAGATCTGAGGCTTCCTTGGCAAATGCTTATGATGAAGAGTTCTTGGGTTTCCATCTGGGTGAAGGTGTTTAATGGCACTGAGATCTCGAGGGCATAGTCTGCCAAAGTCTTCAGGGTGAATTCGCCGATTCACCCCGAAGACGATGTTAGACTATGCCCTTGAAACCTCGGTGCCATTAAACACTGTCACCCAGAGGGAAACCTGAGAACTCTTCATCTTCAACTACATATTAGTTCTCACCAAAGCTAAAACTATGCGACCAGGTGAGCTCATCCCACACAGCATTTGATTTCTGGAAGCCACCCAGAACTGAACAGGTGAAAACATGTGGTATTGGAAGTAACGGGAAACCCTTTATAAAATGATTATTCTCAGGACTGAAGGGTACTAATTACTATTACCTTATGATCTCTTCCCTCGTCTATCAAATAAACTTCAAGTGATGAATTTCTCTCAACTCTTTTATGTAATACGTATTTATCTCTCTATACTTTCCCTTCTTGCCATTCACCTTGGTCTTTTTGCATGAATATTTACCAGCCCCTTCAACCACTGCCACCTCTAGGTTCGGGGGGTTTGTCACCGATCTCACCATAAAATCACTGATTGTATAGAATGAGTTGATTTAATCCTGGGAATCATTTCATTAAATGATTTCCCAGCCAGAGGCTATTTTGACAACCAGTGGAGGAAGATAAAACTGAGATACTTTTGGCCATATCAGTGCAGGATGTCCACTGGAAAAAATTAGTAAGAGAGGAACTTCAAATGTGCACAGTGTTTTTGAAGTGAAGATAATACAATACTTAATTCATGTATTTCATTGTATCAAAATTTCATGATTTTTGAATCTTCTGTACAGTGTAGGTTATAATGCTTGTAGAGCTTTCCTCACTGCCTTAACTGAGCTTTGTGTTCAAGATTTTTTCAATGTGTACCACCAACAGCATAAATTAACCATTTCATGATTAATTTGAGAGGACAATCCTTACACTTTGGCTAATGTGTTTGAGCAAGTAAATAATAAAAACTCTTCTGTTACTTATGGTAGCATAGCATTGATACATAACTGAGGAACTGCCCTTGTTTAAGATTGTCAATGGTGATATCAATTCCTTAAGTGTATCTTTAGTGACCTTATGATCCATGTTAATTAAATATACAAAAGTCGCCCAACTGGCCAGTCTCAGTGTGGCTTAATTCATGAAAACTAGCCCGATATGGATCTTGTTCATTGGTTTAAAAAGATGTTTTTGTCATTTTAAACCAGATATTTTAAATACCTAATCAAGAAATATGGAATTAGGGATACACAAGTGCAACAAGCTTCCCTACCTTGGGCCTTACACTAATAATTGGCTTGGCCATGAAATATAGCATGATCTTATGCCTTGAATTAAAGACTATTCCAAGGTAATGGGCATCACCTTTCGCTTATTTTAATTTTTGATTTACGAGTGAATGGTTGTGGTTAGAAGATTAATTTTTCCACTAAATTTCTTTTTTTGGTTCCATCTAACAATTTCATGCACAAAATTGTGATTTCGGTTCCGAGTAAACACCCCCATTACATTACCTTAATTCTTCTGATAATAAAAGGTAAATTGAATCTGAATGAATCCAAATGTAAAATGTTTAAATTATTCAATTAAAAATGACACTCATATTTCTTAGACTACATAAGGACTTTGATAAACCTATATGATTTATTCCATATTCAGAATTTGTAACTAAGATCATCTTCCTCTGTCACAAATCTAGGCTTTACTTCAGAATAACACATTTTATATTCTAATTTAAAATTTTGCCATCCAAAATGAGTTCTCTCAGTTGAGAGGCTAGAAGAATTATATCAGACTTATTTTATTATATATGACATATGTCACAAGTAAATTTTATTCATTCTCAGGTACAAAAATATATTAAATCAGACTTCCCTAATGTGAGGACACTAGAGATGAAAGGTATATTTTACATCATAAAATACTGTATATTATTCAATAATTACATAGGACCCATAATTACACAGCTTCTCCACTTCCATACTGCTTATTCCAGGAAATATACTGATCTAAGTCCTTTGAAGAAACACTTGCTCGGACTTGACTGAGAGCTGCTTTGAAATCTGCCAACATTATAGGTCTTACCTAATGGATTAGTAAATGAAGAGGACATTAAATTCTTTGCATCATTATCAACACACTTGAAATGTAAGGAAGAATTAGTGAGTACACTATCTTCTACACCAATAGAAATATTCAACTAAAAAATCAGACGAGATTTATTATGCCACTAATTAAAACTGAAAGATAATGCTTTTTGATATATAATAGACTATAATACTAACAATTTTATTTGATTAACCACTGAAAGATTGATTTCTAAGATGCTTGGAGGCTTGTGTAATGTGTAATTACCTTGTGTAATTACATAGTTGCACAACAAAAACATTACACAAGTAGATGCAGATGGAAAGATTTCAGTTAAAGAAAGACCTTGAACCAAATGACTAAACCCATGACGCAAATGAAGGGAAACAGGTGCACTGAAGCATTTTACGGGCAGAATGTATGGAGGAAGTGCTTTCACATAATGGTAATTGCAAGAACTGAAATTTACAAAGTTCCCTCCTGGCTCTCTCAGGGGAATTCAGAGGCTAGATATGCAAATACTTACACTTAGACTTAAAAAAATACTTATACTTAGGATCCATACACAAAGAGTAAAATTGAAATCACAGGTGTTCCAGCTTATGCTGTACATATATGTATAATAGTCGAATTACAAATGAATGATGGTAACCCTTGAAATGAGTCTTGCCATGTAAATACATATGTATTTATGTATTATACAGATGTAAATACATATGTATTATGAAAAAATGCCATGTTTGGACCTAAAGTTATGCATTTCACTCATACTTAATCAGTGAAGAATTATTTCATTGGACAACAATAGCAGTATTTGCATGAATAAATGATTACATGCATATACATGAAAACACTTATTTTTATAGGCTTCAAAAGTTCGTTTCACATGGTCCAATTTATTGGACAATCCGTTGAAAATTGAATCATGTGCCACTTGACGCATACCAATTTCCCACCTAATGCCACAATCTCATTGACATTTTCTGCTGGCTAATCTCCAATCAGAGGTTAGCTTTGCCATATCCAAGAGAACAAAACAATGACAGATATGCTGCTTATTCGGCATTAATTTCTAGGCAGTACATTTAAATTTCTTTTACAGACTTCTTGTGCTTACAATAATAAATAATACTTTTATTACCATTTTCTATCCTGTATTCAATAAAACAGTCACCCAATATTCTTTTTCAATATGATGTGGTGTACTCATGTGGGACATATGAGGACTGTTATGACCAATATTGGTTGTCTGTTTTGTTGAACATATTGTCCAATTTTGCACCAGATATTGTGCTGCATTATTGTGCCATTTATTGGCCAATAAATTTACCATGTCAAATTGGCTTTAACCCTATAAATGAATCCTACCCACATCATGTATATAGGGTCAAAATCATGTTTGGCCACAATCTACTGTCTCACAAGATATCCAGTAACAGCAGCAACACAAGACGCCCAGCACATTCATCTTTTTCATTCAAGGACTTTTTAACCACTAGAAATTAGGACAGCTTGGTCAGTAAACATCTTCATTCTAGTTGGTAAGGCATAGAATTACTGAAAAATTATGTTTGGCGAAAACAAGTAAAATGACTACATTTTCTATCAACTCGTTTAAAAATATTTTCATAATTTTTAAAGTATGACTTTCTTTCAACCCTATCAAAAATTTCCTACAGAACTGATAGAAAATTCTCTTGGACCTATGGAGGGATGGGAGTTCCTATAGGTGCTTAAATTCTCATAGGCCTGGTAGAATGTACTGTGAAATTCCAATAGGAGTGTTAGTAGTCACATAGATTTGCTATAGGAATCTTATAGGTTTGATAGTATTTTCCTCTAGGTCCCACAACCAAAATCTAACATAATTCCTATTAGAAAAATTTTGATAGGGAATATAAGCCCTTGGATAAAAATAATGAAGTTGAATCTGGATGGCACATCCAGAAATAGTTCCGCAGTAAATCCTTAAAGAGAGTTAGGATGAAATCTGTTCAGGCTGTGTAATATGTGTGCTTTGCCTGAGTTAACAAAAACTAATCTAAGAAAATTCATATTTAATGAAGGTACAATTGCCAATTTTTACACAATTTTTTTTAGTGATTATTCAGTACCTTGAAAATGGAATTTAATGCCAAAACCTAAGTCGGATCATTAATAAGTGGTGTTTTACCACTGTACTTTCATTAAATATCAATATCGAATATTACCACAATGTGTCACAGACAACTCTTTAGTATGCTACGAAAAATGCTCACTTTTTAATGGAAAAATTACTGTAACTGTTTAATTAAACAGTTAATCACTTAAGTGATATTCCCACCGCTCATGAGGGGCAACAACGAAATGCAAGAGAAACTTGTATTATGCTATGGGAGATAGCAAAAAATTAAGCATAGTTCACAAAAGTAAAAAGAATCTAACCATTTCCGGCTGTATGTGCTCTATTTCTTCAAATTTGATTGAGCGAATTGGTCCGAGGGCTGCTTCTCTGCAGAGATTTTTCATGTCAGCCCCAGAGTAACCATCAGTCAACTCAGCCACTTCCTCAATGTCTGATGAAGAGAGGCTATTTCTTTGGGTTGACATCAACTTGGTAACAATTTGACGTCTTGCCTAGAGATGAACACATATGAAAGGAAAAGGAAACACTGAGCATTAATTACCATTAGTGAGGATTGCACATTTTTCAAAGGTACATAACATTTGTCACTTTCTATTCAATCATCCAATATATGTTTGAAAAAATGTAGTATTGTCATACTTAATTACTGAATATCTTCAACAAAATAGGGAAAAATTATTGATCCTATTTTAAGAAATGGAAGGGACTGGGATAATAAGCTTTAGTTTCAGCTGAAAATGCACAGTGAACCCTTAACACATTGAGTGCCATCATGAAATTTATGAATTTGTCCTCAGGGCCAAGATTCTTTTAAGATCATTGCCATGTACATACATTTATCATTATGGATTACCATGGTGTTAGTAGCATTTTTCACATAGGTCCATGTGGGTTGCAATGGTTGTTAACATGTTAAAAATTACCACCTACAAGCTGGAAAATTTATTCTAAGCTTTCATCACAAACCTGCATGATTAAATTTATTAGAAACATTAAAAAAAAAACTTTTCCTCAGATAAATTTCGCCACATACCTCACGTTCAGGCAAAGGTATATACAGACGTTTCACTAGACGCCTACGAGCTGCTTCATCTAGCTCTTGCGGACGATTTGTAGCTCCTATCACTAAAATCCTCTCATCCTCGGCAGTGGCTGCACCATCCTGTAAAATGTTATAGAATTACTACATTTGAATTAGCATACATAATGGTGTAGTGCAGGGATAAAACATACAATAACTAGGCCATTTAAGTAGTCAACGTCCATTACTCTAATACTATCGACCTAAGGAGCAGTTCATTGCATATATTCTCTGTGTCATGCGGTTTCTACAATGTAGTTCATTGTTCATTCAGCCAATGAGGTGGGCAGATGAATAGGCACCGTATTCAAGATTGCTTGTACCAAGGAATGCAGGTTACATGTATGTACTTACCAGCTGAACTAAGAATTCCGTTTTTATTCTGCGAGAACTTTCATGATCAGTTTCATTTCTCTGAGACAAGAGAGAATCAATTTCATCAATGAATATGACAGCTGGGGGATGACACCTACAAAAATAAGATGTACATACTAAAATCCACATAAACAGGGCGGTGAATATGTATGTATTTAAAAATTTATCTCCAAAAACTCTTAAACTTTACAAAAGAATAAACTTAATCATTCCATTAAAAATTGTATTTCAACGTTCCTATATACTAACATAATTGATTTAATATTGGTTTCTAAGTTAAGAGTAAATATTTTCCAAAATACCAAATCTGGAGATGACTCCTCTGATCTTCCCTCTCAATTTGCCAGATAATAGTAATTTATGAGACTCAAGAGCACATAACCTGTTCAGCTAGCACTATAACGTCTTCAACCAAGACAAATACTGAAGAATGACGTCAGCATATTGCAAGGGAATATAAGGTTATATATACCAAGGAATGGTGAACACTTAGAAGTGGAAAAGGCTAACCAGCATCTAACACACACTTGATTGAGCTAGGGCCAATGTACTCCGCCTTGGCCTGGAAACTGTCTTATCAATCAATGCAGAGGTATTTCACGGGAGATGATTGAAATGAGCACAGTCTCAGGTCCTTGGGAACTGTATATTAAAAGTTGATCACTGACACAACATTTTTATGCTACTGAAGTCTTCTATGGCTTTCCAGCCAGTCAGGGAAAAGGTTGTTGACACCAAATATTGTTGGGACCATACATGCTTCCATCAGGCTCAAGTGATTTCTGATTGACTGGCAACAATCTTCTCATTCCTTCTCTTTAACTCTAATTCTCTTGAGTTCAGGTTTCCAGGTGTTACAGAGGGCTTATCCTTTGTCACAGTTGAAGTGTTTCCTCTCAAGTCACATATCAATCACCTCCTTGGTCAGCTGGTCCCAAGATCCAAATCAAAGTCCCAGGATCTGCTAAGCAATTTAGCATTGGCAAAGGTTACTATGAGGTTCTAACTGAGGCTGAGCTCAGAGATCATGGATTTCTCATGGTAGCCCAATTAGAAGTCACCTGAGCCTGGGGGGAGCACATATAGTCCCAGCACTCAGCACCCTGGCAGAGTTAGCATTGAAACATTGGCAACTGCCATTTCCTGGACCCAGTGTAAAGTCCGAAAAGATTTCATTAGTTGCATTTAACAGGAAAGAATCATCTTGCATTTTTATATTTTTCCATGAGAAATCCCATGCACAGTTTTTTCCACCACTATGTTAAGAAAGAGAAATGACTGCTCCCAAGCATTAGGAAAAAGCTGGCGATGAAGACCAGAACTGTCACTGTATGGTATTACACCATTACCGGTGAGTCAGCAAAGTTGTAATAGAAGCATCAACAGGTTTAAATACAACTTCAATGACTATCAACTCTCAGCGTAGTGAAGGGATCCAATTCAATAGAATCCTAGTGCAAAACAAGACTCATATGACAAATATGGCTAGTATTTGTTAATCTTACTTCTTTCACAAGGTTTCATTGATGCCAACCCTGACATTCAATTATTCAAGTTTTATGATGCAATAACATATTTTCTAAAATGTGACCAAATTAAGCTAGACTAAAGGCTAAGACTACATCTGCCCTAATCTGTAGCAGCTGTGTATGGCACCTTATCAACCAAGTTTTTGCAGCCTTTACAGGTCGCATCTTCTGTAATGGCCATGATAGCTTGGTTAACATGGTGCTTTACACAGCTGCTACCAAAAATGACTGTTGCAGATAATCCTAGCTGTGAAAACCTATAAACTGACATTAAGACAGCATTGCATATAATATTTTAGTTAAATTACTAAGGTAAATAAAACTAAGGCTTTACATTGAAAGTTAAAAAAAGCTTAACATTTTAACTTCATTTTTTTAGACAGATATCGTGAATGGAATGATGGTATGCTCATTTGCTAAGAAATTGCGGGACTTTGCTTCAAACCTCAACTATATAAATTTTAGAAAAGAAACTACTAGATTTTTCGTGAAAATGTGTAGGCATGCACATATATATTCAGTCCTCTTTTGGTAAAAAAAAAACATGTAAAGGAGAATATTTGATTGAAAAGACAATAAAGATTGAGAAACATAAAAACTGTCAAACACAATACATTCAAGCCCGCTTATATCAAACCTGTTTATAACAAAGTTCCGGTTGAAGGCTATACCCCGTCAAAGAGAGGCTCAGAAAAACTGGTCCACATATAATGAAGTTCGATTATTACGAAGTAAATAAACGTCACTTCGTTATAAATGGGCTTCACCGTACATGTACTTGAAATCTATGTTACCTTGCCACTGCAAAAAGGGCTCGCACCATTTTCTCGCCTTCACCAATCCATTTGGAAGTGAGAGATGAGGCACTAATACTGAAGAATGTTGACTTAGACTGCGATGCAATACACTTCCCTGGCAGAGAAATTGACGGAAGAAACAGAATGAGAAAATGATATCATTAGCATGTGTGAACCAGCATTGTACCCGAATGAATAAATTACCGATTACCCTGAGATTACCAGCAGACACAAAATAAGCAATCAACAAAAGGGTAAATATAAAACTTGCCTATAAGTGTTTTTCCAGTTCCAGGGGGACCAAATAAAAGGATTCCTTTTGGGGGACCCCTCAGCCCAAAAAATATGTCAGGGCGTAAAAGTGGCCAAACGACTATTTCCTGAAAAGCAATGAAAGATATAACCAACAATTAGAGACAGAAAAGAGAATGCACATGTGTAAAACATTCTAAATTTTATCTTAAATAACACAACATTGTCATAGTAGAATAAAACAGAAATGTTTTACTGTTCTTGGACTTTTTTGTCCACTAAGAAAATGCAAAAAATACATTAATGTTAGAGTTCAAAACATAGCCATTTGAAAAGTGGTTACATAATAATCAGAAGAAATATTACAGCACATTCTATAAATTGTTACATTAATTTTATATTATAACCCTGCGTGGTTAAAAAGATGCCGAAAAAATCTTTTTTTAAACAACTTTAAATTGGAATCCTTAATATCAACGGGAATACTATTCCACAACCTGGATCTAGCAACACAGAACGATTTTTAACACGTAGTAGTCCTATACAGAAGAGCAATAACCTAAATAATCAGGAGCCATGTGGGTGGTAACATTGGACTTTTTTTCCTCTGGGAGGAAAAAAATTGCTTTAAATAACAAGGTTGCAGATTTTAAAAAGACCATGCATAAATGAACCAAGCAATTGTTTCATTCTGGCTTTGGCCCTCAGCTACAGCTAATCATTACCTCGAGTTCTGAAAACCAACAAAATGGAACTGAGGTCCTATTCCATTATTCCATGCATACAGTATTCAGGTGACCAATAGGCGCTTTGAGCACTCTAATTTGTTCAAAGTAAATGTGCTGGCCCACCAAGGCACTTGGAGAAGAAGACCAAGGAAGGATAACAGAGCCTCGCGGCCCCACCAGCAGGATGTCCGGACCGGCCAGTTGAGCACCGACAAGCGGTGAACTGACCGTCCAAGACACACCTCCAACTATGAGTTTTTTAACCGCAACAACTTTAATATACGCTATTGGAGCTGGAATTGGCCCTCAGCCTAGTAAAATAAGGGGAAATGTGATCATCTTTCTTATTAAAGTTAAGTTAAAAATAAACCATATACACATACATATTTAATAGATGTTCTAGTTTAACATTGAGCTCTTCAGTAAGATCATGGTATACATGGCAGCAATGATAAAAATAATGCACCAATCCAAGCATTGGTGTGATGGAGCCTTCTACTTCACTCTCCTAACAGCTAACCTCTTCACATTTACATAATTCTTCTCTTTAACATCCTTCACTATTCTTGCTCCATATCTCTCATTCAACACCTTCCTTTGCCATTCTTCCTGCTCAATTTTCCCATGGTGATTGTTTTTATCAGGCCATCATATCTATATATTCCTAATTAAGTTTCCCCATTTTCTCTTTTCAGCAGACTGCTATTTTCTCCCACTCATCTCAGGACTCCTATGTTTGTTACTCAGTCGATCCATTTTTATCTTCATCATTCTTCTAAAACCCTGCAATTAAAATGTTTCCAATCTTTTCGTCTCTGCTGCTGTTATCATCCATGCCTAATTGCTGTAAAGAAGCATGCTCCGGATATAAGTTCTAATGATGTGTTTCCTTTACATCCAAAGTTGCATTTGTAAGTAATTATTTTGTTATAATGCCCTCTTTGCCTAGGCTATTTTATTGACTATTTTAAAAAAATCAATACTTGCATAACTATGCATCACTAATTACTTTTCATATTAGCTTGATTTAGATACATGGCATATATGTATATGCCATTGGGTATATAAATTGGGTAAATATAAGGCCATATTAATTGGGTATTTCAGGTGTGTTCCTATGTAGGAACACACCTGAAATACCCAATTTGTGAAAATTCAAGGGTTTTCATCCATCCATGCAATTAAAGAACCATGACTTTTCCCAAATATAAAAAGTTTTCAGGAAAAAGTTTAATAACTATTTTTCCTATGAATATGTCTTCCTTGACAGACTTGACATATGAAATAATTTCACAGACTATTTTGATGAAATGGACTATAAATGAGTGAGGGGTGGGATAAAATAGATTATACATGACTATCTTATAACCTCACATGATGTAATACCTTATCAATAATCTTCTGCAAGGAGAAGATAAATTGGAATGAGACCCAATTATAATCCTCTGGAAAGGGTTGGTTCTCAGGTGTACTAAAGTACATCTGAGAGCAAAAGCTGATGACTATAGATCTGTGATGCATTGCAATGGAACAATTGGAATGGGCACATCTTATGGTTAGGGAAGGCCATGGAGTAAAACGATAACCAAAATGGTTTGAGGGAGGAGTAAGGATGATTGATTTTTCCCTTGTTTGCTGAGGCCATTATGATAGGAAGGGAACCTAGGAACAATGTTTATCCCACAGTAGCCCATCTACATATAGAATTAAAATTTCGCAGTTAGAGGGTTAATTTATCACTTACTTTCCTATGTATTACATCACAGACTACCTGTGCAATCAATATGACAGAAATTATGTCAGCTATTAGGGTTGATGATGCACATCTACATTTTACAGTGAGAGATACTGCAAGGCTGTGTGGCAGGGGGAGGTAGATCACCAGCCATGACCTTGAGTTTAGTCAAAATTCTTAAATCAATATTGATGGATGGTGTTATAATGTGTTAGAAAAGAAAGATAGGTACTTAGTTTGTGTTGTGGTCATGAATAGTGCATGGAATGAACGAATTCTTGTATTTCTCTGTCTGAAAACCGATTCCTCTCAATTTGTCACTTCCGTCTGTGCTGCTGATGTAGAGGGGGTAGAAAAATATCTGAAGTGTCAGAATCAAATGAACGTGATTTGAATTTTTCCATCCATGGATGACCAAAGTGAAGGATGTCATAATTATGTGTGATGTCCTCAAAAGAATTAAGAGACAAAATAAAAAAAAACAGTCAAAATAATTATGTAGTCATCACCTGAATGGTAGATTTGGCAAACTCCAATCCAGCTATATCACTCCAATTCACAGGTGTCCCATTATCGATAATTTCATTTTGAATGAGCTCTACCATTTTTGGGTCGATTCCTTTCAGCCTTTCATCTTCCAAAAAAGCAGGAGACTCTGAATGCCTGACCAATTTTTAAGAAGAAGGAAATCAAAATGTGTGCCGCAAATTCACTGAGTGGAATATAGGGATAAGATTGCCTTACCTGTTTGTATTGTGAGAATCTCTCCTGAAGAAACAGAAAAAAATAAATAATTAGTATGGCAAAATTATACCACAAGAAAATAGACATGAAAATAAAATATTTAATTTTCTAAGATTAAGAAAAAAATTACAATGCAAAACATTGCTCAATAAGTAACAGTCATTAGGGATATCCATTGGTTAATTGACCATCCCTGAATGCAATTAAACTTACTCTTGACCCGGTTCTCGACGTACAGGAAGAACAAAATCTTCATTCACAGCTGGCCTCCTTTTAGTTCCCAAATGCTTTTGAACCTTGAAGGACGCTTGTCTACCACTACCATTGTTATGTCCTCCTCGTGCCCATTTATTCTGATTCTGAACAGCCTGTTGAAAGAAAAGCAGAAAAATAAAATACGAATTTCCACTCAGTATCACATTATACCCAGGAAAATTAAAGAAAAATAAAGATATGGAATCCCGAAAATCATCAAGGGCTTAATTGAGAGGAAGTGTACAAAAATTTTTTTTTATTAACCCAATAGAAAACACAACAGGAATTAGTATTAGAAAATCAATGAAGATCAGGGCTAAATTTTTTGTTCAGTTTATATCTAAGTGCATTCAAAAAGAATGATTATTTTTATGCATTCAAAGGTCCGTTGAGGAGAGCACAAGTTAGCATATTTTCCAATGTGAGAACTATCCAGTGCCATGGATGAAACTCCAATCCCTGATTTGCTAACGCAGCCACCATAGTATCCAACCCAGATGTGGGACTGGTTGGTGAGGATACAGCTAACCAAATATTAAGCCAACATGAGACAAATTTACATATTAGGTGAGCAGTTTCTTTCCCCATCAGTGCCTGTGATTTTGTGGAAAGGTCTGGTATCCAGAAAATAGTCAAGTTTGGGATTCACTAGACATGCCCAAAGGAGCCTCTTAAGGACCTTTAGTTGGTGGCTCAAAACCAAGCCACCATCATGCCATTAAAACATAACATGCAGCATTTTGATAAAAAATTATTTTGCAGACCACACAGAAATGTTCAATGCCTACTTGGAGGAAGTGACCAAAGAAGCAGAAGCAAAAGGACTGGAGCAAATCAAAATGTTGGAGAAGAAATCAACATGCTCCATTTTGCAGATGATATGGTGACCATAGCAAAAAGCTAGAATGTCCTACAGAGCTCCCCAAGGGGAATCAAGAGAGGGATTTAAGAAAATAATATAAAAATTAATAAGAAGAAAATTGAGATACTAGCATGAGGAAGAGAGAAAATTAAAGCAATGTGCTCCTCGATGGTAAGACTTGGGATCAGCACTACTTGGGATGGAAGATGCATGATAGCTATCTAGATATCAAACTAAGGATACCTAACTAAAACTAAGGAGGCATTCACGTTTAAGAGATAGCTTCCATGCTCAAAGAACATATACTGCATGAGTCAAGGAAGGAATATAAGCTCAATTGTTGAAGTCTCAACTACGTGGAAATTCATTTTCAATTAAGAAAAGGTACAATGTTTTTTTCCACTAAAATATTTATTGGTACAAGCCAGCTTTCAAAGCTACGGCGTCATCTTCAGGTACAAAGAGTGTAATACACGGTAGTTGTATTTATACCAATGCGGAGATATGGGGTAGGGGGGGGTGAGGTGGGGGAGAGATGTGGAGGGGGAGCTCTAAGTTAGTCACAACAAGGGCAAGGGGGGGGGGGGGGGGAGGGGGGGTTGGTTTGAGGAGGAGGGGGGGGGATAGGGGATGGTGCCGTGTTGTCGGTGCGAGGTTACATGGCATGGGACCTGAGGTTGTCGTTGGGGGGGGGTCAGGTGAGGGAAATGGAAGCTTAAGGGAGAGGTGATAGTCTTTTGAACACAATGCCATTGAGTAGACCCCCTCTGTTGACATTCCTTCTAATCTCCATCTCCTCCCATTTGTCCATTTTCTTCCCTTTTTTGGTGGAGTGTAATAACTCCGGGGTGAAGTCACTCCGGTGGTCTTCCTCCCACAGGTGCTTGGCGAAGTTGGATTTTTCCATGTCACCTAAATGAAAACACCTTTTGTGCTCCTCCGCTCTCGTTAGCAATGCCCTCCCCGTTTGTCCAATGTAATTCGAATTGCAATCGTTGCATTGCAGAGTTGGGTAAAAGAGGACTACAGGAAGTGGCAAGAGAACTTCTTGGAATGAGAAAAGTTGTCAAGAAAAATCCATGGATTATGGAAGAATTCTTAGACCTGATTGAAGAAAGTAACAGAATGCAAAACTGAAGAAGGATAACTTTGCTGCAAAGTAATAAGGAACGAAACAAGTCACCAAGTGAGGAAAGCTAGAGAAATGTCAGTTAAGAATCTATTTGAAGATGTACATAACAACCTTGCACTAGGAAAGGTGGAAGCTGCCTATAGGATAGTGAGGAACCACTTCAAGGTTATTGTTTGCAAGATGCAATGCCATAAATGACAAGAATGGAGAACTTTTAATTGAAAATGAAGGCAAAGTGAAGAGATGGCCAGAATACCTAGAAGAGTTATACAATGGGAGAAATCTCATCACAAAAGTGATCGAAGAGGAAAGCAAAGTCGAAAAGTATGATATGGGAGCATCAATATTAAGATCGGAATTTGATGCAGCAGTAGAGGACCTTCGCATGAATAAGGCTTCTGGAATTGATGAAGAAGACTGGAAAACTTAATCGACCATAACATGATGGTCTGATGAAGACAGTTGTCGAAGGAGAAGTAAATGGGAAAAACAGCAAAGGAAGGCATTTATGAAATACATATATAGATCAAGTGATGAAGGACGTGAAAGAGAGTAAATGTGTAAATAGGAAGAGGTTAGCTGATAAGAGAATTGAGACAAGAACTGTGTCAAACCAATCCCAGGATTGTTGACTGATGATGCTGATGGAAGCTAATTTCTTCTAATAGCCTATATTTTGCTCTCCATGAAATAAACATGCGTTCTAAATTCTTCTATGAGGCAATGAATAGTCACACTGAATTTCCAGATTCAACCACTACATAAGGATGATACCATATAATATTTAATTTCTTTCCAAATGTATTCATTATTCTTATTCAAAATACAAGATTAACTTATCCAAAGAATGAAAAACAGGATTTGTCAGCATTTATCTCAACATAATTCTTCATCAATACCACAAAACCATAGGGATTTAAATACTCACTAATTCCTCTCTAGCAGTCTTGAAGTTCCATGGTGGTGCTCCTGAAGCATTCTTATTGCACGATGGTTGATTTAAGTCAGTTTTGGTCCCTAGTGGATTATTTAAGTTCTGGAATTTGTTTGAATTAGTGTGCTGAGAAGGCAGATAATCATCATTTTTCCTAACAGCTTTTGACTGCTGAACTTCATTTACAACATGTATGTTTGATGAAGAGGAACTTTTTTTGGGAGCAAAATAGCTTGGCCATTTTGTAGATGCTGTAATATAAATTGATCTATGAGTGAACTAATATTTGAAGGCAAAATGGAGGAAATACATGAATTTGAATGCTTAGCCAAATTTATTTTGACCTTGGATTCAAGAACAGTCAAGCCCATTTATAACGAAGTTAAGGGGGCCGAATATTTACTTCGTAATAACCGAACTTCGTAATATGTGGACCAGTTTTGCCGAGCCTCTCTTTGATGGGAAATATCTTTCACTTCATTATAAACGGGTCTGATATAAGTGGGCTTGACTGTATATGCTGTAAACAAATTAGAATCCATTTGCTCTTCCAGATCATGTATTATACACATCAGATTATGTATTTGAAAATATTTTGAGCGAGGAGAATCACATAAATATCTGCAATTCATCATAAATCAGCTTCATTCAGCATTTTAGGGAACCAAAATTGGTGCCACAAATCAGCAGAAGCCAACCTGAGATGAAGGATATAATACTGTGCAGAAAGGTGGCAACTTACAGGTTATGACTTGAATTCTGCCTTAGGCATGGATATTTCGTTTGTCAAACAAATGCATTGAAGCTTAAGTTAAACATGGGATATAACCTTGACTATTGGAGTAGCTAAAAATCCTACTACTATTAATTGTGAGTAAAATCATAAATGTACTCAAGTTTTATACAGTAAAAAACTAAGAGGACAGAAAAAATAATAATTATATTTTACCAAAAGATGAATCAGGAACAGCATGATTTTTTTGGTTGAGCGATCCATTTGAAATTCCTTGTCCACTCAAGAATGTCTCCCCTAAATCAAAAGAGACACTTGAACTTGGTTTGGCATATGGGTTTGTGATAACTTGCTCACTATTTTTCACATTTATCTGGGATGTATCAAACAGCTGTGCCAGGTCATCACTTGAAAAACTGTTGCACTTGCACTCCAATTTTTCCTTCAATTGTTTTGGTAATTCTAAGTCCCCCTTGAGAGAACTTTGCCACTGTGAGCACTCTGCAAAATAAAATTTCCAAGGAAAGCAATTTTGTTTGGACATGGAAACCACAAACTGTGCACCAATTTCAAGAAAACTGTAAAAATTTAATTGTCAATGACATCTCACTTACCATTCTTACAGTTGAAAACCAAAGCTAAAGAAGATGCTGAATAGTTGTCCACATTTCCTGTACCTCTGCTGTCCACTAAAGCTGAATATAGATCAAGATTTTCTTCTAGTACTGCTGTAGACAGCTCATTGTCTTGACTAAAGCATGAGATGATAAATGAGTATTAAGGAATTATGCGGATAACAATTATTTATAGTAGACATTCTAACAGCTGGATCTTTTTCACATACCACTGTAGTACTATTTTTGCCACTTATGAACATTCCTTTCACAATTCTATATCCCCTTTTTCGTTCATTATTCTCTACCTACTTCCATCCCAACCAAAAAGCCTTCCACAGTATTATACACAGGGTGTCCAGCAGCGGGGAATTTGGAAATTCCCTGAGATTTCAAGGTTTTCCAGACATAAGTTTTATTTTTCCACAGGAAATATAGATTTTTCCCATTAAATATAAGAGAACGTTGGGTATATTTTTGTGTGATTAAACGTAAGTATTAGAGTTAATCTTGCATTTTGGACAAAATAAACAAAATCCTGGGTGTTGGAGGAAAATAAAAAATTTAACATCATAAAACACTTTCATTTAGTTTGTGAGAAAATCACATCACCTTCTTAGAGTTAAACATTATCATGCTGGTTCTCGGGAACAAGGTTACATTACAACCAGACTTTGCTATGAATAGCATTGATAGAAAATGATCACGGGAATCGGGTTGGTGTGGTGGCTAGAGTAGTGGCCTCCCATCCTTAGGGCCCGGATTCGATTCCCGGCAGTGACGGATATTTCAGTGGAAAACCAGTCCCCACTTGAGTGCCTAGTGGAGGGCATTTCAAATTCAGTACTCTGTCCGTCAGATGGATTGTTAAGCCGTGGTTCCCTTTCGTAAAGAGTAGGCTAATGCTGATGCCAGGTTTCTCTCCGCCCTTCCTCTGTTCCCTAAAAACTCCTATCATTCCTAGATGGCGCAAATGACCTCAGCTGTCGGTCACCTCCCTGAATAACCAACCAACCAACAAAATGATCAATAACTTAAAAAACTAAAGGAATTGACTTTTTGCCCAGGGTAATTGTCTAAAAAGCAAACGAAACAAACATTCCAGTCGCATAGAATACGTTCATATAAGTTGCATCAAAATTTGATCACAAACCTTTCTTTGCATTAAACGTATCATGTTGGAGTTCAGATACAAGATTACATCAGACCCAAATAATAACTTGTTTGGGAGGGTAAAAGGAAATTAAAACTACAACGACATACAAAACATTCATGTAATTTGTGACAAAACCAGATAACAAAGTGTCTCGAATGTATTTGAGAGCTATCTTGGTTGCATATCCAACATTAAGATCTTTTGTGGGGATCAGATTTTCAGCTTTACTCAAATCAATATGCTTCACATTTCCAGATGCCAAAACCTCCAGCTTTACCAATCTAGACATCACAGTTTTCAAAAATTCAGTGATTGCTGAAAACAGGAACCGAGCCATAGGCTTGTTGGATTGAAATTCCATCAAAAATGGTTTCAGCTTCGCTGCAGCTGTGGCAAAGGAAGCCAGTTTAGGACCCAACATTTTGTCTTGGATGGTGAACTTTATTAATCTGAAACTGTGACACATAGGCTCACATTTCTTGCCCTTATGATCGCTTTTCTTTTAAACTTGAAACTCTTGACATGATTTGGAAAGGGCTGAAGAATATTGAGGGCTCTGAGCGCAACATTTTCACTGTCTAAACACCTAACTGCACAAACTTCATTAGGAGATGGTCACAAAAAGTGATTTGTTTGAAGTTAGGTCTACGGGTTGGAGAATATGAAAATAAATTTAACAAAGCACGAAGGGACGGAACGATATCCCATCCAGTTTCCTTCATACCAGCTTTAAATACACAATTGATGGTGTGTAGTCCACTGCTGCCTTAATCTAATATCTGGGGACCATCCGTATGCCCTTCAAAGAGGAATGTGGGAGACTTTGGTTCTTTCAAAAATGTGACATTTAGATCTTGGACCAACCATTGAAACTTGAAGGACTTTCTTGAGTTCTTTCCTTGTCAGAGCTTCTTTGAAAGATCCTAGGAGATCAATGGCAGTAGCGTTCCCCAAAAATACTTAGGTAAGGCACGCATACAAACTACATTCAGCCTATCGTCCTAGTAGCAAACACTAACATCCATTTGCTGTTTATTAGCAATCTTATTGAGGCTTTCATCAAAACAGAGATCATGAAAAACTATTTTGTTTTTGTTGTTGCTGTTGAAAGCCGTTGCGACGGGCCGAAAGCACTTGGGTGCTTCGGCGAGAAATGACATGACCACTAAGAACAGTTGTCGAGAGAAAAGGGAACGGGAAGAATGGAAAAGGCAGGCCTTGTCTGAGATGCATGGAACAGGTTGTGAAGAATGTAAAAGAGAAGAATCACGTCAATATGAAGAGGTTGGCCGATAGAAGAATCAAGTGAAGGTCTGCGTCAAATATGGAGAAATCATTGCACTCGGTGATTGCAGGAATGCTAAATGCGACAAAGGAAGGGAAATTGGACTTCGCAACTTGCCAATAAAGGCACTTTTTTAGGCTGCTGATTTATTTACTGAGACCACAAAGTATATACAGAAAAAAGATTGAACCTACTCTCAGTCATTACAGGAATGCAAAATGTGAAAACACAGGAGAAATTTGACTATGCAACTTGCCGAAAATGGCACATTACTTCCGTCGCTGTTTTACATATTGACACCACAAAAAATTCCAGAGTCAATTACTTATTTCCCTGATATTTCCTGTGAAAATAAAATTCCCTGAGAATTCCCGGTTCTCCCGGATTTCCAGAGTGCTGGACACCCTGATACACTCAACAATGCCCAATGCTCAAAATTAAAAGAGGAAAAAAAATTAAGTTAAGAATGTAGAAGCCTCGACAGGAGGTTAAATGTAAGAAAACCAGAAGTCAACAGGTGAGATTCTAACCAAGAAAATTGAGAATTGAAATTCAACTCTGAATTTGTAAAGCATCTAGCAATGAAATGTAATCATTTGGCTGCCTGGCTTACTATAGTAATTATTATTACAATGCTTAGTCATTGGCATAGATAGCTGCTTCAATTACCACACCTCCCACTTTTATGCCTACATTGAACTGTCACACCTCTTTAGTCATTTCCTCAGCAAGTATATTAAAGATAACTGGGGACAATGGGCAACCCTTCCTGACTCCCTGCCCTGCTCTTGCCCAACCAAATTCACATCTACATTCCTTACCTGGGCAAAATGCATCATGTATAGGTTCCCAATAAGGCATCTATCCCTCCAGCCAATACCCTTATCAAATACATTATTAATTGAAATAGTTATGCCCCTCTTGCCCTCCTTTCTCATGAATGTATTGATATTGAAATAAATTCTCGAGCTTGACTATGGAGCACATTGGGGCAAGGGCTTAGCCAAGTTGATACACCGGTTCCCGTCAGATCACCGAAGTTAAGCAACGTTGGGCCCGGACGGAGGTTGGATGGGTAGCCCCTCCATACCTCTACCGTGGTGCTCTTGTCCCCTGTCTGCAAGGGCAGTCTGCAAGTGGCGGGCAGGTTAAATGTGGGTTGGCACAATGGATCTAAAGAGGTCTAAGTGCCAGGGGGGCTCTAGAAGGCCCCCGCCCACCCCTCCAATTTACATTTTTTTTTATGGAGCACATTTATGCTCTCAATTTTGGATTATCCAGAATCCATAATTAATGAAGAATAAGGTTTATGAATTCCAAGTGAAAATTACATAAAAATGAAAGAATGAAAACAATGTGGAAAATAAAGAGTAAATGAATGAGAGAAGGTTCCATGTAAAAGTGAAACTAAGAAGGTGGAAGAGTTCAAGTGAGAACTGTTCAGTAATGGCGAGGATTAGAACTGCAGGGCCCATGAGCCCAAACAAAACAAGGTAGTCATGCAAAGCAGTAGGCAAACGGTATACTAAGAGGGTATTCTTGCTGGTTTAAGTTCATTGAATAGATGTTATGTGAAAAGTCATGTGGCCCCTGCATCAACAATTCAGTCACAGGTAAGGGAGTGACAGGCTGAAGGTGGTGCCAAGTGATGCTGGCAGAAGGGACACATAATTAATACTCTCCCACCCATAATGGATATTTTTTACAAGATAGACTCCTCCAGGCCCAAAATCACATTCTGCACGTCTGTAATGAACTTCCATGAGAACTATACTGTAATTGCTGCTTAATAAATAACATATTTGTAGTACCAGAGATATACGAGGAATGATATCTTAACAAAACTAAAGTAATGAGACTGTCAGGGAAAAAGAATTGAAATTATGCATGGAAGTTGATGATGAATTGGTACTCGTGGAGCATTCTATGTTGGTATGGAGTGATGGTGAGGTACTATTTAGGATATTAGGAGAATAACTCCATGCATATGGGCTAGACATCCACTAACAGGATAGAATTCACAACAGGAATCCTTGCAGCGATGGTTTTAGATAGGTCTATCTGATCTATATTAGACCGAAGGCGTCTGAGATGTGTACGTTTAGAGGAGAATTGAAGAAATACGATTACCAAAACGGAAAAAAAATGATTGTTCCCTCAGAAGAATTTGTATTGAGATAGGAAATTGTGTGGTACAAAAATATTTCGTTAGTCACTAATATTCCTCTCCAGATCAGCACCATTAGATGTAATGTTACAAATATCTAAAATTGGCAAATGTCTGGGCGATACAACAAACATTCGACAACACTCAGCAGAAAAAAAATCAAAAAAGTTGCATTGAAGCTCTTGATGCAAACGATCAAGTTGTGTTATCAAATATGACATGACCGTAGAATGCAGCCCTTCAAAAAAAGAAAACCCTTCATAATACGGCAGATAAAATATATCATTAATGACACTTTGAGGAAGGTAGAAGAATATATCCTTCTCGGATGTGTTTGCAAAATAACACTGGTGGAAGTACGACAGAAAAGTACCCTTTATCTTAATAGTCTCTCCTATTCCAAGATAGTATTTGAAGGCCAATGAACGTGGGAAAAATTCTTTCTTTACAGCCATCAGACATTACTAACAAATTTTAATAACGATTTCCACATCTCTTGGCAGACAATAAATTAGTATTATTGTGATTTAAAGAAAGCATAGCTTACCACTCAAAAGAAGCTTTAAATGCCAAGGCTGCACATTTTCTCTTAATGCTAGCACTATTAAAAGGGTCATCACCTTTATCCTGAAAGAGAAGTGATTGATAAAAATGAAGAAAGTTAGATAGGTTTCTCTCGTCCATTCCAAATCCTTGGCGCCGAACTTGGTGCTAGATGCGCAACGTAATCTTATGATGTTATCATTCTATTAACGTTCTTCTTTTGTTATTAATTTCCATTTCCAACTGTACAAAAATATTATTCCGGTTAATGAGTTTGTAAGTTATCTTCCAATGGTGTCTTATTTAACTCCTTGTGTGGCCATGTGTGGAACTTCTACAATTATATGATCTTATTTGTCGCTTGGCTAGAGATTTTTTTGTCCACTACTTCAAGAAGCGTTGTGATTAACCTTTGGCATTGCGTTTTGTATCGTAGCGCAGTCCGTTGCGGGCGAGAATCGGGTGATCACTCACCGCTCAGCTGTCATTGAATGATGTGTACCCGGTTAGTTTCATTGTGGTTAAGTTAAGCTGTTTGTAGCTCTAGTGTCTGCTTCTACCTGTGTAAGGATATTATATAGTCCAGCAACATAAAAATAATACCTTATACAAAAGCTGACCTATTGCTTGAACGGTAAAACTTTCAAAATGACTCTCCTAAGAACCGTCTTCGTGATCAATTGCAGTATTACTCCTCTTGGCCGGATGTCAGTTCAAAGATCTGTAACGGTAAGTTATACTTTAAAATAGTATTTAATCGAAATGTTTTATGTACTCGACTGTCATTGCCATTGTCGAGAAGTCGACATCATATTTATGCTAATGTACATCTCATTTACCGCCGTTTAACGTAATCAATAAATGGCATAAGTTTAAATGGAATTTTCTTTCCCCATAGCCTTGTAAAACTATTGCTGCACCTCGCCCGGCTTGTGCATTTTTTCCATCATGGACTCCGCTGAGAAATTATTCCGTGAGCCACTTGACCAAAGCGATGGACTTAATCACCCCAGGAAAAGAAAAAGTTGGACTTGTTGCTGAAAAAAGTGAGAAAGAGCCCAAATTTGGGTTACAGCGGAAGTTGATTTTAGCTAACCCCCCGCCGGGAAAATCCCTAGTGGTTCTTCTGCCCTGGATGCTGAGTCGTCCGAAGCACGTCCATAAATTCGCAAAACTATACCTCGATTATGGTTTTGACGTCCTGACTGTTAGATTAACACCGTGGCAATTACTGTGGCCCGTTAAAGGAAGCCAGGTATGTTATTGCTGTAAAGCTTGTACTTAGTAATAATAGATTAACTTAACTAATGGTGCTGGATTTTTTAAGAAGGCCAACTCGCGTAATTTCATTTTGTCAATATTGCCGCGTAGTTGCCTCCTTACTCTTCTCTGGTGATGTTAGCCGTTATCAAGGCCGTGTGCTAGGCATGAATAGGAGTGCAGCGGTGCAGTCCGAGCGTAGATGCATATAACGGAACTGGATGGCCTTGAAGTTTAGAACGCCATGTACATTCTAAGCTCTTGTTGTTTATATTGGGTGATGTCGCTACTTTTTCTTTTTTTATAGATCGTAGCGGGGGAGTTGGTAAGCTTTCTGCACCACAACCAGGGTTATAGTACCCTTTTTTTACACGGATTCTCCATCGGAGGATACTTATGGGGTGAAGCCTTAGGTCATATTGTTAATGACAAAGAAGGACGCTACAAGCCTATTTTGGACCGTATTGTGGGCCACGTTTGGGATAGTGCAGCAGACTTACAAGACATTCCAATTGGTTTTTCACGTGCCATGTTTCCCACAAATGCTGTTCTGCGATCAGGGCTGGAAAGATATACTAGGTTGGTATTTATAAATTATTTTTGTTTGTTACTATTTAACATTCACAATTCTTTTTAACAGTTTTACGCGTATGTGTTTTAATAGTTGTTGAGGTCGTAGAAATCACTCTAAAGAGGCTTTTGAGATCTTCAACATTTCATGTTTTTTAACACACAACATAGATCGCCAGTGACGAGTACATACAGTATTTATACCCCAACGTATGTAGTCTTATAGCTTGTTGTGGTCACCTGTCTTTGGTTGATATTTCGTAGGCGTTGTTTTAAACTAATGGGAAATGTATTAGATAATATTTATTCATTTAATGCATTTTTCATATTCATTAATGATGCATTTTCTTAACTCGGCTTCTGGAAAGTTCCCTTGCTTTTAAGAGATTAAATCACTTAATGTTATCTGAGAAGCTACTATCATGGTGTATCAAATAAAAAGTTTCGCCAGACAATGTACCAATCAGTCTTTTAGCATGGCTTTTATATAGTATCTCCCAAGGCATATGAGCAGCTGTTTTCTCAGCTCCAAAGCCATTTGTTGCTCTCATTAGATGTTTGTTATTCAAAATGGAATTGAAAATTTAGCAGCTAATTAAGTTGATTACTTAATTAGCTGTTGGTCAGAAATTTGTAGCTGTTAAACTATAGTATATATATATATAGAATAAAATATAGTTTCTCGCTTGATTAATACATAGAGTTATGTCTATTTCAATGATGTTAATGCTTCATATGTATCATATTTTTATGCTTAACACTTTCGCTGCGGAGGACGCACCTGTGCATCCCCTATTCATGAAAAAAAAATTACTGCTGCTCACGGCAAACATACTTCATTCTTGGGGCCCGCAGTGAAAGTGTTAACGCACAAGGTATTGTATGAAAAACCGCAAGTTGGTTGAAAATGAACATACACCATGCAGTATGTTTGAAAGGTATGAGAGGCAAGTCAAATGTAATGTCAAAGCTAAGCTATAAGTATTACTGTAATATTGTGGGTGCATGTCAACTATAAATAAATATGCCAATTGTAATTTTGATGTGACGGGTGGTGGATTCTCTTCCCACAGGAGCTATGATGTTTTATTATCTATTTGTTCTTTTTAAGGTACCACCTGAAAACATTCCATGACGCAGCCACAAGTCATTATATTCGTTCTAGTCAAATGTTTCACAATGCTCTTGTGCGATCCCCCGCACTTCTCCTATTTTCTAAGGCTGATCCGGTTGGAACTGTTGAGAGCAATATGAGTGTGAAAATGGATTGGCAGGCTTTGGGTGTCAAGGTAAGGTATTTTTTTGGAAATGTTTTTTCAAAGGTGCACCTCCATGGCCTAAATGCTGTAATAGCCATGGAGATGTTGCTCATGCATTGATGCGAAGTGTTGCTAAAGCCTATAAAATTCGGTATTTTGTGATATGTTTTAACCGGAAATTAGTAATGTAGTCGGGATATATATTAGTAGACATTTAGATGGCTCAAAATATTATTTGGGGAGATGTATGTTGTTCCTGTGGAAGAATCGGGGAGAATAGTTTGTTAATCAATTTGATGACTTCAGATCCAGTTAGTGTTAGTTCCTCGAAGAAAAATCCATAGCACTCGTAGGACGTTAATCTACGATATATTCCACTCGGCACTGTGAACACCCGCTTGTGACTATTTCGGCCGCCATCGTGCTTCATATTTTTTCCTTTCCCTGTCCTACCGCAAACCAGCATCCAGTGCCGCTTTCAGTGATCGAGGTATTCGCATGCGCAGGATCTGCCAGTTTCGGAATTCCTGCTGGTTGCTCCCTTTTGCGGACTGAATGAGAATGCAATGAAATCGCGTCGGACATTTGGCGGGCCAAAAAAATATCGTGAATAATAAAAGAAGTGCGCGATGATAAATTGAATCCTGTGTCGAGAAGTTCGCCCCGTTTTGGTCCGTTATTTGGTCGGTTCTTCGAGATTAGTGCTTTGATCTAGGCCCATTTATATAGACTAACACACACGGCTTCTTCCTTTACCTTTCGAACGCAGTGTCGTAAGTGCAGCTTTTGTGGCCCGAGATGGAGATCACTTTCAAATTCGTGTTCCGCGCAACGTAATCACACAGGTAGTATATGTACCTGAAATCTCATAAGGAATATCTTGGGCATAACACGTTTGATTAGTACCATGAAGATATTTTCCTGCTACTGATTCTTGTATGTTGGGTCGGAAGGAATTGCCCAATGTGTGAGGGTCGTGGTCAACAGACAGCCATGATGCGCCAACAAAATTTTACTTTGTGATGCCGAATGACCAACCTGCTAATTTTTTTAAATATTGGGCGTAGCCATAACTCGTAAATTGGTTTCGTAAGCCACGATTGAAATACATTTTCGACGCATATCAATAGGGCCCATAAATTAAATAACGCCAAAGGGGTAGAGGGGTCGGGCCCACTTACTTACTTAATACTTATTGAGCTCAACCCTCACAATTGAAAACGACCTTTAGGTTGACCAATGTAGTCATGCGTTTTCATGGTATTGCGTTTTCATCCTTTTGCATTATAGCGGAAGTGGACGCTTATATTCGTCGGGCGATGATTGAACTTGCGGATAGATGTATAGTCTCCGGATCCTTTTGTTGCAGTTCCCAGAAGTAGTTAGTTTTGTTTGGGTTATTATTTCATTTACGAAACACAATTGTTTCCTCGAGTGCAAATTATAATGAGCATGCCTCCAATGAGTGACGCTACGTCAGCTGTTTATTGTCATTTTCGCACCAGGACGTTTTTCATGACCAACTACTTTATTTCCGGATTCCCTTGCAGCCGCGTTATTGTAGTAAATACGCGAAGGAAAGGCTCTACTCTACTAAGGCTCTACTCAAAGGCTCTCGTGAGACACATGAAAACTTTTTTAAACATGCACAGCACTATTCGCCGGAGAAGAATCTCACCTTATGAACATTTTCCATACAATGATCATGATTTTTGTGATGAATACGATAAAATATGGTAATCGAGTGGTGCGGTTGTATCTTTTCTTGGCGTTTGTGAGTAGGGACGTATTCTCTTATAGTCTCATATAGTCGTCAGGAGTATTAGTTTGAATTATTACGTAATAATGCTGGTGTTGCCGCTAAATATCATCCTGACTTGACGATCTTTAGCTTGGATCTGCATTGGTGTGAAAATGTACTGTGAAAATGGTCGAACATATCGGCTTCAACTCCGTAACGGCATCGCATCTCGTTGTTTCATCATTCGTCCCCCTCTCGAAGCCTTCCGTGACTCCAATTTCCGGAGCTGGGTGGAGGAGGAAGTGGACCAAATCCTTGCGGTTCGTCGTAGAATGGGAAAACATCTTACCCACTTGAGAGTAGAATATCGTACCGTCCAGGTTTGGCTGCCTAGCCAAATCATTCTGCTCTCTGGCTTCGCGATTTGGCTCGTTTTCCTTGGTTTTGGCTGAGGCTGGATTGGCGTTGGATCTCAGGTGCATTCCGATACTCAGGGACCAAGGTTTAATCGTTGCGTTCAATTTCGGCACGGGGAATTCTCCGAAAGCGTTCGGATCTAAGTTGATCTCCGGGAATATTTTGAGTCGCTAAGGTCAGGAAAGGCGAGTGACAGTCGCACGCTAACGCTTGTTGTCGATTCATCCTTGAATAATTAGAGAAATTGAATGTATTTCTCATGAAACTTTGAAGGTACCTTCAAATTAGTAAAATGACTACCTCGAAGCCAAAAGAAGAAAAGTGATTGACTCACGATCAGACGTGGCGTTACGGAAAGGCTTCGCGGTGAAAAATACCGGCACATCGTACCTTTCCCGGTGAAATACTTGGTGTCTAAATTAAGTATTGAGACTGGATGTACCGTTTGATCTGGCAACATTGGGGACGCGGGACTTAGAGGGAGTCATTTTGTTGTCCGTAGCGATTTTTTTTCGTGAAATAGTTTTGTCTAGTGTGTTTTAAAATTGAGTGCTATTAATTTCGAGTAACTGCTGTCAGTAGATTCTAATCGCGAACCTTGTTCTTTGTGGAGGAGCGTCATCAATGACCTGATGATGGTCTAACAGCCGAAACCGGTCGTATGTGTCATTAAACTGTGGAAGTCACAAAAGTGTTTGTATTTGTTTCAACTGCTATCCGGTATTGCTTCAGACTTGGGCACATTGCAATGGACACTTTTGCAAATTTTCAGCATGCTTATGGAGACAATGTTTTGTCTAAGCCCCAGGTTTTTCGGTGGTTTAAAAGCATTTTCAGAAGGAAGAGTCAATTGAAGATGAAAGACGCAGCGGAAGGCCTTCTTCTCCAAGAACCTATGAAAATGTTGACAGAATCCGGGATCTTGTGCGTTCAGATCGTCGGTTGACGATCAGAATGATCGGGGAAGAGTTTAAATTGACTCGCACCACCATTCATCAGATTTGAACAATGAATTAAGGGTGAGAAAAAGCTGCGCAAAAAGGTTCCAAAAACCTTAAGGAGGACCTTAGGAGGGAAAACTGCCCTAACATTTTGGAATCGATTGAAAATGATTCCCATTTTCTGGAACATGTCATTACGTGCGACGAGTCTTGGTCTTGTTCTTTGTTGTTTGACTACGACCTGGAAACCAAGTGCCTGAGCATGGAATGGCACACTTCAACCTCTCCAAGGCCCAAGAAAGCGAGAATAAGCAAGTTGAAGATAAAATCCATTCTGATTTACTTTTTTTATAGCCAGAGCATTGTCCACAAAGAGTTTGTTCCCCAAGGCCAAACAGTGAATCAAAACTTTTACCGAGAGGTTCTTGAAAAACTTCGAAAAAGGGTTATGCTTGTGAGGCCAAACACCAAGAGCAATTGTTTGTTGCATCACGAAAATGCGCATTGCCACCCAGCAATTTGAGTAAATGAGTTTTTGGCCAGTTAAAACATTCCTGTGGCTCCTCAGCCTCCTTATTCGCCTGACTTCAGTCCTTGTGACTTTTTCCTCTTCGCGAGATTGGATACTCGCCTCAAGGGTAGTCATTTTGGGACACTCGAAAACATTCAAGCGGCTGTAACTGACCAGCTGCAGGCTATTCCAGTGTGCGAGTTACAGCTCTGCTATGAGAATTGGAAGAACTGTCTCTAGAGATGTATGGCTCCCCAAGGAAGTTATTTTCAGGGAGACAGTACTGAATTGCAATTCTATTTAAAACATTGAAAAAAAATCAGTCTCATCACTTAATTTACACACCACGTATTTTGATTGCCAACTACTTTCGCCTCATCTCCATCCCCAGGTACAAAGGTTCCTCCCACGGCAATGAGATCGGTAACGCCCTGACCTGACAAAGGTCATGGGTTCGAATCCCGCGTCGGCATGGGTGTTGTTTGCCTTAGGATTAAGCTAGGTTAAACAGTGTGATGTAATCTTACTTTTGGAGTACCTAATAACTCAATGCTGCCATTACTAAATTAAAGGTAACGTCATTTTTCCTACCATATGTATTTTTCCAGCATCATTCCGACGTACCCCATGCTTCTCTCCCCTTTTTACATAGTCAATTGTACCTCGATGCCCGTGTGTGGAAACGAAGGAAGAAGTGGAGGTTAGGAATAGGCTGTTAAAAGTACCTTTGACGTAAGAATTGATGTAATATACTCGAGAATGTCGATGATGCGGAACTCGTTGTGCTGAAAAATTCTACAGTGGGAACTAGGCTCTGTTGTTCTTATTATCTTTGTAGCAAGGAAGGAAACCGTAATGATGTGAGATAGCAAGGGTACCAGCTATCCACCCTTAGGGCAGGGTTCGAAATGTAGTATATGTCCCATTCGGACCAGCCGGCCTTGGAAGCCAAGCGCCTGGCTACCCAAATATCGCGATTTCGAATCTCGCCTGGGTAATGGAAATTGTGTTCGTCTTAGGATTAGATTTGTTTAAGTACTGCGGTATAACCGTTAACTTAAATCTTCTGCTGCGAAATTTCATCGGAAAATTTACTCTGATGCCGTGAGGCAAACATTACAATGTCAGTGCCCAGTCCGTCGGATGGGTTGATCTTTAGGGCCCCTAAGGATCAACGGCCAAGGATTTCGTGTATGTCGACACCGAATTTCTCTCACCTCTTTTCCTTTCCCATCCTTAAACCTTTTTGTCCCGCGCAGAGGCGCCTTTAAGCGCTTGAAACAGGCTTAAGACTCTGATGGGATGCCTCAATGACGCACGTCGGGTGCATCCTCGTCAGGGCGGACGAGAGAAATAGAGCTTTGTGTAAAATTTTGAAATTTGAGTCCGCTGCGATATGAATGAGTCATTTTCATTTCTACTCGCCCGACATTCCTAGATGTGCTTCAGCAGTTTCCATTCAAGAAATACGATTTGCTTTGACCTTGTAGACTTATTCTGGATTTCTGCGTGACGTAGCTGAATCATATTCAGTGGAAAGAAGCAAGTGAACTGTGTTCCCCTCGACATGTTCAGTAACGTACCCACAAGGTACGTGCGCTGTGGAAACTTTTTAAAAGTCTCTTTAAATCTAAGATTTCATGTTACATGAGCTATTGTAGATGTTTTTAGGACAAGAGTTATTCAGAGATTCGGTGCTTCCTTATTCTTCCATCTTACTTAAGGCACTTGTTTGTTTTGTTTCAAGCCTGCCTCTATATCGTTCCGTGTTTATAAATACCATTTTAACGCTCCTGAAAATTAAGATTTTGAGTCAGACATTTTTAATTTCAGCTGTAACCTGGGTGATAAAATTTAAGGTAGGAGATGGCAGTGAAGGAAATTAACTTAGGTTTTTAAAAGTGGATTTTCTCCCAGGTTTTGATGACTATCGCCATTATATGCGTTAAAATTTAACTGCTCAAGATCTACGTCTTCATTACGATATGGTATTCGACTTTGAAACGTTGCTTTTCGACTACTGTTATAATCGGCGTCATTTTCGTTTGAATATTCGTGAGAATAGAATATTCACCATGAAATTAATAAAAGTCGAGTCTGCTCTGCATTCTTTTGTCGAGACAGGGTTATCAGCGTTCTGTATTCCATTAGATTATCCATTTGCTATCATGTTGCGATATGTGTTTTATTTAATCTTGTACTGTTAATCCTTTGTACTGAGCTTCTGTCTTTCAATCGTGAAGAATTATTAAAATGTGTTTCTTATGGTGTTGGTATAATTCTCTTGGAGTTCTCAGTGGTGTTCAGATTCTGTTGTGCAAATGAATGTTGTATGCACATGTACTTGCCTAGGATTATGTAGAGCTGTATTTCAAAACGATATCGTTTAGGTTATTGCATTGAATTTTAGATTTCGAGTGATATCTGCTCGAGGTTTCTTTTTGTTTCGATCCAAAATAGATACAGCCTGAAGTACATGCAGTAGTAACGTGATTCGTGGTGTTGTGTTGAAGACTGGCTTTAGACTTTGGATCTCTTTCCGATGGCGTCGGCAAGAAAACATTTTTGTCTCCACATTATGTATCTGGATCATCGCATACCCATTCGTGCAGCGACCGGTATTTGTATGCGAACGAAATCACGATTCACAGCCGCGTCTCCGGTTTTTAATGGAAATTTTATTCATCCCACTGCCTATTAAACAGTGTGTTGTAATACTAATCTTTTTTCAATCTCAACCGTCCCCCGCCTCTCTCATGGAATGATTATAGTCGTGATTACGTTTCACGATGCGAGTCCATGAAAGATGAAATAAAGCTAACAGTAACATTCTTTGATAGGGAGTATTTACTTTATTTAACACATAAAGGTAGTCTTTAATTGCAGCTATTCCGCACGTAACAAAACAATCATGATAGCTTCGGGTTTCTTCGTTAAATAGCTGTTTGTATCCTTGAATTTGGTATCCCCGATCGATGTTGTGTACCGTGTCGTTAGAACTTTATCAGCGTTGATATTGGTACTATTTTTTCTCGGTTGCCTTGCTTCGTTGATCACTTTACGAGAGGCTTCTCTGAGAAGCGAGCGCAAGAACGAACGTAACTATAGAGTAAACACGGAGAGATTGTCTAGTGGGGGGACGGAAATGGGCTTGTGAAACAGATAAGATGTTTCTTGGGGGGAAAATGTTGTTCCCCTCACCTATCGCAGTATGGCGATTGGAGAGTACTGAGAGCGTGGTCATAGAAATGAATGCAGTTACTCTTGGGGTCCTCCTCGGGCGGATAGTACGGGTCTCCAGCTCTAATATCGTGATCCGAATAAGAGATTGCATACCGAAGACAGGTGAAGCTTCCGGGAGCCTCGCCGTCAAAATATCAAACTTCTCTGGATGGACGGACCAACGTTTTCCACTCTAGTCAAATTTCTTTGTGAATGTAATGGCTGAGCGAATAAATACGGTGTAGAGTAATTTACACCGAGATGCAATTGCTTGGATGCAAGCGTAGTGTTGAGAAGCACGACACTGTCAAGATCGATAACAGCTCGCCAACCACCTTTTATTTTGAATCGCGTTCGTCCTCTCTGTTATGAAGCCCAAATAGGGAGAGCTCTCATTGTCAGTCGCGCTCTCGAATCAAGTGCATGAATTAGCGCGAGGCGAGAGAGGAAGCGGAAGGAAAGAAAGGAAACTTCTGGGAAAGTGTGAGACCTGGTGGCGGAATACAATGAAGTGTGATGCATGCGCAAAGGTTGGCCGGTTGCTCTTTGCTCCTAAGGCCGGAGCAAACATGACCTTAAACCCATCACTACGAGCTGAATAATTCCTTAAGCTTTCGCCGCAAGCTTTCGTGAAGCTTGCTTATTTGGCACACTTGGATAATCTCCTCGTAACCTATTGCAAGTTTGCCTTATTCGTCCCACGTCGGAGGGGAACTAGTAGTTTTCGACGCATCTCTTTGCATTCAATTGCGGTGTGTCATTCACTCAGTATGCGCCCTCTGTGACCTTCGAGGCGGCCGAGACGTTATAAATCCCCTACCCAGTGAGCGACTTGAATCCTCCCGTGTTTAGTAAACTGCACTTCTCAGACCTTGCGAAAGCTTAGAACGGGCTTCTGTCGGTGGCGAAATTCGCTTCGTACTGTGTTCTGCTGTTGTCATTTCCTGTGAAATCGAGCGTCATGAATTAATGATGGCCCGAGTTTTAAAAAGAAATCGATAAGCGATGGGAATCCCAATCGAAGTTTTCATCCGTGAACGATTCTGCTGTTTCCGGATGGATACTATTGTGTCCGAATGTAATTATCTGAAGTCGAAATCAAAGACTGCTCTTTGATATCCTTGGAGTGTCTTGCGTGTTGACGGTAGTCATTGGGCGATATCGTTTCGATTACGTGAGAACGGAGCACATTGGACTTTGCCACGGAAATGATGATAAAATAAAGAGAAGCTCCTTAGACGTAACTGTTTTGAAGGTCAATTTATTCTATTCTTTGGATTCATTATTAACTCTAAGCATTATTATAAAGACTGCTTGTTTTTCCCTTACGACGAAAGAGGCAGCTCAGACAACACGCATCCGGTCATTTCTACGGATGAATGGAGTATTGTTGAATTGGCCGAAAGAATGTTAAGGAGGTTGGTTGGTAAGTGGGGGAAAAATTGCAGGGATTTGTCGTGAGGGTTGCTGGAATCTCAGGATATTTTGTAAATTTTGTGCTATTCTTGAAAACTGATTAGACCTTGGAGTGATTGATTTATAAAACACGAGTGCCTAACTAAGGTTCCAAAATATTTGATAAAACTAGTGGTACAGTTTTTATAATATTGTGGAACTAAACTTAGTTTACGTACGAACTCTTATTCTGATTTAAATCTATTAGGGGTGTTCAAATGAATAGGTACGAAACGACACTGTGGGTATAATTGAAGTCTTTATTCACAAGTTATCACCAGAGGCCTGAGCACAACAATCCCACTATTTCATGAGCCGAAGGATTCCCTGTTCCCAGAATTCCTGTGGTTATTACAGGAGCCAGTCGTCCACTGTGTCCTTCACTTCGTTCTCTGAGTTGAAGTGCAATTGGACGGAACACACAATTGCCTGCTTCTCTCTTGCGTCCTTGCAAGGGTGCCAGCACAACCATGCCAGACACTGAATTTGCGTACCTAGATGTCTCACTACCTTATCTCAAGCGGCATATTCAAATTTCAACCGGTTTGGCTGTTATGACATTTCGTACCTTTTCATTTGAACGTCCCTTATATAAAACGATGAACAGATGGGAACATCTAGGGGTCATGGTGGCCTAGTGGGTAGAGCACTGAGGTACTGATCGGAGGGTCCTGGGTTCAAATCCCAGGCAAGAGTCTTTCTGGACACCCTCACCTCACGATCCAACACCCCCACCTATTGTGATTTTCGGAATATTAAAACTATGTAGGAAATCGCAGGTGGTCCAGGAAAAGGAACTGGCCCCTCTACCTTAAATGTGTGAATTTCGCACGACAATGGCTAAGTACGGGGTGAGTTCTACCCTCACCTATCAAAAACCAACCTCCGGGTTGAACACACCTTTAACCTTTATGATGAACAGTGGTGAAGTTCTTTGCCAACTGCAGTTCTACCTATATTGTCTTCATCTCAGATAATTTAGTGTACATATTTGTGGAATGTGCATTAATTATGAATTTCAAAAGAGAGAGATGCCTTCTGAATAAATTGTTAATTGAAGAGATGGTTCCTTTTCATTAATGCTTTTCAGATAATTATAATGTTATCTATATGAAATAAAAAAGGTGAATTAAAATCCTATTAGGATGCTGCAATAGATCAGAGGGAAGATCGGAGGTACCTTACTTATCCTCTTTGGGTGATGAAATGGGAGTAAAAAAGTTCATATCTGCCCTTGTCAAAATTTATTTTGAGCTATTAATTTTTTTCTTTCACCTATGCAGCTGATAAGATAATATGTATTTCTTATTCTATATATCAGTTTTTTGCATGCAACTTTTATTTCATTCAGGACAAATATGTGTGTTTGTCAAAAATCTCTAGATAAATAGAATCCATAGTCAATGGTGCCATGTTTTTTCCCAGTTTTTTTAACTAGAGATGAGTCTATACCAAAATTAATTGATTCTCGATACTGATTCCGATTCCTGACAAATCGATTCTTAATACCGATACCATTGACCTAGACAATTGTACAAAACAAAAATTTGAATGTACTATTTACATTGGAAAAAACTTCTGTTATTGCATTATGAGGAAACTATGAAAATAAAAATCGATACACTGAGTTATGTAGAGGGTATTATCGGCCGTGACGTGGTGGAAACGATTCATTATAATAAGAATGAATAAACTTGATTTTTCCACAAATTTTTATTACTTTCCACTACCCAGGTTTCGACGGTTAAGTCATCATCAGGTGAATAACAAAGAAACAGTTTTTCCACCAAGTATATATACAAACAGTGAAGAGGGGCGGGTTTAGGTTTGCTAGGAAGGATGGTGGGGGTAAGAAGGGTCAAAGGGGGGGCGGGGAAGGAGGGCGGGGGTAAGGAAAGTCAAAGGGACAGGGAGAGTGGGGGTGGTAGTTTGAGGGAAAGGTTTAGCGTTGAGAGACACATTGGGTCGTTATGGTGGGTCGGTGTCCCTGAACAGTGAGAGGTCTAGGAGGGGTGAACGGGAGGCATATAACAAATCATTGAGTAATTCACACTTCGACCCAACGGTTTTCATAATCTCTAGCTGTTCTAGAGCATCCAGGCTGAGGCCTTTCTTTTCCACATGGAGAATTTTAGGGGTGAAGTCACTCACATGTCTTTTTTCTAAGAGGTGTTTCGCGAAGTGGGAGGTGTCGTTTGAATTTTTGAAACACGCCTGATGTTCTTTTACTCTCTGTTTGAATTGCCGTCCTGTTTGGCCGATATATACGGCCGAGCATTCACATTCAAGCTGGTACACTCCGCTCTTTTCTAATAAAGGGATTTTATCCTTAGTTTTGGAAAGAAGATTCTGCAAGTTAGCTTTGTTATAGAACGCTGGTTTAATTTTTTGTTTAGGCAGGACTTTCGTGGCTGTGTGGGATAACTGGCCGAGATATCGTATTCTCTTCCACTTAGCATCCGTGTCACTTGTTGGGGAAGAGCTACTATAGATGAAGTTTATGGCTATCTTGTTGAGTTTTTTTTGGTACAATTTCTCGATTAGCTGTGGGGGATATCCGTTATTAATAGCTATGTATTTAATAGTTGCCAGTTCTTTTTGGGTGCTGTTAGGTGACATGGGTATAGTTACCAGGCGGTTAATCATGGAATGAAAGGCAGCATGTTTTTGGGAAATGTGGTGTCTTGATTTGGCGTGAATTATTTGGTCAGTGTATGTGTCCTTCCTGAAAATCGAAAATTCAAGTTTACGTTTGTTTTTGGAAATAGTGATGTCTAAAGGAATCCTCCATCAACTTTTTAGACATCACTATTTCCAAAAACAAACGTAAACTTGAATTTTCGATTTTCAGGAAGGACACATACACTGACCAAATAATTCACGCCAAATCAAGACACCACATTTCCCAAAAACATGCTGCCTTTCATTCCATGATTAACCGCCTGGTAACTATACCCATGTCACCTAACAGCACCCAAAAAGAACTGGCAACTATTAAATACATAGCTATTAATAACGGATATCCCCCACAGCTAATCGAGAAATTGTACCAAAAAAAACTCAACAAGATAGCCATAAACTTCATCTATAGTAGCTCTTCCCCAACAAGTGACATGGATGCTAAGTGGAAGAGAATACGATATCTCGGCCAGTTATCCCACACAGCCACGAAAGTCCTGCCTAAACAAAAAATTAAACCAGCGTTCTATAACAAAGCTAACTTGCAGAATCTTCTTTCCAAAACTAAGGATAAAATCCCTTTATTAGAAAAGAGCGGAGTGTACCAGCTTGAATGTGAATGCTCGGCCGTATATATCGGCCAAACAGGACGGCAATTCAAACAGAGAGTAAAAGAACATCAGGCGTGTTTCAAAAATTCAGGATTCCTGCAATGGGGGAGAAAGCAGAGTCCCCTAGAGGTGTGCAGTTTGTATCTTGCATGGAACATAAGTTAAAGCATATATGTTGTGGTATGAGTCATGTGCATTGGGTTTGCACAATATCAATAAAAGCATCGTAAATATTCAAGATTGCTATGTAAGAGAGAATATATTTGGTACAATTCAAAAATGAATTCATTGCATTGAGAGATCGGAGCAAGAGCACAGCATGAAAATATTAATGAATGTTGATTCAAATTTTAGAAAATTTTTACAGGGAGAATTTTTTTAGCACTTCCGTATTATCATATTTACATGTGTATAATACACACTTTTTCTCTGGGTCCCATTCCCTGCCCAAATCCCATTCCGGGTCAATTTTTTCTAACTTCACTCTTGGTTAGGTCTCTTATATCCCTTAGCAAGGGGTAAATAAAATCGTATTCCTGTTTGTGTTAGCAGTTCCTAACTCAAAGTGGTGGCCAATGCGTGCCACTTATCATAAGGTCACTCTATTGCACTATTCAAACTGTTCAAGGTTAATCATTTGAGAGAATACGTCGTGATTTTAAAGCCCCAAAACTGAAACTTATACTGTAAGAGTGGTTTGAGTGGTTACTGATATGTTTATGTTTTCTCCAACAATTTCTTTATCAGTAGTAACACTTGAATATTATGTGGTTCTTATTTTTTAAATATTTAATTTGATGGATAACCAAAGATAAAAATTATTATTATTAATGCCACAATAATGATGTTTCCATGACATTGTCTTGAGTGCAGCACTACAAAGTGTGACAAAACTTCCCAAGGGAGCATATATGTATGTATTGTAATAATTAACAAAATTAACAATGGTAATTTATTTGAGTGAGGTTAATAATGAACTAATAGTTCTCCAGTAACTATTCATAAACAGCCTGTTTGTAGAAAAAGTCACTGTAGCTTTAACTCATTGCGATTAACCCTTTTACTGCCAGTGGGCCGATATATCGGCCCACCTACATTACATATTTGTAATATTATATTTTCCTCAAATAAGAGACATCAAGAATGATAATTACATCCTCATCAAAATTGAAATATATCTTCAGCATTGAGAAAAATACATACCTAATTTATGTATTAAAATTAAGTGCTTCAAATATACCTAAAATTCATAATCTTATTCATATTAACGATATTCATGGAAATGTGTTGGGCAGTTTTCCCACAGTCTACCTTAAAGGGGCTGGCACAGGGTTAAAGAATCAGTGTTGATGCCATTTTGCAACCAAAATTTTTTTAATAAAAAGTTTTTTTTTAGTTAAAAACGATTATTGTGATTCATGAAGGTAACATCAGTGTAAGGAATTGATAGCTTTTTCTAGATATTCTACTGCATTTTAGTGATGGGATTTCAGCTGGTATAAAATATCCATTGTAGTAGTACTGATAATTTTCCTCTAGAATTAGCTTAGACATATGAAAAGAAGATGCACTGCAAATTTGAAGGACTTTAGTTCCGGTAAGAAACTGCATGCTCTCTGCCGGAAAGAATGATCAAGAATAATCACCCAAGCTCAGTGTAGCACTGCTACAGACTACTGGGCCACTGGTCAAGTAGTTCTAAGTGGCAGGCAAACAAACCCCATACAATAAATGATTTGAAGCTCAGACTTTAGTTGTGATTGAGCTTGAAACACTGAAATGGAATAGTTAAGCACTCAGAATTTGAGCCTTTTGGTTCAAGCCTGGTGAGGTCATCCCTCGATGATGATCTGCCTGTGGTCATTTGACCAACTGTATACCATTTCAGAGTCCGTTTGCTCCATTTTTGTACTTGTATCTGAAATACCGAATGTTGTGTAATGAATGATAGAATGTTGGATCAGTCTTTGAAGTAATTGGAATACACAGTTAATAGTTTTTTTTTGGAGAAATGGCTAAGTTTGTTTATGTCTTTGAGAAGTTACCTTATCCGTGATAGTTGCCATGAGATCCATCTTCATCTGTTGAAAGTAATGTATTTTAAATGCAGACAAGTGTATTCAAATGCAAAGATGATAACAGAAATTGTTCTGAAAAGCTAGGTACCTATCGTTCCCATAGTTTTTTTCGACCAATGATAACCTAATTTTATTTCTTTTGCTTCTCTATAGAGGTCAAGTTTTGAAGGGTGCAAGCATTGAATTAATATCATATCCCTTTCTCTTATGAAACTTATTCACTCGTGAATGAAAAAGTCCCAAAAATACCGGTATTTATTCGTGTGGATTAGGACCTTTTTCTGGTGATCATTACCGTATTTATTGGCACCTAAGATGGATAAGTGTATAAGATACTCCCTTTTTTACACACTTTTTTAAGAAATTATTCTCTGTATTTTTCTACAGTTTTTTGTAGGGCAAAGGTTTCCCATTGAAAATCAAAAGTTGGAAATTTTGTTCCATCTGCAGGCACCACAACTGCATAATGTATTTTATCACATTGGCTGGTATTAATAATAACAGATTTGAATCTTTGGGAATCTACTGCTTCGCTTGAGGGAACTTGCATCAATAGGAACTCATCCAATGTTTACTATTTCTGAAGGTTCAAAATTTTGCCTTTTCTCATGTTTATGACTTATATAAAGCTAGGAAATTTTATCTTCATATTCTCTTAAGCAAATTTCATGCTACTTTTAGTATGCATATGGAGTTCATCAAATGCTGTTTCTCAGAACCTGGGGTTCAATCTCGGATATTAATAATACAACAATAGTGTTATTTTTAATTGAGCTTTGGAAAGAAAAAATATGACACTATTTCTTCAAATTTTGTCTTGTGCTTCCAGTCACTGATCTCGGTTAGTTAAGCGATTCATTATAACTTTTTCTGAGCAGTGGACTTCCCGATGTTTTTGCCTCATTGATAACAGTAGGGAAAACAAAGGAAAGATTGGTTATCCAACCCGAGGCACATTAAACTCTCTTATCAAATGAATATGAAACAGAGAAATGTTGAGTAACATTGATCTATTTCCCATTGTTATTCATGTCTTTAATGTTTAAGCAATAAAATGGTGGATAAATAACTAGTATGATTAACCAAAAAGTGAATTGACTTGAAACATAGATTATTTCACCACAACTGCACTGCATGCTGAAATACACGACTGCCGTAGTCGTCCAGTTTTTCCCTATGTTAGAGTAATTGGTGATCACAAATGCATACATTAGAGGAACCACAACTTTGAGATGTTAGTGGATTAGAATTCTATTCTACTGGAATTCACCCTCTTTCAGTAATGGGGCATAAAATATATGACACTACTTAATATTTTTATGAAAAAAAATTAAAATGATTTATTTGAAACTATTATTTTGAGAAAGGACAAAATGCAGTGGAATACATACGAGTATACATATATTTATTGCTATGAACCAGAAGTTTTAGCCCTACTGAAATTTTAGGTTACCAGGTAATTTGATTACCAATGCATGAGGTGCACCTCATATTTTAGGAATGTTATGGGGAAAAAGTGCATCCTATATGCCGACAAATGTGGTTTTGTATGCTCTATTATTGCTGTAAATGCTGCTAAATGTGTTTGTGAACATTTTAACTTCAATTGTTTTTCTTTCTATATGTAATCATTCTCTTATCAGTGTCAATCCAAGGTTATGGCAGAATTAAGTGGATTTATTTTTTTTTAGTAATATTTTTTTATGAAACATTTAAATGTTGGTTTAGCAGGTTTTGGGGGCTTCTATTATTTGAAATAAGCACAAAAATGAAATTCAATAGATTTGGCAGTTAAATTCCTAGGTGTGTTAACCTCTAATATAATGATGATTTGACTACCTAGTAACTTAAAAACAGTGCTTTAGTGTAACATATCTACTGAATCCTCTGAATATAAAACCTCAATGTCTTTAAAATATCCAGGTGTTGAACAACTGTGATAAAGTTTAATTAAGAGGGCAGTATGGCTCCGGCTTAGAAAAAGTTAATTTGCTTATTGAGATGCGAAAGGATAAGAAGTGGAAAATATGGTAATAGGTGGTTTAAGCCCTGCTACGGCTTTGTTTTTATATTTGGAGGCATAACATTTTGATCTAAGTTTATTCCCTTTAACAGATTTGTTTGTTGATTGATCCCTCTAGTAATACTAAATTGTATGTTTTTGAAAATGTGGCTTTCCATGGTGCTTTCCATGGGAAAAGGATTATGGTTCTTAGGTCTCTATTAATTTATATGAGATAAATGGGAATGGTATTTCCAAGATCTTCAAACATGCATTGTATATGTTTTTGTTTATGTGGGTTCTGCTTTCAGAAATTTAGTATTTAACCTTTCAGTGTATTGGCTTATTTTATTATCATTAAGGTTCATTAATTTTATCTTGATGGGTTGTGTTATTTCTAGCACATTTATGATGATATTGAAAACATATCTTAAATTTGCTGTTAAGACATAGCTGATAGGAGTAAAATTTTATTTTCATCTAAGTGAAGGTTTATACATTTTAAAACTGCCCTTTCTTTGCCAGGTGTACACCAAATGTTGGGAAGACTCAGCACATGTCTGCCATTTTGTGCAACATCAAAAAGAATATTTAAGTGAGTTAAACTTATTCCTTGGAAGCTTGGGGCTAATATCTCAGGCTGAGAAGGCCCAAGCCAAACTTTGATGGAGCACCCAATGCCAAAGAGCAAAATATATCTATACTTCTAGAACAAAGGGGAATCTATACATTAGCCATTCAATGTGAATGTTTTTTTTTGTGTTAAATGTCAAGTCGAAGGCATAAGACTCAACTCTTCCTTAGTGAGATTTTATTGTATTAGATCTTAATCATTGGGTTTATTTTACAGACCCCACAATGATTAAAATTGTGTTGTAATAATTCTTCACTAGACAAAAAGTTATTGCAGGTGACAAAAGGACTAAAAACAACTCTTCCCCCGTTGTGGCAAATTGTACTTGATCGGGCACATCCCAGTCTCTTATTTATGAACAAAAAGCTCCCAAAATTATTGAGACATACTTATTTGGCACTTTGTCAATCACCTATTTTCTCCTTGCACTACTTACTTCCAGGTACATTTGCTCACAATCCTTCACAGCCTTGCAATTGCTTTTATTATTAGGAGATTGTTCATTGCAGGTGCTGCAAGATGCATTAAATAGAAAAATCCTGTTTTACTGAACACTATTTACAGAATAAAGTGGTTCACTTGACTAAAAGAGACTGCATAGTTTGCTTCTAGTTTTGTGTCCCTTTTGCTTGGCTTGTGCCTGTTTTGTTGGGGGTAGCCACCGCCTCACACTTGGTTGTGAGGTGGGAGTCACAGGTTGGGTTGCCACCACTTCCTTCTCCCCTTTAACTCCCTGCCCATCCCCTTGCACCCCTTCATTTTTTGTCCCTTGGGTGCCACTGTCCCCTTCCAGTGAAGTGGTCAGGGTTGCAGAAGGATGGGCCACAGCTGTGGCCGTCTGAAGTCCACTCCCTGTGGCTATGCGCACTGCCTTGCCGAAACTCCTTGTCCTCAAACTGCCCAGCCGACTGAGTGTCGCAATGGCTGTAGAGGGATGATTGGGCCCACTTCCATTCGACCTTCTGGAGCCTCTGTGTAGCCGGGATGTGGCCTCCGGCATCTTGTCATGTGCAACAATGGAAAAAAAGACAGAAAAGCTCTCTTTAAATGTTCAATCTCTGATATAATATTCACTCCCCATAGTATTGACACTTCCAGATGTAAAGTATTCAAATGTGTTCCCCCATCTATTCAACATTTAAATCATTCGCCTGATTATTAGTGTATTTCCAAGTTGTCACTCGGATGTTTCAGCTGTCAAAAAGTATTTGGTTCAGATGGAATGTCAGCGTGATATTAATAATGGCAACAGGGTACACTGAATAGTCACTAGTTATGGATTGCAAAATGTAATGGAAAACAACATTTTTCTCATCAATTTTATTCTGTATTGGTTGAATTTTTATATGTTATTGTTTGGTGTCGTATTTTTTTATATTTTGTTTAGCATGTCTACATGTGATTATGTACTGATCAATAAACCTGATGCATTTGTTTAATCTGTGTGCTGTTGACACTTATTGCATTTTGTTTCATCTTGTCCATCAAATTGGCAAAATGGCCATAGCCAATCGTTACTCACTTTCTTTTCTGTGTGGGCACAGTTAAGGGTTGTTACTGTGAATTCTATGTCCTTCACTTCAGAGTTGGCTGAAATATTAAATTACAAAATTTTATTCCTTAACTAACATTTTTAAAACTAAAATATTTGAGCTCAAATCTTGGTAGCAATATATAAGACATTTTTATCGCAAATTCAATAGTTCACATTTGGTTTCGCAGTTTAAGGATTTGGTGCATTTAGCAAATTTACCCAGAAACTCTTCCACTGGCTTATCAATGGTATCGTGGTCAATCCAAGTGAGCCCCATTTCAACTTTTTCTGCCAAGTCTTGCCAATGTTGACGATTGTCTTGGCAACCTTTTAACAATGGTTCAATCCATGGAAAGGTCTCAGATAACACCTGTAAGATTGAAAAACATTTTTAGTGTGACTGCTCAATTAATTTCATATTGCGCTCAAAATTCATTTGCTGAAGCTATCACAACTAGAACTTTGAAAATAAAGCTTCTAGGAAGGCTTTATGTGTGCTGTTTAAGTAGGGTTTTGGGTCAGCCTGACCATTACAGTCTTAATCATGGGCAGTTGAACTCTTACATTAGATTTTTCTTTGTACCTATGCTTATTTTTGGCCAAGTAGTACACTGTAGATGATTAGATCTTGCCAATTATTTTTAAAATGTTTCTAATATTTATTCGTTTTTACAAGAGATTTTTCAGTAGTTTGTTGTTTACATTCGATGCAAAATTAGCATCTGGAAATTTTAATTTGTGTCAGTTTCTAGGTTGCTAGATTATCTCATGTATATTTATGTTAGGACAAACACTCAAGAATTCCTCATTGGCACTGAAAAATATTTTTTTATTAAAATTCTGAAACAAGCATTAAATAAATTTCAATTCGTTACATACTTGATTTGATTAAAAAAATTCAGAATGGACCTGAATTTTGTTTCATCTAACTGAATGAGTGATCTTTATTGGAAAATTTGACTGTAGGTGATACCTAATTCATTTACTTAACACATTCACGCTAGCACTCCGTACTGGTGTGTCACAGTAGCATCTTGGCCCATTGGTTGGTAAGACTCACTGGTGGGTCACACCACACTTAGATTTTTATTTGGCTTTTAAGAGGTACTTATGGTTTGTAGTCATTATAACTTGCCCCTTGCCAAGTAAGTGCTTAATTGTCAATATTACACTGCCCCACAATTTTTGAAAGTTTTGGAAAGTTTTCCATGGAGTTTTGAACTCTCATACCCAAAACTGAAGTGATTGAGGCATGGAAAGTATATCACAGAAGTGTGAGAGAATTGATAACTATTGGAGAGGTCTGCTATTAATCATATGAACTTCCCATGGAAGTTCATATGATTAATATGAAAATAAACCTACAATTTTTCATAAGGTTACACTTCTTTGCTTCCTCAATACCACTTTTATCTCTATAAATGACTGAAATCTTGGCGTTTTCAGGCACTCAAAAATCAGGGAAAATCACTAATAATGGTCGGGAAATCCTGGAAAAGTCATGGAAAATGAAAAACTCCTATAAACCCTGTTAATGCTTCCAGTAGTTTTTCGTGAAAGATTTTTAGCTCTCAATTTTATGGCTATAATTTAAAATCAATTTTTTAAAGTAAATTACCTTGTATAAAGGAAGACATATCACATCAATGAATCCTACTTGCATTTGTGGAAGTTCATCTTTTCGCTCTCGGTCCATCATAGCCTGTGGAATAGAATGAAAGATTAATGATTTAACCCTCCCAGGATTTGCCCATGAAATTATATGATAAAGTTTTTCCCGAGAAAATATTTGCCTGTATATTTACAATCTAAAAGCATTAAAAAAATAAAACTATTATTTTTGGCCAAAAATTTAGCATAGTTGTTCAGTATTCTTGGAATTTACTCTGAAAAGCTATTAGAGCACAGTTCCATTATTTTCTAAGTATGTGAAATACAGCATTCTTTCTTGGATTCTTGCTTGATTAGTTTCTAATTATGACAAAATATTTAATAAATGAGCTGAAGTGCAATTAATGTGCTTTTTATGTTCATTTTGGAAATACTCACCACTGGTTGCTGGTTGAGTTGTAATTTTTCCAAATCTCCTTGATCAAAAAACTCATCAGCTACAAGTTTGGCAACTTTGTGTTGAACTTCCCATGGTTTAGCTATTGCACTAACATCACAGCCTGTCATCATCATTCCACAAAGCACTGCTCATGAAATAAAAGTTGTCATAAACATCTCATTGCATTCTTACATTGTCACTTTTATATAGGTAAGTGCATTTCATCAAGGTATGCACTGATCTGGAAAACGAAATTTTCAAGGAACTATTTTCCTCAAAAAAAAAGAAAGAATTAAAGATAAAAAGTGCAAATTATCACAAAAACACTTAAAATTTGGAAGCAGTGGAGTAGGAAGTGTCATTATGTTTGGCTATGGACCAGAAGGTTCTGGGATCTAATCTGGGTGGCCTATGAATAAATGACCTTGAATAAATCTGTGATTTCCCTTGCAATTGGGCAAAAGGAATTGCGAGGAAACCAATGATGGTGAGAGGAGCCAGCAGTGTTGCCCTGAATGTTGAATTTCATTTGCCAAAGGGCATTGTAATATCAGGTGAGCTTTGTCTCTACCAATCCAACTACTGTAAGTTTCTCTGCTTTAATGCATGGTGAGCAAGTGTGCTTCAAATTGCCAGAGTTAAAAGTGGTGGCATATCACCATTTGTGATAGTTTATAGAATATATCCTTGTACACAGTGGCTTCCGTGAAGCCCAATTCTGCCTTCTGAGTACCATCCTTAGTGGACCATAATGGTGAATGATACATATCTTGCTCCCATAGATAGTCTTAAAAATTGCCCTCGGGATCAGGAATCCTGGGTAGCATGTTGGTTTGCTCATTGTTCCGCCTAGCCAAAGGTCTGTGGTTCAATTTTTGGTTGAAGGACACTATTTCCTCTGGCAATTACCAGCTACTGGGCTGAAAGTTGTGATGATTTGGTGGTCCAAAGCTGACCACCTAAAGCCTTTTTTCACACAGGGCACTGCTCTTGACCATACTGAGTCTGTCTTCTCTCTTTTATTTGGATTAAAACAACCTTGTATTGACCTCCGTGTGTAAAGTTTTAGGTTGCCAATTGCCTTGGCATTGAGTTATGTTTATCGAGGCCGAAGAGTGAAGATCAATATTGTAGATGTGATTAAATGACAAGATTAGAGCTTTGAAAAGTTTCATACTTGTTGCGTCCTCTAGATCTACTTTCTCTGACTCCACTCTCACCAAGGCTTACATACTTTAAAAGTTGCCAATGGCAATTATTGGCTATGTCTGCTCACTCAACTAATTGTCAACACACTCAGGGTTGGATGATGGTCAGAGCCTGGTTGGACATATGAGTTAAAATTCGTTTCCATTTCTAAATTCAATTGAAACTTTTTGTGCCACATTTCCAGAACAAAGAGCAATTTGGAGCAGAGATCCCAATGTGATAACTGGTTTTAGATCAGCGTTAGACCTTCACCTTCCATCTTTCTCATACCTTGCATTCTGATAACCTCTTGTACCCTCTGCTTCCCTTGGTAGCCTGTAAGGCCTTCTGTGAAAGTCAGCCCTATCCCAGCCCCAGTGAAATGACTGGGACAGGGTAGCATCTGTTCACTAAGGCCTGGTTTTATTGTCTGGTTAACTTTAATAAGCAGCTGGTGTAAAGGCTGAGGTAATGCCATGGCTAATGGCATTCCCAATTTTGTGAAGTGCGTCACATAGTTTCTCATACAGGGTGTGGCAACATAACTTCCTTTTTTATTTGGATATATCCATTTAAAAAAGGAAGGATAATATCTGTGTATCTATCTATGTATCTGTGTATAATATCTGTGAAATAACATTCATAGCATGGTTCTCTGCCATGATAATATTTAACCAGATATGAAACTGGGCCTTAAAGAACACATGAGAGTACATAATACATTTCTCCATGCTTCTCCAGATGATCCTATCACCATGTTACACTTAACAATGTTTTGAAGGTTTTTCTCTCTACCATTCCTATACAAAGAATATTTAAAATCTCCTGGCCTATTTAGAGTCTTTTAGATAATTGTAGTTACGCTTATAATTTACAAATTACTTTTCGATCCTCAAAGTATTTCTCTTTAACAGGTGTTATTCCTTAAATCTAAGCTTTCATATTTTGTGATCTAAACCCTTGACCTCCAAAATTGTGTTCAAAAATATATTTTTGACATTTTCAATTTTTTGGGGAATCATACTTGATTTCAAAATGCCCTGGGTAACTTGCAAGTTGAAATTTCACTTGCCACTTTTATGATCCCAGATGTAATGTGGGGGATTCCTATACAATATATTACTATGCAAACCTTAAATAATATACAAGTAACAGAAAATACGGGGTTTTCTGGGGAAGGAAACTGAATTCTCAAAATGATTGAATAATAAACTATAATTTTCTTATTTTTGCTGTCTAAATAAGACCAAGTAATCTAGGAAGTGAGAAAGAGGAGAGAGGCAAAAATAACTGCGGTAACTCCATCATGTTGTGTGTACTGAATTGTCATAGTACAGGTGCATACTTACACTCTTTCTTTTCTTCACTTTGCCAGTCAAACTCTCCATTGTCAACTAATTCTCTAAAAGCATCTTTCTTCTTAAAGTACATGGCTAAATCTGTTGAGAGGATTGCCATCTCCACAATCTTCATGACCCTCCGATAATCTTTGGGAGAAAGAGCCTGTGGAAAAAGTATCAGAAAATTTTAGTCTTCTTCTATTTTACAATGCTTCATTGAAACAGGAAGCATTTTTTGGCACAAGGCAGTGTTAACATACTTGAAATATATTGTTTCCTTCACTATTAAGTATCATCACGCATTGGTCAAAATGGTGATGTTCCATTGTACTTGTTGTGTAAAGTATTGCCAAAGGGGATTCAGTCTTGGTTTGGAATGCATTGTTAGTACCACGATGGTCAAGGTCATGACAAAGACATGCCACCAGTAGCCCTAGTATCTGCAAGACAAATTTATTACCTTTAAAGAATAGATTTTTGTAATATCTTTTTGCTCAAAAATCAAAGGCGAAAAATAGCTCTACATTTATGATATTGAAAAATAATCACTATTTTTATTTCTTACATCCAAGTCATTCATAAATCTTTCCATCTTCCCTGTCTTGAGCATGGCAAACATTGTTTGAGCAACATTTAAAGCATGTCGCCAATTATGGTATTTCACAGGTCTGTAGTTCTTCCTTACACTCAATACCCAGCGACAAAGGACCTGTTGAGAACAAGAACTGTCATCAGTTATTCCATAAAATACCGATGAATATAATGATTATTACTAATATTTATGTAAAATCAGAAGTGAAAGGGTTTCTGAATCTTATGCTACTAACATCTTAGTTATATAGTACCATCTTAGACAATTTGTACTCTACAAATGCTCATGAGTTATGGTAATTAATAATTTTAGTTTTTTCTCATACCTGGTATGGAATGTGAAATTGACTAATGAGGTTGCAGTCCATGAACATTCTGATTGTTGCTCTGCATGTGTCATCATCTGAGAGCTCAAAATCACTGAACATGTAACTGGAATGAAAAAAGGGTTATGTTTGAAAGAATGTCAAATGCGTGTTTCTATAAGGATAACTATGTATTCTTACACAGGAGTACACTGTTAACCATGAGCGGAACCTCAAGGGTTCACCCTTGGAGAGATTTGAGCCCATTATCTTGAAGTATGATATTCCAGTTGTAGTATTAATTTGTAGTGAACTCAAAATTAATGTAGCTCATACCAGTGTTTCACATGTCATGGGACTAAAGTAGGGGTAGAGTGAGTCAAAACGGAAGGTTGGTTTGAAATGAATGGTGGTCTACTATAAGAAGAAATGAGACTTGTAGAGATATTGTAATTATTGTAACTGAATATTGTTGAAAAGTCAAATTGTAGGTAGACCTATTTATGCTAATTTTTCTAGTGAAATTTCAATAGATTTGGCCTCATCTTACCTGTTGAGATTATAATTTTCAGCAGTAGGGATTAGTTCTTGATTAAGTTTGTCAGTGTCTTCTATTGTTGCTGTGGCATGATATGAAAGACATTCAAGGGCCACCTTCTGCTTAGCCATCAGCTTGCCTGTTATGAAAGAGAAGTGAATAGTTAATTATTTTTTATTGATGTAAATAACTTTGACTGATTACTCTTTATAATTATAAAAAAAATTCCCAGTCATTGAACATCTTTTGTCACTCCAGATGATTATGAGAATTAAATTATTCACACACTATGTAGCATACTAATTTTTAACTAGTCAGAATTCCTAGTTTTCATACAATTTCACTCATTAACATATCTTCAAGTTTAGCAATGGCAATTGCTTTTATTGCTATGAAAAGTTACACTTAATAAGTACACTTTGTGACCTCACTCACATAGTCAATGTCACTGTCAATCTTAAGAGCTTTAAGCTTGTTTTCACAGATAATTGTAATTTCTTCTTTTCATATATGTATTAATTTTCATTCCAAAGTTTTTCTTCAAACTTCTAGTCATTTATTCTGTTCTAATTTAACTCATGTTTAATATTAAATTTTAGAAATTTGCTCCATAAAATTTAATTTTTTTCAAATTTGTAAGTCATGCAGGATTGGTTAATATTTTTTCTTGAGAAAGAAATTTTTGATGGCAAGGGTTCAATTATTTAATGGCTTCTTTGGTATGTGGTGAACTTAAGAACAATGAGTGGACAAAAAGGTCCATAAGTCTTGCATGTGCTTTCTTTGAAACTCAAATCATTGGATTTTTATTTGCATGTGGCTATACGTACATGCATTTTCATACATTTGAGTGTTATGGATCCCAAGTCCACAAAAGATTGCAAATGCTTCAAAGATGGAGACATCGCTGTCAGAAAAGGGATGTCCGTTGGCCTGTAAAGATGAAAGTTTTCCATTTTAAGGAAATTATGCTAAGCACTTTAGAATACAGATATGAATGAAATTATGCCAAAAGATCTATTTCTGGGCTAATAGAGTTGCTAATTGAATTGAGTGATTTTATAGAGACACCTTTTGACTTTACATTCATAAATAATCCTGTGTCTCAAAAAAAATCATGAAACACGGTCCTATCCACATTTCTTGAAAAACTTTAAGTTCCATTTTTATCATGGAAGTTAGTGTGGTCCATAGTAACTTCTAGTCTCTATCACTAAATACTTCTCCCTAAATTTATTTTCTTTCCAAGCTGTTACATTCTTACCTTGTTGATGAGTTGTGCTACCCCAATCAAATCATGTTGGCCACTGGAAATTGGCATGCAGAGGAGGCTCCTGGCAACAAATCCAGAATCGCCTTCTTCATCAGATATCTCTCGTAATTCCTGTCCCATCCAAGAGGCAACATCTCCAATGTTTAGAATCTATAAAATAATGATAAGGTCAGAGTAAGTCAGTGAGATCAGAGTCGTACAGTACAGGCGTGGGCGATACATGTGCTGAACTGCTGGAAATTTGTTTAGCCCTTGATACTGCTATACATAGGTATTTGTATTATGGCTCAGCCCACACCTGTGGCTTTTCTTCTCAGCATAATTATCCTTTTTTCATTCGTCATTCTAAAGTCAGAATAGTATTTATGAGTGTTTACTCAGAATTTAGTAAATGAATTTCACATTCTGAAATCATTGGGAAGTAAATAATTTATTTTACTTTCCTTAAATAGTGTAATAATAGTAACAGTCAAATAATTAAAAGTACCAGCAGCATATTGTATGCTGTTAAAATATTTGACCTTTTAAAGCCTGTTACCCAACAGAATTATCTACATTTCTGGTAAATTTTAAATTTAGCACATTGTATTCATCATAATCTTTTCCACGTGAGAGGTGAAACAACCTTATAAGTTTCACTTTTTAATTTATGAGTTTTCAGCATTTCATCAAAAGGTATAAATTTATAGGTGAAGGGCACCGATGTTTTGTTCATTAAGTCTCAACTTTCACTGCGTGGAGTCAAGGTGCGTATTGTAGATCTTTTTTTAACCTAGGAAATAACAGTCCTACCCTATTTTTCTATTAGTTTTTAATTCCCTCCCCATCTTTCCTTATTGGCTGCAGATTTCCTGCCAGCGTGTGCCCTGTGCTGTACTTAGGTGAGGTGGAATTTTAGGCGAGTTCAAGGACGCTTTCGAGGTTGAAAGGCAGGAGAAAGACCTCCATTAATTAAAGTTGTGTGCCGCAGGACCAATGGTGTTAGGAATGCACTTCGACATTAATACTCTTCCCAGGTATTCTCATTTTTCCTTCCCAAGAAAATTTTCCCCCATCAAAAACTGGAATGACAGTTGGTTTGAATTTTATTTTTCCAGAAGGTTAATGTTTTGCACCAAGAATTTATATTTCTGCCTCGTAAAATTCAAAACTGAAGATCTTTCGGCATGTTTTATAATTTCATCAGTTCAGAAGGGGAAAGATGGGAGAATTTTTTACTCAAAAGGTGCTCTGTTAGACAAGCGTCTTTCCTTTTTTTTTAAGATTCCATCACGAGAGTCGTGCTTTGGCATCTCGAGCCGTTTTCATGGAAAAATAGAGTTCTATTTAAATGTTAGGATGATTTAATAGGATATCCTCAGAGTGATTCTACTGCCGATGAAGTATTTTTCGAATACAATTATACGAACGGGGAGAATTATCAAAGTATACTCCTTCTTCCCGTAATGGATACATTTCACAAAGCCTGAAACAATTAGTCACAGTAAGAACCCTGCAGCCCTCTCGTTAGTGTGGAAGTGAACGTGATGCATGTCAAAAGAAAAGATGGATCGACTCAACCCTCTTTCTTCTTGGATTTTTTTCAGAAAACGATTTAAGTTCTTCTAGTGTGCGATGTCTTAGGGGGAAAATGTAATTTTGAAAATGTCCCTGCCCTTATGAGTCGTTAAATTGTGCAGAGCGTCCACGTTTGAGCGCGTTGGTGGGACTTTTTGTTTCCCCCGTTTGAACTCCTATAGCCGTCGCAAGGCAGAACATCGGGCTCTTTAAGTGCAAAGCGAAAAATATGGGACGTTTCCCAGGACGTTTCATCATTTTACTCTTAATTTTGCGCGCGTGGAGGGTTATTTCTCTCCATGGGGCACATTTTTCAATTTGTCAGGAATCCGTAGCCTTCTCCAACCCCTACGGCTGAAAGTGAAATCATGGCAATCGTTACGTCATGTATTCCCATCGGAGTTCTGAGGGTTTCCGTGAAATGGGAGGTGGCCGCTACGCATTTCAGTTGCGCCATGACCTTTCCTCTTGTCCGTGGTCAGTAGCCGAGCAGGAATGGAGTTTTCATTTCAGCGAGGGTACTCGCTCACGAAGCTCAACGGAGGAAGTAGTTCTGACTGAGCTGACTTACGCATACGAACCTCGGATTACGGAAATTATTTTTTTTATCAACTTTTATTTGATCTGTGTGCAATGGAACTAGATCTCCATGCAGAGCAGAAGTCGTATGGAGGAAGAAGACTATCTGCGTCAGGTAAGTGGAAAATCCTCTCCATTCTATCTTCCGATTCACATCGTCCGTAATCTCTCCAGTTAAGATCCTGAAACCTCTGCGCAGTGTTCTTTTAGGCCCCCATAACGCATTCTGGCCTTCATGCTAATAATTATTCAATATTTTCCCCCTTATTTTCTCATGTTACGGTGGTGGTGGCCTGAAATGTTCACCTTAAGTTAAACAACCTCGCGCATATTTGAGCAGAAAAGAGAATTGAATGAATCGAATGTAATGGACTTGCCTTTCCTCTTTCTCTCGGTTATTTGTCACTTGGGAAGGATGAGAAAATACGCAATCCTCATCCACATTGAGATTCGGTAACACTCTCAGCCTCATGGCTACCGAAGTATACGATACGTAATGGGAGGGTGTCTCATAATGTGTATTGGTTCCCACCGATGAAGTTGCTCAACCAAAACTGACTGCGCGTCTCCAAGATTAAAACCAAAAGTTTGTTTGGAGTGGACATGTGCGCCAGCGAAAGCGTAACAGGGGAAGGAGATGACAACCAAAGAATTTTCTGGGAAATTTAAATGACGAAGCAGTTATTTTAATGAAATTTAAGAAAAATAATGCTCATTAACGCGAGCATATGTCACACTTGAAAAGGGTGGGAGTGGGAAGACACTGTAAAGTGCTTTCGGCCTGGTACGCCACGAAATGTTCTACGAACGCCGTTCTTTATCTTCACTTCTTCTGTATTTCAGGCGTCCCTTATTTGCGAGGTGGAAAATTGCCATGTAATCTCGTTTTCAACTTATGTTTACACTAATGCTCGATGTAGATTACGTAACCAGAGCAGGAAAGTGATTTCGTAATGGGCACGAGGAACTGCGTTAATGCTATCGTAACATTTTAAAAACTTTACCGTGAAATATGTTGGAAAGCTCAGTTCAAATCCTATTCTCTCCGGCATTAGATTGATTGTCAGCTCCCAAACCCATGTCAGTCAGCATGAGAGATTCCCCCACCACAATATAAAAAAGAAAATAGTTCCGAGTCGAGAAAGGCGGCCACCATGCCAGTGACGGAGATCGCTTGTCAGCTTGCCCTGATTCAAGGTCGAATCGCTTCATTTTCTTTCGCTAGGAAAATTTTCCCTGACATCTCCCGTCAAAATGAGAACGGACATGGCAATTAGCGGATGTTTGGAGGCCGAAGCGCCTTGGAGGTCTTCGCACATGTGACTGATTTATTCAAGGTTACTTTCGAAGTGGGGAAAAGCCAACGGTTCAGCCTAAGGGTTGATGAGGAGGATCTAATGAGACATAATAATACGAGTGCACAATAAGAAAGGAAAGTTTATCATAATTCCTCCGAGTTACTTTAGAGTTGAAAGCCGGAACATGCCTCTGCTGCAATTTAAATAAATTGCTGTAATTTTTTTTATTCGTCGCTGCAATTAGCGGTTCACTATTTTCCCTAAGTCAAAATATATATACTAATTTAGCAACCGATAATGCCAAATACAACACTATTTTCAGTCACGACAATGAGACGTCCGCTTAGAAAAAAGTTACGATTGTCTGAATGCAAATCTGGGAAGTAAAATTGCTTGAAACGTTACCACTTGAGATTCGTAAAATGATAATTTGACCGCATACCTTTATCAATCATAGCAAAGGAAAGAATTCCCTTAAATCAGGAGCGTTTTTTCAGGTTGTCTTATTAGGAAAGGTCTTGTTTGAAAGGGAGGAACATTTTCCGTAATGCATCAAGCTCCAAGAAATCTCTTTCATGTTTAAAAAGGGCTCGAGAGTGGACTGTTTTAGCATCCGATATAGAATAACCACCATTTTCCCTCATTCCTACTACCAAAGTATATTTATTTTTGCAAAAGTACCGTGTTCAGGGGAACAATCCTTCGCACACCTTCGAGAAATGCTGTGGTATTTTCAGCCGTGTTGAAATATTTGGGAATAATTTTATGCAGAATGTTTCATTGGTTAAAGTGGAGACCCTGTGTCAATACTTTCAAGATAACTTTACTCTCTCTGTGATTTTTGCTCATTTTGCCACTCAAAATTTAAAAAGCCGCTGCCAATATAGCTCAAACGTTCATTTGTTGCAGGTAAGTTTGCAGCAGTAACATTACGACTTCTTATTATAGTTATTTCACACGATGCGAAACAAGTTGTGAATTGCGTTTTTAGGGCGTTTTTTTTAGAGGACTCTTGCACCGACTTGAAACTTGTGTGTTTTCTCTCATAGCTCAAGAAGGGACGTCCCCTACGTCTGTGGACAGAACGCGAAGAGCTAAGGGCTGACGGGTAAACAATTGGCCGACTGTGATGATAGAAGTTTGTCACTGTGTTGAGATCGCACCATATTTTAATTGTATTTTTATGAAGATAGGTAAGAACAAGGGAATCTGAGGAAAAAAATAATGTAGGGAAGGGGAGGGGTCAGGTAAAAACAAAATAGACTTGGGACACTCAGCCTATATCTAATACGACTGGTAAAAATACCATCAATTCAAACCGAGGTACATAGTGCGGCCGAATGAGTGACTGACTGACTGTCTTTAGGTCGTGCTTCAGATTTATACCTGAAGCGATTCTACACAAATGAAAATGTCCCGTGGGAAGGAAAAGGTGTTTCCGAGAGGCCTGCGAAAGATTTGCAAGGAAGTTCCTCGAATCACAAGTGTCTGTGGATTGCTACGAGTGAGCAGAAGAGATATCAACATCTCTCTGTGGGTGAATAGGTGAGAGTTTTTGATTCTGGGACGCCGGAGCACGAGGGGAATAATGAAGCGCACTGTACTTAGGCAGAACAATGTGTTGCGGAGGCTCCGGCCCCCCTTCGGATTTTTTTTTGTGTTTACCCTTTTTGTTGAGGTTCGTTCAGAACACACCAACCGAAGTGAAAACACCTTCCAACCCAGCGTGAAGAACGTTATCGACCGAGATGCAAACCCAAGGGGAGGTGCATAAAAAAGGTAGTTCAAGATTTTAACGCCTTCCGTGCAAAGACTGTACCGACCTTCGCCAAACATCTTTAAAAATGGGATAAATTTCTCCTGCTAAATTTCGCGTGATGTCCATCTCAGGTTATGCTGAGAGTGCATGGCAGAGTATTTGGAATGAGCTGAAGAACAATTTCGATTACTTGTTTCGCAAACCCTATGCCTCCGATGAAAAAATATTCTTCAATGCACATGCTGTTAATGTCTGGCATTTTAAAAAGTAAGATAGAGGATACTGACCACTCGTTAGGCTTAACTTTTTGTTTTAATTCCTTTAAATACTTTTTGTAATGGTATGGTAAGTGTACACGAAGATTTTCACAGGAACTTCAATGATTTGTATCTGCAACTATTTCGTTTGCTTCCTAATACTGCGCACTTCTTTTTTTAAGTACTGTCGTAATGCATATTTATCATTAATGGAGCTTACTTACGAAGCTTAATTCAAAACTTTATTTTCGTGCTGGCTATCATCACTGACTATCAGGGAAAAGGAGAAAAATGAAGGATTAAGTCTAAAAATCTAATAATGTTTATTCTCGTTAAACGAATTGCGATAAAAAATTGAATTTTGCCCGCAGAGACTGATTCCAATAATATTATTTTACCAGGGATCATGAGGACCAATAATGTCTACCTTTGACTGTAATGCATTAAATGAAGAATGTTTCGGGATGTAATGGTTGAGACGTGGGAAGCGAGGGAAGGTATTACGTTTAAATGCTGATTGAAAAGTAATTGCAAATTTCGACTTACGGGAGAAGATGAATTCGGAGGCGAAAAAAAAACGTTTTTCCGAAGTACATACTTAACTGATGACGTAAATATTCACCGTAAGGAAGAGCATACGCACAAACTAGCAAGTTCAGACTGCCGTATCTCCTTCATAGATAAGATATAAATAATTATCCTGACCGTTAGTAAAACGTTACTCTGAGGTTAACAATGCTTTAATTTAAAATATATTCTTGATCTTACGAGGATTGATGCTGGAAAATGTGAAGCATACTTGAGTAACAGTGTAAAAAATCCCTCGATTTTGCTCCTTCATCGATTGTCCACCAACTCCTAGGGTAAGGAGTGTGTCTGCCCAATAATGACGTTTTACGAATATTGATTTTTCCTATAAAATTTTTCCAAATTCGGGTATTGACCGACCTTGAGTAGGCTTCAGTTGTAGCAGTGCCAATAGCTAAGTCATATCTCATACCTTCAGATTATAATCACGAGACAAATACGATATTCATTCTTAAGGTTAGATGCGAAGCTATAACTTCCAGTCCGCTAAGATACAAAGATCTAAGAATTTTTATCCTCGTTAAACGAACTGCGGTAAAAAATTGAATTTTGCCCGCAGATTGAACTGATTCAAATACAGATACAAACCTGTTTATCGCTGACGGCACCAATTCTAGGCCACACAGCTGTCATGGTCATTACTGTGGTAGTATATTAACAACTTGCCTACATGCTACATATTTCCTCCGTCATTTTATCTAATTTTAATGTCATATTGATTCTACACCTGGTCCATGCATATACTCGACAGATCAAGCAAGACCATAATCAGTTACGTATGAAGTATTGCCCGAACATTTCAAGGATGGCAATTTATGTTCATTAATATTATAATGAAATTCTCACGTTGAAACTGAGTAGCTTTCCTTTACAGTAATTTTTTATTATCTGGCAAATCAAAGGCAATCTTTTTTCCATTAAGTAAGTGGATTAAAAAAAATAGAGGAGAGCGAAATTATTATTCCTCCTTTGGCCAAATTAAAAACTAATTTAAAGTAGCTTGCGAAACAAAGCAAGGAAAAATCAATATCGAGTCCAACATGCGTGAGTAGAATTATTTCTCAGTGCGTAAGGGGCTACTCATGTTTCTACTAAGACTGTGGCTAATCAGTTTCAGGGTGGAAATTTTATATTAATTTTAGCGAAGAATATCATAGAGGAATTCGAGTATTACTTTGGAAATTTAGTATTGCTTTTGAAACAGGATAATTATATTTGATCTTTCGAGGTTAAACCTTTAGTCGTGAATGCAATAAAAATGTTGATCTTTCACCACTTCACTTCAGAGTTGCGACTTTGAAAAAACGGCCCAAACGTGTGATTTGCTTTATTTTTTACCACTACGACGTACAGCGCCGTGCGTTGCTGAGGGAATACCAGTTCGTATCAATACTGCTGACCCACTAGAATTGCCAGCGAAAACTGCGCCGGAGATGCTAGACTACTTTGCATCGCTTCTCGGAGTGCTGGTTGCATATCTTCTGTGGCCGCAGACTTAGACGGCTGTTGAGGAGGACCTAATGGGACGAAAAAATTCGAGTGCATAATAAGGTGCACCGAGGGTTCCACGGCTCAACGTCCCATCCAAAGGTCGAGTACTGAAATCTGAATACTCTCCGCAAAACACTCAAGTAGGAGTCAATTTGCCAATGAAATATATCTTCCTCGATTCGAACTTCTAGCCACTATATCAGCCCGACTTTCCTGGTTGCAGACTTATCTGTGTTGTCAAGTCTTTACCCCCACTTATAGGCGCTTTAGACCGGGAGGAAAAGTACAAGGATAGGAATGGAAAGCGTAGGAGGGAAGGAGGATGATAGGTGGAGAGAAACCCGGCGTCGGCATTAGCCTGCTCTTTACGAAAGACGCCAAGAGGACCACGGTTTTACTGACCGACGAAGTACCGAACTCGAATCCTTTCCATAAAGCATTTTAGTGGCGGTCGGTTTACCAATAAAAATATCTTCACCTGCGGGGATTCAAACCCGGACTCTCCCGGTGAGAGGGCAGTACTCTAACCACTACACCAATCTGGCTTCTTACGGTCTTTAGATGAGGGTGTTTTCAAGTCTGTTTCCGCACTAATAGGCGCTTCAGACCGGGAGGACAGGTGAAAGGATAGGGATGGAAGGGATTGGATTTAGGCTTTGTTTAAAGGAGGAACGACCATTAATCGCGAGATACTGTTTGGAGAGTCTCTCTCCGAACGTGGGTCCGGGCGGTACGTGGAGGGAAAATTACGGCGTTGGATCCGGGGCACATATCACAGAACGCTTACCTTCCTTTTTTGGACCCGGCGCAAAAAACAAAACGCCCACGCGGAAGATTTCTGACCCCCGATTCATTTTCGCCTATAGTGCTGCTATCTGGGGCGAACGCGGACAACATTCCTAAAACATGACTTTTCGGAAATACCTCCTCCCTGTCGATTCCGGGAACTGTAACAGTTTTTTTCTGCCCTCATTATTTGTCGTTCTCACTACGATAACATGCTAATTAATTCGGAAATAAACTACCGTATTTTACTCAACCCGTAAAAAAAGGCCAGCTCACAGTTCCTGAGCATAATTCTTGAAACTGATGAAGGAACAAAAGTTCTGGTATTACTCGAAGGGGCTGAAATAAAAATGTACTTAAAAAGTTGTCATGCAATCAGTGTCCTTGTATGCGGAAAAGCATGTTATGAACCAACCATCAATACCTATTAATAAATATAAAGCTTGTGCAACAATTAGGTACGAGTTGATTTCAAAATAAAGTCACAACCAACAAATATGAATTGTGATTATGTAAATAGTTAAAATAAAGTGAAGAAGATAGTGAAGCATCGTTGGACTAGAGATCAGAGGTCCAGAGTTTGAATCCCCGGATGTCTTTATTAAAGTATGGCTTGATGATTATTTCTGGACACTGTATATTTCTGGAAAACAGCAAGTGGTATAGAAAAAGAAACTGCATCTGATGTGTGAATTCCAGACAAGCGCATTGCCTTTGGGATAAGTATTACCCTCACCAAACTGATCATATACGGGATTGAACACACTTTTGATGAAGTAAGGTTTCATCACCTTACTTCATGCGATTGCTACAAAATCATTTTACTCATATGAGACCAAAATTAAGCGTTACAACAATTCTAATCAATTCGTACGGTATAAAAGACGTTATAGTGTCCTACAATGATCGAAGAATTATCCACAGGTTGTATAAAAACCAAGTAGCTGTGATTAAATCTGGACCCAGCTGTGAAGAAGCAAGAATAAGGAAAGGGGTGAGACAAGGCTGTGCACTGTCTCCAGTAATTTTTAATGCCTACATTGAGAGAGCCATCAATGAAATCAAAGAGAAATCTTCTGGGGTGAATATCCATGGAGAAAAAATTAGCATGCTGAGATTCACAGATGACATAACACTCATAGCAGAGACAGAGAGGGATCTGAATAAGAAGCTGATAACCATAGAAAGGGCAATGGCCAGACATCAGCTGAAGATCAATAAAAAGAAGACTAATATATTGGTGTGCAGCAAGAAAGAAGAGGCCAAAACCAATGTCAAACTAGGAAAACAAAAGCTGGAAGAGATGAAAGAGTTGTGTTACCTTGGAAGCCGAGTGACCAACGACGGACGAAGCAAGAAAGAAATAGTCAGCAGAATAGCCCAGGGGAAGAGGGAATTCTATCAAAAGAAGAATCTGCTTACCGCGGGAAATACAAGCGTAGAAGTAAGGAAATAGTTTATCAGAACATACATCTGTAGCATGTTTCTTTACGGCAGTGAGGCATGGACGATGACAGCAGCGGAGAACAAAAGGGTAGAAGCATTCGAAATGCGGTGCTACAGAAGAATGATGAAGATCAAATGGATCGACCGAGTACGTAACGAGAAAGTCTTAAGAAGAGTGGGAGAAAAGAGATGTCTACTAAATGCCCTAAGAAGAAGACGGGACAACTTAATCGGCCACATCATGAGACATGATGGCCTGATGAAGACAATCGTCGAGGGAAAATGAACGGGAAGATTGGAAAAGGCAGGCCTCGTATGAGATACATGGAACAAGTGATAGAGAATGTGAAAGAGAAGAATCACTTAAATATGAAGAGATTAGCCGACAGAAGAACTCAGAGGAGAGCTGGGTCAAACCAATCTGGGGACTGATGACTTATGATGATGATGATGATGACGAAAAGACGTTATATTCAGGTTGAATGCCCTGCCCTTTGATGGCTACATTAGATTTAGTGGTTAATCCCTTCAGAAAATCACAATTCACACCAATATGTTACTACATTTCTCAGCAGGTTCAACGAAGGGTAATCCTAGAAATATATATTATTCTGGAGACTAATTTTCCAAATATGGCTCCGCGTGGCTATTGTCCAGAATATTATTACATTAGACTTGCCTGGCCAGTGGCAGCGACGAATTCAGCTATCTGGGCGAGACTAGATTTTCGAATGTCTTCCTGGCTCGGGCGATGTAGAAGTCCGTCTTGGTCTTGGACTCGGAGCTCGAAAACTGTGTGGAATTGGACGCCCTGCAATGGAAGGAAATTCAAGCGGTAAAAAATATATCGATCAATTCACAGCAGTAGGTATATTAACTATTAACTGATAAAGTAATATGAATGCTGATCAGGCAGAAACTTTTAATACGCATTACGGAGTATTGTAGCGTATCTCCACAGAGAGACAAAAGATAGAATAATTAAGTGTTAGCATTATAATGTTATGAACACAATTATGAATAAACAATAGAGACAAAAGAAGGATTAGTGTTAATCCCTCAGACGTCTAGTTTTACTAGGAATGAAGAATAAACCTTGAGAACCCATTTGGTTAGTAGTAAGGCTTGAGTTAAAAGTGTGGATTAGAAAGACACTAGGGAAGCCGTAGACCCTAGCTAGGCCCATCGTTCCCTGGGAAGATGAAATTTCCGTTACACTCATAGGAAACGATAATTTATCCCTAATTTCAAAACACCGGCTGTAGTTAATTTTACCGTCTGAAAGGGGATTGATAACCTAATGAATTGTAAACAAACAAAGTGGTTATGCATTGAACGGCAATGATCTGCGGATGTTATCGGCTTCTGATCCGTGGTTTAAACTTTTTAGCGTAAATCTTATTAATGCCGCTAAAATTCTTGGATTTGCCTATTTTTGGAAGACCCAGGACTTGAACCGTCATTTAAAACCATTTTTGTAATTCACCCTTAGAAAAGCCACTTTTAAAAGGGTTAAAGCAAAAAACTCAGTCCGGCTTCTTACTTGGTTTTCCCACAATGATCATAAAATCTAACTGTAGATAAATAAAGATATTTTTATTACTTTTTTATCACGATTATCTACGTTTTCATTGTATGTTAGCCATGAGAAATAATTCCGTCGCGGAGTCAAAAGAGTTGTAGAGATAGGAAATCGTCGACGAAGTTGAACGCCTATTGTAGTAACACCATAAAATATTTCCTCGATTGAAATTAATTTTTATTTCATAACTTTAGAATTTTTCCGGATAAGGGAAGCACTTGATACACGTGATCAATAAAATATTGATTTCAACATATTATCTTTATTATTTAACAATTTTCATATTATTATAAGATAAAATTATATTATACATAAATTATTATATATTATATATATTATTACATATAAAATTATATTATATAGTATATAAAATATATATTATTAGAAAATATTTCCTCGATTGAAATTAATTTCTATTTCATTAATTTAGAATTTTACCGGATAAGGAAGCACTCGATTCACGTGATAAATAAAATATTGATTTCAACATATTATCCTATTGTTAATTAAATAGGAGAAGGATCATGTGTTGAATATTATCTTTATCATTCATTATCCCTCACGATCTGTAACGGAGGCTAAAAATACACCGATTGCTAGTTGAAAATATTGGGTCTTGAGACTGAGTACAACAAAAGAATACTGGTTTGGCAGTTACCAAAAATCAAAGAAAGGCTACTTTATTATTATATTATCTTACTATCCTAAGGAAAATACAAAATATAGTACACATGCCGGGATCACATTAAATTCAATGTTGAGTACATACCCTTTTTTGAAAGACATCTTCCACGTTAATGTTGCTACTCTGAAAATATAAAAACAAACTATGGTTAGTAACATAGGAAACATAGGCCAAAATTCATGGCTAAAACTACAGTACGTGGTACTCGAACTTAAACCAACTAGTGAAATCATAGATCACAGGAATCTTGAATGGGCTTTTTCGCAATTTCGAGCAATCCATTACAGGTTAAGAGCGGAGTATATTTTGTTATGCGAGAAAGGGATTCTTCAGTGCTCTCACATAATTTTTGGATACAAACAATGCTGTGGAAAACCCAATATGAAACGCCTTTAGGTCAAGCAGCTAGGTCTGGGTCAAACAGATTGTTTTCTCCCAATTCGCCTCATTATCTCGTGAATCGAAATCTGGTACCTTGTTCGCGCATGGACGCGAGTTTATCTCGTTAAGGGTGAAGGTAAGATGAACATAAAATATCTTTTATCAGATCACTAAATTTTAGTGTGACATTAATGCGGAATACCTATTTTAAAATGCAAAATCGACAGCCTTTTCGAGTAATAATAGCATGCTGATGAAGTATTCATTGAGATGAGAACCATATGATATTTTTCCTGGTCATCGCTTTGCCCGAAACCGTAAGTCAGGCGAAGATGGCTGTGTTACACTGTAATACTAACAAAAATACGGAAGGCTGAACAGCATATTTCAAATGAAACTTAGTGACTACGTGCTTATTTTGTGGAATTTTTCCATAATAATATAGAGACTTGTGAAATCCACTGGTTTATTGCTGGTACAACCGGTTTCAGCCGTTAAGCCTTCATCAGGTGCATGTATACCTGTATGTACCTGATGATGGTCTATCGGCTGAAACTGGTTGTAGCAGCAATAAAACCAGTGGAATTATCAATTCTATATCTCTGTATCAGCATATTTCAATTATATACACGCCAACATATTCATTAACCGTTTTCTTACCAGTAAGGCGAAACAATGTTGGATACATAACAAGGTGACTCAGAAAACAGACTTTCTGATGATAAATATTTACCCACTCCACAATCTCTGCGCCCGATCTATTGCTTCTATTCCAGTCATTACGCTGTTCTTTACATATTTTAAATGCTAAGACTAGTAATATTCCTTCCCTGATCCTCATCAGCCACATTAGTCTCTAAATTTTCTCGGCAATCCCTTTTCTGTTGCACTACTTTACCGCCGTAAATTAGCTTGGTGATTCCTTCGGGAATCTAATGAACACCAGTAATGAATACTCTGTGCTGTGTTCGAAGTCGCATATCATTAAAGCTGCGAATCTGACCGAACCAAGCAGGCACCTTTATTTCGAGTTTTTTCATTACCGCAACACACGTTTCATGTTCTTTCAGTTTTTCTCAGTCCTCATCCTGCCTTTCTATTCTTTACGAGACCGCTTCCAAGAAGCTTTGTACCCACTTCATTCAGTTGGCATTCATATTCATCTAGTGCAAGCGATTCTTATAGGCATACCATAAATCGAGGAAGCATATTCTTAAATGTTCTTCGATTTTCCCTCTGTCTGTCCAATATTGATTCTCCGACGAGCTGCACGCTACAGAACTTCATTCCTGAACTTGCACTCTTTTTCCAAGAGTGCAGCTGTCCAATTGACTTTGTCCAGGCTTCACCGAACGACCTACTTTTTAAATTATTTCACTGCCCACCTCTCGTCACGCATTCAACAACCCCGTTATCCCGATCGGACATGTTCATGTTGCTATTCGGGGGAAGCTACCGACAGCCGAGGTCATTCGTGTCAATAAGGAAAGGTGGGTAGTAGGATCGAGGTAGGATTTTTCAGGGAATGGAGGAAGGGCGGAGAGTAACTATAACGTCGGAATGAGTCCGCTTTTCACGAAAGGCGCCATGAGGTCCACGGATTACCATCCCATCAGACGGACGGAATGCTGCACTTGAAGTGTTCCTCAAAAGGCATTGAAGTAGTGACCGGCATAATACCGGGCCCTCGAGATGGGAGGCCAGTACTCTAGCCACCCAATACACCCGACATATTTTTTGCTACGAATTTACTCCAATTTAAATTTTCATCTATTTTCTTTCAAAAGCTATCAAAGCTTCTCTACTACGAGAACCTCTCAAATCCTTGGGGCTCCAGTAACTTAACGTCGAATGAAAATAAAGTGCAGTGTGCACCAGCGGGTAACGGGTTTCGTAGCTAGCTTTGAATGTGCAGTGCGTAAAATTAAAATATTGTGCTATTTATTTTTTAAAACTTTTAACGTTTTTAATTCTTTGCAGGTTTAACGGTTAAAATAATAATAGTTTGGGTTAGTTCTATAACTTAACGAGATCTGAGATATTCAACCAAAATGATTTATATATTTAGTTTGTCATTATATCCTCGTTAACACAATCGTAGCAAACTGTAACCAACGGGATTATTTTCTAAAATAAAGTAAGAGGAAGTAAATTTGTGGTAGGTATATTATGGATAGGCGTCCTCTGAATTTCCCTTTTTCCGAGCAAAATATCTTCATTTTCAACGTTAAAGACTTAGTTGTATAATATACTCCGAGAATAGGTATACGATGTATATTCTCTGAGTCTAAAAGCCTTTTTGGTGGAAACATATTATCACTTCCGCCTGATACAGATGAGCATTTAAAATATTTGAGGCGATTTTTAATAGTTTATATCTGGTTTTAACTCTAGAGATACACTTAAATTTTTGAATCCTAACTCCTCATACAATGAGCTGGGAACCCTTTTCTCAGAATTAATAAGTACAAGTTCCTCTGTAAGAAGTTTGATTTATTACTTACAGAATTCGTGCTTTAAGTCGGGTAATGGGATTCCGAGAATTGGGCAGGGCGTTATGCCCTCGGAAATATAATTGTCGATTCCGTTAGTGCGAAAAACCTGCCCAAGTTCATGATCCTGAGGCTCGAGAACAGTCATGCGAAGGCGTTGAGGCAGAAAGTGAGAGAGTTCAAAATAAATCCGCTAGATGGCTGGCCTCCATACTTCTTAGAGCTCTGGCTTTCCCGGACAGTATTTTGAATAATGGTGTACGTTTTGGGCAAGACAATTAATCGTAAATAGTGGCAAAGATAGCTATCTCTCCATTGGTAATTCAAGAGACGTAAAATATTGAAAGGAACGTCTATTTAAAGGAGTTTCAATAGGCATGCGTATTCATAATGCGTAAACCTTCGATGTGAGCCCCCCATCATCCTAATACCTTTCCTCCGATCCCTTCCATCCCTATCCTTATACCTCTCCTCCCGGTCTGAAGCGCCTATTAGTGCGGAAACAGACTTAGAAACACCCATGACCTTTCCTCCCGGTCTGAAGCGCCTATTAAGGCCGCTTTACACGATACAATTTTTTGTACAATTTCTTGTATGAGGAATATGTACCGTGTAAAGCGGCAAATTGTACGAACGCTTGTGCGATTGTCTGAATGACTGAACGGAAAATAGAACCTGTTCTAATTCCATTCAGACAAACATACAATTTCGCTCAGTTTATACAAGCGTTTGTACAAGAAATTGTATCGTGTAAAGCGGCCTTTAGAGCGGAGACAGACCTGAAAACACCCATGGAAAAACCATTCTCTTACCAATCTCTTTTAATACTTTGTAAGAATCATTTAGGACTCGGTGGAAATATCACCCTCAATAATTGTAGAGTCCGAAGATGTCACTATTTTTTAAGATTTAAGGTTGACCCTTGTAGCTTCATCATATCCTTGAAGTTATTCGCCAAATCGCAGTTCATCTATAATTTTAAAGTCCTTCTTCTGCTTAAGAACGTTCAGCTTATATTCTCTAATCTTTCCCTTTTCCGGTTTTGCGCCACCTACCCAATAAAAACTTCCCTTTTTTGTCCCTTTTCACATTTGTGACCCCAAAACTTAAATGACTACCATAGCTTCTCGCGAAATGGTTCGCCACGAGCGTGTACTTTTAATTTTTTCCCTCAGGAAGTGTCGACTCAGCCTTTCATCTTCCCCGACGCCACCTCCAGGCAACGCACCCTCATTCTTCCCTTTCGGAAATGTATTTTTGTTTTTGAGTTCTTATGCGCGGTAAGGTTGCTGTATTTGAGGATATGGGTTTGCGAGATCCAATCCTTTTGCTTGTTTTTTCCCCCTGACAAAATCACCTTGATTCTTTACCGGATATTACTTTAACGCGTATTCCGTCGATTTTAGCACCTCGAGAGTTGTATCTTAGCACTAGTTAAACTTGTAAACGCCTCTCTTCAAACGCAGCTTGGAAAATTTGCATCTATGAATGAATGAAATATGCTTCGTTAGAAGCCTCGGTAAAGGTGCAAGCGATTTGACGTATAGGATAATGAGAAAAATCCCTGGATGCATTTGCTTAGATCGAATTTTTAAAGATTTCACTATTTTGACTCATTGGTTCAGCCATTGATTTCTATCCACCCTGATTGAGCTTTTCTGTAAAAATTCGAGGAAAGGAAATGTACAAGTTTCATTGGCGTGTGCCTCATTTTGAAGAACTATATTAAGCCATTGATTGACATAGTAGCTTTTTAGGAGGGCTCTAGTTACTTTCACTAACTCAGTGACTCAACCCGAAGGTCGGTTTTGATAGGTGAGAGTAGAGTTCACCCCGTACTGAGCCAATGGCGTGTGAAATTCAAACATTCAGGGTAGGTGGGCCAGTTCCTTTCCCTAAGCCACCTGCGATTTCCTACGAAGTTCTGACGCACAGAAAATCGAATCGCGAGGATTTTAGATGGGGGTGTCCAGAAAGGCTCATGCCCGGGATTTGAACCCAGGACCCTCCGGTCAGTAACTCAGTGCTCTACCCACTAGGCCACCACGACAATAAGATTGTTTTTGAAATCGATAGATTCGGCTTTAACTTTGGGAAAATTCATGCTGAATGAGGATTTGAGAATTCAAGAAAGACAAGTCAAGTCTTGAGAAAGTCAAGTACTTGAGAAAAATGACGCCTTAGCATCGAAACGCGTTGTATGTACCAGCAAAATAAAGTCCACGAAAATTTACATAGGTTGCATCTTCTCATTCATGATTATTTTTTATGTGTAGTCTACTACTATACTATCTTTGAGAAAAGGTTTCCTAAGATCTAGTCCCTTTGCTTTGCTTGCATATTTTCCTTCCACAGTCACCTCGTCCTTGAGTCGGACATCAATTTAACAGGTATTAAATATTAATTATATTGATTACGGAAAATAATTATTAATCTGAACTGTTGGTCAGTGTAAAGACTGCACTGCACAATTCGAATTCTAGAGATGGAATATTTCACAGAAATATAACTGAAGATGTTTTCCTCAGCAAATGGCAAAAAGAAATATCAGGCAGTCAAATTCAATTCACAATTAAGACAAGTGAATTCAATTTTAACTCAAGAAATACTTTATTCCAGCTATTCCAAAAAAATAAAAAATATACTATTTAGACAAAGGCTGTCAAAAAAGTAGTTGCGCATGATAATATGTAGTAGTGACAGAATGAGAGTCTGAATTGCTAAGGGGAAACACTGCGACTGATCTCAATCGCGTTCACCTTTATTGTTACCAATATATCCAACCCTTTTACTATGTGTATTCGGTAACCAATAATTATCTACTCCAGATAGCATCTAGTGCACTTAACGTGTACTCGGTTTTCGTCAGCTTATCGCAGGAATGTTTACAAGTAATTACGTAGTGGTATGAGCTGCGGCACCCAGCTTTGGTTACTATGATACAAGCTGGGCCAACATCTAATCAATAGGATTACACAATAAAAAGTTCTGCCCATGCAGTCGAGGGGGGCATTTTTCAGTAATTAAATGCGATGTAGGAAATCTTTTGCGAACACTTATGAATATCAAGGAAGGATGATAAGTTTTATTACTGCCTGATGATGATGTATCAAGACGTTTTTCCCAGAATATAAGAGCATAAATTTCAGATTTTCTTTTTTTCTTGGCTATCGTAGTTTCCAGAAATAGGAGCCTGCCGCAGTCACTTATCTCCCGATGAATGCAGTCTTTCCCCGTCATATTTTTTTTTTAAGTCCGTCAGGGACAGGAGGATCTATTTTTCCATGCTCTTCGAGCACTTACCTCCCTCCGGCACAGGGGCTTCCTCTCCTGGACAGCGTTTCCGGGCCTCTCCAGAATCTTCTCCAAGTGACTCTGCAAGGAAAACAGTGCGTTCAAGTGAAAAGAGATAGGAAGCAAGCGGGGTAAATTCCAAATTTGGACTTGCGGAAAATAATGTTTGGAGGGTTTCGATAGATTTAATATAATCAGTCATCCTATGAAAATACAGAGATGAATTACAAAGGTTTAGTGGTATTTCGAAGGAAACACGAATGACAGAGTAAGTAACTAACGAAGATATTCTAAGAAGAGTACGAGAAAAAAGAAATCATATGAAAATTCTGAAACGAAGACGGGAGAATTTTTAAGGATTGATCAAAAGATGTGTTTACTTTAAGAGGTTGGCAGCATTTGTAAATAAACCCTACGAACTAAAATACGAGGAAAAATACTTTAAAGAAACGTAAAGGAGAAGAAATGTTGATAGCAACTGACCAAGAAAATAAGTGCAGGGCTGTGTCAAAAAAAATGTTGGATTGATCATCGATGATGATGAAAATAAAACAGTGGCATTCCGATGGCATTATACTGACAGGGTATCGAATGATGCTTTTCGTAAATTTTTTTTTAAGCCTTGTTCTGACTTTGGAATCATGATGACAGACAAATTTAATCACATGCTTAAGAGAATAGATGATTCCCAGCGTCGGAGGTACATCGATTTACAGCAACGGAGTGGAAAAATGTAGTGTAAATAGGGTCAATTAACTCTGACTAGTACCTACTACCTATAAAACAATGCAGTGAGGTACGCATTGGTAGGATTTGTTATTTATTAATTCTCACTTTTCTGTATCCTAATTTTTAATGCCTTTGGTAACATTACCGTTTTATAAATTGCGATTGGAAAAAACTTCACTGCTAGACGAAAAATAGAACTTACACTGATTTTCCTCTAGGTGAAAATGCAATAACTATGATTTTTTGTGGCTCGTCTCAATTAGTCAGCGGCTCGGCTATTTCCTAAGAAAGTGTGACAAAAGGTTGCTGGAATCGAAAGAATTCGGCGAACTGTTTCGCATGTTGAACTTCCTGCCAGCACTAGTGTTATAACTAAAAAAAATACTTTCATATGATTGCAGCTTAGTTCTACTATATACATGAATTTACTTCAATTACAAGCAATGCGTTTTTCTGTGTGTTGGTCTTTGATAGTTGAAAAATAGCTTTTTAAGTGAGAAATGAGACTTCAACTCGTATGCAGCTACAAACCAAGTGAAGCAAGTATTCAAAGTGATGGCATAATGAGATAAAGATGCTATAATAATAATAAATGATAATAATGAGGAGGATAGTCATTTATGTAACATTAATTTTACTTACAATTTTTCTTGTTTATTTTAATCGAGAAAATTTTCAATACTTGGAGTAAAATAGTTTGAAATGGGCATTTTTTCGCTTAAGAAAGAGCGTGTAAAGAGTTCGTGTAATCAACGATGGCGATAGAAATGACAAAAGTTTATATTATGGATTTATGACTCAGGATATCACATGAAATTCGTAAGCAACGATGAAGTTAATAAACGTATAAATGACAGATACTCAGAAGAACGACGTCGCAGCAAAAGCCCGGTATTTTTTTGTACCGTCACGGGTAGCAGTTAAACATAGCTCCCTCAACGTCCGTAAATTATTTACGCTTTTCAGAATGCAAACTTGGATATCATCTACGTCGGAGAATGCCGACTCAGAGATGATGACGGCGGCTGGAATCCAGACGAAAGTTTAATGGATCGCATGCAATTAGCAGCAGAACGCGTCATGTCCAGGCAGGATCAAGAGCCCTCCCTGGAAGAGCGACAGGGTCAGGCGAGGAGCCTCCCTGTTTTTGATTTCTCTTCATTTAATTATCTCCCCCGCGTCCAAATGAGCCGACCGCTTCACAGAAAAGTGACGGACCTTTAAACATCTCCTCGACTCGTCCAGTTTTTCTTTGACGGCAACTTCCCTAGTGCCTCACCCATCCAATTTCAGATGTCACTCGATCTTGCTGGAGAAAAGAGTAAGGTCGGACACGAGGGTGTTAACGGACTAATTCTGAAACGCGGATGGCGGTTTACCCGGCCATTCGCGAGCCCTGGATTTTTCGAAACGGCGCACAGTGGTCGATTTCGCTGATTTAGCGGGACAAAACTATAAAATGCAAGTTCCTTGTATTAATGTGTAATTGTGTTTAGTACGTAGCCAATGAACCAACAAGTGCTATGGAGAAGAAATAACACCGAAAATGTTAGTTTTTTCAACGGTAGCGATACATTGAAGTGGAAGAATTAATTCCTGAGCCTCTAGTCACACTCCGTGGTCACAGCGCACCCATCAATTTCGGAGGGTATATCGGTTCTAATTTGAGTGATATTTTGAAAACCTTCACACTAAATAGAGAGGGTTGTTTCTGGTGGGTAATCATAAATTAATATTGGAGAAATTTGCAAGGTTGGGTGTTATAAGTATCGCTGAACAATTCATTACAAATAATTATTAATTTTTGCACAATTGATTTTTAGAGTTGACGTACAAAAAAAGTTTCACGAGGTTTCACGTAAAAATGTGGTGCACATCAATCCTTCAACAGTTATCTATGAACCAGTGATAGCGGTATTTGCGCCTATTTGCGCCGAAAGAAGTTATTCTCATTTTCCAGGAGCCGTGCACGCCATCTTGCGAAGAGATTTCTAATTCGAGAGTAGTATCTGGCATATAAAACGTTGTTATTTTATGTATGTATGTATATATATATACATTACTTATACATTATTTATTTATATTAACAGTCAGGAGTTTACGCCAATTAGAACAAAATTTATCAAATGGGTTATTCAAGGAAATATTTCATAATTCCTAAAGCAAAAAAAGTTATGATTGAAGGACGGGCATCTCCAAACCAAGTAAAATTACTTGAATTTAAGAAATGAAACATAATTGTTCAACAATAAAATAAACTAAGCAACGAAATTACTAATTTAAAAAAAATATCAACGAACTTGAAGGTAAAGTAATCTTGAAGGTGTCTTCATATAATTTTCTGTGACGCGTGATTTTTGGTTGACCGTTCGGTCATTATGGAAGGCGATGTTTCAGGTAAATACTTAATGGTAATGTTGTTAAAGTTCCCAATGAAATGTATGTTACAATGTCGTGCTACGTGAGTGTAACTAGGATCTTATGTTGTGTAATATGCTGTTAGAATTCGGCCCACTAACAAGTCTTCTCGAGATAGCACGCTACACTTAATGATATTACAAATGTAACCGTTAGTAAGTTGTTCAATGATAATAGCAATGATTCTGCCCACTCCCACCAAATAACGTTACCCTTGTTTTCAGGAGCTGTGCGCACAATTCGGCGCCGAGACTTATTTGAATTAATGAGAGAAAATAATCTCACTGGAAAATCAACATCACCGCAGACAACAGCGCAGTTAATCAATTTTGCATTTAAAAAGATAGTATCTGACAATTGTGATATAGAAGAGAATTACTTACTGAAAGAGCGAATCAAACATTTTTCGAATAATTTCCTACTACGCTGGAAGTCATGTGGCAGGAGTTCGGCAAAGTTCCTGGTAAAGTACTCAAAGTGGCTTGATGTGAACTTAAGTGCACAACAACAGTCACCATTGCCTCTCGAAATAAGCTTAGCGGATAAGGTAGGCCGCCCAAAGAAATTGTTCTCTTCTTGCAGCTCAAAATCTAAGAGAAGAAAGATTGAAACTCTTGTACAATCTCGAAGCCCTGAAGAACTTGCTTTAGCTGCGCAATCTAGCTTTACTTCAACTGGCAAAAGAAATGTAGCACAAATCATAAAAAGTGCTACAGCGAAAAGCCCTCGTTCAGTGAAAATAATTAAAAAAGTATGTGAAAACCCATTTAATTCTTCCACCTCGAAACTCTATTCCCCTGAGGAAGCTTTAGCATTAATGGTAGAATTGAAATTAACTAAAGATCAATATATTGCTATGCAGAAGGGAGCTAAAGAAAGAAATTTTGATATTTATCCTTCCTACTGCTCAGTTTTAAAGGCAAAAATCGAGTCCTACCCTATACAGGAATCGTTCACTGTATCAGAAACGTTAGCGGAGGTTAAATTACAAAATTTATTAGACCATACAGCAATGCGTCTGATGAAAGTACTAAACGCCGTATTTACTCAGTCTTGCCGCGGATATGACAAAGTATCCTTTCAAATGAGTCATAAATGGGGATGCGACAGCAGTTCAGGGCACTCCCTTTATAAGCAAAGATTTTCCGAAAATCAGCATTCTTCACATTCCGATGTTCTTTTGACGTCAATAGTTCCTTTACAGCTTCAACTTGAGCAAAAAGAAACATCAAAAAGTAATTATGTGGCAAAATCCAAGGACGTCCTCCACAAGATTTTGCAGACCAATTCGACTTCAATTTGTGAAGGAAACTCCTGAGAAAATTAGAGAAGAAATCTACCAATACATTTATTTCAAACTTTTACAAACCACAATATAATGCAAACTCATGACCCGGGTTTCGGCGCTAAGCACCATCATCAGGTGATGCGCTAAGCACCATCATCAGGTGATGCGCTAAGCACCATCATTAGCACCTGATGATGGTGCTTAGCGCCGAAACCCGGGTCGTGAGTTTGCATTATATTGTGGTTTGTAAAAGTTTGAAATAAATCTATTGTCATGGATTTCCACAAAGTTACGACTGAAAGTATCTCATTTATAAGAAATCTACCACATTGAGAAGCAAATAGCTAATTTTACGCCTACTAAATTAACCATAGGAAATAAAGTCATTGTTATTAAGCATTTGCTGTTAAATACAATGGTAGATGGAAAAGTCTGCAACTCTTTGATGAATAATTTATCATCTCAAGTGTGCTGCATTTGTGGTGCTTCTCCAAAAGAAATGAACAATTTTGAAATTGTTAAAAAACGACCTGTAAATACTGCAGCATTTAACTTTGGCTTATCTACGCTGCATACTCGTATTCGATTTTTCGAGTGTGTCTTGCATATATATTACAGGCTAAAAATTCAGAAATGGCAAGTCCGTGGAAGTCAGAGAGTAAAAGATCCTTATCAGTTAAGGAAAACAGAAGTAATAAATAGGTTTAGATCGGAAATGGGCCTCCTAGTCGATGTAGTAAAACAAGGATGTGGAACTACCCACGATGGAAACACCTCTCGCCGATTCTTTGACAACCCAAGGAAAGCTGCGGAAATTACTGGAGTTGATGAGAAGTTGATTGAACGGTTCTCCGTTATTTTGCAAGCCACATCAAGTGGATATGGCCTCAACGTAGAAGCATTTAGAGAGTATGCCCATGACACTGCTCTGCTGTATGTTAGCCTTTATCAGTGGTTTTACATGCCCACTAGTGTCCATAAAATCTTGATCCATGGAGCAGTCGTGATTGAAAGCATGGTTTTACCAATTGGCCAATTATCAGAGGATGTGCAAGAGGCAAAACACAAGGAATGTAGAGCCTTCCGGGAACATCAAACTCGAAAAATGTCAAGAGGGGACACTAATCAAGACTTAATGAACCTATTATTAACTAGTTCCGACCCATTAATTTCGGCCCTCAGGAAATTACCAAATAAAAAGTATAGTCAACTGCCTAGTGCCGTCATAAGTTTATTAAAAACTCCGGAACATGTAGGAAATGACTCAACGGATACGGAGAGTGAATGAATATAATATGATAAAACTGAGTAAAATATTTTATGTACAAAACAATTTGAAAAAAACATGGTAATGGTACAAATATTGAATGGAACACCTGTATTCATATTTGTTTAATGTGTATTGTAATGCAAATAATTTCTTTTTTATTTGAAAACAATGCAGAAACTTTTATTACTCCAATTATTAGAAGATATCACAAACTACGAAACTTGGGTAACAATGCACAGGACCCTTTTTTAATGCTATATTTTCATGTTTTATTGCTTTTTAGGTTTATAATTCCTGAAATTTCCAATAAAATAAGACTATTCGATCGATTACATTGAAAAAATAATTTTGTCCCTCTAATACTCGAAAATCGACCACTGTGCGGCGCGGCGTGGCTCCAAAATCGTCGCTTGAATGGGTGAACCCGTGTAGGAATGTCGAAAAGGTGGACCTTAGAATTCACCCAAACGGACATTCGCTGCTTCAGCCTTGGAGTCGGCCCAACAATTGATTACACATTTTATTCAGGGAATGCGACCCGCGTGCTGTACAATCTAAGTGAGTGTGAAATGAAATGAGTTAATTGGATGAGAAAAATGCATTCACGACCATGACCTAAGGCGTTTGGTGCTTTTTGCTGAGCTCATCTGGAGTTTGCTCAAAGCAGGATCCGTCGAATAAGTTTAGCACACCATCACTGCATTATAGCGCTAATGATTTCTTTGGATGTCAAGGAAGTACATGCAATGGAAGAATTAGATAGATGTGTTATCTTTCATGAATTAGGTCCATTTTTAATAAGAAAATATATTTGGAGTCCATCATAGTGTGAAATAAAAAATAAACAATTGCAAATATGACGCACAAGATTTACGAAGAATTAAAATGTGTAAAACGAAAGTATAAATGGGTTAGTAGGAAAAACAAGCGAGCGAGTGATATAGATGCTATGAGGGATGTATTGGGGACCCGAGTTCACATTTGCGATAAATGGGATATTTTTTAGATCCTTTGTCATAAAGGCAGTTTAAATCAGCCTGATTAATTAAAGAGCGTTGGATAAGTCAGGTTAAATATCAATTATAGAACTCGATTTAATTTAAAAATCAATTTTGATTAAAAATAAATGATTTTGATGGCCATTTTAGCGATAAGTACATATACAAAATAACTATGACATTTTCTTTCACGTATAGTTCACCACTCGGCGAAAAAATTTAGAAAAAGAAAGAGACGTCGCGAAACATACTTGCTATAATTATATTCATAATTATGAATATAATTATAGCAAGTATAATTATCTCACTATATGTATGAATATATAAATTATAAAAAATAAACGTTGTTTCAACAGCATCAGCATAGAAAAAATAATCGTTATTTTAAAAACTGAAATAAATCATGAAAATTTTGCATAGCATAATTATTTTTGCAAGTATGAAAACTATGTACATACATCAAACCAGACAAAGAATGATTGGTTCCTAGAGCTGAAAGGGAAGTAATAGACGCCGCAGGACCACGAGAAAATGACGTTGTACTCACCGATTCGCAGCACTCCAGGTCCATGAGGAAGACGGCGCACTTCTCGCACCTCAACAAGTCCCGGGCCTCGCGCATAATCTTCGTCACGAGGCACTCCAAGTTGTTCTGCTCTTCGAAGATGCTCCGGGCGAGGTGCAGGAGGATCTGTTGTTGTTGTCGTCATCGTTGTTGATGTGCCGGGGCGTCATCGAAGAGGAGGAGAAGAGGGACAAAAGCGAGGAGTTAGCACAAGTTTTGTCAAAGAGGAACCCTCCCCTCCCTCTGAAGGAAAGCACTCCTCAACTCCTTCTCCAACTATCAAAAACATTCCCCCCTCCACTCTGCGGCTAATTGCTGACGGACAGGAGAGAGGAGGCGTCCAAGGAGTGGAGTGGAGGGGACTTTGGAGGAGGACCTCCTCCTCATCCTCCGCTATCGATTGAGAGTGTGCGAAAGGGCGCGGGATAGGCAGCGGCTGTCGCCGACGGATGAACCGGGGAGGAGGCTGCATCATCTCTCGCACCCTCTCCACACCCCCACTACCTCCTTCCCGTTGGACGAGAGACGGCGGGTGGTGGCGCGCAAACGTTTCGACCGCCTCCTCGCGGTTAACATTTCTTCTGTAGTCAATTGATGTCAAAAGAGGGGACGATTATTTGCAGTGTACCTTCGCATTCTGGCCCAGATCTCCTAATAGGTTGAAACCTCATTCGTAATGGATACATTTTCTCCCTCCATTAATGCGTAAAATTACTGCGCGATTTAGGGACCCTTGATGCGTACATACAAACTTAGTCATGAGTTTTGAGTAACATTACAACTCCGATATTATTCACTCGGATAATCAAACTGACATGAAGTGTTTTCATAGACACCGATATCGCATCAGTCAGTAAAATCACCTTTGAGTACCATTTAATACCTTTAGAAATAATAAAAAATTTGTGAACACAATAAAGTTTCACGACAGAACACACGCTTTAAATCTCATTTCCATTCCATTCTCTCCCTGGCTGTTCTTACCCTTCTCCTCATCTTTAACGCCTACTGATTTAACATCCCCTGTCTCACGCGTAACGGTATTTTGCGGGATTTGAAAAAGGAATGAGTATTGGGGCACAATATTCACCTGAAATGATCAATTTTTCTCTACTACCCTTAATTAGAGCGGCTCGAATACTTCCTATCTATCTTACTGATGGTTAAACCAAGTTACTGTTTAGTAGTCAAAAACCTGAATGAGAGAAAGAACGCATTAAAATTGGTATTTCCGATATTTATTCTTCAATTGCATAATAGTAGTGAATGGATATTGTATTCAATCGTTTAATTATCCTTCACAGTTTACATATTATTTTATGCTCACATGGAAGTCGTTATTACGATAAACTACTCCTACATAACGAAGCTTTAGGTTTTAATATTTATTTGATTACGATATTTAGAAAGAAGTGGATAAGTATAGCACTTGGCTTATTATCTGCCTGTTCTAGGCAATGTTGAAGGCATGTCAAGTCAGGGATATGTTTAGTTGGCTGCAGAAAATAAAGTTTCACGTATTCTATGTCACTAAAAGACACAATTAAACTTCATTTAACCTTGTTCATTAATTTTATCAAAATTGTCCCTACTCCCGCCAGAGTGATTACAAATTGGGAATTTTGGAAACGTTGACGCGCTTAACCGGTTCTTGGTTCCAATCCGGTAAATAATTAAGAAAAAAATTTGGGCTCGATCGGACAACGTTTAGGGGTCGCACAAATTAATGAAACAAAGCGATTTTACTTTGAAAAAATACATATTTCTTACTTCTAGGGACTTATCGGCCGGGTAGGCGGTTGTTTCACACGGAAAGTGAGTCCAATGGGTTCCAGATGTAGTAGGCACCAATAACGTCTTCGCCTGCTGGGGGTTGTGGCAGTGAGAGGGTTAATAAGGAGTTTTTGATTACATATGCGACAGGTGGACACGCTGCACTTTAGGAGCAGGGGAACAGCAATGAAAATTCTCACATTGAAGTACAAATAATTTGCATTTTATTTAACGATGACCACACAGACCAAATGTCACTTGGGCTTCTACTGCATTTTCATCATTTCTATTCATCTATGCTCAGATACAACTTCTAACGAATGCTTTTGCTGCTTATCTTTGGATGAGTTTTTACGATTAAGGAACTTATATGACAAATATAACTCGTCTTTCAGCCATGTCATTTTCCACTCCGAAGTTCATTTGCAGTCCTGCCTAATTATTTTAATTCTTCTCCACGAATCTGGATCCTGCACTAAAACTGATTTGTTGATATAAAGGGAATAGAATTTTTTAATCAAAGAAGCCACTTTTGCACTAGGTAGAGGAAGTGCATTTGCCTGGGGACTACTTCCCTTCCCTCTTATTCATATTTTTCGCCAGTGTTTCATGCGATGATACATTTAGAGAAAAAAGCGAGTTTCATAAGGAATTCAGACAAGCACCACAGATTTTCTATCGGCTGTCTTCCAGTAATTTCCATTTTTTTCTGACCTAAAAGTGTCGATTTTGTAATCACCCCAGTGCCCAAGTAAATTCCTCATCTTGCTCTTTTATCCCTGTGGTGAGAAGAAAATAACGGGAGGAGTAACTCAGATGGAGAATCTAACGCCATAGCGATTTCAGATGTTAGCCGTTGGGTGAAATGGATTTAGTCTCTAAGCTTATTTCAAAAGTGATAAATATTTCAATTAGTTGCATTGCATTTTCAATTAGTTCTGCTTTCTCACAGAACGTTCCCCCCCTTATCGATGGTGAATGCTTACTAGAGGTAAGTTTCAGGCCTCATGTGATGCATTTTATTCGCGTATCTAGTTTGAGTGAGAATCACAGATACCAAATATCAATGCACCTCTACCTTTCGCTCAGTCATGTAAAAGACCCTTTCTCTTCCGCATTTGGACAGCTTTATAATGTCCCTCATTGTACAACCTAAAGCAAGGATGGGAAATACACTACGTAAAAACAAATGATCCACGAAACCAAGGCTGGAGACCTTCCAATTGCTGCGGAGTGGTTCCAAATGGAAAACGTTGCCAAAAAATTGTAATCCGCCTCTTCACTACGCATTTTTATGGACGCCATAAATTTTAGGAGGTGCTTAATTCAAAGACGAATTCATATTCCGGAACAGTAAGGCTTCTGTCGTATTTCTTTATTTATTCTAGAGTGCAGATTTTCTTTTTATTCTTATATATACACTAATATGCACCCAGTAATTTGCTATCGGTTTTTATTATGGCTTAGACTGTGCAAGCGCAGCTTGCATAATTACTCATTGCTCTAAAAAAATCGTAATAGTTCCATATGTGGCAATAAACCGCCGTTTTATGAAAAAAATAGGAAAATATTACGTGCGGAAATGTCCAATATAGCTGATTAACTGGTTAACCCCACACAATTTTGCCAATATTCTCGTTCTGAAAATTGAAATAAAGTTTGCCACTTAAACAGAAATTTATTGCATCCCGAACGAGTTTTCAGCTTCATAGCCCAGAGAGAAATATTTATTTTTAATAAAGCGGGCTTCACTCACGTCAATGGCAATCGGCCGTCAGCACAAAAGTTCCAAAAATGCGTTGAATGTTCAAAGTTTTAACTTAATTTTCGGTTATGACATTATTCCACTAAATTATGGGATAAGTTTTAGGAGTATTTCATGAGAATTTAAAGAATAAGTATTCGGTAATTGTGTTTGCAAGTTCATATTAAATCAGTTATAGCTTTCATAGGACGTGTTAAAGAAACGGCAATAAATGGTGAGAATGTACTCAAATAAAACATTGAGACTTAATGAAATAGAAAACGACAATAAATCAGGGATAGGTACATATCTACATTAAAAAGATAAAAAGAGTGTAAAGACCTTTGGAGAGATAGTTAATTTCAAGGATGCCATTTTAATTGGGCATTCGTTATATTTTTGTTGCATATTCAAATAAAGTAATTGTGACGAAAATATTAGAGGTGAGAGAACCAACAACGACTTTGACAGTGAGTTATAGAAATAAAAAAAGATGTGTATGTGTAAGAAAAACCTAACTTTGTATTTTTCACACTATTATCGAGAAACTGGAAGCATTTGAAATGTGGTGCTACCGAAGAATAATTAAGATAAAATGGATGGATCGAGTGACAAACGAAGAAGTGTTAAGAAGAGTGGGAGAGAAGAGATGTCTACTGAAAACATTAAAAAGAAGACGGAACCACTTAATGGGCCACATCTTGAGACACAATGACCTGATGAAGACAATCGTTGAGGGAAAAGTTAACGGGAAGAGTGGAAAAGGCAGGCCTCGTATGAGGTATATGGAGCAAGTTGTGAAAGACATAAAAGAGAGGAGCTACGTCAATATGAAGTGGTTGGCCGATAGAAGAATCGAGTGGAGGGCTGCGTCAAACCAATCCTAGGATTGTTGACCGATGATGATGATGATTGAGAAACCCTACCGGTTTCGACACTCCCGTGTCATTGTCAAGGGTGTTTTCTTGTATGGGGAATGGGTGTTTTCTTCTCTTGAAAGGGGAACACCCTTGACAATGACACGGGAGTGTCGAAACCGGTAGGTTTTCTCAATAAAAGTGTGAAAAATACAAAGTTAAGTTTTCCTTACACTAAGACAATTTTTCATCGCCTTATTCTATTCAATTTAGATGTGTATGTACTGTCTACAGTTTATGTACTGTATGTGTATGTACTGTCTACAGGTAATCTCTACAACCTGGCACTAAAGATTTGAAAAATACGAATAAATAAAAGAAATTCTTTAACCGTTATAAGGTAGTAGTATTTTGATACCTTCGGATTGTGGCTGCATATACATTACTTTAATAGCCCAGATATAGGGACATGACATTTTCGCGAAACGTTTTTTGCGACAGGATTCACGAAATAAGCGACTTTAGGGTTTAATCACGAAATTAACCGTGTCTTCTTTGAAACGCGATATTTTTACGAAATATGAGATATTTTGCAAATGCCGAATTTTTGTAGCATGAAATATTTTCTTTACTGATGGCCGGATGAGATCTTTCATTTTTCTCGGTTCCGGATTCGGATCCAAAGACACGGAGTAAAATCGGATCCGGATCGTATATTTTAAATTTTCGAGGCTTAGCGATCGAAGTGCCCCGTGAATGGAATGTAGGTGCGGTAGATATTGACAAGAAGAGGATGTGTAACTAAGGTCACGTAATTAGATGAAAACGTTCCCGTGCAACTAAAAGCAAAATAAAGAAATATGACTTTTTGCCCCCATTACCCTGGTATCGTAGGAAAAAAAATACGTAGGATGTACGCGGGTAGCCCACATTCGCTGGGATCAGTCGTACAACGAGAGCTAGTGTACTGTGCGAAGTTCGATCCCAATCGCAGTTTAATTTTTTCTTTCAGTCACTGCATCGAAAATTTTATCATATTCAATTAAAAACCATTACATCTGAATACTCACTTTATTATACTTTGTTGTTTAAATTAGATTTACAAATGTACCACTCATAAATTAAGGATGGTCGGGTCGGATCCATAGATCCACGGGTCTTTCATTTCATTCGCTACTGAAATCATATCCAGGGACAGTAAAAATTCAGATCCGGAATAAACGAGGAAAACAAAATAAAAAATACTCGTCTTGACCTTTTTCTCTATAGGCCCGGATGTACGAGAAAAAAATTAAGCCGAATGTCATGCGGGTCGCCTACATTCGCCATATTCCCGTGAACCTATGAGAGCGTAATTGTTGAAAATGAGGGCTAGTGTAGTGCCAGTCGCGAGTTCGATCCTTAACACTACCTAAGAATACAGCCGTGCTGTATTTCTAGGGTAGTAGGCAGTTAAAAAAAGTAGATTATCAGAAATTTCATGCCAAATTATAAGTAAAAAAATAATTAAATTTGGCGAAAGGAAATGATTGGAAAAAAATTATATTACAGAATTAAATCGTGGAATGATTACGTTAACTTTACAGTGTATTTTTGAGTGACGCATTTGTAAATCTAGTTGAAGCGATAGAAGTACAAAAAAGTTAGTATCCACACACAAAGGTTGGAAATGAAGGATGATAAAGTTTTTTATTCAATGGTTGAAAGAAAAATTTTAAACAGCGTAAGAATCGAACTTCATTACCTGCAGTCCACTACTCCACTCCGTTATTGTTATTACCATTATCTCATTAATTTGCCTTTAACTTAATTTTGTCTACTGTGTTTTTTATGTTGCGTAGGGTAGCCATAACTTCTGTATTGGATCTCAAATGTTTTCTAAATGTATCTATTAACTGTTTGTTCACATTGGTATGAAGTATTTATTAATAATATTTAAAAAAAACCCTTCCTTTAAGATTCCTTTCTCCCAACATTAAACACAGCTTTCGCCTTTTTAAAACGATTTTATTTACCGTATTTGTCATTTTTAAACACCGCTTTTGATGATTTTTATTTACCATTTTTCGGTGTCCCTACCCATATATAATAAAGTGCATAGGCTAAGATGCTACTTATAGGAGCATTTTACATTTATGCTCACAATCATGATGCTTGAAGCTGGCTGGGTCCCAACTTCCAGTGCGGCACTTTTGGTGTTGATTCACATTAGGTAGGCAGATGAAGATATAAAGGTGCTGAGTAACCCTGATATGAATCAAGGGTCCATAGTAGTGAAAACATAATAAATAATGAAATTAGCTAATTTTTATGTGGACAGAGTAGTCGAGTCGGCAACGCGCCGGCCTGTCAATCTAAAAGTCATGGTTTCGTAGTTATTGAAGTAAATCTGAAGGTGTACCACCTGATGAAGTTAAATCACACTGTTGATCCTCACTTGATCCTGGGACTTTAGCAACACCCATTCGGGGTTCCAACCAGCGAGCTTACGGTTGCCAGGCGGGTTGTGTTTAAAATCTTCGGGATTATTGCGAATAGGTAACTAAGTAGTCACGTGGTATAAACACGGATGGTTGACAAATTTAGTACGTTAAAACCGCTGATTATAACCTAATTCATTGCTTGTGTTATACCTCATCTGTGGGCCCTATTATCGAGGCAGATGAGAAAAAATCAGGTGAAAACAATTAATGATATTGTAATGAGCGATTCAGACCCAATAAATTAGCAACCCATTTGCGTTTGTACCACGTGACTCCTTGGTTACCTAATCGAGACTATTCCGACGGTTTCAAACGCAACCCCCCAGGCCGGCGCTTTACCGATCTCACTACCGAAGCTGGTAGTTGTAGGTTCAAGTCCAACTTAGTGAATTGATGTTGGATTTTTCTAAAAATTAGATTAAATTGTGCCATCCTACTATTGTGTAATTGTGCGATCTTATGCTAGTGATTGGATCACTTTACAATTTTATTAGACCACCATTTCACCACGATTTTTTATTGAAATTTTGGCCTTTCGAGAGGGGCATATAAAGCATCACGTTTTGAAATGGCAGGGGATCTTCTGAGCTGGATAATATTTGGGAAATGTTCACTTGAGGCACATATTTGAGCATTGGCCAAGCTTGAATATAGATGAGTATTGGTATCCTAAGAAAATGCAATGCGTGAGTCGGCATTCATTTTTTTCAATAGCGCTTCATTTTTCCTTTCAACATTCAAATGTTCAAACGTGTATTGCGAACATAGGAAAATATGTACAAATCGATATGTCCCAGGGTTGTAACAGTGACTTCCAGGATTATATTGATAATGCTTGGCAGGGAAAAATGAGGAAATCTCCACATTGTAACTGGTGGTGAGAGCCGAAGGTAGGTTTCGGAGAGAGGCCCTCCTTCATTCTTTTTATTCTCCCCGAGGACTATCGAGCAGAAATTCGGGGGTTGGGAGGCTCGAGGCATCCCGATCGCAAATCCGTTCCCCTGAACCTTCTCGTCGGGATTGGACCGGAGGGCCGTGGGGTGGACTCCTCCCACCCCCTCATCCCTCTTAACCCCGTAAAGCCTTCCCAGGGGTTGATCGGGGAGGGGGAGGGTTAGCGGGGTGACCCTCTCTTTTGATCCCCCTGTCGCGGGGTTAGGGGGTTTTCAAGAAATATGAAAATTCCGCAAAATGTGGATCCGGTCCCATGTGGATATGCGTTCCCCAGTGGGAGAAAGAGATGCTCCATCTGGAGAAAAAATCCCCTCTGAACGGATCCCATTCGGGATGAGGGGATCGGTGGGAAGGAGAGGGGGGAGAAGATACGGAAAGTTATTATGCCATCGGTTTTCGGGCCCTCGCTTCCATCGGATGCATATTCCAGCTAGTAATTACGGAGACGAATTCCGCCTCCATGGTGATGATCAACGCGACGATTTCGTACATTACCGATTTTGGCGAAATCGAACGCTCCGATTTCTCGAAGCTAACTCAAACATGTGCATAATTCTTTGCTTCATATTTAGAGAGCACCTAATTGAACTCAACACAACTACAAAAGAGTGAATCAAACATCATTGATAACCGCTGAAAGTGAGACCATGCGATTCAAATACTCGTTCAGTAGGACTTCTGCCGATCGTATACGGTACCCGTCGATTGACGATCATCCAAACAAATCACTTCTTTTTTTTGCCCTAGCAGAAAACCGCGGTGTATACCTGACCGAGGCTTTCCTGGAGCTCCTCTGCTTGGCTCTTATTTTTCTAGATACAAATAACTTTCATCCGCGAGCAAAAAAAAAATGTTCAAAGTTCGCTTGCTGAAAGTGAGCGTATCTCGCTTCAAAAAAGTGAACGCAAAGAGTAGAAATGCGGGTACCGTAGGCCGTTTTCACCGTGGTATCTGCACCATCGCATGCGGGATGGGAGCATGCGTGACATCTCTGCAAAGAGCTGTGGGGAGTGAGGGTAAGAAAGCATGGCCGAGCTGCTATCCAGCATACTGAGCTCACCTGGTAAATTAAAGAAAATTTTATGTCACTTGCCATTGGTACAAAGCATAATGATCCTCACACACTACCTTTCAACCCAGTCGTTTTCCTGAGGATGACACATAAGTCAGTCCCCAAAAAAGTCTGAATTTCAGGTAAGATTTCCGCAGAGAATTACATAACTTGCATGCCTGCCATTTATTGCGTGTAGCAAAAGTATAGAAACGAGTGCAAAATTTAAAATAATCCATGTGATTATGACCCAAGAGTTTTAAAGTTCATTTCTTGCATGAGTCATAATAAGATTAAATGAGAGAGTGCATGCATCATATTACATTTTCCTAAAAGAAAGAAATAACAGCGTTGGTTTTTTCACGTAGTACTTAAGAGCGATAGTTAGCCTGACAAACTATATTTTTATTACGATTACTAATTACTTTGGGGTATGAATGGCAATTTCATATACTGTTACATTAACGGACCAATCCCAATAATACATCTCCAGCATTTTTGTAGGGAGATTTCGTCAAAAAATTCTAATTATCCATTCCGATGTCTTGTTAAATCAGATTATTCAAAGAAACATTTGTAGGCATAGTTGTTGAACAGACGATCAACAGGTGACGTCGAGTCAGATAAGGTCAGATCTTAAGATGTTTCAGACGAGTTCGACTAAGTGAGGTATTTCATCAAAGTATTCCATAAATCTTACATTCTATGCTCTGGAAAATCTACTTAAGTTTATTCGTGGTTTCCAGACTAGCTAATTAAGTTGGTGGTAAAATACAAATTACATGTCAGCCTCGAGCAGGTGAAATCTTGCTTCTAGCAAATATGTATGTTATTTATTGCAGTATCAGGCCCAGATGGATAGGATGTTTGTCCCAAGTAGTGTCAATGAATTGACTTCTTATATCGTGGCATGTTTCATCTTAGTTCAAGACTGTTTCCACTTATACTGCTGTGGTCCTTTTCTCATAATCAATGCATCTTCAGGCCAAATTAGTGCTTGTTCAAATCGAAAACCCACGATTATGATCATGCGTCCCAAGAAGTAGCATTTCTAGTAAATTATAAGTATAAATTATACATGGAAAAGTTTCTACAATGGAAATAAAGGTTTTTCCATTTCAATTGATTAAAACTTGGTCAGTTTTGTTGATTCACTTCATTATGATTAAGATACCCCTTGTGAGTGTGAAATATTTTTATTTAATGGAGACGTTCTTCATTTTTAATGGTCTAAATAGAACTGTGAAAAACAAAAAAATACATTGCCGGTATATAATTAGAAGTTGAAATGGCACATTGGAATAGACTATGAAAACATGATTACGTAAAATAGTGAGCGATGACGTAGAAAACTAAGCTTTGGGATAAATTAAAAAATAAAAACATAGGGATAAAATAAAAAATAAATCGGAGGGGTGGGCGGGGGCCTTCTGGAGTCCCCCACCTCTTTAGATCCATTGTGCCCACCCACATTTAACCTGCCCGCCACTTGCAGACAAGGGACAAGAGCACCGCGGTAGAGGTATGGAGGAGTGTTACCCATCCAACTCTGTCCGGGCCCAACTTTGGTGATCTCATGGGAACCGGTGTGCCAACGTAGCTAGGCCCTTACCCAGCAACTTTGGGATTCTTTCATGCGAGTCTTTTCTTGACGAGATGATGAGACCCCATTGGATGGGAAACTCGGAGCGCAGTGCAAGAGAAAGGCGACTGCAAACGGAGCAGGTAAAACCCTATCAGAAGAATCTTTACATAAGCTTACATGTAAGTCAATGAATAAAATTTCTACCCTTATTAGAAAAAAACAAAACTATATACACGCTGTCTTAAAGCAGGAGGAGATTACCGTGTTCTTATCAGTGACCAGCAAATATATTATTACCTTATCGAGAAATTAAACGTGGAAAAATGAGTCATAGGGTGAATACACTTCTCATGAATCAGCAGGGTAAGGCGTAATCATAAAAAAGACTGAGGACCCTCCTTGTCTATTTATAAACCAATACATTAAACTGGTCTCCTTTCGAGGATTCTCAACCTTGAGTCCGAATTCATGAAGTATTTTTAGAACGCTTTAAACTTCAAGGACCACCAACTTCCTCACACCCAGCCGTCTATATTGATTTACGACATGACCAATGGCTCGCACCTGCTCCAGCCACGCGTAAACATCGCAAAAGAACCGGCGCTTGAATCAACGAAAGCAGGGGTGCAACGTAAAGAGAAAAATAAGCTTCGCTTCCGCGCGATGGCTTTTTTCGGAACGGAAGAGAGAGGCCTCCTCCGACACGTTTAAACTCAACGAGTACGGTGTGTAGGGCACGTCGTTTGAGAATTAATTCCGCGGCTTTTTGAAAGTACGCGGCGCGAATGCTCAACTAGGATACCTACGTGTTAACGATAGACGTGACTGGTTTAACGCGAAAAAATCCATTCCCAAATTCTTAAGTTTCCTTTTTTTTCTATCGGGAGGAGAATATGCGTTCAGACTAATGACTATCCGCCTCGCTACGTAAAACGAAGTTTGATAGCAGCGTTTTACTATCTCTCGAGTTTGCGCGTCACGTTCTTCAACTCAGCGTTACGGAGGACTGTGTCTCCAGATGTGGAAGTCGGTGGCGGTAAAAATGTACGTAAGTACTTCTCCAGCTGCAACGTTCTGAACGAGAATTACTCTCCTTAATGCAGTAAAAAGTAATAATGGGTAAAGAGTATTGTGGGAGAAGGAAAACAATCAATTTCTACGGCTAGCATTACGAGACAATGCATCAATCCTTGGTTGGAATGCGGTCAAGCATTCTGAATGTTCTGAATGTTTCATCATCAAGCGAGTTAAAATGTTGGGAATGGAGGATATCCATTCCAACTAATAATTTAGGGAAGCTATGTAAAATAGTATTAGGAGTCACTTTGAACTCATTGGTTTTATTCTTGGGTGTAAATAAAAAAAACAAGTAAATATTCTAGTGTTGTATTTTTTGTAATTGAATTGATGTTTCTTATTTTACGTTCAGTGTACTTGAAATACAGAAATTCTGGTGGAAATGAAAAGTGTTTAAATGTTTTTAATTCCAATTTAATGTTCTTATTCTAATAATTCAAAATGCACCTCAGAAGAAATCGACAGCTAAAGCTTAAATTAACTTCCTTTAGACTTTCCCCTGCCACACGCCCTCGAGATGGCTTGCAAGGTATGGCGTAGATATAGATATAGACTTAAAATTTAGATAGCAAAAAATCTTTAAAAATAATAATTTGAGAATTAAAATTATTTCATAAAAACAAATCGAATATTCAATTTTTTCCATAACGTTTGAAAATATAACAGCTTGTACTACACCAAGGTAACAAAAAAGATCATCATAGCGATAAGAAAACGGATTTAGTATGTAAATTGGATTCTAGAATGTCATCCGAATAACTCTAAGGGATTGAAGATTACGTCGCTAAAAATAAATGCCATTTTAGCAGAATTTGCGTAATGAATTCCCTTATACGAGAGGGAGTTTTTGGCTTTCAAGGTGAAAGGAGGAACGCAGGCATAAGGATTTTTATGGATCTCTGGCTCCAAATAAAAAAAAAGCCGAACTGAGATAATTTCTTCCTGAATGCCCCTGAACTGATCAAAGCGAAATATAAATCGTCTCCATTATAATTGGAGTGGCGCCTTCTTTCTCGTTTTGCACTGAATTTATTAGGTATTTGGCCGGAGGAAAAAGGTCAAAATGTACGTACTTAACATTTTGATGTGTGCGGGATATCCATTTAGATTCACATACCTACGATACTTACTGAGTAGGAACTCAATAATGGCGTACGAATTAAAGCAGAAACAATGGGGAAATTCTATCGGTTGTTTAGAATTAAGCGTTGGAAAATACAAATGCATGTTATTTAGTGTGCATTATTTAACCTCCCCCTGAATCTTAGTTTAATAAAAAGTACTCCATGTGGCAAATACGTGGAATATTTACTACTTACTGAACGTCAGAAATATGGGTAATGTAATGTGTAAACAATATCGAGACCACCTTACTTACGCTAATTACACTGGTCAACGACATGAATGGCAAAAAAAATGTGTTAGGTGGTCTAAGCTATGTTAATGGTGCTGAATTTAAAAATGAAATAATGTTTTCTATCGGGCTCATTTTTCTTGTGATACGCTACTGCATCTTTCGCAAAATTCCTTGAAAGTACTGATGACTCTTTATTCCTCCACTGTAAAAAGTTGATCTGATTTTCAGTGCGATCTGAATTTAAGCGCTGTCTGGTTCTAAGGCAGGAACACGGATTCAAGGTGCGGAAGAGGCAGGAACATCGATGGTTGGTACAGGAGCAGTTAAGCAGGAAGCAGAGGGAGCAGGATTCTGGATGGTCTGATTTTCAGTCGTTCACCTGCCTTATTTTTAGACAAGATATTACTGCTGAAATTCAACATACCCTGTCTTAAAATTGTTGCATCTGAAATTCAGATCGCTTTTGTACCTTAAAATCAGATCTACTTTTTACAGTGTCAATGGCTGATTTACTTGTCCTAGAGATGCATTTTGCGGAAAAAAGTGTCGGATATTTGCACGGAATCCTCATTATGATACTAAAGTCATTTACGAACGTCTACTCCACGGTCTGAGGTTTTAAGCTTTCGATTAAAAGGATAGACATTTCTGGATTGCGGTGCCAAAGTAAGTGTTTTTCGTGACCGCCATACTGTATCTTCAGTTTAATCCTCCCACGATAAAGTTGTTTTTTTTGTAATAATATCGCACCCGTTATGGAGACTACTGGCCATGAACGCAGTGTGAATGAGCGGCGTTTATTCATTAATTCAAGTCAAGTTAGTTAAATAAGTAGTACTTCTACACGACGGATACAAATTTCCATGTATCGCTTCTGTGCTGTGCTCTCCGAATTAACTTGAAGGAGAAATCCGAGTACTTAAAATTGCTTTTGACACTTAGGTATCAAATATAAGAAATTGAATAGATATGGAGACCTCAAAGTACTTACAGTTCTGCTTGACGTGAAGCTCGGTTACGCTAATTACTACTACTTTATAGGTATTGGTATTGATTTTTGAGTGCTTCGACAGCTACGGTCATTTTGCACCTACTACTTTCAATGTGAGTGGGACAGCAGAGATAGGAATAACCACAATTGTAGAAAAAAATCGTTTACTCGCAATGCGCTTCTGCCTTAAAAGAAGATTATGGTGACCACTTCTATTCCTCAAATAGCATTAAAATGGACTCGCAAAAAAATCAAGTTTGAAAAAGTCACAAAATTAGGAAGATCACAGTCTAATACTCGACGATTGTGTTAGGTGCAAGGAGGTTTTAGACTTACTTACGCTCATTTACGTCATTACCGCTTGTAATTTACTTGTGGTTTTAACCTTTAGATGAAAAGGATAGACATTTCTGGTTCGCGGTGCCAAAGATTGGTGTACTTTGTGCTTTGCGGAAAAAAGTGCCGGATATGTGCAAGGAATCCTCATTATGATTCTAAAGTCATTTACGAACGTCTACTCCACGGATTGAGTTTTTAACCTTTTGATAAAAAGGATAGACATTTCTGGATCGCGGTGCCAAAGTAAGTGTTTTTCGTGACCGCCATACTGTATCTTCAGTTTAATCCTCCCACGATAAAGATGTTTTTTTTGTAATGATATCGCACCCGTGGTAAAAACGTGAAATATTTACTACTTGTTACTCGCTTCGACAGCTTATTAAGGAAATTAGGGAATTCATTATTTGGATCTATCGCAACGCTATGAAGGATGACAGGCAAAGACGCAGAGGATGGTTGGAGTCTAATTGTACTATATCTAAATATGCGAAGAGTAATGAAATATTAAAAAGGATGATGAAGGCTCTCCGAAATAATAAGTATTCTCTTCCATCTACACGTTTTGTAGTACCCATGTGATGAGTTTCCTAAAAATAGTATTTTAAGGCCAAAACATGCGAGGTCTGGGGTGATGACGCAGAAACTAACTTTAAATTTTTGAACACCGGGGATCCAACTCTGAGTATGCATTGATGGAAAGATTGCTTCGGCTTTCTAAGCTTAGATCAAATTCTGTCTACTATCTAAGTTCAGATCAATGGTAGTATCTTGATTTTGTAATCGTTGTACAATAATGATTAGGTTGGGAGCAGTGCAGGTTTTATTTTATGAAAAAAATTTCATTAAGTGATATGAATTGGATAATCTGGGCATTTGTTTTGGGTTTCCCCAGATTCATCGTGAAAACTAAGGTTGATAGGCAAAACTCACCTGCATACTTGGATTCAGCGTGATAAGACCTACAAGAAACAGGCATTTTTCTTCAGGTGACAGGAAAAAAGTTTCATTTGGTGAAACAGTGATATGAATAACTGCGACAAGAGGAGGAATTAGGGAATTTATTAAAAAAAAGATGATGGAGCGAGTCTTGAATGACGCAGAGGATGGTTGGAGCCTATTATTTGGAAAAGGAGTCATGGAAGAACGTTAAAACTTCACTCAAAAATCATTTGCCTCCAATTACTATACCGGTTTTGAGTCATAAAGTATTTGGCATTCAAATACTTATGGTCCTACCATTACGAAAGGAAAATCACAAAAAAAGACCTTCAAAAACAAAATTAGTCGTGTTAATTCCGAAGTTCATTATTTGGATCTATCGAAACGCAAAGAGTTGCTCTCCGATTTTAATTGGATCATAAACAACAAAAAGCCATTATACTCGTTGAAAGGGAGGTAATTACTCAGGCTTCACGTTACGACAAAAGGCTATATTAATTTTACAAAATAATAAGTATTCTCTTTGTGCAAATCATACTAAGAAAGGGAAACCATATCATTATGCATGTTTTCCGTTTCATATGCGTGCTATTGTAGTTTTTTTATAGCATCAATTTTCACACATTTTTTGTAATATGACTTGTTGTCAAAATGATTCCATTTGGCTATTCACGGCTCAATATCATAATTGGTGTCCATTTTCGGCGCCTTAATTGTACCATATCTAAATAAGCAAGTTTCATTTTTCGCGTATTCACCATTCTCCCTTTATCAGTGGCTCTAGAGAAATGAAATAAAGCGAAACCAAAGGTAGAAGGAATCAGCAAACTGGAAGTTGCTTTTCGGTGTGTGCCACGGTTTATTGTCGAGCAAACATGGAAAATAAATGTATTCACATTAAAAGTTAACGCTATGAATTCATTAAAAAACTTCCAGCGGAGCGTGATATGGCATTCAATTCGTGACTCTTTCCAATGCTTTCAAAAACATTTTTACGATGCTCATCCCTCCCCTGTGTTACCGTAAACAAGTCACAGATTTCACAAGTCACGTCATTCAAATCACCAGATAAACCTAATTTATGCAGGATTTAGACGTCAAATAAATTTCAAGAAAGTCTCTTCACTGTAGTTCGAAAATCCTTCATAAAAATAGGAGCAAAATAGGCATAGTTAAAATTTACCTCCAATCATTCAAACTCACGTTTTTCTTAAAAAATGTATAGAAATCCGAAAATTCAGGTGCAGATCAAACCAAATCTTACATTTATTTCGTATAAGCTAAGTAGTAGATGGGTGATCGGGGTGGTGTGAAAGTATAAGCACTAGATACCAATTCGGTGGGCCCAAGTTCGGATACCGGCAATAGTACATATGTTTCAGTTTATTACGGTCCCTGGACTCGACCCTTACTTCACAGGGTGGCGTAGAGAGCACCTATTTTCAGTCTTCTGATCACCGAGTGTGACATTAGACATTAGACGTTTTGGAGCCTTTGGTTAACTAGTCTAACACTGTAACCTGGTTTCTACTACCTTCCTCGAAACTCAACAACTACTCACCTGGCTCAAATAATCTCATGGTCAGCCAACGTTTGCCACTACCACTGGGGTATTAGCAGTTCAAGCACGGTATCATTAGGTTAGTGATTTTTATTTGGTACCGAATCAGAAAAAAATGGTGAAGTTTCAAAGCTTATTAAACGAATGACGATCGGACTTAGGTAATGCAACATCATCTGATGATGTTTCCTTCCGACGACCAGATGACATGGCCCGATATCACCACCTTATTAGCAATGAAATCGGTATTCATTAGCTAAATTAATCATGAAAATTTGTCTTTGGTCATGGATTTTCTTAAAGCGAAGCCTAAAACGATTGAATTAATCCCTCGTTGGCATTCGTTTTAGAACCCGTTGGTGGTATGTTATTACTGCATGCGCGTTGCGCGAAGGCTGATGTCGGACAATTTTTACCCATCCCATATTCTCCATCAGCCAGGAGGTAAACGCGCAGGACTAGCAACCCAATGCCTCCAAGTTCCAGTATAGCTTACAGTATGAGTGGTTTATTTGTAATAAGACATAGTGAGCACATTCGGGTTGCAGCCATGTAAACATTTTACTTGATCCAACAACCTATATCCATCCTATTTATTCTCATATATGTTTTCTAAGTTTTCAGTTATATTCTGGAATAATATACCTATTCATTTAACAATCAGGACCCTTTAATTTATTGTATTAGCTTAGGAGGTGTGATACTAAACAGAAGTCAGAGAAAATTCAAACCCCAACGTCTACTGCTACTATTTTATCTTTTTTCCCGCCCGTCTCTCACCTGGTTCCTGCGGTACTCAAGGACGGACATTTCGAACAGCTGTGCGTTCTGTATCCCGATGCCACAGAAGGTGAGGTAACGGCGAAACAGCTCCTCGTCCTTGGCGGAGAACTCGTCCGATCCGTCCGTCTTGTTGATGATCTGCGCCACGCCTATCACCTCGTCCTCGCGGTTGCAGATGGGCATGCACAGGATCAGCTTTGTCAGGTAACCCGTCCTCTCGTCCATCTCCGGGTTGAACCGGGAGTCCTGGTGCAACGAAATTCCGGGTCAAATATATCAGAGCACCCGTCATTCATTGAATTAAGAGCAGAGGGCGGACAAATGAGTGATATTTACGAGCGGATACCGTCGAAGCGTCCGAAATTTTGACAAGGATTATCCAAAATTACGACCCTGTGTTTACCATCTCTTAATTCACTTTTTATTCGAGCGGATTAAATCTGCTTTGGGTGATGACTTTGACGTCCGCAGTGCATTTGAAAAGTGGAGGAGGTGGAAGGCAAGAGAGAAAGTATAGAAGATGATCGATGGGCTATGAATCATCGTTGGATCAAAGCATTAGCTTGATTGAAGTAAAGGATTAATGACCGCTATTTTCAGTTTCAGTAACATGAATAAATGAAATGAGAGTATAAAATAAGAACGAGAATATAAGAAAATACGGTCCAAATACTAAAAAAACGCGAAAAAAGTAATAAATGTTTTCAAATTTAGTTGAAAAATATGGTAGATGGGGAGGGGGGAAAACTTTAATAAGCTTAAACATAAAATAAGAACTTTTTAGCCAATGATTTATTCTGAAATGAATCCAAAATTATGGGAACAGAAAGAGAGAATCTAGAAAAAAATTATAACACAGAACCTTAAGACTAATAGGAGGGAAGGTTCCATCCTAACCTGATGCACTGAGTTGACGTTAAAAAGGTAGAAATTTGTCATAGTTGAGAATTTTATAAACAAATATTATTTTCTAAAAAATCAAAAGTTTGAATTAATTAAAATATAATTATGCAGAAAAAGATCATGAATACAAAAATTCCAAATGTAAAAATTTAGAAACCAACAGCCGCATCGCCGTAACAAAACAAAGGTACTAAAACTTGGTCACTTGCTCATGCGCTAACGAACAGCTGAATCGTATGAAGGGAGGGGGCTCAATGGTGGGTCTAATACATGAAATTGGTGGGAAAGTCAGAGTTTTGATGGCAATCACCGTACGCAGTTACTCAATAGCATTCAGCGGGTAATGCTTGTTGTCCAACAGAGCTTTTATTTGCCTTCAAAACAAAAATTGATCCAAGAGTTAGGGATGAAGTGGAGGAAGAATTGGCCAATGGATGTTATTAAAAGGCATTATTTGCTGAATTTCGTGACGCGAGAAATTTATTGAATTTTAAATTTGATTTAAAAATGGATACAATGAACTTTAATTCAAACTTGAAGGAGTTTTAATAAAGTTAATTTTATCCAATTAAAATTAAAATGTTTGGGTGGATTTACATGACAGAATTATGATTTGAATTAAGCCTCGCACCGATCTAAAGTGATGATTTTTTTAACACTAATTATATCTCTCTCCTTTTATTATGTCCATAATTCACCGAAACGTTCCTTTTATTAATTTCCATGCTCAGAACAATGACAGGACCGGAAAAATGACAGCAAATATTTGAATGCATGAAACAAGAGAAGGTTTTGTGGAATTTCAAAAACTGACTCTGCAGATTTCAAACATAATGAAGAGATATCTCCTCTCATGCCTTGAAAAAATTACATTAGTCCAAAGAAGTTCATTAATGGTCATGGGTTTTAAGATTCCAGTCAATTTATTGAGATTAGTTAGGTATATTTTGTCGGCTCATAAGAAAGAGATAGGTAGAATTAAAAAGAAAGAAATAATTTTAATTCTATTGTACTGATGTTATAAAGAGCTTCCTGCATTACATAATGTGAATACATACTTTATATAAATGATAAATGAGAGCATATTAATCAATTTACACACTTATTTCACGAACCACCCCAGGTTTTAGTGTGACGTAAAACAAGCAAGGTGGCTATATACTAGTTCGAGCTTTCTATATAATGTTAGGTTGACATCCATTTATCAAGGTGGCTATATATAATGGAGTAATTACAATGGCATGTCTTAACAACCTTAGTAACTCTGAAACGTTGAAACCTGGGTCAATTTATGAAATAAAGAGTGGAAATTGGCCATTGTGTCTTCATTTATCATTTCGCACTGATCTAAAACGCGTTAGTATAAAAAATAATGTGCGAAAATATTCTCAAGACTTGCATGGGAAATACAAATCTTTAGGTTCGCGACAAAAAACCCGTCATATCATTAAGCATTTTTAGAAAAGCCTCACAGTAATTTCCACTTGGATCTTAATTTCGATTAAATTTATAGTGAGGATATAGGCAAACGCTGAAAATGTAAAAATGTAAAAAAGCGTATATGACTGCGTTGTTTGGTGGCCAAGAGAATTGCTGATCTTATGTATGGATGAAATAAGACACAGTGAGCACATTCGGGTTGCAGCCATGTAAACATTTTACTTGATCCACGAATCTATATCCATCCTATCTATTCTCATATATGTTTTGTAAGTTTTCAGTTATATTCTGGAATAATATACCTATTCATTAAACAATCAGGACCCTTTAATACGGAAACATTTCATCGAGGCATGTGCTCATCCAAATAACAACAGACATATCCATATGTTTAGGCAACCCGCATTACTACTCAGGCTCACAATGTTGCCTAACCCCGCAGGATATGAGAATTTTCTTTTTCTGAAATGTTTCCTAAATTCACGATAAGGGAAAAATTGAGTGGGAAGGTTAACGGATATTAGAACTGGTTGACAATGATTTCTGTGACTTGCTTGAACACCACATTGCATACGAATTAGCGAATGAGTGGTCAGCGCATTAAGTAAGAATATTCGGCGAAATCGCGACCTTTATTCGGAGAAAAGGCGAAGAGTTTTACCTTACATCGACGCGAAGGACAGTATTCATCTCTATATAGGATAGTATAGGAGTAGAAGAATAGAATATCTCTATATCTGTAGTATGCACAGGCTGTATGAAGCATGAAATGATAGAGGATCGGTTGTAAGAAGGATGGGAAAAATTGAATACAATGAAGAATAAGGATGCGGGGAAATACAACAAAGAAAGCTTATAAATGTATTTTTTAAATCGCAAGGCTGAAGATTGTTGGTCACGCTACAAAAAATAAGGCTTACATTCACTGGCCACCTTTTATAGAGTCCATTTCATTTTTGAGTTCTTAATTTTCAAAGGAAGCTGTGAAAATCATTTAAACTACCTCAAAAGTAATTTTTATTACATAATTATTAAAATACATGCCTTATGGTATCCAATGACACCCTTGTTCTCTCTGTACTATGCAAAATACGCCTGAATAACCAAGATTGTGGAATTAGGGGATGAAATGAAGCTTTCATGAATGCTCAGGTGGTGAAGTTATACACTTATTCAGGGGTTATTTTTTCTGTGAAATTAGTACAGAATTTTGGGCTTACAAAGTTGAAGTGCAAGAGATTCAAGTATTTATAATTATCCAATTAAATATGGTATGATGAGCAAGGAACAAGGGAAGAAGGCAAAAGGTGAAGATTTTAGAAAATAATTTAAAGCTATCGAGTTTAGACAGATACCATATTTGTTCCGACTATAGGAAAAAATATCTAACAGGGGATGTACAGAGAACTGAAAATCATCGTAAAATATGTACGTTAGCTGACGGAGAATGTTTTCTCACCTCATAGGCGTTCCTAATGTTAACACCTTGCTTCGTCTGCGCCACGATCCCGGCTATTCCGACTCCGAAAGGTATCCGGTAAGGGCAGTGCTGCCTGGCCCTCTTGAGCGCGTCGTCCAGAGGTGTGTCCACGCTCACGTCGAACAGCTTCGCGGCCAGCGAGCGCGCTCCCCTCGGACCCCTCGCCAGGAACAGGGAGCCGCGGTCCGCAGAGGTGAGCAGACCCACGTTGACAAGGATCTTGTAGCACAGAACGTCCAGATCCAGCTCCGTCGCCACATCCCGAACCAATTCCATAAACAGCTCACCTGTAAAAAGTTAAGAGCGGAATTATATTACGTCTTGAGTCCGCTAATCCGCGGGATGTGAGCATACAAATTTGGGAGATACTCAGTTGCGAGATAGTTTTACCCCAAGAAACCCCAGCTGTCCGATAACTCAAGCTTGTTTTGACATTCTCCTGTAATATTTACAGCTAAAGATCAATTTTTCTTACTGCTATTTCAACAGAAAATTCTTTTGCGCACATCGCATCATTTGAGTTGGCTTAGAAAAAATGGAATTTAAACTACGATAGATTAAAAATATATTCTTTTACTTATCTTCCCTTTCCTACCTCGTAGATTCAAACCGTGATAGTGTCCAAGAATTTTTTATTGGAATCATGGTGTCTTAGGATGCCGTATGAAGGGTGTTGGAATCACTCCGTCCGTAAGGAGACGGAAAAGAAAAAGTCCCCTTGAGCTCCAATCGTTCAGAGCAGGTAATTGCGACGCCGAGTTTCTCTACACCTTTTCTCCTTTCCCTCACAATACCGTCCTTATGCACCTTCTCCCAGTCTGAGGCGTCTGTGAGAATGAAAACTCCACTGAATATTTTTGTGACGAAAGAGGAAAACTAGCAAGTGGAAATATGACATTATAAACATTTGACACACGATGGAAGAAAGTGGCGAAAAAAGAGAGATGAAAATGGGAGGTTGTGAACAACGTTGTGAAGCCAAAAAAATAATTATAGGTGTTATTGTGTGACTTTTACTTTGGACGTTTAGCTCGTTTCTTATTATTAAAATTTCGGCTCATCATTGAGTAATATGGTGCTCTACCATTATTCATTGACAGATGAGCCAAAAAATACATGCATTGGAAAGAAAAAATATTCAAACTATCTAAATATTTAGCTGACCGAAAGTTTAAAAATTCGCAAGAATTTCAACGTTTAGTGAATATCAGCGGAACACGTGAAGTCCTTAGATGAAGTGAGGAGTAAAATTTTCAACACAATCTATGGAACCTTTTGGCTGTGTATCTTTTTACATTATTGATCGTATTATAGTATTAGGTATCTTAGGGGGAGAATTAAAAATACTACTCGGCCTTAAAACTGAGAATCTGTTTCAGATTCTCAGTTTTAAGATAAAAGACCTTCACGGAGCACCAACCATGAAACGTGCCGATGCGCGTCATCAAAAAATAGCGTTTGGGAACTACACTTTCTATAGAAGGGTACGCACTGCGAGTGAACAGAAAATATAGTACATTAACACAAACTTAGAAAAAACCGGTCGTGACTGCGAACGATAGCGGGTCAGCAAAAGGTGTCGAGCTAATTTTCGATGGCAGGATTTAGCAGAAAGTCGTCATTGGGCGCGAGAACGAATTTTAATGATTCTTCTCAGTAATTTCACATTAGCAAAGGTCGCATTGACCCCGAGAAGGTCTCTGCTAATGAGTCATAAAACCAATATATCGGAGCCGAAATGCTCTTAAATTTCTAAGGTGTCTTCATCATAATTTTAAGACATTGAACTTAATTCCGCTTATGAAATCGTGAATTCCTTTGTTAGACGTATGCATCGAAGTTCCAGTTATTTATGTCAGCGACATGTTTGTGATAAGTACAATATTCATCCTTTATCCTTTGTAAGATCAATGACACCTCTATAATAGCCAAAAACTGCCAACCATAGTGTTCAAGCAGGACACAAGGACCACTCTTCTGGTACAAATGAGGACAATTCTTATCTAAAAACTTTTTTTTCCAACACAATGAATGAAATACCATGGCATATTTATCGGATACTACAGGTGAGTAAGTGGATATCTGAAGACGAGAAATGCCTCCATTAATAACAACAATAATATTACCACTGAGAAAGTAATGATGCCTTAACATAATAAGCTGCTATTTGTGCACATCAAATTTTTATTACTATCAAGATAGTATTTGATACCCATTTTCTTCCTCAAAAAGGAGGAAAAAGGTCATAAATAAATTATAGATAGGGATTACAAATATTTACCATCATGTATGAAAACCTTTATATCATTGAGGCTTTCACTTTAATTACACATTTTAATTTCAATAAGAAATAATATTTGAAGACTTTATATTAAATATACACCTTTACCTAAGATACATGAATTGGTTGAACAGACGTTCAAACCAATTGGTAGGCATGCGGTTAAGCTATTTATATTGCAGTGAAAAACACAAATTTAACGCGGATAAAAATATAATTTGTCGCGGGATTATGAATTGAGAGTTTAAATATTTATATAGGTGTGAAAAGGAGGATTATTTTCTCAATAAAAATTAGGTTCCTTCGTTTCCTAAGGCTAAGTAAAGCTGCTTATACGCTTGATGATAAAAAATAAAGGAGTCGAGGAAAGCTCATAAATTGGCTGAGTAAGTCAAGGATTTTGGCTTAAGGATTTGAGTTTCCAGCTGCTCAAGGATCTCGTCCTATTAATTATTTTGCTTCGTGTCTTTTTAATTTTTTTCAATTGATTCTAATTTTTTCATCCTCAGTGCGTGTTTCATGAAATTTCTTCGAGTCCAAAATAGAAAATGCCAGACAAATTACAAAAGAATTATTTCCTTGCTAAATTTTTTTCGAATGAGAAATTATCTAATGTTCCTTTTTAATTCATCTATATTATTTGCACTTGCATTTTTTCTACTGTAAGATTTATTATTTCTTATTTCAGAAATACTCTTGATTATTAGGTGAAAAATCTATGAAAAAATTCAGCTTGCCCCGGCTTGGACGTGGACGCTCGAAAGAAAATTCTAACAAAGGGCAGCATGGAAAGGTATGCCCTTGTTGACATGACTACTCCTCGAACGTTCACCGCTCATTTCGCAGCGATTTGAAGTATGGCACTTCTTGGACCTAAATTCTTCCCCTGCAAGCGCATTGAAAATCGCGTAAATCTGTTTTCTCCCCGATGAATATTTGCGGAGTCGTCTAATCTCTACCAGGGCGCGCGTTTTGAAAGCATTTAGGTGTAATGCGTCAATTAAGCGACCGATTCAATATTTCAGCACGGAGCCTGCCAATCCACCATTCCTTTTGGGTTCTCACAAAGGCAAAGGACAGCGGAATTTTTTTTCCCTCCTCTCCTACTCACCCTCATTCCACGAACTCGGGGAGGGTTTAAACCCCTCGACGGTCGGTCTTTCAAAAACTTTTCCTGCCAGCTTCACCACTCAGCAAGGGAACGGGAGCTTATGCGGGAAGAAAGGTTCAAGTCAGAGAGGGATAGGTTGAGTGGGAGAGGTATAGGGAGAGGACGGAAAAAAGTAAATTAGTGACGAATTTGCGCTGCGCCTTAGAGTTTGGACCCCCACATGCCCCATTCCTCGACCGTCAACAACCACTTCGACACCCTATTCCCCTCCCTCGGCCTCCGAAAAAAAACGCACATGGTGAGCCCTTTCAAGTTTAATGCGATGAGGAACGAAAATTGGACCCGCGAGCGAGAAATATCAGGGGAGTAGGAGGAGGAATGGAGTGGCTTGCTTTAAGAGGAAAAAAATTCAACCCACTACCCCCTTTGACTTTCTTGCGCCCGAATTTCGACTTGACTACCCCGAGTTCAAAAACCTTTTAATAAGTAATGAGTCATGAAATATTAACTCCCCAATCCTTGAACATTGAGAGGGTAGGAGAGTGAAGGCGGCGGGGAGTAGAGAGAGGGAACTCTTAAGCGAAAACTTCCCTTCAAACCCTATCTTTTAGGAAACGAGAAAAAGTTTGAATTGGTGTGGCTCCGAAGACTAGGAGTTATCATTCCTGATAATATCCTCCACTGGCCTGAAATAGAGAGATAGAAACGTGCGCAGTGATGCGGGATAGGAATTACGTTGGGCTTTCCGTTTGAAATAATGTTGCAACGCAGATTTACAGCACCGTGGAGTAAGAGGAATGTTTTCCAGCTCAGACATTTCAAACTTAACGGCAAAAAAAGAGCGGACAACGAGTAAACACAAATTGACTGGAGTTACTAAAATTGTAAAGCTGACTCAATCCGAAGGTTTTCCATTTGCAACGGAAAGTGAGCTCAATATATGGTTTAGGAGAGCCTTACTTTAAATTACTTCGCTAAATATCAATATGAGATTTGACTGTATCCTCAATTTAGTGCAACACAAATTAACGTAAGATGGATTGTGGAGAATTAGTGGTCACTCATACATTGCCGACGTTTCTGTCAACCGGCATTGAAAATTTAGAGTTATGTTTTCACTCAGCCCTTAAAACATAACTCAATGTGTTTATGTCACATAGATATTTAATTTGGGCCCTAATGTATATAAAAGAGGAGAGGACACCTCACATTAGCTTCATCTTAGCTCTTTTGTTGTCGTTTAAATCAGGTAATTATAGTCACATTGCACAGCTTTATCAGAACCGGGCGAACAGAAAAGCAAAAATTGAAAATAAAAGAGATTTTGAAGTCACGAAATAGATGGTGGTGTAAATTTATAAAAAAAATATAAGTATAAAATCTTCTGGCCTGAAAGTTTTACTGGCGCATTAGAGAAAATTCTTGAGTTGTGTCGTGACGCATTCTATTTAAAGCAATAATGCATCCTTTTGGAGCAAGGCAAACAATAGCTCTCTCCTGCACTGTCCAATTATGAAATGAGAGTTACTTCATATTTTTTAACAATAAAGCTTTTTTTCTCAATTCTGTAGTCAAAGTGCTCTTATTCATGAAAACTCTGTGATATAACTAAAAGGGGGTGTAGAATGGCTAGAAAGCGAAATATGGAAAATGAAAAATATTGAAATATAAGAAAAAAAGAAATGTTCCCATTATTACATTGCTCGGTTAATGAGCTCTACTTCGCGAATCATGTCAAGAGCCCTAGCCTGATTCACGTGGTGATCCATTAATATGTCTTCCTCGAGTGCTGCGGAAACGTAGATACATCATTCAACCAGTCGCTTTCACTTCTCCGCCCATCACGTGACTCAATAACGTGAGAGCCTAATAATCAGAAGGGTTTTGCCTACCGATAAAGTTTACAAGCAGAATCACCCTGGAGATGACGCTCAAAATGGATGAGGGTCACGTGATTTATTAGGTGTAGGTGTGAAGTTGATATAATTAGGATATGAAATAGGTTATGTTTATCTTAATCATTCAAATCTATCATCGATATCTATTTGCAGAGGTCTTACGGGAAGATTCAATCAAATAATCATGGTCCCCGGAAAGATGGGAAGACTGCGATGGTTCATTATTACTGGTTTGTTCCATCGTGAGCACGCAATACTCGAAAAGAAATGAGTCATGGAAGGAGAGAGGGAGGTATATAATGGGATGAAATTAAGGGTGGGTAAGGAAGGGAATGGAAAGACGAATGGCTTGGTTGGAACGTGATTTTTTCAATTCCGTCCGACGACATACAGAGAGCTTACTGGGAATCTATAACATATTCTCGCCTAATTCTTCATTCTCAGAAAAGAATTGTTTTGCATGAATTGTTTTGCTAATGTAATAGAATAGAAATATTTTATTGTCCTTGGAAGTCTTCCTCCACGAAGAACATACAAAAAAATACATAAATGTTTGAGCACGAAACACATCCATTTTCATGGCAGTTACATGTTGATAAAGAGAAATACAACAGCTCATTCTATAAACTTTTGCATACAATTTAAATTAAAACCCTTCTTGGTTGAATAAATGTCAAGGAAATCTTTTTTTTAAGCAAATATTGAACTGGATTCCTTAATGTCGGCGGAAATACTACTCCATAACCTGGATCCGGCATCACAGAAAGAATTTTGATACACAGAAGTCCTATGTAGTGAAGCAATTAAATAATCAGGAGCCATTCGGGTGGTAGCATTAGCCTTTTTTTCTTTGGGACAAATAAAATTGCTTTGAATAATAAGGTGGCTGCTTTTTATATGACCAAGAGACAACTGCTATACTCAAAGAACCTACGGCTGCAAACAAGGAAGCACTTCATCAAAACACTCGTATGGAGCTATATGGATCAGAGACATGGAATATCGGGAAAACATACCAGCGAAGAATTGAAGCCTTGGAAACATAGAGCTGGAGGAGAATGTTTAAGATTAAATGAACAGATATAGTGAAGAACGAAGAGGTGTGCAGAAGAACAGATGAAGAAAGGGCAATATGGCAAACCAGCTGGATTGGACATACATTGAGGCACAATGAATTAGAAATATAATAGAAGGGAAAATTGAAGGTAAGGTCCCGCGAGGAAGACAAAGGGCCCCTGTCCGGGCGTAAGTTTTTGTCGGCGTGGTTAAGTCTTCGCCTGCTAATCTTAGGGTCGCGGGTTCGAGTCCCGCCTGAGTGGGTTTTTTCACCACTCAGGACATGGCTGTGTGTGCTCGTCTGATGTAAATTGTTAATACCCCGATGTAAAGGCCACTGGTGCTGTTTTAGGTGGTAGTGGTAAATAAATAAATAAGTATATAGGGCAAATAAAGGACGTGAAAGGGAATACATATCAGGGATTGAGGGAATTAACAATGAATAGGGTGTAAAACCCTAACATTAACAATGGAGGGCTGCAGTAAACCAATCCTAGGATTGAAATACTGATGATGATGATTTTTAAAAAGACCATACATAAACGAACCAAGCAAGTATTCCTTCTGGTTTTGGCCTTCAGCCATGTAACCCTGGTAAATAAGGAGAAATGTGTTCATCTTTCTTTACGTTAAAGACAAAACCTTACACACATATTTAATAGACGTTTTAGCTTAACATTGAGTTCTTCAGTAATATCATGGTATACAAGGTAGCAATAGTCAAAAAAATACTACCTGAATAAAAGTAATTTCGTTTCCATAAGAACTCGCTACGCTAATCACTGTTTTAATCGCTAGGTAATCAGCATTAAGATATATTCATTTAAGCATTGTCATAGGTAAAGGGTTTCCTGTATCGGGAATGAAATCATGGACCTCTGACCTGCCGGGTCAACGCGGAGACCACCAAGCTGCCCCGAAGCCCTTTCCAATGGTAATTTTACGGGGGATCTTTTGAAAATAGGTCTCATTATTATTTCCATCTATCAAAGATGGAACTCGTAAGTTGGAATTGGGCTTCAAGAAAGCCCCTGTCGACGAGAGCAGTTCTACCCAATCAACTATCGTAAAGGCTGTTAATCCAGCATTGCCTAATTTAAATCTGATGCTGTGAATGGCCAGCAATTGCGTTTGAAAATTGCTATAGGATAAAGATACCCTGCATCGTGAAGGCGAATTTCCTCTGGCTATTTTAGAACCCACTTGTTAGTCATTTAGAGAGGCAGAGTAAATTCTTACTGAAGACAGGAGGCCAAAAGTGATCAATTTGCCCTGAGCCGTAAGGGTCGTGAAATTTAACCCGTTCAGGGTAACCGGGTGCCTTCCTCTCCATGTGCCGCCTGCAATCTCATAGGAAATTATGGTGTACAGGGTAACTCAACACATTGAGGGGCCATTCAGATGCCACATTTGAACCAAGCCCTCCATATTAACCCTCTGACCATAATCATAACTTTCTACGTTAATGAATACTGAAATAAATTTTTAGCGTATTTTCATTATTCATTTCACATTCTTACTTGTGGCTGCCCTAGTCCTCCATATATGTACTGTCCATTCCTGTTGATGAATCAAAAAATTTAGCGGGCGCTTTTGTATATAAGGAGAAAGTTACAACCAATTATTTAAATGCTTTATAAGTGAAAAATATTGGGCCGGAAAGTATTTCCGAAGTGTCATTGTTGATAACTTGCAATCGCACTCTGTCTAGGTACATCATTACTACGAGGGTCATCCAGAAAATAAGTTCCGTTTTTTTCTTATAAATCGAGTTTTGATTGAAAAAAATTTAAACTTACAGAAAACGTTCTTGATAATATGTATTATTTTTCCACATAATCTCCGGAAACCTCAATGCACTTCGATTACCGACAAATGAGCTTTGAAATCCCCTCCTCGTAGAAGCTTCCCGCCACGTCCTTGGTCCATTTGGTGACAGGTTCTTTTACTTTCTCGTCACTTGTGAAATGTTCTTCGGCTAATCCCTCCTTCATTTTGGTGAACAGATGAAAGTCTGAAGGGGCCAAGTCAGGACTGTAAGGTGGATGCGTCAGAACATCCCAACCGAAATGATCCAAAAGTCCCGTAGTGGAACGAGCGACGTGAGGCCGTGCATTGTCGTGGAGAAGGCACACACCAGAGGTCAACATTCCTCTTCTCTTGTTCTGGATGGCCCGACGAATGTTCTTCAGGGTCTCACAATACCGGGAGGCGTTAATTGTTTCTCCTTGAGACAAAAAATAAATCAAGAGAATTCCTTTTTGGTCCCAGAAAACAGAGGCCATGATCTTCCTGGTGGGCAAGGTCGTCCGTGACAATTGAGGGTCTGCCTCTTCCACTCTCGTCCTCAAGTGAATGTCTTCCCGCCTTAAATTCACGAAACCATCTCCTCACCATCGACTCACTCATTTCACCCTCTCCATACACAGAAACAACCTGTTGATGAATTTCAAACGAAACCAAGGGCATGAAGAAATTGAATCACTCCGCGGACAACGACTCGAGACGGAACAGGCACAGAGGTGTTGGGACGCGACGTCGAGGGCTCCATTTCAACGACTTGCTGTGACCGTGTTTTCAAGACTACTGCGGCCCTTCACCTCTCATTCTATTCAGAAGGTTCCCCTCTTTCGTTGCCAGAATTTAATAAACAAAAGCCCTAGAAACCTACAGACCAGAGAGGAACTTATTTTCTGGATGACCCTCGTACCATCCGTTTTTCGAATGAAACCTTCCTTTCCAATATATTCCTTAAACATAATTGAATAGATTCGGGACTCTATTTTTCAAACTTTTGTCACGTAAAGAGCTATAGTTCAAAAAATGAAATTTGTGAACAAATACTCTGATCTAAATTCATTTTTGGCCAATGCATCAGGATGAATTTCCTAAAAAAATGCCATTTTTCTCTTCTCTCGTTCCAAAATCTCATGTAAAAATAAATATAAAAAATCAGCAGATATCCATCACTGTCTCCATGGAAAACTTCTTTATTAAAAGAACTGATAGAGCACGGTGGAAATTTATGGTTCTTTAAAGAAAAAAGAACTATGAAGTGATTAATATGAACTTGCGGACAGAGCGGAAGCAAACGAGAATGCGGATTCCGAATCGAGCGCTGAAAGATCTGGACCTACCGCTAGTACTTTATGACTTCCTGATATCAATCCAAACTTTTCAAGAGAATAAAATTTTCTCTTCCTCGTTAGCGGCCAACTAAAAGAGAAACATCATTTTGTTGGAAATATATCTTATAAAGTTAGTGACTTCTTTCACCAAGATAAAAAGTTTATAGAAATTTTATTTCTCCCGATTTTATCAATCATAGGAATAATGTAGAATGGCAAAATAGAATGACATTTATCAACTTGAAATGCTTTTAATTTGATTCCAATGTGAATCGAAGTACACAGAACCAATTTTTTAAAATATCTTATCTCATGTGATGGACTGGTTGAGTTTTTAGGTAGAATGCGAATCATGTTTAACATTTCCATTCGTTTTGGCGAATAAAATGATAATTTCTCCTCGTTTGAGCTATTTACCCAATAAGGTTTTGTTTAGAGCCATTTGAATTGGACGCATGTGTAACGTGCCACTCTGAAATTAATTGTGCAATAAACGGTACGGTATGTCACCGACTTAAGACGTCGTATGATCTCACCCACACAAATAGACTTACGCATGCCTCAATATTATTTTTTCTTCAAATCCCGAGAGTCGTGTACAGTTTTCAAACTGTCTTGATATGTTTTCTCGAAAATGTCAATATTATTTCCTCTTCACCCAAAGGAAGTGTTTACCTGTCCTTAAAAATTATTTTCCCTTGCGATAAGTCACTCACTGAACTCACTTGCTACGCTCTCATGAATCATAATTAACGTCTACTTCAGATTTCGCATGCTTAAACATTTTATAGAACTTCTGTTTTAAATACCTCTTCTTTCCCACCCTGTCAAATTATGAACTACGACTCATTGCAACTTACATCTCTTACCTCAGATATTCCAAAACCTCGAAGAGACTCTAAGGTTACTATATACAGTGGGCAAAAAGTCATTGTAAACTTCATATGCGTTGAACACATAGGACTCGTTGATTCTTTCAAACCACGAAATTAGCTTGTCCCATGGCTTGATTAGATTATCAGTGTTTACAGAAAAGAAATATAAATGGCATAAGTTACTCGAAAGTGTTACTCTGAACGAATAGGTTTGGTATGCGGCACTAAACAAGAAAAGTTTCCAGTTTCATACAATTTCATAGCAGGCAAAATAAGTCACTACAGCGTCTGTATCGGTATAACTTTTATAAACTACATTCTACTTTCTCTTTAATGCACTAAATGATGACGGTGAGTTAATAACATAAAATGTAAATATTTTAAAGCAGGATACTTTAATGATCTAAAATATGACAGATTTATATTTTGCTCGAATTTAACGTCGTTATTACGTCCAACCGATTCAAATCCGACACACTGGTCTTTAATCACACAAAAATATTTGAGGCAATACCTAATGGTTACTATGAAGCAATAATTACTATATGGTTTAATTATTGCTTCCTTCTCAATGTTAACTGATTAATGATAATGCAGAGGATACATTCATCTAAAAAAACTCGCAGTAACTATTATAAGCTCATAAAATGGTTGGGTCATTCTCCATAAATTAATGAAATCATAAATACGATGTCATGTAAGGAAAGCTTGATCGTGACGAAATAATTAGATGATTTTTTATGGCATAAAAATCTGGAATTGAATACTGAATTCATGATTTGAAGTGAAGGGAGTTTCCCGTGAACGCAAAATGGACGGGAGCCTCCGAATAATGTATGTAAATGATTTTCTGCATTGAAAGCATACCAATTAATCTTTCATCGGTGAAATGAGTTATTAAATGCAAATTTAATCAGGAGAGATTCTCCCGATTTGCATGCGAACACGTTCTGCAGTGTAAAACATCCAGGAATGCATTGAATTTCACATGACAGATTTGTGTATGTGCGTATTTTTGTGGCTGGGGTTAATTTTCCTAACACTTCAGAATTGTGTTTAATTTTCACCTTTTCAAGTTATGATGCTGCAGATAAATTTTATTAAAAAGGCTATTGATGGCTGTGGAATCAATCGTTGACATTATGTTGTATTTGATGAATAGTTTAAGAAGGGATATTATGTGACAAATCCAACAATCTGAGCGCATTTTATATCTTAAGTCTCTCGATAACGTCTCCCAAGCATTTGCAATGGAAGATGCAATGAATCAGTTTTTCCAATACCACTTAGAAAAAGTAGAACTGAGTTCTATTATTTTTGAACGAGTGCGTTTTCCAGATTGAGTGAGCACATGCCTTGTAGAAATCATCCATTATTAGGGGAGATTTTACGCTCCGTTCCAAAATACCAATGATAACAACTTTGTAATTTACATTTAAATCTCCGTCCGTGAATTAAAGTCCTTGGGATGGGAGGAATAACCGTGAACTTCTTGGTGTCTTCTTTCAAGACTAGGTTAAAACCGACACTAGATTTCACTCCACCATTTCAGCATGGAAAATTGCTATCTACACCAGACAACTCACTTTTCTTAAATGACATGAAATGCTGGTTGCCTCGTTTGAAAATTACTACGTCCCCTTGCACCATCACGGGACATAATATTTGGGTTTACTTCTGACATCACTTAACTTGCTTTGATTAAAAATTACAGGGCCGAGTAAGATGACGTAAAGGGCGTGGGATGGAGAAAGGAGAGGGAGTCGGCGGGGAAAGGTCTCGGGAGTGAGGAGGAAGGGAGGGAAGGGGAGAGGAAAAAAATTAGATTTCCGGTCAGAGTGGTACGACTCGGACTTGAAAGAACTGCCTCTCCGCGCGTCCTTTTCGCCACCTTTGATGTCTGGACAGGGGGGAGGGAGGAGGGTGCAGGGAGGAGGGTGGAGGGAGGCGGAGGGCAGCTCGCCTCATCAATTCTCCATGGCGATTCACTCACGCCCAGGGAGCTGCTGCGGCCGCACTCACCCAGGTGTGCGCGGCTGATCGAATTATTCAGGCGCGGAGGACCGAGAAGGGGTGGTTGCTGGAGGGGAGGGTTGATGGGGACCTTCGCAAGGGGGATTTTGGAGGGAGGGTTGGAGGCGCAGGCGAAGGGAGAGCGATTCGGAGGGAGGCAAGAAGGTGGCACCGCGTAAGCGAAGGCGGGGAGGGATGGAAAAGGAGAAAGGTCACTTCCATTCAAGAAATTAACTCCTCTGTGTGAAGTACGGAAATTTTTGAGAATTTCTACTCGGTTTTCAATCCAAAAAGATAGTAGATTTTCATGGCAGTCGCAAAACTTAGAAAGTGAATGTTCCTACAATGGCCCGTATTTTTGCAAAGCTCCTCTAAAGATTTTCGGCATTTACTTGTCTCCTGTTCAATGCATCATTTTCTGCTTGATGTTATCGGTATCAATATTCACACGTAGCTGGAACTGTTGAAGCGATCAAGACGCTGTAATCTTGTAGGAACGAGGGAGACTGCTTATATTCTTCCCACAGGATTTCTATATTGTGCTGAACTTGTTTCACGGTTAAATCGTAACACATTTGCTATTCCAGACGCATTGATAATATCTATCCCTAACCCTTTTTACCCTTCTCATAACCTCTCAGCGGATTAATGGATACATAGATACACAAAATTTTTTCTATGTACATATACATGCATATGAATTGATTCACATAAATGCGTGCGTTGCTGCTCTGTAACCCCCGTTTCGAGAAGACTTCTGTGTGAGTGACTCCCGGATGTATCAATGCAGCGCGATTGGTGTTTCTCTCGATCCGCAACGCATGAATAAGTCATTGGTTGAATAAATTTGTCAAAAAACATAGCCTTTCGGGAGCGAAAAAATATAAGAATACGAAGAGGACGAAAGGGATGTAAAAAAATGAGAAAAACGAGAGCAAAGAAAACGGAAGAGGGAAAATTTGGTCGGCCATCTCCTCCTCCATTTTTTCCTCAAACAATCCCTCGCCCCTTCTATCCCCTGGAGCATACTGCAAGGATTAATGTCTCTGGCCCGGAAAAGTGAAAAAATGTCGAATGGAAAAAATACGCCATTTGGAATACCGGACGGCGGGAAAAAATTTACGACTCGTGTCCCATTTTTTCAGACGGATCATCCCCATTTTCCCCCTCGCAATTTAGAAATTTATAATGTCCATCCTCTTCTCTTTCCTGTCCTCCCTGTCTCTTAAAGCCTTCCTACGTATTCCCTCCCCAATTATGCGCCGTAGGTCCACGTAATGAGCCCCTCTTCCGGGGTCTAATGAGTTTGGTCCTTTTTATTTCACGCCCTTTCCCCGATCTCTCTACCTCTCCCCCCCCATCTTTTGCCATTCGCCTTTTCGACCCACGAGTCCATCTAGGACACTCGTTCCCCTTACCGGAAAGGACCTATCGAACGGAGGTGGACGCGGAGAGCCGAGGCAAAAAGAGGAGGACTCCTTTGGGAGGCGAGAATGCGGCGAGATGGGGGGAGGGGGTTGTCGCGAACGAGGTGCGGTGGAAAGGAGAGGGAGAGAAAAGGGCGGACCGAAGGGAGTAGACGGGAATTACAAGTAAGGGCTAGAAATCGGGGAACAGAGGATGAATGGGGGCACGGAAGAGGGTACCGCGTCGCATGAAAGGGATTATTTACCAGGCGGAGGGATTTTTCCGACCGACCCAAGTGGGATTACAATCTTTCTTAGAAAACGCCACGCTCTAACGGTCGACCTGGCACTTGGTACCAAGCTCTCGAAGGACTCAAAATAGGCCCCAGGACATTCACCGATTGCATTGCCTGGGAAAAGAAGACTTGGGATCCTTGCCCACGAATTTATTACGGCTCTCGATCAGCGAGTGATTCATTTGACAATACAAATAGGAAATACTGCATATAGTAACTAAAAGTTGGAACTGAAAAACCTAATTTAAAAAATTTAATCTCTAAAGAAAATTTTTATTTGTGAATTAAAATTCCTTGCGGTACTAATTACGTAATTTACGTTATGTAATTAGAATAAAAGTAGAAAAAGTTATATTTCTCCCCTCTCTTATTCTTCTCAAATTTGAAACCCTTTTAAAAGGACCATCTTCGATACAATTTGAGATGAGGAATAAAGATTGTGAACAATAAGAATGTTTTCTGCTCATTCTCTTTGACTACAAAGAGCGATTAGCTCTCAAAAATTGATTCAATCGTATTTGTTGTCATTTACAGAATAAAGAGGTCTATAATAGATAAATATATGTACTTAAATTAAATCCTTTGTTTGCATTTTGCTGTCCCATTTCCAGTATTGCCCATATTAGTTTTTCCCCCGGGAAATATTACCGTATCTTCTTCAGGTAATACGCGAGGAAATAATGCAATTAAAAAACTTTCTCCAATTATAATTATTGATATATTGTTTTCACCCGTTTAGGCATCAAATTTATACCCCAGATTAGGAGAAAATGACGATGATTTCCTAATTCATCCATGATGATTCACTAGCACAAGGTGGTACAGTTTATCCAGAAGAATGGAGCTTTAGTATTAGTAAGATACAGTTACAAGCATTTACACTACGTATATGAAATATGTACTTATACGTAATACTAATAGTAATACTACAGCCAAATAGCTTGACGTGTCGGAATACGTTTTTAAACCATTATATTTTATCCTCGTGACTTTTCTTTGAGTGAAAATGAATATGACTATTCATGGTCTAATTTTTTACGGGGACAAATAAATGAAGGGAAAAATGATGAAGAGAAAGGCATCAATAGAATCAAGTCGGGAAGTGAAAAGAGAAAGGGGCGAGGTTCCAACAAAGCGCTTGCCCATGCGCAAAAATTTTTCACCAGAACGTTCCTTCCTCCCCACGTTTATCCATGAATGAACTCACAAATCGGTCAGAACCTTTGAAGACCAACAGAGCATATATCTCAATTCAGGTGAAGACTATGAATTATCGAAAAGAGCTTAAGATAGAAGTATGGCATTCAGGATTATATATTTTACATCACAAATTGAAGCTTGGAATCTCTATTAAGTACCACTTTTGCCAGGCAAAGTTTCATAATGCATTACCGTTGATGAGATTTCAAAGATCGTTAATGATAAAATAATCTTGGCACACGTCCGTCATTAAGAACATATCAGGGCTTGATATTTTGTGTTGACTTAGAACCTAGGTATTTGGTGTTGACAGCCATCGTTCGCACCTGGACCCTTTGGCCTTCCTATTTGTAGCCTAAGACTCTGCCCACTACTAGTAGATCAACTCTCTCCAGTGTTCTAATTTAGTACGTTTTGAAGAATGAACTATTTATTTATCCGACATTCAAGCAATGCCCCTTATACATTGTGTGGAGTTTGTAGGCACTACATTTTACAGTACACGACATCATTATGATTCAAGTGTTAGCAGCTTTCCTTTCTATTCTCCTATCAGCTAACCTCTTCAACCAATATAATTATTCTCTTTAATACCTTTAACAACTTGCGCTATATATTTTCTCCAATTTCCCTCAACAATAGTCTTCATCAGGCCATAATATTACAAGATAGGTATGGCCGATTAAGTAGTCGCATTTTGTTTTTAAGGTTTTCCGAAAACTTCTCCTTTCTACCCCTCTTAGTAGGACTTCTTCGTTTTTCACTCATTACCTTCATTTTATCTTCATTATTCTTCTGTAGCACCACATTTCGAATGCTTCCTGCCTTGACTTATCTGCTGCTGACCTAGTCCACGTCTCACTACCATAAAGAAACATGTTCCAGATATATTTTTGATGAATTGTTTCCTTAACTTCCATTCTTGTATTTCGAGCTATAAGTAGATACATACTTCCATTATTAGAATGTCCTTTTCGTCTACGTTATTATGCTGACTATTTGTTTCAATCTTCACTAGTTATTCAGCTTCCTAGATAATGCTCAATTCCTGGATACTCGCTCATCTATTCTAGGTTTTGCTTCCAATTATTAACATTGGTCTTTTCCTCCTCTCTTCTGAATATAAATGAGCTTAAAGTCTTTTACTTTACATGCACATACATGAGAGGAAGGTCTTGTTTGCATGTTAGGAATCAACAAACTCGTTGACTATTTTCATATTTCAGATGATTAAATGTGTTTTCGTTGTTAATTGGCTTAGATGCGAAAAATCTGTTGCCGTCATAGCGATGCCTACTGATTTAATTTTACCTGTACGTTAGTTGTAAGCAACAGATGCCGTTTATCTTAATTGATGCAGAAATAAAGTCAGAACCTATGCATAAGGCCATTGCGATGGTGTGGTGGCTAGAGTACTGATTCCATCCAGAAAACCGAGTTCGAATGCCGGCAGTGGTAATGAAGACAGTTGTCATTGTACAATAGTTGTAGCCGAGTAGGTTATGGCGCTGTAAAGATATTATCATTGTACCGGTCTCTTCTTTCTTTTTGTGAGAAGAGTGCTTCAAAGAGCAGTACTCCCTCCGGCATATGGGACGTAAAACCGTAAACCCCTTACGGTAACTTTCATAAAGAGCAGGGTAATGTCAGCGACGGGTTTCACTTCATCCATTTTTCCGTTAACTGAATACTGGCTACGGAACATCTCAGTAGAATATCTCAACGTTCCTTAATTGCGGAATCAATGTTAATTCTCGGTGGTCACTCCTTGGATAGTAAATGACACCAATGCCTAAAATTCAACACAAAAAAAGCAGCAGCAATCCACTATTTATGCAGATTCTTGATTGATTTTCCTACGGACTTTTTTTTTACGAGCTTACTACGGGCTTCGTATACAATCATCATTTTTAATCGTGCAGTATTAAGTGATAACCTCCCCCCCGAGCCCTGCAGTATTTCTGGAATTCCTGCATCAGTTCGTTACTCAATATAGGCACGCTTATCCCCAGAAAATGATGCACTACTACCTTAAGTAATATGCCATTCAAATAATATTTTGGATATTAGTGCAACTTTTTTTTCTCAAATGTTGTTTAAGCGTTCATAACTCATGTTTCTCATTACCCCAGGGCTGTGCCACCCTATGGTAACAAAAAATAAATCTATTTGTAAATCCGATGAATGAGACTGACAATGACTGTAGAATTCAAGTGCGAGTAATTTTGAAGAGATGGGGTTAGAATTATTATTTCCGATGGCCACTTCAGCGCTTCCTAGCGTTTTGCAGGAAAAGCGCTAGTCTGTTAGTTCAGCGAAAGTTCTCAAGGTGTGGCTTTGGTATTTACAATACGGTCAAATTCAAAGCACAGAAGAAGAAGAGTTTATGTACCCTCTCGTCTCAAATTCCAACCTTAGACCCCCAAAAGTGACAAGAACCCGAAAGTAGGAAACAACACAAGAGGTTACAGCAGAGGTTATAAAGGTAATTGAATTTAATTTTGAGCCTTAAATAGAGCTAGTGTGGTTACTTGTTGAGGTTCCTGTTCAAAAGCGAATGCAGAAGATTGGGGCTGCGAATATTTTGTGACGCTCACACCTAAATGATTTATGGATGCGTATCGTATCCATGAAAAACTGCATAAATCTATCTACAAATACTATTATTATAATTCATTCCAGGAATATAGTAATAATTGTAGGCTTCCTTGATTTTTCAGACCCAAAAATAAAGTGAAAACTGCAATAGCATGAGTCCTCTTCCTGTCATGAAGAGGAACTATTTGAAAATAAGCGTACTCCTTTCTCATGTAACATAATAGTGCATTATTTCTACTTCAATCAATTGTCAACTATTCAAATATCTCATCTTATAATTTTATCTGGCGTCATGTTGTTGTTATTTAATGAGGCCCAAATGTTTCCGCTCATTTTAATTTGGTATAACCAGGGTAATATAAATCTCTATGCTTTTCAATTACATGTTCCTATCCCCACCTGGGGGAAAAGCGTGTCTCTGAAGTATGTGTGGAGTTGAGCTTTTTCTGCTTATATGGTTTCCCAATGACAATATGTGAATCACAGCGACCTCTAAGAACGTAATGACGTTCTATGCGTAACTTATTTCAACTCCCTGTATTTTGCACGTGATGGTTTATTCACAGTCCAACGATTCCAAAATTGCATTTCCCATATTTCATTTTAATTTTAAGATTAACTACGATTCTCTGTAAATGCTTCGGGAGAGACAGGACTGGATAGAATCAAGACCGTAAGAACTGAAAATAGAAAAGTGTGCAGTGGACAAGGAAGTTAGAATGTACTGGAAGACAATGAGAAAATTTCTGATAAATTTCTATTTCCTAGGTAACAAATGTCCAACACCTTTTTTAAGACAAATATACTATGCACTTGTTATCTCAAAATTAATCCATGGAATCGTTCGTTGGGGAGGTACGAAATTCACAATCAAACCTGTTGTGGTCTTCCAGAAAAGAATAATAAGAGCAATTACTTTCTAAAATTTATTTCATCCCACTATTCCACTGTTTTGCGACCTTTACGCTATTTAGTTGCATATAAAGTGTTGAAAATTTTTTACGTTCGGGATGGGGTGGTAATTTACTTGGCATAGAGTCAAGAGAATACAATTGGAAATTTCGTATTTAATCCAACGTTTTGTCCCCGAGGACATACATTACCACATTCCAGAGAAGTTTTGTTGATTTAGCACCAAATATCTTTAACCCACTTCGACAGCATGTAAACATGTAAAAAAGTTATATTTTTTTAAGAAATGTCAAAATATTGCTCTTCAAATTGGATGGTATTAAAATAATTTTAGTTAGTTCTCATGAAATTGTTTATTTTGACCAGAAAAAATATGTATATAGTTATTTCTGTGAAGCACTGATGCCAACTTGATGCATAAATGTTTTTTGTTACTTTTCTATTTTTGCACGGTAACTTTTAGTTATCCCCACACATGTATCTCACATCTTTGGGGTAACCTAAAGCTTACTTCTATAGTTCAAACTTAGTTGTAAAATAATCTACAAAAAAGGAAGCAATAAATTAAATTATTTAATGTATTTAAATTATTACGAGGTATGCCAGCCAATTCGAGAAGTCAGCGGCCATCTTGGTAGGTACGGGATTGCTACTCGCGATAATCGTACGAATGAAGTTGATTTTTCACGCAGTTAAACTTCGTATAGTATGAGAAGGAATGAAATTCACTTTTAAAATTCGAGGAAAAAACAGGTGAAAATGCGCAAACACGCAAAAAAGCACCAAATATGTAGTTATAACAGGCTAAATTCGCACCATTTTTAGCTATAAAAATAACTCAAAGAATTCATTCATATTCAAACACCCCTTGAATATCCTTATGAAGATAAATTGACTCCGCTGCGATGAAATTTGGATATGATTTCATTGTTGTTTATGTTTTAATACACATAGTAGTCTCTGTAAGAGGCTATTTATAAAACGCAATGTTTTGTGCGGAGGAAGCGGGGCCTAATCGTTCCCAGGCACCCCCATACTGGCTTCAATGTCACCATGTTCATTAGGCTAGCATAGGAGGCAGGGGAGGAGCGTACTACATACGGAGAATGGGTGCTCTGAGCGGGATGGGAGGGGAGACTGGGCGTGCTAGGGGGAAAAATAGAGCAGGTGAGGTCGAAATAGGAAGCGGAGAGGGCGGCGAGTCAGGGTCGAGGGTTCAATTGGTGCGGGAGTCTCTGCGTAGGAGGTCTGCCGTGTCCGGGTGGGGAGGCAGATTGATGGGGCCCCGAGGCCACTTCCACTCTACGCCTCTCTCGGAACCACTCCTGCTGCGTCGTGGAAAACACTTTCACATTTTCAAACCCTGCACCCAAACCTCAGTCCTTCCTCTCCTCTTGCATCCCTCTCCCGCTCCGTGCGCGAGATACACTGTCTCCTCCACCTCAGCTCCAATTCGATATTCCGAAATTTGCTAGCGTAATGGAAAATTCGTCATGTAATACACTGTTAAAATCTTATCTGATTCTAAGGTACAAAAGCGATCTCAATTCCAGATGCAACATTTTTAAGACAGTGTATGTTGGATTTCAGTACTATTATCTTGTCAAAAAAGAAGGCAGGTGCAGGACTGAAAATCAGACCGGGTGGGACTTATAGCTGATAACTTCAGGCTTAACTATGTGATACCTTTCCATAATGGAAAATATAAGAATGAAACTTTTTTAGGTTCTCTTTATATTTAAATAGGCACGACCTGGGTGTCATAACGTAGTTAAATCTGCAGGTCAGGTACCCGAAGATGTAACTACGTTATGAAACCTGGGTCGTGCCTATTTAAATATAAAGTGAACCTAAAAAAGTTTCATTCTTTTATTTTCTGGGAGGGACTCATTTTAAGATGGGCCCATGCTGAATTTAAGACAGCCCTGGTCTAGTAATAATACGGGTTGCGACTGAAATTTAAGCCTATTTTGAGGGGATGTGTAGATTGACTAGACTTCGAATTTGACTTCTTTACGCTTCGTAATCCTTGTTGAATTCCATCTCCCGGGTTATGCTCCGCCCATCAGTCTCTGCTATTTGCAGGTTAGTTCCAATTGTGGAGCCAACCAAGGCGTGCTTATTTTAAGCCCGGGGATCTGATTTTCAGATCACAGCCTCCTTATTTTCCATATACAGTTGTTAAGTTCTTAAAATAAGACGGACATGTATCTAATTTTCACGCATCCCGAGTCTTAAATTTAGACCACTATCGTAAAATGAGACGGTTTAAATTCAGATCGCACTGAAAATCAGATAAACTTCCTCCAGGACGTTTTCGTCTTCACTTTCTCACAAGCACCTTTACCTCGGTATTACTTTTAAGATGGGATCCGTCGGGTGTGTTTTACGGGCCTCCTGTCAATTAGCTACTCCACCGTCGGCAAGTCACCATCGCTGAAGACAACGTAAGGTAAAAACACCCAAGAAGTTACTTGGGTAGAAAGCCATCAAAAATGATTCTTAAAAATGGGCTATAGGTAAAAGCGACCAGAAAGATACTACGTTGTACTCTCTCCTAGCTTCATTTTGCTTACGTCGCTATTGTATACGTAAAGAGTTATGTCTGGTACATACATGCTCGTGCAAAGAGAACACAGGCGAGACTTGGGAAAGGTTCTCATGGTCGTTATTTTTTAATTAAAAACCTACTAGAAGAACTGGGGTAGGATCTAAGTAAATTTAATTAATTAAAATAACCATAAATTTAAAAAAATACAGGGATCATGGAGTTAATAGAAAGCCAACCTATTTCCCGATGAAGTAAGGAAGATTTTGAGGACTACGGTGAATCACGCTTGATTGGTGTACTAATACAACATTTGAGACTGCCCAACGGTTATATTCAAAAACGCCTTTGCCCCAAGAATAATAACGGAGTGTTGGAGATGAGATAATATCGGATAGGTACATGTAATAAAACGCATAGCATGCAGCAAATTTGAATAATAAGTTTTTGAATTCTATAACTAATATTAGCTGGTATGCCTAGAATATGCCTGCTATGCCTAGCTAGCGTAGAAATTCGAATGAACACAAATGTTTAACGCTAGAAAAAATTATATTTCTTCTAAATCACTAATCAGTTACCTTTGAATGCATAAGTAACCCGTTTCTCTGATCGCATAGTAATGACATCTCTTTGAAATCCGTAGTATGTAATATGTACAATCGTACATCACACACAATACGTACAGAGTATTGTATACGATAGGCGGTACGTAATCACATTACCACGGGAAATACAAAGTTCGTGTTCGGAGTGAATTTGAAAAAAAAAGGTTAATGAGCAGAATTCAGTCGAAATATCCGTGCTGAAATGTTAATAACATTACCACCTAACAACGTTATTCCGCAGCACAATGGACATTGAAATTCGATACAAAACATCTAATTACATGTTCATCCGTTACTTAGCCTGTAAAAATTAACTGAATCCCTTGAAAAAAAAGGTAAGCATCATTCGGTATTCAGCTTGGATGAAAAACAAAATAATAAGTAGATCTATTCATTAAAAATTGCAAAAATACTCTGCGAAATTAGGATTTAAATTGATATGTTTGGTTTCCCCAGCGAACGGTAGGAGTCATTGTCGTCGGAAGGTATGTAATGGACCACACATATCAGAGTTCGTCAATATTTGTTTTACGTTACACTTGAATTATTCATGCGTGTACGCATCATCTTTGGGGATTTATCTGAATCATGCACTGTTAGTAAGCAAACGAAGCAGAAAAGGTTGGAATTTACATGGGATAGACTCATCATGAATATTAAACATATAATTTTAACGTTGATACACATATCCCTCAGGCATCAAAATTTGCCACTGGCCTGACTTCTCCATCAATCGCAACTCCCTACCCTGCTCCACCTTTACCTCCACTCGATTTAGCCACCATTCGATTTATCCTGATGACGGATAGTTATGGCCACCTTATCGCAATTTTTGAGTCAAATGAGCTCAGCGGAGGACTTGTCAGAGCCCGAACTCTCATTGCACAGCTTTCCAAAATACCCGGGACCCTCATCTGCCGCGTAAAATTCAGTAAACCACTCTTTCTCGCCCCTTCATCGCTTCCAACCTTTGATCTCCCTCAGGAAAAATATCAACCTTCGTAAATTCACACTCGTTGTCCCTTGTCCGGTCTCAAATCCTTGTCTACTTATTCCCCTTCCACTTCTTCGCAATCCTCGTGACCAAGTGCGTTTGCTTTCATTCGCTCTCTCTCTCTCTCTCGCCGTGTGCAAACATTTCATTCCGCCAAGGCCAAACTTCAACAGGAGACTTCCTCAAATGTAGGACAAGCGTACTCACGTTAAACTTCCCACGTTGTGGGAATCTGTCATTGGCGCGAAAACACAGTGAAACAACTGCATTTCCAGTGATAACGAGCGGTTCTTTCCACATCTATGATTAAGGCCGCGGGAACCAAACATGTGGTTTAGGGACTTCAGCATCGGAACTGAAATGCCATTACCTAATGGTTCAAAATTCTTCGGTGAAAAATTTATGCCCCCTGAGAATGCTATTTCAAATAATGGCAAGGAACGCGGTCAGCCGCGGTTTGCGTCAGACGCGGGTACAAAATGAAATCTTTACGGGTATAAAGGTGTAGAACGTCATAAAAAATTAGGATCTGTTAAAAGAATTTGTGCGTGAATCATTAGAGCTTACTACAAACTCAAGTAAACTGTATTTTAGCTAGCGTAGAGTGTCATGACTCAATGTATTGAAACAAATACCAAAACCATTGATAAACAGTGTGTTCATTAGTAGACACAAATAATTACGTTGAACTTGCCTGATAGGCCCGGGGAGGATTTTCACTCCCCGGGGATGGATGTTTAAGCACCTCAATATGTTAATTGTGAGAGTGGACTTCATAGTTCTAAATTTGGAGATTAAATAAACACAAATTTAATTTAATGAATTAGGTACATAACGGCTCGCAGTTTTCTCCGATTGAGTAATATTTTACTGGTTAGTGTAATTGCGAAGTGCACGCTTGGTAAACATTCACCCCCTGCCACACACCATCGAGGTGGCTCGCTGGGTACTTAGCAGGTAAAAATGTAAATAAGTCTACATCCTTGAGATTTCATCTCGATTACAATGCTTTTAAATGTTGATAGGAACATTTGTTATGGATTTCTGTTTCTCGGCATGTAAAAATTCATCGCGTCTGGAGCGTCTCCTAGTTTTCAACGCATTTTGAATAATTGACGTAGTAGGATGGGAAATTTGCGACAGAAGCGGATACTCAAAACGAAATGAATCAACAGCGCTCATATAACGAAGCTCGGAAAGAACATGAACTTACGTTTACGGTTAAAAAGGTGATATATTTTTGCTGTGCTCGTGCTATTTTCCCAGCATGATTTTTCATATTTATCCAGTTTATTAATGTTCAGTAAATTGTTTGAAAAAAAATTGAAGACACAATATTCTACTGTCCATGCATATGTCTCATAGCCACCTGTCTGTTGTACGCACACTATATTGGCGGAAATATCGACAATTGTCACGTTAACATAACATTCACATATAATAACGGTTAATATTAACAAGATATCATAGAAACGGACTCGGAACGGACGTTTAGGATATTTTTTTATTCGTCAAGACAACGTAAAAGCTGATAAATACAAGCAATTATTAAGCAAACGTGAAAATTCCTACGCCCAATATGGGGTTGGAATGAAATCTTTAAGATACTGTTAATTTCATCCATCGCTTAGTCTCTCACTTATTTTTCCAGATAAATTGTGAAATGTCTAACGTGGATACCCTGATTTTGGTTGCTTCCCTGTTTTCCAGTTTTAAACAACGGTTGATACTAAACAATCCAACGGTGAAAAATGCTTTTAAATGATAAAATTTCTGCTTTTATGCTTTTATTTCTTTTCCCGTTAAACTTTCTTAACCGGAACCTGTTGACCATCAATAGTTTTCATCCATCAATCTCAAACCTCGAAAAAGATATTTTTTTGTTTAAGGGACGCAAGAAATTATTTGAATGTGTAACGAGCCAACAAGTCACACGAATATTTCTGCTAAGGAAGGAAGATATCATCTAAGAAATTCATCTTTCCTTTGGAATATTCCTCATGACTAAAAGGTGGCAGATGTATCCGTCAATATCACTTCTAGGAGGGATGGATGTTAAAGTAAAAATAAATCGCTGAAATAAACCGAAAATTATACGCGTTTTTGAGTAATCCGCTTCGTGAAGCGATGATTACTATCCCGGGTCCAGTTTGTATTTCCCCACTGAGTAGCTCCGGAATAAAACATTAGGCTCCACATTGTTATTCAAACACCCAAAAGGGACTGAATTTTCGAGAGAAAAATAACAATCTGGCACTCCAGAGGGGGGCCAAAGCAGAAAGGTGTGGTCCGGAAAAAAGGGTAAAGAGTTGTGTAACGAACCTTTACTCAAGGAGCCGCAGAGAGGGAGAGAGTGAGCGAAACATGAGTTATCGATAATCAAAACCCGTTCCCTCGTTTAACATTTACACTTGACCAACTCGACTCGGTTGAACTCCGTCAATAGAGGGTGGGAAGAAGGGTATAGAACAAAAGACTTTCTCGCGGACAGGATGTAAATTGGAGGTAACGGAAATTTAAAAATAAAATAACAGTGGGCATCGGAGAGATAAAAATAAACAAGGGGTAGGAGAAGTTTACAAATTCAAGATTTTTCCTTTTTGCACGCCTCTCCGCTTGGTTTGCTTCTGCGTTCTCCGATGGGTGAGGACGGGAAAGGTTTTTTTTTTGAGAGAAAAGGAGGGACAGGAGGCCTATCGGTCGTGAAGTAACGACAGAACGTAAACCCAATACACGACGCTCACCGACCTTCCCCACTTTCCGGCTTTATCCACGAACCCTGGAAGCTTCCCTCCCCCCGAATAAACCAAACCCATGCCCCTTGAAACCCTTGAACCGTAGCTTCCTCCCGCTCCCGAAAACACCAATCACCCCAGAGCCTGCACCACCCGCCTACCCCCTTTTCTTTTCCCGTCCGAACTCATCGGTTAACGGCCGCGAAATTCGAGAGCCATCTATCGATTGGAGAGAGAAAGAGTGGGAAAGAGATGTGAGAGAAGTGGTGTGGTGCGGGGTGTGGGGTTGGGTGGGGGAGGTGAGGTCAGGGTGCAGCTACCAATCACAACGGCTCGCTCATTCAACCGTCCGTGTCTCCCTTTCTATTCCAGAGAGGAGAGAGACGGATGGAAGAGGGTGAACGGGGAAGAATGAGATATGCGGCGAGGAATGCTGGGGAAGGAAAAGTAAGAAGGGTGAGGTACAGGAAAGGGGTTAGTTTTCTTCGCCTATTGCCCAATTTTCATTCGGAGATCCATGCGCATCATAGATTATAGTACTATCTATAATTTCACCACTCCCCTATTTCTTCTTCTTTCATTCAGAGCTTTCATTTCCGACACGGACTTGTTACCACTTAACGATGCATTTTGCACTCATGAATTCCCATTCCATTCATGCAATAAGGCAATATTTACGATTTCAGCTTAAAATTAAGCTACTGTACTTCCACTGTTCAATCATCTAAGCATCACCACAATCATTATGGACACTCTCCTAACTTTGCCTTTGCACAATGCTTAAATGAAGTACTAACCCCTTGTTTGGCAAGGCAATGGGATATTTTCTCTTAAGCCACTTAATTCACTCTGTAATCTAAATTCAAAAGGAAAATCCATCTAAATACCTATACACTAAGGTTCACTCTGTTAATACATAATTAATGTTAATCCACCGCGAGTTTTATGCGATTTTATGATATGACTAAAGTTCCTTCCTCGTGTCCGCCCAGCTAAAATTTTTCCACTCTGTCAAAATAAAAACTAAAATTTGAGTCAGGCATGTAGCCAGAAATTTGCTTCGGGGGAGGGGGTCTAGGGTAGTGTAACTTGAAACAAATCAGCCTGACCCGTTCGGGGCCGACATGTTTCACAAATTTCTTCACTTAATTTTCACTGCTTGGTATTTACTTTCACAGTGCCCATTCCTATCTCTTCTCACTGGTAGAGTTCACTCCTTACTTTGTAATGAATGAGTTAATTTGAGCGGCCCCAGAACAAAAGTTCATTGCATACATACATATCAGATAGAAAAGAACAATTATTAACCACACACATTCATCAAACTAGTGATCACGTTTCAAATCACTTAACACTTGAATCATGCGCAGTGTACTACGGATTATCATGCCCAGTTAAAATCAGAACAGCAATATTACTGGGAAAAAATTTCGTGGGGGGAGGGAGGAGGGTGGATGGAGGGCTGAAGCACCAGAAGCACCCCCCCCCCCCGGCTACGTGCCTGATTCGAGACAATAATTAACTCCAATCGCACTGTTGGCAACTATGTTTATGCAAGTTTTGATGGTTTCATACTCCTTTTCCAGGAATTTTCAGTGAACTAATTGGGTTGGAACCAAAACATATGACGAGGAAGAGTTCGAAGATATTATAAAAACAAAAGTTGCTACTGCAGTGGTCTCGTGGCAAGTTCACTCTAAAGTAAAAAAAAAGTCAGATACGTTTTGAAATTTCAGTGAATGTGGATTTCGCAATTTTATCAGGAGAAAAAGGGCGAGACATTTTAGGGCGATTAAATGTCACAACTTTGGACGAGAATGTCAAGGCACACCAACTTGATGGGACAGGGCGGGACGACAATCGGAAGGAGAAAAAACTATAGTAACTGGACAAGACAAAGTTTGGAGGAGGAGAAAGTGTCGAGAAGAAACAAGATCGGACAAATATAACTTCGCTTCCGTCCCAAGTTACAATACGTTATTGTCATTCTTTAACCTATAGTGTATAGGAATTTTAAATTGGTAGAATGTTTAGTTCAGAGAGGGCTTTTTCTCCTTCATGTTTATAAATATGACTGAATTTAAATATTTGGCAATTTCTTGGGTTGGAGACGAAGGTAATCAACATACCTGGTAATCCGGTTTCGCATTTCACATTTATACTTTATATCGGCATATTTCACCAAATTATTTGCTTAAATCTGCCATAGGAAAAATTTTCATTATTTGAAATGAAATGATACTCATATACAGAATGTACCTTTAGGTTAAACTCACGTTCAGAATTATACTCCATATATTTCAAAGTACCTATGGTTAATTGCCTTATCTATGCTATAGTGTGAATCAATCAATACGGGTACATTAATACTCAATGTAAGGCATTTCAAGCAACTAATTCCTGTATGTTACTTAAAAAGACTGAGCTACGGGATTTAAACTAATTAGTGGAAGATTGAGGTCTTTATCCTTTATATGTTTCATTACAGAGATTTAACATTAAATGATTTGTTAAATTAATTATTCAGGGATACATGGAATTTTATGAATAGTAATTCATGAAAAGTACATACGTATGTATTCCTATTGGTTTTCACATCTGTGTATCATTACGGCTCCCACAGTATTTATGGATTGAGTCATGGATACGTGTAAAGGACGTGAAATGGAACTGTAAATAATAATGAATTCCAGATCATAACCCATGCCTGGTTATGAAATTAATATTTTGCGCTATGGTAGCTCGAGCTATTAATTTTAATACGATTTTTTCACGATGCATTATCCTAGAGGGGGGAGGAAAGGAAAGTAAAAATTAATGAAAATAAATGAAAAATGAATAGCTAATGGCCGCCACACGGATTTTAATTTTCCACACCCACCTGTCTGTATTTCTGCATTTGAACTTGGCCGCAAAGGTAAATTTTTAAAAGGGATCACAATTTTCCCCGATAGCCTCGAAATGAACTCTTGTGTCTGCTATCCGCTCAATCTTAAAGTATTCATGAAAAGTAATTCCTGGTAGTAAAATGAAATCTCACCTTTCATAATGGTCGTATAAGAAGTCTGGGTGGAGATGGCAACTCACTATAATCATCAAGGTTTTTATCCTAAGTTTCATGGACTGCAGCGCATCGAAATTAATTACTTTCTCTCTTTACTTTTCTCCTTTCTAACCGCTCTTTCTGTGAGGCATAACTTCTTCAGTAGGTTCAATTATGGTTATGGGAGAAGTTCATGAAAACCTTCACGTTGAGAGTATTTATACAGGCTAAATAGAGGAAATATCCATATCCAAGAAGACCGAGAGGTATGAATTTGTACCATGTACGTAGGAAGATAGGGAAGAATAATTTACAGGAGTAAATGAGTCGAAATTGAATAGGGAAGAGTGTAGGAGTGTAGGTAGTCAATGTCGGATTTGAATCTATGATTTGACGTAGTAGTAATTTCGGTTACATTATAGAAGAGATCGGTTGGTTGGTTATTCAGGGGAGGCGACCGACAGCTGAGGTCATTTGCGCCATTTGGGATAGTTGGGTAATTGGGTAATGGTAGGAGTTTCCAGGGAACGGAGGAAGGGTGGAGAGAAACCCGGCGTCGGCATTAGCCTGCTCTTAACGAAAGGCGCCTAGGGGACCACGGCTTAACGTCCCATCCGACGGACTAAGTACTGAACTTGAAATGCCCACAAGTGGGGACCGGTTTTCCTCTGAAAAATCCGCTACTGCCAGGAATCGAATCCGGATTCTCGGGATAGAAGGCTAGTACTCTAGCCACCATACCAACCCGATCCCCTAGAAGAGATCCATATGCACATTTTTCTCCCGCCCATCTTTATTTTTCATTTCTCGGGTCGAAATTTACCATTATGAATAAGACTATGATTTAGTTTTAAGAAAATAGATATTTAAATACAGCATTAATTTGTACTTTGACGAGTCTTAAATTATTCATCATCTAAATGAATGCACTTCTTCATCATACTATTTCAAAAATTGGGTAAAAATATGCGAATCGGAACTTACCAGGAGACGTTTTTTCGTCCAGTATCGAGCAGAGCAAAAATTTCAGAACTTCTTTGTTTGACACTGTTAAATTTGTCATGAATTCCGCCGCAGAAATTACTCAAGATATCACAAAAGTAGGGCAAGCGATTTATAAACCTACAAGACCACATGCCAAATTTTTAGCCATTCAGGGCAATTTTCTGGCGCCGATATCCCGTCAGAGTTTAATACTAGTTTATTCAGTTCAAGATATTTCTCAGCGGAGAGAAATTCCAAATTGAATACAAATAAAAGCTCCCAGGATGCTCAAGTCAGAGATGGAGAATGATGGTCCGGACAGTGTATCTTGGAATGATGGTCAATACATTACTTATTAGGGAGGCTATTGTGTCGAAAAGTGGAAGAACCTATGCACAGTTTGATTGTGTTAGATTATTTTTCAATTGAATAACATCAATAAATGCCGTAGCGGTCCCATGACTCACTTTACAAGCGGTCATTTAAATTGCATGAAACATGCACAACCTCCAGTAGCACTGTAGAACAATCTAGGAGGTTACAAGAAACAAGTCGTCTTAAAAAGGTTATTTTTTATTCGAGCGCTGGAGAGAAAATTTCGACTCTCATCCCCGTTATCTAATCCCTAAATATATCACGCTGCTCACCTTTCTGCTTCCCTTACCGCTTCCTCGCCTGATGGGAAAGGACGTGGGGAGGTGGGGGGGGGGGGGGGAGGGGAAGGGATAGAAATGGGTTCTCGACGGGCCGAAGACGAGGGGCGCTCAAGAAAGCCCAAGGAGATCTAGAGGAACTGAAGGATGACGGGGTTATTCTTGGATCCGTCCCATTTCTTTCCCGTGAGCTCCCACGGGCAAAATTTCACCTCAATTTTTCTCTCACCTCCCTCCGCCTCCCTTAAAGCCTTTCTCAAATCCCCAACTCGAGTCCTCCCCGCGTTGCGAAATGAATGGTGACCTCGGTCTTTCCCTCGATATCGTTAGCGATTCTCCCCTCTTTCTTTCGTTCGGGTCCGATTCCTTCCCACCTCATCCTCGCCGCCTAATTTATACGCGGTGGTCGTACGCAGCGGGGTGTTCGTCTCGCCTTTGGGTTGGTTTCCCTCGCCGAGAGAGCCTCTTTGGCCGAAGGGAACCTGGACTTAAAACCCTCACGGTGTTTTCGGAAGCCTCGGATCTAATAAACCAGGGCCGTCTGATTTTCCCCTTGTGGTGGATTTGTCTCGGATCCGCGGGCGAGGAAGGAAAGGGAACGGAATTTAAGCCTCCCCACCTTTCAATACTTGAGGTCTTTCGCCGCAAGGGTTTGTCCGCTGCGGTGGGCTCCGTCCCGTGCGATATCGACACTCACGCAAGGGAATGGGACTGACTTTTCCCTTGCTTCATCCCCCGCTTTCATGAGCACCATATTTCTGTAGGAAAGTTGGTACCCAAGCAAGATTTAAACTATCTGGTCCTTTGTTCCCCCTTCTCGGGATTTAATGTGTGAAATATACCGTTTCTCATCTCATGTTTTCAAGCATTTCCTCCGATTCGGAACGCTTGCGTTCCTTACCAAGCCGCGAGTAGTGGTCGGTGAACAATCCCAAGATGTTTTCATAGTGGGCCAGTTGAAAACTAATTTTGTTTTTTTTCTGCATTTCAAACCTTACATTTATTGCTGGAGCCTTAACAATTATTTTAATTATTCTCCTACAGTCGCATATTTACGAAAATCTTCTAAGATATCAGCTTTCGCAGAATATCCGAGCTGGTTAGATATTGCTTCACCCTTTTCGAATTTTTCAAAAGTGATTATAATTGAAGCATTGCTCGAACGGCGCAGAAATGTATATTACTCATTCTACGATGTGAGGGTTTTCTGAATATATAGAGTAGGTACACTGCCTTAATAGCAGTTACCAGATGCATGTTATTTTATTGTTAGAATCTTCTCCCTAATGCGAGCGCTATATACTTTTTGCTCTACCCTACAGACCTTCACTATGGCATACTAACCTCTACATATTCGTCTAGCACTGAGGTACGACCGATCCCCCCCAAACAGATTTTCGATAGTTGTACCCACATTTTCATATATTATTTTGAAATATTCTTTGCCAGATTTTCTTAATGAAGAAAAATATGAATATGTGAACTTGGTACTGATTATACTACGTCGTAGTTCTGGTAATAGCTAGATATCGATTGAAAAACAACTTATACCATCAATTTTGCTGAGTCAATGAAGACCAATATAAAGGATTATGATACGATTAAATCCCTGGAGATTAGCTAAGATGATATTAAATAGACGACATGAGGTTTAGAGTAATTAATTGGCATGTACGTTTGTACTGAAATTACTCCAATTTGTCAAACTTCTGACATTTACAAACTAGGTAAGTCGGAAAAAGGGCTCTTACACTTTCGAAATGTTGGCTCCGTCTTATTTTACAATGAAAATAAGTATTAGTTTAATTGGTATTTTTATACCATTTTTAGAAGTGATGCGTAACAGGGAAACAAGTTAACGCAGAATAGAATTACATGTATCCTGCTAAAAGAGGTGATTCAGAAAATCTGAGGATCATTCGCTCTACCCGACGAGTGTGTCATCTTGACTCGGCTTACCAAGATCAAGTTCCCGTCGTTTTCACTCACATTCTCCACAAATATCGACTTACCCTCGGCTAACTTCATCTACTATCATGCTTGTAGCCGATAAAATGAACTTGAAGCCGAGTTGAACATTCCTAACAATTCAGTTTTATGGTAATTTTTAGAAGTATCTTGTAGCTGAAATTGTATACTCGAGCTAAATAATAATATTAGTAGTAGTTTTGGGGATATTTCAGGCATCTAAAGTCATGTACGCCATTTAAGGATAGGTTAGTGATTGGGTAGAGGTAGGAAGTTTTCAGGGAACGAAGGAAGAATGGAGAGAAACCCAGTGTTGGCATTAGCCTGCTCTTGCCGAAGATGCCAAAGGAATCAGTGTTTAACCTCTTCTCCTGAGCTTGAAAAGTACCCCAGTGGTGACCAGAATAGCAAAGATAGCCATTACCGGGATTCAAAATCGGGACCAGAGAAAGGAGGACTAGTGCTTTAGGCAACGTCCAACCCAGTCCCCCATTTATGAAAACATTCAAGTGATCGAGCACTGGCGGAACTATGAGCCTAAAATAAATTTAATGCTAGCTTAATGCCCAGCTGATGCGTCGTAACTCGGACATGATGGGCGTGAATCGAGAACTGAGAGAACCTTGGGCCTTAAATCGTATTATTTATCCCTAGTGAATACTCATTGTTTAAAGTATTTTGACTTAGATGTGATAATATTAGGTACTATAAAATACTTTGGGAGTAAATTATCCAGAATTAATCCTTGATTTTTCTAAAGTTTCAAATGTATAACATTTTTTCATTTTTTTCTGATCTCCAAATCCTCCAGCAGCGCTCTATTCCTTCAATGCCCATAACGGGCAATCTACTGAGGCATGGTCTATTAAAATTAACGTAAATTATTTCATTTATCTTGCCATAAATCTGGCATCTCCGCCATGGAGTGAAATGATTATCTTTCACACTTGACTGCTACATAAAGCTGATTCCCATTCATTCTCTATTGTCTCTCCGCTCTAATCTTCGACAAAACCAATTGAGTATTTTTTTTCGCACTATGGAGGCCCGAATCACATTCCTATTCCACTCTCTACCTCTTATCCGTGTCTCCCTTATTCCTCCCTCGTCCTCATTAACCGCTCTACCTTGAAGATGCAAATGGCCTCCCGCCGATGAGACCTTCCTCAGCAAATACTATTCGCTGACGATCCCAATAGGGTTAGGGAGTCCAAATGGACGGGAAAGGGAAGTGGTTGAGGTTTTAAATCGACTGCTTCTCCTATCGACGGGCGTGTTCGAAAAAAGTCCGAGGAGCGCTCGAGCAGCCATTGGCTCACGAGTTGAAACTTGGCACGAAGAAATTTCGTTACCGCGCGGAATCTGGCCCGGCTGTACAGCGAAGGGGCACCGCCATTAACTATCCTGGAGAAGCGAGGTCTCTCGCCCCCATCAGAGGGGAAACTGGGAGAATTAAGAGACTAACCGGTGGGTGCGGGATTCAGGCAAGAGCGAGCGCTGCTGATTGGTTGATTAGGTACCTACTGATGACTCTTTTATTGTTGAGCGAAGAGAGGTTGCGAAGCTAAAACTTCTTCCTCTTTGATTCACGGACCAACAAACGTATTTTTTTTTAAGTTCTCGTCCAAATTTGACACACTCCGAATTATTTCACGTCATGCAAGGGGGCAAGGAGATGGAATACACTTCGTCCCATAAAATCGCTTCATATATTGACGTCCTCAGAGTTAATGTTGGTCGTTAAACGAAAAACATTATTAACCTTTAAGATTAAATGAAAAAATATAAATTCGATGCTGCATTTAAAAATTCATTTGGAATACGTTTACTTATCCCCTTTGTTGGGCTTTATGGAATCTGAAGACACTGCCCACCTAATAAGAACTTTCATTTGAGAAAAATATATGCAGTCTTCAACAATCACTAATACATTAAAATTAAACATTTTTCGAATCAAACTTGTGGCCAGTTTTTAATTTCCTTTCAATAAAGAACTTTAACCCTCGCATATTTTCTAATTATTTCGATTTTTATACCCCAACCCTACCATTTATTCGCCATCAATTTTGTGTCCGAAGATTCAAAAAATTTTGGTAGCTAACACACATCACAAAGGATTTAATGTTGAAAACAATTCTTTGGAAGGTTTGGATGAAACCTTAACCCGGCTCTTGATTACAGCGACGAAAGAGGAACGGAAAATGAAGAGCGCTTTCCACGAGAGGATTGTCGCACCCACCGGAAGGAATATTAAAGCGGGAGAACAGGCAAACAGAAGCGGAGGATGGGCTCAGGAGCTTATGGGTCATACGGAAGGCATAAAAACGGCCATTGACCCAATTACAAGGTATGGTCCATCCCCGTTCATTAGAGCCTGCGTCAACGCTTTGCGCGAATTTCAGGAATGGGAATGAGAAGCGCAATATATTTCATCGCAGGGTTTTAAAAGTGTTTTTAAGACAACTGGGAATCGTCAAATTGGGAGGAGGAGAGTAAATGCAAGGAATGGAGCAGGAATTCGAGGAGGGAGGATTTCGTTCTGGGTCGAGTCCAAAATACCTTGGGCCGAATGAAAGACCTTGGATACCTTAGCACAGTAAACGAAAAAAAAACGCCAATGGTTGAAGTGAAAGTTTAGAATCTTTCCACCTTCTCTTGAATACATTTAAATAATTTTTCTCCTAGGGTTGCTTTATTTTATGTTCATTATACTCGATAGATAAACAAGGTTCAATCCGACGGTACTGTGTTTGAATCTAGGAGACTATTTTGGCAATGTTATAGAAGCTATGTCGACCACGTATTCCTATCCAAACCGTCGTAATTATTCTATTGGATAAAATAGAAAATAATAATTTTAACTTTAGAATTTGGACCATGGAAACCTTAGAACAACTATAAGCTTCTTTAGTAGGTCCTTAGGGGAATGGAATGTAAATTTCTGTTGTTAGCACTAATTTTTGACAGCGTACAACAATAAATACGATGTAGGGTACTGAGTATAGGCAGAATGGAAATTTTCATCCATATTTGGTGAATTAATTGCAAAATCTCGTATACTTGATATAATTATTTTTTGCCTTTATTAGCTATGAAACCAGTTATTGTTAATAACACATGTATTTCCACCAAAAATCTTTTCAGAATACGGTCTCAGAAATATGTTATTAAGCGTATTAAAGTAAGTGTTTCACGAACTAAACGGTCGGAATTAATGTTTCTAACATACTCTTCTCTTATGATTTAAACTTGGCATCATTACTTAATTGGCAAGCCCCTGTGGTAAGACGCCTTAGAAGCCGTACCCAAGGGGATGAGAATTGACTCCTTTCGTGGTTCAGGCGCGGAAAACGTTATGGCACGAATGACCTAATTGGGAGCAATAACCACCAATCCCGCCAATGCGTGTGTGTAGTTAAATATAATTTTGGCGGGAAAAGAGCTTGGAGAACAGATAAAGAGGTAGTTGGAAATTGACGGCTGTGATGGAAGGCATAACGATTTGTAAACGCGGAGAGGGAAGGTGGAGATGATTTGATATTTCGGTCGTTATGAAAGCGGGAGGGGAAATGCGAAGGGAGAGTTGAAGAGGGGAATGGTGTGAAGAGAAGAGAAGAAGAATGGACACTCATGCCTTCAGAAGCGCTCAATAATTTACCAGTCGGAGACGGAACGAAAGACTGAAAGAATACGCGTGACGATCGGGTGTAACAAAGGGCTGTCAGATTGGTCCTTTCCCGGGCCAAAACGAGGGGCACTCGCTCACCTTCGTCCAGATGGTCCAGGCGGCGCCTCTTCCTCGGCGTGGGCGGCGTGGCGGGGGCCGAGGCGCATCCCTCGGACACCTCCCCCGCACAGGACCCCCGAGACGCCCCACTGCCTCCACCGCCGGCGTCTCCCCCACCGCCGCCGCCCGCTCTCTCGCCCACGCCCCCCGACGGTGAACTCAGCCACATGTGGAACAGCTCCGATGTGACCGAGTCCCGCTTGCCGCGCGGGATTGCCGCCGGCACCTCACGGATGCCGCCTCCCCGCTCCTCCTCCTCTCCCTCGTTGCCCCCCGGAGAGGAGCTCTTGTGAAGGCGGCCCCCCGAGGGCGAGGTGCCGTCGCCCTGCGTGGGTGGACGAAAGGAAACCGTCAAGATCGAAACATCGGTCGAACGGGTGAAAACGTTGGAAAAAAAGGAGGCGGACGTGCTCGCAGCCAAAGACACCCTCCAATATGTCATGAATGCCCTGCCAGGCCCGACTTTCGCGAGAAAAGCGTGCTGAGATACGAGGGCGGATCCTTATTTGACTTGTCCGAGCGTGGTTAACCTCGGTTAGCTACGTTATTAGGGGTAGGTGACTGACGACGGAGGTAATATATACCATTTTAAGATGAGTGGGTGATTGGGTATGGGTGGTAATAATTTAAAGAGAATGGAGAGAAATCCGGCATCTTAACGAAAGGCAGTCCATGGTTTAACGTCTCATCCGATGGACTGATCATTTCATTTGAAGTGCTCACAGCAAGGCACTGATATAGGGATCGGTATACCTACGAAAAATCTGCCACTGCCGGTATCCGAACCCGGGATTTCGGGATGGGAAACCAGTACTCGAGCCACCACACCAACCAGATACTCGTCAACCACGGATCGTCCTTTGATCACTAAAAATCCCCAGTCAGAAACCAGCAAGCCAACTTAAGTCACGCCCGATTTTATGAGGCTTGAGGAATGAGCTCTGACGCTTTGACATCGAAGGTGACATATCGTCACCTTCGATGTCTAAGCGTATATACATATATATATATATATAGCATCTATGACCCACAATGACTAACAGAAAACCACAGATGGCAACATTTGGGGATGGCAATTAACTTCCATTAGAGGCGATAACGATATCCGAATTAGATTGTTGCATAAGATGTTTCCTATGAAACTATTTTAGAGTGTTTTTAGAAAATATGCACCAAACGAATTACGCGACTCCATTCCTCCCCTACCCCGACTTCCACCAGACGTGACCTCCGCCACCCCTGAAAACACCCTAATGCATCACCACGCTCACCCGACCGACCAATCCTTGGTCACTTCCTCTCCCCCACCCCGCCCTCCGACCCCGTTCCTTCCCCCCCCTCCCGATTTTCACCATGCATAAGGCTGATGCAGTATTTTGTATACCCACCTGAAGATGCTGCGCCGCAGCGAAACCATGGTCGTGTCAAAATAAAAGTTTTGTGGAATTGCATTGTTAGTTTTCTCTTCTCCAAGAATCGGAGTAAAATAAAACTCTTCCATGATCTGTAGCGGACGTGTATAGGCCTGGAACCGCGGCCAAGATAACTTGTGAAATCTCTGTCCCTTCAAGCTAAAGTTTTAGGAACCTCAGTCTTTCTCCTCCACCAAAACCCACACTAATAGTCATACAAGAAGCTTTTCGCTCGTTGTTCCAACTGCCAAATTTATTATAAAAACACTCACTTCTGCTACTATTTTTATTATCCTGTAAAAGGATTTCAGAATACAAAGTTTATCCTAAATGTAGCAGAATGGAAATTAATACTCATTAAACTCCAATCACACAATAACGAACAAAGAGGCCATTTGGTCAATAAAATATGATAAAATTTTACTAAGGATTGAAGGAGAAGCATATTCATTCTGGTACCTACCTACCGTTAAACATTAACATCATTTCATTTGAAAAATGTTAATTATTTTAATGCGCTGTCACCGGATCGATATTAAAAAATTATGAGATTTCGAGTTCCACAAGGAGGTGATTAGGAATGTTTATTATTATTAATTCCTTCACTTATAATATTTTAAGTAAATTATAAGTTTACATTAAATATTATAAATGTGCTGTATATAACATTAATGTAATAGCATTAAACTCCGAGAAACTAAATCCAATGAGCTTACCGGAACAGTGTTTTCTCGATATTGTAATGGAACAGGGAAAGCAAGAGAGCTAAATAACTGTACTAAGAGAAATTTAATATTATCAATCGTCGATTGTCTCCATGGGGTCGTAGAAATTATACTTCTCAGTAACAACCATTTCTCAACGATATCTATTTGAATAATCTGTAACCCAAAACTGATGACTTTCAAAGTTTCTACCGTCGTGTTTGCAAGAGGTATTTTATCGAAGAGTTGACAGTTTAATCCAATAGTATTCTCACAATCCCATTCTAAATCACTTCTTACATCTTCAGCGACTCCGAACTTTTATCGAGAATTGCTTTATTTTCAAAAGCTCTATAGTAAAAAAAAAAAACTAAGAGTTCCGAGGGCATAAATATTTTTACTCTTTCTGTCTCTGCTAGAAACCTTCAAAGCGATAAAAGAAAATACTTTTCGTTTCTGATCGAAGGCAAACTTGGATAAGTTGAGCTTTCGCGACAACTTCCTTCGTTTCTTATTTTAAATTGCAGCTAGTGAAGTGTGCCAAGAATACATGTTTGTGAAAGAAGTTTCATTTTTCCGTTATTTCCATTCTATTTTACAAGGAACGACAGAATGGGGGCTATATGCCAGCCTTTCGCCACCAGTCCCAGTTTTGGATATCAGGGTACTGAATTGTGAGCCCTGTCCCGAGTAGGTTTTCACACAAGGGCTTCGTCGACGAGAGAGTGAGTACATATTGAAGAATGCCGAACATAGTATGCTTATCACTTCGCACCTTTGCAAATTTCGAAGAAAGTTTCTAAAAGTTGATATATGAACAAAATATCAGTAAAAAGATCTTCGATTAAAAGCCTGAGAAATGATGAAAAAAAGATAGGAGCGATTTCCTTGTATTTATACCTCATAGAACATTGTTTTGCAGCTTATAATTTCAGTTGCAATGATTTCCTGATCATTTATCGAAACACAGGTCTTGAGTCCTGTATTTTTTAATAATGTATCCAAAAGTTTCTCCTACTGGTGATTTTTTTCACTTATAATTTATTGAATATTTAAACCCATTATTTGATGTTAATATTAGTTCTGATTTACTGATTGGGTTTTTATTTTACCATAATTGAGGATGAAGCGAAGATGATACAGAAATTGATAACGTGTCACGCAAGAATTGAAATGTAGCTATTTCCAAACCTGAAATTGCACAAATCTGCAATCAAATGCACAACTGATGCAGTTATTATATATACAATTAAGAGTATGACCTCCTCCGCACCTTAAGCAATTATTATAAAATACAACAACATCAGTTATCGTCAGGGATGCTGAGACCATTGGTGGTCCTGAATATTGTGGTGTGAAATATGGACAAAGAAGGAACGTACGCATATTTAAATCCAACCCAAATTCTATCACTGAAATTCACCGTAAAAACGTTGCATTTAATTTTCGAGGGTTTTAGTTTTGCATATAAACATTCTATTTGGAATTATCTTAATAATGTATGTAAATAACGATAATTTTATAGCAGATAGGTGTTATTTTTTTAGAAAAATCATATGCAGCCTCTGGTGAATTAAATGCAGAGCATAAAAGTTGCGAGTCAAAAAGGCACATGGTCATGACGGAAAAAAAATGCGAATAAATAAAAAAATCTGTTCATTTTTCTTCACATTCCAACGTACAATCACGTCGATAAGAAAACATTTGAAAGGTTTACCGGTTGCATGAAAATAGTTCGAGAATCACTTATTGTACGTTTTGCATAGTCAAAAAATGCAGTATAAGGAGATTCACTAGAGCCTCAGTATGACTTTAAAAAGTGAACCTGGAACAAAAATCGGAAAAGTAATCTTTTTAAACGTTCCAATAACTGTCATGAAATATATTTAGTTTGAATATCTTACTTATTGTTTATCCTTTAAATCATTTATGGTTTTGTTATAAATCCAAATTAACAGCATTCTTTGTTCCATTATCTAGACGATGCGATAGCCAACTGTGTAGTGTTCTATCCCTGTGTCCTTGGGCTCAAATCCGGGAGAAATAACTAAAACTCAAGCTATTTGAGTTTCTGGATTCCAGATCTTTATGAGAAACCACAACTGACAATAAAGGAACTGATTCTTCTACCCTGTAGTGAGACTTCATAAGCCGTTAGACTAAGTACTTGGTGATCCTAAATACTTAATATTCGTATACTCAAACTCATTTAATAACACGGCCTTTGAGTGGAACACTGAGACAATCCCCATGATTTATATAATCACATTTTGTAGCCTGATAAAAAAGAGAAAAATTTTCAACTGCATCCATCATCTTAATCAGAGTAACCACATTCCTAAAAAAACACTTTCTGTAATTAGGGAGCAAAAGATAACTGGAAGGATCATCAATCAAATGTAGAGTTCTGCATAATCTGGACGAGAGCTTTATGCGGCTGGTATTAAAATTGGAAATCAATAATGGAAGGAGACTTTAATAAATTTATTATGACGAGAGGTTTTTTTCGGTGAAGACTGCGCATAGTGGGACATACTTTCTATCGATTTGCATGCGCAACGGGTTGCTGACGATCGTAAATTGCGGAATAACTCCACGCTCGAACGTGCGCAGCTCACTCGATGTATCACTGATGAAACTGAGTCAGGGCCACTTAAGCGAATTTATCTCTCACATCGCCACCTGGAGCAAATAATAATTAATAATATTCGCGATGGAGAACATATGTCCAATAACCAATATAATTACATAATGAGAAAATTTAATTGTAAAACGAAGATTTATTTTAAAATTCCTCTCAAAATATAATCCTCTCCTGAATCATCCTTAATGAAATAATTGGAAGAAAACATGGTTTTGTTTTTTACGCGTAATATGAAATTTCACAAAGCATAGCATGGAAGCATTGAATTTCCCTAATTGAGTTACTGGCGCAGGATATACTGCTATCCATTATATGTTCTTATTTTTCTTTGTAGCCATTCGCAAAGGGATGGAGGAAAATTAATGGTGTTAAAGTCTGGCAGGTTAAATATTTCTCTTTCAGAATATGACACAGTAATAGTTAGATCACACTTTGGGTATATTAAATGCTCACAGGTGTATATATTTTATTCCTTTGCCTAATTTACCCACACTGTATTTTCGTTACATTTTATTTGTAATAATTTGCAAAAATTCCTGAATAAAGCATGAAAATAGCGCATGGAAGTAGAAAAAATGACCTGAAAAAAACTGAAATGTTAGGAACGGGTATGGATGCTTTATTTCTTATTTGCGTGTAAAAAGATTTAGTTGACATGAAATAAGAAAGACGAAGTTTAAGTTATAAAGGAGACTGCCAATCAAGAACGGTGTTAACGTAAAATGTGCCAAATATTAAGAGAACCAGGATGTGAATGTCGCTTAAATATTATTTTTCTGTTTTAAGTGAATTTCAATTTAGGCTCCGAGAAAATCACTCCAGCTGGAGAACTCTGCAGTGATGGTGCTAGTGCGACGGCCACTTTAGTGGGTTCCTATTCAGAAAGCACGTACACATTTCAGAGGTAGGAGACATGATTTGTTGAATGTGTTCCCGATAACTAACTATGTGATATGAGCAGAATAGTTTTTGTAAGTAGTCTTCGGCATGGTAGATGAACTGGAGATCGTTATTTCTGGGGCGCATACGTAATTAGTTGAGGCACTTTATCAGCAAATACAGACAAAGAGTGCCCTCCAGCAGTTATAACTGGTGTGCATCCGTAGTCAAATATTTTATAGTAGTAAAACGCAATGCATCAGAATCTTAAAAATAAAACCAAGCCTACTTGAGAATATTTTCTTCACTCCCATAGTAATCATAAAATTGAACGCTCACTTACTCTATATTAAAATTATAAAGAAAGGACCCCTAACAAAATTAAGTGATACGTTTGATGATTCCACCGTAACAAAGACTGACAGGTAAAGAAAGAACTTATCATGAATTATTTTCGATTGCTTACACGGAGTAATCCAGGGCATTCCTGAGTTATGGCCACGGCATGGCAATCATAATTAGTAATGAAGGGACCATAAATGTAATGGAATTTGGAAATATTTGGTGAAATATGAGGATAGAAGTAACTATTCTCTGTCCACGTGATATGTTTAAAAAACATTAAAAAATTATAAAAAAAACATTTAAAATTTAAAAACATTTTTAAGACGTCTGTGTTATATTTTTTATGTTTTCTTTTGTAATCAATGTAAAGAAACTCTAATAAGACGAAACAAAATCTAATTTATATAAGGAGGGCAAGTTATTTTATTTAAGATAGCTGATAATATAAGATATATGGAACAATTGGTGAGGGATGTGAAAGAGAATAATAAAGAAATATGAAGAGGTAAACACAATTTTCACACAGAGAACATCTATCACCATGTCCCGGTCAGTCCTTTAGTGAAGAGGTTGGCCGATAGGAAAATCGAACGGAGAGCTGCATCGAACCAATATTAGAATTGTTGACTGATAATGATGATGTGGGTCGTGTACTTTAAGGACTAAAATCCGACAGACGCAGGTACTGCAGTCTTACAAGCCATCTCTAAGGATAACTGCCATTCATCTTGCTAATCTTGGTCCTTGTGGAGCCTAATTACCTATTGCTTATTTTGTTGTTTAATCGTTAATTTATGTTTCAGGACGTGCCACACTACCATTACATAAATTAATAAGCAGCACGGAACCAGGTGGTTATGAGCGACAAATAAATTTATTACAGAAAGTAACATATGCCAAAGGAAATCCGAACATGAGAATTCATTTTTGAAAAAATTAACCCACACATATTGGCAGTAATGGTTGCTGCTTTTTTAGATACAATTGTTGACACGAAAAAGGTTCTTAAAAACTTCGATGCTTCGTCTTTGTAGATCTATTTACACCCATAATGTTTTACAACCATTGAATGCATTTACGGTAAATAATAGAGAAATAAGATGGAGGAGAAACGCGTCAGTTTGTAGAATGTCTTCAGTCGATAATAGCAAAGACATTTATTTTAATTACCACTGCACCAGGTCTCTCTAAGCATTCAAGCTAACAACTTTGCCCTGCTCTCGACGGAGTGCAGGAGGCCGTGAACGCGACCTTTTGAGCTCCCGATAACTTCGAGAGAGTTAGTTCCCTGTAGGGATCAAAAGAGCCCCGGAGAGGGAGGAGCTAGAACAGCACGGAAGGAGGAGGAGTCCCGGATTAATGCACTCCGCTCCCTAATAACCCGCGTCTTTCGCTTAATAGGGACACAATCGCTCAGAGAAGCCGAGTTTTTCATCGGAGCCCTCCTGGAGATCAAAGCGTTGTGTAACGTCGGCGCCCTAAGCATTTTTGTTGCATTTGCTGTCTGGCGCGCCGAGCGAGTCACTTGAGGAAGGGGGCGTGGTGGTCTGTAGCTCTTCCGCCGCTCAGAACGAACTGGAAGAGGAGGTACGGAAGTTGATGTGCGATGGGATTGAGGGGGGGGGGGGAATGAGGGAAGGAAGGGTGAACCTTGAGCCACCCCATTCACGCTCCTGATGAATTCCTACGTCTGGTATCGGATGAGCACGCAACAGTTCAGCGTGTTGACACGAAAATCATTCCACGTGTATTTCAGCTAGGTACCGCAAGGATATCCTACCTGTCCCGCTAGGGAATATCCTCCGAGAGAAGTACTTCTTCCCATGGCAACTGTGGATGTTGTCGTAGCCTTCGATGTGGGTTGTGCCAATGCCTTCTACTGTCTCCTTACCCTCTAGGAAGACATACGTCACACGAAACGACGTCTGAGGCATCTAAAAGTTGCCAAAGCGATGGATGTCTTTACTCCACATTTTCGAACGTAAATGTTTGTGAGTGAAGATCACTACTATAATCATCACTGATTTGCGTGTTTGGTTTGACGCAGCTCTCCACTCGATTTTTCAATTGGTAAGCATATCCATATTAGGGGGTCATCAATATTTTACGTAACGCTAATTTTCCACTTTTCTGACCTGCCTCCCCTCTCCCTGTCTATAACGCTCCGTAGAAACATTCTGTAAGGTCCCCCCTTTCATTACATAGCTCTCCCTGTAAACACTTTTTTACGACGAAAAAGATATTATTTATGAATGCCTTACTTTTTTATTAGTACTATTATTTTTCATTCACTGATTTTTATTTGTGGCATCATTATTTTTTCAACAACGGGTGAAATTATAATGTATCATTCTCCCAAGGGAAAACTGGACGTTCTATTAACGTGCATCGTATCAGTTGTCCCAAGTATTAGGTTTTTCTCACAACAATTTCCACCAGGAAATGAAAAAATTCATTTAACTGACTATTCCAGTGGATTTAGTGTCTGAAGTTTTTTTCATTCATTTGAGATTTCATCTGTTATTTGAAGTTTGTGAACATTCATGAAAGATTTCTCCTGCAAGTTTGTTGCAGCCGAGATCAACATAAACTAAACTGTAATGAACATCGTGCATCGTAACAACTGACCCTAACCCACAGATATAGAGATGCCCTAACCTGTTAAGAGTTACGTAATGATTGGGCGTCCCCTTAGACACATTACATCTTAGACACTTTCCTGCTACCTCCATATAGCTCTCATTAGAGGTATTACTGTGCCATTCTTCCCATTCAGTTTCCCCTAGACGACATTTTTCATAAAACTATGTGCTTTTTGCAGATGTGTCCGATAAGGCTCCATTTTTCAGGTTTTTAATCAAATTTCCTATCCCAATTCCCTCAGAACCTCTTCGTCAGTTACTCGGTCATTTGATCTCCATCATTTGCTCTTTCAATTAATGGCCGAGTGATTACAAATAAAAGCTTCCTAGCGGAAAATGCAGTCTGAGTCTGAATATGTTCATGCAGTTAAACAATGATTAAAAAGGAACTAATTGTGATCCGTCCATACGCTGTGTTTTTTTTTTATCTCGACACGTTTTTTCGACTTCCATACAACAACACACAAAACAAACTTCAATTAGGTGTTTGTAAAACGATAGCAAGGGTCAACAAAAAGACAGTGAACTGCTACAAAAATAACGTTGACAGACTGCTCAAATAATGTCTAAATAGACGCTGTGTTTCTTGTGAGATAAAATAAGTATTGTCCTATTAGAATAGATAAAGCCAGATAATGAAGGTCACAATGTTACGATAATCTGTAGTAGACCTTTAAACTAATTTCATAAATTTTAAATTATCAAGCAATTCCTTTTATTACTTTCGATAACATTTCACCTCATAGTCTCCGACGAGAATCGTTTTCCGTTGCGGCCATGAAGGCCAGAGACTCGAGATGGGTTTCACATTAGGGTATCCACGTCCGACAGCGCCGGATAGGTTGTTACCCTGCTGTCAGGTCGTACGTCCAGGGCAAGCGGAGGGACTCAAGAAAGACGACCTTCTGCACACCTGCTGCAAGTGCATCCGCTCGCGGCCTGCACGCTGGATTGCACTGGGATGCACATCTATTAGTGAGCCCATTGTGACTCTATTGTGCACGCCCACGTTGACTACCAGATTGATAGAGGATCCCGCGTGCATTAGCCGGAGTTCACATAGCAGATGGTGATATGTCGTCTGTTTTTTCAATCTCCTTCGCTACCATGTTCGCTTCAAACGGTGCCGAAAACTCAAACGACATGCGAGAGATCATCGAGGAGAAAGGTATTAGGCTTTGTCACCGAAATGAAACATTAACTTTTATTACATTCTAGTGAGAAGATATGCGGCTGGATTTACTACTTGCATTGATATGATGGAATATTGTATTAAGAAGCATGTAATCAAATAGTGAGTACATTTTTATTGATATTGTTGTCAAGTGTAAATTCATTTTATGGTAATCTCAGTACAGGTTTTCCTTCGAGGTTACCTAAAGTTCCATATTGATCTCATTTTCTAATTTTTCTGTGTATTATTTGAGAGAAATAAGAACTTTATTCAGCACTTATCATAATTATTATATTACTTTGGATGAAGCACGGATCACAGCATCCTCACGCTGTGATAAGTGCGAGTTTATTTCATAATAATCTGCTGTTTGAATTCGTCCTCAACCAATACTCTTTCAACCTCTCTTCCTCGTTAAATGGGATTTTTATTAAAAATTTATTCTTCTTGCAATGGGTTCCGTCAGGAAATGAAGAGCTTCATTTAATTAACTATTCCAGTGGAATTAGTCCCTGAAGTTTTTTTTATTCAATTGAGATTCCATCTGTTATTTGAAGTCTGTAAACATTTATGAAAGATATCTCCAGCAAGTTTATTGAAACTGCGATCAGCATACTCGGCTAAGGGAAGCGACATTTTATTAGCTCGGGCAACGATTAACTATGGAGGGTGTATTCCAAGCTGAAAAAAGGCGCTAACGGCAGTTTCAGACGAGAGCGCATAACGGAAATTGCATGCATTTTATTATTCCACCCTGTACCATCCCCATCACCATAATTATCAATGTATTTGACCGGGACTAACTTCATTCTTCCAACGAAGTCCAACTGTACGTGTTTCCCTACTGGAATATTCTGTGTAGTTCATTTCACCTACGTGTTCCATTTAATTGACTTCTGCGACTATACATATCCATTCAAGCTCAGTTACAAAATAATTCAGCGTTCCACTTATACCAGTGATTTTCTTACTCTAAAAAAGAAGATACAGAATTTGAGACGATTAAATTACGACAAAGAAAAAAAATCCAAACATTAGTATTCATATTGGTACTGATGTGAAAGGAGTATAAAAGGAAAAACATTGCATAATTTATTAGCCAACTTTATCTTTTCAGGGGACTGTTAAATTTCATGGATTTTCAATATAAAATTCTAGGATAAAAATCCACGACTGCACTGATATCCTTGCCTTTAAGTCAATTATTTCGCAATTTTTAACAGCTGACAACCCAAATGTCTTGTGTTTGAATCCCGTCTTCGATATGACTTTTGTCTTTTTCTATGGATTAGATTTAGAAGTTGATTGCACCTAAAGTGCATTGCAAACTAAGCAAATGCAGCACCTTGAAACCTGATTTCATTTCTATTTACCCGCAATTATTTCATCAAAGACGTATAGTCTCAGAAATTAACTTTCCATTATCCCTGTGCAATCACATTGGTCATCAAAGCTTTGGCTATGATACGAAGCATCTATTTGCGAATGCTTGAACACATTTGGACGTCTCTAATATTACCAGGCTATCTAAGCTAATATTACCAGGTATATCGCGAGTGTATCACTGACATTAAACACTAATTAGTTTAGAATTTGCTCTCTGGCAAAACCTGATCAAAATCTTTCAGAACGAACACCTATCGCACATTTAGTGTAGAAAAAAACGATGGTAAAGACTAATATATTTCGGGGTGAAAGCAATAATATTCCAACTCAAATAACTAAAAATCAACGAAAAGGTTATTTCAGTTTTTCAACGGGATTGTACATCGATTAATTTGTATAGCAACGTGATACACAAATTTAGCGAAAAAATAATTTTTTCAATTGTGCCAACTTTTTTCTGTCTGTACTAAAAGTATAAATGAAGCTTTGGTTTTCGCTCGTTTTAAAGCAATGGTTTCTACTAGTGGATTATTTTACCCATATATGGCATTTTAAGTCAGATTTCGACGTGGAACGTTTAAAACCAAGAAAAGAGGTAGGCATCGTGCCATTACGAGAAAATTAGCGTATGTCAGTGTTAAGTTAAGTAAACAGCAAATAATGGTTTTTATGGTTCAACTCAGTATAGTTGAGTGCTGTGGAGAAAGTATATCTTGTCTCTAGGATGAAAAATGAGGACTGTTATTCTCCTTTTCTTGAGAACCATCCTAAGGGGGTCTGGTTGGTGTAGTATTTAGGCCGCTCACCCGGAAACTACTGATGATGACCTCGCGTTGGTCTATCATCTCAAAAACTCTGTGATCGAATCCCGGCAGTACAGATATTTTTCATTGGTTAACCGGTCCCTACTTGATTACATTGTGGAGACCATTCGAGTTCAGTACAATGTCCGTCGGATGGGACGTTAAGCCGTATTCCCCTGGGCTCCTTTCGTTAAGAGTTACAAGGCTAAGTTAACATTTCTGTCACTATTAAAGCAAACATATCTTGTCACAGGAGGGATTCAATGTTGTTTCATAAAATACATAATCCACCGACGCAAGGAGCAGACTACATGACACCTATCGATTGTGCCGTTTCAATCGATTATAAAAACGAAAGCCATGGAAGCGATAAATATCGCTTGTGACGTAACGCAAAACATTTCTTCCCTCGCCATCTATGGAAACCTTCCAGTACTACATCCAAAACGTATAACAGTTTAGCCCTATACAGTGAGGTCTTTATATGATTCTTAATCTATGATACTACTCTCCACTTGTAATTTGTGTGTAGCGCACTTCAAGTTCAGCACTGTCTCCGTGGGATTGGGCATTGTACCGAGGACCCCTTGACCTCTTTTGTAAAGAGCAGACTAATGCCGACGAAGAGTTCATATCCACCATTTCTCATTCGACGATTTACCCCACGCTCCGACTGGCACCACCATTTCTCATATGAAATACGAACACACCCTTCACGTTCATTCTCCGGAACTCCAAACTCACTTAGAAATTTCCCGGATCTCTCTCTAAGCTCTAAGCTCAAAAGCAAATAATCGCCGGGGGGAACACGTCTTAGTTATCAAATAAAATGACTGAGATGGAGAAGGGCTGGCGTCTAGCGACAATCGGTGCCGTAACTGTGACAAATTAGCTACCGCTAATCCCTTCGGAGTAGCGCGGCGGAATGTTCACTCACCCCTTACTCAGCGAGCGTCCCACAGGGGTCACGCCCAACCCCCTCTCATCTCCGAAACGAACCCTGTGGTATTTCTCCCAGGGGGTATTCAGGATCCCCTCCATAAGGAAACGAAGGCAAACAAGGCAAACAAGAAGTAGACTCCCACGGATTTAGAAAATACTTGCTGCACGGAATAGGCAAATGAAGAAATTATTAATTGTTGTTAGACAAAAGTGCGTGGATATTTGTGAAGCCACATACTTTAAATAGATGAATAGGTTACACGGACATCAGTGCAAAGAACAGAACTAACATAATGGTGCTTATCATGCTAAAAATCATGGTAAACCGAAAAATGGTAACAAAATTGCTGTGTGAAATGGAATTAATGATTTTGATGTTATTCTAAGGCTATTTAAGTGTGGATTATTTTGATATACCATTTAAAATCTTTGATATATTAAGGTGCACGGAAGTGTAGATATTGCTGGTGTTGACCTTCAGTGTACATATATTTATAGCCTTGATGATGGAATAATTAAATTACGAAACGTTGGTGAGGAATTGCTTTTTTTTATTTTTACGACCTTACCTCGAGAATACCGAAGTAATTATCTCTCGTTCAAAGTTAAGGTTCCTTAAGTGTGTGCTTGCTAGATGTCAGATGATATAGATGCCGCTAATCTTTGACGAAAATCCTACTTAGGAGATTAAATGCTGCGCATAAAATGAACACTCAAGTCTGAAAAAGCACTTGCTTAGCATGATAATTCAACTAAAATTCATAAGCGCATTTAACGGTGAAAAAATGTTGAAAGGGTTATGGACCTCATGTTACCTATCCATAGCTCATATAAAGCAAAAAAGTTATGTTGAAATGCTTGTGTTTGCACGAAAGAATTAAGGAAATAAAACGAAGTGGAATGTAAAGATTAGGAAAGTAACCTCTGGTTAAATTAGCACTTATCAAGAACTGAAATGAAGCAGTTGATAGGTTTTGTAATATTCTTTCACAGCTATCTTCTAACTTTTTATCCATATCGATCCAAATTCCTATCCATATAAATATTTTCCTGTAGTTTCATTAAAGGAAACAGGAGATTAGTAAAAAACATTGCCTTCATCCTCAGCGAAATATAAGGTTGCCTGAAAGTTAATATGTTAATAACTACGAATAGTTGACCTGCCATATAAATAAGGAAAAAACAAGTCAAATACCCTGGCTGGGTGTCATTTTGGTCAGGAATTTGGTGTAGAGTTGAAAACAATATAATTACGGAAAAAGTAGCATTTATTGGTCACTGTGGAACAATAATCATTCAATTCGACGAGTATTAACCGATCTTGCATCGTTAAATAGCAAGAAAAACATCCTACTACCAATGAGAAACCTCGTTGGTTTTAAAGAGGTTTCTTTTTGGTATTACTATTAGTATTATTATTTGGCATTGGTGAAGCAATGGGAGAATATTCTCTAGGGGAAAATGACCGAGGGATTCGCACAAAGGGCTCGCAAACTCCCAATTAGCGTTCATGGACAAGGACCGTCACTCGCAATGAGTTGCCACCGCGTGAAAGGAACTGTCCGAGAGCGATTTTTCCGGGTTGACCGCAATTCGTTCCGTCTGAACGAATATATTTTTCTCCTCCTTGTGAAAGACCATGTACCTGTCGTCCCTCCAGGTTACACAACCGTGAAAACTCTTGGCGCCTCTCCCGGGAGGGTAGCCGTTCTGGCGCTATCCACGGCCATGACCTGGCCACGCGAACTGTAAGGTACGGGCTCGCCGAACGGGAACGAGGAAACAAGTGCTCGGCATTGCCGTTAAAATTTTTCAATTCTGCATTTGAGAAGAGTTTCGACGTTCCGGAGCGGGGAATTGGAGAGTTGTGTGGTGAATGCCCTCCCATCCGGAGAGCCAGGGTTCGCGACCCGGAAGTGACAGATATTGTCACGGGAATCTCAGTTCTTCTTTCCATCCACATCATGCCCAGCGAGCCGCCGTGACGGTTTGCGGCAGGGGGTGAAGATCACCAAACTGCATCACTTACAAGCACTAAGGTCTACTGCTTCAATGAGACACGTTAGATTTAAGAGTCACGGGTAACTAGATGGTTACTAATGAAGTGATTACAGCATAGAAAGGCATTTCTCAAAATATATTTCTCTGTATTTCCCCAGCATGCTTTTTTAATGCCATGTGGATAGCAATTCAAATGAGATTGGATGGGAACTTAAGCCATAAACCCCTCGCTGTAAGGTGATGCCGAAACGAGTTACCCTCCCCCCTTCCCACACTCCCTTCCTTCCTACCCGGATTCCTACCTATCCTCTGTGGTGCAAAGGACCTCAGCTTTCGGACATCTTCCTGATAGCAACGAAAATAACTCGAATCCAGGTCACCAAATATGAATTTGACGTAAAAGTTCGAATATTTGAGTTCAAAATCCACTGGGGTAGAATATGTTTGGCATCATCATCCTCATGCGTAAACAACCGTTAGGTTGGTTTGACGTAGCTATCCACTTGATTCTCTTACCTGGTAGCCTCTTTATATTTTACTAAATTTTTTCTTTTGCCTCCTTAACAATTTGATTCACATATCTCATACGAGGACTTCCTTTTTCATTCTTACCATTCACTCCTCCCTCGACAATTTCTTCATCAGGCTATCATGTCTCAGGATTTGGCCAACAAAGTTGTCCGGTGTGCCTTTCAAAGGTTTAAGACCTCTTTTCTCCCACTTTTCTTAGGACTTCTCCGTTTGTCACTCGGACAATCCATTTTATCTTCATAATTCTTCTGTATTAACACGTTTCGAATGCTTCCAATCTTGACTTCTCTGATGCTGTCATCGTCTATGCCTCACTGCCGTAAAGAAGCATGCTTCAGATATATTTTTAAAGAATATTTTTCCCTACTCCATGCTTCTATTTCCAGCTGTAAGTAGATTCTTCCGTTGGTAGAACACCCCTTTCGCCTCAGCTAGGTATATTCTACTATTTTCTTCTTGCTTCATTCATCGCTAATTATTCAGTTCCTAGATTCTAATAAAATGCTTCTTCACTTCCAAGCCTTTATTTCCCGCTGAATTTCTTTTGGTAGAATAAAAGCTTCACCCGGACTTTTCTACCGACTGTAATCTATAAGTCGGTGGACTCAAAAATTAAATGTTTGATCATCAGTGATCGTCGGAGTCCTTTTTGGACGAAAAAGCATCAAGTAAGAAGTCATTCCTGATTGACCTATTAATTATGCCTGTAGTATACCCAAGTTCAAAAAATACTGTGGCTTTATGGCTGCTAGGTTTTTCACTGGACTAACTAATCGAAAAACAGAGAAAAAGATTTCCTCCTTATCATCCAATGAGTGAATATTAGTCAAAGACGTTAATGTAAGTCATAACTACATTGACCCACACAGGGTAAACTCTTTCATTGCTGATCCAAGAGGTCTTAAGCTAGAGTTTACTTTTAATAACTTAATCAACAATAGCTTATGTATTTTTAATAAGTCACGGTGCCTTTTATAGGCGTAAACCCTACCACAAACAGCTAAGCATGCTTATTCTCCATGGTTAGCTTTATGTTTTCTGAAGCAGAGCTTTATAATTATGGGGTTCATCAAAATAATATCCAAATCAACAATGACTTTATATCTTGCGATATAATGAAAAAATTATTTCCTTTCGTATTTTAGATACCCCTACTCACAGCAATAATATAAATGGAAATGTTACTATGCGGATATTTATATATTTAGATTCGCATAATCTGAGCATTAACATAACCATTCACGTTAATGATTGGAAGAATCTGAACACTATCTAAAAACGTACAATAAACTGACGTGGGACAACAGCATTCCTTTCTCAAAGGCCGAAAGTAAAACGGGCGTCCTTTAATTTCTACTACTGTGGCATGTTTTACTAATTTTTTAATCATTCGCGCATATTCCTTAATACAGAATTGCCCAATGGAAGGAAAATGTCTCACAATGCAGCCAGACGAAAATACCTAAGATGAATAAAATGAAGTATTTCAGCTTCATTCTAGTTACTTAACTTTCCTAATTGCCGACAAATTGATGATCCCATTTCTGTACCTTTGTTACATCATCATTGGTATGTCAGTCCTAAGATTGGTTTAACTGAGGCATCCATTCTTGCCAAGTCTATGCCAGCTCTTTTATTTCCCTGTAATACCAACATCACTCATTCTGAGATAATAAATTTAAAAATAACATAAAAAAATATCCGAGTAATTTGCTAGAAATAAATTTTCACTAAAATAGGCACGGCATTTGATCTGAAAGGAGATAAACGAACTATGGACATGTTTTCCGCTTGGTCAAATTTCCTTCCCAATCATTTTCGCTCACAATCACTCATGGCTCGTAGTCCCGGAGAAATTTGGCAACCGCGGTCTTTTTGATCCGCTTTGCCTCTCCAGAAGAGATGGATGATTCTAGCCGATTGTCTGCGTTATCACTTTAATATATTGACGACAATTTTACGTGTACAGGGGGTGAAGCTGGCTTTCGCTCAAGAACCTACTACTAACGCTGGTATCATTCATCGGAGCGCTGATAGGAGCAAATAAAAAAAGTGTGCCAAAAGCGATTTAAAAAAAAGAACTATTAGATTGTGAAGAAGTTATGCAACGACGTGGAGACGGGGATAGGCGCTATAGCTATGGGCAAGGGTCCAGTCTAAGTGCCGAGCAACGCTAACTGTTGAGCAACGCGACAAGAGGCAACACTGGCGTGCTATTCCCCCTGCTGCTTCTCTAAGCGCTTTTAATGGTCTCCGCTCCGCTACCATCTGGAGGAGGGTGGTCGTGGAGAAATACTGCGGTACTCGGAGCCGCGCGTCGTAAAGCCGGGAAATAAAGCAGGAGGGAGGGAACGTGTTTGCCCTCACACCGAGTTTAGAATGCCAATCCGAAAGTGATTCATCATCGTCGACGACGAAAGGGAAAGGGAGGGACACATCGGAGGCCGGCCGCAAAACGGTTGGGAACGCCGCGGCGTGCCAATGAAACATCGGAATCGCGGACAGCACCTCGCCGAGCCATCGGATTCTCAGCGCCGCTCAAGCTGCTCAAGGTGGTGGGGTCGGAGGGGAGGCCTCATTTAGCAAGACCGCATTTCACTCTGTTCGCCAATACAAAACAGTTATTCCTCCCGACTACAGAATATAGCCCATTTCCCACTCTTTCAAACTCCTCCGTCTCCTCTCCGCTCCGTAACCTGACCTTACTCCCCTCTTAAATTAGGTCACGCTACCAATAAACCTCCTCATTTTCATGAAGGATAATGCATGTATGGTTAACATATACCTTATTTATTTCTCACTGTCAGTATTGCTTAAGAGTTATTATTTGTATCATCGCTATTATATGAAGAAATAATAACTTCTAATGTATCTTTCTCCTAACGTAACTGATGGCTGGGTCTACCTCTCCCTGTCGATCAGGAGTCCTAACGGTCCGCCCGACCTTCTCCTACCTCATTATTGTTACGTAACGCTCCGTGCGTTACGTAACAATAATGCCTCTACTTAACAATAATACAGCTATCACTTAAGCGAAATCGTGGCGCTACTGTTTCAATCCAATCTTCCCCTCAAACTTGGTCACCATCATGAGATATCCAAAATCATGTATTTTAATATCTTTTATCCTTTCTTCTCTCAGTTATCTAATGCATATTTATTTACGCAAATACTCTAGAACACTTGAATAGGTCCAATAAAAAGAACTATCCGATACAGTAAACAATTCCGAACGTGAAATTGAATGATACTAAACAAAACTCACATACATATCTCCGTTCTGGGTATATTTGAAGCTTATGTGATTAAGATATGCAAGGGTGTACAAAATACAAGCTCGGTAAACCATAATTATGGACGGTTGATACTTGAATATTTCATTCATCCACAAATTTATTCATGCATATGAACTGGATGGATAGTGCTTCTGGATATTTCTGATTGAGATTGGAGACGGATAAATGGATTAAGTCACATATCAGATAAATTTACTTTCTTTTTGCAAAATATCGCTGTTATTATTTACGGAATAACCTTGCTCAGGCTGAAGTGTCCTCATTCAATTTTTCAAGCTGACACTCAAAAGTAGCTCAGAAGATCAGTAATTTATGCGAATTAAAATTATAAGCTAGAAGCGTCAGCTCTGAAAGAAAACTTTTTTCATCATACCAGCAAATACAGCAAATGACAAACTACGATTCTGCTTTAACATCCTACTTCCTCTCAAATGTTAATGAATAAGCGGAAAATTATTTCTTAAGTCATTAAGCCCACAGTGGGGTCTTCACCTGCCTCATTAATCCACTTGCCTACTGAGCAAACGGAGGATTATATTTTCGCAGGCGGTCTTTTCCGGAGCCGGAGGGGCATTTGTAAGTTAATTTTCCAGACCCGCGTTCAACAGAACAGAAGGTATCATTTGAGAACAGCGGAAATGAATTTTTCCGTCTATAAAGACATAAGAAAATAATCACCCCTTAAAGGAGAGGCTTTAAAAGACCATCGCCTCTCCGTTTGAGCATTAATTATATCGTATCCTATTTAACGAGATGAGTGGATGGAATTTAATACAAGACAAGTTATGGGTTAACTTATACCATGCGACTTGTTGTGAGATAAAGCATCTGTTTCGGTTTGCAAAAAATGAAACAGTCCAAGTCTAAATAATTAAAATAATAAATTAAGGAAAAGTGAACACAACTTAGTCATCGAATAAAAGTTGAATTATTGTTTTCTTTGTTTTTAGCATTGCCGTCTCAGGTTCAACGTTTTTTTTACGTTATAGTGCATCAGGCCAACTACAAATGCCTACCTTTTCCGTATACTTCCTATTGTTTTGGAATAAAAAATGAGTTTTTAGCCCCAAGATGAGTTTTCCAAAGCTCAATAATGCCATCACTCTTTTTGCAGCAGTAGACTATGATTTTGAGGTGCTCCAACTATAGATAGCCGTAGTTATTCTGGGGGAGGTGATCGAGAGCTAAGTTCATATGCTCCATTTAGGAATGGAGGGTCATTAAGATGGAGGTAGGAAAATATAGTGGAGAGGGTGAAGAAAAACACGGCTTCGGCATTGGTCTGCTCTTAACGATAGCTGCCAAACGGTCCACAATTTAACGTCCCATCAGACAGACGGAGTGTTGAACTCGAAGTGCACTCTACAGAACACTCAAGTGAAGACCGGTTTACCAATGCAAAATCCCCTCAACTGCTGGCATTCGAACCCAGAACCTCATAAAAGGAGGCCACTACCAATATCGCCACACCAACTCGATCCCACTTTTACTGATTTATAGGCTATATTACAGCGTCTAACGTAACTTAATCCTAAGCCTTTAGGACGCCACGGCCGATTCGGGGCTCGATAGCGAGACGCGGGTTTTCGTTGTCGATAAAATTCGTTCCATCATCCGTAAAAAGAGAATATTTACCAGCAAAAATGCAAGAAGCCATCAGAAGTTGCACATCATTTTCTCAAGATAAATTTGTAACCGTATGTAAATGAAAAAAGGTTTACAAGCATGTCTCTCTGGGTAGCTTGTTTCAGAAAATAGAGTGGGTAAAGGGCATTAATTTTCTAAAAGTTTTTTTAGTGTCTTTCGCGTTGAATAAAAAATGAGCTTATGTTACTCTTGAATGAACCACATTCAACTCGACACGAGGCAGGTTGTGTCAGAATAAGAAAAAAATGTATAACAAAACGCCCTCCGCGGTCATATTGGAGTATTAATTACGCACCGGGAAGAATGCCGTCGTAGACGTGAAGGTATTCATCTGTGGGCGTCGGCCTCGTGAAAGCATATATAAATACATAATGACCATTGAATTGACACCACAGAAGGTGAAGATCTATTTGGAATGCGACTAAGTCACTTTTCGGATGCATAATGATGGCTCAAGCCGGAGCGAGATCATCGACAAGTGAGCAACGTATTATGCAAATTTTTCTCCGCGCTTCCCGCATGAATTCTCCGGGAGATGGTTGGAGGAGAAAAAGGAGCCTCCAATTCATTGTCTATGAAGGCGCAGGATAGGGCAAGGCCTCGCATTCAATTCCATCCTAGGCACCCAGGGTAATCCAAGAAAAGACAACAGCTTCGTTTCGTCTGAAAATTTAGATGATGTATGAGTTCAAGCATCCAGAGTTGTTGATTGGAGCGAAAAAGAGGCAGGCAAGAGAGTATAGGTGAAAAAAATGAGATACAGGCATAGATACAATATTTCTCGTCACTCGGTTTCAACGACAATTTATGTAGCTCCGGGTACCACGGATTGAGTTTCTTCTATGAGGGTATGAACAACTACTATTAGTTGAAGTTGTGGTAGTAGCAGCATAATTAGGTTTTAAGTTGCTCCACCTGCTTCGGTTGCATCATGCCGTCGGACGTAATTTAAATCTAACAGTAAGTTTAGTCCTAAGACAGACACAACTTCCACGGCTTCAACGGGATTAGAACTGGCCACCTTTGGTTTGCGTGTAACCGGTAGTCACGTACGGAAATTTTATTTCGTTATTGTTGTTATTAGGCAACGCTACAAACAAGGTCTTCTTCGATGTTAGGGCTACGTCGGAGTTTTGGAAGGGTAGGGAAATATAGAGCGGAGGGCAAGTGGAGAGAAACCCGGCGTCGGTATTAGTCTACTCTTAATGGAAACGGCAAGGCGTCCCATCTGCTGACAGAATACTGAACTTTCTCCACGCAGTAATAAAGTAAACCGGTGAAAAATTTCATGGAAAACCGAAATTTGAACGCGGGCCCTTGACACTGCATTAGGGGGAGTAAGTATGTAATATAAACAATCCGATTCAAATGAAAAAAGGCAAACCTTAACATATTTGACGGAGGAATATTTAAAACGCTGGAAAACGAAAGCATTTCTCACGTGACCTATATTGCTCAACAAGGAGAAAATTACTCCAAAGATGTTGGGGTGAAGCGATTGGAAATTTAACTCACTGCGCACCAGTGTAATGGTACTTTTATGATGTGATCTCAACCGAAAAATACGGATTAGAACGAAGGGTGATGACCACAAGCATGTTGTCAAAAAGAAGTCTTTAGTCGCAGATGACAGAGGAGTTCACGCTCATTATTCTCCAATTCGGGAATGTGCTGCAGCTTTTTTTTAACGGTCAAGGGATCTTGTTATTTCCGCATCGTCTCCTATTTATTTAATCTTTTTTCTTTTTTGTTTTATCTTAGTTATTTTGCTAACATAGGTCAACAATCCCAGGATTCATTTGACGTAGCTCTCCAATCCATTCTCGCTTCGGCCAGTGTCTTCATATTTACGTAAATTTTCTCCTTCACATCTATCAGTACTTCCTCGAAATCATGTCTCAAGATTTGATACAGTCGATATTTGATGAGATACAGTCGATTAAATTATCCCCTCTTGTTTTCAAAGCTTGTTTATTTTTATGCCTCAATCTTTCTCGCAAATTATTCTTCTGTGGCACGTAACCTTCGAAGTTTTTTTTCCATCCCTTTTATCATGTGATATCCTAGTTCAAGAGTTATTCTTTTGGTAAGGTTATTATTGAAAATATCCATGCAAATTACTTCGTACTCCCTCCCATTACCTTTTACGTGAAGCACGTGTAGACGTATACTGCTTTTTTCTAAAGTAGTAATTTTTATTTAGTTTACGGCTCTTAAAAGGTTAACCCGCCGGATTTACAGTTCCATTTCAGTAGAATATATATTGCGGGCTAGATTAATGGCTGCTTTAATTTGAAGATCGAATTCGTAAACCCATATTATCCGTGTATAAATCTAGTCGCAGAGATAACGCCATCCGATTTTCACCTGCGAAAACGGACTCTAATTACACGCGAGGGTTAGGCCCGCCGAATCAATCGAACACGCAATCAGGCGAATAGATCGAGGGACCAATCCGATTATTCATCCCTCCGGTCCATAGCTCGGGCGCGCTCATTCCAATTAGTGCGGCATACACTCGTCGATAGTAAATCGATTCATCGATCATGGCGTCGCGGTTGCCCGACGTATTTTATTTCCACGAAAAAAAAACTCGACGATGAGGAAATGAACATCTGTGTTCGACAGAACCGATTCCCCGACGGGGGCGAATGTGCATGCCTTGGATGGAAAAGGAGATTCGGAATTGGGGAGGGGGGTTGGGAAAGGGAGAGGTTTAGGGGTGGGTGGAGGGAGGGGGGAAGAGGAGTGGGAGGGTAGGTGGGGGGAGGCTGTCACGTGTCCGCGGTCCCGAGGCCATGCGAGCGGATTCCGACGGAGGTGGCAGAGGTCGGGAGGGGGGACAATCGCGGGAGGGTTGCGACTTCGCTCACATTTCACCCCTCGATGGAGAATGTGAGAATTTCAATCCATCTGTCGTCTCATTAGTAAGTGGGAGTTCATGCTTTCCTAGCTGGCGTTCCGTTTCACGCACCAATCGCATTGATGTACCACCGCTTCAAATGCCGTTCCGATTCACTTTTTCGCATCGCAGCCGTTGGTGCGCCAAAGTGAAACGAAATGCCTTTGGTGCGGTCGGAAAATTTAAATAGCAAAAGGCGTATCCTATGTATAATTCTGTAGTGAACATCCTTCTTTTTTCTCATCTAATACAAAGCCTAAAGCCAAGGATAAATTAGCATTGAATAGAATATTTTACCGACATCTGACATCACCTATTTGGTTTACGTTTCAACACAATTTTGATTTATGATTCATCCTAAAAGAAATTAGTGCAGCGAAACAAGAGTTCCTTCATGGAGACGCCGTAAATAAACAACGAAGAAGATAGGATTTTTGATGGAAAGAGACATGCATGTTTGTTTTAATCATGCAAGTAAATAATGAAAAAGCATTGTAAATTGTAAACACGATAATATCAATCAAATGTCAGCCCACACCATAATGGCAATGTGTTAGCGGCATAGTAAAAGTCATGTGCGTTTAACGCTTTCCTTTGATTCGAACTTCCTATAAAAGTAGGCACAAATATTGGCACAAAAGTTGCCATTCGCAACCTATTCCCCAATAGTGGATTTTTCGCGGAGAGTCCCCAGCTCACATGCAGCACGTGAAGTAGCTAGTAGAAGTTATTCGGGAGAGGTAACCGACATCTTTAGATCATTTTCACCGTTTATGATAGGTCGGTATTTTGGAGGAGGCGGGAAATTTTTCGGGGTACGGAGGAAGGGTGGAGAGAAATCCGGCGTTGGCATTAGCCTTTACAAATTGAAAGGCGACAAGGTGTTCACGGCTTCACGTTCCATCCGACAGCCGGAGTGCTGAACCCGTACTTCTCTCCACACAGGACTCAAAAAAGGGACCTGTATCCCAATGATAAATCTGTCTTTTTCGGGAATTGAACCCAGACCCTCGGAACGGGAGGCTCTAGCATCTAGTCACCGCACTGATCATCATAAAACTCGTAATTGATTCTCAGAATCAATTATTTCCTTCACTATTGCACGAACCGATGCTGTATTAAACTTTCATTTTAATATTTCTTGCAAAGAGACATATTTGACCTCAAAAATTGGGATCGGATTCGAAGCTCATATGCCCGCTGGTTGAAATATAAACAACATCGCCTGTACCATCTAACTTGTCTTGCTTTTAAAATACTATCCTCTGGTAATACACCTTATCTGTTTGAAAGTTTCACTTGGAAAAGAAATATTCATTCAATGCCTACCAGGAATCACTCCGTTGACATTCATATCCCCTCACACAGAACCCCTCACCTCAATAAATCTTTTATGGTGACAGCTGCTAGAATATGGAATTCATCACCGCCGGATATAAGAAACCTACAATCAATAAGAATGTTCAAGCCTAAAATGTACAACCTTCTTCCTAACAATACTTGGCAGTTCCCGATATAACTGAACATGCTACATTCACATTTCATGGACTTTAAATGTATATATATTTCATATTTACTATTTATTTCTACTTTTATACTTTTATTATTTACTAGTTCAATTCCTGTAATAAATTATAATGTAAAATCATTGTAAAAATATCTCATGGGTCATATAGGCACACTATAATAAATTAGTTGAATTGAATATATAATTGGCAGAAATGTAGGTATAAATCGAGGCTCCCGAAGGAACAAAGAGCAAGTACGAATTAATCGAAGCCAGTTAAGTAATTACCCACTTTTATTCCCTTTCTTGATCCTTTGATAATGCCTTGCTCCTCATTGACTTCCCCTCAACGTAAGTGAAGGTAGTCAGTAAAAGATATTCGCTTCATAAGCGGAAAAAATTAGCATTACCAAAAATTGGAAGGAATTGCGGCACTTACAATGGATTCGAGCGTCGAGGATCGTTGGAGGGAAGTCAAACACGCCAAGGGAGACTTCGAAGAGAGTGGATTAATTAGATGGCACTAAAGCCAAGGAAAGAAACTTGGACCGCCCGAGATAACTCATCATCCCGCTCTGGCAACTGGTCTATGTAAACACGCCCGTCTTATGGAATTGCTCCGGGAGATATATTAACGTCTCGCTTGGCCGCGCAAGTTTTGGGACGGAACTCAAACAAAAATGTCGGAATACGTAAAGAGTGGGCTAGAAGGACCTAAGATTATACTTGAGGGTCCATCATTCTTCACCGTCTTAGTCTCCGAGAGGTTTTATTCATGAGGATGCCGAGGGTTAAAACATACAAACGGAGCAGGGAAATCGACCTTCAGCGATGGGTGAAATTTCCTTCCGCAAAAGTTACACTACGAGACATTCACAGCGACTACTTGCGACAGGATTAAATGGCAAGGAATGAGTAAACCATGACCATAAATATAATAAATACCCTATTTACTTACTCGTCCATAGTTCGATCCCCGATTTCTCAGCGAACATATTGTAATAGTAGTTATTTGGGAAGGAGACCGATATCAAACACCAGTTGGTGATATGTGGGTAGTAGGATATAGCGAGGATTTGTCAGGAAGTGGAGAAAGGGTGGAGAGAATTAGACCCGGAGTCGAAATTAGACTGCTCTCAACGAAAGGCGTCAAGGAGTCCACGGCTTTACGTCCCATACGACGGACGTAACACTGTACTCGAAGTGCTTTTGACACAACACTCTAGTACGGACCAGTATGTCATTGAAAATCTTTAAAACAACCAGAATTCAAACCCGGGTGTTCGGGAATGGAAGCTAGTGATTGAGTCAACAATCCCATCTCCGGAAATGTCGTATTATTTCAACATTTATCTCGTGCATAGTACGACCACCTATTTTATGGTGATAAAATTATCTTTCCTAATAATCATGGCAGCGAATGTCAGGGAATTGATGAGTTAAGAATTGTTTTTAATTATGATGACGAAAACGAACGAATGTTAAATTCATTTGGAAAAGTGAAATAAACGCATTCCTTCGACAAAATGGGTTACATGACACTTCTAGAACGACTGTAACCTGTTATTTTACAAGCATAGAATCAAGCCAATGGATCAATATATAAAACATACTATAATAATGCATATAATAGGTGGATATATAGGTAATATATATACACGTAACGGATTTGATGGTTTATTACCACCATTATATTTCGGCATAGTCTTAGCATTACTAATTTACAATCTTGATTTTAAGCTCTAAAAAAAATATTGCATGAATATGGATTGAATTGGCGATAGAAAATATGAATTGAAAATAATAAAAACCAAATCATTACTAAGTATTATTCGTATATAGTTCGAATCTCAAGTTGCTGCCGAAAAAGTTTACCTAAAAGTCGAACTAAAAATGAGAAGGTAAGGGTATGTATGCAGGAGAAGGACTTGTTTCTTTCTGGATGTAGCCGCTGGGATTGTCTTTGGCCATTTTAAGGTTGTTTTTACGATCTCATAGCTTCTTAATCCTTGGGGGATGTAACAAGGAGGCAGTGAGCCACGAAAAGGCCCGGGGATGCCTTTCCATTGCCATTGTTTGCAAGTGTTTCGGAACACAAGGGACCACCCGCTACGCAGCGGCGGCAGCGAAAAAACGCAGCCTCGGCGGATGAAATATGCAGCGATCTCACGGAGACAAATTCATGACCTGGAAAATACGCTCCACCAGCCTAGGATTCAATTACGTCTGACCGATATGTTGGCTCCGTCACGATCCTGGGGGAGTGCAACCCTTGCCCCTGAAAATTTATACCTTCCAAATTTTATTCTCCAATTTTTTTGTCGTCGAGACGACAACATGTCGTCCGATTCTGTCAATTTTTTAAAAGTTTGTTGGTCAGCAAACCAAGGAAATTAGCTCGATACTGTGACTAAAAAGCAAGCATTTATTAGTGGAGTAAAGGTATATTGTCCTGCGATCAGTGAGGGGAAAGAGATCCTAAAAAGTGATGGTGCACAATGAGCTGGAACAACGCTTAATTTTGACCGAAATACCACACATAATTTATTTTATTGGATCTGATTATTCAACCCTTTAAAAGTGGTTTCTATAAAAAATTAAAATCGACATTAAGGTAAGTTTTTGAACAATTTCGACTTGAGGTTCTTTTTAATATTATTCTCACTGTCCCGTCGTCTGGCTTATGTCTGACAGAACCATTTTGTTACCAGGAGAGATAAATAAATACGATACAGCTTCACTCTTTGAATGCTGAATTACGCCTCCTTACTCGATAGTCTGCTGATGCGGGAGTAACTATAGCAAAAATACCAGCTGAATTTAAACCACGCATCACTGAATCACAGTAAACCATTTATTTTAAGAATTCATTCTTTACGGATATTCATCGAAACTTCGGTAGAGAGCCCGAGCCGGATGAAGACTCGTGAAGAAGTCACTAAAAAGATACGCCTTGAAGGCACTAGAACTATTATTTTTAATATTTGTGAAAAATAGCGATATTCGCGAAGTGGTGCACGATCTTTGCTATTATTAGAATAGTAGTTGAGTCAAGTGGCAACAATTGCTCAAGAGGAAAATCTTATGCAGGTGTAAAAAATTTGGCCATTTTGTGTGATCACGCGTCAGGGTAGGAACAGCAGATCCTCTTTGGCAATCGATGATTAGGAGGTTCGACTTCCACCTCAGGCGTGTTATACCTTAGTGTTTGGAGCACCTTAAAACCTATTACTACATTCCACTACTTTAAGAAATACAGAATTTTCCCGCTTTTCTTCGTTTCACTGATATGTCACCAAAAATATGATACCACTGATCCACTACTTCATTACTTTCATCCAACGTTACGAAAAAATGACGGTTTACAATTAAGGTATTTACTGTAGAAAATATATAATAAATTAAAATGATATAATGAAGATTATTTCAGGTCTTTGAACTGACATCTTACCTTGATGCGTTTACAGTGAAATAAAGTGTTTCGAATGCAAGAGGGCTATCAGTAAACACATGTGAAAATTGTGTATTTATAAACTGTACACGTAAGACGGAATACGGTGATTGGTTTTCCGAAGCGGTTTTGCGAAACCAAATATATGACGGTAAAGCGGCCAAAAAAGTGTCCTTCCTTCCGCCAGCAAACAATCCAGAATCATATATGTATCTTAAATGAAACTACCGAAAGAATTAATCTAAAATGGTTGAGCGATAGCGAGCGTCGCCAAGAGATGACTCTCATGCTGGTTCGGAATCAGAGACCTCTGGATTGCCTAATAATAACTATAAAGTGAGTAGTGTTGAGAATGCCAACTAGAGGACTCTGGTTCGGAATGAGCACGTGAGAGGGCCTCGCTTGATTGCGGTTTGGGGGAGGCGTACGGAATGCAGGGTAAACAACGAAAGAGGTGGGCCCGCCTACTTCAAGGTCCTCTCCGAGAGCACACCTACCTTTTCCAGCCTGAGACATCCTTTGGATTCGGGGCTCGTTAGGGCGAGGCGGCCATTCTCCGACGAGCCTTCGTCCTCCACTCTCCAACTCCTTTCCTCTTCCTTCTCACTCTCCTCCGACCCCTTGACTTCCTTCGCTCTCCCGCTGGCCTCATCGTCCTCCGAGTCCGCCACTCCGTCCAACAGCTCGGGAGAATTCCCTAACGCCACTGAATCGTTCTGCTCACCGTCCACCACTTTGTTCACTCCACGGTCCGTCATCTTGTTCTCGTCGCTTTCAGCCATCTTGTCCACCTCACCGTCCACCATATTGGCGAGTTCAGTCCTCTTCACCGCCTTGCCCCCTTCCTCCTCCGGCTCCTCGTCGCCCTCCACTTCCGCCGATCCTTTCTCATCCATGACCGCGGCGAGAGGACACTCGACAGTCGAGGAAAACGGACGGTGTGTGGCAGGGTGTGTCGCTTTCCGACACCCCACTGCTACTCACCCTCCTCTCTGCTCCTCCCACGTGTAGGGCTCTGCACCAGACGAGGGAAGCGGGCTGATGGCTCCAGTACCTTCCGGAGTTGGCATCCATGCAAGGGACGCCGGACCCTGAAAATTTCGGAGGAAAAAAAGATTTAAGTGCTTACTCACATTAGGAGAAACTACAACCCATTATCCCAGTTGCATCCTCGCTAGCATCATCGACATTAATCTAAATTCAACATCTACAATATACTTTTTCATCCCCTGCCACGCACCCTCGCGTTGGCTCGCAGGGTATCACGTAGATGTATATGTAGACATACCCGGCAAGGCACCTCAAGAGTGTGTGGTGGGGGTGACTCTATCGTACTCCAGATATATGTTCCTGGCGAGTAAGCAGGCACATTGTAGGTGACAACAGTAATGTGTCGGCTAATCGGGACTGGAGTAACAAATCAAAATAAACAAGATTTTTGGGCATCAAGTGAAGGAGGCATCATAGAAATTTGAAAACTTTTCAGGTATAAATAAATTTCATGTGTACAAAAATACAACAAGCACTAAAACACTATAAGCGTAGCTGGATAAACAAGCGTAGAAGTAAGGAAACAGCTCATCAGGAGCATGTTTCTTTACGACAGTGAAACATGGACAATGACAGCAGCGGAGAAAAAAAGGATAGAAGCATTCGAAATGTGGTGCTACAGAAGAATGGTGAGCATTAAATGGATCGACTAAGTAAGTAACGAGGATGACCTAAAAAAGAGTAGGAGAAAAGAGAAGTCAACTGAAAACTCTAAAGTGAAGACGGGACAATTTAATCGGCCATATCTTGAGACACGATGGCCTGATGAAGACTATCGTCGAGGGAAAAGTGAACGGGAAGATTTGAAAAGGCAAGCCTCTACACGGAACAGGTTGTGAAGGATGCAAAAGAGAAGAATTACGTCAGAATGAAAAGGTTGGTCGATAGAAGGATCGAGGATATAGCTGTGCCAAACCAATCCTAGGATTGTGGACCAATGATGATGATGTGCACATAAATAAACATTTCTTTTCGTCTTTCAGTACATTGAATCATTGAATTACGAAATATTACATTATACATATGGGAACCGAAAACTTCAAAACAAAAAAGCTGCCAAAAACAAAAAGTACTTAGGGTCTCCAATGGACTCAATCTGGCCCTAAAGCAAATGTCTCTGTTTAGGCATCACTATAAATCGGCAGGGGGCTGACTGTATTATTGTACTCGCCCGGAAGCTTAAATGCCTTACATTCATTCCTAGGTCATTCTATTTTTAACAACAATAACTCAATATGACAATTCAACCTCTATTTTCCGCTTTCCTGCCATTACATACCATCCTTTCAATAATGTCACCCCGCCACATCTTCATAAAGCATCCATTCGTATATTTATTTCCCACTTCCTTAGCGTTTCCCCTTCTTTACCTCCTCTATACTTATTCGGTCGTCTCCGTTTGCTTACCTCTTCATTCACCTTATTTTATTTGCCTCCCAAGGACTATATCCCTAAAACTTTCAACCTCTTCTTAAACTCCATCTTCAAACCGAGTTTTAGAGTCATAACGTCCTTCGCCCTTTACAAAAGTTATTACTCTTCTTTGGACGATGGGAAGAAAAGGCGTTCGACTTTTCGAAATTATGGCGGGCTGAAAGGTTTCATTCTTCCATTCAAGGGTTTATTTGGCCGATGGAGAATTTTGTGATATTATATTGATCTGATTTGATATATTTCCTCTTGGAGGCATACCACGGACACATTCCCTGTCACAGACGAAATAGTTCCGTCTGCATTTTCAATTTTGATCGACTATTCACAGACCAAAGTACTATGATAAAATGGATGGTGACACAAACTTCTGCAAAAAATTATGAAAATGACATTAAGGGGAGAACAGTACGTATGTAATTCGAAAAGACAGCTTAAAAGGTTTATAAAAAGTAATAGAAATAAGTAAATGAAAGTGAATGAGATAACTCAAAGAAACTCCGTGGATGAAAAATTGTAAAAATCGTAAACTCTGATAATTTATGTCAGTATTAAGTTTCTTTTTAAATGAAAATATTATCATAAGGTTTTTCGGCAATATTTTCTCAAAGAAGGTTGTTTGAAGCTTATAATTTGAATATAAAGTTTACGGAGCGAGATAACCCAATGTTTTGAATTTTCATCCACCGATCCCTTTTTTCTCTCCATAAATATGGAAATACGAAATTAGACACACCACTCTCATGTAGATATTACTGCTCAAAATTCTCCAAAGTTTCCGTGGACAACTGAGATCATAGCCGAGGGGTGGAGTGGTAGCGCGGGCGGTACAACGTTGGGTCATGCATCGAAGGGAACCACGTTCCAAATTCAGGCGAAAACTCCTTTGACCTCCCTAAACGTAAAAGCCTCCGGGAAATAAGTTCTGAGCATCAAAACATCGTAGGGTGTCATCCGCGGCCAGTGAAAAGGAGCGACCTGCTACCCTGAATGAGTAAGTTTATGCATCTCTTTAAGTCCTCAAGTAAAATTAGTACAAATGCTACATCTAGGGCCACATTCAGAATCTCAACTACAGTCTTGCTCACGTCCTAAAATCTTTACTTCGAGTCAAATTGATGTGCAGATTCATCGTGCAAAGTTGTTATTGCCACGGTGATTACCGCTTAAAACCATATTGAAGAGAATCTGTTTATCCTTTTGAACTCACAATAGAGATTTGATGACGTAAGCAGTAGAAATGAGACTTAGGGCCGCATTCAGATGTCTCCACTACATCGCCTAGTCGCAGCTTCACTCCATGAAGATTAGTGCTCCTTCTCCTGCAAATTGGCATTCAGCACCACTACTTCCACTCCTTCTTCCGGAGTGTTGATGGTCGCTATGTTGCCAACTCGACTCAAGTGTAAGCAGCGACATTTACGTAATCCTGGTTACGGTTATATACGGAACAAGGTGTAAAATAGAGGGAGTTTTGAACATCAATCCCATGGTCTCCATAGGATTGTATAATTATTATTATATTATTCTGATATACATGATCAATAATTTAAATATTATTAGAATATCAGTCTCTTATTCGTAAAATAGCTATTTACACAGTCAGTACAAAATATATGCAATAAAAATAAGGATGGCACATTTTTCACAGTTATAATATTGAATAACATTGGTTTTTATTAACAATCCATACTCTTACGTACATACACTCCACATTACTATGATATTTAATCATATGCATTCTAACATGCTCCTGAAAATGTGCAAAACATTAATTCTTCAAAATTATTTGTTACCGCTGGTATTTTATCAGTTTCCAAGCGACGTCCCTGGTTCGAAACTCTCTCCCACCAGAACATTTCGCCCGATTACCCGAACATTTCGGTAGATACTTACAATTATATGATTGCAGAGCTTAATTTCTTTTTTCTCTTGCGATTAGTTTTTCCAAAAAAGCACAGCGCTGGAAAATCACGGCACCAGGCAAATTAGAACAAATGTTGTACGTGCGTCGGGACTGCGTGGCCAGAGATACGGAAATTAAAAATCACGATCACACTTCATGCTCTTCCGTTAATTTCGTACACAAAAAACGACAGGGCGTGCGGACGTATTTCCGCCACGTGCTAATTACTTACGTGATTTATGTAAATAACGTAATTAACTATTTTACGTAATAATTACGCAATTTTAGCAAATTACGTAATTAGTACGTGAAATAGTTAAAATGCATCCCGGGTAAACAGATTAAAAATATGTAAAACCAGGGACAGTCGTACAACGAAACTGCGACGAAAAAAAAATTGGAGGAGGAGAGTTACGAACCAGTGGCGTCGACACTGTGAAGCAAGCACCTAACCCCTAACCCAAACTGCCGTTCATATGTGATAACTACAAATTTTGGTTGATTCCCCAGAATCCGTAATCAAGATATTCCTGCCAAACAGTTTCATTGATTGCACACAAGTTGATATCAGTGTACTCTTGCTATGTTGCTTGATATTACAAAACGTAACAATGACGCTTAATAACCTTATATCGCATGAAAACAGCGTTTATATTTGCGAAGCTTCGACCATTATACGCCGTCGGCCATGTTGACATTCTATGTAGTGGTGATTTTAGGGTAGGTATGGGTACCCTACCACTTTAGGCCAGCTGTTACTACAACCGCAGTGAGACCGCCACAGTGGCGGATTCAGGGGGGGGGTCACAGGGGTCATGACCCCCCCCCCAAATTTTATCAAAAATTTTTAATTTTTATTAGTTAAATAGTTTGTGTATCCTTGTAAAGGATTAAAGGGAGTGTATATGCAAATGCATGACTACAAGTTCCAAACGTGAGAAAAGTTGCATTTATCGTAGAGCGTAGCACTCCCTACTGTAAAAACAAGCTCAAAAATAAAATAAGCTGTGTCCTAACTCGTTAGGCATTAGGGAGCATGGATTTGGGTGCCTAAAATTTAGCTGGCTAACCCAAAAGGGGGCATGAATTGGGACATCCTTACGCAGGTATTGCCACCTGCTGAGATTGAAACCGATGAAAAACAAGAGAATGTGAAAGGGATGACAAATGATGTACAAAATCTTACACAATCCATATTGCTGACTTTCTCATGCCATTGTGTATAGACAGAATTTAATTTGAGTTTAGGGTACCGTAGATTAGCATCTTCTCATGTTTTCCGTAATTTAGATAATACATTTATTTTAATATAGAACAATTCGGCCTTCTCATACTTCTGAATGAATCTCTCCGTCATGTCACTACTCCCTATAACGATACTTTATTGTGATAAACGAACCAACACGACAAATTATAAAAATATCAACAAACTTTCAGCCAAAATACATTCCCTCGTTGGTAGCCATCTTCATCGAGTCCACTGCTCTCGCTTTCAATCATGGGAAAAGGATGCACTCGTCGATGCCCAAATCTAGCGGCTGAAAAAGGTACCTAAATCCGCTCCCCAATGATGCCTAACGAGTTGGGACACCCTTCCAAGATGGCGTCCTCCCTAAATTCTGGGATGGTACCTATCTGGTGCATTGGGACACAGCTATAGAGCCCGCATAGTCGGAAGTGCCTCAGCAGTGCTTTCGGCAATGTTCGGCAGTTTCCGATGCCTCGTGATAAGCTCGACTGACAGATAAGTGAGTCTTCACCTACCCTTGAATAGTAGGAATAGCCAATATATGATATAATGGAATAGCAGGGTCGCACCAGGCGCGTAGCCAGGGGGGTTAAACCCCCCCCGTGAAATTTTTCATCAGCGAGGAAAAAGAGAAAATAAGGGAGGATGAGAGGAAGGCTATACGACCTAAGCAGCATCGTATGGCAGTTATACGTCGCCCCAATGTCATTTTATGTCACCAATGTCGTTTTAACATCGGCTGATAATTACGATATAAAAATGACACATAAATGATACCTTTCTCCGATGTAAAATTGATATCGTCTATCGTATCTTAAATTGATATTTATAGATATCGTTTTCCGATGCAAAAATAATGTCAGCTGAGCCGACTAATAAAGGCCATAAAAATTATCATATATTTCTGGTCACTGGATTTTATAATTTTGAGTATTAACATGTTTTCCCCCGACGTCAGAGAGAAGAAAGTAAAAAATTCGTGATTGGCCAGAACATCAGAAACCATTTGGAGACTTAGATATAAAATAAGAAATATAATTATTTAAGGATTCGATAACACAGAAAGAAAAAACACGAGCCTGTGTTATCATGTGTCGCTTCCACTCCATATCGCCTGAATCTTCAGAATTAGTAAGCTTTCAATGTTTGCTTACAAATTCCAAGCGGCAGGCTTGGAATATCGTACACTTACCACCAAGCGCGGCTTTAGCGCTGGATGGGTTCACCTTTGGTCGTGACTTCTTTTACGCCCTTTCTCCCTTGCGTTGCCATCCTTGATGGACCGCGAGGGCTCAACATCTAGTACCTTGAACCTCCGTGAATTTGCCATGCGAATTAGGGATCCTGGGTAGCGTAGTGGTCTCCGCAGCCAAAGGTCCGTGGTTCGATTCCCGGTCCAGGTGATTTTTTTTCGCATGTCAATTAATGTGAACCGTCATATTGGGTTATAACTCCAATAACTTCAACAGAAAACGAATCTGAAATATTTAACTATGGTGATAACGTTTAAAGTTACGCATCTTTCACTGAGGGAAGTTGGGTGAGGAGTAAAGTAGGTATCTCATTACTATGATGAATCCTTATAATTACCTCATTTTTTATAGGAGAGTTGGGTTAGTGGTAAAGTTTTTAGTGTGAACATTCCTAGATCGAGACTACCTATCTCCATTTCTTTTTCCATCGCATTTTTATTGTACGATCGTCCCTGATTATAAATGTTTTTAACATGTATATCCAGGATACATTTTAGCTATCTTACTTATTAAATCATCCCAATATCATGTTAATGAAAAATCAGTCCATGGTAATATCAAACATGCGTCGGCCCAATATCATTTTTATGCCACTGTATAGTGGTGACAGATGACTCTTTATCATAAAATTAATATCGGCCCAATATCGTCAGCAAATGTCATTTTTACAATGGCAAATGTTATCACTTTTGACATTTGCCGACATCGGTAGCCAATATCGGATTGACCAATGGTGATATGTGACGGTGTAAAAATGATAATGGGCCGATATCATATGATGCTGCTAGTGGAAGGCTACTTTGTTGCAGAAACCGTGGACTCCTCCTTCACACTACCAGTTCCCTCATAACGAAGTAATGAAGAAAGGAAAGCCTACAAAAATATGCACAGAGATCACATCTTGACAATTTCCACTGGCTTGTGCTGTCTCATTAAGACAGGGGGCTGTACTGTAAATATTGTGTACTTTATTCATCTGGCTTAGGAAGTGTCCACCACAACGTGAATCCACTTAGGAAATTAGTTAAGGAACCCCTTAAAAAGTTTGATAATCTTAGGAGAAAAAGGTGACCACTCACGAAGAAAACCGATTCCATGCATGTGCAGTTGACAATGGAAAAGACTTTTTACTAACATACAATGAACCATCTTTAGAAATAAACAACCGACTAAGGGGATCGGGTTGGTGTGGTGGCTAGAGTACTGGACTCCCATCTCGAGGGCCCGGTTTCGAATCCTGTCAGTGGCAGATTTTTCAGTGGAAAACCGGTCCCCACTTTAGTGCCTAGTGGAGGGCATTTTAAGTCCAGTACTCCGTCCGTCGGATGGGACGCCGGGATAGGACGATGGGATGCCTTTCGTTAAGAGTAGGCTAATGCCGACTTCGGGTTTCTCTCCACACTTCCTCCGTTACCTGAAAACTCCTACCATTACCCAATTACCTACCTATCCTAAATGGCGCAAATGATGTCAGCTGTCGGTTTTTTAAACATTTTTGTATGCAATTATTTTCTAGATTTTCCCACTTTCGTAATTTGAAAAACTGATCATGAGTTGGCTTTCTATAAATTCTTTTGTTACATGATACTGATGATACCGTACATCCTATTAGCACCCAACTCAAACTTTTTAGTAATCCCCTAATTAAACAGTTTTTAACTTTTATGTATGTGCTTATCATCACTGTAAACCTTTTCCAATGAAATTTGTTCACATTTTCTGTTGTATGAAACGTTAATATTTTATAATTATTTTAAACTTCAAGTTGGGTATTTATTTCTTCTCCATTGTTAAACTTCTTAAATGTATAAAATTGTTCAATTTCATTAGTTTTTAAGAATACAATTGGGTATTTTAAAAAAATTTACGCAGGAAAATGCCCCTCTCTCCCGGGGAGGGGAGTTCTCCCCGGACCCAGGTCATGACCCCCCCCAAATTTGATGCTGAATCCGCCCCTGGACCGCCACTCCATAGAGCTTCTGAATACTATGTAGTGTTGATTTACGTCATAAGGAGTAGAAGCTTCACTCCATTGGAGGTTGTGAATACGGCCCTAAAGTTGGGATTCTGAAGATGGCTAAATGATATTTAGAATCTAAACTCAGTTCTCAGCGTCACGCTGAGAAGTGATACCACATTTGCAGGTACAGTCTGTACAAAATTTGACCCGTTGTAGGGATTTTAGGGCGTAAGTAATACAAGCGAAATTGTAGTTCACATTCAGAATATGGCCCTTAATATATGGTGAGATGTACGCGCGACGCACTCTGGAAAAATTCAGGCAGAAATTTCTTATCTTTCGTCTCCCCTTAGTTTACCTTTAGTCGCGCCTCTCATCAATCTTTCTACAGACCCCATTCCACCTCTCAATACCTTCTCAAGGCCCTTATTCTTCCCTCTTCACGTTTAAAGAAGCGGTGCCAACTCCGCGCCTGACCCTCTTCATTTGTCTTCTTCTCTGTCCAATTCACTCTCACCTTCCCCTCAAACTCGAAGCTCCGGAAACCTTGCACCTTCGTCAGAATCGTAATGCTGTATCGCCAATACATTGAATATTAATTTTATTTTAGAAAGACCAACAGTCTTAAATCAAAGAAGTGAATGAGCCTTGGTTATCCAAGTAATACGTTTCTCAAACTGCATATGTTTAAAGAGGCCTGATTTTTTCCTCCTTTACTTTTTAATCTGACGAGTTTAATATTGCCACATTGCACATTCATTCAATTGGTTCATGGTGTAATTGCAGCAATAAAAAAGAATTTCCAAGTATTCCCTCCTAGAACAGTAGCAAAGGGAGACGACACACATAAAGTTTAAAAAAATATCTGTATTGATTTGTGTCCAAAAGTGGGTAGCAATTAAGAATTTAGTAAGTAAATATTGTACTTTGAAAAAACCATACAAACACCAGTACCAAAAATTATGCACTTATTTATTGAGTTATCTGCTGGTATCCAAATCATTCAATGAAAAATGTCCATGCACTAACTTAGACATAAGTATAATCATCTTGATTTGTTTTTGTTGCAATCCACTGTTCTTCAGTTGGAAAACTAATAATGTATAGCTAAAATACTGTGCTTTTTCAATTCTGCTCTGTTTATAAATTCGATATTTCAATAAGAATCTAAACTTACACGGCTATACTGGAACGGAATTAACAGGAATACACATAATATAACTTATAGTGACGAACTTACACAGTAAAACCCGAAATAGTTGTGTCGAGAAAAATAAAATCTCTAGAACAAGGTTTATGGTAGAAAGTAATTAAGGGTATCTTAAACTTCATGAGTTATATAAGTGAAATAGATTGCAGGAACAATTGCAGAGTTGAAATTTATATTTTACCTAAACTTTTCATGAAAACCAATTGTAATCTTTAGTGATTTTTTCTTCATTACCATCACCAGTTTTCATCAAAATTTATTCCAGATGATGTTGTCAACCCCGTCTCTATGTACATATTCCTGTTATCATCGAACGTATTATAGGACGGCAATCATTTAAAGTTCCTTCTACACGTTGGAGTACCGCCCTCTTCAAACCACAATCTGACAGAATGAGGCCAGACGGTATCGGTGCGTGACGTAATCCACTCCAGACTAACCCCTTTTTTTTTCATTTTCCCTTCCACCGAGGGTCGTATCCGTGAGTCGTCGAAAACCAAATTAAGTATTCGAGAAGCCAAAAGTTCTTAAAGTGAGAGAGGGCATCACCGGAGACTCTACTAAACTCTGTGAACTTCTTCCTACTGCCCTCGTAGTTCGACTACTGACGTCTTGCCCAACTGCGCGCGTCATGGTGAGGAGAGGGGGAGGGGGAAGAGTTAAGATTGATGAAGGGATGCGGTCAAATGGCGTTCGCCATGCACTGCGGCGAAAACTTTTTCCGACGTCCAAGTAATCGTTGAAAACTTTCATTACATCAAAGAAGACGATACTGAATAAAAATTCGTACTATACTTATTGATGTATGAAGTACAGTCTGCGTCCAGTAAACTGGCTGAAATTGGTTAGTTGCATATTCCGAATATGGCAAAGTTCAATGCACTGATGCACAAGTGAAACTTTATTCGTCGCTATTTCATTACGCAGAAAAGACAACTAAGAGGCACTGTGGATAGAAAAATGAACTACTGAACGGAGGTCTTGGGTTATAATTCTTAGGGTATCTCTTTAGACAAGTTCCACTTAATGCAAGCTGCGTGATTTTCTGGACATCGGGTCTTTTTGAAAAACCACAAGCTTCGATGGGAAAAATATCCGGTCCCCCTACCCTGACTTGCGAATTTCACCAGCCGTTGGCTTTAGTTTTTGGTAAGTGCTAATTTCATCAACCGCAACACCCTTCACGTTAAACTCTGGATGATAAACTTGAGGAAAAAACATACAATCACCTACGCAACATTTTCAAAAAAAATTTAGTTCTTTTGAAGAGTAATGCATTTTAATTGGAATTAAAACACTAAATACGAAAAAACCGCTCAAGGGTTATCATATCGTATTTAGAGCGTTTATTCTGATTCCAAATTTAAGCTGAAATAACAGTTATATATTTTCGTTACATGTGCTAAAACAAATAATCTGAATTATGTGTAAAAGGTTTTCATAAAGGGAGAAATCTAAATCGCTAAAGTTGACTGTACCAGGTCTTTCTTTTAACCAAATTCTGGGAGTGAACACATGTGAACATAAGCTAAAATAAAAATGATGAACGGGGATCGGGTTGGTGTGGTGGCTAAAGTACTGGCCTCCCATTCCGAGGGCCCGGTTTCCATTCCCGGCAGTGACGGATTTTTCAGAGGTAAACCGGTCCCTACTTGAGTGTCTAATGGAGGGCATTTCAGGTTACGTACTCCGTCCGTCGGATGGGACGTTAAGCCGTGGTCCCCTTGGCGCCTTTCGTTAAGAGTAGGCTAATGCCAACGCCGGGTATCTCTCCACACTTCCTTCATCGCCTGAAAACTCCTGCCATTACCCAGTTACCCACCTATGATATTTGCTGTCGGCCACCTCTCCTGAATAACCAACCAACAAATATTAAACAAACATAAAGTATGTAAAATTTACGAAGTACACCCACGAAAGATTTTTCCGCTTTTGAATCGGTGCAGTTTGACACCCTGCATGGCTTAGTATTCTGTCAATGAAAATAACGTGTCATTACTGCATGGAATTTGATATCAATTAATTTTACCAATTTTGGTTGAGTTAGTAATGTTGCAGAAATGTTAAGTGTGGCTAAAATACGTAATTTTTTTCATGGGATTGCTTTCCTTATAATTCTTTTCAACGGTTTATCCAACATTGATAAACGGAATGAATGAACTAAAAAGCAGCTTTTTAATAAAAGGCAAAATATTTGTGCTCCATCCACGCATTTAAAAAAAATATACAAACCAATGTTTAAGATCCTATTAATAAATGGATACTTTTTTACATTCCATAGTTTCTGCGACTTTCGTGAAATAAAATTTAATTGCAGTGATTTCGTTGTTTTAAAAATTTTACTTCATAAGACTACAGGCCGGGAAACTTAATTTCCGCAAAGACATCATTTATCCAGGCGGTAGCCCTGTCTGAATTTTCTATTCAATGCGATCCTGTCTTAACTCCCATCTTGCGTTTTGAAAAACACTCTCCTTGGTCCCAGGCTGGTGAGAACCCTGCATTTGATATTCTAGCCGCGAGAAAATTAGGTCGCCTGCAGAGAAAACACTCGTAAGAGAGTGGAGTTCACATTTTCTGTTTCGCCGTATTGGTGGCGCGAATGGAAGCCGAGCTGCGGAGAAGTCCCTCTCGCCGAACGATCCCAGCATACACTACCAGCTTTGCGACCAGCGAGAGGAAAATAACTCTCGGACAATGAAGGTGCAGCTGTGCGTATTTGTTGCATGCTCTAAGGAATTCCTGGGTCGTCTAGTTCAGTGCTTCCAATCCGATGTGCCGTGGCACACCAGTGTGCAGCGAAAAATTCAATCAAAAAGTCTTGAATGAGGCGACGGAGCCGAATGGTTTGACTGTCGAGCGATTTACTTTTCGCTCTTTTTCCTTACAATATTTGTTCATTATCATCATCGACGGGTGAAAATCCATAAATTGGTTTGACGAAGCTCTCTACTAGATTTTCCTTCTCAGCCAACCTTTTCACATTGACGTTATTAACGTTAATAACGGTAAATATATCCAGTACTAATGTAGCAATGGGTAACATTGGTAGCTGCATGTTGGTATAAGGACTTAAAGCTAACCCAATTAACAGCATGTGTTTGCATGCATGCTTTGCTATTTTTATCTTTTTTTAAATAGTGTAGTTTTGAACAGTAGATACCTATATAAATGCTAATCCTTTTTTATGCATGATACGTAGTGCATGTTTGGTGAGAATTAACCCCCTGCCACACACCTTTATGGTGGCTTGCAGGGTATAATGTAGATGTATTCTTTTCAAAATTTTCCACTTTCCAATTATACTTTACAAATTGTTCCATGCATCTCATCCTAGGCCTACCTTTTCCATCCTTCCCGTCCACTTTCATTCCACTCCTCCAACGGCAATTCCCTCGCACATCGCCTGATTCTTAGATAATCATACTCAGGAGAAAGCATTGTTAGAGCTTTGTAAGTGAGCACTGCGTTACGACTAAATATGCATAAACAATAATATTATAAATAACATGCAGATCATATGCGTTATCGAGCACCTTATTACAGTGCAGAATGTAGCTCGCATCGGCTGAGGCATTAGAAAGGTGCAAGACATCACGTGAATGTCGAAAAATTGCGAAATCGAAGAAAAAAACGGAAAATCAGACTTCTGTTTAAAGCTCATGATGACTAACCAGGTGATAATTTATTACCAACTTATTTCTATTTATTACCAATTTCTGTATGGAAAGTTTCGTTAATATGCTAACTGTAATTATTATACATTATTTTTAGACGTTTTAAGGAGCCTTCATCACTCCTTTGATGATTTATTGAACACAAATACCTACCCACACGATTTTCCTATTGGTGAAACTCCTCATATATACATATATTTTCTCTTCAACATCTTTCATTACTTGTCCATTCAGGGTCTCGCTCTATAGCTTTTTCTACATCGCCACGTGAGGATTATTTTTCCTGTTTGGCCTTTCATTTTCGTTGGAACAATTTCAGTGGTAGAGGATATATTTTGATGAGCAACAATATAGGGATAGTTTCCATAGCATTTGCATCATTAGTTTGCTCTTTTGAGTGATGAGTGAGGATGATACCACTTGGGGTAATGGCAACGAGCGTAAGGAAAATCACTTGGTGTAGAGAGTTTTGGAGTATGGTGGGGTCTGGAGACGGGTAGGTTGTTTTCATGTTGTTTAGGTACTCTTTCAAGGGACAAAAGAACAGGATAAAACCCTCAATGCTGGTATAAGAGAGGCCTCGCTCTGTGGTTTTCATCTGATACATGATGAAAACTTTTTTTTTACCTCGAACACTGGCGATGTTAATCATTAACTCCAATGTAGTAGTACGTGTGTTCAACCCGAAGGTTGGTTTTTGATAGGAGAGGGCAGAGCTCACCTAAGCCATTGGCGTGTGAAATTCACTGATTCAGGGTAGGCGGCCAGTTCCTTTCCCTGGGCCACCTGCGACTTCCTACGAAGTTCTGACACGGAGAAAATTGAATCGCGAGGATTTTAGGTTCACTTCAATTCCTCCTCCCTCCTTTTCAATTTGAGAACTCTGTCACAGAGAAATGTTTTACCCATATAATTGAAGGATTGAATGTGCTCAATAGTTGTTTCATAAGTTACATTTCCTGTGGTTGCAATCTTAGGTAGTCAAGTTGCTGGAGAATGAATATTCGAAAGTCAACTCATGTGATCAGTTAAGTATGGCATTCAATATGATGTTTTTTATTCACACCATATTTAGTCTTTAATAATTCCTTAAGCATACTATTTTTATAAAGAAGTAAGGCCAAACTAATAACTGAGCGATAACCGATTCTAAAAAAGATTCGGCGCACAATAATTCACATCAACGTATATCAGTGTTGATGATCGGAAACTACATCTTTGAATGCAAGCAATTATTTTTATTATTATTTTATTATTATTATATTATTATTTTTTTTCTCCACAACTTCATTAAAACACTCATACGATGTCATCATCAAATCCTGATGTTGATGTCAAACATCGCATTACATATAATGTGCTGGAATAAATATATGCAATCACAAACTTTGTGTTTTCATTAAAAATGCATAGCAAATTCAATGACGTGACGCCTGGAATCATAAGTTTTTAAGTCCCTACTTATATGTTGACAATTTCAGGGTTGGAAACAAAGTTCAAAAAACCACTGTTAGTCTTTATTCATCCGGCAGAAGAGTGAGCCTCTATATCCGAGCAGAACTTCTAACTTAGCGCTTTCCAGATGCGCGTATCTTGACATAAAGTTATAGCCGCTTCGAAATGGTTTCCTGGGATTTTATCCGGAAAGGATGCAGCCATTATCGCCAGTGCTGTTGCCATTATCAAAAATCGAGGTCGCAGCAGCAACTAAATCCACTTTGATTTCGCATTCGGAAAGCGTGGACGCTAAGTCATCACGAGGGGCAATTTCTGGGATTGACAATTTCAGGCTTTTTCTGAATCAAACCCATAGATCAGCACTAGAATAACGCGTACTTCAACCGAATGGGTACCTACTGGGAGAAATTCTGCTGTCGCTCAAAGCCATTTCCTGGCTATCGCGAAGTATGACCTTAGGCATTCGTATGTATCTACAAGGGTAAGATACTACATGTCAGTGTTAACAACAAAACTTCGGACACAAAGAAGTGACGCTGGGGACCGAACGTATTGAGTTCAAATTTTAATGGGTTTCAAATATTGAGTAATGTGCCTCGAGTATAAGGAACTAATTCAAAATAATTAAGATCATAATATATATCTACCCGTGAGGAAGTATTTGGAAGTGTTCGCGAGGGAATAAATCTGCAAAATAGGCTTATAAATTTAATTTTTCAAACTCTCAGTGAACCATTATTTGACCTGAAAACAGGCGTGGAAATCACCACAGCAGGAGAGAAGGAGTAGCCGAAAAGAGGTGGGTGGAGGACGTTAGCATAAGGAAATACGAGAAAATGATGAGATTCGTCGTGACGAAGATATTTAAAGATCATATCTGTTCGTCCATGCCATTGGAATCCTTGTTTCACGAGAATACGACCTTAATATGACATGCAAATAAGCGTCTATTAGAAGGAAGAAAATGAGGTTACATTGATCGCGCACATTGCCCCGAGAGGATAGGAGTGCAAGCTTACGAATGCAGCCAACTTGAAAATTTACTTTCAGGGTTAATTTGATGGCCTTGATACGCCTTTGCTTACTACAGATTTCCTGGCCACCCCCGCTGGTACGCGCTGCCACAACCACATTGACGTTGATCGCAAATTCCCCAAATAAAACCCAGAAATGCCAGATCTACGGTTGAATGTGGTTCTATTTAAAATCCACGCGATTGGAAGGAAACTAAATGACTGCGTGGCCAATAGGCAGGGATAATACGAACCGTCCGGACGCGTCCCGAGGGCATATAACGTCAGATGATGACAATGAACCTGCAGGCTCTGGGTATTCAGAATTGAGCATCACGGGGTAGCGGAGAGGGAATGAAGGGCAATAGTGCTACGGAAGAATGACTCAAATCGTGGCAGTGATACGGCACTGAAACCAGTTGACGAGACAAAAAAGGAACGAATCTGGTGTCGAATTTGCCCTATATTGCACGTTTTACTTCGCGCATTCTACAGCTCACTACAAATTTACGACCCCATCACAAAGCAGCATCCATACCTCACGCTTCGAACATTTGATCTGCGTGAAAAAAACAAAAGCAAGGAATTAGGGGCGTACCATTCAGCATTTTACTCACCCTTCACGCCTATTTCTTGGAACGTTAAATTTTAATATTGCCAAACTTTTGCGTGAATACGTTTTGTAGTGGGTGAGTGATTGGAAATAATCACCCCGCGTCTTATCAAAATAAGCATGGTAACTTATGTTTGGCGGAAATTCAGAGGGGTGGAAAACCCCGACGCCAGCATGTTTCGCAGCCAATCGCTGTCCCCTTCTTGTACCCAACACCCTCGCCTTGTATTAGAGCGTTGTCATATGACTACGAATCTCCAGAAATACCCTTCCCTTCCTTCCTTTCGCCTTTCCTTCCCGGCTTCTTTTTTCGCAAGACCTTTTCGTCAATACCTCTCACTCAACCCTTATGCCTAGGGGTCCAGGAAAGTCACTTTATCGATATGGTGTTGCTGATTTGACCAATAAATTTATCAGTTACTTTCTTTTTATTTCCGTTTCAGATAAACCATCAACAGTGCTAGAATTTACAAAATAAAATGCCACAATCTAGTAACTATAAACAAACATCTGCCACATTACAACCAACATCAAGACAAGAAAAGCATGAAAGACCTCTAACAAGTTATTAGGAGGGTATAATTAAATTTTAAAATTCGAAAGATATTAGACTTGAGATTGGAATTCCTCCCAATAAACTGGTGAGAACTCGTTCCTCACATTCACGCGATCACGTCCTTCACATGATTACGGTCGGGACGAGAGAGGATGGATGATGAATGGAGAGACAGAAGGAGATGGAAGGAGAGAAGGAAGGGAGTCAGTCGCCCCTACTTCAGGCGCCGGCGCCCCGCAGGGCTTCCCTCTCTCTCCCGCGGAGGCGATGATTTTCCGGGCCTTCGCTCCCCGGAATCGCCGACGCCGCCACCACCTCTCTCGCACATCTCTCCTCACCACCCCGGATCGATCTCGGAACGGGGTGGTTTTAAAAAAAAACCTACCCTACTCACTCCTCCCGACAGATGCAGCGCAGCCAATGAAAAGGGCTTTTAGGAGTGGGAATGCGACGGAAATCGGGTGTCGGGAGAGGAGCAGGTAGAGGAGTGAGTGAGTGAGTGTGTATGTGGGTGAGAATGGGAGAAAGAGAGAGAGAGAGGAGAAAGCTCTCCTCTCGAGCTCTCTCCTCTGTTAGATCTCTCACCCGATCTCTTTCATTCCGCCTCTTCATCTTCCTTCCTGTTTTTTTCCTACTCTTGCTGCTTCCAAAAGCGCGGCGAGAAACGACGGCCGACTTCTCTTGTTCGCTCGTATGCTCTCGTTAAACTCGCTCCCTTCCCCCTTCCCCATTCTCGTAGTCGACTCCAGGTTCGCAATGCATTCTGATTACACGCGAAGGGCACTCTCGTTGTGTGCTCTACGTCACAACCGACGGAGGAGGGTGTGGGGAAGTGAAGGGGTTGCTCTCTGGCAAAGTTATGCATTCGGAGGAAGAGGGGAGGAGAGGAGAGATCAGATGAAGACTGATGTCTCTCGGAAGGCACACGAGTTTTAAAACACGACGAACGGGTCGGACACCTCTCTGCAATAAGCTGTTTTCATCCCTGGTAGCGCGGGCAGATGGTGTAAACTACGAGCCGAGTTGAGGGCAAATCCAACTCTGCAGTCAGTGTTGTCGCTCATCTTCCTCCACTCCCATTTTCATCCAACGTTCTCACGACAATTCCTCAACCTCGACTGGGATTCGAGCTCGGATCACTTGACATCTCTCCAAGTGTTTCACGACGCCACTTTCAGCACCTCATCCTTGAATACCAAGGACAGTCAAACCTACCTTAACGATAACCTCCAAATAGCGGATGCCTCTTAAAAACGGACACTTTTTGAATCCCCGGCAACAGAACATGGAGAATTATGTAACTATCACCTCCAAAATAGATGACTCTCGTAATAACGGACGCGGACAACAGAGAGATAAATTTTTACTTAAATTGCCTCCATTAATGAACACCCTCAACCAGGGCCGTATTTACCATATGGCGTACCCTGCGACCGCCGGGGGCCTCGCGAAAGAGAATATGTGAATATAATTGTAACCTGGTGTCTACTATTAGAGTTTGAATAGTGATATGTATTTGTACTCATTATATATTGCCTTAATATGCTAGGAAAAGTCTGTGTCAAGCTGTCAAGTTGCAAGACCAAAACTCAGAGGGCCACATTCTAGATTCCGCCGAGGGCCTCAGAGGTCATAAATACGTCCCTGCGCTCAACGATATATTCTGTAAATATTTCTCTTCCCCTGAGAAAAAAACCTCTATATCTTGAAGCAAATAAACCTAAGTAAAAGATCTAGATAAAAAAACTTAGTAATTAGGGAGTAATATGCCTATACATTATTGAGTCCGTGCTCCAGTCCGTTCCCTTTCCACTTAGAGCTTATTACTCTACAACTTATCTCTTTTCTAGTGGCAAGGTTTTTATTTCTTATTTTGTTTATAATGATACCAATAGTTGCTCTATGGATAAAAATGCATAATAGATTAATTCCATTATTGTTTTGTTTTAAGGATTTATTTTTCAAATATTAAGAAAATAAAACATATAAACGCGTATCAGGCTGAACTGTGTGGAAATACTTGAGGTCCATTTCAAATTGATAACACTTGTAACTTGCCATTATCAAGGTAACCTTGATAATGGCACCACGCGCTAAAACCGTAGTCACTTAAGTTGTTAAAATATATCGAGTGTGGGAAGTTACAAGTGCTTTCAATTTGAAATGGACATTAAGAAAATAAAAGTTAAAATGCAACGTATTAAATATCTTAATATTTAAATTCGTCAGAGTTGCCGCACAGAGAATCTTGTCCTAATTTTGGACCCCTCTAAATAGCGGGCACCTCTCAAAAGCGGACAATTTTTCCGGACCAAACATGTCAACTATTGGGAGGTTTGACTATAGTAAAAATAGGATTTAAGGTTCTTCAACTGCCAAAGATATATCGCATCGTTATGTGCGCCCTTATTACGATCCTTTGATATTCATTTCTTGGATAAAAATAAATATGACCGATATGGATATAAACCAGTTTTATTCTCTTAACGCAATGTTAGATAATTCAGCTTTCTTGATTGAGCATGTACTGATAAGAGTATATGCACAGTTAGTGATGTTGAAGAGTGGAATGTGCATTATGTCGAGAGTGGGGGCGAGTAGGCGTAGTGATTAGAGTACAGGCCTTACACCGGTTCAAATACCGGCAGTTTGAGATATATTTCATTGGCTAACCTGCCTCTACATGAGTGCCTTGTGGAGAGAATTCGAGTACAGTTCTCCGTCCGTCAAATAAGACGTTAAGCCGTAGTCCCCTTGGCGTCTTTATGTTAAGAGCAGTCTAATGCCGACACCGGGTTTCTCTCCACCCTTTCGTTCCCATCCTCGTGCATACCTTTCATCCTGGTCTGAAGCGCCTATTAGAGCGGATACACATTTAAAAGCACATATGAGTTATATCACACCGTCTAACATAAAATAAGAGTAAGCCTAATCCTGGTAATGGGGTTGGTGGGGTGTTTAAAGTACTTGCCCTTCACTTCAGCACTGGTCCATAGATATGCTGGCCAACAATTGCGTGCCTTGTGGAGAGCACTTCACGTGTAATAGTCCTTCTCTCGGTTGGGTTATTAAACAGTTACATCCTTGGAACCTTTCGTCAAGAGCACAGGCAAAAGCAAAGACAATGCAATGCCGGCAACGATGTACATAGTAACCGCTGGGTAGCCCACCTTCGCTTCGCACTCCTTTTAAAAAAATTATGAAATTAGATGTAAAATATTTTGGTACGAAATCATGTTTCGTAAAACAAATAAAATAACGTAAAAGAATGATGGTGAACATTTGAAATTTTACCGTACTCAAGAAAAAAGTAACACAGATATTGTCTAAATTTCTCTCCCCTTTTGCATTTCGTATTGTTTTTATAAACTGTGTGAAGATCTCTCGGGTTAAGCGTCAATTTAGTAGCTTTTATAAACTACTAAATTGACGCTTCCCCCAGCGAATCTCAAAATACGGGTTAATTTTTCGTTATTACTGCAAAAACATACCTCAAAATAGTTATCAAAAATTTTCTTTACTAACATTAAGAGTGAAACTAAATTATCTACATTCTTATATGCCTTGCTTGAACATAGCCTCGTCTGTTTTTGAGACATAAAACCTCAAACTCGAGTCTATATATACTTGTGACACTGACATTAGGCCTTCATCGCTGTCTGTCCTCTTCACCATCACGCTTCTCTTATGATATTCTCTCCAAAAAACGTAAACTCTTCGAGCTATTCACGACCATTTGATGAAAATCATTCAACTTTAAAACTGATGAGTGTATGATCGAGACTGCGTCTTTGGGGAACATCCCCGTGAAAGCTCTTGAGCCGATTCGTAGCAGCCGGAAACCTCTCGCGGGAACATGCTTTTAAACGCTCCAATTCCACTATAGCGGAAGAAAACTTCACCTGAGCGACCTGCGTTACCTTGGTTGCGTTTTACATGTAATCAATTGTTTTTGGTGAGATACATTCAAGTCTCTAGAGTATTAAATATCTTTTGATCGTCTTTATTACAGTAGATGTGATTTCACTTGAATCCGTCAAACGGCTATCAACACGGCTTAACAGCTAACAAGACTTATGATAACACAATGCATGAGAGAGGCGAAAGAAAATATTTATTTAGCTACGTCCAAACACCAAATCTTTTATTCGTTACTTTATTTTTTAAATAATACTCTAGGTTGAGTTTTTTAATCATCCAGAGTGGGTACTATACACATTGCTGTATTAGTGCTGGTGATTAGTTGCTATGGTATAGATGTTGGGTGCATCTTGTATATTTGAGAGTAAACAGTTCTTTATGCCTTTCAAAGAATTTTCAAAGAATTCTTTTGGCAGAGGAGAAAAGCCAAAGAGAGATCCGGTTCTTCTATTTTTTTCTTATTGCCATGGATCTTATGCCTACACTAAAGAGCAATTAAATTCGTAGATAAAGGATACTCCATCTTAATTTTTCATACTTAAAATGAAGTTTTCTTCATTTTAAGTATGGTATTCGCGCCACTAATTTGTTTATCCAATGACCACCAGAGAGAAATGCGTGGTTTTCTATTAAACCGACGTCTGTCGGAAGTTTTTTTTTTGCTTGTGCCATATAATTTTTTCATCGTGAGCGATAGAGAGAGCGCGCTCTCTCGCGTTTCCACAGCAACCCATCCGAGTACACCGAAGCAGAGAGAAAGATTTTGGGGTAATTAACGCATTGCTCGAGGCCAGGAATTGATTTTAAACAGTCCACTATTTTTTGTGACCGGCGATTAACAATATCTCTTTTTTTCGGCCAATTGAGGGTGGAAAAAAGAGAAAAGCTAAAAATGCATTTGGTCCGTCATGAGTAACTGTAGCATTATTTTCAATGAAAATATGGGAATGTACATGTTATGAAGCTCCTTCCCTTCCATCATTTGGTGAGGATAACAATTGAAGCATGCTTTGTGTGCCCAGCCGCAACGTGACATTATTTCAGAGATTGCCGAATATTTTAATAGGTTTTTACTTTGTACTCATTGTCTATTTTTCCAACTTTTTGTCCTAGTCAACAATTGCATCGCTAGAATGTTTCAGAATTTATATATTTTCTTTTATGCCTCACTTATCATTAACCATATCCTTATGTATAAATTAACACAACTAAATCAAGGTCTATTAAAATATTTCTTAGAGTTGCCAAAGAAAATGCCTTTTGATTGGCTTCATTCCCGATATTCTTTATGAATCCTCTTTCTTACGCTATCGTCTAACCTGGCAGTACGGAGACGCTTCCTCACCATTACGTCAATTTTTGTGGAATATCCCTTCCCCATTTATCCTGACGATCCTGACCAATCGATGTCGTATACATTTAAGCATGCTAACACTCATTCGGATGTGTGGATATATTTTCTTTCCCTCACACCCGCGTGTGTTTCGTCTGACGTCTCGCGTTCGGTGAGGATCGGAAAGAATGCGGACGAACCGCGGGAAGAATGCCGTTGAACACTCGCTCTCCTTCCGCAGCACCGTTCCCTCTCCCCCGCAACCACCCCATCACATCCTCCCCCTCCCCAGAACGAAGTCGCGCGACGGAACAAAGGTGAACCGGAGTAACCTTCACGCCCTAAAGAAGCCGAGACTCGCCGACGCGACGCGCGGGTGAAGTCTGGTGCAGGCCTCCTTCGCGTAAGTACTCGACTATAATCGTGTCTCGACAATGACGGAATGAGGAGTCACTGTCGCGGACAAATCGGAGGCCGTCCATATATTACGTAACGTCTAAGGGCGGGGAAGAAGGGTCCATCCGAGTGTAACGATGCATTATCGACTTGGAGAGGGGGAGTAGGGTGGTTATCCTTCTACTATGTTTGCTTAAAGATGCATTATAAAAATCTTGTTTATTCATAATTCATCAGAAAATTCATTATTTGGAGCACTATTCTTTCATTTTTAAAAAAAGAAAAAACTTAGTTCTTTTCCACAAATGTATTTAAACACATTACCAGTTTCGGCCTTCTCGGGCCATTCTCAAGATTACAGTGTGAAAAAATCCATGAATAACACAGCTTATATATGTGGAGAGGTCAGTTAAAAAATCCTTAATTAAAAATTAAAAGGTCACTATTCTTTATGAATGTGAGGCATGGACGGTAACAGCAGCAGAGATGTCAAGGCTGCAAGCATTCGAAATGTGGTGATGCAGAAGAATGTGAAAGAATGAAAAGGAACGACCGAGTGACTGACGAATGAGAGCTAAGAAGAGGGGGGAAAAGAGAAGTTTTCTGAAAATCTTTAAGTGGAAGGCGGGACAGTTTAATTGGCCATATCTTCCGACATGATGTAGTAAATACCCAACCTGCCGCGTGAACGGCGGTGAAATTCGCATTAATTGCCATGTGAAATAATTCACCTGGACCGGGAATCGCACCTCGGACCTTTGAATTGCCGGGCCACTGCGCAGACCACTACTCTACCCAGGAATCTTAATTAACATGGCAATTTTACCGAGGTTCAAGGTACCAGATTTTGAGCCCTCGCGGTCCATCAAAGCCCTTAGATCCTTAAATTTGTTATAAAGTAAGCACCTTACTGTTAATGATTTGCCCTTCAAATCCCTTTCTCCCTTGCGTTGCCATCCTTGATGGACATGAACATTTTAAATCTTCTTTATAATTTGCCTCATGAGGTAGATTTTTTGCTCCGATCGATCGATCGAAATTGTTTCACCAGTAAATTTAATTTTAAGACGAGAAATATATGCTCTTCCTTTAACAAAGGCATTCCTACAGATTTCCTCCCCGATATATATGTATCTACATTCCTGAGGGTTTCAGATTCCAATTCTATTTTGGGGGCGCCTAAGCGCACCTTCTTGCTTTTCATTGAACTTCGTGTTCTTCCCAGGAATGCACCAGGAAAAATTACAGCAGTCACTCGAGTATCTTGAAAAGTAAAAAATGATATAATACGTGGGCGGCGTGGATAAAAGATTCGCCGATTGAACGGAGTCTTTCAGGGAGTAGAGCATTTTCGAACCTTGAAGCTTCTTTGAACTTTCCAACCCTGATCCGCATTGTGCAATTTTCTTTACACCTGGGCTTCCTGAGAGACCGCAGTGGGCGGAAATAGCCAATCTACGCTCTCGGAAGTGTGAATATCGCACTCGGTTGGGCTTATTTCATGGGGATAGGACCTCGAACGCGCCAACACGAATGGAAGGATAGCTATAGGGAGGGGGAGGATAGGGCGGGGAAGGATAGGGCGGGGGAGGATAGGGTGGGTGGGAAGGACTTGATTGTCGCAAGGTCGAGCGATTGGTTTTGATTCGCGGGTCCATACAAGAGTCAGCGATTGAAAAATCCTCATTTATGTAATAGGTATATAAACCCTGGGTCGAATTTCTAGTAATAGAGGGACTGGATAACAAATTCAAGGATCGCAAACTTGCCGCGAAAACCTAAACGGAGTTAACTGCTGTAAATGCACAATAGCAGTATGCACACAGAGAAAAAGTATTTGGCTTGGCCTGAACTCGAACCCGAAACCCCCTGATTTGCGGCCAGGTGCATTAACCACTTAATATAAAAAAGGTTTTAGTATGTTAAGATCCTTAAATTTGTTATGTTAATGATTTACCCTCGTGGATGGTGGCGCTGTGCACACGATTCCGGCTGCTTTGAGACGTAGTACGGTTGTCCAGCGACACCTAGTACCTTCACGCCTCCATAAATCCAGAGGGGAAAGAGGATTATAAACTAGAATACAGTACTACGCAACAAAATTGGCCATAGCGGGAAACATTGCATTGAATATCATGCCGATCGATGGGTAGCTTTCCATTTAAACCAGAAAAAGTCACAAGATGGTGTAGTCTCAGAATTTGAAGCGCAAGATAGGCATTTGGAGTGGACGAACCTGGAAGAGACATAACGAACAAGAAGGCGGTGAGAAAGTCACTGCTCATGGGAGAAAGAATGAATTACTGCATCCTAAATTCATGAAGGCAGCCCGGATAGTCTATGAAATCCATCCACCTGGAGTCAAAATAATATATCACCACATATAGTGTAAAATCCGTAGTAAATATGCAAAATAATAACGATGAGTAGAAAATGTCAATATTTCTATTAATTTACAATTTTTCAATATAAATAATAATTTGCTGACCACCGATTCATCCCAGCATAAAAAAGTAATCCCATGAAGAAGCATACTCACTGACACTTGAAATAAATTTTAAAAATGGGTAAACAGAGTAAGGAAAATGAGTTTCACAAATAAATTAAATAGGCTTTTTCGGACTTCTCTTCCTTCGAGTGAACCTACATTTTGAAGTATGAATTTAGATATAGGCTCCAAAGACTGTCCATCATGCACGAAAACACAACTACAGGCTCGACGATAACACTACAGTGTGAAAAGTGTCCGACAAGATGTAGTGGAAGGCTGTAATACTCAATTAGAGGAGAATCGCACTTTCCATAATAAATAAAATTTCCCCCGTTTTTAACAGAAATTATACAGAACAAAATTCGTAAATAGGTGCCAATGAGCTCCTTATTTAGAGAAAATCTTATCAAAATTATTCACAGTATACCCTCTGATGTACCTATCACAACAGCAACTGGTCATAAGGGAAAAATTAAAGAAAACTATGATTAGAGCCATTGAACACCCAAATTTTAAACGAAAATGAGGAACACATTTCACAAATGAATATTCAACTTTATTAATAATTCGCAGTATCTCGCATGAACATTATTACAACCATTTTAACATTGTTATCATACCCTTAATTCTAAATAGGTATATGTGATTTCAATGTTCAGTTAATATTACCAAGCTGTTTTTCAATTTAAATGATCTAAATGAAACTAAAAATAAAACTAAAAAATACCTTTCATAGGTCTCTTATCATATGCGGCATTAAAGGCTATCTCTTGGGACACTTTCAACCCATATTTTTATAATACTCATACCTTGAGCCGTTTGTTAAACAATTCTAAGGATTTTATTGAGCCAATTTTAAGAAGGTGAGTATATCAACTTGCTTGTAATAACTGAAAAGGATTTTATATCGGCCAAACCGGACGCAATTTTAAAACTAGGGGTAAAGACGGAGGGGTAAAGGGGAACGTGCCTCAAAAACAAAGACGATTCGTCGGCATTCGCACGGCACCTTCTTGAATTGGGCCACCAAAGTGACTTCCAATTTAATATGCAGAAAAAATGGACGAAAATTGGACGCCTTTGATCGGCCTGGCGAGGAACTCCCAACTGCCTTGTCAACGACGTCACTTTACTTAACCAGTCTCCGTTACTGCTCGTCGCCTTACCTACCCGCAACCCCCTCTCCCCACCCTCCTCCCTCCCTCCACCATGACCATATATACTGGGATTGATTTCATTATTGTTACCTGAAGATGGCGTAACTGCCGAAACCGGTCGATGTGAAATAATATTCTGTGGAAGTGACTAAGAGTACTCATTAATAGAGAACATGACAACCTCCCACCATATCAATGCTTCGAACATTGATTTTATTAAATGATCCATACTATGTAACGTAATTGCATTTTAATAATTGTATGGGGATTGGTGTGGCGGCTAGAGTACTGGCCTCCCATCCCGAGGGCCCGAGTTCGATTCCCGGCAGTGGCGGATTTTTCAGTGGAAAACCGGTCCCCACTTGAGTGCCTAGTGGAGGGCATTTCAAGTTCAGTACTCCGTCCGTCGGATGAGACGTTAAGCCGTGGTCCTCTTCGCGCTTTTCGTTAAGAGTAGGCTAATGCCGACGCCGGGTTTCTCTCCACCCTTCCTCCGTTCCCTGAAAACTCCTACCATTACCCAATTATCCACCTACCCTCTATGGCGCAAATGACCTCAGCTGTCGGTCGCCTCCCCTAAATAACCAACCAATACTTGTATTGATTTATAATATTCTCTTGCCAGATGACACGCAACTGCCTGCATTTTATGCATCTTTGAGTCCTGGACAGGGGGAGGGATGGACGACGGCTGTTGATCCCGTTAGATAAATAAAACAAATACCAAATGTCCATCGGTGACACAATATTTTATTCGTGCTCGATTCAACCTTTCCCTTAGTTCACTGCAGCGACTGCTGGCACTACACTCAGGCTCGTGAGTGAGCATGGGAGATAAGGGCTGAGTTTGCAGCCGGTGATCGAATCCCACCTGCCCTCCACCGAATCTCCGTTGTTTACGTCTCTTCCCTCGAAACTTCCACCCCCATCCCCTCCCCCGTAATGTGTTCATTCTGGCGGAATCAGCCCTTCATTCACCGCGGGGAGCTAACGAGGAGGGAATCGTCGGTATTCCGCCACCGGTGAATGCGAGTTGATTACCTCAGTGGATTATGAGGAGCCAGGGGAGATAAAGAGATTGTTTACCTTCGCCCACTCTCTAACCACCTCCTCTCTCTCTCTCTCCTCCCCCGCGAGTAAGGGAGGAGAGAGACCAAATGAACGAATAGATAGCATTTATCCCTCTCTCGCCACCAAAGCAAAAACGAGAGATGCAGTCAATAACCTCTCCTTGTAGTACCTACTGCCTAGTCGCTTGTCAGCGGAACGGTAAAACGTGCTAAATACCATTGGACGGAGTGTTGTGTTATGGCTTCGAGCGGCCATATTTTTCATAACTGCGGGGTGTAAAATGACCGAATGGATCACTAAACGCATTTTATTACCTGCCGGCCGAATTTGGACGGCCACATGAACCGGAAAGCGAGTCCTCGGTCATTACGAAAGCGGAATTGGGAACTGCATCATATGTCGACGAGGAATCCCGGTCCTAATTGGCGATTAGTTTGAAGAGCTCGGCTGCGAAATCATTAATCCACACTCATAAGAACACCATTAGAGATATGGAACTGTTAGTGGCATAAGCTAATATCCTTCGACCAATAACCTCAATAAAAACAAAAAAATATATGAGAAGAGAGGAGATTATTGATTCTGAAGTATTCCAGTCAAAGTAATAATTCATATAATTATTGGTATTACCGACATGTTGGTTTTGAAAATTAATAACTTTACCATTTTAATTTAACTACTTCTCAATAGTTTCCTTTTTAAGTGTATGTTTATAATTATACATATTTATAACTAATAATAACTTCTTTACATTTATAGATCGTTTAAGAACAAATATTTTCTTAACATGTTCAATTGCTTGGATATCTCACTTTCATTAAATCAATTAATATCGATCGCATATTTAAGTTCAACTTTCAGCACATTAGTTAAATGACGTATCTTTCATATAAGTCTATTAATGTAACATTAATTAATTAATTAATTAATGCGGGAAAGAGAGACACCACGTTCAATCAAGATATTTTCTCACATTTCTCGTCATTTAGAAGTAGGAGCATGCAAAGAGAAAAAGACATACTTAGTCTTACTTCACCTGCAAAGGTTTTTGGTTCCCCCACACTCAATGATGAATAAATAAATATGCCTTAATTCACGCAAATTATAAAGAAGTATACAAATATCTATGACTATACCTTAATTACGTCCTGAATACCTTCTATATTTACTTATATATTACCCACGCAACGGAAACCGATGTTCCCCACTTGAAGACCAAATAACACAGTGAACAAATATGAAAACTTGTTGCTTTCTCTATTGTTAGAATGTTCCACATATCTTGCCATAAACTGTCAATTTTATACCTTTAACCTTCTGTAAATACCGGAAGAAAGCACATGCCTTACAATGACAAAGTGTTACCCATCTTCGAGACAGATATTACAAATGATATGTATGTACTTTAACGAAAAGGTCACCTTAAGGGAGAACCTAGTGGAGAGAACTGTCAAATTAATCTTAAGATTGATGACTAGTAACAGTGATGGTGATCCTCGAGTGTATAGGGTATAATGAGAATAAAGGAGAATGAATGAAAGTAGAGTGTAATCTATTACAATTTTCATTGCATCACAGGCAATATGTTTATAAAAGATTTAAAAGGGAAAATTTTCACATTACGATTTAATTAAGACCGAGATGATTTATTGGAGTAACAAGACTATCTTCCTATGATACATACATTTTATCTGGATGAATGACTGAAGAAGTTAAGGAACGTTTAGTTAGCGATTGACAGTCCACCAAATCTACGCTCATACTTTACATAGATAATGTTTAGTTCTTGGTGAGTTTAATAAACCGCATGGTTCTTCACAACAAAGTGACGAATGATCCCTCCCGTCCGACTAAAATATCTTGCACTAGGATAAATTTTGCGGTCCTTCAAAGCCCACTTATCTGGGCGGTCGTTATTTATCGAAGAAATGCGGTAAGGTACGAGTATAAAAATTATTTCCGCTGGTCCTACCCGCACCGGCCATAAACACATCAGTGACGAAAATCCCTCAGAAGATACGCAATATGCATTAACCCTAAATAACGTTTGCACTCTGAGGTACGTCCGGGAAGGACTTCTTCCCATCCCGTCATTAGGAAGCAATACATCTTCCTGCCGGCGCCGGTCTAAGAGGATTCATTCGACCCTCTCCGGATCCCATGGTAACCAATATATCACCGGATTCAAAAAATCTCATCCCCACTTTTCTCTCTCACTTTCCTACCCTCGTCCTCTTCAACGCTCAATTCCCACCCTCCACCCCCATTTTACGACTACTTTCTCAGTGAAACGGAAGGGGATGAAGAAGAAACCTTCCTTACCATCTCCTCCTGCAATATCTCGGGCTCTACGTCGTTGTCTCCGACTCCTATTCCAAAACCACTCCATTCCCGATTTCCAGGGATATTTACTTGCTCTCCCCGCGGTTTTGGGAACAAATATCCTGTCGCCATGAAAAGAAATGAGACGATTCGCGGTATGCCAACTTCTTCTTCGCTTTATTGCCCCGTCCATTTACTCCTGAATAACCTTGCCTTTCATTGCATCCTACTGAGATGGTGGAAGGACGCAGCAGCCAGGGCACATTTAAACATAAGGGAGAGGAAGGATCAGCCACAATGGATTTTTCGCCCGAAACAAATGTAGTACACCCAAATTCGTAGGGACAAAAATTAGGCATGATCTATTAGTTGGTGAAAGCAACTACAATCCATATGTCTATAAGTAGGATTTAGAGGGAAAAGGTTTCGAAGAAAGTTAAATTCAACAAAGAAATAACAATATAATTCCCATGTGGCTGCCATTTTTCGACGTCCACATTAATATTTGCTTTCTCCATTTTGCCGAGGTGTTGTAAAAACTACGATCACTCCATTCACTACGGTTTCATGCTTGCAATTATCCATGAAGTTTTAACATTTTTAGCTTATAAATTTCAAGATGACGTCGCGGAAGGATGTAAACGATATGCTTCTCAAGCTCGTGGCATTGAGAAATGACTATCACTTCCGACTAAATTGAAGCCTCATGATTACCGACACTCCTTCCAAATAAATTCCTCCCTTCAGAGGGTGTATTAGGATGTCTAATGGTATTTTTTTCTCAATATATATGCAGCGTAGAGGAATGAAAAGATTTTAATCGTCCAATGCCATTTGGGTGAAAAAATACGCTTCCCAGGGACCGGAATGCTCTACGGATACCAAGCTGGGAGCCAAAATGCCAGGAACGTCCCTGTTTTAAGGAGTCACGGCGTCCATATTCAAGATAATGATCCTTTCTTTAGAGATCGTTGCGTAATTTCCATACGGCACCCTTCTGATTGAGTTCATGCCGTATACAGGGATTTCCCCCCTGCTACAAGCTGCATTGCCGAAGGACATGTTTATAATAACTAAAAGCAACTTCCTAAACTATTCAGATGGTAGCTTTTCAAAAAAGTAAAAATTAGTATGCATCTCATAGCTGGTGGAAAAGTTCTATCAGATGCGATAGCTCTGACCTTTGGAAAAAAATAGAAGGAAACAGTAGAAACAAAGTAATTATGACGAGTCCATTAAGAGATGTGCGAGAATTCATGACTGCAGAGAGCAGGAGACTTGTTTCAAACATTACGTATTATACATTAAAAATACTTCACAGTCGGCTGCCAACGTGCAAGTCTTAAAAGTTGCCGGCCACATCTGAAGATGGGTGTTTCATAACCATGGGAACTACCTTTATAACAAATACCTATTACAATTATACAAATTTATACATTTGTTAAGAATATGCATAGCGTCAAGTGCGACGGTGCAATCCAATATTTACATTTGAGAACTTTTAAAACTTAATTGTATCAATTCTAAAGAAATGGGTAAGATAGTGAAATGAGTGGTCTCATCTCTCCTTAGCCCTCGAGACGATGCTTAACTTGGCAATAATCAGCGTGCAAAAAGAGATATACGTTACATTTACGTCATATATTGGAATATGGTCGCTGATACCAAAGCGAATCCAAGTTTTCACTGAGTACTTTATGATAAACAAATCAAGTTCAAAAGCAGTTATAAATTTTTTGCTATGCTTCTATGAAAAATAACAACTCATGATTCGATACATGAAAGCTATTGGTCACTGTCCGGATGGCAAGTAAATGACTGTTTTGAACAAATTTTTGAACCCCGCTTAGCTTTATCTCTTACTCGTCTTTTCTTCAGTGAAAATTCAGCCAAAAAGACGATTGTTTTCCATTAGACACTACGGTTTTAATCATAAATAATATAATTTAATACTATTGCATTGGAATGTAAAAGGAAGGCATGTTATTTTCACGTAGGAGATATTCTACTGTGGATTAAGATTGTTAATATTTTTTTCAAATTTCTTGCTATGATCAGTCACGAAGTCATTGCATTTTTAAAGTTTAAGAACGAAGGAAACTTATTTTTTGGGAAAAGTTCTAGCGGACCCCATATTCAATCGTCTGCTCATCCTTCTCCTGCTGACTATGCCCAGTGCCAGGCTTGGTAGAAACGTATGGAAAAGATTATTGAATTGATTTCATTTCCATTCAATTTTATCACCTGGTGGCGAAAATTTGGAATTTGACTTTGGGCGAAGCCATTCATCACGATGCGCTGGTTGGAGCACTGTGTATTTAAATGAGGCGTGAGGCAGACAATTCATTCACACTCCCTGCCACGCAGAGTCGAGTTTCGGTCTCACAACGAGGAGCACGTGACTTCAAAAGAAGAAGCCTTACTGCGCTCGTTTCCAAATCCTGGCAGTTCGCATTCCTTGTTTTGCATTGGAAATGAACGGACGTGGACAGGGCGGAAATGGCCCGGGGCACAGTCCTGCGGCAGGCCTTTTTTTGGTTGGAGAAACCAGTGTCGACACGGCAATCCATATCAAATGTGCCGCATAATCTGGATTGAAAGATATTACCGGTCCTCCGTGCTCTTCAGCCGCGGCTTCACACTGAGAGTCAGTGTGCGGCAACTATTTACATGAATTTGATTCGGAGAAGGGCTCCCATGAAATCCAAATCAAAATGACGACCCCCCCCGAAAACTTGCTTAGCAATCAGATGGATCTTTGAATCAGTTTTAGACCAGCGCCCACCCGTACGACCTCGCGAATTTCCGTTGTAAATCAAATCAGCTGTATTGCATTAGCTTAACCTTGAGAAGACATCGGAGCTAGGGAGAAATGGGCATAGATGTTTTTACAGAGCTATTATAGCATGGTCCTCCTCAGAAAATTGTGGCTAAAAATATTGGCTGGTATTGTTGCGTCAATCACAAATTATGTTGCATGCTTTAGTTTATTCTGACATTGCACGCTATGCCTATGACTAAATCCGCGGGTTTAGTGTGGCGATTTCAGTTCTGACAACCGATTCCGAGGGCTCGGGATCGAATCCTGGCAGTGGCAGAGATTTTTCATTGCTTTTATGGTCTTTACCCGAGTGCCCCGAGTGTTACGTGGAGAGCGCATACGTTCAGTTCATTACTCCGTCTGTCGGATTGGACGTTAAAAAGTGGACCCCATGATAAGAGCAAGCTAATACCGACGCCGGGGTTCTCACCACTCATCCTACTTTCCGTGAAAAATCCTACTTGTACCCGAATACCCACCCATCCTAAATGGCGCATATTACCTTAGCTTTTGGTCATCTCCTTCTAATAATTGCTGCTACTAATACTAAAGCGTGACGCGGATTTAATCACGAGTTTGATTACTAGGCATATGTTACAAGTTTGAATAAAATATTGCGATATTAATTCTCAACTGAAATAGTTTATATTGTGTTAATGTGTGTATTTGAAGCCATTTGAGCGAATTGCTTTACATCTCATAGGATGTGAAATTCTCTGTCAATTTTGGAAATTTCAATAAAGTTTTAACGATATTTCTCATTCACGTGACTTTTGACAAAATCATCGGAGTGGGTGAAGATTAACTTATAGGAGTTTCCGAAATAAACTAAAGCGAGGAATATTTTACGTCTCTTAGAAAGAAATGTTTTGGAAATTGCATTAAAGTTTCAAAATTAATATATAAATAGATCGTTTCATCGGATAGGTATGACTGTTAGTCATGTATACCTATTATATCTGTTATCTTGAGGAAATGTGAAATTTAAGAAAAGCTATCGACAGCTCGGAATGTTATTTACAATTAATGAAGAAAAAATATGCCATAGGTAACTTAACCCAGGGTTCACATGTATTCCTATGAACGTTTTCTCCCTCAAATTTCCTCCTCGAACTCTAATATTTCTTATTTTCCTTCCTCGTCAATCGATGAATAATACTTTATCGGACTACTGCATGGAGCGGATAGTCTTGCTAGTCGGTTGAATAAGAAACCGCACGCATTTGGAAACAATCTTGGAATTTGGAACAATAAATCTTAGTCTTGAATAAATCTATGGAGCCATGAAAATATCACCGCAAACCCGGGTTTTGTAATGTAGAGTTAAGTATTTTCATCCCATGACTACCGTCACAGAGACAACGATCAGGCCCTGTAACTGACTGCCTGCTATGCTTCATTAAGACTGACGTTTCAGTAACCTTGGCATTGAGAATATGTACTCACGCACTGTCGGTTAACATTAAACAGGATCTATAAATATTACTAAGGTTTTCAGACTTGACTTTGTGGAATTTATTCATAACGGGGAGAATGAATAAACTTACTTAATTCTACTATTGAATTTTAATCGTACGACCCGGATTTCAGCTGATGATGGTACTATGTATTGAAAATCAGGATGTACGATTAAAATTCAATAGTGGAACCAAGTTTACTGGTACAGACTTTATAAAACTGGGCTTAAGGAGTGGACATGATCAATGCATGATTATATTTTAAATTCACCCTAGGGGCGAACAACAGAAACTGTTATCCGATACACAAATGAGAGCGTAAGCGAGAGAGTTGAGCTTTCAAGAGTACCTGTCTGCGGCCTCCCCTAGGGTCACGCACGCGCTGAGCTGAGTGGTGGTGACGATGGAAGCTCCGACGGACGAATCGACGGGCAGTCGGCCTTCCTTCGACCTACTCCGGCGCCGCGACGGGCGACGACGCTGCTTCACGCCCCCTCCGGGCCCTCTCGGGGCCCTCCTGCCGGAAATCCAGCAACTCCTGTAGGCGGCGGTGACCTCCTCGGTCGCCCCCGCCACCCCCAAGAGGGCGAGGGTCACCCATATCTGGCCACGCCGAGACGCGCGGAATGGGGGGGGGGCGTGTCCAACTTTCCTATGGAGGGGAGAAGTGAGGGCGCGGCGACACCCTGAGGGGAGGATGTGTTGAAGGCCTTGAAGGGGTTTCGGGTGACGGGTGAAGACAGGGATGCGGTCGAGAGAAGTCTTGGCGCGCGCCCTCCTCTCTCTCTCCCTCTTCCTACCCGCGGTACGAGACGTGTTGCGGTCCCCGCAGCCTCCCGACCGGCAAGTGGGAGAATGTGGAGGCGTGGAGAAGGATGGGTGGAGGAAGGAGATGATCCCTCCTCACTTGGCCCGCCCCACCGCCGCTCTCTCTTCCCTCTCGGGGAGCAGGGAAGGGGTGTTCCGACCAGCTCGGGGCGCCACCTGTGGAAGGAGGGGGAAACTATTTAGAAGGGACGCGGAGAGAGAGAGGGAAAAAATATATAAATAAAAAAAATGTAAGAAGCGCTGAAGGACGAGGATGGAGGCCGTCTCTCCTTAAGGGGATAATGTTGACGGGAAGAATTGGGAAGGCACTCAGGGAGGAGAGGAGAGAGCACCTCCAGAGAGAAGGGAGTCCACAAGACCGGGTTAGTGTGTATATCCAAGGGAAAGGGGGTGTATACGCATGGGGACGGGGGAGAGGGTAGGCTGAGCTAACTTAACTCCGTGAAGGGCGAAAGGGAACAGGACCAAGGACAGTGAAGCCCCCTCACCACCCTGATAGTCCAGGGTTTTACGCGCAAAGAGATAGCCAACGCCGCAGGGAGCATTAAACGGATGAGGAGAAGAGGAAAAATGTTGCTCCGCTGCGGGATCCGAGGAGGATCCCCGGAATAAACCTTTAAAGACTCGACGAATGCTACGCCAAAGAAACTTAACTAGACTTAGAGTAAGCTTGTGTTACGAAAATCAAGCGCGTCAACCATGTTAAAGAGTGACGTTTCTTAAGACTACGAGAATCAAGAGGGAGCTTCGCAGTCATCATACTCCGTGCAGCATGCCTCCAACTTTTGATGCGGATTGTTGGAATGGAGAATCTTTTTCATTTTTCTTCGCGTTATATACTTATTTACGACAACGTTCTGCTTTTTTACCTCAACTATTTGGCCGTAACATAGGTACATATATTGCAGATTTGAAACAAAATAAGCATGGAAAGTCTTAATAGAATTAAAAAAAAAAGACATCTTACTGCCTGGCGACTCAGCAACGACTCGTAGTTTTCACTGTGGAAATAAAATGTTTACTTTACCACGATGAATAATTCTTCAGCCTCGCAGACTCTTCTGGAAGTGAGTATATATTCTGGGATTCGAGGCAATCCTTCGTGTGCAGTCATTTAGAAGTAGATAACAAGCAGCTTCAGCATAGAACTCTCCGCGAACACGATGCGAAAACTCGTTACTTTGAAGTGTTGCTTTGGACGGCCCACCTAGCAGATGAATTCCATTTCATCGACCTTACTTGATTGCTGTGGGGAGTACTTCAAGTGCACAACTCTATCATTCCGATGGGATCTTAAACCGCGGACAACTTGGCGCCTTTTGTTAAGACTAAGCTAATGCCGACGCCAGGTTCCATCCAATCTTCATCCATTCCCTAAAAAATGCTTTCCTCTTCCCAAATGCAGAACCATTATAAATGGCGCAAATGGCTTCAGCTGTAGATCACCTCCCTCGATAACTACTACTACAATTTATTCCATAAATTCATACTTAGGCAGAGGTTTGCCGCCGAGCACTTAAGGGGCGGTACTCAAGGAAAAGCTTAAGGATAGCATTAAAAGATGTAGTTCGCATAAAACAGTCAGTAGTCCATCACAGTTTATTTTATCCCTATTGGTAAAGCCATGACTTCAGACGTCAGAGATTTGATCGTTGTGTAATACATTGAGAGCTTCATTATCACGCGTGCATATTTTCCGAGTATGACAGCATCTTGAAGTGTAAATACATCTTATTTCTATCAATCCCTAGACTATCTCCGTTTTAGAGATCATTTTTCATCATTCATCATTTTTATACTAGTCACCAACTTTCAAATATAAACATGGTATGGGACTTTTGCCAATACTTTTCAGTTGCTGCTATTTTTATGTGGTAGGTAACTTACACGAGAGGTACATGTTACACGAGGTTACCTTGTGTAACATTCTGACTTTGAGTTAATTATCACTACTTTCCAAAGGCACAACTTCCTTACTTTCCCTAATGTTAATACCTTACAAGGACAATAAAAATCTCCCAATTTCGTTATCACTCTGTACATTTTAAACAGTAACTTTTTGTTCACCTCACAACCATTGGGAGCTGAATGGATTTAACTGTGATCAAGTATATTTTTCATTCAACATCACCAAAACCTAAAACATAATTAAATGAATATTCAATCTGTTGAAACGATTAAATGTACGTAATTCAGAAGAAATTACTGAAATTACTCATAAACGAATCTTACGAATTGTCTACGCGTAGAAAGAGAGATGTATATGAAGAATTTTAAATCACACTAGAAAATCAGGCCAGGGGAGGTGGGGATGGAAATATAAGTTTAGGTATGTCCTCATTGCGGTTGGTTAATAATTCAAGGGAATATTTCCTGGTTGCGGATTATCATCATAAGTGCTTGTGTGGTAACCAACAGTGGAGGGTTTGCTGAAAATCCATACCTGCTAGTCCCCATCCATATAGGGTGTTTCTTTCATTCGTTCCTTCCTCCATAAACGTTTTTTTTTCTACATTTAAGCCCTCGTTAAATATTCATGAAATTTTCCCTCCATAATGCAATTGATTCGGATGTTTCTGGAGAAAAAGACAGGTCAACGAGAGGCAGATGAAGTAAGGGCCTTCGAACCGGGACCGTAGGTTAGTCCTTAGAGCAGCGCGCGGCGGAGCCTAAACTCACGGAATTCTAAGCCATGGTACGGATGGAGGCTTCCAGACCCAAAAACGCGGACGTGGAAGCAGTTTAAGTGATTTGTGCGCCGACAGCTAAAGCTATTAGCGCCCTTGGGACCACCACAGTGAATGAGGGCCCTAACTCCTGATTACAAATTCCGAAGCCGCGCCTAGGGGAGCACAGAGTTCGACGTCCGAATTACATTAAGTTATACGACCCCTGAAACAAGATATACAGAATGTTCCCCGCCGATTCAATGAGGTGGTGAGCCGCTGAAGAATGTGAATCCCAAACTGATTTTTTTTCCTTTTTTGTGCAAATGGTCAAGTTTTAACATGGTGGACTAGCAATTATTTTGAAGGCATCCAACACTACTGTAATTTGTTATGTTTTATGGGTTTCATTGGAATGGGTTTTAAGAATACAGTGATTACGAAAAATCATATGGAAATTCAATTTTAAACATGAGAGCCAACATTTAAATAAGTGCATACTGTGAAATTTACAATTCAACAAATTCAATGAACAACAAATTTGCATAGGATTACATAATCTCCCATTCTACACCGAATGTATCACCTATCCTATATTTAATAACTGGGAAATATTTTAAGCAGGGTACTGATTTAAAATGAGTTACTTTTAGCACTCAAGATCAATTGATCCATGTCATTGATCAATTCATCCCACATTGACAGATATTTAATACGTTGCTGATTAGTTGAAATATATGATCCATGACAGTATGAATAATTCTTGTAGTTACATCATTAACTTGATTCATTATGTATCAACTACTCCGAACCATATGTTACATCCACAGAGTACTAATATGAGGTGCGGAAGGCAATCCTAAACAAACATGTGGTGGCTACACTGCGAACAGCAAAAACGTATGTGGCTAAGGGATACTCTAGATCCATATTTATGCATTTATGAGTAAAGCAGCCTTGTGTGTGAATGTATCATTTTCGTTGATAATTGCGCGCGAAGCTTGATCGATTCGATTCATCTTAAAAAGAAAAGACAGTGACTCTAAGAATCCACGAGATACGTATCTAGTGGTATCTAGGCACTGCATTTTCTTTTCTAAGTATGTCTCCACCTTGTCTAAATGCGATAATTAATTATCTGTATAGATTCCAAGCATTATTTCGCCAGAGACATTACACGCCATTATTCAATATTAACAAAGAGTTTTTTCCAGCTTATTGCCATCATCCCGGCTGGTTGCGGATGGGTATTATTCTACACAATATTACATTTTAGAGACTCCATATGAGGGTAATTGTGGTAAGTGAAGACCTTGAAATTAAAAGTTTGTATTTCCTTTCCTGCTTCAAGTTTTCAGATGATCATGCAAAATATTTTGGGGCAAATGTGACTTCGGCTATTACATCTACATCTACGCAATACTCAGCAAACCACCACGAGGGTGTGTGGCAGGGAAAACTCACGCCTTTAAAAATACGGAAAAGACTTCAGTGCAGGTTTTTAACGAGCTCCCTTGATTAAAATGGCATGAGATTTGTACCTATCAATGATAAGTAAGTTTAGTTTTGGATAAACAGTCCCAATGAAACTTAAAAAAAGGATACTGAAAAGGTTTTTCAAAAGAGCTTTCTCCATCCTGCTGTTGTCAGAAGCAGTTTGCATAGTGTTCCGAAAAACAGTTCCTTTAGGGAACATCCATGTATTCCAAGTAGTTTCCCCTTAAAAATACTACTGCAGGTGCTTTTTTCCCAGCAACATAACACGTAAAACAAGACACATTTTGCTATCCTGGATCGCTAGTCTCTTTTGCTAGATTTACGCCAACAGCACCTGCAACCTTTGCTTTGCTTGAATCTTTTAAAATAATGCTAAACATTTAAAAAAGAAGATTAATAATAATCTTCCAAATTCCGAATTACTTTAAAAATTTCCACATAAATTTAGCATTCAAATTGTTTTACCAAAGAGATCAAAATATACATTAATGAAGAATGGATCACAACTTTGTCTATGTGTTGTCTCTTGGTTTCGAGTATCAATGAGGGATAACTTATGGCGCTCTTTTTAACTAGATTAACCAAACATCACTGCCTTTGTCTTTGAATTGAGTAGGAATATTAATCTTTCTCTTATATTCCGCGGCAAAACCTTAATTTCAGTTCAAGATAAAACCATATTTGCCAAGAGCTCAATTAATTCCGCTAGTTTCATTCTTCGCTTGAGGGTTTAGCAAAAAGTTGTTGACTTCTTTTCTCACTGTGACCCCTCTCCTATATGCTATCCCTTGATTTCTCAAACTATTAACCTTGCATTCAAAATCTTTTTCCAGGCTGAAGAAAATGTAGGTTGTCATACATATTACTTCCTTCTATGTTCTCCGTTTGCATTTTCAAACATTGCCCTGGCAAGTACGATTTGATGAACAGCGCGGGGCGAAATAAACAATAACTGATGAATGAAGAGGGTGAAGATTAACTTCAAAAACTACTGCAGAAAAACAAAATAAAAAGCTTCACAGCTACAAAAATGAATAATAAATTCACGTTCACACTTTCCACTTAGTTAAAGTCGCACTTGCCCTGGGTGAGGTTTTGATGAGTCAAGCATTAACAATAGCTTACCTGTAGTTACAGATTTGAAAAACCAACACATCTAATTAATTGTAAACCCATTACAAACTATAATAAGTTATTAGGAGATTTCTTTTTACCACTTGCACTGATTACAAACGTGAACAGCAACATATTCACAGCATGAAATTTGAGTTATTTTTTAATATTGGCTATTTACTGTCTCACTGATGTTACTGATTGTCATTGCAAATCACGTTAGCAGTGAAAATTGGCAAGATTGCATCTACTCAAGATACCGCTATAGCTCGACTTATGCCTACATCCCCGCGATGCAATACAGGCCGAAGCCGCACTAACTCCGTGGCCCCAGCCCACCTTACGTAATATTCGATAGTATGCGTCATTTTATTGCTAAATCTCTTGCAGGATGAACGAAAGAAATTGATGGAAGTGAATGAAAGCCTTTTATTTGCAATTTCCAAAGGATAACTGTCTTCTAATTAGGGAAAATTTCCCAAGACCAAACATTACACCACGTACATAGAGAAAATTGGTGCTAAAGTGGTTATCAAGTATTCTCTATTACACACGCAAAATAATGCGTCGTAGTATTTTGTACTGTAAGGTCAAACTTCTACAATCGCGATTCGGCAATGTCTTCAATGTCTGCTTTTCTCCCGTCAGCGAAAAAAGGCTCGATATAGCCATTTTCTTGAAAATGTATACAGAATTTGACCTGACTAGTTTTAATTTTAGGTGTGTTGAAGTCTGAATTGTTTACGCCGTATTCTCGTAAAATGGAAGCAATGATTCTTACTGACGACAAAAAAATTCAGTTAAGGCGCAGGCGAAGTAAAAGTCGATCGAATTTCTTTGTTGAGATAGCCATGTTGACTCAGGCACAAAGAATGGGTTGTGTGTTCGAATACCGACAATACAGAATGGATGTGTTACGCCGTTTTAACCTGAATTTTGTCGAGTGTGACTGAACAATGAACACTGGCACAGTTGAGGAGAATCGGAACAGGGTATATATTCGGCTGGAAAAGTTAACTTTCAGTAACCTATTCTGTTCTAGGCGAACCAATTGTCCACGTGGGGTCAAACTATAAGGGTCCGAGGGAAGCCTCTTCAGCCATTCCGCCCGAGACTCATCAAACTCTGAGAGTGAGGCAGGAGAATAGAAAAGGGTAAGCCTCTGAAATTTCAGCATCTCTCCCGTCTTCCTGAAAAATCGAAGGCCCCTGTGTATAGTGGCGCTCAATGAGGGTTTTTGGGTCCTGCTCCGTGAAGATCTTTCGGGCGGGCCTAGAGTTTCATACGGATTCCTTCCGGGTGAGGAGGGAGGGGACATGGTGTGGGCGTAGTTGGGTCGAGGAGAATTCTCGGAAGAAGAAGATGGCTTTTAAGGAGCGGAGCTCACAACATCCTCCCTGGGTTTAAGTTACCTACCAAACCGAGCAAACCAACACGGGGGGAGCCTTTAGCGGGGAGCAAAGGAGAGGGAGAGAGAGGCAGAAAGGTGTGCGTGTTTCGGTAGAGGCTTTTCCTCGCTTTATCCCACGGGACGTGGTGGGCGGTGGCCGAAGGAAGGATAGAGAGAGGTATATAGAGGGTGGGAGTATGAGTTGACTTAGTTGGAAGCGTGGAAGCATGCTTGAAGTACAGTATCATTGACGTCGGGGGCCGATATTTTACAACGATTTTCAAATTTTTTTTGTAGCTTCGATGATTTTCCTTGACAGTTTCCTCAGTACCCAATGTTAAAAACCAGGCATTAATGATGCTATGAAATTTATTGTCTTCAAATTTATATTTTAAAGATACCAATACCTGCAATTTAAGTTTTAACCCATAAGCATATTAATACTTATCAAATGCAGCGTCAAGTTGCAAAAATGTAAAAATTTTCCGATAATAATTAATAATATGAATGAGGCAAGTATCTTCCAAAATTATTGAAGATAAAGTAACATTACCTATGTGAAAAACTGAATATCTATTGGAACGCCTGAGAAAAAATTTTTCGTTTAATCGATATTTGATTGGTTATTTTAAAAAAATGATTAAGCTCCTTGAATCTTTTGCATCCAATTTAACTACTCGACCTTCCATTTTATGTTGAGGTTTATTGCTTTTGTTTTAAAGATTAAGTAAATCGTTTCGGTCTTCCATTTCGAACTGATTTCTTTGTAGAAAAAATACCGTCGTAAACATCCGTTTTCTTTGCGTAATGGTTTCAGCAGAAACTTGTCATAATACAATAAAACATTGGCAAAAACTTGATATTTGAAGCATGAAAAATGGAAATTTTCTGCTGAAACCATTATCAGCGGTTGTTCAAAGACTGAAAAAAAACATTTATTTCGTGCTGAAATTTTTGTCTTGCGATGCTAGCCGTTGTAATAGGTAGAAAGGAGGGTTGAGAGTGGTTTTCTCGATGGGAGAGTTGATGGAGGGCTGAGGAGTTGGCCTTGTGAGCTGGCTGGAATAGGGGGCGCCATTTGAGAGCCCAGACCCCTCACGCATCCCACCCTCCGCTCCTACACCCCCATCTTTCCCTAACTCCTCCCTGAGGGGAGGAATGCGGAGATGGTGTGAAGAGGGAGGAGAGGACGTGAGCGGGACGAAAGAGGATGTGACGAAGGAGACGGAAGAAGAAAGAGAATTGACGGCCCACTCATTTCCCACTCGCCATTGACACTTTTCCACATTGATCCCCCGGTTGAGGAAAGGAAATGGAACGTGTGCCGAGAGAGAGAGACTGGGGAGGGAAGTATTTTCCATCCCCTCACCACCTCCCCCCACCCTCTCCCGCGGAACACAAAAGACATCCTCGCCTACCTCCATTCCAGTTTAGTATAAAAAAAGTATCTCCAAACGCATTCATATTTCTTTTATCATTTTCACTTTTGTGGGAATACACCCTCTCACGCTCTCCAATCCAGGCTCATTAAAGATAACGGAGAAAAAAAAGAGATGCCTCTCTCTCCTTTCCACTTCCTACGACCCTTTTTCCCTAAAGCCCCCATTTCTCATCTTTCTCGCCCCAAAATAATATTCTTTTGTGTACGCGCGTCCAGGAAGAGCAAGTCTCTTTAAGGGGGAAGGTAGAAGACGCATTCATCCGACGGCGACGCTTATGATATCCTATTTGAGCATCATTATATTCATTTATTTCCGTTCGGAAAAACGTCCCATCTCGAGAAATTCGGGGACGTGTCGGTCGGGATTGGATAATGAGCCATTCAAGGAAATGCGTCGGGGAGGGACTCCGTTGGCACGCTGCGGCACGCGGATCTCTCGTTTTGCCCCTTTCACCGAATTATGTATCCCTCTCCGGGGCATTGGGAGGCGGGCGAGTCGTTTTTCTTTTCGTGCCCGCGATTTTGGGACCTCTCGAGTCCTCGTCAGCGGCGGCAGCGTGTTCACGGGTTTTGAACGGCTGAACCACTCTCTGGCCCCAGGCGTTCCGACCCAAGCTCTTTGTGGTCACGTATTCTCGAGCGAAAAATTTTAATTAAGGAGAAAATCGACTTGCACATCCTGCCGGTTAAAGAATCCTAGAAGCTTGATGAAAGAGTGTCTCGTGATGGGGAGCTGGGAACGACTTCCTCCAGGAGTCGAGACACTTTCGAAAGAGTGTATTTCACGAGCGTAATTAGTGATGCGGGCCGAGAAGGATGACAAAAAAAACAAACTCGCACACTGCGCAGAGAAAATATTCTCCGAGAAAAGAAAGCGAAAGGAGTCTTTAAGTTTCATTTCGCAAATTTTTGTTTCTCGTAGTGCGTGATTGACATAGTGATTTTCAAGAGAAAGTACCCAAAACCAAGGCACCGGAAATTTTCTATTTCTAAATTTGTATGCATATTCCAAAAGCATGAAAACCAATGAATATACTTCGTTGGTACATAAAATTAAATGGAAATAATTAATGGGTCGTAGCTAAATTTTTTTTCCATTTCTAGGTCACCTCTTTATAGCCTGGTCAGCTTTCAGATATGTGGGAGAGTTACCATTAAATGGTCATTTCAACTGAGGGAAATTTTGTAGAATGAAAAAGAGTGGCTATTGATTTCGAATGGTTCATTAAAACCTGGCTGTCCTCAACAACTCTTTCAGGCACTTGGCCAAATCGGAACAACCGACAGGAATACTGCCTCATCTTTGAAATATCATAATACGCAATTAATATAGAAGCCATATTTGTCCTCCGTAAAAAATGCCATGTCATAATTATTTTAAGAGAATTAAAATATAATTTTTATTTGGGTTTTATAATTTCTTCAGTCGGAACATTGACTGCAAGAAAGCATCGTAAAATAATATAGAGAAGAAGCAACGAGGGTATTTGATGCACCTCATGCTGTAATGGTTTTATTCTGAAATTCAAGAAACACAACGTGGCTATTAGCAAAGTTTTCTCGTCGATAACATGTTGGATCTAATCTCTGACATAATCGAGACGCATATCCTAAGGTCACCTATTCCATGTCCTTATTCGGCTTTGAATGAAGTCAGAATCAGTTTAATACGTAGTTGCAAATACCTCCTCCTTTGGATTTTTACTTACTTAACTAACTTCGACCACGATGAATCGAAGAGCAAGGGTACGAAGAAGCAAATATTACGACTTGCAAAATTTGCTTCTTAGTGCAAAAAACTCTGCAGATTTTGGTGAGTATATAAGTAATTTTATCTTGAAACTATTTCCTATTTTGGAAAAATACTTCTTCTACTCTAGTTAATTTTTATGAATGTAAGCATAGAAAGCTTCCTTAAATTCAGCGTATTGAATGATTAAAACTCAATTACAGAATCTGGAAAACGATAGGTCTTTATATTTAAGAAGGTGTCAAGTAAAAGAAGCGGAAATAACTAGATATAGAGGATTTGATTTCGGATCAAACAAAATATATTCCAGCCAAAGTATCACTGAAAAATCACGTCGATCGACATTTAGCTCTGAGCTAAACTCCTCCGCATTGAGCCTAGAAAACAACAAAGCAACCCAAATTGTAGCTCAACACAAGCAGGGAATGACGCCGCTGCTGGAATAACTCCTCTTTCCCCTGGATAAGAAATCATCAAAACAATCTACGCCTGAAACATTAAGAGTATCTCGCTCGCACATCACTGACCGCAATGTTCGCGAGGATCACACTCCGGAAACGGGAAACTGGCTTAATATAAGATGAAAACGGAGCGGGAGGTGTGAGTAACCATTTTCGGAGGCATGAAAATCCCCTCAAAAGACCCTTATCACACCATTCCATATCCATGAAGCCTTCCATCCCGCCCATATTTATATCCCCTCTAAATGCGGTCTACTCCCTCTCGACGAAACCTACAGTCCCACTCCACCGATTTCCTCCTTACCCCCCTTCCTCCCAACACCACCCCTCTCCTGTTCGCTAGAGAAGTCCCAGATTATTCATCAAAATTTTATCGAGAAAAGCAAAGAACAAGAAAGCCTTTTGAGTTCTCCTTCCCCTTGTTTTCTGTCTTTCAATGTCCCGTAAACGTTACCACGCTACTTGGTCGATTTCTCTTTCCCCGTCCGATATTCCGCCATCTCGCTGTCTTTCCCTTTACACTTTGATCCCTCTTCCTCCAAATACACCTCCCGTTCCACCCCCAGATGAGCCTGATTGAAGAAGCCTTCATTAAGGGACGGAGGGTACTCCATCGAAACATAGGCGGCGGAAATTAAATATGCAATAAAATTTGTAATCTCTCGAGTACAACCATTAAAAAGATACTTTCAACAGCAATTTGCGTCGCTTAATGACAAGAGATGAAAAGTGAAAAAAAATTAGTGTAGAAGAACGGATAAAAAAGAGAAAATCGGGAAAAAATTAATTTTCCACGGATCGCTTGTCGTTCCCATCAATTAAATGGAGTGAGCAGCTTGTCTCAGTCCCTGCCCTGACCTCACCTGTGGAAGGGTGTTTCAAAAAAAATTCCTCGTTTTGATATTTTGTGGCCTCGGCCCGAAACCGCGTCCGAGCATCGCAGACTGATCTGTCTACATTATATATGCATTTGCTCTTTCGTAAATTAGAGCACGGAGAGCTGCGCCATATCCCTCTCAACTTAACACCTTGTATCTCACTCATCAATGTAACATTGACCAATCATCATGACATGCATATTTTTCGACAGTATGAGTTAATGGAAAGCAGCGAACTCGCAATAATTTTGATGCCCCAGGGAACGATTATGATAGATGAAATGTACAGCCGTTGGTTGCACTAGTTTCCGCTCTATTCTCGTGAGTAATCATTGAAACTGATTAAGCGAAGTTGCCATTTGGAGAGAGAAAAAAATAGTTTGCTTACTAGAGTCTTGCAGCATGGTTATTTTTGAGAATGGAGCGAATTATTTTCTTTCATCATCTTTTTTCACTATATGCTACATTTTAGCTAGCTTAAATACACCAAAGATGTTTTAAATGCTCAGTCGAAATTTGCCGAAAAAGTAAAATTTAACAGTACCAAAAATTCATTCACTCCTAGATCATTTGATACCGGCCCATGCGCGTTAGATTTCTGGGGAACACTTTACTACTATCACCATAATTACCCCGCTGTGGAGCGGGAATGCACAAGGCCAAGGGAATTTAGGCGCCCGCGGTTGAATACGGGAGTGCACGCTTGGTCTACCCTCCAGACATTGCCATTCGCTAACAACTTCATTTGCTGCCACGGTTTTCGGATGAAGCCATGAATGGTGGTGCCGCGGCTGATAAGGGGTTTCAGTGAGCCATTCATTAAGGGGCGGAAGCTCGCAACGCGCCTCTGCTAAGGGCTCCGATAAACTAAAACCAATGGCAAAAGGGTGCGTATATCCCCGAGGCGAATTTTCACCAGGCTTGCATAAGGTTTCCACAAAGCACTAGTGTACTGCTCCAGGCATTGCTCAGAGAAGGACTGCACTCCCTAGGGATTCAATACGAATTTGTTAGCATAAATAAAATTTTTGTGTTTTGTTCTTTGATTGAGACAGAATTGCCCTCAAGGAATTTTACAGAGAATATGGTACCTCATAATTTTACTTTGTAGAGGTGAGTACCACGTGAGTTACAACACCATTTAATATTTTATCTAGCCGGCGAAATTTAATTTCAGCCCTTTAAGAGTACAGAGCTGAAATGCTCTCTAGTGTTATTGTCAGTTCCCTCGCATAGCAAGCTGTGAAGAACGCACATTTTAAAGGAAAACGTGAAATAAATTTGGGAAATAAGCTATACTTATCTTGATGCATTCTCTCATTCAATTTCTGAAGGTGCCTGTTGAAATACAACGACAGGGATAAAAATTATAAATATATACGTTGGATGGCAGATTAGTTAGTTAGTTTGTCAGTTAGTTGGTAATTTAGGATGTAAAGGAGAGGAATTACGTCAATATGAAGAGGTTGACCATTAGAAAAATCGACTGGGGGCTGCGTCAAACCAATTCGAGGATTGTTGACCGATGATAACGATATGATATTTAGTATTTTTGAAACACTCAATAAATAGATGAATTTGAACTTGTGCACTGCAGCTATAATTCATTCAAATTCTACTTCGGAATGCTGAATCTAATTTACGCCCGTGTAAACACATGACTATTGATAATAACTTAATGCTGCGGGATTTGTTTCTGAGATAGAGGGGACAGATACACTGATAGATGGAGGGATAGGCGGACACGAAACAACATTCGGCAATTACTATTATATATATTCAAAACGACTCTCTGATATTGTTAGTATCGTTTGACAGGAAGTTGTTACGTGGGACCTATCTTCAATATTGTGATGGTCACTTTACTCAATTGACATACTTTTTATGCACTCTTTTCCGCTCTTTTTGTGTCTCCTTTGCCATAGATTCAAGTAACTTAATGCATTTTCCATTGCCGATATTTACGAACTTAACCGGGTTTGTGTGCTTGACTCTTGACTCGAAATGGGATTTGACAGAGGCTCAGGATATGAGTGCTTCCGTTACCAAGGGAACGAGCTTGAAATTCGTTATGCTTGAACATTTTTCTGCGGAATGCCGCTTTTAATGGATGAACATGTCAGCAGAACTGCTCTGAAAGTGTCTTCCGTGTGGAGAACACTTCCAGAGCGTCATTGAGGGGTACTTGAATTTCTTTCAAAATCCTCTAATCCTAACGCAGGGCCTCTTTTATTTATTTATTTCTCCATTCACTAAAGTATCGTCCAGCATGAAACTATATTTCTATTTTTATTAGCGAAAATTTTCAAATCTGCCTGTCTCCAAATAAAAATTACTACCTCTCCATAGAAAAAAAATTGATAGTGGAACAATTACGCTCGTAGCCTATTCGATATGAAAACTATTGGAAGGTAAATTTTACTTTTATGCCATTTTGTCCTCCAAAATGCTCACCACGAGTTTCATAAATTGCCATATTGCCATTTTGAAATATAAAAAAATTGTCCTATCTCCTGTGTGAGCGAATATAGGCTGGGTAATTATCGGGCAGAAAAGAGGCATAAAAAAACATCGAAGGCGTAACTTCATCCGGTGAACTACATTTAACGCTCAGCGTGGGCCTGGTTGTTTTCGCGTCGGTTCGGCCATGCCCCCAAGTTCCCCGAAACTCCCACGATATAACGCGGGAGGAAAAAAAATAACGGGAGCCCGTTCTATCTCCAGAGATACACGCGCCAACGGACTCCTCTTAAACATGTGTGTGCCCCGCGTGTATTAAACCCATGAATCACCCGGAGAATGCGTATTAAATATCGCATGATCTCCCCACACTGGAATGGATCTTCAAAACTGCTAAGAGAGAGAGAGCGATGGAGAGATATATGTATATAGAGAGAGAGAGCGAGCGAGTACATAAAGTGGGCGTCTTCAAATTCCGATAATGAACAGGGATACCCCCCTAACCCCTTTCGCCCCCTCCGGACTCCTAGACCACCCCAGGGAATAATAAGGAGCCAGCGGGGGGGAGGGAGGTGGGGGGCGGAGGAAGTGGCGACGGGATGGAAGAAGGAGCAAGCGGGCTGAGCCAATCTCGGGGGCGCCGTATATCTCTCCCACCTCTCCCGCCCCCGCGCGCGCCCTTCTCCACTTTCCGTCTGCCCGCTTCCCTTCGGGGGTCCGTGCCACCTCCCCGTCACCCCATGAACCCCCCCAAAAAAAACCCTCCCTCAACCTCCCAACCTCACCCCCTCAACTTTTGGCCTACCATATCCCTCTCTTCCAGCCATTCGCATAAAACCCTTAATATAAAAATACTAACAATAAGAAACTAGTTCCCTACTAGCATGGGTAAAGGAAGTTCCTTAGTAGCTGGGTAAAGGAAGTATTGTTGAAAATGTTGACGAAAGGATATACATTTCATGAGCAGTTTGACATTTTTTTAGCTAATTTTATAACTTAATTAATTAATTAAATAAGGAATTATGTATCAAGTGTGTGTCACTTGGTGAAACCGTGAATGATAAATGTAAAAATAGGTCTAATAGAGTGTCTATGATGTTCCTCATTTGGTGTCAGTTGTGATTGTTTGTGTTATCAATCAGTAAAATTCCGAATTGGAAATATGTCAGTAGGTGTAATTATCCATTTGCAGTTCAATTCAAATAAAATACGAAGAGAAAAGCTTCTATAAAAATGGTTTGATTCATTTAAACTACCCTAGCATCTTTTTCCATGGCTTGGGCTTGCAGTACGTCTGTCTCTCATAGAATACTTTAATAAAATACCATAAAGAGTTGATCGTATGGGGCTTGGATCCGAGGCCCGTAAATTTTTCAAATATTTTCTCTTAGCCCAACACGAAGGACTGGATCTGTTGTATTGAGGTTTCTCCAGTACATATGTTAGTAAAAGAGGCCAGCATCTCGGAGAAAAGCATTGTTTTACGATATTAGGTACTGACTGCACATCTGGTTGAAGCACAGGAGACAGACTTTTTTAAAACTTGAATTCTATTGAATATGCGTATTTTCGGAATCTTAATGAATGAATTCGGTAGTGGGGTTTTCAATTTAATTTAATCCAGTGTGTGTCTGATGATGAATCACTCTTGGAAAACCCCATAGCGGTGAATTCCTAAGCATCATACACGTATATACTACTCAACCGTGGACAGTTAGGAGATAACCTTTCTCATATTTCTCCTACTAGTATTTCTCTTCTCCAATTTCCAGCATGCACCAGACATCCGTCACACCCACAACAACGACCAAATCTCTCACACCTTTTCTTTTCGTCTCCGTGGCTAGCTATACGCTGAGCTATAAGCTATACTTCATTCGTCAGCGTACTCAGCGATTGACTCAGCTCAGACATTCAAAACTTAACAGATTACAGCTTCTCTCCACGCAGGCATCAAAAGGTCTAAACGATTATACCGTCGGCACTTGGCACTGTTTTCAAATAGCCTCATTTTCCTCCATCCATCAAGCTATAGTTCACCGTAACATTGTGGAACGGAAAACATTTACGGTGTCTACCGATCGTGGTTTCCATTGTAAAACGTGATAGCTTTATTACGCACCATACTTTTGAATGCAAAGTCACCGCGCCTTAAACGCAGGGAATATTTTAAGCTATAGTGAAGCCGCGCGTTAGCAAAGCAGTGAGCTTTCTCGTGAGCCATATCTTCCAGGAAACAACTGGATTCCCTGATGTAGGGATTCGTGAAATATACATTATTCCTTCAACGGTCAAATTTTCGCTGTGGAGCCTGTTGCTGGAGGTTTCACACCAATACTGTGCTCCCACTTCTGAGAGATAACAATATCTGTGTTGAGAGAGATGTCTAGTCCTAGGTTGAGGGCTTTCTATAAATTACGTAATGCTATGGTGGAGGAAAGTGTCAGAGGTCAGGTCAGGAGAAAGGGACTGAAAATTCGTTCTAGCTTCAAATAATAATGATGACACACAAAATAATTAGTAAATAAATATTAGTATTGAGAAATAAAGAGATATTTGTCAAAAATAACTTTTATGATTTAAAAAGTGAGGAATCATTAGCAGTGTTACGTTATTTTGGTGAGGTCTAGGAGTATGTTACGTATCGTTATAGGTAGGGGGCCGGTTAAAATAAGAGAAAATTTAGGGTTACGTAATACATGAATAGCCCGATGGCCTATGTTTATTTTGATGTGAATTAAACCGGGGATGCTGACCGAAGCACCCTCATAAGAAATGTTGCACGGTCAGAAGAAGAAATATTTTCGAGCCATTTTTTTCACGGTCATAGTATTCACCGTGCCCATCAATCTCAAAGATTCGCCGGTGCGGTCGGAAAGTGGGACAACCATGAGGTGAGAGGCGGCTCCGCTTGACCTATATTGAGGGGAGTATCCGTTTTCCTTTTAATAACTGGAACAATAGGCCGAAAGAAATATCGCAAACACAACAACATTGATTTTCAACGGGAACGTATAGTTTTACATAGTACCCAGAAGGATAAAATTACACCATAAAGCTTGAAGACACCTGGATGCGAACGGACAGCACACAGCGTTAAGAAAAAAATCAACGAAGAAGTAAGTTTTACGGTGATAAATTCAACACTCATGGAACCACGACACACGGAATCGAACCCACAACCTTTTGGTTCCCTAGACTTTGCATACCGAGGGCCATATTCAGAATCTCAACTAAAGTCTCGCTTCTAATGCTTAAGTCCTAAAATCGTTACGAGTCAAATTGATGTACAGGCACGTAGCCATAGTCTTGCATAACTTGAAACGAATCAGCCTTGTCCATTCGGTGCCAACATGTTACCGATCTCCTGCCTTAATTTTCAGTGTTTGGTATTTACTTTTACAGTTCCAATACTTATCTCTTCTCACTGGTAAAGCTCACTGCTTACCTCGTTATGAAGCAGTTAATTTGACCAACCCCGGAACAGAAGTTCAACCCATACAACCATCTCAGATTGAAAAGAACAATTATTAACCACACGCATGCATCGAATTAGTGATCACGTTTCAAGACATTTAACATTTGAATTCTATGCAGTGTTATCTGGATTATGATGATCAGTTACTATCACAACAAAATAATTATTGGGAAAAATTTTTGGGGGGGCTGAAGCACCAGAAGGCCCCCTCCCTGGCTGCGTGCCTGTTGGTGTATAGATTCTTCTTGCAACTTGATAGTACTTCTCAGCGTGACGCTGAGGAGTGAATTGAAATTCTGAATATGGTCCAGAATCTCAACCACAGCTATTCATCTACTGATTACGTCATATTATTACGATTTAGAAAGGGCGCAAAGATTAGCCACGATGTAGTTGGAAATGGTACACAGCGTGGCAATACCAACTTTGCAAGGTGAATCTACACACCAATTTGACTCAAAGTAGATATTTTAGGACTTAAGCAGTGGAAGTGAGACTGTAGTTGAAATTTTGAATATTGCCCCGAGAATAGACGACCAAGGTAGTCAGATAGGTACGTCACGAGTTTGTATCCAGCCTCGGGCATGGATATTGTATTTGTTTTGGGGTTTAAAGCTTATAATAGACGGTACGATATAACCTTAGTTGTTGGAGCACTTAAAAATCACTTTCTCGAGGTGAATAACTTAATAACTTTATATATTGACCACCGAAAGTTATCCTATAGGATTTCGTGTCGCGCTGAGCTGTCTACCTTGAGGCTGAGCTATGAGGCCGTCTCAAACTGTCGTCTTTGCTAGCCTCGGTGGCAACGGGCTAAATTCTTCGCCTACTATTCCTGGGGTCGTAGATTCTAGCCTCGACTTGGTCGGATTTTCACCACCTAGGGCATGGGAGTATAAGTTGCTTATCTGTACTGATTAAAAAAGTTCCCGATATAGAAGGCTTTCTGAGCTAATTTCTGCTCCACGAAAAACAAATAAAAATACCACTTCTACACTTCCGTTCCCTCGGCTTGTCCTCATTTCTCTGATGGCCTTCTTCGCCTCAGCTCCCTTATTTCCTCATTGTCCTCTCCGTGAACTAATTCCATTCTCTTTCCCTAGCGCATGATATCCGTCTTTCCTTTCAGCCTTCATCGAGGACTAGGGCTGTCAACCTTCTCAGCTCGTCAAACACTAGCGACTATTACTCTGTAGGTTTTGTTAACAGGCCTAGCAAAGGCCGAAAGCAGTGAAGGCGAGTCCTTCAGAAGGCAGTTTTCAAGTAGGACGGGTCACTGGAATTTACCCTGGCTCTCGTCTCCTTGTACTCACTCTCAATCTCCATTTCTCCAATATCTCAATTTCCATATTCTGACACTCTTCTTGGAATTCAGCATGAAGGATACCCACCCCAATTTTATGTAATATTTCTACATCTACATAATACCCTGCAAGCCACCATAAAGGTGTGTGGCAGGAGGTGAACTCTCACCAAACATGCTCTAAATATCATGCGTAAAAAATGATTCGTACTTGTATAGGTATTGTTAAATACTACACTATTTAAAAAAAGATAAAAATAGAAAAGCATACATGCAAAAACATGCTGTTAGTTGGGTTAGCTTTAAGTCCTTATACCAACATGCAGCTACCAATGTTATCTTGGACCGTCAACCTTCTCAGCTCGTCAAACACTAGCGACTATTACTCTGTAGGTCCATTGCTACACTCTTACTGGATATATTTACCGTTATTCATATCCCTAATTGTACGAGGAAAAAAGGACATTTTGAATCTGTCAGTTCGGCAATCAATTTCTCTCATTTTGTGATTATGGTCAAGTGTACCATAGTAAGTTGAGGTCCGCAAAATATTTTTAACATCATCACTGAAAATATGGTCTTGGAATTTGTTTAAGAGATTATGTCTAAATTTCAACCTGCAATTTGACAATGATTCCCAATTTAATTAATTTACTAGACTGGTTATGCTAATAAGATTATCATACCGTCCCTTTACAAATCTTACTGAATTCCACATGTTATGCGCTACGACTGATCCAATTCCATAATACCTTGGTTAGCTGTTTCAGATACAAAGAGTTACAGGAAAGGACCCAGCATAATTATAACATTTATTCGATATGCCATTAAACTTCATCTCAATTTCAGAAATTGTCGCGAGGTACTAAATACGTATTACAGTATTTTTCATTGGCAAAAAATGACGCGCTAAAGTGGCAATTATAATTTTTATTAACCGATTAGTTTATTTGCAGCAGTATTTGAAGGAATATTTTTCGTCACCAGAATAGCCTACAATATTTCACATACTTCCTTATCTGCATAGACTCTAGAGTTAAGCATGTAACATACGAAGCTATATTCTACATTCGAGAGGACAATTTCATCCAAACTGCTTCACCAAGTTACTTGAATCTCTATGAAATGAGTAGAGATAAGGGGATGATATTCTCTCGTTCATTTCATTTTGTATCGTGTACTCTATTGCGGAGAAGTTTGTAAAGTCACTATCACGCCTGAGAACATACAGGGTATCATAAAATGTCTGCCGTAAAGCGCTAGATAATATACGCTGGCGTAAAGATGCATGGTAATGGGGAAAATGTGACAAAAAATAGTTGAAAATTAACAACATGGCAGCATGGTGATCATGAATAGGGCTAGAACGCTTTGGCGATTGGTAAAGGGTTTGACAAATACATTAATATTTAAATTTATTAAAAAAATTAGTGATTAAAAATATATCATTATTTTGTCAAAATTAATTCATTATGAATTCCCTTTAGTTTAAACCAGTACTTAGCATGAAAAAAAATAAATATTTCAGCATCAAAAATAACTAATTTGAATACGGCACACTAGATAATTTTCGCAAACGATGGATAAAATAAAGAAGCGTATTCCCCTTCGATGGGACATACATTTTCAAAATGTTTTTATTATCTTCAAGAACTTTATAAAAAATATTCAGCTCCTCGTTACGATCACTCTTCTTTTAATAGAGTCAACAGCAACGACTAGTAATGTGTCAAGAAATGGCACAGCCTGGACTATCATATTCGTAAGGAATAGCATTTCCATTGGGAATGCTTCGAAGAAGTAACCAGTCACGACCAAGTGACGTCATATGCATGGAAACGTCCACAATGAAATGCGGCGCATCGACAGAAAGTCGTACAGTCTGCAACTAGGTATTTGTTTCCGTCGGCAGGTCCTCATCCTTTATGGGACACCGAGGAGAAAGACGCCGACGCCAAGGGAAGTTCTTATGCATCGTCTACGGCGGAGGTAGTGCCAGTCCTCGGAGAGGCGCCGTGAATTCAGAGTGCCCTCGTAATGAGCCAAATTGCAGAGAGAGGAGAGGAGGCTCAACATTCAATGCACAGCACAGCCCACCAACCAAGGGTAAGGAGTAAGGATTAATGGGCGTTTAAAGTTTCCAATCACGTTGGCTGGCGGATGGTGACAGCCACTGCCGTCAGCATTCGTGACATTCGCTTATATACCTACCTCCACCGCCAGGTCGTGAAAATAATGGAGGTCGAAAAGCTTATTTAGCAGAGGTCAAGATCAACTCCGAACGAATATCAATTTCTATTGGCTTGGCCGAATGTTCACTGAGAAGGCAGAAGTCGAAATTTGCGGTATGGATGAATGATTATGAGTATGATTGTAGACTTTTCTTAATCAAAACAACGAAATGCTACTTAAGACGTGGCTTATAACACAGAATTGGATTTTTTGAGTCCATTGCAGTTATTTTTTGTACAGGAGTGACAAAAGTTGACCCTCTTGGTAAATTTTCTGCCTAAAAATTTCGAATTTTGTTCAAAGTGGAAAAGTAATCAAAATATTCGTCTGATAATACTCAGCGATGTTTAAGTCTTCAATTCTGAGCTAGCAGGGATACAGCTGATTACAGACTTTACCTTGTTTGGGTGACTTGACGCTCATGGTTACATTTTCATCAGTTCCCCCAACTTACTGCCTTTCTACTCTATCTGCCAACTGTCTCACCTCCTAGAAACTTAAGGTGACTAATCACCACCTACAAAGATGATTATTCTATGCTTAAAATAGCAATTTTCAAAAAACTAGAACGATAAGGGGGATGGAAGGATCAGATTTAATTGCGTTTTATCATAAGACTTACCTAAACATATTTCTTATGAGTGGGTATTATAGGTACAAGCTTAAAGTTTGCATATGCCATTTTACCTGGAAATCCTTAAATAGACTTTCGAGACGCTCCCAGAGATCAGCAGCTGAAGAATGTGTGTGGGAAGAAAGGAATCGTTTACAAATCTAAAACAACGCCAGAGATTAAATCTAAGTTTCCCTTAAAGAGATCGTGGCTTGATACCAGTCGGCGAGATAATTTACCACTCAGTAATTACACCGTATTTCAGCTCCGATCGATACTGAAATAATAACTAAATGGAGTTCTATAACTGATTTGGACGTAGTATTTTATATCTGGAAAATAGAAAATAACAAAATAAAGAGGTGATTAGTTCTCCATGAATTCATTGACTGTTCTGGTAGTAATATTACTTCAGCTGCAGATCAGATGCTTTGAATAATTTCGTGTCTGAAAAATATTGGAGTAATGAAAGTCACCAGTGTTAGTAAAGTGATAAAGCTATAAATGGTGAGGTCAGGGGATACAATATTTCCTTTCATTCGTCATAAATTTCGCTCGTTCTATTTTTTTCACTGTTTTATTAATTCCAATTTCTGACGTCTTTCCCTCCGCGACCATTACCCTCTCCTTCATCAGTCACTCCAATGTTCCACTCATTCTAATATATATATATTCATCCTCTCTCAGCTCCATTTCCGTTCCATTTACCCTAATTCCCTCTCTACATCATGCATTCTTTTCTCGTCCTCTTCCCGCAACACCCACCACGAAATTCCCCCTCTTCGGGCGTTTCTTCACTACCCGTTTCTAACCGCTCCCTCGCCCGGCTCTCGACACACTCCCGAAAGCGTCCCTTCCCGCAGGAGTACCATTTATTCGCTTATCTTTTTATTGTGAAGCTCTTTTGACCATACCTCGTGTGGCCTTTGTATCCCTGAGGATAGGCGTGCGATGGAGGAGTCAGGGACAGAAGACTATCTCGAAATGGTTCCCAACTCCACCGCAGACAAATAGCTTTTCCGACGAAAATCTACGCTGCTTTCAAGCACTCAAAACTTTTTTCCCCATCCCATCTTCCAAAATGATTCTGTTTCCTCCTAATTTGAGCAAGTCGTACATAATTTTGAGCAAAAGAGAGCAGACTATTCGGTCAAAGCAAGGTAATTAGAAGCATAGGAACATAAGTGGATCCATGGGCCCAAGTCTTGAATCTTTCGTTACGCTATAACGAATGAAATTTGACGTTATGATAACGTCATTCGTTTCAAGTTATTCGTTTCTCCAGTTGATAACAAAATATGACGTTTTCGTTGGTAACGAAAGATTCAAGACTCGGGCCACATGTACATGACAAGCGAATGAAATGGCAGTGAGGAAGGTGTTTCTTTTTCCAAAAACCAAGAGTTTGCCTACTTGACTGTGTCTATAGCGAAAAAGAATTGCACTAAGGAAAATTCAATTGCTTGAATATGTATAGGACGTTTAGTGTGTGAGAAAACAGTGTAAAGATATATAAAGAAAAGCAAGGGTAACGCTAATATTCAATAGATTAGGCTATGTAAAAAAATTAATGGCAACTATAAAACTATTAATTTACAAAGGAATAATTTTTCTATGGCCTTCATGAGTCAAATTTCATTACAGGTTTTTTCAGCTTTAGCTATTACAGATAGTTTCTATAGTTAAATGAAAAAGACAAAATTAGTAAGTAATCAATATTAACTATAGCTGCTGGGGATATATTTTCCTGGTCGTAATTGTTCCCATTAATGATGAGGCCATAAAAGTAAATAGGCTATCTGAAAAAAAACTAAATAAGAACTGCCCTGAAGATTTTTCGATCCAAAAATGCTTTTCTTGTGGATTTCAAAGTCTTTTGAAAGGACATGCAGATCGTCTTTACTCTAGGACATATGTCCTCTAAGAACAAAGACAATTTACAGTATAAAAAATAGAATCATTAAATAAACTCAATTACTCGTTGTGAGCGATCAACCAATAAAATAAGACAATACAACAAAAGAGTCCCATTATGCAAAGACCAAAAAAAAGGAAAAACATACCATACACAATATTCCCAATATCACAATAAGTTCCATCATAGTAACTAGGTAACATTACAGCCCATCAGTAGCCTTGCGATAAATCATACAAAGCTGAACCAATGAAGAAGAAGTAATTGGAACAGCTTGAAGTTACATAAAGATAAGAACAAACAATCAAAGAAATATAAAAAAAATTAATTTTTATTCATAACACCAATGAGTTATATTAAGGCGGTAAACAATAAACTATAAACCTTTGCCAGAAACAATTTCAAAGTCTGAATATTTTTTACATTATCTGGTAGGTTATTCCAGAGATTGGATCCTACAACCTGGAATGATTTCTGGATAGAAGTTGTACGATGAGCGTAATAGTAGATGAAGTTTACATCTGCTCTTGTAGTAACAGTCTTTAGGCTCAATAACTAACTCTTCAACGTAAACGTTAAAATCTTTTTACGTTTTAATCCAAAAATGTTCATCCGAAATTCGCCAGCGCTATGCTGACGATTGATCCATAAATTTTCTACCTCCTGCTCTTTTATTAAATGGTAATTGAGAGTGTGGGAGCTGACACTTTTCACCTCAACCAATATTACGCAAGCTCGCGAAAAATCGGCGTATTTTTATCGCGAAATATTTCAATACCCTCATCCTCCGGCCTTCATTTCTGTTCCCATGGCGCGGCGCTCCGTTATTCCGCCGCTTTCACATTCTCCTCCGAGAAGCACCGCCACCCACGTGAAGACTCTCCCTCCCTCCTCCTCTCTCAAACGGGAGCCTCCTTTCTCCTCCCCTCCCTCATCTTCCTAAAGGCCTCAACCATCCCCGGGACACACTTCTTCCCTGGTCTTTTCTACGCTCGCAAACCCTTCCCTTCCCACGAGGCGCTGCTCTCTTATGAATTTTTTGTCTCCTTCCTCCCCGTGTATTTTTCCGTCTCTTCCTTTCGCTTTCGCCCCCCCCCCCCCCATCACTCGCCACCTAGAAACTTTTTACGTCTCCCACGCATCAGGAAATGTCCCTCGGAAACCTTCTGCAGAAGACGTCGTCGCCACTCTTGTCCCACCCCTACCCTCCTTCACTTAGCCTCACCACCCCCGGGAGAGCACGATCCCTCTAAACGATAAACACTTCGTTGCTGTCGGCAATCTCATATGGCTTAAATAATACTGTTTTGTTGTAATTATGAAGTTCGCTTTGAAACGCTGACTGCGGTAGCCAGATAGTACCGTGTCGACCTGGCATGGGTGGCTGGACATATCGTGGGTTCGAATCCCGCCCAGGGCATGTGCATTGTGCTGGTTAGATAGGGAGATATAAATCTTAGCAGTTGGAGCACCTATAAACCCAAGTCCACTACTACTACGACGCAGTTGTAGGATTTTACTGTTTTGGTTCGGGTTTACTGTTTTAAATGCTAAGATTTGTTGCAAAGTTTTAAAATGTTTCTCTAAAATTCATCACCTCTAAACTGATGATCAGGAGACAGGAAAAGATCTCCCCCGAGGCTAGGGTTAATATTGAATTATTCACACAATAATTAGTCATAAACTCCCTTATTTTTGAGCAACAGACCGAAACCTGCCTTTGTACGGTTCCCTTCAGAAAAGTGGAGCCTTTAGGGCCATTGTATTTTCATTTTATTTCATTGAAATACTCTTTTCCAAAACTTCCTTTAGGGCTGCCACATTACTTCCTTTCCTATTACAATGAGTCAGTACATTACTTCCTATGCACTATTTATAGCCATGAATCCTTTACTCTTCAAAAGTGAGTATTTTGATTACAGCTTGCTTTATTAGGCATTGGTTCACACGCTAATTTTATCCTCCCGTACCTAGTTCTATTTGGGGCCTTATATCTCAATTATTATCTCGGTTTGAAAATAAAACAGAAGAAACCTTCTTTATATTTTCCCGATAAGCTGACATCCAATCCACATCCTTACGTAAATCACAATTTCTTCAACCTACCATCCCTATTTTTAACTTTAGCTCTTATTAAGGCATCGCATGACGGCCAAATTTTGACGAAGTTTCCGCTTCTACTGAAATATCCAATTATACCTTTATATTTTATTAGGAGAAGAAAATAAGTAAAGTCCTTTCCCTTAAATGTATTGCAAGTGCTAAGCTAGTGTAATCTATAAAAAACCAAATAATTATAATTCAATTGAATTCTCAAAGGGTATTTAATTTTGTTGACGTATATTAACATTATCATGTAACTCTTTCCTCAAGAATATTTTCATGATTTTTAGAAGCGCCAAAGACTTATTTTTGCAGGTTGATTGACCAACGATGATGATTTAATTATTATGGCCATCATTCACTGCCACGAGACAATACGAAGGAAAAGCGAAGTCGTTTCTTAGTATTTTCCTATGATGGCACCAGATTTACTTCCTCTATTCAATGGTATCTGGTAGTTCAATTCCAAAGCCAAGGGCGTCGGAATGTGGTGATATTTATTGCAGTATTCATAATTGCTAGGATACCCTGTACAAGAGATCTGGTGACCTTAATCACAAAGTTCGAGTTGGACATTAATGTGAGCAAGTTTTCGTAGCTCTCACCTACCCTGTGAGTATTGAGCATTTCTTCTTCTACTTTTTGTCTACATTTTGAAAACATTTCTTATGAAAAATGCCCCTAACTTCAGTTACGAGTTTCCTTGAAACTTCTCCCAGCCACATTTTTATCACGTTGGCCTTTTTCTTCTAGTTTTCACGACGCGGTCGAATCTTTCTCACCCGCACAGTTAGAGTTGAATTATCTGCAGGAAGAGTTGCTTCGGGGAAAACTTTTGAGGATGGTTTTTATAAGCTGTCATTAACGGCAGTTTCCTCTTTTCTTTTGAGTTTGATCTGGTGGCTTGGGGGGGAGTGGAGGGAGGGGGGAGGGAACTTTGGTTCGGCAGTAAGAAAATACGTAGAACTCTCTCTAGCGCACAACACGCTTCATGTATTTCTCCAGCTTGGGCGGGGTCGAGATGGCGTGGAGTAGCGAAACTTTGGTCCATGAAAAAAAGATGAAATAAAGAGGTCGAAATGGAGCAGACGTGAGTACAGCCCAGGGTGCGACGAGTGGACGAGGGGAGAAATCAGGGAGAAGAGAGGCTTTCTCTCTTGCGTAGGGACGGGTGACCTTTCAACTGTCCCCCCCAGGGCTCAAGGATTTGAGCACAGATGAAAGTATTAAATGAGGTCGACAGTGAGTGGAACTAGAGACAGGAATGAAGATGAATAAAAGGCTGAGGGAAAGGTCGAGGCACATTGTCGGGAGTGAAAGAATTCCGTCAGAAATCACGTAAGTGGCCTTGAAATTCAACTGTATAGGATCGCCGGAGATAGTCAAAGCAATGTAAACTTGATGGTACACAGACTCGATTTCTCGAAAGATGAAAATTTTAAACTGACTATTTTTAATTGCCAGTTTGCAGGTCGGTAACTACGTCTCGTTAAGTAAATGTAAAAATTGGTCTTCAAAGTAATGGCAAAAAATTCTGTGAGGATATTTGTAAATGAACGCATAATCGGAATGAAAAGAAAGTAAGAAGGATTTATCAATTACGTGTACACAAGATATCTTCATGGGCATTTCAAACGATTGTTATCGTTTTGATATGTGACCTTAAAATGAAGAAAGAATCCCACAAAGCCCAGTCCTTTCTTACAAGATATAGTTCGATATACATGTAGGCTATGAATAATTAATTTTGAAAAAAGCCCAGAGTCTTGAATAATAGAAATAATTTAACCGTAATGGAGACATTTTTAGGCAAAGTACTTATTGTCTCGGAAAGGACGTTATTATCTCCCTGAAGTTATTTTCTAGCTGCCGTACAAATTTTACCGGCAACTACATACTGGTTAATTTATCCGCCGTGATATTTTGCATATAATATTAAACTCGTCACTCTAGCAAATACCCAGCGCAATGAAACCTGATATTGCATGACGTTATTTCCAACACAGAAATTTTCCTTCTCACTTTATCGAAACGAACCCAGCGACAGCAGTTTTATTTGACGCGTGCGAGACACATGAATCGAGTGGAAACAAAAGCTCCGTTTAGTTCTCCACCCGGCAAAGCTGTCAGAAAACATTTTGCGACCGTATTCAGGTAGTAAGAAATTTAGTTCTCAGAAGAAGACAACTCGAGAAACGTATTATGAAATGGGAAAGGTGAAAACTTAGTAAGTTTGCCTCACAACTCCCACAAAGTCAACTCTGCTTTTCTTTTAATACACGAACGTATTTGAATACCGCTCAAAATGTTTACTCCCAACACTTGTTACACTTGGAACATTCCAATTCACTACCACATTAAGGAATACGGGAAGCCAAGATGACAAGACCTGAGTGCCTTAATTCATCCCCGAAACTTCTTCCTCCAGTGCTCTAAATTCCCTCTCCCTACTTCAAAGTCCAAGATCTACACCCTGGTTGTTTTTGAGAGCAAGTTATTTTCGCTGTCATTGTTCAGACGATTTTGTACGTTGGCAAGCGAGAATAGCACCCTTTAAATTAGCAGTGTGAAAGCATATTTTCCATCACGCTTTATCTTTTACACAAAAACCCTTGTTGGCAAGATAGATAACATTTCTATAAATCACTAAAAAGAGGTCCTCATATCATACCTTCAATTGAAAATATCTTGGCTGATATATGTTCGAATTCATTTGCCCCCGAGAAGAAATGCAAAAACGATTACAACTCACTCGGGATATCTAAAAGTTAGATCACTCCCTTCCGGTAGCTAGAATAGCAGTAATAGCATGCAAATTCCTAACCCATACGTTATCACGCCCCGAATGCAAAATATTTCGTTTTATTAGCGTGCTCTAAGGATTGGACTAGTGGGAAAAGCTATGAATGAATTATAGTAATTTGATAAACTTCATCATATGATCAGAACGGTTCTCTCAATTTTGAGTCATTCATATATCTGGGCGAGGATTATGATAAAAATGTGATATTTATGAATTTCCTTCGCTGAAATGGTTTTTCTGTTTTAAGAAATAAACAGAAATGAACAATAATTGACCGCAAAGAAATATACTGTAAACACCTTGTCATCATCAACGTAAATAATTTATTATTTACGTTGGTGAAGACACAGATTTGTAGTTTGATGAAGACAAGATGATTTTAGTATTTTTTGGCACACGATTTAAAAACGCAAGGTAAGCAATGCGAGCAGTTTATAGATAAAGAGAAACGGGCATTTTACGCGGTCTCAGAAACATACATTTCCATTGAGCCTCTGAATATAATTCTTTCATATGAACTATAACATGTATAAAAGAACAACATCTCGGATGGTAACATGAAAGTTTAATTATTGTCTTATCCGTGAGAAACAGAAGGGAATCATCGAGGGATCCCTACTTTTGTGAAGTGTGTCACTAAAGAAATTCAAAGTTTGTAAAGGGTGTTAGGTAATTTAAGGGTAGTCAGTCCTTGAAGTCAGTCCTTTTTGCGATGGCATAAAGATTACTGTATTTCAGAGATAATGTTGCCAGTATTCCCTAAATATGTCAGGCACATTTATTTTCACGATTTTACGTATGAACAGTAAGAATTTAGCACTGATATTTTCAAAATTCTTACAGGAACATTTCTAGAAAAAACTGGAGAGTGAAATTTTATGCTTATTATCCTATCCAATTAAGTAAAAAAGACTAAAAAAAGTGTAAATATAGAGACTCGACACCTGTCAAAAGTTTCGATTCCTTGTCAAAAACTTGGGTTGGTCTCCAAGCAGTGTATCGTACCCCATTTTCTGACATGAAAATCTCAGGCTCTAACACTGAATGCGAGTGCCATTAAATGTTTTTTGTGGTTAAAATATGATATCCTCCACCGTATGTTTTGCAAAAGCCTGTATTCATGAACTTCAGCATTAGAGTTTTTTGTTCCTTCTCCATGTTATTTTTCCTTTCTTTTGGCAAAATTTCGAGGCATGCGGAATAATGATTCACACAAAATATTCAGGATTTCGAAAAGAAAAAAATATCATTGCTGTCAAATTCAAAAGTGGTTTTAATTTGAGCGGTGAAAGAATATGGAAAAAATCCTGTTGGGAATTAGTCCGCGGTAGAAATTGCATATTGAGCGTACATTTTTTATTTGCAGCAACTCAACCGAAACGAGGGCGCGGAATTACCTTTCAAAGCGTTATATCCCACCGTATAAAATTTCATCTCGAGCGACAGAAGCTATTAACACAATATTTTCACCGGCTAAAAATTGACTGGCTTCATATAATTGAATATTCACAGAGATTGTCCAAGAGCATTACTTTGATATCTCACAGTCATTATAATATTCATCCCACATAAAATTAGGGAAGAGGTATGCTATTGACTTGTAAATATACAAAGTTAGTTTTCTACGCATTGAATCAATAGCTTTATACAACACCTATTAATAAAAGCCACCGGCCCCCTACTATCCGATAGAAGTGAACCGAACTCGTATCGGATACAATATCCAAGGAAACATTTCCAGTTTATGCCCTGCTAATGCTCGAGTGTAAATAAAATAGTGGCTCTGCGTGAATTGAACAAGAAAAACACGAAAAGAGGTTACGAGGGTCTGAGGTACATCAATAAAACGGCTTTCGCTTGCATAATGAAAAATGCTTATGAATGGGAATGAAATACCCAACAGAGCGTGCAGAGATCTCTCCATCGCAGGCACAGGGTACAAAACTTTCAGGAGCATTTATCACGGCCATTAGGGTCACATGACCAAAAACCTTTACTTTTTATTTTTTAAGCTGTAATTTTTATCCTCCACACTCTGAAAATACCTCGCGTAACTTCTTACTTCCAAAAATTTTGCTTCGCAAATATTGAAAAAATAAGCCTTTGAAAGCCATATTCATTTAAATTGCATTTCAAAGGAATAGACTGCAGTTTGTATAATTTACATGATATATTCTTAAAGTTATAAACCTACCTTCCTCATTAAGAATAAGAAATATTTCCGAGAGCATTGATCAATCCACCAATGAGTTACTATTGTACGAATAAAAAAATGAACGAGGGAAATGATTGCCCTTCGTCTATTTAAATGCGATCATTGTGCGATGAAATAAGTTTAAAAAAGATTGACCACTAGAAAAAAACATCACTTGGTGTTTTGATGTTACATCTGGGAATGCCTATGGCTTTTCGAGTTAAAAATGATTGAAAAGAAAAATATTCTCACACAGGAAGGTAAGGAGATTACATCCGAAAATGATATTATTGCCTTCTCACTTTTGCGATAGCCAAAAAAAATTAAATTCAATCTCTGAGTAATACACCATAAATTACCTATAAAATTATTCAAGCAATTCTAGCTCTGAGGAATACTCATTTTCCCCGTATTTGCTACAGTATTTTATGTACTTTTTCTCCCCTTACACACCACGGTATGTAGGTCGGCATTAATGACATCCACGATCCAACAAACTTACACATGTTGCTAATTATATGTTATTCCCAGCCGAATACAAACTTTCCCTGTCGGAGGTGATTCAAAACCTATATTTTTCATTATCCCTGCCACCAAAAATCATAGACGAGTCTTGGGCGCTTATTCGCCAAGATGCAACGTACTGATGCCCCTTGAAGCTTACGACTCCGGCGGATCCCCTATCGCTAGCTCGCGGAATCGTCTTGTTGCACCTGCGGCCCGAATTAATTACGGTTCTCGGCTAACATGGGCTCGTTGGAGGCTCTTTTTTCATTACGGCACCAAGGAGTAGCGTTTACTAAAGTAAGATAAATTGGTCACAGAGAAGGTTTTCTTTTCCTTTGGTCAAAAATTCTCGCGAACTCCTTCAGAAAACTCATTCCGTCCCCAATTCTTCCCCCTTACTCGCGCTCAATTTGGCATTTTTTCATTTATTTTTGCCTCATTTGAACACAATTACGTCCTATTTGACCCTTCCCTGAACCAGCTCGTCCGACCTCTTATAAAACTCGACTCGTCTCCCTTACTCCTCTCGATATTCGCCGGCCTTCTGCCCCACCCCTCCATGTGTCAAGGACTTGTCTCCACCCTCCGTTCCCTCGAAAGCTTTTTCTCTCCCCCAGGACCTCGATCTTATTCCCCCACGGTCCCCACAAAACTCTATCCCTCCCTCCCCCAATTTCTCCCCATCCTCCACTCCCAACCTTACCCGCCACGCAGCCACTATCTCCCGCCCGTCTTCATTTCGCCATCTTGAGCTAGTTCGCTCCATTCCACGCCGACCTTCCCCCATGAAGGGAATTCCCCAACCTCCTCTCACCAGCATCATGCTCTCAATGCCATCTACTGGCATTTTTCGCCCCATTTCCTTTGTTTCCTTATTAAATTTTTCCCAAGTCTCGGGTTCCCCACCTCCCTCGCCCCGGGCATTTTTTCTCCTCCTTCGTCATCCGCTCCTCTTCCTTCCTTCGAGTGTAGTGACATTCTCCTGCTCTGCATTCTCCATCTCCTTCATTCTCCCCATCATTTCGTCTTTCTCTCCATTTATCAGCCGTCTCCTCTTCCTCTGCTTCTGTACGCCGAACGGCGGTCGGGAAGGGGGTGGTTCGTGAAGGGGTGGGTTGGTGGCGGTCAGTGTGCGCAGGTTCCGCCCCCGGGGGCGCCCCTCGATTCCCCGTGGTGGGCCTAATGTCCCATCAGCTGCCCCCGTGTGTTGTCTCGCCGTCGCTATGGAGTCGCTCAACAGGGTCGGGTACAAATTCCCTCCCCACCCAAGACAAGGGCGATGAAGCTGATCGCTCAGGCAGGGGAAAGATGTTTTCGCTAAAATGAACACAGGAGGACAGGAGCCCTTCTTGGATGACTGCACTCGCCAGTTTTACGTCAAAAATCTTTGTAATGGGTATTGTAAACTGTCAAATCAGCCTGTTTTCTCACTTAATTGAACTAAATATGACATTAAAATATTTCAATTCCCACAAATATGATTCATTCCTCGTATGGATCCCAAATACTAGCGGAATATTCTACAGGGGGCCTAACTTGCGAGCATTAGAATCTTTCTCGTACTCTCTCGTCGCATTTGTCTAGAACCCTTTTCACGAATTCTAATCTACGGTTTTCTAAACCTGTTATTTCCTTGAAACGTACCCCTAAACAAGTCTTCAGTGATGACGATGCCTAAATATATGATTGATTCTACGTGTGATATTTTATTTTGTTTGATGCATTAAGTATTTCGGGGAAGCTATTAAAATATATGCCCTGGATGCAGAGCGGATATGAAAACTCTGATACTGAGAATTTCCCCACACGGATGTCTTCAAAATCTTGAATTGTGGGGATTTTAGCGGCGCTCTCCTGTGGCCGACGTTTTTCACCCATACGGCTTCTCCACTTAAGCATCATTGCGGGGCTCTCTCAAGAGTTAAGTCGGCTTTAATCCCAAGTAGGGCTTCGCAGTAAACCACTCAGGTTACCGCGTGTTTTCGGGGTGAAAAAGGGATATGTTCTAATGTTTCGTTAAACAAAGGGATGAATATTATTTAAATTCATGAGTTAATTTCTAATGATTATCACTTCAATCAGAGATAATGATTGATAGGCTCAGTACTTCTGAATGCCTAGAGAAACCGAAGTAAAATTTAAAGCTGAAATGCGAATGATAAATTTTCATTCACTCCATATGCTCCAAGTGCAAAATTCCCCTTAGCACATGCGAATGATAAATTTTCATTCACTCCATATACTCCCAAGTCCAAAATTCCCCTTAGCACATGCAATGGACATAAAGAGCATTTTAAAGGCAATATAATAGACATTTCTTCTTTGATAAAATTTTAATTGAATAAATTAATGTATCGATATAAATACCATGTAAAGGTTTTTCATCGTCATCAGTCCGCAATCTTTAGACTGGTTTGACGCAACTCTCCACTCCTTTCTCTTGTCAGCTAAACGCTCCATATTTACGTAATTCTTCTCTTTCACACCCATCAATATTTGCCCTTATGCCCAGCCTGCTTTGATAATTCTTCCCGCTCACGTTTCCCTCGACGATTGCCTTCATCAGGCTACCAGGTCTCATGATGTGGCAAGTGTGTCCCTTCTTTTTTCAAGTTTTCAGCAGACTTCTATTTTCTCCCACTCCTCCCGAGACTTCATCATTTGATCACTTGATCGAACCATTTCATCTTCATAATTCACTATTGCACTGTATTTCGAAAATGGAAGATTTACTGTGACATTAGGTGGAATACCGAGTTTGTGTACCTACGTAGCCGAATAACATCTGATGGGCGTAGTATGGAGGAAGTAGCTAGTCGAATCAACCAGGCTAGAGCAGCCTTTAATATGAAAAAGGGGATTATCACCTCGAACAACATTAGTTGGCAGCTTAGAGCCTGTCTGTTCAAGACTTTTATTTGGAGTATACTCTTGTACAGAAGTGTGACTTGGACTCTTGATAAGAAGAGCTGTTAAGAAAAGGAGGCTGAAAGCGTTCGAGCTTTCGTGTTATAGGAGAATGATGCGCATCTCCTAGGTATATCGATTGATTAATTAGGAGGTCCTACGTGGAACTGGTGGAGGTCCGTGTCTCCTGAGCGTGTTGCAGAAACGCCTGGAGAAAGAGGAGAAACGCCTGGATCAGAAATTAGAGCCGAGGGTCTTGTTGGCTCCAGTATTGAGGGTGCAGTGTAAGGAAGAAACGTAAGGGGCATGCCCAAGCTTAGCCATGTACATTGGTCAGCCGCTAGAAGAGCTCGGCTGTCCATCCTATGTCGCACTAAAGAGGCTGGCCCAGGACCAAAATAGATGGACTACTGCTGCAAACCAACCGTAGGGCTGTAACTGGAGAAGTAGAAGGTGGAATACGAAGAATTGGGAAAATATGAGAAAAAACGCAGAAAGCTGAGAACGAGAGGGGAACTGTGAGGAAATCCCTCACGGTAGGCAAGATTTTCGACCAATCCAAATCTAATGGAGCAAATGGTAGAATTATAGGGAGAAAGATGTGAAACAAATGATTCATAGAAATCAACTAGCACAATGGTTAGGCTCATACTCATAAAGCGGATAAGATCTCTTGCAACTTGGTGTAGAGAGGAGTGGGCAAAAGGACGAGGAAATCCAATATCGGGATGAATGTGATAAATCGTGAAGGGCGCCTGGAAGATGAATTGTGTAAGGTATTGAGCCAGCGACTCTCTCGTAGGAGTGGGAGAGACGAGAGAAAGGGAGAAGAGAGCAAAGTGATGGGAAGATTGAACTCCCTATCAAGCGAGGATATTGACGGGTTCCTCGGGATCGGGAAGAAGGGAGGGGAGGATCTTTATCTTGGCGCAGGGGGCATCTGGTAACGTAATTACCCCTTGGTTAGAGGCACCGCACCAAAATCACAGCATCTGCATCCCTGTCGCAGGATGCGAGGGGCGCTTTTGACCTTTTAGTTCGGTCCAACGAGCGCCAAATTCCCTCTAATGCGATCGTTTTAGACGCGCCTCGTGGAGTTGGATGAGGAGGAGAAACAATGAGGACTTAATACCCACGGGGCATAAATCATTATTTCCTCTCGCCTTCTGTTTCCCGTCGATGTCATTATCGACATTATCTTTTATTCTCGTCTCTTTTAAGCTCCATCTTCCCACTCAACCTTCTTCCTTTTTCTTCCCTCTCCAAAATTTCCAACTACTCTCCCCCACCTAAGCGATCCCGACAGGGAACCTTGGCGCTCTTCTTTTTTTTTACTTATTAATTTCATAACGTAGGCACGCATCCCACTCTCGTTCGCTCTCCACCTTCGCTCCTTCTCCAACGAATTCCCTTTCCTTCAAGGCTCTTTTCGTTCGGTGTCTCCCTTGTTACCCATCCATAGCCCGAGAACCTCTCTCCATCGAATTCTCCCCAATGTTATCAGTCCTCCCTCGAGTGGAACGGTAGACTCGGCGCGGGTGCAAATTGCTCTCGACCCAACTCTTACACTTCATCTGCTTCTGTGCAACTCAAATTCAGTTTCTGTGCTGGGCTGTTTATTTCACAGAATAACAATACCACAATAGTTCATTGACTAAATATTACATATTTATTTAGGCACTGTAACGTATAAACGCAGAAAAACTGTATTACTTGTGTTAATATAACGCCTTTTGTTACTCGTAATCTGTAACAAGTCGAGTTTCGTTTGAGAAGTAGTATTTTACTTAACTGAGTCTTGTGTGTCGATTGTGTGTATTTTTAAAGGAAGGTATGTTAATAAGAGATTTTTCTAAAACGGGATGCTATTGCCATCGAAGAGCTGGATTAGAAATGAAATAAATTTACTTCATCGTTGATATTGGTGATTTGTTAAAAGTAGCCTTGATTTACAGTGTATTAAGGGGCATATTCATATTGCACTCATAATTGATTTCTTCAATTTAGATATCGACTTAAAGGGTATCCATGCCATGTGTATTTACTATCGCTATACCATTCATCAAATGCATATAGTCTTGGACTCTCACACAGATTATTACCCTTTCTACCACATCTTTCCCGTATTAATTACATTTTTATGCTTACTCCTAAAATCTCAAAAATCATTGAACTTCAGGCTTCAAGTAAATTTTTATAGTGTTTTCCACAACTCTTAATTCTGTGTCACTATAAGTTTATAAATGCTATTAAATATAGTACCATTTCTTCTCAATAAATTATTACGCAATTAACATTCCACTGAATCACTTCACGTCAAAATAAAGTAGCATACGGATCAGTATGTGGCAGCTCTATCCAGATTCAACTAATCACTAAATCCCTTGATTTTATTAAACTCTCAAAATTTTACTTACATCTCGCACTAAATATCTGTCAGGCCAAAACTTTGTGTCCTACCTCTCTATTTTTCCTGCGCATTTTAATTATTATCATTATCCGCAGGATGGCGTTTTTCCCAAGCGTAACCAATAAATTTTCTTTTATGTGATCAATTCTAGGGATGAAATGGCGGCCATAAATTATTTCGCCTTTTAACCACAACACTACAGCCATGCTTTCCTAGATCCCCTTCGATTACTAGTAGAATTCGGTAATACCATGTAATCTTCTTGATTAGTCTAATGCTATTTCAACAGTGCCATTAATACAAATAATTGCAGGTCATTTTTAAGTGTTAAGCCATTATACACATTTAAGTCGATTATTATTATTATTATTTTCGCATGAGAGCATACATATCAGCCTTATTAAGAATCCAAAAATCAACTCATACCTCTTCCACTGTTTTGCAGAACTCTGCTCAAGTCTCCTATACTGTATTTCAAAGTCCTTACCACATGGCTCAACGACTGCGGATTACAGGACCTCGAGTTTTAACGGTCTGGTGAAAGCTGTGTTTATTCTGCGCTGAAATACATGAATACCGTAAATGCCGTCAATTCATAGTAAAAATACTACTCCCATGACAAGCCACCTATAAAGGCATTGGCTCGATCCCTCCCGTGCCGTTCCCGTCAAAATACCGACATAACATCACTTTCTACCACACCTGTACTCTCGACTTTGCTTAGCTTTCTCAGTGTTTCTCCTCTGGTGATGCAGAACGCGGAAGGTAACTATTGTCAAATTATTCATGGCTGAACTGTTCGCAGTATTACCGTCCATTGACGTTCTTTTGCATGGATCTAAGGATATTGAAGGAGTTTTACAAGTCGATGTGGATAGGTAGCAATCAGGCTTCTCCTTCCATTATTAAAGTTTAATTCTCAAAAATAGCAGGAGGCGCATGGAAGGATATTTCCAAAAATTATATTGTTTTGGGCTTAACCTCGTAAAAAAATTCAAGCTCATTAAATCAGGAAGCTACGTAAAATTCCCAAATTGAAAGATTTACTGACGACCGATTTAATCGCTAAGCAAATGTCTCTGGTCATCATACAAGATGATATCACTCTCTTAGACTGTCGGTATATAAGTTAATTATTAAATTTATGTTCTCTGATCCAGTAGAGTAGGCCATTTTGATCTTTGAAAATGAATTCCGAGCAACCTTCTCCGCTTTGAAAACTCGATAGGACTCTGATCAGCAAAGGAACAATAGTTTGAAATATCGTAAACTTCACTAATATATAATTATCAACCGTATCAATTGCACGCTTAAGTCAGATAAGGCCTAGCAAACAGACCATGAAATCAAATCTTATTTTTGTCATGTGAGGCATCGTTAATGAATGGCACACACTAAAGAGAAAGAGTTTGTTTTTTTTCTCTGCACATCTGCCCAACATCGTGACGAGGGAGATGATTTTTGCTGTTCGTGACATCACGGTAGGGATAAATTTCTCCGACAAACAGCTCAGGGACAATTTTTTACCAGGATTTCTTCCTCATCCACTTCTTAAATATGAGCAGTATTGTTAAATTCTATATTTTTTCACCTCAGTTCTGCGAACGGGTGTTGTACAAGTCCATTTCATGGAGTCAGGCAGATGAAAAGCGGGTACTTCGAGAAAAAAATGTGACATGCAGCAAAGAACGGAATAATTTGGACTTCTAGGTGTCAACAGAGTGTCATTACGGGTGTTTTCGCAAGCGCATGGAAGCTTGAGGGACAAAGAAATGAGAAAAAGTTTAAAAGACCAGCAGCGTGGTATCAGTCACAAATATCATGTTCATGCTTACCGTATTTCGTTAGGGTGTTCCAGTTTCCAGATATTTTTTCAACCGAAATTGTGAGAAAACTTTCGAATTATAGATATTTTCATAGAGCCTGTTCTATACATATACGGTATTTTGCTTCAATCGCATTTATTTTTTCCAGCATTATTTCCATACTTCCATCGTATTTATTAAGCACTTCAGTTTATTGCTTCTATCCACTCCATTTCGATTAATTGATTATGTTCCCTCCATTCTTAGTAGGTTTAAAAGCACTAAGTATGAAACAGGCCATGTAAGACGTCGATTTTCCACTTTTTTACCCCCATATAACGCTACTCAACATTCTCTATCTCCCTAAATTATGTAACACTGCCATTGAATCTTCTCCATGTATAAACTAAAGTTGATTTTACACTTCTTTGCCCCTCCTATAACGCTCCGTAACATTGTCCATCCACATAAATTATGTACCGCTGCCAGTAAATCTTCTCTTTTTTAATGATAAAGCAATTATTTAATTATTAATGCCCAACTTATTTCTCAATACTATTATTTATCGAACAGCTCTTGCGTTTTTCATCGTTATTTTGTGAAGAAAGAATTGATTTTTAGTATTTATTTTTCCTAACGTAACTTAAGATCCCCCCCTCCCCCATCTGCCCGGTCGATCAAGCGTTGCAACGGTTGTCCACCACCAATTTAGCGTTATGTAATTTATGGACAGTCCCTAACCTACTTTCTTCCTCCCCAATTTTTTTGCCGGTCGCCACATGCCTGCTGAACCTGCTGAATATTTGTCCTCTGATATCCCAAACGAACTTATAGCCAAAACTCCACAGGCATCATAAAGGGTTCCTGGTTCCCACGTCTCCGAGGGAGTCCCGACCCCGTCATCAATCTACCCCACTGCCCACCGGGACAATATTTTCTGTGAACAACCAATTCATCCCAAGCACAGGAATTTATCACATACGGACAGGTATCCTGGGGGTTTTGGACGCGGGTTGGATGGATTGGGAAAACAAAATGGGTAGGAAGATAGAAAAATGAAGAAGGGTTGGATCTGCTAGAGGAAGACAGGAAATTGGTGATGGAATCCCAAGGAAGCAGAAAAAGTGAATTGAGGTCGCATTTGAGGTCCTTTTGGATATCGTAGGCGCGATGATATGGAAGCCTTTGAGTGATAGAGGGAGAAAGGAGAAAAGAAAATGCATATTGGGCGTCATATTAGGTGGCTGAAAATAGAAGAGCTGGATGGGAAAACTAAGTAAAGGATGGGAGTGTAGCTCGAAAGAAACTGCCGCCGATGCCCACAAATATGCTGATTAATTTTTGAGGCGCAAAATATTCAAAGAGACTCCTATATTCAATATCGTCGCCATGATGAAGAAATATGTATCTTATATTCTTGAGTGAATTATTTTCACATCAAAATTCTAGTTGCTATTTAGGTGGTGCTCTATTTTTCAAAAATAATAGTTTCATTTTGAAGTTCCTTTACTTTCAGCTGTCGTTTTTCCGCTAACTGCATCTATTAATTTGCAAACACTGTTTTCCTCCTTAGCAACAACTCGCTAAATAACGCGAATAGATAAGAAGGCAACACCAAGTTTTCCTCACTCTCTTTAGAAGCAAGATAAAATCCCATCGTCAAGGACTAAAAGGATATCAGTTCTGTTCCGGATCATTCAGGTTGAAGTGAATGGTTGATATTTCGGACTTCATGCGTGCCGAGAAGATTGTGTTCGTGGTAATTTCTTGCCTACCTAAAAGGAAGGCATATTTTTAAAAAAATTGTAGTGAATGAACGAAGAGAAGAAAGTATCTTAGGATACTACTTGGAGGGTTCCGGATTCAATTACGTGCACTCCTTAAGAAACCGTTCTTTTCCTCCCTCATTTCATTCCCGTTATATTTCCTTCTGATGCTGAGAACACGTCAACATTGAACGGACCTGGTCTAATCCAGCACTATGGCATCACTTATTCGCATCAGCAATTAATCTATCGCAAGCCAAATGTTTTACAAAAGTCATTCATTAGGTCCAGCAACTCTATTTAAGAACTCCGAAAGGAATTCCCACAAATCTAAGAGAATATGAAGCTAAATGAGAGGATAAGTTTTGTGAGATTTCGTGATGGCTACAAATTTCACCGCTTAAATATATTAACTTTCCTTGGATATTGTTTTTAATACGTTACCTATGATTTGGGTCACGATATGGAGTGTTATATTAGCAAACCTTGTTATACCTTCTATGAGAGAGAAGCTGAAAAGGAAGTGGTAAGTCCTTAGGTTTGAAACTCGACTGCTAAATTGATCTTCATTTTTGGACGTGGGATTGATATGAAACAAAATGAGGAGAACATAATAATATACGATCATAGAGAAATATTATCTGGGTGAATATAACTATGTATTTGTTAACATATTTGTGTGATGTGAGTGGCAGTCTGCATTATTTTCTGAGATATGAAAATAAATCGAAGATATCAACTTATATACGCCTGAGCACAAGTTTTGAGACGACCCATATTTAAAAAAATTATTTCCCATGGAGTTTCAGTGGGATATTCTTCTTTCCAGCTTTAATTGACGCAATATTAGTCGGTGTTCTTTGCAATAGCTCAAACTGGGGGATTTTAAAAGTTTCGAGAATCCAAAAGGACGTGTACACAAGGCCAATAACATACGTTTATGGGGCGCGCGATAAAGGTTCAAGACACGAGAGAAATCAATTATGACTGAGCACTCACTCAGAGTTACTGCAGTTTATTGTCTACGGCTCGCGCCTTAGAGCCCAAAAATCATATTAAGAGCAGTAAAATCCTTACCTACACTCTCGCCACACATAGGAACCCAGCAGACTTTTAGAGCGCGTCGTATTCCCTCGCGGTTTTCCCCTGCGGGAGCGCTTGTGACTCATAATCATGCCTCGAGAAAAGGCGATAAAAACGAACGACTCTGGAGCAGCCGACAAAGCTGAGCCAGAATGCTCTCCCTACTTTGCACCGTTGGAATTCGAGCGCTTCCCTCCCCTTCTTCCCCCCACCCAGCCTCCCTCCCTCCCCGTCCACCCACAACCCCACCCTGGTCCTTGGCGCGATGTCATTTAATGCCTAAGTCCCGTCTCTCCCTTTTTAACTCCACCCTCAAGGCAACTGGATTTTCCCACCCCTCGCCTCATCCCACGCTCCGACACCCACCCCCGCTCTACATCCTTACTTTATCCCGAGCGTTCCATATTATCCTTTATATTTATGTGCGCCGGGCGACTTCGGAGCTGGCTTCCTTCGCAAACCATTTTCGCTATATGCATACTCTTTTCCTCTCTATCCTCCTCCCTGCCATAGCTTCCTTGCGAGATTTTAAACTTGGCCCACCCAATCCACCCTCCCTTTTCTCCACACCCCTTTCTGTCCCTTTAAAACCTCCAAAGGTGGCGGCCTTGTTTCAAATCACGTGCCTCTCCCCTTTCCCTCTCTACTTGCCTCCCCTACCTCTATTCCGAAAAAAGAGCAGAAAGTCTGAAATGAGCACGTCCATCCTCCCCTACCGAACGTTGATTCCTTTCTTCTGTCCCATCTTTCATATTTCCCCTATACTCACCAGGTGAAAAACGAAGAAAAATCACCCGCACATTCCATCCGCTTATTTTTGTACCTCGCCTCAATTTGCATTTTCACGAAAATTCGCTGGAGAGAGAGAGAGGAAGAGCTCAAAAAAGTGGCCACCCCCCCGCATTTATGGGACGACGAGAGAGGGGTGCAGAATTGTGGAAGAAGGGATTTAGGCGGCCTATTATGTGCTTTTTTGTTTGTTTTCTCTCGAGCACAAAGCCTTTCTGAGAGAAAATATCTGCGGCGGTGCTCAGCATATTGTCGCGGCTGTCGGGTTCGAAGGTGACTCCTCAAAAGCTGAAATCGGTTCCAGCAGGACTTGATACAAAAGCTCTGCAAAATACTCCCAAAGCTAATAAAAGGGCATCGGAATTGGGGAGTGCCCTCTCATGTTTAATGCGAATAGCCTTACATGTTTAATCAAACATATATGAGTCCACCCCTCATGGCAATGCCCAGGGATGTGGATAATTAACGCTTCATCGAAATGGATTAAAGGAATTAAATAACAACATCAAGGCAAAAGTTTTTAGTTAATCCTTCTTTTATCTGAACTTTAGTCATCTAATGCCTTAGTTAGCAAGTCAAAGGGTACAGACCAGCTGACAGATCTGGCAGGTTAATCATTTTAAAACGCCCTTTCATGATGAAGCTCAATCTGAAGCACAGAAATATTTTTTGATAAGTCTATTTTTATACATAATATCTATAATCATTTTAGCCTAATGAGCTGTACTTTTTTAAAATTATTCACCTCGAGAAATTTTTATTTTCACGTACGTATTTTACAGGTGATATCAAATTATAAATCCGATGTTATTCATCGCATCTATATGTATCTAATATTTATTCTTGTAGCTTTAATAACGGGGAGACAAATGGGATAATATTGGGCTTAAAAATTCATTGATAGGATCTCCAACATTGGCTAGGATAGGATCTCCGACATTGAGGCTTAGATCAACTCAATTCTGGTAGACTTCACCCATTGTTTTGCATGCAATAAAACGTCATTCCAATTTAACGAAAAATATCAGCACGGTTATTGATAGTGTGTGGAAACAGTACTCATTTGACTGATAATTTAGAATGTAGTAGCAGCATTCATTATGCAACTCATCTGAGCCATTAACAGATAATTTACAATATTTCGTATCAGGATCTGGTTATAAAAAGGCATTACACACGCGGGTTTGAATAATGCCAAGATCTCTTACAAAAGGAAAGAATCAAAATTTACAGGGATCCTCTCTGTCTCAAAAAATTGCTAGAAAGTTTTTCAAAAATATTCTACAAAGTTTTCATGAGTGTTTTTATGTAAATATGAATAGCATTTTCATTATGAGTAGTTATATACCTAAATGCAGAATGAAGAGAAAGTATTGAGAATATACAACCATATTAGCAATTCCAGGGCAAGATTGTACTAAATAATGTCAGTTTTGTCAGTAAAAACTTAGTTTACGAGTAATAAATACCAATTTATTGTTTAATTTCGCTTTTTTATTAATGCTAATATTTTTCCATCAGAGTAAACCAAAACATAGTTTCCAGACTTCGATACATCGTCATGATTTTATAAATCCTTCTTACCGTTTTAAATATTGCCTTACTGTCAAGTTAACTAGTAACAGAAACTTAGCAACATTATGTAAAATGATCATGTACGCGAAGAAATTAATTCTAATGACTTGCAAATATCCTGTTTGGCTTACAGTTTATCAGGCAGTTGGTCGCAGTATCCATCTATTACTTAGGGCAAAATCGAGCGCATTCATTAATCACCGCCAATTTCCTCATGGTGTGACCTTTTCCAAATTCATGGAGCTAATGTCGACGCAATGACTGTACCCGAGAGAGCGAAGTTACCTTAGCGCACCTGCTCCACTGGTTTTAGCTTCGAATATGTAGGGTATATTCATGGGTATTCTACGGGATAAACACTATCAGCATGCATTAGTAGCCTTGATTTAGGCTAGGGAGAATTTTCCTCTCACAGAGGCAAAGGCATTCCTAGGAATATGATTCTCGTAGATATCTCGCGTAATTCCTTTTTAGCCATTTACCGGCCTCTCAGAATTCAAAATTTTCTCTTCCGTCTCACCGAAACGTACGTAAATGAAAGACTCTAGAAGGTTGAATTTTCCCGCATCTGGCTAACAAAACCGTGCGTTTTTTCAATTACCTTGCATATTTGTTTATATTCTAGTATGTTTTATTTTGATTATAAATTTTCATATTTCATGATATTTGCTATAGAGTTTTACAATTTGATGATTAATGAACCAGGCATGTTCTTTTTTTTTAATTGTGTTAATAGTATTCAGAAAAAGAAGCCTTTTAAGCAGTCTGTGTAAGACGTAATTTGTAATTTATTATTGTTTCTTGTTTTTTAAATAATTCATCCTCACTATGTTAGCTACAAAACTCCATGAAAACATATTTTCTTGCTGTCACTCTTAGAGTAATATTCACAAAATTCAATTAGAAAAACTTAAATAACTAAGTGGATAAAAAGATACTCCTTGAAAAACAACTGAATTAAAAAATAACTCATCTAGAATCCAATTCAGTCGACACCAATAGGATTCTTTTGATCGATGAAGATCATTATGGAGTGAACTAAGATATCTATGCACCTGGAAAATGAAATGAATACCCTGAAACCGATCCGCGCGAGGAAATGTGCACAAGAGAGGAGTGAGCCGAATCCCGTTGAAACATTTTTTGGGCCGAATGCAGTGACTAAACGAATTTCAGCAGTAAATAAATGGAGGCTAGATACTGCGTGATTGAAAAGGAAAATCGGGTGCTAAATGTGATACATGTCCGTGAGATAACCAGCAATCACTTTTAAGTATTTCGTTTTTATAAATTCATTTGTTAATTAGTTCATTTCATCTTGTTTGTCTATAGTTTGTTTGGATTGCCATTGTGATGTAGAGGGAGAAGGAGTTTGTTAAAGTGGAGGACATGTCGTTGAAGGTTGATGACCATGATTTTAAGGATTGAATGTTGATATTGGAGAGACAAAAGTAAATAAAGAGCAAAGGGATATAGCAAATTTAAATTATAATCGCTTTGGCACGATAGATGGTACGTAGATTTCGTCTTCCTTAATTGATAGATACCATCAAATTATTTTGTCCCTTACACCATATTCAACATAATGCGCTTTTATGCATTTTTCCGCCTCAAATCGACATTAAGAAAACAGATTTGCATCTGTCGAAGCATTTCATGGAGTGAGTGAAAACAACAGATAGGCGTGGAGCGGGTGATGATATAAGGGAGATAGAAATTTCAGAGTTGCATGCGGTGGATGGCATAGCGAAGAGTCACCTGATAGGACCAGAAAGAAAAAAAAATACCGAGTCGAGAAACAATCGACGAAAAAGAGAACGGAACGGAGAGGCACGAATAAAAGTGTCCTCAATTATTCAAGGCTTGAAAAATAGGATGCAAAACCTGGATTATGATCCTTCTCCCGGTGCTTCGCTGTCTTAAAAAAATCACAAGCGCCCAATCCCCACCGGGAAGATGGATGTCTTCTGGCCCTCTTAAAAGGCAAAGGAAGCATTAAGCATTATTTTTCAAAAGGATGCTTCTAGATTTCAAGACTTTCTGTGTCGACTGAGATAATCCACTTCGTTCCAGCTTCCGCCTTTCTTTGTTTTTTTGCCATGAAAGGAGATCTTTTGGAAAGACTCTGCTTTTTTCCGTGTCTGATATAATGTTCATCGTTATACCTCCACGCATACTGAAAGTTTTCTGAATATGGACCCATAAATTTGGGAGATAATGAAAGCAACACTTCAAAAAATCTTTTAGCCTGAGTACCTTGTATCAGTGCCGTAAAGCGGTGTAGTTGCAATTCATGAAAATTTCATCTTCCGTGCGGCTGTTACGTGGATCTTATAATAGAAAGGCTTCGTAATTTGTCACGAAAAATCCAGTACGACAACCGTTCCGCATTGTTCAACCAATAGTTTTGCGATTAAAGCAGCACATTGGATTCATTTTGTTCTTTTGGTTAATTAGGCAAAGCAGGAACCCTGGGTAAGAGATATTATATGGAAAGAGAGAGAGCGAAAGAGGAATTAGAGTTCAATATTCGAGATTCAAGTCGGCTGCAGTAGCCAGGGTCGTTAACGCGCTAGCTTGGCAACGAAAAGGTCACGGGTACGAATTCTGCCTCGGGCATGGGTGTCGTATTTATCTTTAGGGCTAAGCTTAGGTTTAAATTCATCTAAATGTCACCTTATCAGCTACCGCATGATAATTTTGAATTGTAACTTTTACTGGCATTAATATGTAACCGTGCATTTTTGAAATTAAATTCTAGCCCCCAGTTTAAGAATTAATGTAGTGAAAATCGTGTGGAAGTGCCCCGAGGTCCGTGTTTAAATGTATTTCTAGATTCACAACTGTATCATTAGCAAATGAACTTTAGTCTGGCTAGATGTTGCGATTCACCAAAGAAGTTAGATTGGCAGAGAAAAATAACAATGTATATTTCCACTCGTGAATTTATTGAAGGTACAACTAGTTTCAGTGCTTCTGCGCTATCATCAGGTACCTGATGGTGACGCGGAAGCGATGAAACTAGATGTACCTTCAATAAATTCACCAGTGGAAATATATATTGTTATTTTTCTCTGTCCACTATGGATTTCCGCATGGTTAAGCCTGAATCCTTTGATGTTAGGTTGGCTTAAATTATTATTTATACTCGGAATTTAGTCAGGCTCCTCCTCTACTCTCCTAAGCATTTCTGAGTGTATATTGCTTTCTGCCTGTCTTGCCTTCCCTGTCCTCTTCTCAACAACATCTTAAAAGCCATTGTTCGTGGATAAATTGGGAAAATTCAGGCTCAGATATGCTAAGAGTTGCCTATATTTGCCATTCGCAAATGGTGCTAAGTTGGTAATCTAATCCACAGGAATGAAGCATAAAATTATTCGGGTATTTTCAGCGTCACAGTTTTGAGCCCGAAGCGTTTCGTCAGAGGAGGCTAGTTTTGTGCTCTTGAACAACTCCCAAATGTGATACTTCAGGTTCAGATATGCCCGGGTATCGCCCGCTTCCAGATATGGAACGCATACTTTTCTCACTGAGGCATTTCGCCTCTCCACCCTCGCCCTCCACCCCACTCGCTCTTCCGCCACCGTTTCTTCCAACCCTATTTCATTTCCGACGATGCGCGACGACTTTTCCCCTTTCCCCGAACGTTATCTTGCCCCACGGGATGCTGGGAATTGAGTCGGGGGAGAGACTGCCTTCTTCCCTCCCGCCAGTTCTCCTGCCTCGATTTCTTCTCACTCGAAAGAAAATATACTTTCAAATGCGTGTGTGCTCACTTGAGGGCGACCTTCGTTTGGCGAAAAACCAAATATATTGAGAGAGCGAAGCGATGTATTAAACTACATTTATTTTTGCCCATTCATGTACATGATAAACCGTCTACATGTACGCATAGCTATGTAGTGAGCTCGTGTGTTTAACCTTTATATAACCACCCAACTCTGAATTCAGCGCTTCTCCCATAATTCAAGTCTCCCTTCCTCATTCTCTCTCTCTTCCTCCCTCTTTGTGTCCTCGATCCCCTTATCATATTCCACAATACCGTTTTTGTCAGACTTTATGATCTCGAGAATTTCCTTCGCTGTCTGAAAAAGTTACGCCATATTTGGTAAGAGACTATCCTCCATTGCGTTAAGTGTGGTATCCACTTGGTTTGGGGAAATGTAAAAGATGAAATTTTCTGGAGTATTTCACGGGAAAAAGTATCATAACCACTCCTAAAGGCGTAATTAAATTCTGTTAACTCTTTAGGGAAGTAAAATCCCCTCGGTTACCTTCAATTGCAGGATTTTGTACCCCAAACCAATGCAAAAATTTGTTCTCCACGATTTTAGGCATATATTCTTATGTAGTCTTATTCATGCTAAAGTTGCGATCTTACTGCCCGACATCCCGCAATATTTCAGCGGATTTGAATATCTTTTGAGCATATATGCTTCGAACACCACCACATCTTCAAGCACCTAAGCATAAAAGGAGGATAAAATGAAAGAGATCATGCTGAGACAGATGAGGGCAATGATAAGTGAGCTACGAATGAGTTAGCCTACCTTGGCCGAATGATTAAAATAGCTGATGTCAGTTTAGAGGTCGGCGCATTTTAAACGTATAATGCACGTCAAAAAATTAATTTTTGGCTTGAAAATTCAAATGGCTGCACATCAGTGTATATTTACATACCTTAGTGTACGGAAAAGTAAATTGGATGTGTAGGGGTAAAAATATCATTAAACGTTCTCTTTTAATGCCCTGAATATGAAATCAGAATTCAAATATTTAAAAGGGTGATTGCATTGTAGATGAGATATACGAGAGCTCAAGGCTATACATTCTTATATATCGGGATCATCAATTCTATTGATATAAGAAAAAATGTTGGTAAAGATACTATAAGATATTTAGGAGTCGTTTTCGTAAAGGTGACATTTATCAGAGAAGCTATTAATTGTTGGATTATCAGAATAATTACAACTAAATTAACCCTGGGTAACTTACATCATCATCATCAATATTTCAATCCTAGGATTGGTTTACTGCAGCCCTCCATTCTGCCCTATTCAATGTTAATTCCCTCACGCCCTGGTATGTTTTCTCTTTCACGTCCTTCTTTATTTGCACTATATATTTGTCCCTTGGTCTCCTTCGCGTGACCTTCCCTTCAATCTTCCCTTCTATTATATTTCTAACTAATTCATTGTGCCTCAAGGTATGTCCAATCCATCTGGTTCTTCTTTGCCGTAGGGTTTTCTTTACATTGTCCTTTCTTCATCTGCTCTTCTGTACACCTCATCGTTCCTCACTTTATCTGTCCATTTAATCTTCAACATTCTCCTCCAGCACCATGTTTCGAAGGCTTCAATTCTTCGTTGGTCTGCTTTCCCGATGTTCCATGTCTCTGATCCAGAGAGTGCCACGCTTCATACGAATGTTTTAATGAAGTGCTTCCTTGTTTGCAGCCGCAGGTTCTTTGAGCATAGTAATTGTATCTTCTTCATAAACGCCTCCTTAGTTTGTGCTATTCTTCGCTTGATGTCCGTCGAGCTTCTTCCATCCCAAGTTATAGTGCTGCCGAGGAAGGTGAAGTTCTCCACTTGTTCCAATTTCACTCCTCGAATTGTTATATTTGCCCTAAGCTTGTCTCTTCCGCACACTAGGTTTTTAGTTTTCTTCTTGCAGATGCTCATATTATAATCTTGAATTATTTGGTCCATTGTGGTCAGGGATGCTTGCAGGTCCTCTCGACTTCCTGCTACAACTGCGATGTCATCAGCAAACCTTAGCAGGTTTATTTCTTCGCCATTCACCTCGATGCCCTTGGTATAACTTACATAATTGTCACTTAAAATGTAAGCGTAAAAATCGATTCCAAATTTAACCACGCATTACCGGTAATGTCTTCTCCGTATTTTCGTCAGTTCAGTAATCCGTATCAGCCACTAGAAAACCATAAGATCGTTCACTCCAAATGCTATGTGTAATGAAACTGATTGCTTCGTTTAGGTTATAAATGATTGAGTAGAATTTTTTGAAATTTTAGCAAGAAACGATAAAAAAGATAGTTGTGAAGGTATTTACCAAAGCTGATCTTATGCTTTAAGTCAAGTCCTCCACGATAATTCATGTAACGAACAACAAGAGACAAGGGCTAGAATTTTCTTTTTACGGAAGAGGATCTTCTCGTATGTCCATTTTTTCTATGATCCTTGGTGAGAGACAAAGGGTCTGTTGAAAAACTGGTAAGAATCACCATGAAAAATAATTTCATTATTTTTTTACTCCATACTTCTAGTTATTTATTCAACTAAAAGCCGTTAGACCTGTTTTAATTCCCTACGGTCCTTAGCTTGAGATCCATACCGCATTTATCTCTGCCTCCCTTAAGGCCTAAAAGCCTCTGCAACCTACCCACCCTTCCAAACCATTTTCTTCGACCGCCATATACCGTTGCAAGGATTTGCCTCCATCGTCCATGTAAAACAGGTGCCATACTCGTGGTTTTTTTCTTAACTTCTGCTAGCAGCCATTTTGTATAAAAACCTGGGGGAAGTACTTGAGGTGGAAGCGAGGATAGCAAGGCTAGGAGAATCGTCACTGTTAAAGATCCATTTATACACAGAGTGGGACATGAAATGCACTGCGGGATTGAATTTGCCGCCAGGGAATAGAATTAAACTTGCCATTCTACAATTACCAAGGATGTTACAATTCCCCTTATTCATGCGGATACATTTCATCTTCGTTCAACTCTAAAATTGCTATGATAATTAAGACTATGGCATATTCCGCATTATCGGTCTACTGAAAAGAAATTCCACTCAGCAACACTGACAAATGAACGTTTCCACGTTTACCAACGCTGTCATCGAAAGTCAATCCTTTACATCATCAGCATGATTCCGCCACAGATAGCGAAAAATTTCACTATTGACACAAAATGTAATGAACTTATATTGTAAGGTACATCTCATTTGAAAGTATTTTTTTCCTTCTAAAGGGTTAAACGATCAGTAAAAAGTAATGTTCTATTTCAAACTACCGCCCAATCCTAAGTTACTAAAATTATCCATTTCCTCTTATTCGGAAATGAAGGCCCAGCTGGTCGCTGGTCCAGCTACTTCGTGACAAAGGAAGTAGGGAAGAGCAAGAACATTTCCGGGAAAAATTCGATCGAGGACCACTTGCCGCGCCGCGGAGAGGTAAAGTCATTTATTTGGGGGTAAAAAAAAGATTCACGGGCGCTGAAGGACAGTCACCTCGACCTGAAAGTGATAGGATCGAGACCCGCCCCCAGAATAAGATTTCGCACCCGTTCCTCAGAGTGACGGAAGGTGCCTACGTGTACCTCCCATGCGCCGATAAATAGAAGGAAAGTGTTGAGTGGGAGAGACATAATGAAAGAAGGAACGGACCTTACCTATCCCACACTCTCCCCGTCCCTCGCCTCCAACCTTTCCAAACCCTTTCATCTCGCTGCCGCCCTCTCCTCCACTTCCCCTCTCCCCACTCACCCTCAAACGGCCCATATCGACGATCGAAATGTTTGGTCATGTGCCACCGATGGCTTGAGTTATTGTCGCCATTATTCACGCCCCCGATCGATATCCGTGTGGCGTCCCATTCCGTCCGAACACCGCCACTTCGCCCCCGACTTCACCTTCCCTTCCTCTTCACCCGCGAACTCTTCTCTCTCTCTCCCTTCACCCACCCACCCACCCATCAACCTCCTTCTCTAATCCTCTCCTTTTGTGTGGGGGGTGGTGAGGGCTAACCGATCTCTGCAGGAGTCGATTGCCAACTTGTCGATTTGGGGCGACCAGGCGCCCGTGGACCACTCCTTACGCCGGCAATGTGGATGTCGATTGTATAACATCAACTTCGAACACAATCGAAAGGATCCATTGTTGTCATATTTTCCAGAAAATCATCAGGTCCAGCTGCCACGGGGTGTTCGGGATCAAAATTCGACAGCAAACTGCCCTTTCGGAAAGGACGGTTACCGTGGGAGCTATTGAATCGAGGTCAAGGGGTTCCATTCCTCGGAATTGTCATTCCAAAAAGTACTAGATCCGTATGAAAATTAGGTAAAAATATGTTTGGTTGCCAAACTAGGCGCCTCAATCGCCGATTTTTCAGCGAACAATAGCTTTTGAGACGTGGCTGCGGAGGAGGATGGGGTGGGTAAGGTGGGTGGAAACGAAGACGATCGTGAAAGATCTGGAGAAAGAGTGGAGAAGGAATTTGATTGAGAAAATTAGCAGAAGGCAGAGGGAGGGGATTAAGTAGGTTTTAAAGGGTCAGGGCGTTTTACAGTACATGGTAGAGGGAAGAATATTGGGTAAGCGGGGTAGAGGGAGGAGAGGAACGGGTAGTATGGATAGAATAATGAGAGGTAGGAAATTTGCGGAACTGCAGGACGACACAGGAAAAAGGAGGTCGCAATCGTACATGAAGACTAAACCGTGTCCATTTAAATTCACTTTAAAATATTAGTACGCAAATAATAATAATCACACAAACACCGTATGATGCGATATTGACAATCAATGTCACAGAAAGGGATTGATCGGAGAGTTGCAAAAGAGTTCACATCCAGAACGTGATAAAAGAGCCACTTGCTGGCGGTGTCGCTCAGATTTTTTTTGAAGCAAACACACGAGACCAATGTCTAAACCATTCGTGAACAATATCTATTCTATGGCACGAGTAAATGGAGAAATGGATGTGGAGAATGGTACGATCAACTTTCAATTAAATTGATGATTACACCCACCTTTAGTGAATACGAAGTGTATTTAGGAGGTAAAATTTAAATGGAGGGGTTGGGCGGGGGCCTTATGGAGCCCTGGCCTCTTTAGAGCCATTGCGCCAACCCACTTTTAACCTGTCTGCCACTTGCAGACGGGACAAGAGTACCACGGTAGAGGTATGGAGGGGGGCTAACCATCCAACCTCCGTCCAGGCCCAATGTTGCTTAACTTTGGTGATCTGACGGGAACCGGTGTATCAACGTGGCTAGGCCCATTGCCCATTTAGGAGGTAAAATCTTATAAGATCTCATAAGATCTTATCGCTTTCCTTGCAGGAAAAAATTGCCATGTAATTTCAGACAAAATATGGCGTCAAAATAATGGGTCAAATGTCGAATTATCAATTATTAAATGCAAGGGGTTGTAACAAAACGAAACATTGATTTGAAGAGTTAGTTATACATACCTTTGGTTTGAAACCGCAATGATAATTATTATTGCACATCAGATGAGTAGCAGCATAGAGTCAACGTCGGAAGGTCGAAGTACGCATCAAGCTGCAGTATGGCCGCAAATGATCCGCATCAACATCTGGAATAAAATTATGAGCTAAATTTAGTACACACATTTCAATTTACATTTAACTCGACTGCAAAGGGACTTGTGGCAAACAGTATTTACAGTACATCATTCAGCACAGATAGAACATGTTGAGATAATATCGTCATAACTATAATTTAAATGAATGCATTCATGGAATCGATCGAAATTGTAATTCCGTTTTATGGCTCCAGAGGTAGTGTTGTTGTCCAGCGGGAAGAATGCTGGGCCACTGACCGCAGGTCTCTGATCCAAATCCGAGGGATGTCCCTTTGGGCACGTCCAGCTAAACCCGAGTTGTGTGATTTTCTGGGTAACCAAGTATTTCTGGGAAAACGGGCGGCACAGGAAAATGAACTAGCCGCCCTGCCCTGATGTTCTGAGTGATGTAGGAGATAGGACTCTGCCCTCAGCAACCATACCAAAATTCATATTTTACGCTGGTGTTTTTTAGCCACAAATATTAGTTAGAATAGAAGAGAGAATTGAGAACTAAATTCCAAGCATCGAAATAACGTTTACTTTTTATTATTCTAATTTCCGGTACATTTTAACCACGATAGAGAAATTACTATCGGAAAAAGTAATAAATCCTTACCATTAGTGTTCATGTCCGATATCATGTTAAAAGCAAAGGCCATGACTGGCCTTTGCTTTTAACATGATATGGCCAAATGGCCAAGCTGACCATGCCGAAACTTTAAGGGAATAGTTAATAAATATATTTTCCCATCGTATTATATCGATCGTATGGGGTGAATGATTTTTTTTCCAATTTCGGCAGTAGTAACAGAAGCCACATATGAGTTTAGCTAGCAGTGATTGATTTTTTCATCACGCATCCATGCATGAACACGAAATTTCGACTCCCCTTCAAACTCTGAGAGATTGAACACGAGGAAAAAAACACAATTTTCTGTCTTATTTAATTCCTGAAGTACCAAATTTCCACGAATATGATTTGATTAACAACAAATAGAATGACGGAAGTTTGTCTACATGAATGTTTTTTAAACCATTCGCTCAAGAATGGTTCTCTTTTAAACTGAGTTATAAATCAAATATTAGCCATAGAATTTATACTCAAGCACTCGTTAAAACTTCCTCCCCATTAATTAGTTGCGAAAGCAAGAACCATTTATTTCCAGTATCGTAATCAAATTTGCTTCCTCTGACCATCAAGGTGGGCATGAGTAGATTAGCTATTTATTGCAATTGCATCGGACAAGTTAAGTGTGACCCTGTACTCGAACATGCATTGAACGATTCAATAACGTGGTACATCCGCAAAATTTCAGAGCAACGACGGTTTAAAAGGTGGCTTCAAATTGATCTAAAAAGTCAATGCCGATTACGACCAACCTCGAAACGCCCCCGAAAAGGACCTCAGGTATATTCCGGTTGGCAGAAAACGATTTTTATGGCGAAATACAAATAAAACTATTACAGCGTGAAAGTGTTTTTTTCGACGTGATTGCATTGGACGTGACTACCCTGATTATCGCTATAAAAAAAGACCCAAAAGATGCTAACCCTCGCAACTGGCAATTGTTTAAGGTGCGTTTGAAAACAGGGGAAACCGCAATGAGAAGCAAAGCAAGCATTGAATCGGCGCACGTCTCCCCGAAGGCGTGGGCAATGAAATCTCTCATCTCTCTCTCTCTCTTATTTGACCACTACCCTAACCCTCATCCATTGCCATCCACCATTAATTGCACGGTCCGTCCGTAAATCGCACCCACACCGATCATTCTTCTCCAATTCCTTTTTGAGCTCACACCAAACTTTCTGCCATTTTTTTTATTTTTCCAAATCCGACCCAGTTCCGCGCCGTGGTTGATCGTTACGGCACGGAAGAGGAAAAATAAAGGTGATGTGTTTCTATCTTTTGCAAGGAATATCCACCAATCATCTCGTCAAATGGGGTGGACCCGGCGACGTGTCTCACCTCAACAACTGTCGGCCGGCAGCGGATTTACGTCCTTTTCATGAGCGAGACGTAATGGCGATAATTCTTCGCTTCTTTTAGCACCGAACATCCCATTCCCCTACTGTTCGACTGCAATGCAGCAACGGTCTCAACGGATCCCCAGAATGACAGTTACACAGCCATTCGTTACGCCGAAAAGTTTTTTTGTCTTGTCACTGGACTTCCGATTCTCCGACCAAATCCGATCACGCCGATCCCGCGGTCCGATGCTCATTTTTTACTCCTCTTCTCCTTTCTCTCTTGGATATTAAATGTCGCGTATTCACGCGCTTCCACACCACCCCTTCCAGTTGACCTTTGGGAAGGGCTAAATACTGGTTTTACTGACAATTTTGGAGGGCATTCCTCTTAATTCCTCAAGACGAATTTCATTTCTTTTCGTAATATTTCTGCTTTAAGTATCGCCAGTTTCCAGCGAAGTCCAAAAGGGTTGGAGAGCATGTTCACTACATGATTAGAGGGATCTGGACGAGCCTTTTTTCACGCGGTCAGAGGGTAAAATAGAATCGCTCATTTTCATTGTGGTGTACTCAGTTATTTCCTCAAAAAAATTGGACAGATCACTTACGTTTAAATTAATGCCTAGTATTAAACACTCTGGACCTTCAAAGTGTTTTGCTGGAAATATTACGAAAAGCCGGAAACTAGCTCGCAAGACGTAAATAGAATATTCATGCTACATATGGAATACTTTATTCCATAGACAAAAAGACCACCACATTATAAATATGATACTTCGGATAATGGATACTTACGGTTGAAGGTGATTATACAATAATATACCCTATACACTAACTCAGCAACTACTAAATAGCAAAAGATCTTGTAGTTATTTACTGATTTTAGCTACTTACTGCTTTTTGTTGCTGTTACCTGATTATATGCGATGAAAATAGAAAATCCTTTGACAGTGAAAATGAAGTCTACATTCAACCTATTATTTTTTAATATATAAATAATAAATTGTTTATTACTCCAAGACAGAAGCTTACAACTTCTTTCTTGCATATTAACTTCAAACGCCGGCTTAGCATGAAATTAACAATATTAATATCATGCATATAAGAGAAAGTATCTAAAGAGCTAAGTGTACAGTATATCTAGGGTATATTGTTCACATGAGATGACATCGAAGAGGAAAACCCCGTCTACTCTGCTGGCATTTTCTCCACTTTTCAAATCACTAGGCAAAGGTTCTAGTAAGGCTTGTTTGTAATCGAATGCAGTACAGCTTGGAATTTGATGAAAAATACACACCAAATGGTTATATTAACGCAGGAAACCTTTCCTCCCTTCGTTTCCCATACCGATTCATCTTGTTCACATTTGAATTTTTCCCTTTTCCCTTCGGTACAAAAACAACTTCGCGTCCGACCCGAACTTCATCCGTGTACGCTCAAGGAATATAAATCATTATCTCGGAGCGGAAGGAATATTTTTTTCATGCATTCGTCTCGGCAGAAGAGCAAGCTTTATGATCATTTATTTTCGGGAAGAAAATTCTCTTTATGCCGTTCCTCCAATCACTATTGTTCATCTGCCTACCGCATGGTAGGGCTTTCCGTCCTAATTGATAAATACGGACAAAGCTTTGCGCATGCGCTGTTCACACAGGATCGTTGGAACAGCAGCCCATATATCTTTTCATGGACTGGGAATACCTCGTTGACCAAGAGCCCCACCCCGCGAGGCAATCAATCAATTAGTCAATCAATCAGTCTGTCTCCTTCTTTGCCCACTTGAGCACTCTTCCCCGACTCATCCATTCCTTCCGTCCTTTTAACGTTACCCTCAGAAAAACTCCCGCGACGTCCCCTTTCCCGTAAAAACCGCCTGCGCACCCCTTAAAACCCTAAATCAACCCCTAAATCCACACTTGGTAAGCTTCCGACCTCTCTTCCCTTGTCCCTGGCAGAGCCCCTTTCTGTCTCATCGTGACACCAGCTGGTTCCCCATCTTTTTTCTTCCTCTGACCTTCTCGTCTTACCTTCCCATAACCTTCTTTTTGTGCTATCACATAGCTGAAGGAAAAGGAGTAGTGAAGTGTCAGTGCTAGCCCGTAATTTTTTTGTGAATCTAGCCATCTGTTCAACCATGACGTGATTCAGTTGGAATATCTATACAATTATGCAAATGTTTCCAGTAAATCCAAGTCTTTAAAAAAGCAGAACCACAGATATTCGCAAACATTTTACGTTATCATCATTACCAAATTTGATCCGAGAATTGTTTTTGTAATTTTATCTGTTGATTATGAATAATTTACGAGGTTTATCGGTATCCATCAACATATTACATTGCACCATACTACAATGGATAGTGAAATCTCAAAGATCAGAAAGCTATGAAGACTGAGAAATTGCTTGGATGAAATCTAATCAATAATGGAAGTAATTGCAGAGTGTCATTAAATTAAAAGGCTATTGCTTTGTCTTCTTTTTAACACATATATAAATAGCTGAATTTTTTTATATAGCCGGAAACACGTCTCCACGAAACACAAAAGCATGTATGTGAAGATCTATGGCTTTTATGTAGATCACATCTTAGAATTCATAAATAAAATTAATACGATTTCAGTGACATCTGTAGTGTTTTGAATGTCATTTAGGCGAGTCAGCTGGTGAGTGTTCACCAAAACCGTGAACAGAGAGGAATAACAAAATGCAGATGGTTGAAAATTCCAGTACATTCCCGTGATTATGATTTACAGTTTTCCGGCGGAAACAGATAAACCCTTCATTTTTACGTGCCACAATTACGAGGCACATTTAAGTAAAGCAAGCATAGATAGGCTCCAAACTGAACTCGTTAAAAGTTCTGGCGAGAGTTCTGGCAAAGAGAAAGGTGGCGCACTCCAATGAATACTACGAATGCTGGAATAGAAAGCTGGCCATGTTCTTCTTCTCTCCGACCCGTGCAAAAAAGAAACCCCCGCTCTTTTTTCTCCCATAGTCCGCGTGATAGTCAAGATATACGAGTACGAATGTCCAGCGGAGACAAAATGTTCCTAATAGCCAACATTTTATTTCTACTGAAACAAGAGAGGGACCTGTTCAGAACTAAGTACACAGTTTTCGTTTCCATGTCCAGCATAGACACAGTGCTTTCCTATGGTGTACCTATAATTACAGGTAAATATATTTTTGAGTAAAAAACCTCAGTCACTTCAAAAACGGAAAACCTTATATTTTCCAAGGAGATAAAGAACCACCTATTTTAATATTAAAACGCAGAGGTATTCTCTCAAAATCCCACATGATGCTAGCGGTCCCGTTGATACAGCACATTAAATTAGATATAGCTCAAAAATAGAAAACAGTTTCTTTCAGAAAAATATACCATTGCTATACGAAGCCGGCCGCGTTAGCCAGGTCGGCAACGTGAAGGCCTGGCCACCCAAGGGTCGCGTTTTCGAATCCCGCCTTGGGAATGGACATTTTGTTTGTCTTTGGTTGACGAACTGACGTTAGATGGTGCAAATCGACCTGAGAAGTTGGAGCTAATGACCATCTGTGCTATGAAAGTAGCCAAGAAATGGATTGAGTGAACCTATCAAATAATACTGTAAGAAGTTCATATCTCTTGCGAATATAACCATCTTTTTATTAAAAGTGAGACCAAGATTTTAGAGAGAAATGGCTTAAGCTAATCTAAACGTTGATGATAATAGTCTTGTTGCAGTCAGCCTGAGTGGGTCTCTCTCTTTCATTACTGGACGACAATCTCTAACGGTAAATTCTCACACCCCACTCGTGTGTGAGCATAACTGTTTACCATGTATTTTCACGGCTCTGTGTCAAAGCTCTAAGCACTGCTGTTCTCGCCATGGTTCGCCTTCCTGCTCCATGTAAAATGGGTGCGTTCCATGGTTTTTGCGCCAGTTCCAACGCGGCCTGTGAGACTTAAAGGAGTGGCGTCTCCTTCACGTACCAGATGAATGAGCGCAGATCTCCTCGTCCTTTTATCTTTCGACTGGCTTACTGCGTAACGCTCTCAGCCTTCCCTCCTCGGTTTTCAGTCCCTCACTCGCTTCCACTTCGCGTTCCATGCACCGCAATCCCTTCCAATATTCCCCCCCCCCCCACCATTCCCCTTTTAATTTGGGCCCCTCTCCCAGCAAGACCAATTGTCTTTTATCACCCGGACAACTGCGATCTCTCCCTTTAACCCCCATTCTCCCACTTCTCCACGGTCTCTCTCTACCCGCTCGACCCTCTTCCCACCGTTCCATCTCCACGGCTTTTTTCCCTCTCTATACTCGCCCCTCTCGCCCATTTTCCTGGGCGACTCCACGCTAAGTATCATTCCCAACTCACTTAATCCTTCACCCCTTTACCCCCTCCAAGATCCGTCGTTCTCCCACCCTCCTCTCCCAATTCTTTCCACCCTAGAACGCTTGGGCACCCCATCCGAAACAATTCTCTTCATTTCTCACCGATCCCTTTATTTCCTACCTCTTACCTTTTTACCCGTTGCTCTTTCTCTTCATCAGGTCCCCTTTCTCGTGTCCTCAAGTTTGGTAAGAGGAGACAGGAGAAGGTCTCGTGTCTCCCCGTTATACCCTTCCGAAGCTACCCTCCTAACAAACCCATGCCACCAACTTTCACTTATATAATCTCTCTCTTCACTCTTTTTCACTTCCCTCGCCCTATTCAGAAGGGCGTTCGTTCCTTCGTAAGAGTACTCTTTCAGCTCTCACTAGTACTCTTAACATTCTAGCACTTTTTTTTAGCAACGCATGACCATTATCAAAAGAAACAAAATAACTAATTATATTTTCACTAAAACTAGTCGTGCCTAAAAAATTTCAGTGGAAATGTATGTTTCTTTTATTTCACTTGATAATTGATTTACACAATGTTACACCGAAAATCATTATTTAACTTCATTTAGTTCACCTCAAATCTACGTCACCTTTGGATCTAAAACAATTAGGCTATACTTAAATACCTGTACGTTAGTTTGCTTAGAAGTTAAAACTTGGAAAATTACCTGGATATATTTTGGTGTATCTGTATGTCGGAACCCATTTGCGCACAGGTTGCTTTTCGGCGAATACTAAAAAAATAGCTTTTACCTTCCCAGAATTTAACAATAATTAATGATATACCTGTAAGCCTAAGGTATCCAGGTCAGTAGGGTTCCAGAACTGGTAGTCCAAAAGCCATGGGTTCAATTCCGTCAGTGGAAATGATGCTGAGTTTGTTTTTCGGTTAAGTTTAGGTTAGACTGTAAGATGCAATCTTCGCAGTTGAAGCACATAACAGATATATTCTACCAATACTAAATACATGCAACTCTAAGCAGGTCATTTCGAAGGTCGAATAAATGACTTTTTATCAGTCCGGAATATAAGATTTTTACTGCCTTGTTCTCTTTATCATAAAATTGACCATAACTTGTTACATTCGTTTCTTCATAATCTGAAGACAATGGGGTCGTTTACCATATTTTTTTATTGCCGAATCTGATAGAGTTTGTAAAATAAAGAGACACGTATTTTTCCGTTTTTTGATACGCCAATTGTTTCCCGAGTTATAAGCGGCGAAAAACTGATGTTTTTAACCCTTTCGGAAAAGTGGGTGTGGTGCAACCTCTGACGTATATCGACTTCGTCCAATCACTACTGAGCCCGCGAAGTTACTTTGCCTTATCGCAATGGGGGTACACAGCTGACTCTGCCAATAGGACAGTTGCAACATCATCTGTGCGAGCAGACCTTCCGAGAAACCCCCTCCACTCCCTTCTCTTCCACGAAAAGCAGTCAAGGACGAGAGGAAAGTGACGTCAATGTTATCACAGCAGCTTTTTCAGTGGGCGTCACCTTTTGCTTATTTTCATTTTTGATTTATGAGTGAATGGTTGTGGTTAGAAGATTAATTTTTTCACTAAAATTCTTTTTTCGTTTCCATCTAACAATTTCGTGTACAAAATTGCGATTTCGGTTCCGAGTAAACGCCCCCATTCAAACAAGATATCTTCAATTTTCCTGGCAAAACTCAGTATTCTCACGTATGGAATGGAAAGTTGATAATTATCGTTTCATAGTGGACTTTTCCGTCTTCGCATTTCGCCCAGAATTCTGACAATTGAGCAGGGAATCGACGCAGAGGAAAACTGGGCATTTTGATAAAACTAAAACCAGGACAAAAAATTATGGTATTTCGTTCTTTTGTCTGAAAATTGCGGTTAATTTACTGACATTTTATGCAGAAGGGTTAAGTTAAAGTTAGTATTTGGGTTGATGAGTGGTGACCTTTTTTTTAACTATTTTTTTAGTGTACAAGCAATGGTGAAAAGAATAGGTTCTCGTTATTGAGAGAAAATTTCGATCGCTTTGAAGTTGAGATAGTAAACGTACCATTCGGGTTTGTTGACTTTGCCGCTGATTTATCAGCGATCGTCGATGAATTCCCACCGAACGCTCGCTGTGGGAACTCGTGGGCACGTGTGCTCTCCTACGGCTGTTCAACAGAATCGATAACTCGCAGGGTTTCCCAAAAATAACAAATGAAGTCAGGCCACTTGTTGACTTTACGAAAGAACAAGTTTTGCGTTGATTTATTTCAAAGTGACGAAGCAACAAAATTAACGCTTTCGCAAAGTCGTGTGTAAATAAAAGCACGAATTTCTACTTTCCAGAGGATAAAAAATAAGTATTCAAATTAGATAACAACAGGGGCCTTGATTGAAGTTGAATATTTACAATTTATGCCTCATTATACCTATAGATGACTTTATATGAAATTAGCAGCGTGGCGGTAGTAACTCTCATTTTATGTAGAATGTGCTATGTCAGTTCAAACGAAATATTCTTTGTCAAGATATTTTTAATATTTTGATTTTTTTAATATTTTTGATATTTTTAATTTACCAGAACGGTGAAGCACTGTGCTTCAAAAGCTTAAGGCAGTATTTGCTTTCCATACAATGCCGTGAGTGAAATCTAAATTTTATTCATATCGTGTACAAAAGGGAAGATTTACGTAAACATGAATAGAATAGCCAAAGGAAGAGTCGTGAGGAGAACGGCGTCAAACCAATATTTTGATTGATGACCAATTTTGGTACAACGCACTTGTAAATAAGATAATGACTCAAAATTTAAATTTTATTGCTGTAGCTTTACACTCACTAAGCAAAAAATAACTTTCGATTGCCACATCTTCATGGGCAAAAGGAACGCACGCTGATTAAAGAAAGAATCACCGACATATGATAGTAAAAAATCTATTTGTTTTCAAGTCCTGAGCACCGAAGGTGACAATCGGCACTCGATAGAATCATCTCCCGGTGCGAGTAAGAGAGCATTTCGCGAAATCATACATACGATCCAATTGGTGCCAATTTTCATTTAAACCGGCCCTTTAGTTAAAGGTCCTCCTTCGGACAACAACTTGTCGTCGATAACCGTTCTTCTCCTTCCGCCCTTTTTCTTTTTCTGCCTCCTATGGTTTCATTTTAGCTTCCCTTCCCTTTCCAATGTCCCACTCTTCTCTTCGCCTCCCCCTCCCTCACGTCGTTCTCACCGTGACTCACTCCCCCATCCCGGCCTATTCCGCTCCCATGGCTACAGCCCAAAAGCTTCCCCGCTTTCCTCCGAAAGAAGGAAGAAAAAAAAAGGTCATTCCGAGCCCCAATCCGTGCCTCCAGGGTTCACTAATCCAATTTAAATGGTTTTACTCCACCCCACCTTTCCGGAGATCAACGACTTGCAATGAAATCTCTTAATTATTTTCCCTCGCCATCAATAACCCGTTATTCTTGCCTTCCACTCTGCTCTCCCCCTACACAATTTTCGGTCTCTATCACTTTTCAGGGCCACTGTCTCCTTCCCCTCGCAACCGAATTCTTTTTGAAGCTAAGATTTGTTTTCCTCTGGGGTGCCGTAAGCATTCGGTTACCGGGATTAAACAATTTACCCGACTGGATCATATTTATCGCTACACATTGCAAGAAACATTCGTAATCGAGGGAGAAAAATTTAATGATAACCTTCAATTGCTCACAAAAATCGCGATAAAAAGATTTAACGGTGAATTTAATCATGGTGACTAGTTGTGACTATGGTAAATTAAAAGATTGAAATTACCTATTAAGCGTAAAGAGCATTTTTACCGCAGTCGTTATATATCAATGACGCATCGTGAGGTGGATTCGCCAATGATGTATAACGACGGTCGAATACGATGAAGCATGCACTGTTATTCATTCTGTCTTGCTATATAAATTAGAGAAAACTTAAACTACTCTAGTTTCGATTGCATAATCAAATGGTGCGCTCGAAAGCTGCGATGTGTATCTACAATGGGATACGCTAATGTTGCAGCAAATGTTAGGGCTCGCAATCATATTTACATTACACTCAGTGTTGTTTCAGTACTTAGCGTAAAACTATTTATTATTCTTAGCATCATCAAGCCCTAAACAGCGTACATTTTACCTTTGTACATGTTAGCGTTTACGTCCTTTACCGTCTGTTTCGAAAAGAATCGTTATTTGCGAACAATGTAAAGGTAAAATATTTTACGGCACATAAATTTGTGCCCAGCGGGCCCAGGCATGCCCAAATAATACTATCATGTTTGATACCCTCGCGGTGGCTAGCAGGGTATCGTGTAGATGTAGATGATAGTGACATTTTATTAAAGTATGGCAAAACTGCCCACTCTTAATAGAATCTAATGACACATTTTACTCATTACGGTCAAATGTAATTACGAAAAGGTTTCCTTTTATTCCAGATTCCGCTCTAATCTGACAATACTTTTCAGCTTATGGTTACTCTTTTGGCAGCTCTACTTGGTCATTAAATTAAGACGCTAGGGTGCATAATCCCGCCCCGCCTGGCCGGCAAAAATGAGAATTCCATCTTCCCTCTCGTAAATTTGGAACAAAACATTCTCTGACTTGCAGTAAGAAAGACTGAGCTGATAAATGAAGTATAATCTCTAAATTCTCTGCATTAGTAACTCAAGGTAAAGGAAGGCATATCCTACTATTCACTTTTCTTATCTTGGGTTAGACTATAAGAAGGACTCGCGGCCAACGGAGCAAGAGTTATTTTTTCAGGCACAAATGCTCTGGCTTGTACAATAAATTACTAACCGAACCGAACAGGAAAACGATGGTTTCGGTTCTCTGTAGACTGGCACCAGTATATATTATGTAGGCTGAAATTTGTTGCTAATTTGGTATGACTTATGCAATGGGAACATAAGAAACTCGTATGAGAAACTTCTCTGTGTGAATAGCACATCAATCGTAGGTACGTTATCAAAGAGCCATTTTCTCCACCATAAAATATTGGAACCGTTATATTGTTGACATACATGACACCAGGCTAGGCTTTCGCCGTCCTCCAAAGAGCGTTTTAAAAATCGAAATAAACTTAGGATAAAGTTTTAATTTCCTTGACCATGGCATTGAAGATTTCACTACCGAAGATAATTATAATAAAATGTATATGTGTCGTGGAAATAAATATCTCGGAGGAATGAACAATATTTTCTTTCATTCCTTCACTCTTAATTTCCCCAAAGGTTTTTAAACCAAATGAAGAATTTATCTACGGACCATTTTACGGACGCATCGGACACATCGCAACATTAGTCGAGAAAATTTATGGCTGTCGAGCGCGATATCTAGGGCAGAGTGGCACTGAACTGATTAAACGAAATCACGAGGATATCTCTACTATAATACTCACCACCTCCTCTTCTCCTCGCTTCGAGGCGTTTATATTATACCTAACCGAAATCGGAATCTACGTTCCCGCCATTTCGGGGTTTCTCGGATCGGAGTCTCCGCTCGCTCTCTCGACGGTGGCGAGAGAAGAATGAGGGCGAGTATAAAAAAATGACTCGACGACCGCGGTTTTTTTGTATCTCCCGCGAGCGCAGAGAAGAGCATTTTTACGGGGCCGTAACATTCCCTTCCCGCTCGTAAGGGGGTCTTATCTGAGCACCTTCCGACCACCCACCCTCTAGCCATCGGTCCGTATGGATAGGGGGTAAAAAAAACCTCGCCTTCCCTACCTCAGAACAAATGGTGGGGGAAAAAGAACATTTTCCCTCACCCTCCAAATCTCCTAGAGGAACTGCCAAGTCCACCCCCTCCCATCTCTTCCGGCGCTCCACACTCCTCGTCCCCCATCCCTCCTTTTCCTGTTTCCTCAAGCATTTCAATTCCCACTGACCTTTTCCCCCAATTTCCCTTCCGATTCCCGCTTCCATTGCCTCTTCACTCTCTTTCTTTCTCTCGCTTCTTCGATTTCATCCTCCTTTCCTAGCCAGCTTCTCATCCCAGAGAATGCCTCATCCCCCAAAAAAATAACCAAGGCATTCCCAGGCATCACTCCCTCGTTTTACGTGTCGAAAAACACCGCTTGGCGCCCGAAGAATCCTCCTGGCTCTTCCTCTTTTTCCCCATGGTTCCCATTCGTTTGTTCCCCACGTGCGTCGTTCATTATGGCACCAGATTTTTTTCCTGAGGAAAACTATCACTTCGGCTATCTCTAAAAGGATTTAAAACGAATTATCTAAAACGATTTCATGATCAGGTAGTGTGGATTGGGCAGCTACACTTCTTGAAATCGAGTGACGGTTACGTTAAAACTATTTGGACTGTTTGAATAAGATAGAGTAAACTTATCAAGACTTGAGGGATGAGTAATGCATAACCGAGGTTAGTTAAAACACCTAAGGCCATATATTTGGAAAGTTGAACTTTTATTTATCCTTAAGTTGACAATTATCGTCTAAAATAGCGTTACAACTGCTTTCAAAAGTTATGAAAAAAAGCGAGCATTGTTTTTCATGATTTCAGCAACTTCGACGAAGTTTTTAATGGCTCATGTAATTTCATGGAGTTCATAATGAAATAATTCATAATGAAACACAATAGTAATACTCCACACTTGATTTTTAATAATAACCGACCCGGGTTTCGGCAACTCAGTGCCATTTTCTAGGCACAGAGTCCTGTGACGGTTGGGTATATATAGGTGGAAGGAGGAGGAGATGAAAGAGCGAGAGAAAAAAGTGTGTGGGGGGTGGTTTGGGTTGGGGTGAAACAGGGGAATGGAAGGTGACTTATTGTGAGGCTGCTTTTGTGGAGAAGTACGAGCAGCCAGGGTAAGGAAATTAGCTGGAGGGCCGGAGGTTGTGGGATGGGGGAGCAGTGATTTTTAGGAGAGGTGAATGGGTGGAGAAAGTTGCATGGTCATTGCATAAAATATTTTCAGAATTAACAATTTCAAACTGTTGTAAAAAAATCCAAATTATAGCCTTTGTCAATAACAGTATGTAAAATTTCGCATTTAAAATTACTAAAACGGTTGTTAAAACATAAATGTTCTGCAAATTTTGAGTTAACATTTCTATTTATATAGGAGCTTCTATGTTCTTTCTCTCGGTCTCTGAATTTCCGTCCCTTTTGGCCGATATAACAAATGCCACGGTCCTCGAACTTCAGTTAAAAGTGCACAAGAGCGCACAAGAGTGATTATCCTGCCAAACTTATGTATTTTAAAATGAAGAAATGACGTTGCTTGAAAAAGGTTATAAGTTTGCCCCCCCCCCCCCTATGCCACTTTCCCGCCGCTCTGTTGTCACCCTTGCAGCAGACTGTGATGCCTCCCTTTGTAAGAATCACTCGGGAAGAAGCAAATAGCCATGGAAATCGTATCCAACGCAGCTCAACAACACCATCGCCATCCGAATGCTTCGTTCCAGCGTGCAATTCGCAGTGTGAAAGAAGCAGCCGCGGAATCGCACCTCGTGTTCACTAAAGCCGATAAGGGTAACAGTATGGTGGTATTTAATAAAAGTTATTATATAAATAAGTGTGACGATTTTTTAAAAACTCAGGACAAAAACATGAGCCATCGGGATGTGAGGATACTATTCTAGCCGGCACGCCAACCCAAATCTTCCACTTCCTGAAGGTCATTTTTAAGTGCATCATTTACTATTAATAATTCACAAACGTTCCGTACACAGATCGTTCGATATTCTCCCCGCATCAGGTGGAAAGCAGGTTAATTTCAAAGGCGGGAAATGCAATTCGAATATTAGGTCGTATCGCTTAAAGAATGAAGCTACCTTAATATTAAACCTTTCTGCTCCAGCAAAAATGTCTCACAAGATTTATTCACAGAAGGCTGGAACAATAAGCAGAATAATCAGGCAAAGGGGAATTTTAAAAGGAAATAGTTGCGCCAAAAGAGATCTCTTCTTGCCTTAAGAGGTCCCCGAGGGGAAGTTATGCAAGACAACCAGTCACGTTATATTTCCTCCAAGACCCGATAGAAAGCATTTGATTAGGTAACATGGATCATATTGCTGTCATTCTGAAGGAAATAGGCGTGACTCACGAATACCAAGATAATACATATATTAGCACTGAATGATGAAGATTATCTCATGCGGACTTTCGCTGTAAACAAAAAGAAATACTTTAAAGTACGAAAAAGAATACTTTTCTTCAAATAGTCTTTCAATATTTATATTGATAAAACAAATTTTTGATGAAAATGAAAGCTAAAATATGATATATTTAGGAGCCAAAGAAACAATTACCTTCATACATTAAACATTCGGCACGATTTTACTCGTCCTTTAAAATAATAAGTCAGCATAATAATCCATCATTAGTTCCTTCTCTCATAAAACGTATGGACTCAAAGTTAGTTTTAATATCTACCGCACTCGAGACTTTGTCTTGATTACTCCGGGTATGCGATCAAAAATTGAAGTAATTTACGACGTCATGGATACGAGGTTAGCTGATTTTTGGCAGTAGGTATTCTTAAAGAAATGTGGAAGGAAGGAGAGAGAAACGATGCGTCGGCGTTCGTTTATTCTCAACAAATGGCTCTAATGGACAAGCTATATGATGTCCAATACGACGGACCTAGTAGACCTAGTTTCCTAGACGCAGTAATGACCTTGAAGAGATATCCACTTTGCACTCCAGTAAGGACAGATATTACCCTGAAATATCACTGCCACTTCCTGTTATCGGGCACCGACTCTTGGGATGGGAAGCCAGCACGTGAACGCGATTCAGGATAATCATCTTTTTATGTATAACCGAAAAGTAGCTTGGCTAGTTATTAAATACGATTTAATAATTAAACTTCTTACAATAAAATACAACTTTAATCTGAGGCGAATAGCGTATTAAAAAGAGAAAAAATAATACTTTATTGATAATTGCCATAAAATATTTAATTTATAATCATATAATAATATATATTTTCTTATAATAAATATTTCACTCGACAATTATCATGTAGTTTTGATAACACGACCTTGTCAAACTCGGATTTCGAGGTTAATGCAAAATTTTCATCTCTTTGAGCTGATACTGTATTCTCCTAATCAGCCTCATGTTCAGTGCTATTCACTAATTCATCGTACGTAAATTATGAGATATTATTTTCAATAGCACCATAATCGGATGTTTTTCCTTACGTATATTTCCTGGTCACCTAACTGATACTCCAAATTTTCTTTTCCCTACCTTTCTTATTTCTCCGTGCTCCTCCATTACTTATCCGTCCCTTTCTTCCCTTCTACCTCAAATTCTTTCTTCTCCTCTCTTTTCGTTCGCCCCTGATCAATACCCCTCTCAACGCCAACGACTACCTTTCAGCCTCTCTTTGTCACAGGCGGTCTCCGCCTCGCATTCTCTTGAAATTCGTCCTTCCACCTCTCTTTGGCTCTTAAAAGCCCTCCTCCTCGATCCCACGCCTTCACCACCCCGTCAACATACTCCATTCCTACGGAATTACTGATTTCCCTACCATAATTTTCGACTTCACTCTATCCGACCAGCACCAGGGTGTAGCCAACCATGTAGGTATCAAGTGCAGACAGTCGTGCAGACAGGCACCCTCTTCCCATTCTCCCCTCAATCTTTTTATCCTCCCCGCACCACTGCCCGTCAACGGAAAACACCAATTCACTTTCAAATGTCATGAATTAAATTTCTCGCTGCGAGTAGAAGACTTATACGAAGGTTCAAGTGCTCTCGCATGGAGACAAGAAAATCTACAACAGAAGGTGCAACTATGGGTCCTAAGAATGCAAGAGAGATTTAGCTGGCCAATTGGATATTGAATAAAAACTCAGCTATTTAGCTTAATCCAATATCTACGTGATACCTTGCTAATGCTAGGTCAGTGAACTATTGACCATCAGCACGAGGAGTTTCACAATCTCCTTAAATTTCGAGAAGGTGGTTTCCTTTTGATGACACAGCTAATAATTTAGTTTTGATATTTTGGCGTAGAATTTCTCTCTCCGGTTTACAGCGAAAACCTTCAGGATGGCAAAAATCTTCCACGAATGATGTTTAGGGTGTAATGCTGTAATGCTGATGTCGTAATAAGGTTCAGCAGTGATGTCGTAATAACGGGTGGCGAAACTCGGCTATAACAGCCGCCTTTAAAAATCCAAAGGATATGAACTATCTAACCGACACACAATAGGATTCATTTCACACGCGTAAGATTCAAGATGACGGCCGCAAATAACATTTCATGCGCTTATTTGCCTGAATCACTTGTTAAAACTGCTTTTTGGCATTTTTTAGCTGTGAGATTCAATTATTGATCATCATTAAATCCGGACTAAACATGGCATATACCACCCCGGCTGTGAGCAAGATTATGCATATTTGCAATATTTGTCCTCAAAGTACTCATTCCATGTTAACTTTATTCGGGCTAAAAACTCAAAAATCTCATGATTACACTTGCCACTGAAGATTATAGAGCATGCTGTTGAGTACTCAGTTACAGTATATTTTAATTCCCATGGTATATTAAAGGTTTTAGAGATTACTGTACCTAAAATTTCTTAAACGCAATTCTCACGCTTACGAACGTTTTCAACGCATACTTCCGTCATTTTACTACAGGGCGTTCCTTGTCCCTCTTCCACCAATCGATACCTCAAGGCAAATTCACACCATCATCCCGCACAGCTAAATGCGGTACTCAACACCGTAATTCAGCGTTCCTGCAGAGTTAGTGACGAGACCAACTTCCCGGCCGAAAGACAGAAAGTGGAAGCCATTCTACAGAAGAACGGATAGGACAAGAGAGCCATCTCCAAAACATTTTACAAAATCATGACCAAGGATGAGGACGGACCAAAAGAAGAAATTGGGACTCCGGACGCAGACAACCTTGCACCCAAGAGAGTCTTCCTTCCTTACGTCCGGGGCGTAACGGATAGAATAGGAAACATCCTCCGCAAACATGAAATCAAAGCTGTGTTCAAGCCACATTTAAATATTAGAAACTGCCTGAGGAGTGTGAAAGACGCAACACCATTGAAAGTGGAAGGAATGTATGAGATACCATTCCAAACTTGCGAGAATAAATACATCGGCGAAACCGGACGCTCCGTTAAAACCCGCTTAGAAGAACACCAGCGGGCTATTCAACTAGGACAACCCTTAAAATCAACAATAGCGGAACATGCAGCCTCGGGACACGCGATTGACCTCAAACAAATAAAGATAATCGCGAAATTGAAAAGCTTCAAGCCCCGGCTGATCCGCGAAGCTTTGGAAATAAGAAAATGCCAGCAAAATTCAATGGGAACTGTGAACTCCAAATCAGCCACACGCGGGACCCAACTTTGAACCTTGATAAAAATGCTGTGACTAATCCTTCCACTCCTCCCCTTCCCATCTTTTTCCCACCATTAAACCACTATATAAACTCCACCAACTCTACAGATACCTCATTCCCTTTGATGAAGTGACCAGCAACGGCCACGAAACGTCAGGTATCACACCTGGTAATAGTACGCGGGGTACACCCGAACAACAACTATATACACGTTCCTTGACTGGTTTTCTATTCATGTATTTTTGGCGCAAATTTTCGCATCAGCAAATGCATCAGAAGTTAAACTTAATTGGTGTATAAAATCATTTGCAGAGAGATGGAAATTGCAGACGGAGTGGCCCGGCGCAAATGTTTCCAATAATGATTAGAGAGGGCTTTAATATAGAGCCTTGGGGAATACAGTTTCCGAGTTTGGCAAGTCTTCGAGTAAAGGGGATGAGTTCCGATTGGAGGCTTTCAAAGGGAGATGAAGAAAATAACTTGAGAGTGAGGAAGACAAAAGATGGACTGGCAGATATGATTTTGGAATATCAAAGACAGCCGAGGAAGTGGAAGGAAGAGTTTGGATCAGAGGATGTTGAAGAAAATCTGGGAAGGGAGATTATTTGACAAGATTGGATGAGAGTGGATAAAAAGAGGTATTTTAGATAAAGAAAAGGGATTTAGGTGGTGAGAAAAGCTGGAGAATCACACAATGTTGCAAATAGATATTCCTGTCGTTTATCGACTGGATTTGCACTCAAAATCACGTTGGAGTTCAATGCCTTCTAATTTACTTTAAATACATCTCTATTTTATAAGCTATGGAATATTTATAAATACATTTCACACTATTAGTTGGTTCATGGCAAGTTTTTACATTTATTAAATATGGTAGCGTAGTAATGTGCGTCACAACTGGGATAACATTCATAATCTTTTCTCAAATGGGAGAAGCGATAGCAATAGCATGCCACCCACCTCACCCTCAACTTCACGATCGCGCTTTCGTTTTCTCCTAGGTTGAACCTTAAGGCAGCTTGAAAGAAAGAAAAATTCGTTTCAAAAATGATGAAATTATAAAATATTAGATGTGTCCGTTCAATATGTAACAAAAAACTGTGCATTCGGTGCTATGGAGGTTAATTTACTCCATGCGTAAACACAGACCAGGTGTCCTGATATTGTTTTATCAGAATTTCTTAAGAATGATGGCCCGTGATCCAGTATATTTGTTATATGATTCCAAAAACTCCTCAGCTGAGTTGCCTAGACTACATTTGCTGGATCCAAACCTTTCAGATCTGCATTCTTTCCTTGGATCACGGTTAATTGAGACAATCAGTGGAATTTTAATACTTTCAAATCATTACTATGGATAGCATGTAAACTTCGTGACAGGATATGCAGTGCAATTTAAATGAGCTTTTCAAGTGTTCATTAAAATCATTCACTGAGAAAATACCAAATCCTCCTTACAGTACTGTAATATACAATTTACACTAGATATTTTGGGGTAAATCATTTGTGATCCATCAGGTTTGAGCACTTGATAGATTCATCTCATCCTATTATAGCTCGAATGCCTACAGAAACGGGGCTTGTTATTGAAGACCTTGATATTGTATTAGGGCATCACTAGCGGCTTCATGCAACTGCCTGGGAACTTAACTTGTATTGGGCGACAATTATCCACTATAGCTACAGTTATTAGATAATGTACATCAAGGTCTGATTCGGGTTTATAAGGGTCGTTCTAAACTATTAATCTCAGTAAATCAACAATGAATGGCCGCTGAACTTTCATGAACACCGACAAACTAAGAAAATACGCTGAACTCGTCATCAGGAGCAAAATTGCAGTTTTATTGCCCACATTTTATTTTTATTTTATTTTACGTAATTTTTGAGATAATGAATAATTCTTTCTTGATAATGAATAAACTATTCCACGAAACCATTCCTAAATCTCTTAACTGTTTCATCTCTTTGCTTACCACTTAGTAATTTTACACAGATGGAACAAATGAAAAAAATATAGTATGGTAAATAAATATTCCATCATTCAAGGTCATTCAGCGCCTCCTATATACCCCGTGAATGCACTTAGTGGACGTATTTGCACGATGTAACGGTAAGAGACAAAATGAGATCATGCAATAAAAATACTCAAATCCTCCTTAGCATGTATATATCATATTATAAGCACAAAAAGCAATTTCATTTCGAATATTTCGATTGTAACATATAATGTATAACGCTCGACTCCACTTTCAAGGGTTAATTGTGCTCTCAAGAGAGATTCTCTAACATGACTACTTTGAGAATCAGACATTTACGGATCAAACGTGTCTGACATATCACCTCTTTCCGCGATTTATTTACACTACACTTCCTCAGTACCTACCAGGGTAAACAAAATTATTTACTTAAAACGGGCCACAAGTTAAAGCCCTAGGTAAAACAGATGGATTGAAAACATCCATAGTAGAAGAGCTTATGGCCATCCAGCAAAATTTATGGGCCTGGTTTCAGTAAGTTTATTTCCTTTACGATGGCCGCCCCACAAAAATTGAATACACAAAATCCGAATTTTTTCCCTCCTGTTTACACCATATGCCTTGCATCCTTTATGGGGAGCCGTTCCCTCGCGTCTGAAATGAAACCCGCGGGTATGGGACGTGAGAGATGCTGTGGCAGTGGACAGTCACTTCCTCCCAAGTTATTCCACGACGCCAAGGCACACCATATAATAATCACGAACATAAATCCACGTCGAGGCTCACCCGGGGCACCGCCGTTACGACCAGAGCCGGATAAAAACACAACCGTGCTTCTGAACAGATTTCCTTAGGTTATGCGTTATTCGTGGCGTCGTCCGTGGGGTTTCAGCTGATGCAAGCATTTTTGCCGCCCGGCACTGGAGGGGAAATATTTTCTTGCCATGTAACCGGAAGGAAAAAAATAAACATTTCTGTGAGCTTTGAATTTGATGGCCTTTTATACAAGTATTAAATATAGCATAGAAAAGAAAAATAACTTTTAATCAAATTTAATTACTTGTAACTTTGCGCCTAAATCAGTGTTTTCCTAATCAATTATTTTTTTAAGTCTGAGTGGGTGAAGCGGAACAACGAGTTGTGGAGGCACCAATGGATAATAGAAATTGATTCAACAACCAATCTATGAATGGTATTTAGCAGCAATATTATACCTATCACCAGTTATTCTGAAAAACGAGTACTATTTTTAGGGGAATAATGTGTGACTTATGTCAACGAGTAAATATCTACTACAACAAATAAAAATCAACTACATCCTCCTGGCGTTGACTCAGTAGCCACTGCTTGAAGTGATAATTTTAATTCCCAAATAGATTTTCTCAAGTTTAAGCCAGTGTGACCAGTAGACAAACACAGCAAGAGAGACAGTACCATATATTTGTAAATATGAATCTAGTAATTTAATCCATAGACTCCTATTATCATCATATATATGTTTATTTAAGATGCAAAATCTGGATCTAAAAGTGCATTGGAGTGGCATTGCCTTTAAAATGTACACGTTGTTATCAATTCTTACACCACCAGCAAATTTTACCTTAACATTTAAACCGAAATATTACTTCCTTAAATCAACTAATCATCATATTTTAAATGGGGATAAATTTATTTTTATTTATTTATTTTTGAGGATATTTTTTGTATTGTTGATTAACTATGTCTATCCAAATAAACATCAACAATTTTAATCGAAAATTGATACTTTGGAAACGGAAGTCATGGCGATCAAAATATTGTAAAAGGTTATTGAAAAGGCACGCAACTGAGCAAGGAGGTAAAACCCACACTGAAGCCTATATATGGGACATATAGGTATGTAGCATGTATGGGACCTATATTTCCCATATATGGGAAATATATGGGCTTCAATGTGGGAAGTTACAAAAATCATGTCCAAATAAAGACTTTTGATTAAGTATCATCATCATCGGTCATCAATCCTAGGGATTGGTTTGACGCAACCCTCCACTCGATTACTATTGTTTTATCTCAGCAGATTCCAGGAATTTTACACTGACTGATATCGTGGCTAAGGTAGCATATTCACGTGCATCTCGTCTGGTTACCCTCGGGGGAGATGATTTTTCCAGTGCTGAGAAGGTGCGATAGGCTCCGTGCCATCGGAATGTTCGAGGCTCGATGCCAAAAGAAAGAAGTCGGCGGGACGAAGCAGGAATCTCTCGTACATCGGGGCGTATCGATCGGTGGGACATCATCCCGGCGCGCCGGTCTCCTTTCCTTTGTCTTCGCACTCGCCCCAACCCCCTTCCGGTGGTGCATTTCCCCAGCCACCGGCCTTCCCTCCCCCCTCCCTCCACCCCCCTGACGGCCGGTCAGTTCTCTCCCCTCATTACGACCCCTTGCCCGACCCCCATATAACTCCTCGCCTATCCATCTCCGTCCATAGCAATTCCCATACGTAGACCCTTCGCCTTGCCGAGCGAGAACGCCTGCCACGACCCTGTACCTCCTCCGGGCAATTCTCTTGCGCCGCAACCGTCCGGATCGCTCGCTTCTTGTTCGGGTCCTCCGCCGTAAAATAGCAGTAAACGGGAGCCCCGGGGGATAAACCGGGAGAACCTTGTCGAACGTATGCAAATATAGTAATCCGTGAATTCCCCCTCGTTCGTCTCAGCTGAGCGACGAAAATTATGAAATTTCCAGCCTAATGCTTCAGCTCCCGGGCAATCCTTGATAAATGAAATCCAACACTAGTGAAGCCGAAAATTTAATGACTCACGAACGCATTACGAGAGCATAAATTTTAAAATTGAATTAAATTATTGATGGCATAGCAGTTTTCGTGTCATAAATTGTAGTCCAAAATATTTTAATGGTCGCAACGTTGCAACTACGATATAGATCACGATAATGCGGTAAAATTTGAGTGTGTTTTTCAAAGTGTTATTTCGTAAAAGTTTGTTTCCTTAATAAATTATTTCACCATGGAGAACCACAAAGTTGTAGGTGACAGGTTTATTTGGGTTTCACCAACTTAAGCGGAGTACATAATCTGGAGAATCCCGAGGTGATATAATGTCAAAGTAGAGATTAATTTTGTCTAAACTAAACTGATCAAGAGGTTCTCAGTAAAAATCTCCAGGGGTAATATGTTTCCCACAGCAAATGTTTTTTCCTGTAAAACAGTGAAACTAGTGACTGGCAAAACTTGAGATAATTAAAATTAATCAATTATTTAAAAAAGCCATAATCACCGCAAAATTACTCGATAACTTGTAGAAAATAGTCATGCGAGGTCATCATGAGATTTTACAAATGTTAATTGCATAGGCGACGCAGATTTTGGCCATTTACTACCTTAAAATTAAGAATGCTTAATTTCTATGTGATCCAATTATAAATCTCAAAACGATAGGAAAAGATACAATTACTAAAAGAATGTTCAAGGATCAAAATCAATTAATATTATAAATAAATTAAATCCATAGTTGTACAAGTCATCATTACGTATGCAGTTAATGTTAACGTTCAATTTCTCTCCCTCAGCTTTGATCGTCATATTTTGTTCAACTGGTTTCTTAGTCAATATATCATGTCTTTTATACCCCTATTATTATCATTAGCATTTTCCTCTGTGTTTTAAATTATAACTTTAGGGACAATGCGTTGGTGAATAAAATTCTAAAGCCTTAAATGATTACAACGATACATAACTAAGATAGATAGCAGTGAGCCCAGAGTTGCAATGGATTTGCATCAATGCAAAGCTTTGATTTCATAGCAAATACCTTTTGTGGAGTTGTTTCAGATTGCTGGTCCGTAAATATAGTAATCATAAGGGTATGTAGCAGATAAAACTCAAATGACCGTTAAATATAATTTTGGCAAAAACCCCTTTCGTCGCTTCTAAAATCAGAAAGGATGAAGGTACAATGTAATGATATTTTGGCATCAATAATTGAGAATGAAATTAAGAGCTGGTTAAGAGCATTATTACTCTGCAAGATCATATTGCAGATGAAGAATATGATATCGGCATGCCTTTCTTTTCATCATTCTCCATTGATTCTCAAATTAATCCTACTCGGATCCATATCCCCTCCAATTTCCGTCCTTAAGTCCTTGCCACTTTTATTTTCCTCTATTACACTCCCAAACCAAACTTGAACATGTAAAATGGAGTGCTTTTCTTTATTTCCACACCACAATCATGGATGATGAGTTTCCTGAGCGCTGTGATCAGAGGATATGCACTATCTTTCTTCAATTTAATTTTTATTGCTGTCATTTTCCTTGAACAGGTGATACATTTATGTCATGTTCAAAAATGTTAATTTTTTACCTATTGTCAGTTTCAAGTCTATTAATTTATGTCATTCACTTAATCTAAAAATCAAGTTTTGTTGGTACAAATCACTGCCTAACCGGAAATATTGGTAGTTAAATTTAGCTCTAAACCTTGTATCAGGCAATTTACAAACCTTATTATACTCTAGTATGGTATGCAATATAATTATTTGCAATTTCTTTGAAAAATATTTATGTTTCTCTCTGTACAAGTCATTTTATCAATATAATTGTGTATCAATCTTCTATTAATTATTTCAAATAATTGGTGACGATTGTGTAGGCGCAAATGTGAGCTGAGCCTACAAATAAGTACACTCAGCACATTACATTAACATTTCGATGCTTCATCAACGCCCGGCTTTCTGGTTCAATATTTTCACGGCATCATAAACGCCTACTTCAGGGTTACTTCTCACATTCCCAAATCAGCATTCCAGCAGAAGAAGCCAATTAGTTGATGAGCCCGCCTTGGAACCAAAAGGTCGTGGATTCGATTCCCCGAAATCATACTCACTAAATAAACATCCATTCTCCGGTATGTTAATCGGGTTTGCCGTACATTTAAGGCAAGGTTAGACGGTACCATAGAATCTAATCAGTTGGAGAACCTTATAACCAAATTCTACTCTACTCTAATCAGCTGTCTGCTACGGTAGTCACGACATCCACACTAGCTTCGAATAAACATTGACCAGGCATTTAAAACTGGGCCCTAGTCATCCATCAATGCGTGAATTAATTCCTTCCTCTCTCGTGGAGACTAGAAATCTACTCACTGGCATTTTCTCCGCCGATCGTCACCCTAACCAGATCCCATCTCTAATCCACCCTCCCGCTCCCCTTATATCCACTGTTCTCCTCCTCTCACTTTCACTTCCATCCCGGCCTCTCCATTCACTCCCTCGATTCCAACCCCCTCCGGCCGTTCCGTTGAAATTCCTCACTCCACCACCGCATACGACGATTCCCGTCTCTCCCACCCGCCCCTTCCACCCCCTCCCTTCCCCATCGCCTCGGAAACCGCTACCGCTCCCATCCACGCATCACATCCCCTTCCCTCGACACCGCCGCCTCCTCCATCCGCACCACGGGTCACCCACCGCGTGTGCCAAATACAACACATTCCTCTCCGTCCGTTACATCCCCGTGCGTGGGAGGGGGAGGTGGGGATGAACGCCTTTTGGGAGGCTGGAGAGAGTGTGGGAAGGTCCCCCAAAGGGGGCGAGTGGGACGGTAACTCCCTCCGAGTGATGTGTACCGAGAGTGAGGAGAAAAACAAACTCGCTGTCCCTCTCCACCTTTCTCCATTCCTCTTTCCCTCGCCTGTCTCTCGCCATCACGCCCTCTTTCACTCGCTCAACGAGGCTGGGATAAAAGAGCGGTGAGGGTGAATGCGAGGGGGAGTGGAGGAACTGGAAGGGTGCGTCAGGGGGGTGTGTCAGGGGGGTGTGTCTCGAAGAGTATATATATATGTATATGCTCTCCTTCCCCCGGGTCCGAATGGAGTGGAACGAAGTGAGAGGAGGAGTCCCCATCTGTGTCCAGAACAGAGTGTGCGTAGCGAGGGAAAGTGGAGTGAAGAGAAAGAGAAGGAGAGAGGAGGGAGAGGAGAGAGAGAATGTGTGTGTATGTGTGCAGGTCCCATCTTTCGAATGAAACGCCAACAGGCATCGATCCAGTCCCTAGAAACCCGGCCCCTCCCTCCGGCTCCCCTCACCACCTTCGAAGCTCCCTCGCTGCAACTCTCTCCCAAAACGATTTCAACCCCCATTTCCACGACCGCGCCTCCCCCGCACCCCTCTCTCCTCCTCGAACCGAACCTTCCTTTCCCGAATCCCTCATCCTCTCAAACCCTGGCTCCTGTTCTGAGAACGTGTTTTTTCCTCCCCACCCCCAGGAAAATCCTCGACCAAGTTGAACATTCCGAAATATTTGATGGGGAATCTATCTGCGGCTGCGGAGGTATAACCGCGATCCCTTCCCCACACCTCCCACAACACGCCTACACCTCTCATCCAATCGCTCAGAACACGCATAGAACACGAGAGAACGCTCCCTGCTGCCTCCATCCTCCTGCTCACCGCACAACACTTTGTATAATTATTCCCTATTTCCCGCGCTGCTTGCCGCTGCGTATTTTTCGAGCCCGTGCTTGACTTGCTCCTGGTGACCCCGTTTCCCGAGTAAGAAACAAACTTCTTCATCAGTCCAAAGGATTAGCGTTATTGGTTCGTTCCACTTTGCTCCACGCCGGAGAACGAGCAATCGTTAAAAAAAAATCTTCCGATTCTCCCATGAGATTTCTTTAAGATCCATCCCCCGTATCCTCTCTCTCAGCTCGCACTGCCGGTCTATCTTTTAAACCCTCTCGATGAGTCTTCCTCTCCTTCCCCTCACCCATCATCCCGTTCCGCGTAACAAGCTTACGTTCTTGGCTCTTCCCTGCAGTTAATCTTGAGCAAGGAGCATGATGGGAAATCCTCCCCCCCCCCCAATCTCTCTCTCTCTCTCTCTCTCTTCATTCGCTATATCTCCCGATTCCACTCCGTGCTCCTTCTCCCACCAAAGGTTAAAGCTCCCGCCCTTCCCGCTGTCATGGCCAAATCCGTCCGACATCCCACCTCCCTCTCTTAAATCGATATATGCATCCCCATTCCCATAAATAACGAGAGAACAAACCCCCTAAAACCGAGGTTACCGTCTTTCGGGGACGGAAAATGGCGGAAATCCCTCAAGGTTTTCGGGTAAGGACGGATTAAAAATAGTTGACTTCAAGCTCGATAATTCCATGAATGTGGTGGATTCGAGATTCCCTTTTTTGTTCGTCGCGGATACCGCTTGGTTGCTTTGGCGTCCGTACGAGCTTTTGAAAGGACGACGCTACTCAAAAGGCTTTTTGTGCCGTAGTCGTCTCGTGGTAAACCGTGGAGGTCACGGCTGTATTGCAATGTCCCGCTAGTCGAGATTTTTTACCTTATCTGTCCCTCCTGACTCCATCACTTTTTCCTCTTCCATTCATCTCGTTATCCTCGATAGTGATTTTTGGGTTCATCCTTTTCCCAACGAGTAAAAGCTAATGAAGGCACGGCGAATGAAGTTAATTTTTTTATGCTCCCTTCACTTAACCGCGCTCATCCGATAGCTCTTTATTCCTGTGCATGAAATATCGCCCATATTCTGTTTATTTTCTTGCCCGACACGACAAGAGAAATCATGGATACCACGACCAATAAAGAAGGCAAAAACAGTAACGAGTCGTGGTACAGCTATATCGTTTTACCAGACATGCAGATGACATTGGACAAGTAAGCTTCAACAAGCGAATTGGGAAAGCACAACGACTGCATTATGTAATTCTACGTGTAACAAAAAAACTAAGTTTTTTTGTCAAGCCAGAGGACATCAACATTATCATTATAACATGGTCAAACCAACATTTCTGTTTCACAAATAATATTATTTCCTTTTTTGTGTGTGGTAACCCTTTGCATTCCTGTTTAATACATGGCCTGGTTCCTCACGTCCGAATCGCTCGGTTAATTTTTTATTCCAACGTTAGTTATCCCAAGCTTATATACCATTTTCGTCTAAGAACTAAAAATAAATGGTGAGAGACTTCGCTAAAGCTATCAAAAATTCTATTATTACGTCAAGAATAATCACTTTTCTATAACACTTGATAGTTCTACTTTTGATAAAAATGGATGCCAAGTAACGTATTACTAATTTATATATTCCAGAGTTTTATACCGGAATACGTGCATTTTTCCTGACAGCGCTCAATTCGATGTTCGACGAGACCATGGAAACGTCAACTGAATTGGAGCACCTAACCGGGTGGTACCATAGAGTATAATTAATTCATTTAGAAAAGGTGATGGGAAGACCACACATATTTTGATACTAGTAGCATGTTTGGTTTTTCTTTGCATTAAATCTCGGCTTGTGCATGACATGACAAGAGATTCGATCAACTTGAAGCGTGAAAACATAACGGATAGTGCAAAAACTTGGAATTAACGAGCCTTTTTCCAAATTTTCGTCCAAAATTGATGTGCAGAAATGTTTCCTGGGGGGCACAGTTCCACCTGGTAATCTAGAGCGAAATTCTTTCAAAGTTACGACATACTATAGGCTTAAAAATGAGAAGGCCTTGAAATAATGTGATTTAGATGCCCCGGTGATGGACTAGATACGTATTGAATCTGCGTTAACGATTCGTCCAAGCCAAAAAGCATTACAGTCGGATACCGAAAATGACGCATTATGATGTATGAGAAGATGGATGAATGATGTGAAATGGGTGGTGGTTCTGAGAGAGGGAACCATCGGATAATATTTAGAAAGGAAATTAGGAATCTAAAAAATGTGATAGACACCTAAGGGATTTGAGTGAATGAAGGATGAATAGATATGTATCAGATAACGCGAGGCATATAAATATCTTGTGTTTCTGCATTAACTAATCTTTATACTTCCCAATTTACATTATTTTATTTCAGCGTAAAATACTTCTGATCACTCGTTATTCACCATGCGATAAAGTAGAACAGAGTTATTTTCCCGTATTTGCCAACAACAACTTCAATTATAAAGATTTTTTACAGTGTCCAAACATGGCGTGGTGCGGTGGACGTGCATGCATGCAAATTTCAAGAAATTCGAGGAATTTAATGAAAAAATTATCTCGAAAAAATATTTTTGTCAAAAAACCTTGTTGGGAGAGGATGGTGTTGGGAGACTCGCCCAAAACGTTTTGCTAATTCCCCTCTCCATCACTCGTTCCCTTCCCCTCCTCCCATTTCCAATCCCTCCCTCCTTAATATTCCTCCTCTTTCTCTCTCTCTCTCTCTCCACGCCGTAGATGAATTCCTCGGACCGAAGTCTCCCGGGAAAACCACCACCCTCTCCAACTCCTTTCCCTCTATTTCCACCCCTTAACTCCCTCGCGTCCCTTGTCACTCGGTCCCAAAACCCGTGCCATCACCACACCCGAAACTTCCACCAACTAATCCTGCGCACACTCCGACCTTAACCGAGCCAATTGCGTAGAAAAATCCGTAAACAATCTCCCAACAGAAGATTAAATGGACTAAACTGCGCGGAACAAACGCCTGACTCAACTCCAAATTTGATTCGCTCCGTCCTGAAAATTAACAACTGACCCTAGGGAAAGGAGGAAGTGGATGAAACTTTGGAAATTATCATTTTAAAGGATTTTTTACGTGAACGGAGTGGTCATGAGTAAACATTGGACGTGGCGTTGAGAAAAAAATTGAGCAGTATCAGCATAGCAAAATTTTGTGCTATCAGCAGACTGTGCTGTATGATGAACATTTTCGCTCCGGAAATGCTGATTTATGACATTATTTGACTACACATGCTATCATTTTAATGGAAGTTTTGGCAAAGAATTTGCCTGAAAATATTTCAACTTAAGAATTATTCACAAAAAATAATAATATCTCGTGAAATGGGGGCCAAAGGTGCCATTCGTGGCAAGAATGGCTTATTTTTTAATGAAGGACAATCAATGAATGGTTTGTAATAATACGCAATTTTGTGCCTTTAAACTTTCTGTCTTAAACTGTTTGGAATATATTTGAACCCAAATAAATAGGTATAAGTTATTACTGAGTTTTGTGACATATATTAATTAAGCAGATACATAATTCCGCTTACGTTTACGGAGGAGCTAACTAAAAAGCGTTGGAAAATAATTAAGATTTTTCCTGAAGTCACACGATAGTACAAACAAATGGACAGTCATGAAAATAAATAGAGGCTATGCACGTTTTGAGCACGATTGATAGAGCATAAAACATTTGTTGTAATTAGACTCATTTCGTGACACCTCAATTTCTGCCTCTCGTTTCCGATTGATGCACCATGTGAGAGGTTTCTTCTTTTATAATTGTAACGGTGGTTAAAATTTACAGAAAAAAATTAAATGGCTAGTTTAATACAATGAAAAATATAGTGGATTCTTTCAGGGAAGAGAAAGAACATTTAGTGGAGAAAATGTATATTTTTGAAACCAAAAGCTCAACTAACTTCGTATTTTTGAAGAACTGCAGAATTACTTCCGTGAAAATAATATGTATACGCTTGAGCTCATCCTTATATTACTCGTCACTTAAGGTAACATATCAAATCATCTGTATTTCTTAGGATTTAATCGATTTTGGCTTTGAGGGCTACCAAGAAGTCAAATTTCAATGATCGGTTGGGACTTTAAATAATTAGTCGTGGAAAAATGAGGATTTTAAACTAAGAAGAGTACATCTACAAAATATCAAAAAACAAACTGATAAAAATCCATTGTAGGCTCAGAAATTACACCGGTATCCACGTTCTTCTTCTAAATGGTAAAGATAAATGATGACTGCTGAGGAACGCGTTTTCAATAAGATATATGCAGTCAACGGTGAAGTTGACGATGCGCAAACAGCAAACAGACAGAACAAAGGCACTTCCGTCAACCGTACAAAGATCTGTGGTGTGTGACAACTAAACAAAAGAGCACCACATGATTCCACGTAATTTAGGCAATCAATCGCAAATGCGGGGTTTCAAGCCGAGTAACCAGCGATGGACGAAGCAAGAAAGATATAATCAGTAAATAGCCCAGGCGAAGAGAGATACCAAAAGACGAATCTGCAAACAGCTGGAAATACAACCTTGGAAGGAAGCACTGGATTAGAGCTTACATCTGCAGCATATTTCTTAATGGCAGTGAGGCGTGGACGATAACAGTAGCAGAGAAGTCATGGACGGAAGCATTCAAAATGTAGTGCTGCAGAAGAAATATGAAGATGAAATGGATCCACCGAGTCGCAAATGAAGAAGTGCTAAGAAGAGTGGAAGAAAAGAGAAGTATTCTGAAATACTTCCACAAGATTGACTTGATCGGCCATGTCATGAGACACGACAGTCTGATAAAGACAACTGTAGAAGGATAAGTGAATTGGCAATTGGTGGAATGGAAGCTCTCGCATGAAAGATATAGAAACGTTAGTGAGAGATGTGAAAGAGAAGAATTACATAAATATGAACAGTCTAGATGTTCGGAGAATCGAGTGGAGAGATGTGTAAAATCAAACTTAGGATTGTTGACTTTAAATAATGACGAAGAAACATTTCGTAAAATCGTCCTAGTAGCTTCCAAGAATTTTTGTATTCTGTCAACATGCATTTGATGCTAATGAATTAAGGTTGTATCGAAAAAAACATCGTTGAGAAGTCCAATACCTATGTTTCACTTTAATTATTACAGTGCTTTCCCTTTCAGAGTATTTAGTTCATGTAAGAGAATGTACGTACGTAAAAGAGACTGTAGGATGCCTTTTTTTCTTTTCCAGCCAATTTACTATCTATCAACCTCGATTAAATATATATGATGATCAATATCAATAATTGTGGCGCAGAGGAGACGACTTCTTGTCATTTTGATTTTTCAGCTTGGGTCAAAGAATATTGGAACAAGCTTTAGGCATGCTTTCTTCTCATATCAATTTTTAATCGCCCTCTAATAATAGCGAAACAAAAATAGGTTGGTAGGAGCTATTCTTAGATACGGATGTAATTTTATCCACGAAATACGGCACAAGTGTTGCTTCTTCATTATTTCTGGCGTTGAATAAATAAAATGCTACATAGTGTTGCAGTTAAAAGTCATTTTGAAGTAGAATTTAGCTGAGTATAACTCAAATATACGTAAGTTAAAAGAGAGGAATTCGACCCAAAACCTTTGTAAAAAGAATTGTCTTGACAAATCGAATGCGGGTAGTACTTATCTGAAACCGATGTTAAAGGCGGCGTACCTGAGCGGGAGGGAGAATTAAGACCAATGGAACAAATGCATCCAGTCGTAAAATGAGCATCATAGATGGATAAGCAAAGGGGAGGGATTTCACGGGAGGAGGGTGAGGTAGAAAATTGCGTCTGAGAAAAAGATGAAGTACGCCGCGACACTTCTTAACGCCAAGATCCAAAAAAGATAAATGCCCACGAAATGGCCGGACAGAGCTCAAAGCGTTTCCAAAACCTCTTGAAAACACATTTCCAATTTCCTCCTTTCATCCCACCACTTCGAGGAGGGGACGATGAGCGAGCAGAATCGGAGGAGACGGCGTTATGCCACGTTATCCTCGCGAGAACGGAAGGAGGATCCTCAACGAACCCTTTGGAGATCTCTCGTGCCACCGAGACCGGCCGATACCTGATAAAACACGCGTCGCGAGCAAATTCCCCCTCTCTGCCTCGCCCCACTACACTACCCGGGAGAGCTCCAACCCACCCCTTCCAGGCCACCTTCCCCTTTATTCCTTCCCCTCCCCGGTTTCACATCCCTCCGACAACAGCTCCCTTATCAGCCATCCATCGCATCATCGGATACCCTGCCTCCTCTCTCCCTGGCGGAAGAGCGGCCCTCGGAGGGCGGGTCTGAAACTCGTCGGGGGGCCTTCTTCCACGTAAAAAGGGGTGCGAGAGGGCTTGGAGGGAATAGTTGCTGAAGGAAAAAGGCAAACGGAAAAAGGCACGCTCACCCCATGCTGCTCTCACCCCATTACTTCTTTCTCTTCCTCCACCGCTATTCCTTCCCCTCGCAGGCCATGTTTTTTCTCCCCCGAAACGGGAATCATGCACTCTCTCATTCCCCTGTTCCTCCCAACCCTGGAACGTAATCCCCCTAAACCTCCTGCCGCGTGAATAAAGCATGATCCAGTCCCCTTGGCTCCGGGAGAGAAAGTATTGCCGAAGGAAGAGGGCGTAACATTCCTATGGGTAACATCCCACCCTCTGCCCGTCAATGTGTTTCACGGAGAGTTGCACGCTATAGTTTAAGTCTCCCCCTGTATCTAGCCCGAGCAATATCCCCGAATATAGTATTCCGTTCTTATCAGTGTATTCGTATACACAACGTGAGCTCCTGAATGGCTGCATAGTACTCGAGAAAATGTAATACAATAGGCAATGAAATATAATTTGCATCATGAACGATTATAGTTCAATTTTTAACCATTATCTTCAGAAAATCGGATCAAATTAGATTATGGTATCAGAAAATTATGCTAAATGAGAATCAGTAAGATAGCAAAATTAAGTACGTCAAAGTATTTTTAAAGTGCTTAACTCGAAGGCGTGTGAGGTACTCGTAATTGCGCAATGGTTAATTCCTCTTAATTGTAGGACGAACATGTAGAAGGCTATACTGTTCATTGAAAATCCTGAGTGAAAATTTTTCTGTTGCACTATGACTGTTATCAGTTGATCAGAGATTGAAGGAATTATTTATACCTAAGCTAGGGTTTTATCAACCTATTTCACTGCATTGCACTATTTAAAGCTATAATAAAAAAACTACTCCTGAATTTAGTACCCATATAATTTGAAAGTCTAACGGGTACCATTTTTTTACATTAATAGATCAAGTATTCACTTATCTGATGTTATACTTAATTATAAAATGAAAACCTATGGATCTTTATCAGCATTCGTTACATAAACTATTATTGCGTGATAGACCTGTACAAAAGCCAATGCATGTGAAAGGGAAAATGGAATCTCTAAGAAAAAGGTGGAGAATTGCGATCATTAAAAAATAATTAACAAATGGAGGGAGTAGATGAAGGCAAAGCGGTGCTTGAAAACAATAACGAAACTATGAGTTTTATGGTAAATTTAGAATGTGGAATTCCATGAATCGGGATCGTTGACCTTAATGAGGAAGGGTATACGCATATTTGAGGACCGAGAAAAGGCAAGAGGAAGAGAGTTTTAAGAGAAGAGAAAACAAATTAGGGTTAGAGCGGCTGGGATAGGAGAAACGTTTGGAGAATGTTATGCAAATAAGTCAGAAAAGGTGGGTTGAGGAGATAGCGAGAAGAGCACATCCGTGTTACATGAAAGCGGTGGAAGAAGAGAGCATTGAGTTTCAAGGAAGAACAGCAGCAGAAAGGATGAGATGAACCATGGGTTCATGCATCCGAGATTAATTATCCTTCAATGTGAGTTGAATAATCCATCATAATGCCCATTCAGAACCAAACTCTATGCGAAAGAATTGCCGTCAATTAGTGGATATTTTGTAATTCGCCTAATCCCTGGAATAATTTTGGCTGAAGTGCAAAGCACTGGGCATTGAAAGGAACCAAGGATCTCCTTCAATGACGTTTTGCGTGCGACCCTAAAAGTTGCATGAAAATTCAAGGAGATTTGCACGTACAGAATGGCCACGTACAAACCAGCAACATTCTCTTATGTATGCCAGTATGCATAAAAATGCCGCGGAGAGGAAACTCCGCATAATCTTTATGCCTTTTTCGCAAACATGGAAATTTATGCTGCATCAAAATGCTTCTCACGAAAGAATATTTTCTGGATATATCTGGTAGATTCTTTTCGGCACTGACGTGGTCCGTGAAGGTTTTTTATCGGTAAACGAATGCTTCATCAAAAAATTCAAAACGTAACAAGCAAGTTCGTTCAGTCTCAGCGGATCGTGAAAAAAAGAATCATTATTAGGTTACGCACGCAATATCGATTTCATAAATCATTTCGAAATTTCAGGAATCGCGGTCTATTTGCCGAGTATTTTAAGGTCAACATTGAAATATTCCCCACCAGTGAGATATGATCATTACGACCTCTTTCGCGAGGATGTAAATGGGCGAGCTAACACAACCTTTGTTTTAAAAGCTTGCGGTATTCGTCTCTTTGCGCCTCGGGAGAATCAAAAGTGTTCTCCAAACGTTACGATTCGGAACTCTCATCCTGCTGGTTGGAAAAGGGATACGGTGGTGTGCGCCCCCCTCCCCCACCCCCTTCCGCGAAACAAGTATCATGCGTCCACGTCTTCAGCGAGTCCCCTTTCTCTACCAAACGCTTGCCCTTCCTCAACCCACCCTCTCCTCCTTCCAAAATGTGGGCATCTAACCCAAGGCGCGCGCGACCTTCCCCCCCCCCCCCCTCCCCCCCCTCCTCCTAAACCCTGTCCTTCAGTCACTGTCATCCGCTCGCTCATGAGGAAGCGACCGGCGCGTTTCATTTTTTTTCTCTCCTCTCTGCCTCCACTCTTTCCCTAACCTCCCGACCCCATCAATCAGAGCGTATTACTCCACCCTTTTGTTTTCCCTCCCCCAGGGACTCCTCTCACATATTTTTTTCGTACTTTCCTTTTCCTCCACCCCTTCAGTTTGTTTTTACGCATATTTCCCTCACTTTTCCCTCCTTCATTTTATCTCTCTCTTGGTTTGTGGATTACCGTCCTCCAGTCTCGCTCTATCTCACTCTTTTTTTTTGCACCAGTCGTCAACGCATGAAGCGGCCGGAATCGGGATGGTGTCCTCCTCTCCCCCCCCTCCCCCCCAACCTTGTTGACCGATTCAGTAAACGCTGTATTGCAGTATTCCCTTTTTTTTCGCTTTCCGCCCTCGGCAGTAGCGCTTGGTGCTGTTTTGTTTTCCCTTTCAACCGAGCCAATCCCTCTCTCTTTCTCTTTTCAGCCCTCTTTCTCCCCCCATATAACTCCTATCCCTCCACCCCACCCACAGACTGAAGTTCCTCTATCCTACCCGAGCGTCTCCTGGGGTGCAGGATCGCCGACGCTTGGAGGAGAAAAGGGTCATTGTAGAAAGAAACCCATTTTTCCCCATTCCTCCTTTTCCTTCAATACAATTTTTTTGGTGCTTTAATTTCCCACCGAATTAGGATGTGTCGGTTGGGGGTGTATGATTGGCAGCAAAGGTCTACCTACTTATTTTCCTCCTTCCCTCCCGTCGCACCCGATTGGGAGTAAGCGCCTTGTTCATTGTAATCCGGAAAAGATATATTTTTGTTTTTCATAGTCCACCAAAGAGCGTCGCATCCTTCATCATCATCATCATCCTGCATGAGCCAATTATCCTATGATTGGTTTGGCGCAGCTCTTCACTTAATTCTCCGATCAGCTAACTACACCATGTTCATATAATTCTTCTGTTTCGCATCCTTCACAACTTGCTCTTATAATATCTAAGGTTTCTGGGATGTAATACTTTTACTTATACCACTTCTTTTTTTAAAAAAAGAAGTGGTATTAGTAAAAGTAATACATCCCAGAAACCTTAAAATGGAATACCACAAAGTTACGAATGAGTTAGTTAATGTGGCTTATAATATCTCATACGAGAACTTCCTTTGTCGTTCTTCCCATTCACTATTACTTCGACAATTGTCTTCACCAGGCCATCACGTCTCATGATATGGCCTACTCTTCACATATTCTTCTTAAAGTTTTCAGCAGACTTATCATTTCTACGACTCTTCTAAGAACATCTTTGTTAGTGACTCGGTCCATCCATTTTTATCTTCATTATCATATTTTTCCGTATCGCTACATTCCGAATATCAATGGCAAAATGAAACCTGTCATCACGAATCTGCAAATCTTTTTTGGGATACGTGGTGGAATATAGTTTTAGTAATTTAATATGGTAAATAGAGGATACAAATTCAATCCAGGTTGTCGATAATTATATCCCGTGACGCTTAAATAAAATACAAAAAATTTTGCGAAAACAAAAACAAATGGCGGCCGCGGTGATGAAAGAGAAACGAACGCCCTTTCCGTATGGTGCCAACCTTGGAATTGTCCAGTACCGATTTCCAGTCATAGAGGAGCAAAAAGCATTTATATGATGGATGAAAAAATGTGGATATTAATATTTAAAAGACTATTGGTGAGAGTTATGATCTTAATTTAGGAAAATATGGAATTCTCATGCACAAAAATTTAACCAAATACTTAATGATAGCCAATCGTCCGATATTCACTTCCTCTACTCTTTCTTAGATCAACTACAAGTTTCAACACTTAAAGATAATTTGATAGATTTAATACAGCTGGAGGCCCTTTCCCCTATAAAAAATACAAGCTAGAGGTATCCTATGAATCACCACCAAAAATGTCATCCCTTAAATCCTCCTCCATTTCCCCTAACCCTTTTATATTGGTGAATATGTCCGTAGTTTGGAGGCTCTTATGCTTATATATGCGTGTCAACGCAAATGGGATAAGATAGTGGTGAAGGGGAAGCAGATGTATTGCGTCTGGGTTTCGGGAGATACGGCCAAAAGAGAGAGTGGCTTTCTGTCCTTGTCTTTGGACGTAGCGACGAGGAATTTGCGTTTACATCAGTCTACATTTTATCCGCCTTTTCCCATGGAAGTGGGTGTGGCGATTAGATACCGGTTAATAGAATACTTCCCCAAGGAAATATTATTTCTTACTTAATTTTTACTTATCCAACAATTTGGCCATGAGTTTTAGTAATGCTCTCACAAACCCTTAAACTCATGCTGATCTAAGTTTCACTATCCCCTTACCATTTTCCGCAGCAACATCTTCCACGAAATATAGTTATTCTGGGAGGCAACCGACATCTAAGGTTATTTGCGTCATTTATTATGGCTCGGAAGTTTGGTAGGGGCAGTACTTTTTAAGGAAAAGTGATGAGATGCCAAGCATCGGCATTATCCTGCTCTTATCGAAAGGCGCCAAGGTTTAAAAAGGCCACGGTTTAACGTCCCATCCGACGGTCGGAGTAGTGACTCGAAGTGATTTCCACAAACCTGGCGAGTAGGGACCGGTTGGTTAATGAAAAATCTCCGCCGCTTTCGAAGTTCGTACCAAAGCTCTTCGGGTGGAAGGCCAGTACTCTAGCCACCACACAAACCCGATCCCATTTCCAGAATAATGTTATCTTAAATTTCTCACTGGCTATTTTCCAAAATCTTACACCACGACTGTTATTGAATTGTATTTATAAAACTGACGCCTCTGTGCATTTCTTTATCGTATTTTGTTGGTTCTTCTCCTTACTATTCCTGTTTTCACGACGTTTCCACTTTACCAATCATACAAAGAGATACTATGCTTTGTCCCTCAGTCTAAAAGTCGGTCATATTTTTCAAAGGACCTCTTTCCCGTGGTTTGCAATATTACTCAATTTCACCATCACTGCTCGAGTATCGCAGCCTCTGAAGCCATGGGCATAAAACATTATCATGCCTGCCGTGATAAGAGTGGTTCAACATGTTGACATACCGACACATGAGACTTTTTTCCTTGATGCTGGTACCACCGCCAGAGAATGGGGTTGGTAAGAAGCGGTTGGGACAATCACCACTCCGATCTCTCCACAAACCTTGGTTGTTACTTCTCCTCATTCCCACGTCCGATCCTGAACCTCTCGTGACCTCCAACGCAAGATAAGTCGCACTGAGGGTAACACTGGCAGACTTCCCTTCCTAAAAGGGAACTCTGATGTCGGCGCGGGGTGGAGATCTCATTTCGCATCGCAATTTTTTTTTCGGTGAATGCCTACTCCCGTTCTTGGGTTCTCGTTGATGAGCGACGGCTTGTGCGTTTGAACGTGTGCCCGTGAAAAAGAGAGAACGAGATTGAGAGAGAAGGAGGAATAGGGAAGGGGGGAGGTAGGAAGGAAGGAAGTTGAGGACGAATGGGAAATGAATTGCCTCCCGGTTCTCTGACTCCCGTGGCGGTGGTGGTGAGGAGAAGAAGGATGAAAGGTTTTTTTTAGAGCGAGGGATGGAAGTGTTGTGAGGAAGGGGGAGCCGATAGGGTAGACTCGGAAGGAGCGAAGGGGAAATGGATTGGCTGAGATATGGTATTTTTTTAAAAAAGAGAGATTCGAGTCCTGCCATGTACGCCCCATTCCCCTCCCCTTCAACCACCTCTTGTTTTCTTTCCCTCTCACTCCACCCTTTCCTCACCACCCCCCACCAGCGCTGATAAAACCGATCGAAAAAAGGAACTCGGGGGACAAATTGATCCGGTCACGTCCTCCCTACTACTTCCTTCCTCGCGGGAGAGGGAACGAGAGGATGAGAGGGAGTGGGGGAGGCAGGGGGAGATATCGCTTCAAAGCGCATGCGGAGGGGGTGGATCGGAGTCATCCCTCGAAGAACCGGAATTCGGTGTCCGGAATTCTTGACTCCTTCGGAGAGGGCACACGATGAGATTCGATTCTCCGCACTTCACGAACCATTTTACCCCTTCCTCTCGCGCGCACAACAAACACTGTGTGAGAATTTGCACCAGGAAGTGAATGATTTTTTTGAATGATTTACATTTTCTCAGGGTTGCGGATACGGATCAATTCGGCGAAGACATTATTTTCGTCAGGATCTGCTTTTTTTTTCTCATATCTTCAAAGTTTTCCTCAAATATTATTTCACTTCCTGTAAACTTATTTCCTCTATTTAGCTAGCGTAACCGTGACTCCTCGGATGTGGCATGGTTTTTCATTATATGAAATATATGAATACGAGATGATCATGCTAGCTGCCCAAAGAATGTATGGCGAGGGGTGCATGTTATGTCTCCAGCTATCAGAGTATTCTATAAAAATTACGTCACGACAACCGAAGTATTTGAGTCCAAGTTTTTACCGTGTTTTGGATATTCCAATGTGACTGCATTTCTTGATGTTTCGAGATAATCTGACTTTCAACATGTTTGTTGCTACGCTCTCAAGCGGTGGGCAGCAGATAGAATTGTAGACCTCGATTTGCTTGCCTGTGAATTTAGGTTAGATCTCCGAGAGATTCTTTCAGGAGGTGCAATAAAGAGGCTAAAGTTGTTTCCTTCCTACGGCATGGACTTTATCTGTTTAGTGAATTGATAGTAACTAAATTCCATTTTATTTCCTCGAATGGCCGCGAGATGAAATACTTTCCTTTAGTTAGGTGATTTTTTTCGAGTGGTTTGTGGAACATTTTTGTAATGAATTAATCATCAGCTAAAAATAAACACGGGACGGAGAGAGAAAAGGTATAAATATCACCTCCCTAAAATCTCAATTAAAAAATTTCGTGCTGAGTTATTGGTACATGTAATAAAATTTACCTCTGTCCCCAAGTCTTTTTTCAGAATAGCTAATGTCGAGTATGAGAGAGTCGACAGGAACTGACTTGGGCCAAGTTTCAAGTATCTTTCCAAAAATTTTTTCACGCGTAAAAAGTAAATTTATACTGGAGGATAATGAAGAATTATGATCGAAAAGGAAATTTTACTCTCATAAAAAGGAGGACTTTTTCGTTTCTTTATTCCAAAATGTGGCTTTAAAAAGCTTGTATTCCTTTCCTTCAAAATAAGAGTACATTTGAATTCAAATCGTTTAGTAATAGGTACCTTAATACGCATGCGAGGATTTAAATTAATTTAATATTGTTTATGTTCCGTTGATTATGATTAAATGCACATACCTTAGATCTTTTTTTATTCAATTTACGGTCATTTATGCCTTTTGTATTTAGCGATATTACAACATAATATCATGAACAAGAGCATGGTCTTTGAAAAAAACATTTACGCATTTCTAAATTAATTTTAAGGATACTATTTTGAAATTTCTATGCTCGTATAGAAAGCATATAGAAAAGTAACCGAAAAATTGTCGTCACCAGCAACTGGCACCAACTACTAAATGCAAGAAGCATATATAAGCGCCAATGCTTATAATTATACACAGCGTTGTATATTTTTTGTAGGTTCCATAGCTTAGCACGTCCCTCTTTCAGTCGGATAGTCGTCTGCTCCCTTCATGCCATGACCTTCCGTCGCCTGTTCCGGAGAGTAATCACCACTCTGAAGTCACGGCATTATGGGCCCATATTTTCCTCCCATCCCCACCTAGGCTTCGCATGGCGGGAGGGAGGGCATTTACGGCGGCATTCTTTCTCAGAAGGACACCCCGTCGACATCTATATGCGGACCACCCACCAACCCCCCTCCCCTCTTCTAACCGGACGCAGACCCACTCACCTCCTCCAAGCAGGGTCTTCCCTTACCCTCACATAACCCCTACCTCCCCCCATACCTCCCTCCCCTTCCGATCCCCCACTCCCCCGTGAATTATCGCGGGGATTACTCTTTCAATTAGTCCCGGCGAACGGGCCTGGAATCCCCAAGTCTGCTCGGACGTCAGAACGGCTCGCATTCTCAGGGGACGGTCGAGGAGACGAGAGAAATGAGACTCTGAAAAGGGTTGTGGGGGATTTGGGCTCGTGTGTGGAAGGCCGTTGATGACGCAGTCTCATAATGGCGTCGGCCTCTCCTCCATCCCCCTCGTATTATCCTGCGGCCGCCTTCCTGCATTCATTCATTCACTCATTCCCTCGTGTCCGTCCCCGCGCGCTATTATCTCCCTCGGAGACCGAGCGCATTCTTGCGGGAAAGGTTCCCTTTCCTCCCGGGCGCCCTCGCGCGGAATGGCAAGTCGCGAGGAATACCCATCCCCCACGGCTTTGGCGCGACAGTGGCTCTTTTGTCCTCCGGGAGCGTGCGTGTGACCGCCGCGACGCCTCCCTACCTCACGACCCCTCGAGTCCTTGTCTGCTCGCTCGCCCGTTTCGGCCTTCCGTTTCTTCGCCCGACGCCCATTCTCATTTCTTTACCCACGTCGTGAGGATCTCCTTCTTATGTAAACGCTCGGAGATCCGTTTGCCCGTTTTCATTGCCATTCACCATCCCAGCCACTTGCGTATGCGTTTTCTAAGGCGATTGACAAAAATTTGAAGTCTTTTTATATGCAAATAATAATAATATCCATATGTGCACGGTGGGGAGCCCTTTGAGCCGAACAAAAGGGGTTTCTGAACCTGGTCCTTACGGCTTCGAGGGCCACGGCTTTCGGAGGATTCCTAGTCCCAGAAAGAATAAATATTACGATAATATTTATTCTTCTTGCTCCTTCACTGTGATAAATAAATTACAAAATAATATTTCAATGCGAGATTGATTGTATGAATTCGCGCTTGAATGACTCAATTTTCCGACCCTGCAAATAGTAGTTTCCCGATGTACAGCAAGCTCTAGCCCATTTCTGCTTGGACAAAAACGATTTTAAGACGATTTAGGTGTAGTATTCCTAGGAACTCCACAAGCTAAATAAATTTATTTGAATAACAGTCAATAATTGGAGTAAAAAATGACAATCCTTAGCATTCAATTCTCCTCTTGAGAGTGACGGATTTCGAGAAGAATTTAATCATTCCCATTCCCAAAAATTGGAAGACGGAGAACTGAAAAATTTAGGACCTTATGCCTAACGACACATGCCTCGAAGATATTGACAAGAATCATATGCAGGAGAATATGACGAAAAGCGAGACGAATTTCCGGATGCAGATTCGAATTCAGGAAAAGCAAGGGTACAAGAGAAGCAATATGAAACCTTAGGCTGCTCATAGAGAAAGAACGGAGGTGAAAACACCAACATTCTGTTTGTGGATTTGGAGAAGGCTTTTCACAACGTAGATTGGAATTTTATGCTCAATGAATTAAGTCCTGTATGGAATAGGATTGCCCTATAACGACCGAAATCATCCACAGTTAATGGAAAAATCAAGTAGCTGTGATTACATATGAACACAGCTGTGAAGGAGTAGGAATAAAGAAAGGAAAGAGACAGGCTGTGCTATGTCTCCCAAAGATTTTAATGCTTACTTCAACAAAGCCATCAATGAAATCAAAGAGAATGTTTCAGGAGTGAATATCCACGGTTAAAAATTAGCATTCTGCGATTTGCCGATGACATAGTATTCATTGCAGAGACTGAGAGGGATTTAAAGAAGACTCTTATAACCATGGATAGGAAAATATACATATATAGGTAATACTTATATATACTTATATATACATATATAATATTTATATCATACGAGGACTTCCTTTGCCATTCTTCAAATTGACTTGTCTTATGATAATGTCTTTATCAGGCCATCATGTCTCATGATATGACGATTAAGTTGTTCCGTCTTCTTCTTAGGGTTTTCAAAATATTTATCTTTTCTTCCACTCTTTTCAGGGATTCCTCGTCACTCACTCAGTCTATCCATTTAATCTTCATCATTATTATGTACCATCGCATTTCGAATGCATCCACTCTTGACCTCTCTGGTGCTGTCATCGTCCATGCCGAACTGCCATACAGAAAGAAAAAATAATGACTTTGATCACCGATTCAGCCTCCCTCTCTCTCGCTTGGACGATGATTCTGGCGACAAATTTTGCGAATCCACGTATTTGCTCTTTTTTCCTGAGGTTTCTCGGCCTTCATTGAAAGGGCACCGAAGAGAATCTTCCTTCCTCGACACCCATTCCATTTCCTTCCTCTTCCTCTGCAAACATACATTAGAGGATCTGACAGATCTTTCTCCAGTCTTCATTTAAATAATTCCCGGCCTTCTCCCACTTTTGCCCACCTCCAGACCCGAACCTCCCTCTCTCTCCTTTCCAACACTATCTGACCCCTCTCCCTTTCACGTCATTTCTTTTATGTTTCTCGGGAATGCTGACCCACGTTTGGGCTTAAAAAAATATTGCGAATACAACGTTTTCCTTAATAAAATAAGCCTGCTGCTCCATAAGCCGGCCTGCTATGCTGATGAAATTCGAACGGAAAACAGGATCGTCGAAAAAAATAAGCAATCTTTCTAAATTGCATTGAAGCTTCAACTATTGGTCGGTTTTCCACGAAGGAAAAACAAATAAAGCAGATCCTCGTTAATTCCCTAGTTACCAAGAAATCTGGTGGAGAAAAAAAAATAATTTTAACGATTCAGCCGAAAAACAGCTTGGTTAAAGTAGAATTCATTGAAATGCTTTCCTACGTTTACGACATGGAAATCTAGGCAGATGGTTTTGTGTACCGAAGAAAATAATGTAAATCTAAATTGGAAGCTTAAAAACAGATTTTTTCACTAATTTTAAGATAATTTGGGAAATGGGCTGATAATCTACACGCTATGATGACCGTGCACATTATTCTTCTGCTGTTAGCTCTTTTCCCAAATTTCCGGTGAAATATCCTACCCGATTTTTTGTGCGATCAAGTTTTTTGCAATTTCTTGAAAGAAGGAATCATTGAAGATCCATTAAAAGGATCTTAGATATCCATAGGTGGTTATACATATTAAAGAAAGACACTTATATTTAAACTGAGTTGCATTCACAATATAATATATGGTGTCGACCACTGATCCTTTTATTAAGAGTGTATATGTGAGGCGTTTGCTGTAAGTGGGAAACCCAGCAAGCTAAAGAAGTTGGTTCAAGATTCGTACAAATCACACCCTCAACACATGAATAGACATTTCCTGCATTTGATTTTAAATCGTGCTATCGCTAGATTGACGTCGAGAGTGCGTCTTCCTGATAATATATTTTTTATTGAAGGAGCTAATACGCATTTCCATCCTCTAACCTTCATGGACTCGCAAATGATAGTAGCGTTCAACGATGAATACCGTGATGCACACGGCTCACTTGTACATACAAAAAACTGAAACTGGCATTAGGGACGTTTATGGATGTGGAAATATTTCAGATATTCGTAGTCAACGACTGCGGACTGCATATCTTAAAATAGCTGAAGCGTTATTTTCATCAGCAACTTTATTAATTGAATCCTGCCCACGAATAATGCCAGTATAATATTTTGCCCCTAAAAAATGCTTGGAGACATCTATTTGTACAGGCATGATTTATGAACTTAAGATATGTGATACAGTATTGCAGTCCCGCAATTTTGAGCGATGCTTGTTATCAACATTGCCATTTGCGATAGCGTTAACATTTATTTTTGTCACCATAAAAGTAAGAGTCCTTATATAGGTGGTATGTCAAACAATTAGCGAGATAATTATTTGATCAAAATTTTAGAGCTTTAAGATCTAATAAAAAATATGCTTTTGGCCCTTACAAATATTAGATATAAATTTAGATATCTTGTAAGCATTGGAAGGACTACCATATATTTCAGGAAAATTCCATGCATTTCACGTGGTAGAAATACACTGCCTATACGTAATGAGAAAGATAGATATTTCGCCAGGGGTGAAAGATCTCTCTACCTCTCTAATAAGGCTTTTTGGTGATATCGCTATAAAAAGAAACGAGGACTTTTTCAGAGAAGATCAATCACATAGATATATCTGTCTCTTCATACATTCAATCCAATCCTCTTCTTTGGTTCATCAACGGTTACTCAAAAAGTAACTTTTGAGCCATTTCGTAACGGAAAATAAAGTAACTTATTGGGATTAGTTACGCTCTATGTTCACATCGGTGAGCCTCTCCGCCACTTTTCGTTTCTAACATACTTTAAAGGATATCTGGCCCCATACTAATTTAAGGGATCAAAATGTCTCTCAAAACTCAGCGCGAGACATCCGCTAGTGCAGTTTCCCTTCGTACTCCAGAAACCGGAGGGAAACAGGAAGGGAAACTATAAACTATTTCGGACGGGTATGTAGTAGCATCGGTCAAGTTCAAACGTTGCGGAAGATATAGATAATGTTGTGTTTTTTTCTTAGCAACTGCAAGCTAGTTCACAAGCATTTTGATTGGTTACTCTTAAATTTGCCCATTTAGTCCCAGAGATAATATTAACCTTACATTTTGGAAATCTTTTTTTCGATTACTCAAGTTTTAGGATTTCCGTTGGCTTTTTGTAAAAACATAATTCTACTTCTCACGATAATATGCAATCTGCAGATATTTTGATTGCTTAAAACTCGCTGTACCTCCAGGAAACCTATATCCTCAAGCAATTTTAAAAGCGAAGCATTATATTTAATGGAAAGTAGAGACTGTTATCCATCTACGAAATTAATTTAGAGCCTACTCATGACAATTGTTACTAGTGACAAAAAAACTGAGGGCGATGGATCCTGAGTGATGGGATGTTCATTCTTTTCCAAAAATCGCGAGCTCAAACCCCACCTGAAACATGGCCTTTTTATATATTTCTCTCCTGATAAATAAATGAGAATGGACGCAGAGGCGATTAAGACTGAGGTGAGGGGAAAACAGAGAGAAAACCGTAACACCATTACCACCACCTGAAGCCCTGACCGCAAAGGAAAATTGATTGCGCTTCCGTCCTTCGGGCAAGGTTCTGCAGCGATGTTAATGTCACGATACACTCGTTCGGGATGCTGCATTGCCCCCCACCTCCGCCGCGGAGAACACGCAGCGCGAAGGCAGTGTTCTGGGAGATGCCACGCGGGTCGGCCCTCCTGTGATTGATTACCTTCCCACATACGAGGAGCGTCGTCGTATCTGACCGTGTAAACTGCCTCCAAAGTACTCCACATCCCACCCAGGGCCCCTTCTTCCCTCTTGCCGAAGATTCGATATTGCGCGTCAAGATCAGAAGCGAGCTTCTTGAAATACGACCTGGGCGTGATAAGATAGCAGCCTCCGAACGTGTCTTCCCATGCCATCCCGATGTCTTTCGACCTTCGGTATTGACCGCTCCTTTGACGGGGTCACTCGTGCCAAAAACAAATTGTCAAGAATAAGACGTCGGCAAAGTACGGTTATAGAGCCTCACGCGGCTCTGAAGTAACAACCAATGAGGGAATAAAATGTTAAAAGCAGTCTCGCTTATAAAAGGATACATTGGCGTCAGTGATTGTGAAACTATCATAGATTCATTCACGAGCTTCATCCGTGAAGAATTGCTGCTTGAATTGAGAAAATACAAATAATTACAGGTGCACTTGCAGAAACTTCTCAGTAAATACAAGCTCGTTGCTAATTAAAAACCTAAAAGGAGAATTATAAGTAAGTGTGATTTATTCTTATTTTGATAAAATCATAAAATACATCTGTAACATACTTCTTTAAGGCTAATAGGCAAAGGCGATAACAGCAGCAGGGAAGTCAAGACTGGAAGCAATCTAAATTTGGCGGTAAAGAAGAACGAAAAGGATACCATGGACCGAGTGACTCAAAGAAGTCCTAACCGAGTGGGTTAAAATGTAGGAGTAGTGAAAACATTAAAAACAAGACAAAATAAACCAAATCGCCCATGTCTTGAAACATCATGGTCTGATGACGACTATTGTCGAGAGAAAAGTGAATGGGAATAATCGCAAAGGAAGTCCTTGTAACAGATATATAGAGCAAGAGGTTAAGGATGGGAAAGAGAATAATTACATAAATATGAGGGCTTAGCTAATTGGAGAATCGAGTGGAGAGCTGCGTCAAATCAATCTTGCGATTATTGACTGGGAATGATGACATGATAATATAATTAAAACTATTGCTTTTTATAATTACGCCGTCCAGAAAGAAATAGTCAGTAGAATAGCTTAGGCAAAAGGGACATTCTATCAAAAGAAGAATCTACATAGAGCTGGAAATACAAGCGTAGAAGTAAGGAAACAATTAATCAGAACGTACCTACATCTGGAACATGTTTATTTACGGCAGTGAGGCATAGACGATTACAGCAGCGGAGAAGAAAAGAGTGGAAGCATTCGAAATGTGGTGCCACAGAAGAATTGTGAAGATAAAATGGATCGAGCAAGTGACAAACGAAGAAGAGTGGGAGAAAAGAGAAGTCTACTGAAAACCCTAAAAAGAAGACGGGACAACTTAATCGGCCATATCTTAAGACACGATTGCCTGACGAAGACAATCATCGAGGAAAAGTGAGTGGAAAGAACGGTAAAGGAAAGCCTCGTATGTGATATATGGAAAAGGTCGTGAAGGGTGTAAAAGAGAAGAATTAAGTCAATATGAAGAGGTTGGCCCATAGAAGAATCGAGTGGAGGGCTGCGTCAAATAAATCCTTGGCCGATGATGATGATGATATCACCATACATTTTTGCAGCAATACATTCATGGCTCTCATATATTTTTTTAATTATGTGAGGGATAGGTTCTCCGATCTCTTGCAACACACAACCCCCTACATCCTTTTGAGACAGGTTGCCCTCTCTCAAAACTTTCCCGACTCCTGGTCAGGACGATCTGCTCATCCGGTCTGCTCTCCCATCTACCTCCCCAGGAGTCCTTCGGCGATTTTCGGAACTTCGTTCCCTCCTTCCTTCCTTCTCACACCCTCCCCATCTTCCTCTTCGCCCTCTCCCTGTAAATAATTCTCGCCGCCTTTCCCTTCACGCGCCTTCATGTTTTATTAGGGTGAACTTTCTCTCCTCTCTCGTGCCTCTCCGGGCGCACAAGTGCTCAAGGTACAGCACACAAACTTTGGCCCTAGTACCTATTAAAGTCTGCTTAACATTTCATGGAATTCATCTGTAGTCTTTCGCTGTTTCAGTTTCCCCTCTATACTCCACGTGGCTTCTCCTGTATGAGCACCATCTGTTGCCTATACGGTTTTTATTTGACAACTGCATTGTGGTAGAATATTAAGTCGTCTAAGCGAGACCCAGTTTTGCATAGACTTGCGATTTGGATGAAAAATTATTTTTTGAACCGGAGAAGAAAGCATCCTGGTCCAAATCATCCGAGTTAACTGTTCCTTTTTCATTTACGAAATGCTGAAAAAAGTTAATTACTTCTCTCAATTGATTAGTCACGCAGTGTTCATATATCTAACGGAAAACAATCAGGAATTCACAGCTTTAACTTATAAAGATATCTTCTAAAATCGCCAAAATGTGGTAATTATATGTATAGATAGAAGACCTATTTTTATTAATTATTATAACATTTAACTTGTTTTACCTGCCTGCGTTGATGATATCAATTATTATAACTTTTACCCTAAGGTAGCTACTAGCGCGTATGACATCTTACGTATGTTGCTCGTATTAATAAATATAAAATTGGCTACAAATACGAGTAATAATCACGGTTAAATAAATAATGAAATGATAGCTCTATCATTACGCCTCCTTGAAATATCATGCACAGAAAGTATCAAAACAGTGTACGGGAGCACATCATAGTATATAATTACACTCAATTTGTGTGTATGAAATATATGATTTTTTTTAACGAAGGGGAATGTTTTTTCAGTGTTTTTATGTGATTTGTATTTATAATCCTTTTACTACATGCAGTTTTTATTCACTAGTTATGTTCATGAATATGAACATTTCTTTTCCTTCCTCAAAGTCGACCGGTAAGGTATAATTAAAATTGCAGAATTTAATAAAAATAAGCATTTCCATGACACAGAAATGAACTTTCCATCATTTTTTGAATCTTAATGGAAAGTAAGCATGAAAAGAATGCGCATTTTTCATTACATGGACTCATGAGGTATAATTTAATCAACTACTTTAATCCTTCGCCACCTGGTAGCTGCTCTCGTTTTCAACATTCTGTGTGTATAGCTTGAATCAACAAGGGCAACCAAAATAACATGAAAACCCATCATGAGTAAAACACAAAATCCATGGTGCTTTAATTGCGCCCCTTGAAACGATATTTGTAGAACTTATCAAAGCATCATCGATTTCGATAGAAGAAATTCCAAAAAGCAGGTAATGTGCACGAACCGTAAACGTTCCGCTTGGTTTGATTATTTTGAGCTCAATCACGACCGAACAAAGCCCAACGCGATCCCCATATCCCCATCCCCATAGGCGTGATACAGCGACCTCTGTGGAGTCAGGCTCGTGCACTAAAACGTCGTTCTGCATACCCGACATAATACGAGTGAAGTTTGGTCGACCGTCCTCCCCACTGTTTGAATCCGCAAGGGGACACCATGTCACGGCCTTTCCAATGATAATCCACGGCATGTCCCGCTCGACACCGCGGGCGGTTTTCCTCCGCCTTTACCTCCCCATCTCTTTCCCCATCACACGTCACTATATCTCCATCCCCGTAATGGTTCCGATTGTATGCCAGTGATTTTCTCTCCCTCTCTCTCTTTCTATTCTTCCATCGATCCTTTTCCTCCCTCTACACATCTCCCTCTCTCGTTCCTGGTGCTCGCTTCTTCCCTCTCATTTTCAAAAGACCGCCGGGCACGTGAAAAAAAAACGAGACTTGAAAAGCGTTCGTTCCTCGCAACTGATTTCCTCCAGGTTGCCGCGATGACACGACTCCCCACTCTCCCTCCTCCTCCCTTCCCCAATTATTCCTTCTCTTTGCTCTCCACCGCATCCCTCTGTCCATTCCCTCTTTAATGTCTCTCTCAATCCGCTCTACCTAGTTCTGATGGACTATACACACTCCCGTCATCCCCCTCTCCTCCTCCCCTTATCTCTGAATTTTCTTTTTCCATTCTAAAACTCATTCCCCTCCGGCTTCCTCTACTTCTCTGTCACCCGCTTTGCCGCTTGAAAAGGGGAGGTGCGAGGCATTTTATTGTATCAGGTGTGGCCGTGAAGCCCCAGTAAGGCCCAGTATAGGGCCTGTCCTTTCACTCCAATTTACAATTCTTATTTTTGACGAATCCAGGTTATTTCCCACATTGGGTCTTCGTCGAAGAAGATATCTCATCCTCCAGAGCAAATATAAAATCGAAGCATACAGATTCCTCTTCGCAAAATCGAAAAAAGGTGATGGGTCCACTTTTTTTAAACGAATGATTTACCATTAGTCACGCAATGTATAAATAGTTTCATTAAAATTTACCGTTTCCATGACAAAGAAATAAACTTCCCATCATTGCTTTAAACTCCATGGAAAGTTAGAATGAAGAGACTACGTATTTTCCATCATATGGACGCAAGTGGCGTTTTTTGAATGAATGCTTTACCATGAGTCACGAACGGCATAAATAAGGCCATTGTACCAAAGAGTGTTGCAATTTGAGGAATCCCAACTCTACTATGAATTGAGAAGACAAAGGTAGCTGAGTTCGTTTATATGGTAATGGTTTTTCAATCCTAAAGTAAACAGGTTTGTACCACAATAGTATAAGATATTTTTCTGAATAAAGAGAGAGAGAGAGGTGAAAAGAGAGAAAGGTGGAAAGCGCTTCATAGAATTACCTCCTCCTTACATTCTTCCTCGTTCCCACAAAACTCTACCTACAATCTAATACTGCACATCTATCGTCACTCGGCCAAATCAACATCCCCTTACTCCACTACATTTATACGATCTGTATTAAGGGCTTGTGGCAGGGGGTGATTGGTCACAAATCTCGTGGTTGATTTTTAGTCGAAAGAAGTTCGTTAATAAAGAATTAAGTATGGTGCGCAAGGTATTTCAAAGTATTAATTTCGTTTGCGTTGCATTCGTGTATTGTGCATGGGGAAAATTAATTCCTGTGTCGCTTAACCAAACAGTTCATTTCTCTTTTAACGTGTCACTTCTGTCCGTCCTGCTTATTTAACGTGAGGGTAAACATATACATGGTGGGTCAGAATCTAATTCATGTGATATGAATTTTTCAAGGAACTTTAATCTTGCGATAATCTTCTAGATTATACGGTTTTCCGACCAAGCTCTTCTAATATCCGAGAGACACTTTATGCTCATTCGTTGTTGTTTTAAAAAAAACGCGTTGCATTCATTAGGCATTCATTCATCTTGTTTAGTTTCCGAATTAAATATTTAGTCACTGGACCCAAAATGCTTGAGATATACTCTAGTTGGGACCTTACAGATACAAAATAATATATTTTTTTACTTATTCACTTGGACAATTTCCATCGATAAATCCCAATCTCTTCTGCACTGTGCCACAAACATTTTGAATATGATTCTTCCATTTTAGATTAGAGGTAAGAGTGATACCCAGGTATTTAACTTCACTGTGGTACATATGCCACACACTTTGCCATGACACATTCCGCCAATATCAAAATTTTTTTGAGGTCATAATTAACCCCTGCTACTCGAGAATATTGGGGGAATAGTTAGTATCCAATATTTTTTTCACACAAGCCTGAACAAATGTCAATATGTTTACGCCAAAAAATATTTGCGGGAGATTCAATCTCTACATGCACGTCTGGAAAATATTGGCATTGTTGTTGTTTGTACTCTCGCAGCACAGTCGAATGTTGACGACGATTTAATGAGTGTTGGAAGTAGTGAAATTCTTTTCTTTTAATAATCGAAAACGTGCATATAATGAGGGCGGTGTGTACACTGCATCAATAATCAGGACCAATAAATTATTTATGCCCCGCATGAGAAATAAAATCCTGCACGGCCAAAATCCCAGATTTCAAAATTCCACTGCAATGAATTTGGCATCAAAATGTCATAAATATGAATCATTCAAACTGTTGTTTCCAAATCGTTAACGGTTATATTTTGAGGTTCCAGTTAAAATTTTCAGTCTCAAAATATAAGCAATCAAAAGGCCTAGAATAAACTGCGAGTTACTTCTCTATCTATATATATATAAATAAATGTGTGTGTGTGTGTGTGTATGTCCTTTATGCATTACTACACCATTCATCGGATCGCCATGAAACTTTGGGAAGTTGTTGAGTTCATTCCCGAAAAGAGGACTACGAAATCGATATTTCAATTTCGATACTTATCGATATAATATCGCTAAAGTATCGATAAATCGATACATTATTGATAAAAAATTGAGGTGAAATTATTTAGTTTTTTAAAAGGAATGTATCGTTGCAATATCGATACTGTATCGAATGTATATAATGTGTTTGTCCTTTAAGCATTACTAGACCATTCATCGGATCGCCATGAAACTTTGGAAAGTTATTGAGTACGCTCCGCGAAGGTTTCTACAAAATCGAAAGTTCAATATCGATACTGTATCGATATAATATCGATAAAATATGGATACATCGATACATTGTTGATACAAAATTGAGGTGAAAATATTTAGGTGTTTTTTATCAAAGTTTTATAAAGTATCGTTACAATATCGATACTGTATCGATACAATATTGATAAATTCATGCATTACCACAATATTCATCCAATTTCCATGAAGCTTTGGTTAGTTGTTTTGTTCACTCCATGAAGTTTTGTACAATATCGAGAATACAATATTACACTGGAGACGGGATGTGCATCCCATTGAACTTGCAATTCATTGAAATACTCACGTGCAACATATTCAAATCATCCGGAATGGGACAAATATTTCAGAAATGCCAAATTATTGCTTGGGATGAATGCACAATGGTGCACAAAGCATCGCTCGAGGCTCTGGATCGATCATTGCAAGATTTCCGTTGAATCCTGAGACCATTTGAGAACGCATTAATATTGCTTGCACGACATTTCAGGCAAACATTACCTGTAATTCCTCGATTGACACTAGCGGATGAAATAAATGCTTGCCTGAAATATTCTACTTTGTGACGACATGTAAAGACGTTAAAATTATATACAAATATGTGTGTCCAGCTGCAAAACAATCGATCAGCTGAGATATATTGTATACCCATAAGAATTGTGAAATTAAACATACTATAAACGTGCGCTTTCCATTTAACCAGATTGAGCCACAGCAACGCGTGGCCGGGTCAGCTTGTGTTTTATAAAAGTTCTCTTGTATGTACTTTCCATAGTGTGTGAATGTGAGGGTAAAGCAAAGTAATTCAGCATTTCACCATGAAAGTTAAGTTGTCGGCATCTTAAGTTACGTTTTTAACCTAAAGTTTTAGCCTTTTAGCTCGAATTCAATGAAAAAACTGATCTTAAACAAATACCACGGCTCAAATAAAGTGTGCGGCTAATAACTGATATCAGAAAAATTGCAAAAATATCGTTTCTAGTTAATGAAAATTTTATCAAGTGATCCATAAATATCGTGGAACTTTGATCTCTTCCCTTGCAAATAAATGAAAACATTCTGCCGTTTAGCGACATTCTCTAATGCATGTAAGATAAGCTGATTCCTTCAAGGAATGTGAGTGCTGACATTAGAGTGCAATAGAGAAAGAGTGCAAATATAGTACTTGGATAGAATCGGACGCCAATAAAAGGAGTTATCAAATTGTTCATTACCACAGAATCTTACTATTTAAATCTTATTTACATAAATAGGCGCATATCAGGGGCAAATGTTTTCATTAAAATGTAATAGTATTTTATATCAGAAAAGTAACAGTAGTTTCAACCAAGTCAAATACACCCCTCCTCTTAGATTTCACTTATATGTTCAAATTTTAGATAATTACCCATATTTTCATGAACAATACGTCATAATTTCGATAAAACAATACATAATAGCAATAAACCATCTAGCAACCGCGTTAATTAGCATTATTTCAGTAGAGGGTGGTTTCAAGTTTTGGCAGAACAAAAAACATTATTGCCATGCATGTCATTCCAACAGTTTCCTTGTTTGGAATGTAAAGGCCTCTCTGGGGATAAATATAAGCAGTGCAAACTACTACTAAAACTTTTAAAAGGTATGAATGCTATTTTTAGGTAGCAAAAAATGAGGTACACACTCCATATTTGAGGTCATGTCTTAAAGTTGATATCGATCAACGGAATAATTTAATGCTGGTTGTAAAATATATATAAAGGAATAAATTAATCATATCTTACACGCTTTTTTTACTTAGTCCCTTTATGTTCATGAAATATTTATGATACAATCGATTAATATTAATTTCTAAATTTTTGCCACATGTCTCAAACAACAAGAGTATGCAAGAAAATCTAAAATAAAACTTTAGTGTTCTACAGAGTAAAAAATAGAGTTTAACGTGCCACGTTACGCTACACTGTAACAATTTTAGGTGCAAGTACACGACAGATACAAATACTTAAACCTGATATATATCGCATTAAACTATGTTTTTTACCATGAGGAACGCAAATGTTTTTTTTTCGATTTCATTTCATAATAGAATTCCACGTCTCAGCCTCGACAATCCACTTCAAAAAATGTATGCGTTTATTCCAAATGAAGTTTCTTGACTGCAGTCTAATTGGCTCTACAGTAGTCTTAATCACGATATCCAGTCAGGGGAAAATGTCACCCTATGCAATAAACTGATGGCTGTGAAAGGGAAGAAATACATTGTAACATAACAATTGAGCCGCCAAAATCAATACTGCAATGTGCAAAAATGGAGGTAAAAATCTGTCTCTGGGTGACGCCGGGGCCAATAGGCAGAAGCGTGAGTAATTAATGAAACAATAGGAGATTGGGCAGTTGTGTGATAGACGCGGTGGTGTGGAGACGTAAAAGTGACGCGTGCTTAAGGAAGGGCATTATTTGATGGCTGGTTGGTGTCTGTGTGGGTGACTAAGCATCCGTGAAGGAAGAGATAATTGGTGTGGTTGTGCTGTGTCTTATTTGAATTAAGAATTGGCTTAAAAGAAAGGAAAGTGAAAAAGTTTGGTGCCTGATAAGTGTGCGAGCCTGAAGAGAGGTGAATATTTGTTTGTATGTGTTTGATTAATTTTGAATTGCATTTCGTGAGGAAAATTTTATATTTTGTGCATGTTTTAAAGCAATAAATGTGATAGAGAAAATATTACAGCATAAATATGAAGAGATTAGCTGATAGAAGAGCTCAGTGGAGAGCTGCGTCAAACCAATCTGAGGATTGATGACTAATGATGATGATGTATTATACTTGACAGCCCCCTTAATAATACCGAATTCTACTCATTTAAAATTTGCTTATGTTCACGCCATTGTCCCAATCTTGTTCTTCGGAGCAAATGTCACGTCGCAAGGCTAGAGAGTGGGACGAATACGGCAACGACCAGCGTCTTTATCACTGACACGTAGTGTAAAGTCTTTGAAACGCCTCGGGATGAATTTTACGGAAAGAATACACAACTTTCATACTCCCGTGCCCTAGAAAATGACGTGTACTTCCTCGTGAGCGAATATTAGGTCTCTTTGGCAAATTAGCACGGTCTTTTGCACTAAAGAGCCAATGTATCCCATCAAGACTTACGCAGGAATATTAATGACGAAGTAGAACGGGCAGAGAGATGAAAAAATTTTCGTTCAAGACGAAAACTCGAAGCAGAGTGCACCGGAAGACGGTCGAAAAAAATAAAAGGGATAGATGAATAGATATTAAAGGGAGGATGTAGGTAAAAAGACAAGCGAAAAGGGAAGAAGTAAAAACATGAGGGTAGTGCGATGATTGCTGCCGGATTAACTATTTGTATCGTAACTGTGACTGTATTTTGCCCACAATAAGTGATGCACAACTGATGAATATAGTATTTACCATCACAATGTCACATTTTGAATGGCGTTTCATATCATATTCACATTGATAATTGCAAATTGATTTTTTTCAAAAGAGATCGTAATTCATTACTTGGTATCTCACAATCGTGCCATGCGGCGTATCTCATTTTCATTATAAGATGATAGATTACGCTGTCTGAGAAAAAAAGCTTCGTTCCACATTCATATTTAGGTTGCTTATCGTATTGTAGTAGACGATGTCGTACGTCAAACACACGTCTCACAATTTTGAATGCATTATTCATGTAGAATGTCGAATTCACATCAGATTTTGCATTTCCATCTTGGACAAATTAGTTTGTCGTCTGACAGCTCAGCATCCTACTGCAATGCTAACGATAGTAGATGAATATGGCATTTCGTAAAAGACAAAATGATTAATCGAAGAGCCAAAGAAGAGTAGATGATTTAGGAAAAAAATGGAAGAATCTATAGAGAAAGAAGGAAAAGAAGAGATCATGGGAAGGAGTGGAATGTGAGGGTAAAACGGTTCATGTTTTCCAAGGAGAGCAGGGCACGAGCTGATGCAGATGCCTTGTTCGCCTGAGAATTTCTCGTACCGTGCAAAAATGGAGCTGTCTTTATCCATTCTTTTTTCATCGCACGGTGTTTCATTTTTTTTCTTTCCCATTTCCCTTCCTTCATTTCTCCCGCTCGTTGTTCACCGACTATTCCCCATACCCCACTCCCCTTTCATACCCACAGAAAGTTTTCTCACGGACGACCGTGAAATAAAACCGTTAGGACGACGATAGGGAGGTTTTTTTCCATTCGAAAATAAACGAAAAAATAAAATAAGTAAGAAGAAGACCGAGGAGTAAAAACATCCAACGTCTCATGAGCTCTTTGTGCGAGAGCGAACCTCGAGGAGTTTTCCTCGCCTCGTTTTCGGCCGCAGCCGTACGATCCTCAGCGACACCCTTTTCCCTCCTCCCTACCCTTCCTCCCAATTGTCAAAACCCTCACCCTTTTTTCTACTCAGCAGAGAAGAATGAAACGTGCACGTAGAGTGATAAAAATTTCGATTTATTGAAAAAATGAGCAAGGGTTCCCTCATAGCTCAATCCTCATTCCTGCGTCATGATTTTTGTTTAAAATTGAAATTGAGTTGATCGTTGAAATCCCTCACCATTGGCCGCTCGTGAATTACTTGATTGCTGAAACCGTATCGAGAGGAACTAAAAATAATCTGGTCTTCGCGACTCCGACGACCACGCGGCCATTTTGACGACTGTGTGAGTGCAAGTTAACGATGAAATCCAATCTGCTGCGTTTTGCAATCCATGAATTATTAGGGCGTGCCAGATATTATTAAGACATGCCAGGTATCCCGGGATTAGTTTGATTGGCTCGCGTTGTGTTTCCGTAAAGGTGGTGAGATGTGGTGAGTTCGGAAGAAAGATTGAAATGAAGGTCAGGAGTGTAGAGAACATAGGTATACAATAATGGATTCTGTGGGAGGAAATTGGAAAACGATTGGTAAATGAGCAATAAAAATTCAAGCGGAGAAAGGCTCGAAATTACCGAAACGTCATTAAAAGTACATGGGCGATTACTACTGGGGTGAAATTAAAGAGCAAAAAGGAAAGAAAAAAAATTGGTCAAAAGTTGAAAATTATAGGAATGGAACTCTAGCCGGCAATGTGAAAGGAAAATTCTTTCCACTACCTAGTTATTTCGATACTTCAGTCATTGGTAAGTGCGCACTAGGAAAAAAAACTGTGTCGAGACACTCACTGCTGTCACTCTATCACACTGCGGAATCAGAGACGGAGCCGAGATTTGTTCGGAGCGATTGATCGAAGGGATCGATAAGGGGGAGCCAAACGTCCATGCCTACAGATATATATGTACACACACACACAGAATGGAACATGCTCTGCAGCGTGCATCATCGACCGACAGGGATTCGCTCCTCTCTCTCGACGAGATCGTGAGAACGGCGGCGGTGGAGGGGTGGACAGGCACGCCGCTTCAGCCGTGACCTTTTTATACCTCCTATTCTGGATTCTCGTCGTTTAACGAGCTGCAGGATTTCCATCGATGCTGGCGAATTGCGCTCCCGCTCCTCGTTTGTTTTTTCTACCCTTCATCACAGAACGCTTTGTTTCCATTCCAAGTGTGATGATTGATGATTTGGGATGATTGGCGCCGTCCTGTATCAACCCTGTATAACCACTTAGTTTATGTCCATATTTGAAGTCTCCAGCTCACTCATAGCGAATTTTTCAGCTCATCAAGGTGGCCACTTGAAGAGTTAATTCATTTTTACGCTCGATTCACGGTTTTTCACTGTCATAAACTGCCATCTTCCTGGATTTATCTGGGTCAAGCAATGAATTATTTCAATTTTTGGGGATTTGCTATTTTGCAAACATTTTTGGGAAAAAAACCTAGAAAGACTAAATTTATGATGAAGGTTTTTTGTGTGTGACGGAAAGAGGAACTATGTATCAAAAAGAAGAAGGAAAAAAAACCTTTTTCGTCTTTCGATTTCTTACTTGGAGCCCATCCAACGGGACAATGAGGAATGAGACATTTGACCCGAAATCACGAAACAGCAAGTAAATTCTGAGATTACTTCTCTTAAACTTCCAACTTATTACACGACATCAGCTGCATCTGCACGGCGTTAGCTACATTAGGATTATTTATTATGAATTCAAGTGAACCTTGAAAAGATACTGGCCAGATATTATTTGAAGGACAGTGATAAGAAAACAAAGGTATGGTAAGGTAAGCAGAAGAGAAGAGGCCAAGATCAATGAACAGTCACAGCAAAAAAATCATGGAAAAAATTATACATGGGCTTTCAGAATTTTTCTTCGTCAGGGAGGGAAGCACTAAAAATGTTTCCACTTCCGCTTTTCTAGATAAACTTCTTTATTATTATTAAATCTGCGAATTTGGGAATATCGAGTCCTCCCTTACAATTACCAGATTAGACTGCTCATACATCCATGCCCCGGAAAGTGAAAAATACTTCCCGAGCGGATTTTTGAACCCGCCACCCTGGGATCAACAGGCGAGGGATTTACCCCACTGCCACGGGGGCCGGCAAATCTGACGACAAAATAAATTGGATGACCTCTCCTTAGCAGCATCCATACCATGAATGTTGCTAGGCAATACGGCGAAGGCGACAAGAATAGTGCATAACGATAATTGTCATAGTCAAGTAAATATTGATAAACACTCTTCTAAATCAACCTATCCTAGAGGGTATATAAACGAGGGTTAAACATAAAACTTCTACCCCAATTAAACCTTCCGTGGGCATTCGGTTTCCCATCTTGGTGAATACGAAGTTTAACTTGGCGCTTTGCAGGCTCGGCTGCAGAGAGGGTGGGTAAAGGTTTTTCCCTTCAGCGGAAAATAAAACGAAGGCCGAGTCAAAATGTAACCCCGCTCCCCCACCCCTCCGACGAGGAAAGGGGGAGTTGGGGGTGCAGTGGAAGGGGAAACTCGGATGAAATAGGGCCGGCCCTGAGAAAAGAACCGCGTTGGCTCTTCACTCCAAGAGGATCCTTTCAGGGCTCAGAGTGACGTCACATGATGGATGTAATCCTCCTGCGGTGTGCCGAGGCCGGCAGGGAAAACACGCTCCTCCATCTCCTTCCGCCCTTACACCCCCTCCCATCCCCCACGGAAAGGAAACCACAATTGAATCACACTGCCTCGGGTGGCGGAGATATATTATTATTATTTTCGGCTCGCGAGCCGACGGATACGTGAACGGGCAGGGTAATAGCGAAGCTTAATCAAGCTCTTGGAACCCAAAAACACGACATGGTCTCATTTTTATCAAAAGTTGGTATCCATCCGGCTTTATAGGAATAGGAGAGGGGGGTGGGTTTAATCTCGTAGTGGATTTCAATCAAGGGAAGATAAAGTTTAGATTAAAAAACTTGAAACACTACAGAGTACATATGCGAGCATTCACGTATATGACGGATAATCGATATGGATAAGCAACGCTAGAGTTAATGTATGATCCGTACGCTTATATTTTAGTTACATAATGTCCATTCAGTACATAATTAGCCATTTTTCTTTTAATTGGTAAACTACCTCTCCCGAAAAGCACTTTTACATATGTGAAAGAGTGTCAGGTCAGAATATTTTGCGAATTATGTACTTCAAGAGATAAAAATCAGTGATTTTAAAGCCTTAAATCATCAAATCAATATTCAGTTGCTGATATGGCAGCCCACAATATTCTTTGCATTGCAATACTTGTCATCATCTAATCATCCTTTCTCATCACATCGTTTCATCCCTTATGCTTCATTTACCTCGCTATTGAAAGTGATTAGAATGGTTGCTCTACCAAATATGCGTCTTTTCTTTTGAACTCTATCAATACAGACGGTGGGAACTTTTAGGTTTTAACAACTACGTTCCCCCTATAAACTACCATGTTAACTTTGTAATCACGTATTAATAATTAGTTCACATTCATAAACATTATTATGGAATTTCGTTCAGCTTTCCAATCCAGAATCTACTTTAATCCAGAGAAATTAGTTCATGGCCTTATCCCCAATAGAGATAAAAATACAGATGGAAAACAAAATCGCATTGTAAATATCTATAAATGATATTTTTGGCACGCCGCCCAGTTACTTTAACCTATTCTGAAGCATGTGCTGGACGATTTTGAATGTAATAAATGTGACCTAATTAGTATAATAGTTGTTCCATGGTAATAAGGTGCAAACCTGTTCTATTGGAGAGGTACTGAGGTGCAAATCTATAATCAAAGTGGCATCAAGCAGTCTTTCTTCGAGCATATATTCTCCCAAAAGTAGTATCCTAACTTTTATGTAACCAACATTGCTTCTCCGTTAAGTAGGATCGAACGTGCTTATTGACCTTTCTCGTCCTCTTTAACATATTGTTTTTTTGCTTTAACAAATTTTTTATTGCTTTGTAGATAATACCAAATAGTTACTTGTGACTTTTGTTTCTAACGTGTTTATTATGTTCCAACATGGTACGAAATTGCATTGTGGCCCAGTAAGGAAACCGAGAACTCTTCCTCAAGTTAATACGCCAAGCCAGGTAAACCAGAGATCTTGCCTCATGCAGGGTTTTTACCTGGAAAAGACAAATATTTCAGGTACCGAAATGGGATGTTACATTTTGAACGAACGAAAGGATTTTATTATTTTTTAAATCGTTCGTCCTGCTTTGCTTTTGCTCTTTTCCTCTCCCTGTGGACGCGGGGCGCGCATAGTGAAGGGATTTTCGGAACCCATCGGATGTAGTTGAAAACTCGAAACCGATGTTATTTCCCCGTTGGAATGTCCTCCGAGAAATCCGTCGAAGTTAAATGGATACGAATTAACATGCGCCCCAGGAGTGTCGTTTGTTGAAAGAAGGGATCGGGGTGAAGAGCGTTTAAAATGACTGGGAATATGAGGAAGGGAAACAAGGGTAAAAAGAACTGAGTGACGATTTATTTTATTTTACTCATCCTTTTACCCATCACCCTGGCCATACATTTCTCTTCCCATTGAGATGGTCAGAAAAAATAACAAGTACGACAGTAGGACCGTGAGCTATTGTTAATTTTTTTTAATCAATTTCCCGCCCGATCGGCCTTTTTATTCCCCTTGAATCGTCAATCGTTCCAATATATTTTCCTTGGGATTCCCTCACCGCTTAACCATACGGGAAGCGGTCAGTGGTTGCGCGGCAACCGGTTAACGATGTCATTACTCTATTCAATCAAAAATCGCGCGCGGTGTCGCTTCCCTCGATCGACAATTTTTCTACCGTTCTCCCAACCCTGGTGGCAGAGAGGGAGTGAAAATAAAAGATGAGACTCTTTTTGCGACCGCCGTCCGCTTAGAAAATAAAAGAGAAAATATTGAACACCGTGGCGAACAAAGGGGAAAATCGGTGATTGGGAATTTCCGGCGTTCCTTCCATGGAAGTCTGAGCACTCACGGAATGCACGAAAAATTCACATTGTCGCGTTATATTTCCACCTTCACCACCCCAATGCATGCGGTGTTTCTAAAAAAAATCTCTCTCTCAATCCCTTTTCGCTCGTACCCTTATATGCCCCTCGTTTTTACTCTGCTCGACTTCCCTGGCTTATATTTTATAGCATCGTATCCCCCTCTGGTTACTGCAGAGTTCCACTACTGTCCTCTTGTTTTTTTTGCTAAATGCATATTTAGGTTTACAAAAAATGTTGACTAGATATTTTTATCAAACATAGGGAACACTTAAACCTGTCCCTAAACCTTTTGGAAGACTTATAATTTCTAATTTGCAATTACGCCCTTTATTTCGTAGCGATGATGAGAAATAAATATCGACTCAATTCCGTTCGTTGTTCAACTGTTTTCCATCAAGGAATGCAGTCAGTCTTATTTGGCGAATTACGCACCTTAAAGGGTCATAGAGGATGACACGAAACGAAGTCCTGGAAGCGCGCGTACTTCAGAAATGACATCTGAAAATAGCGACTGCCTAGAGCCATTGGCAGCGAACTCGTGTACTGGGGCTGACAATTATTTTCATGATTATATATTTATGGCTACCAAAGATGATTTTGATACCATAACAGATAGCTGTTACTTAGCAAATACGCTTTCACCCTGTATTGAATCCTAGAGGTTACATAGTTTTATAACTTTTCACCAAGATGAAATTGAGATGCTTCTTTAGTATATAATTTTATATCATTACTAATGTACTCTTAACCTATGCAAAGAACGTTTTTTGTGATAAAATTGCATCTGGTTTCGCCTGTAAATGAGCTGCTTCTGAGCACATTACTTCTTTGTCGCTGTCCAACAGCCTTTACTAAATATGTATTCATATTACTGGCCGAGTAATTCTAGAAATTATGTAAAAACCCTTTCAGAAATACGATCACTGAGAAAGAGGCGAACGTCACCATTTTAGCACTTATAATTAACATCCAAATATCGATTTTCAAAGGATAAAAGGGCCTTGACTGAATATGGTCCTTTTTCATTCACCTTTTCAAATGGAAAACTGATTATGTTGCTGCACAACTCCAACATATATTCGTGAGTCCAATGACAACAATCCAGTTTTCAAGGATCACCTGTGTGTGTATCGCTACATACAAGGAGATATAATTTGTACAACAGAACATTTTCTTTGCCATAGTCAACATATCCCTAAATAAATGAAAACCATATACGTTCTGGGCTGATACAACATATATGTCTACCCGAATAAAACTAAAATCATTTTGGAAAATATACCTATAACTTAAATATGATAAATCTTTTACAATTTATCACGCCTGAATCCGCTAATTTCTTCATTACCCTTTCTACCATACCAACTAAGTCTCTGGGACAAATATTTATATTTTTATGGGCACATGCGGATATTTTCAGGGAAGTGCAGGAAAAGTTTAAAAACACGTGATCACAATATATACCTGGTAAGATTATTTGTGCCAAGGGGAACGCCAGTGTCGTCTCACATAGATTGCTCTACTCTTCGATTCCGTTTGAAGGAAATACTTGAAGCGCAATTAAGCCCCTCCCTCTTTACTGTCTTCCGCGTGTCATCCACCTAATTGGGTCTCTTTGTGGCCAGATAGATGCTACTGGGTGACAAAAGGGCGAGCGGTGACGTGGGACCAGGAGGCGTGACCGCAATCGAAGGACGTGTCGTCGCCGAGTCGACCTCGACTGCTCCCCTCGAGGCGTCGGGAGCCCCTCCGACCGTCAGGGGACGCTCAGATCTTCAAAATTAACCCTTTGGGTGCCATAAGGTATGCATCGAACCTCATCTCGTTTCATTTTTTTTTCGTGTTTTCCGAGCACCACTTTGATTGCCGGCGGGAGGGGGGAGAAGTGGGGATAGCGTACGCAGGCGAGAATAAATTTCGCAAAGCACACGCCGTGGCATTTCTTTTGTCACTCCGCGTCTCCCCTGCAATGCCGTATTCGGGCGGCGTGCCTCCCGAACTCTATCCCCTCCACCTCTTTCTCTCTCTCTGACCTTCCAACCCCTCCCTCACCCCGCCTTCCCCACCCTCCTCTCACGCTTTCAGCGGGAAAAAATTTAAAGAAAAAAACAGAAGAAGACTTCCCTCTCATCCCTCGTTCGCTTTTCCGTTTCAAAAGTTTGATTGGAATTCTTGACGCGTGAGAAAAGTGTTCGCCCCTCACTGTCTCCTCCTGCTTCCCTCTCCGCATATGTCTCTTCTTTTCTCCCCCCTCCTCCCTGGACCTCACGCCGCGCCGAGCAAACGGCACTGCCGTAGCTTATTTTGTCGAAATCAATGGTGCGTGCGAGCTTCGCTACTGTGCGGAGAGTTTCTCCCCCGTGCCCCCACGCGGCGCTGCGAGCACGCAGCCCGCCTCCTCCCACTCCGCGGAGGAAGTGGCAACACTCCTGGGAGTTTCAACGCGGTCCACCACTTGATGGATGGGTGAGATTCTTTTTTTTTTAACTTAATTCGAGGATGGTTACGTTTCCGAAAAAAACTTAAGGGAGGAAATGGGCGCCATGAAATAAAAATATTTTCATGTTCTTGTACCGAGTGTACGTTCACAGAAAGTATTTTCGTTCCACGATTGCGTTGTATATATGAAAAAAAAACGTTCGCCAATCCTGTACTTACGTTAGTCATGTCCGCAATGATGAAAAAATACTTCCCTTCGGTAAACAATGATTTCGTGATTCACCTTGCTCACCGAATACGCTGAACTAGTTGTTGGATGGGCAAGTGAGCACAGAGGAGAGAAACTCAAATAGATCGTTGGACCGGGTTTACTCTTCATCTGAATCAACGTGTAATTCTGCGAGGCGTCTCTTGCGTTCAAAAATATGCATTACTCTCAGCAGTGACTCATAACTGACTAGTGTTGTTACATTGGTATGTACCAGAAAAATATAACAAGTACTTTCTTTACTCAACAAAACAAATAACCGAACTCTAAACAAAGGAGTCCTGGAACTAAAATTGTTGGCGAACTAGAGTAGAAACACTTTCATCATAAATCCAAATACATTAGTTCTAAGCAACTGTGAATAAATTTATTCATGGTATTTAATAATTATCACGCCACCATAGTTTTTAGAAGCCGATGAGAAAACTGATGAATGCTTAAATGTGTCGGTAAATACTCTTTTTAGAGAGGATAAATCTTCGAGCCGCAAAGTACTCGCCAAAATATTTTTAGGTATTACTTATAACCCTGCTATTTGTCTCGAGCAGTAAATGGTAAATAGCTACATAGTGATACAGTACCTGACTTATAACCTAAAAACAGGAGATTTGTGTTTACTTAACGTTCATTAAAGCTTTATTTCACTTAACTCGCGACGATAATAAGTCACAAAGTACTGAAAAATATTTTCACCAGATAAAAAAGTAACCAACTACGCGCGGGTTGATTCCTTGATTAGGGCTACATCTTCTTAAAGACTGGTCTGAGCGGCGAGTCTGTGTTCGTGGGTCCCAAGCAGCACTGGGCTTCATCGCAGTGACGATTCATCGAATTATCTATGTAACTTCCTATTCGCTCCGGACTTCCTGGCAGAGTGTGAGTCACTGTTAAGCGCTCCGCATTCGCTTGTCAGCTGGGACTTTCGAAAGGACAGGATCCACACTTACATCGTAAGTTTTTTCTGTTCGTGCAGGGTGGAAAGTACTGTCGTATTTTCTACCTTTTTCACTCAATTAGTAATCAATATTTTTTTTCATTTAAATTTGGTAAATTTTTCTTTTCTTTTCAACGACGAATCCGAAAAAGTCTTATCATTCTCAAGTGAGTTAGCATCGGGAAAGGGCATTAAATGTGATTACGTATTTCATCTTCTCGGAATTCTTCACATAAGAGATACGCAACTTCGCGCGAAAAAAAATTGAGAATTGTCCAAAAATTAAGTTCCCAAGGTACAAATAAAAGAAGAATTACGGGCGTTTCGCTCGTTATTACACAAGAGTTTTTTTTCATTTTGCTACTTAAGGCTAATTCATTGAACACACCCACTACGTGGACAGGATTCTCTATTTTTGCGCACTTTATAAAACTTATGATCGTGAATTTTTTTTCCATTATAAATAATACAATATAAATATACAAGCAAGTTCTACATGTCATCGTCATTTCGTCGAAGGATCCTCCTCATACATTGCTTGTTAAACAGCATAAAAAAGTATGAAGCACGTGATAGTGTGTCGGGTAACACATTTACATCTACGCGTACACTGCATTAAGTCAGACACCGCAAGGATGTAAGGCAGGGAGTGACACCACACCAGGCATCCACAAATGTAGCGCAGGCAATGATGTTTTTAGTAGGTGTGTAACTGGTTGTATTCTTATGTAAATCAACCAAGCAAAGCAGATTCTTATGCAATACAGATCTTAATCTCAAGCTATCATTCCAGTCTTCGGGACTGTTATGCTTTACGGAGCAATGGCTTAAATATATTGGTCCGTAAATTAATATGCGAGGCAATGTCGGACAACTGCACTTCTCTAAAGTAGACATAAAAAAATAAGCGTATAACCTACACTACCTCTCTCAATAAATTATTCCCCGTCATTTTCGATAGGATCCATCCTTATTTTGCACGAAAAAGTCTTTCGATAAACTTTTCCATCTTACAATATGTTTATGTTATATTATTTTCATATTCATGATCTAACCTATCATAGTTTGATGAAGTTTATATAAATTGTTAATACCTATGGCAGTACGTTCCAGCAGTACTAACACCAACAATCTTATTCTAGTTTCAATCCAGACCTAGCTTTTCTATTAGACCACACGAATGTGGTCTGCCAAGCTAAAAAATATCCTCTCAAGTCCTTCAGTTTGTCGAAGAATTTAATGAGTTTGAAACGCTGCCTGAGCGTGAATGTGTTTTTATCCGGGAGGCGCATTTTCATGCTGATCACGCTTCTCCTGTTCACTCAAGTTGGTGTGAATGCGGACGGATAGAAACAGCTCCGTGTCTCTCGCCAGTAGCAAAGTCACCCAATTTTCAATGCACTAATTTTCAGTTTCTGCGTGATTCAGTCCGTCGCCAGCGTTACTTTGAACCTCGGCCACTTCTAGACAGTGGAAGCGGCGAAGGGTTTGCGACCGCTTGTGAAATGGGACTCCTTCAAACACGAGCAAACGGCGACGATGCTGACGGATCGTTTAGCGGAGTGGTGCGAGCTCTCCTGTTTTTCACGGGGTGACGCGGCCACGAAAGAGCGACGTGATATCAGAGAGTAGCCGAGGAATTATTATTATTGTTTATAAAATTATTTTCCTTCCCTCGGCTCGAGTGGTACGTGAGAGGGCCCTCCATAGCGGCGTTGCTCCGTCATCACACTCGGCGAATGAAAACACGGAATTCCCGCAGAGGGGAAAAAAAACAGCGAATCGCGTTAATTTTAATTTAACTTCCTCGGTGTGCAACACGGTCTATTCAGAACACAGACCGTTTTCGGAGTGCTTCGAGTTCAGGGCGAGTTCCGTTTGCTTTCTTCTTTTTAGCCAAGACTTCTTTTGGTCGTTTGGTGTGCTCACATTCTAGAGACACACAGACATAAATTTGTCTTTGAAAAGTAAATATTCCGATTTGGATCTAAAATCTGTTGATGGAACCCGTGTTAGGAAACTAAATTTACAATATGGGTTTTCTACTGATCGTGGAAATTGACTAGTCAATATTGTTGTGAATACGTCCCCGTCGTCTTTGATTGATAGAAAACGGGTGATTTTATTTCTCGGTCACAATTTAATGTTCAGACACAAGATATGCAGGAGGGTGCACTGTGAGTTTTCATTACCTACTTCTAATATTTGGAATAGCCTCCTCTATCTGTAAAATGCCAGCAAAACTTGCATGTATGTCAGAAGATCTCCATCTATTAGCACCACAGAAATGCTTTCTTTTTAAACGTATTCTATGTATTTTTTAACAATCTGTGTCAATATCCGGAATTTAACTGTACAATTTTGTATAACTCCATGACTCTTAAAATATTGTTCTTTATTATCGTAATTTCAAATTTTCAAGAGAAAAGATTGTATGGATGAATTTTCTAAAATATTTCCATTGTTCGACGTACCTTATCTTTTCAAAGAGGTATGAATTGATACCTACACCCAGCTAAATTTCCCTTCGCATGAAAGAAGATTAGTAATGATTTTTTCCGTCCAATTGCATACTAAGTATGAAGATAACATAGACACAAAGTCTGTTTCGTAAGTAACATGTGCTAGGAAACAATCAATGGCATTCAGAACGAATTATTTTCCAACGAAAATAGAAGATCAAAAACATGAACAGCTTTTTAATTTTTCTTTCATTAAAAAAAGTTAAATTCCACTCTTTGGTCAGGTTGCAAGAAGTGTGAATGATGTGTTCTGATTGGGTCACCGTTATACCGATAGCGATAAACGGGTAATACGCTTATGTCGCCAACACATATCTTTTACGCTGGCACGATATTTGAAAATTCAAGGATTATGAACTCTATAATGTATGCACCTAAAATGATGGATTGCACGTCACAATTGAAGTAATTGTGATGCTGTGGAGGCTCTCATTTTAACAAAATACTTTAGTATTCACAGCGGTTATAAATTAAATATTTTGGAATAAAAACTGGTTGAAGTTGAATCTTATGCAATCGAATTCAGAATTGTTTCTAGGTCCTTCTGAAGGTGATTTCAAAGAAAATTTTGTTTCCTAAGCGAAAAATATGAGTCATGAAATATACACTTAAAGCCATCAGATTCGACGTTTTTTCCTTGTTCCCTTATCTGATCTGAATGCTTCTGAGATGACAGGGGCACTGGCACTGACCCATCCACCCTATCTCCTGTTCACTACCCGCCTTCCTCTCCTGCGTTCCCTCCGACGCTGTGAAACATAAATACGTGATTCAGATTATTTCATGGAAAATGCTGCATCGCTCTCCCCGTTTTCGAACAATCGCCACTTAGAAGTGGCCACTTAGAAGTGGCGATTGTTCGAAAATGGAAGTGCCAAACTTTTCCTGTCGCCTCGCTAGCCAAAGTGTGATTCACTTTCGTTTCATCAGAGGTATGTCGATCCTCGCTTTTTTTATTAGCTTAAATTAAAGTGGCTTCATACCGGAAGGAAATGTTTATAGATGGGAATGGAAGGCTAGAGAGGAATGGGATGGGAATTGATTTTATGTACATAATGATGTATAATTAACAGTCCACGCACATCCATGCCCTGGATGGAGAAAACCCACTCATGTGGGATTCGAACCTGCGACCTTATGTTTTATCCCACCGGGGTAAACCTCTTAGCTTGCTCTCAACGAAAGGCCCCAAGGAGACCAAGCTTAACGTCCCATCCGACGGACGGACTACTGAACTCCAAGTGACCTCACACCACCCACGCAGTGACCGGTTCACCAATGATAAATATCTGTCCCTGCCAACATTCGAACCCGGATCCTTGAAATGAGATTCTACTACTCCTTTCACACGCTAGCCAAGCACGTTTGATAGCCCAGTGTTAAATAAATCCGTGGATTTGCGCGGAAACATTCCATGCAAAGGAGAAAAGACGTCTGGAAAATAAACTTGAATTTGAAAGCGCGAACTCTCAAAAATGACCTCACTTGGGCCTCTCAAAATATTATTACGGTCTGTTTATAAATCGGGCATTATCTTTCTCGGCGGCGGAAGGAGCGACCCAAAAAGGGCCGGGAGAGATAGCGGGGATAGGAGCTCCCTCCGTCTCGACTGTGCCCGACCATTTCAACGGCGGCGGCCGCTAGCTGCAGGCTCGAGGGAGCGATAAAGACGGATGCGGAACGGGATTGGAATTTAAAGGGAGGGACACGCGCGCGGCGCCGGCACTGCAATTTGGAAGGTCCTAAAGGGGCATCCGCCACTGAATAGGGGCCTCGACGTAATTTTTGGAGGAAAAACAAGCAACTGATGCATATTACGAATAAATTTTGCAGATGTAGTAAACTCCTACGCCACACTAAATGCACCTCAGTTTTGCAGGCTAAATGAACCGCAAAACGCATCAAAGATTGACAAGAAATTCAAGACTGCGTAACCAAACAACTTTAAGATGGAAACATTTGGCATAGTATGCTAAATACGGCAACCATTCGTCAATTAAATTAAGGCTATTAACCAATTTATCATTATTTGATAAAACGAAAAATATATATGGAACAAATGATGAAGGATGTGAAAGAGAACAAGTAGGTAAATATGAATAGATTAACTGATAGAAGTATTCAGTGGAGAGCCGCGTCAAATATAACTCAGGACTGCTGTCTAATGATGATGATTAGTGTTTATGATGAGTACTGAACGTGATTTCAGGAATTATCGCGAAATGCGGAGTGAAGAAAAGTTAAATCATTCGGGTGAAATACGAAAGACTCTCTAATTATATCGACGTAATGTCTATATCCTCTCAAAACTGAAATCTAGGTTAGATTTCTCAAAACAATTAAGTCTATCATACGCTGTTTTATCATTCTAGAAATTCGTGAAATGAATACAACTCTACTGTTTCAAAGGTAAAAGCTGGAGCGTTATATATTCAACACTCACATGGGCGGGATAGCAGATCTCGAGTGAAATGAATTCCAAGAGTCAACCAATTTCTTTTTAAAGGATTTTTTATTTTAAAAATGTTACTTTTATTTTCAAAGGAGGCGCGCATGAGCATTTTCCCTATAGAAGAAATAGTAAGTAAGCGGCTTTGCTAGAGACAGAGAGAAGGCTTTTGTGAGGGAACTCGTCAGAGTATCATTATCACCATTCCCCTTTGTGAGGAAGCTAGAAGTGTTCACGGCGATGAAACCTTCAACCGTCTCCAGGTCGTTAAAATGAGGGCGTGCCGAGACGGAGAATGAGTTCTTTGCGTTGAAAAAGCGAATAAGCGAGGGAATCAAAAAGAAAAGGAGTCCCTGAGGTAACTAAAGCCCTTTCCGCATAAACGCTATAGCTATCGTGGCTCGTCAATGTTTAGGGGAATGCAATGTGCGGGGGAGAACTGCGAGTGAAATTGACCTCCCGAGGGGGGGCCATACTATTTCGAGAACAATGCTGCCCGTTAAAATTTACGAGCTTTAAAAGTGGAGGTCTGAGCCACTCGACGAATACGATAATGTTACCGCGGGAGGAAATTTCGATGTAAATATGTGTAGCGACCGCAGGAAACGCTCGAGATCTGAGGCACTCAAGAGTGAGGGGGAGAGAGGGCTTCGGTGAGCAAAAGTAAAAGGAAGAGGAGTCTCGCAGCGTATAATTAGCGAGAAGAGAACGTGAGACAGGCGAAAATGACAGTTGTATACGGCTGAAAGCACACAGAGCTTGAAATGTGTGACTTGTTGCCCTCGGCACTCAGCCGAGCGATAAAGTGTGGTCTCAGAAACAAGCCATCATTTCAGAATCTTCGGAATCATTAGTATAAAAGAACATAAATACGGGAAAGTTTTCGGGTTCGCATCACGGCAGTGGAAGATATTCTTGATTGGTAAACCGGCCAATACTTGAGTGCTTTGTGGAGAGGATTCGAGTTCAATACTCCGTCCGTCGGATGAGACGTTAAGCCGTGGTCCCCTTGGCGCCTTCCGTTAGGAGTAGGCTGATGCCAAGGCCGGCTTTCTCTCAACCCTTCCATTCCTACCCTTCTACTTTTCCTCCCACTCTGAAGCGCCTATGAGTTCGCGTACGGACGATCAGAATTGTGCAATCGGTTTGAACTTGACCATAGTGTTGGATCTAGTTTCGTCGCATATTTCAACGAGGAGCATGAATAGATCTTCCGGGACTTTGGTTGAGTGTGTAATCCTGTAGACCCTTTTCTGACAGCTGAAATGGATTTTCTTCAACTCACTGTTCAGAAAACGCCATTGAATAAAATGAGAGAGAGCATAATTAGAGAAAAGATGTACATGGAGGGAGACATGCTGCATTATGTTCGCCTTAAGTAGTGCGGTGCGGTATCGTGAATAGAATGGGAGGGAACGTCATTCAAGGAAAGTGCTGGGATGATTGCCAGCTGAGAGGAGAAAAAGAGGACGGCCGAGGAGAAGGTAGATAGATGGAGTACCGGAGGCAATAACATCAAGAGATTTAAGGATTGAAGATTACTATGACTGACCAAGTTGGGAAATGGAAGTGGAGAACTATAAAAATCCACTAAATAAAAAATAGGAATCGGTTTGAAGACTACTGAATCCAGCTCCACAGCGATGAACCAGTGTTTTTCTTTCATTAATTACAATATTTCAAATCAACTTATATTTGATAAGACTATTATAAATGGAAGCCACAAACGAGAGATATTCCATCCTACCATATCTGTGAAATTTTTCTTAGTTAACCAATTAACACATGTATCGGAGATGTGTTTACAGAAGGCGGGATAATTTTTCCACAACTAAAAACGATGACAAAGCGGTGTAGCTGACTGGTAACATACAAATGTTACAAGGTTTCTTGAGAACTTCTATGGAGCAACAGTAAGGATGGAATGAGGGTGCATCGGGAATTTGATGGGGTTGGATTTTACTCTATGAACATTTAGCAGTACTGAGGCATGTAAATCAAAGTAATATCCTGTACGGGAATTATGAATAAACTTCGTTGTTTCCACAAACGAATTTAGTGGAATTAACTGTTCATTTATTTCCTTGTAACGGATAAATTTCACAAATTCAAGCCTAAAATCATAATTTATATGATATCCTGTAGCTTTTCTGTCGTATACAGTTTATAGTCGGTTCGTATCTTCTTTTCCTTCTTTCTATTGACACCAATTGAAAATTATTTGATAGCGTGCGTACATAGTAATTCCCAATATTCTTTTTACACTCAGTTTTTAATGTGATTAGTATAGTTCTGACTCCTTTAAACAAGAGTATTGGTAATGTATCAACGGAAACAGCTGAGCGTAAGTTTTCGCAGTGTGGAGAATATCCAGTTGTCTCTTTCGGGAGCCGCCGGGTGTGGAGCTTTGTCGTCCGAGCTTTCGCGTCCATTGCAGGCCGCATCATCAGAGAGAAATACCCAGGGTGAATAGGCATTTCACCCCGACGATGCAGCCTGCAATGTACGCGAAAACTCGGACGACAAAGCTCCACACGCGGCGGCTCCCGAAAGAGACAACTGGGTATCAACGGAAACTATAATTCCATTCCATTAATTATACTCGCAGAAAACTTTAATTCCATCTTCGTTAAATCTAAACGTCAGGCCAATAGCGTAACTCTCAAGTTTCTGTAGTCTTTTACGAAATTTAATATGCACTGCACAATTCTACTATGGATGCCATAGTATGATGGACCATGATGTGGTAAAAAACTATTGGAACCCAAACATTTTAAAAGGACGCTTTCAAGTAAGCTACCGAGTAAGAGCACTCACTTCCTGGAAACATTTCCCACATCTTATCCAAAAGTAATTAAGCGACAGAATATATAGAATGGAACATAACTACCCCAAAGTGAGTACAAGGTATTGATTTTTTGTAAAGAAAACCCTGGAACACTCCTGGGCAACTACAGAGGCAAAATAGAAAAGGCTTGAGTATCGCGAGAGCGTGAAGTTTCTGCAAATCAGAGTATTTCCGGTGTAAGGGCAGAATTTTCTAATGAAGGAGTGTAGTATATAAGATATCTTATATACGTGGCAATATGGAGATTTCACACAGATAGGGTACTAGCATATGTGACGTTTTTAAATGTGCGCTGGGGATATTAATGGCAAGAATGAGGGCAGAAAATCTAGTTGTCTGAATAAAAATGGATATGAAATTCGCCCGCAGTCAAGAACATGTGGTTTGGAAGAAATTTTCGTTTCGACTTGGTCATCATTACTTGAAGAAAACAGTAAAAGATCGTGTACCTGCATTTCCTCCAACCTATCTCAATGAAAACCTCTCCATCATACGCCAACCTAATAAACAATCCATAACCCTAATGAGAAGCATGCTGTGATTGTAGTGGCCACTTCAATCGCTCTTGATTCTTAACAAGATTATCTCCTCACCCCTTATTTACTCCTTAAGAACATTTGATAAACAATTATTTTGGGTAAGGGCTTATATGGTACTTCTGAAGAAGGTAGTTTAGGGATTAAACCGGGTTGGGTCAGAATAAAATTATTGGTGGAAGTGAAATGCAAAAAATACCTTTTACCAGTGGCTCATTTCTTTTTTTTTCTCCGATCTTTACACCATGTTATATTTATATAATATATGCGAGATATAGTGTAAATGCGACTGCTTCTAAAATAATACAAAATTCGTATAAATAATATACTTTAATTATTTCAGATTCATCATAAACCATTAGTTGATATAACACCAGACACCGAGGACATCATGTTCATTTGATTTTGGTGGCCTGTAATAAATTTTCTTCCATCCTGTTGAATGTTGTTTGTCTCCCCTTGCCTCCTCAACGATCCCTAAGTGCAGTCGAACCTCATTGCTCCTCTTTCTCGTTACCCCACCTCCCTCTTTAAGACTCGAATGAAACTTAGGGTCAGACATTGGAGCTCCATGACGGAGCTAAATGAAAAACAAACCGAAAATCCAATTAACCGGTGGTTATTGACTCCCGAAGACCGGAATCCGAGTGACTCCTGAGAAATGTCACGCCTCTGGAGCACGTGAAAACCATGTTAGCACCAGGCTTCCATCTCCCCCTACCTCAACCCACCCATGGGGAGGGGCGTGGCAGAAGAGCCTCGGGGACACCCTTGAAATTGAAAAACAGGAGAAACCTCTTCTATTTCGACGGAAATCAGTTCGGCGTTAATTGGAGCCCTTCCCACACACCTCCCACCTCACTCACTCGTCTCCTCAAGCGACGCCGCCCGCCGACTCCTCACCACCGCCACCAAGGACTTCCCGAAGGGCCTCCTCGTCCCTCTCTCTCTCTCTCTCTCTCCCGCCTGTCCTTTGACGCGGGACGGAACCCTTCCATTGTTGGAGTGAATCGCGCGGCTCTGTACGGGCACGGCTAAAAAAGGGCTCCGGAAGAGGCAACTCTAGTGGAGACTCTCCTTCATCAAAGGTTGGGCGTGGGTTCCCTCCGAGAAGAACCCGATCGTTCCGGCGGTTGGGAAGGTGAGCCGGGCGGAAGCGGTAGGGGTGCGGGAAAATACCCTTAAAGCGGCGTGGGTGGCGGACCACGAGAGTTCTCGCGGGGGGGTGGGGGATTTTTAACAGGAGACTTAAGGAAGTTCCAGAAGTAGAAAATTCTCAGGGAATGAAGAAGGTGGGTAGAAAGATCCCGGTATACCATCCAAGCGGATAGTGATGAAGTATACACGCAGCTAATGACACAACTAATGACACGAACAAAACATCATTTAGTATAGCAAGTTCATAAGCTATTAACTTATCTTAGGGCTACATTGCACCACATGAACCTAGTTAATCAAATTGTTCTCGCAAAATTACTAAATATAGCGAAACTTGAGGATACGTGAATATAATTTATCATAAAAATTATAAATTCAGAGAAAATCTCTTAAAAGAATTCATTCTCTCTGAACGCTATGGAGCACCGATTTTGTTATCCTCGTGTGATAGTTCCAGCAAGATTTATTCAAATAATCTACATGAGCTCACCTTATTATTTCATGAAATTTTTGGCAAAAATGTAAGCTTGTTTGACGTGATAACTTTATTATGTTCTATTTGTAAGACACACGCGATATTTCAAGGATACATTTTATGAACGTTTAAAGAAGAGAAAACTATAACTAAAAAAATGTGAGAACATATTCTTCATTCCGGGTTTCGGTCTCTTTTGGCTGCCTTAGACTTCATCTAAGAATTATTACCTGGGAAACCTCAGGTGGTACAAGGAAGGAGTGGTCGTGCTCGCTGCCTTGATATATAAATTAAATTCACCATTAAGTTTAGTTCTCGCGAATGAACAAGAGCCTAGGCTCTTAATGTTACCTTTGAGCAGAAAACTAAGGCCCTTCCGTCGTCATATACAGAATTATTTATGTCAATCATCCACAATTAATGAATGTAAAATTAATATCAAGTATGGTTCTCCTGTCACTTCAAACCAAAAATAAGCACCCTGGAGGTTTTTAAATTGCTTTGGTAGGCTGATTTTACATTTAAGCACTGCTATCAAAACTCAACAATTCACAGTGATACAACCGTTGTTCACTTCAAATGACAATGACAGAGAATACATGGGTCTTTATGAATAATTTAACTCGATAATTTTACATCAGATTTTGAATTACACTGCAAATCATCTATATGTAAATGCTGATACCTTAATGACCTTCATTAGAAACGAGAGCTTCTGGATGGATTTATCCTTTCAATAAAATTATTTTGTTTGGCTTTACAAAATTCTCTGCTATTGCCAAAAGCAACAAATAGCCTCGCTGATATTAATTCTTCTGGAGCATCAATTACCTTAATCGAAATTCGAGCTCTTTTACCCCAAGCGAGTCCAACTTACGATATAGGAAAACTAATCGCGAAATACGTTTTAATATTTTTGAAATTACTAAAGCCTATGGGTTTGTCGATATTTTCCTTGGAAATTTCAATTTTTAAAATGAGAATGTGACATTCTTTAGCTTTGCATCTGCTCATCAGTTCATGTCATCATCATCATCCGTTTGTAAGGGCATATTAACTCTTTTATAAATGAAGACATGTACTTTAAAGTGAGGCTGGATAAGTTACGAACTCTACTGGACGTAATTATGCTAAACTTTATTGAATCCATAAAAAAAGACGCATGGAAATGGTAATTTTCCAAAACACATTATTTATTACCTAAGTATTTCCTTAAACCACATGTATAAATAAATACCACTGCATCATTATTTACTAGAAATAAATAAAAACAACTGAAGAGCGGTCCAAAACCCATTATCGCAGTGTTCGGTCTAGAAAAGGATTCAAGTGAATCTTTTCTCGCTAATTGTTAGCTTTTGCGTCGGTTTATTTAACTCTTTGTAACTCATCGCCAACCTACCGTCAATACGAAATCGTACATCACTCAATTTCATCCCTTTTTCCTCTACTTTCCCTCCATCTTTCTTGCAATTATTTTCCCTAAGTAAAAACGTATTTTCATTCCTCCTCCTTCTGCTTTTCAAAAGGCTCCTTTTCATTAAATATTCTCACCAGTTTCCTAAATGTTTTCCATTTTTTCCACCAAATTTAAATTTGCTATTTTTCTTCATATTATCATTTCAAAGCTTTCTAGGACTTAGGCTTTCTAGGACTGGCAAAATAATTCAAGTGAAATAAAGGAGGAAGTTACAGCTGTAGAGGAGTCGAGAGAATAACAGTAAAAGAGACGAGGATCGGTAAGGGTTGATGAGAGGGAGAAAAGGGATTGGTGGAGGACTAAGCGGAGGCGGAAGGGAAAACGGAAGAGTGAGATGGGGTGGGACGGGAATATGAGTGAAGGAGATTGGGAGTGTGCCTTACGTGACCGGAATGAAAGGTTTTTGACGATATCGAGATAGGAATCGGGAGTGGCTAATTCCCAGCCTTCCTCCTCTCCGTACAAACAGAAAAGGGGATGCTCATTCATCGTGAGGACTCTGCAAACACCATTTCGCTCTCACCCGCCAAATTAAATACACGTGTACCCCACCCCTCCCTCCATCATCCCGCCCACCCGCACACACAAGGAGAGACCTACTCGCCCTCTTTCGTTTCTTTTTTTTCAACTCAGTGCGACTTTCGTGATGGGCGAGGGTATAAATAAAATTCTCGCGGCCGCCGCGTAGTGTTGAGTCCCAATGTTGAGCGGAGTGGGTGAGAGGCGGGGATACAAGTCGGAAGGCCGGCGTCCCTCCCTCCTCGACCGTGACACGCAATGGGAAAGCGGCGAAGTTTGGTGACATTCCCATTTTGAGAACGGCGAGGATGTGGGGTAGGAAACTGTGTGGGTGTAAAGTTTCCTAGGAATACTAACCCTGATTTTTTTCCGCCCGTGGTATGAGTGGAGAAAGATTTTTTTACAGCTTCCCGTGCACTCGTGGATGCCCCAGAGGGTGTTGCATAAATGGGAGCGGATGAAGTTTTAATCATCGAAAGCCGGGACTTGTTACTCCGCGCGCGGTTATACGGACGGGACGCATTGTGCCTTTTATTGCCATGACGGAATTTCAGTCGGTTCCGATGGTAATTATTTTTACGCTGCGCTGGACAGGGCCCCGGGCGGCAAGGCTGCAAGCAATCTACAGCTCGGGGCCACAACGGAGCGTTATCACGCCTCCATCACTCATCCCCGTAAGATTAGCAACCCTTCCGCCCGGGGATGAACATTTTATAACGCTGCGGATTCGTCGAGGGAGAGCGTCACGCCAGTACGTGCGCCCTTTCGGATGAAGATGCCTCTGTGGGAGTTGAAACGTTGATTTTTTTTTCTCACCAGTTCCGCTGACCGAGAGAGCTTTTGTTTTAAACTCTGACCTTTGTAGGTCAGGGTTTACTCCATTTCCTTATTGAATTGCCGGCAAGGAAGCAGTACGTGAAAGCATGTAGAGTGTTGCACTATATGTCTCGGAGATACGTACTATCGGAAAGACGGAGCAGAGAAGAAGAGAGGCGTTTGAAACTTTGTGCTGGAGGCGTTTGCAGAAGATCAAATGGACGGATAAGCCAAAATGAGGAAATGTGCAGAATAATGGTAGAAGGAAATGCATAGATGATGAAAAATACCACACAGATATTCATTAGAGTTTGAACCGAGGAAATGTTGAATTGCTCATTAGGTCCCATTAATAGCCTCGTAATTTATTATTCGTAAAGTATTACTATCGGGAAAACAAAGTCAAGACGGATTCACCACACATCGAGGCACAACAAATTTTAGGGAACATAGGTAATAGAAGGGAAAACACCACGAGGGAGACCAAGGGACAAATACATAGATCTGATAAAATATGATATGAACCATGATAGCTGCAAGGGATTAGAGAATGTACTAGCTTAGTTGCATGACAATAGTGCATGTTTGGTGATCTTCACCCCGTCACACACTCTCCCGGTGGCTTGCAGGGTATTGCGTAGATGTATATAGAGCATAGAAAGGGAGAGGGTAGAAGAGAGGCCTGCAGTGAACTAATCTTAGTATTGCAAGACCAATAGCGATCATGACTATTGCAGAGTGGCAACTGCGCCCGATGAACTGATTTCCCTCCAGCGTTGATATTAAGACGAGTTTAGAAGGAGAGACCGAAGTAAGACGCGCGGGAGAAGACGTAATTAAGTAAATAAGACAAGACGCCATTCCAGCCAGTTACACTGTTTCGTGAATATTCCAGGGCCGCGTGGGAGTTCAATGCCGCATATGCCTTTAGACCGAAAGGTTCCGTTTAAAATTTTAAAATCTCAGGCCACCTCCGCATATAAAATACTAGTCAACAAATTTCTGCCAACAAATTAGTAGGAAACTACAGAGGGAAAGGACCCTATCTCCGTGCCTTGAAAATTTGCATTTCTCACGCCAGTGGTTAGCCTCACCGCTACCAATCAGGCAACCGTCTTAAGTTTCGCAACGGTGGTCAAGAACGAGTGTTAAAATGGCACAAACATATTCATTAGAGTTTGAACTGAGGAAATGCTGAATTGCTCATTAGGTCCCATAAATAGCCTCGTAATTTATTAGTCGTGATGGTGCCATACAGTTTTGAATTATATGGGGGAAACTTTAAAGAGTTTATAAGAGTCGGAGTCAAATTGGTACAACATAGGTGAACCTTATAATATTGGAAAAAAATCTCAATTGATAGTGAGCGTATTAACCAACGTCGGGATTTTGCCGTGATGTTTATCATTAATTCATTCCTCATTCTTTAAAAAAAGCGGGCTCGGGTCACGTGTATGCTATATCATACCATGAAGATTCAATGTTCATATACGAGTTAGTGATATCGCTCACTAGAAACGGGCACCGAATGCATAACGTATTGAACCACAGCACTCATCGATTTAGTATGTTTTCTTTCTATGTTATCATGTTTCGATTCCACTCCATATCGCCAGAATCTTCAAAATATTTTATATTCCTCTTTAATAATTTCATCATTTTTACATATTAGTTTTTGAGTTTCGAATGACTACATATATAACAGGTTACTGGTTTGATGAATTTCTAGTTTTAATAGAAAATAATCAGAGCCTTACTGGTAAAACTTTAACGACCTCAAGATGCTAAAACTTCAATGAATCCTTCCTTATATTATGTTGGAGAGTGTTTTATTTGCTCTTTGAACCTCTACATACACGGATGAGCTAGCGAAACAGAGCAAGAATTACGCTCTTCAGGTGAGGATATTTCATTAAAGACCGAGTTCAGTTGTGTTAAAAGTGTAAATTGAATATGAGTCTTAGGATGACAAAAAAGTACTGTATAGGAGAAGGAAAGCTACCCATAAAATTTGGATAGAATTAGTTAAATTAGGTGAAGGAATCTGTATCTAGAGCGTTTTTTATTAAACCGAGTCAAGTAGCAAGAAAACTAATTGTATTAGTGAGAATTCAGGGGAATAATTTTAAGAACTTGATAATGAGTTTCCAAGTTATGACAGAAAGAAAAAGATTGGTATATGATTTAATGCTCTAGTACCTACATATTACATGGATTTGATACTCTGATTTAGAGCTAGGAGAAGGAGCGTAGGGTTAAAAGATGAGAGTAGGGTAAGGCATGTATTACGAGGAAGATGATTTGGTTAAAGCTGGCAGGGAGAAACACAAACGAAAAGAATTGGGTAATGTTGGGGAGAAAAAATGAACCACTGAAGACTGCAATAGTTTTTAGTCGGAACGTACATGCTGGACAACGTAAGAAAAGGTTAAAAATAGGAAGTGTTAAAGACATGGACATATTGGTAGGCATATGCAGTTTTAGGTAGAAGGATATGCGGATGGTGGACGAAAACGTGATGACATAGCTCTCATAGCAGAGGCAGAGAAGGAGCTGAATAAGATGCTAACAACCATGGAAAGGACAATGTCCATACATCGCTGAAGATCAATAAGAAGAAAACTAAGATATTGATGTGCAGCAAAAGAGAAGAGGCCAAAACCAACGTTAAACTACGAAAACAGAAACTGGGAGAGGTGAAAGAGTTCTGTAAACTGGGAAGCAGAATAACCAACGATGGACGAAGCAAGAAAGACATAGTTAGTAGAACAGCCCAGGCAAAGAGGGCATTCTATCAAGAGAAGAATCTACTTACAGCTGGAAATACAAACTTGGAAGTAAGGAAGTAATTCATCAAAACGTATATCTGGAGCATGATTCTTTACAGAAGTGAGGCATGGACGATGGTAGCAGCGGAGAAGAAAAGAGTGGAAGCATTCTAAATATGGTGCTATCGAAGAATGATGAAGATAAAATGGAACAACCGAGTGACAAATGAAAAGTCCTAAGAGGAGTGGGAGAAAAGAGAAGTCTGCTGAAAACTATAAAATGAAGACGGGACAACTTAATCGGCCATATCTTAAGACACGATTGCCTGATGAAGACAATCATCGAGGGAAAAGTGAACGGGAAAAATGGAAAAGGCAGGCCTCGTATGAGTTACATATAACAGTTCGTAAAGGACGTGAAAGAGAGGAACTACGTTAATATGATGAGGTTGGCCGATAGAAGAATCGAGTGGAGGGCTGCGTCAAACCAATCCTAGGATTGTTGACCCTTCATGATGATGATGGACAAAAACGGTAGGAGTTGAGTCGCTGGAAATGTCCAGGAAACTAACATTACGGGAAAAATGCTAATGATAATGTGAGTTCTTCCGACGGGCTCTTACAAATGTTGGTCCGATTTACACCCTTTCAAAAAACTCTACGTTTCTCAGACGAAAACTAGAGCAGTAATCAAAACATATCACCAGAAATGTCAAAGGTCACCTTTGAGGACAACAGATGTCTCCTGATGACGTTCAGAAATTGCCCTCTTCAGTCATTTGGGAAAGAAACAGCGTCAGGAATTAATTCCGTAACACAGCGGATGAATCCCATAAGGACAAACTTAAGACGAGTTTGCTTCAACTTGGGTCGGCTTGGTGCTGCTGCCGAATTTGCTGGAATATACGCAGCCGTCTAAATCCAATTAGCGTGACAACGCGAATATGGCTCGAGCTTAAGTTGGGTAGAGCTCAATTTTCATTTAATTCACGCCAATATGGAGGCGATTTAAACCCGTATCCATCCCCAAGAGTCTCATTTATTGCTAGGATTCACGAAGAGTAATGTTACAAAGAAGAAGTCCAAGGAAAACGAGAGGTTATATATGTGCTACATTAAATACCCAACAAAGGTAAAAATAATATTTAATAAATTAATTTTTGGCACCTCAACGCCGTCATGCAATCACTGCGTTATTATTTTATATAGTATCCCATATTTCTGACCTTTCACCTTCAAGTTTTAACTTTTGATTGATGTTACCAATTAATTGCAGTCAATTGAAAAAATCATATAAAATGTTTTCTTCGTACGTCCGCAAAAAGCAAATAAATATGCTCAACGAGCAAACTCGCGTAACGATATATGAACGAAGATTTAATTCTCACAGAAGTCATTCCCTATATTCATGGCTCAAATAATTAAAATGTGAGAATTTTAATCATTTTTCTATTCATTGCCTATTAACAAAATCATCTGCGTAAAATAGATTTTTTTAAATCGATAAGTACATAAAGAAAGTCGACTAAACTTTTAACTGGCCCAGTTTCCGATGACGACGATGTCCTTTTTTTTGGAAAAGCAATTTAACTCAAATAAAATCGACCACACTTTTTTTAATCTTCTTATTTAAAAGATACATTTTTTAAGGTTGTTCTATGACGTTCTACATTGGCTTGAAAGCTCAAAATGATATTCACTCGCGAGGAGAAACATGAGTGAAGTCCATGAGTGAATGAACAAAGTGAGACAATAGGGTAGTTTCCTTCAGCAAAGAGAACAGACTTCAATAATTGCGATTTGTGCCCTGCCATAAATGTATTTAATTTACGCAAAAAGTTTTTATTGAGAAATCCCAGTTTACTAGACAATTATATGTTAATTTTAAGGCCATTTGAAAAGGCTCTGAAATGGCGGGGTGCGCTGCCTTCTTGCTGACGTAACAGGTAGGTAGTTTACGTTCCGAGGCATAGGAAAATTCGTCTCCTGAACTTACCGCTGTATTTCAGGGCCCCTCAGCTCCTGTGAATATGTATTAGTAATAGCCTGTGAAAACTATCAACGCTAGAAAAGTCTTCTCTGCTAAACATTGTATTAATAGTCGTTTTATAGGCTCAAGGACGTCCTGCTCGTGGAGTCTTCTGCTACGGCGAAGTATGGCGTGAAGATCGCGCGGCGATGGGTGAACTACGGAGTATGCTTGTAGAAGGTATACTAACTGTTTTTAAATGAATCAACTGCATAAATAAGATTAAATAAATCAATAAAAGTTAATCATAATAAATTAACGGAATAAATACACCTCCGATACTAATCAATAAGCTTTAATGGAGTGCAGCGTCTACTTGGAAGCGTCCGCAGCACCACCTGGTGGCAGGTAGAGGAAATAGTTTGACGTCACACGTAGGATTAACCGGCATGCAATAGTTTGCCGTCGCGTTTTCGCGCCATTGATTTTTTTCACTTTTTAATTAATGAGGAAAAATACTTAACGTCATTTAAAAATCGAACGGCTTAAAACACGTACTCCAGAGGTTATAAACTTTCGATCAAGACAATAAAAAAATAATAGGAAACTACCCTATTACATATTTATCTCAGTCCAGTCTCATTTCTTCTTACCATCTTCAGTAACTCTAATGTTCTCATTCTCCCCTTCAGTTTTCAACACATCCCTACCACTGATCAATTCTGAAATTTGATGATTACATCATTACAATGTTGTTGCTGCTTATTTACACAGTTCGTTAATCAAATTTTTCACTCAAGAAAGGATATCTCACAGGAATCGGAATTTAAGTCTGAGTTTTCTGCGAGTCATTCAATTCTTCATGAGTTACTGCCGGGTAACAATTTTTCGCAAATGAGACGAGATTACGGCGTGAACTTAAGTCTTTAAAACTCTCTTTAATACCCTAAACAAAGGCTTTCACACCAATTCAAAACAGACATTAACACCTTAAGCATTAAAAATGACATACCGTGTTCAACTTCAAATTATCATTATTATCCTAGAAACTCTGGGAAACATGCTTTTTAACGCTTCAAATAACTTTCACAAACAAGGGAGCGGTCCATGAGCATTATTTATGACTCAATCGCATTAAATTGCTTGGATTCACGAGACGTTTTTTCCTCATCCTTAAGTCCACATAGTAAGGAAGAAAACGAACCGAAGGCTTAATATCTTTTGCCATTCCAAACGATGGAGCTGGGCCGTTATTCCGCTCGTATAAATCGCTTAGCTTGTCCTCAACAGCAGCACCCGCAAAGAAATCCGACTCCCATTATCAAAAAAATTCTCAATTACCCGAGATACCGTGCATTCCGGCACAGGATGAAGACTCCGAGTTTGGACGTGCCCTTTGCTTAGTTATATTTCTTTTTTTTCAATTTTTCTTCGCAGAAATCATAAAATGTATTGGCTCCATGGGGCTGCTTTTTTTTAACAAGTTGCTGATGTGAAGCAAGCAGTTAAAATTCCCAAAAAAAATTTCACAAAAAGAGAGGCGGAGCAGCACTAAAAAGATCGAGAACCTCACTTCAGGAAAATGACTATTTATATGGGTTCCGCAATTATATATACTCAAATAAAATCTTATTCGTCTTTTAAATCGTCTCTTAAATATAACTCCTCCGGAAACAGAGTACTTTCGAGGTATGGTGCAGCCGTTTCTCATGGATCTATGCTACGGTGAGTGAGAATACATGACTCATGTTAGGTATTATATGAATGCTCTTCCTTTTTAGGGCTTTGTGAGCCGGCCGAAAATCATATTATAGTATGAAATGTCCCATAAGTTTAACCACACATTTCTTAAGAACGTTCTATATGGTTACGAAATGGAAGGTTAGAGAAGGTTATGAAGGTTAGAGGAACTCACCGGAGTTATTGGCAGAGCTCTGTATGAACTTCTTTGCTGGGTTCCTAGCTTACACGAAAAGTTTTCCAATCATGGTGACGTAGTTTCCGAAATCTGAGGCACCGGAGGAGTTTTCACTCACTACTGGTGTACAGAAAATATTGTATTTGTGGAAGATAATTAATTTCTTCAGCTAGCTTGCCACTGTGAAGTATTTTTTTTTCGTACAGTCTTCTCGGGCTTTCCACTGGGTTAAATTTTGGTATAACACTAACGTTTCAACGGACGACTCGTCCATCGTCTTCAGGGTGAGTGAGTAAATTAAAGCCGTTGAGGTGTATCTATAAACGGTTGCAGCAATCAGGTTACTCCTGATTGGTCGGAAGGATCTTCGAAATTTGGATAAAAAGGAGTTCTATCGTTTTTTATTTTATATAAAATGGTTTTCCACGAATTGCTAATTTTATAACCCGTGTCTCTATCAAAATTATTTTTGTTTAGTCGGATCTCAATGGCCTCCTTAGCAAGCCTGTCCCAGAAGTTGTTCGATCGGCAGATTAATTTTGCGCTATCCCATTTTATCCTGTGGTCCCGAGTGATACTATGTTCAGCTACAGCAGACTTATCAAGTTGTCCAAGCCTAAAATGCCTCCGATGCTTCTTAAGCCTGGTGGCTATCGTTCTACCAGTCTCGCCCACGTAGACTTGGACACATTGGCAAGAGATCTGGTAGTCACCAGGGTTCATGAGGCCTACGGGGTCCTTCACCTTAACTAGTTGGTCTCTCAGTTTACTAATTGGTTTATGGACCGTATCTATGTAGTATCTGTTGAGAATTCTCGAGATCTTGGCAGAGACTGTTAACAAATAGGGCGAAACGGCCATGGCTACAGGTTTCGACTTTTCATCCTCTTCCGACCCACGAGCATTGAAGGTTCTTTTAATTGCCGAAGAGATGTGCCGGTGAAGTATTTTTTTATTTTACCAGCATAAAGAGTCCTTTAATATAATATTCAGGGACGTTTGACAGAAAAAAAATCAAAAACTTTCAAAAATCAATAAGACTGATTGAAATTTTTATTTTTATGTAAATATTTAGTTGAGTATCAAAATGACCATAGTTTTCGGAACTGGTATTTTTTAAATTGAAAAATTAGCGCAATTTTTCAAATGAACTTTTAGGAAGTCTTATGAATATCATGAGCAAACGATCTATGTCGACATCGATCAATATTCCTTATTTTTGGATCTTTTGGTACATTGAAAAACATCTTTTTGGATTATCATTGAATCACAACACTGACTTCACAAATCACCTTCTATTGATATAACGGCAAGTGTTAGGAATACGTATGCTATTTTTTTGGAGAATTAATTGCGGACATTTGTAATTAATATTTTTAAGCGTCTTATTAGAGAAAAAATAAAAATCCTCTTGCACGGGCCCTATTCAAGCTCATAGCCTGCTATTTATGGCTCATCAAGATAGAATGATTCTAAATTAAGCTACTTATTCCGGGAGAATAACAGATTTCATAAAATTGCAATGTCAGGACTGTAAATGTTCAGAAATTCATAAGTTCAGAAAAGTATTTTGGCATAGGCTACAGCATTAACGGTCAAGTTTCTAACGCACACGCAACAATGAACGCAGGTGCAGCAGATTTCGTAGTAGGCAAACTCTGTCCAAAAGCCGAAAATACACTCTTGATAAAAATCATCGGAAAGTGTATAATCGTTACTGAGGTGAATACTCATATTGTTAACTTCAAATCTTCTTTTCTTTGCCTTGCCTTTGATTTTGTTGCATCACCCTGATCAATATTGGTATTCTATGAAGTCGGATCGTACATTGTGTAGGTATCCCTTAGGATTAAGTTCATATTAGATGGTTTGATAAATATTGAGCATTTTGAATATTCAAAAGCATGCTTGTTTTATTGTGAACTAGCGGAAGGTTCCCGTTGATTCTCAATGGGAAGGATAAAAATAGAAAATATTAATGCAGTTGTGATTTTACAGGTTTAGAATCTTACACCTTACATCTTAAATTAATTAATCTTACAAAGTTGAATTTGTCCGTACCTTTAATTCATTTTTCTCATTCTGGCATCTAAGTATTATTCCCTTTGCGTCTTTGTTACAATTCGTCCCTTTACGCCTTCATCGTATTACAAAGCTGAAATCATGCTCAAAGTAGATGTAATTTTCCAATTTCGGAGGGCAAAGAAACCTACAGTTTTACACCGGTGTTATATTATCAGGAATTAGCAAGAAGAGGAAATGAAATTAATTCTCACCAATACATACTAATACCATCAGCAAAGAATCAGAAATCAGGTATAGAGACGAACAGCAGTAGCGGTAAATAAGCACAAATAATTCAAATGAATAAATGTAGAGAGAAACGCAAACGAACGTCTCAGTAAACTTATTTGTAAGTCTTCGGTCGCCATGGAAAGTTAATGTTTAAACAGTAAAATTTCAGAAAGTTCCGCAGAAATCTTCAAAGTTCCCCGGTGATTTTAACCAAAGTCAATATTCGACGATAAAAATGAGAATCCAATATCTTTCGGCTAGTGTGCCTCTCAAGTTTGTGAAATAAGTATTTCTAATAAAAATTTACAAATGAAATAATTGCCTCAAACAAAAAGATATTTCCATTTACATCTTATAAGAACCATTTGACTCGTCTGGGGTCGAAGAGGAGACTATTATTTACACTAAAAATAGCCTATTAATTGCGCAGGAAAGAAATTTATTTAGATTTATTCTTTTATCTTTTGCGCTAAGGATAAATACACCTAGGAAGCATTATCGATAATCATCTGATAATTATTGTGACAAATCTTCAGCGTTGGTTCGACGCTTCATCGACGGCATACAGTCCTCAGAAAGATTGAATCATTTGTAGCTACTTCTACCCCCTTCATAACATGAATTTCCTGGAAGATGCAATAATAACAACCGGAAGCCTTATTCGGGCTGTGAATATCATTATGTACGGCTTTGTTGTAGACGACAATATGGCGTCACTAACCAAAATGAACATTTTTTTGTTTTCAAGGGTAGGTTTAGTTGTGGTTTTGAGATCGTAAAACCGATAAGACAAGTTCTGAAAATGTGTCGTTCTTTTTGAGACCTCTAGAGTCTTAATCTTGGACTCACAATCGGTAAACCACGGTTATCACTTCAGCTCCTCAAAAAATTACAATTTTAGAATATATCTACATCTACATAATACCCTGCAAACTACCATAAAGGTGTGTGGCAGGAGGTGAATTCACACCAAACATGCATTGCATATCATGCATAAAAAAGCATTAGCAATATATGATAGTCAGCACTTCACAATTACAAAAAAAATATAACAACAGCAAAGCAAGCATGCAACATCATGCTGTTTGTTGGGTTAGCTTAAAGCCCTTATACCAACATGCAACTACCTATGCTATCCATTGATACACTTGTATTTATGTTATTGGATATATTTACCACTATTCATATCCATAATTGTACGAGGAAAAAAAGACATTTTAAATCTCTCAGTCCGGTAATCAATTTCTCTAAGATTGTGTTTATGGTCCAGTCTACCATAGTAAGTTGGAGTTCGTAAAATATTTTTAACGTCATCAATCAAAATATTGTCTTGGAATTTATTTTAGAGATTGCGTCTAAATTTCAACGTACGATCTGACAACGATTTCCATTTTATTTCATTTGATATACTGGTTACGCTAATATAGTTAGCGTACCGTTCCTTTACAAATCTTACCGAGAAAAGTGCGGCTGTGGAGTGTCGAAAACTTGACGTTAGAATGACGTAACTCTCAAGCTTGCCAAGGGAGTGCCAAATGTCTTTTGAATAGGGCAACGGGGTGCACGTGGGTTCTGGTCCCTGGTGCGCGTGACTGAGGGGAGGGACGCCTGGAGACACAGGAACCAAAGATCCTAAGTGGGCCGCGAGGAATTTTTATGTGCACTCGGGGATAGCCGAGGGCGCACTAGGGCCATTTCAACCGCCGAGCTGTCCAACCTCCACCGAATCTCGACTTCCCTCGGCGAGGATAGAGCCGCTCGTATTCCGGAGAAGGAGTCAGCCGTGCGCAAGATCCTTGGTCGCCTCCCACACACGATTCAGTTCCTCCTCCTTCTCCTATCTCTTCTTGCCCTCTTCCCCTCGCCGTGTCCTTACTGTTTTAAAGTCTTCCCAGCGCTTAAAGTGGCTTCAGAGATGTGAGAAAGGAGAGGGGAAAGGAGAGAAGACGGAGGGAATACTTTAGCCTAAAAGAAGCAATGGAGACCACTGTTTAATGTGCGATTCGATTTAGCGACGATGAAAATCGTAGCGTGGTTTTCAAGTGAGGGCTGGATTTTTCTATTCATCTCCATCGTGTCTATCACTGGTGACATTTGGATCCGTGTGCCATCAGGTCGGCAAAGTGCAGTTTGGCCGCTTAACCGAGTTTGATTCGTGCCTTCGAGAAGGGCGTGGTGTTCTTCTTGGGATAAAATTTAGTACTAAAAAGTTTTCATCATCAACCTTCATCAACAATCATTAGATTCGTTTTACGCTGCTCTCCACTCGATTTTCCTATCAGATAACCTATTCATATTCACATAATTCTTCTTTTTTACATCCTAAACAACTTGATCTGTACATCTTATGGGAGGCCTTCCTTTACCATTTTTCCCGTTGAATTGTCCTTAGACGAGTGTCTTCATCAGGCCATTATGTCTCATGATATGCCGAAAAAGTTTTAAGATTAAGTACCGTCTTCCTCTCAGGGTTTTCAAAAACTTCTCTTTTCTCCCTCTCTTCTTAGTACTTCCTCGTTGCTCACTCGGTCGATACATTTTATCTTCATCATTCTCTTGTAGCACCATATTTCGAATGCTTCCAGCCTTGACTTCTCTGTCGCTGTAATCGACCATGGCTCGCTGCAACAAAGAAGCATGCCCCAATTACGTTATGTTATAATGAATTGCCTTCCTTGCTTTGTATTTCCAGCTGTAAGCAGATTCTTTTTTTGCCAGAGCAAGCCTACTGACTATTTCCTTAATGCTTTGCGAAGGTGGTGCGATATAGCCTTAAAAAATGTCATCACCTTAAAACGCAATGCTACTATTGCTTACACCCTTACCCGCGGGGGGGAACATTTACTACAGCCACTGAAGCAATTTTGGATTGACTGCAGATGTTCAAAATACGCGCCTTTGCATTATTGTCGTTTTTTCCTACCGTCATTCAAATAGACGCGAAGCTCATCCTTCAATATTTCAGATCGCACGTTCCATTTTAATTGCAAAAGAAGCAGATTGCGAAAAGGGCACTTCGCAAAGAAATTTGCATCATGGAGAGAGATAGCGTCAACGCTCTGGATGACAGCGATACCGTATGAGATCGCTGTTTTCCAACTCCCATCAATGCGTTCCCGCTCCTTATATTCCACCCCCTCCTCCCCTACACCCCTTCCAGCCCGCCCCCTCCACTACACCCTTCTCCAAAGGCGCTCCGCCACTCGATATTACGAAATCACGAGATCTTCTCTCTCCCTCTCTCTTCCGCTCCGTCAATTAGTGGACCACCGCGAGGCGCTAATCTTTGGCCCGCGCGTCCGCTTCTCGGACTCACGCGCCTCCCAACCCCGGATCGCATCGGTGGCGCGTACGGACGAGGGCGAACGAAGGAGATTGGGTGACCTCGCGCACACGTCTGTGGGTATCCCCCCCCCCAATCTCCGTTTGCTTTCTTTATTTTCCGGAGGAGGGCCTTCACCCGCCCTGAATGAACGGAGCGCTTGTCTTTCGCGCGGGGATCTCGCCACCGCTGCCGCTCCATGTGGAAGGCTCTGACCACCACTGTTCTCTTCCCCGCATGCCGTTTCACGACTTTTCTGCGGCGACGGTGAATCCTCCAATCCGTTTGGTCCAGGAAAATATGGTGCTTCCAAGGATAGGGGTGGTGTGACGGTTAAGAGTACTGGCTTCCCTACTCGAAGTTCCGGGTTCGACTCAAAAATGATAAATTTGCGCAGAGGCGTAAATTTATCATTTTTGCAGCGGTCCCTACTTGAGTAAATACTGTGTGGAAAATATTTCAAGCTCGGTGCTTTTTTCCTTCGGATGGGATGTTAAACCGTGGACCCCTTGGCGCCTTTCGGAAAGAGAACGATAACACCGGCTTTCACTCCATCCTTCCTCCCTTCCCTGAAAAATTCCCATCCCTACCCAATTATTCACCTATCTAATGGCACAAATGACCTCAGCTGTCGGTTGCCTACCACGAATAACTAACCACTACAATCTTGTGCTTCCCCGGGTAACGCTCATAGCGGATTCTTCTCGAGACCTCTACCGTATTAATCTCTCCCGAGCTGCCAACGTTCCGAGGGACGTCTAGTCCGTCAAGACTAAATGTAGAATTCTTGCAATCTGAAGAGTGCTGGAGCTAAGCATCCTCAAATCGGGAGGAACTTGGCCCGTAGCAAAGTGTATGTAAGCTAGTCGGAAATTGAAGTCGCGACATTCAGCCCCGAACATGATAATGGACCAGTCGTCCACTGAATTTTTGGCAACTATGGCGAATTTAACTTGGTGGAGGTCCCGTTTATCATAGCATTTTTCCCATATAACCTCATCCCAGTATGGACGCGAGACATTTCTATATATTAATCGGAGGTTAAATCATTAGAGGATATTATAATTGTTATTATTACTAGTAGCAATCTACCGGTAAAGGTAAGTTAAGATGGACAAAATACATATTAAATAGACATTTAAAAAACTAAGTATTTAAGGCATACCCTACTTTTTACGCAATGCTTTTCCTTATCTCCGGATACTCCCAACCTCTCATAATTTCGTCCAAACTGCCAGCCTTTCTCCCCTCTTACCAAATACTTCCCCCTGTGAAACGTCCTTGTAAAACACCCTCTCCCTATAAAAACAGTTCCATCCACCCTTATGGTCCCCCTATTTCTTCAATTATAATCCCAAGTCGAGATTGCTATGAGGGTTAGGAGAAACACAGCGAGGGAACGAGATTCTGGAATCTTGGGAGATTTTAGGAGTTCATTATAATTTAAATTAATTAAATACACTAATCAAACACTGCTCTTTACGCGGGTTCGCAGAAGTTACGCTCTTCCGTCTCTGTCAAGTGCATGTCCCCTGCCTGCTTGATATTTCACTGTTGACCGTTTCGGATTCAGAGAAAATACAGGACGTTCTCTCGGCTGGGTGCTTCTTATCGTAACGCTTGATGAATGCTGAAAAGAGCGTAAGAACGAGCTAATAAGGGGAGGATACAAAGCCAAGCGAAGATGAATGGGAGATGGAGAACCGCGAAAATCTTTGGAAAGGCGATCAATACTTAAAACTATTCGATTAACGTGAACATTGATAAAATTAAAAAGGATTACATTTTTGGAATTTTCAAATATGAATAGGATGGAGCGCGATCAGTAGAGTATTTTGCAATTGAATAATGGACTGATGTCTGAATTAGTGAGACGACACTAACTAAATCCTAGCTGGGCAATTTTTTTCAGCATCTGAATTAAATTTTTCAATGGAGCTAAGGAGTCATCTTCGTGTATCTTCGGTAAAATATTTAAATAAGTCCACCAACACGTCGCAGAGGATGTTGAGTAACAGATACCTTTTCACTCTTCCAAATTAACCATAACTCATCAGGGGCGGACCCAGGCGTCAAGTATGGAGGGGGGAGGTCACCAATGTTGTCCTCCTCCTTACTCCCACACCTCCAATCAAAAGACAGTCTATCTAGTTCAGTTCTCCAAGGCTTTGGGGGGGGGAGAGATTTCCCCCTCCTGGATCTGCACCTAATATATATAGTACCAAATACCTCCATATTTTGCTGATTATAATAATTAGTGCATACGAAATTACGTAGGTTTCCTTAACAGAAGCTATCCTCTCCTAAGTTTACTTCCGTTCATTGAGGTACATTTTAATACGATCGACAATAAAATAGAATGTGTGACAAAATTTGTCTTAAAGGGTATCAAGTTGGTGTGGTGGACAGAGTACTGGCCGCCCACCATGCGGGCTTGGGTTCGAATTACGGCAGTGGCAGTAATTCTTATTGCTATTCTGGGTGTCTACTTCATTGTTGTGTGAAGAGTACTTTATGGTCAGTATTTTGCCCGTTGAGTGGGAAGTATAACCCTGGACCCCTTGATGCCTTTTGTTAAACGTAGAATAATGTCAGCGCCATGTTTCCCTCCACCCTTTCTCCGTTCCTAAATCCTACTTCTACCCCTTGTATGTCCTAAACAAATACCGCAAAGATCCTATCTGTCGGTCGCCTTTCCCCTAAATAACTACTGCTAACCAATTCTTGTATACATTATCCATCATCAACACTGAAAAAAACTGACTGGATTAAATTTAAGCATGAGATATCTCCACGGTGACAGATCGCGAACAGCTGCAAAATACAGTCACCTATCCTCGGCAAACCACGCTAGATTTTCCGGACTCTGCCAATCCCAAAACCCTCAGGTCCCACTTCACACCTTCGAGAGAGAGAGAGATAAGACCATTTCCCCCCGTAGATATACCGCCCCAAAACAAGAAGCAGACGAGACGGTCGTTTTGTATGTGAGCTCCCATCCAAACGGCAGGTTTTCCAATCCCAGGCGAGTAAAATTAAATAAAGTCGCTCACTCCCTTGCCTGCAGTCCGTGATAAAATATGAGGGTGTGGACGCGGGAGATTTTTTTCCTTCCCTCACGTGGCGTGAAATATGCGCAGTGTGGCAGCCATCTTTTTTTTTAACTTACCCTTCGTGAGACTTGTTCAATTCCCCACGGAAACAGGTGTTGCGTCCAATTTGTGCCGCAAATCCAACGTATTGCCCGGTGTGCCGCAGAAGCACTCGTTTAACTTCCCCATCTACAATTCATTTCATCCTCCCCTGCCTGCAAAGATGAATATCGCGAAATTCGAGCATCTCCTTCCGCATACCCTATGGCTTGACGCAGCCCGAAGGCGGAAGAATGTGCCACTTTTAGATCAAGGGACTCTTGTGAGCTATTTCTTTAGAAGGCGCGCTATAGTGAATGAATTTCTTTAACTTCGCTGATTTTGATCTTGGAACGCATATCTATTTTATTGTACACTGCATCTTCCCCTGCATACTACCATAATTGTCTGTGGCAGGGGGTGAATTCACACCAAACATGCATAATATGCATGCATATTAAAATGGATTAGTTGCTACATTCTAGTCGAAACACAACAATTTTTTAAATTTAAAAAGCCAAACAAGCAAGCACAAACGTGCTTGTTTTTGTTGTTGTTGGATTTTGTTACAAATTGTTGGATTTACATAAATTCCTTACACCCAAATGCAATGCCTACATTATCCCTGATATTCATATATATCATCATCATCGGTCAACCATCCTAGGATTGATTTGACGCAGCCCTCCACTTGATTCTTCTATCGACCAACCTCTTCATATTAACGTAATTCCGCTCTCTCACATCCTTCACGACCTGTTCCATATATATCATACTAGGCCTTCCTTTGCTGTTCTTTCCGTTGACTTTCTATCGACGATTATACAGATACTATTGATTATATTCACAACTGTTCGTATCCTAAATATTACGAGGAAATATGAAAAACTTAGAAGAGTTCACACGTAAATATTTTTATTTCCAAACTAGGTATCGACTGCTCAGCAGTCATTTGCCAGATTTTACTGCAGAGCAGTCGAAACCAGGGTCGAAAATAAAGTTAATTATGTGTAGACTACACACATAAATGACTTTAAGTTGAAATGACGTTTTTTCATCTTCTATTGAAAAGCAGTTCCTCCAAGTATTGCCTGAGACTATAAAGTTAACTTTCCACAATTTCACTGAGGCCACGAATGACTTATTACATTGAATATGGGAGTACAGTTCTTGTGGATAGGTAAATATTCCAGGTTCGAAGGTGAGATGATTTTCTTTGGGTCCTGTTGTATACATGCGGTAAGAATTTATTTCAAGAAAATAAAATTGATGGATCCTTACCAGAGAAAGAAGTCCAAGGTAAACAAAACCAGGAAGTCATTAACTGTAACCAATCAAACAATTTGGCCACCATGAGTACCAAATAACGAAAATTGGGGTAGTGCCAAAGAAATGATGGGGGAATTGCAATGTTGGAGGTGTTCTCTGGCGATTTGATGCGTACCTTTTTAAAACTCGCTACGAACTCTAGATCCACGGCCAAAAGATATAATACATTGACGTTTAAGATGTGCGTGTGGAAAAGAAGATAGTAAGCTCGGCAGAAGAAAAGAAAAGCGAAAGAATATGGTCTGAAAAAGGTGTTTTAATTGGTTTAGGAATGTATCCAACTAATAAGTAGAACGAGAAAGGAATCACTCTTAGATTATTAACCGGCTAAATTTCCAGCATTAATTTTAACGGATACTTCTACTGGAGCAGAAAAGATTGAAGAATATGCTAAAGAAAGGCTACTGGCACTAACGGACAAGAGAATAAATACGAAAATAAGTTAATAACTTGGTGTACGAGTCATCAACAAAGCCACACAAGAATACAAATATTGATGGAGAGAACGTGTAGAACGTATGGAAGACGATCACCAAAATAAATGTGTAGGTATATATACCTACACATATACACTCGCTTTATATATATATAAAGCGAGAGGTAGAAGATCAATTCACGAAAGGTATGGAAATACCAAGATTGAAGAACTTAACAGGCTTAATGCCTAAACCTGAAGAAAGGAAAAACCTTCATCGGAACCGTTAAGAGCACTTTAAACTCTAGCGTGCTATAGTAGATAAGATCATGAGGATAAAATAAGAGAGCTAGATAGTATGACAAAGAGTACAAAAGAGGTCAATAGTAGATTGAATCGAAGTTACCAGGGAGGTAATTAGGATAGATAGCGTTAACTCCTAAGCTTTATGGCGTGTGATCATGAACTATTAAATATACGTGGCATATGTGGTTTCTAATGTGAAGGAATCTTGATTAACTTTCCCTCTTATTTCTCAGGTCACCCGACACTTCCATTTATTCTCACCATTTTTATCAACAATGCCCATAAAAAATTATCAAACAACAAAATAAATAGCACCGTTAACAAGTATCAATATTCCTTCAATATGCAAATGAATTGCTATATTCCACATGTGGCTTACAATTAGACACTTCCTTGCATGTTGCATGAAATTCCAAGATAATATTTTCACTGATGATGTTAAAAATATTTTGCGAACCCCAACTTACTATAGTAGACTGGGTCATAATAACAAAATTAGATAAATTGATTGCCGAACTGACAGATTCAAAATGATCTTTTTTCCTCGTACAATTAGGGATACTAACAGCGGTAAATACCTCTATCCAATGCGAGTGTATCAATGGATAGCATAGGTAGTTGCATGTTGGTATGAGGACTTTAAGCTAACCCAACTAGCAGTATGATATTGCATGCTTGCTTTGCTATTTTTATCTTTTGTAAATTTTGAAATTTATGCAGTATATTATTACTTATCCTTTTTGATTCATGATATGTAATGCATGCTTGGTGTCAATCTACCCCCTACCACACACTTTATGGTAGCTTGCAAGCTATTATGTAGATGTAGATGAAAAATTAAAATTTGCTGTGCTTTCCCTGCATGATATTAATAGTATTCACTATTTAAGTAGCTCTGTAACTATTAGTTAATGTGTGCAGTGAATTATTGTTGATTTTCAACCCCTGCTACTCACAATCGAAGTGGTTTACAGGGTAATGTTAGGAGCAGAAATAGAGAAATACTTGGCAAGGTATGAAGGAAAATTGATGAGGGTATTTAGAAGCTTAAGCAGAATAATGTAAGAAGTATATTCAGCTAGTGGAATACAGTAGACCTTCAAGGCCATTGTACACGCGGCAATAAAGTACCCCCAGTTTGAGGAAATTTCAGTTTTTAAAAAAATGCATGTATGAATGCGGGAAAACGGGCTATTTTGCACTCAGTCATTCAAGAGTTTCAGGTTTAAGTGGGCAGAGAGAAGGATAAAATTTGACAGAAAGGCAAACGAAAAGGTATTTGGCATGATGGGAAGGAAAATTGATTAATGATTGAGCAAAAGCATAATTATGTGAAAGGTTAGCTCAATTATTAGGATACCAAAGTCCTTAAATGCTGTTTTACAGTATACCTGATCTCTTGAAACCCACAATACATGGTAGAACAATTGCTGTAATGAATATCGTTTGCATGTATCAAGGCACAGTTTGACATAAAGAATCTCATCTTTAGTTCATTTATCATTACAATGGAATTTCAAGCTTCGTAAGTAGTTCAGCCACACCTTCAGTTTCACCAAAGATATATTTTTTGGCACAATAATTTAAAAATCTTTTGGTGCAGGACAATTTGCCTTCCTAAAAAAGCTATTCTAATGTAAGTGATGTTAACGAGGATTTTATACAGTGAAAATGGTCCAGAATTGCACTCCACCATAAAATTTAAGGCTACTGCTGAAGAAATGAATTCAATTTCTCTGCTACCTATTCTTGCGTGACACTAGGCGTACGCGGCACTGAAGACATACCCCCTAAGTTTTACGTGCTGCGCGAGGAAGATTTATTGGTCTATCTCAGCCCAGGAAATAGCACATGCAAATCCCTTGCATAAATTTCCCTCCTTTCCCTCCGTGCGTCTGCTCGTTGGCTCAAAATGAGAGCATATTTACGCCACGGTACTTTTTGCCTTTCTGATGCACAGCATATTCCCTGCTAGTTAAAAGAATATTGCATCCGAGGAACTTTAAGTCATTCAGCCTCTTATAAGGCATGAATTGACCAAAGCCATCACTTTACAATATAAATCAATAGGTACATGTAAGACCTACGGTTATATTTTCCCAAATGATAATAAGAGTTGGAGTTGAGTTTGCTACAAATGACCATTTTCAAGTAAATTAAGGAAAATCACGAAATCTTCAAAAAATATACTTGTTGGTACGAAGGTTTCCGCGGCGTTGTTCAGATGTTCTCTGCATCTCTGCGTTTGTTGACGCAGAACCCGAGATGCAGAGAACAAATATACTTGTTGTTTGTTTGTGCAAATTACACTACAATAATTCTTCCTGAAAGAATTAATTTTTATCATATGTTAGTTTTAACAAGAAGACTTGAACTTATCAGAAGAGGAGCCTAGGATGTAGAAAAAGTTTTCTCTAATTTATTTTCAAATAGAATCCCAAGTTCAAAATCTTTAAGCTTTAAGTGATTCAGCTTCTTATAAGGTATGCATTGACCAAAGCCATCAGTTCACAGTGAAAATCAATATGTACATGTAAGACGAAAGATTATATTTTCCCAAATGACAATAAGAGTTGAAGTTGAATGAAAAAAATATGAAATATTGTTGCTTCTTACGCTCAATGCCATAAAGACCAAGAATAAAATGTAATTATTTCAGGGTATGGAATGCGGAAGGGCGTCCTTCCCAGCAGAAACAACGCACTCACCTTCTCGATCACTCGGAGAATCTCTCGATGTAAAAGTTTCTGATATTGAATGAGAACGGTCAGAAGAGCATATCTTATACTACGCGCAAGAACATCACGGTTGATAGATCTGGTTGCTCTTTACATACTTAATTACAAAGGCTTTATACTAAATAAAGATAGCGGACCCTAAGATTCATCTCTAAAACGCTTTCCAATGGGTTAAACTCAGCTAGAGAAAGGGACATGGCAAAGGTTGGCTTTCAATATCAGTAGCCCTTGATTACGCTTTGGAAAATCAACACTTTCAAATCACTCATATTCTTTTATCATTTTCAAAGCACAAAAGATTTTGCTTACCTGGAAAGCCGTGTAACCAGCAATGGACGAAGTAAAAGAGAAATTGCCAGTAGAATTTCCCAAGCGAAAAGGGTATTTTACTAGAAGAAGATTCTGCTTACAGCTGCACATACTAGCGTGCAAGTGAGGAAACATTTCATTAGAATATACATCTGGAGCATTCTACTATATGGCAGTGAAGCGTGGACAATAACAGCAGCAGAGAAGTCCAGGCTGGAAGCATTTGAAATGTGGTGCTACCGAAGAATAATGAAGATAACATGGATCGATCGAGTGGCAAACGAAGAAGTCTTAAAAAGAGTGGGAGAGAAGAGATGTCTACTGAAACCCTAAAGAAGACGGGACAACTTAGTAGGCCACATCTTAAGACACGATGATCTGACGAAGACAATCGTCGAAGGAAAAGTGAATGGGAAGAATGGAAAAGGCAGGCCTCGTATGAGGTACATGGAGCAAGTTGTGAAGGATGTAAAAGAGAGGAGCTATGTCAATATGAAGAGGTTGGCCGATAGAAGAATCGAGTGGAGGGCTGCATCAAACCAATCCTAGGATTGTTGACCGATGATGATGAAAATATGTTGCAACATGTCAAAACTATAAGAATATGGTAATAAATATGGGACATTTTACACATTATGTATTCTATAAATCCTGCGTTTTCCGGTTAGTCATGGAAATAGAAGGAAAGATAGATTTCTTGCAACATATCACAGGAAACAGACATTAGAACAGCTTAAAAACAGTGGTTGCAAACTTGTCAATTGAAACATTGGCATTAAAAAGACCAACTGATCAGGGAACAAAAGCAATTAATCTCCGTCAATTTCAATCCAAGTGGATTCAGATCCATTTGACAGTTGGTTATCATTTAAATCCTCCGGTGAGCTTGGGATCCCCCCGACAATTTTCTGATCCTCCTCTAAGAACTTTTTGAAAAATGGAAACCTCTGTTGAATACGATGCACCCCATTAATCTAGACTCATCAATAATTTAAGCCCAACGTCAGTCATGAAATGTGGTATAAATGAAATACGTGTTACCAAAGCGTAGCTGTCAAGCATAATGCGTTAAGTACAGACCCTGGATACAAAACCTTGATATGCCATCATGAAATGTGATATATCTTTCTTAATATCAAATTCGACTAATATTATTAGCGTTGTTACTTGTATGTACAATTTTGAGCATATTTTTTTCATAGCAAGGACGAAATGTAATTTTAGCTAATTTAGCATGGCCTTTCCAGTCCATTACACTCGCAACAATCAGTAATATAATTTTTCCATTGAAAAACAAAAACTTCAATCTGACGAGAATATATTCGAGGAATTAGAGATGGGGCTATTAATGATAAGATAGGATGTATGAAGTTTACGAAAAATTATGCGATTCTGAGTATGATGGGATGCTGTGGAAGTAAAGAAATTTATTCCTGGAAAGAGGTTTAGTAGATTAATCGAATAATTTTTATGAGAAATGAGATACCGAAGGATGTTATTGAAGGCAATAATCTCGTGGTAAGTGATGAAGAGAGAGAAAAAGAAATGGCATTTTGATGATAAAATGATGAGGACCCATGCAGAGCTGAAATGAGATCCGTTCAAATAATTCAGGTCATAGTAGGAATTTAAACCTAATTTAATTGGTAACAGACTCGCAGTATTTATAAAAATGAAAACTTCTGATGTTACAACTATTGATATAATGTATAAAACTAGGCCAAAAATAAATGTAAGCCAAACAGCTTCAGAAAATGAATGCGTAGAGTATGTACACTAAATATGGTCGTAATAAGATTCAATGTTTTGCATGTGTGACTCCGAATATTTCCTCACCGCTTTGAAAATGTACTAGGGAGAGTTGACCTTACACGACGTGTAAAAATATCATACGATTTCCAACATGTACATGGGTGGCACTCCGTATATATTTTTATGCATAAGCACGTATATATATTAATTTAACCAAGTTCATACACGCAATAATCTCACCCATCTCCATCCAGCGACTGGGAACCCTCGGTCCTGGATAAAGTGGGGAAACTTGCCGTGAGAGCCCGGATATGCTGACTCCGCCCTCTTTCACGGGTGGCAGAGTTTGGGGAAGGAGATCCCGCCATTCCACTATCCCCTCCAAGCCTCTCATCGGCCAGAGGAGGGAGATAAGTGATGACACGGGGCGAGGATAAAGTAACGAGAGGATAACATAGGGTGACAAGGGTGCAGTGACGTGTTTCACGAAAGGGAGGGCCGAACTCTTCTCGGTAATACTCGGATGGAGGGGACGTGGTTCTGAGGCAAGACGGACAAAAAGGAGAGGGAATGGAGGGGGGGGGAGAAAGGGATATTCAGCATCAGGGAATTTGGGTCGTGTGTGATGGCCGCTTCGCCCCTTTGTCCATTGGTTCCAAGTGTGAACAATGGGTTCGGAAAATTTTAGGTCAAGCACGTATCGGGGAACAGCCATTTAGCGAAAAGTAATTCCCTTTTTCATGTTTTTGGGCGAATTTTCACGTACGGTGGAAAAAAGCGCAATCTATTTTTCAGCTCTTCGACGGTAATCAACTGAAAAAAATGAAGACCGAATGTTGCAAAGTGTGCTGAGGAAATGAAAAATATTCATTGGCTTCGTCGTACGGAGCAGCTTCCTTCCTCTCTAATTACACCTAATTTTAAAAAGCAACTGGGTCGATCTATATGTGAGTATACATTGTCCTACGTTAAACTACCCATTTCTATGAAAATCAATTTGAAAACTAATTACAGTGAATGTAGCTCGCACATTTGGAGATTCGTGATGAGTAAGCCTCAATTTTGAGCAGGGTTTCGGGATGATTCTCTCATAATAGTGCATTTCAGAAGAATTTTGTGTTACAAGGACATTTTTTCACCGAAATAACTCCTTTAGTAATGTCGCAAACGGAATGAGCTAGCAAAAGTTTATTACCACAAGCGATCTAGATATGGATCGCTTCTAAAGAGCAATTTTTCCATGCGTTGTCTAATGAATCTGTCAAATTATTAGAACCTTGGGTTGCAGAAAAGTTGTTGCAAAGAGCACTTCCCACAGTGAAATTTTACATTATAACATAATTTTACAATGCATTATCATTGGAAAACATAGGAGTTGAATTTCTCATTTTTAATTTTATTTAAATCGAGTCGAATATTTCAAAACTACTATTTTTTCCTTTTAATCTTTTTAAATAGTCTTCATGCTTTTCTAGTATTCAATTTGTTTAACCTGTCATTTGAAATGTTTTTTCTCGTTAATGTAGTATTCAGATTTTACCAACTGAAAAATTGAATAAAACCACTAAAAATTTAAAGACAATCATTATTTTAAACCAAGACTTGAGGAAACAAAGAGACGTCGAAAAAATTATTTCAAAACTGCAGCTAAAGGAAACTCTTAAATAGCCGTTGCATGACACTATTATAATCATAGTATAGATTGATGACTTCTGAAAGGAGATGACAATAAGACAACTGTCATCACTCTGCACCACTCTTAATGCTTCGTTCAGCAATTCCCGGAATTCAGTTTTCATTCCCAGAGTTCATGGCGGTTGATATTTAAGAAGAAGGGCGAAACACAAAAGGAAATGGCAAAGAAGATAGCTTCTGGATATTTAACGAAACCAAAGTGAGACATAAACAGGAGGTCACTCTCCTGGACAGCCGAACATTGCGTGCGACGACGCAGTGAATAGTCATACTTCAAGAACTCTCTACGTACGTATTTATGGAATACACGAATAAGGATCAATCTACCCTGAGCAGTCAAATTTTGGGACAAACTCTCATATTCTGTATAGTTATTTTAAACTCGATCATTCTGTCATGGTATTTTCCACTATGATATCATCATCATTAGTCATCAATCCTCAAATTGGTTTGACGCAGCTCTCCACTGAGTTCTTTTATCGGCTGATCACTTCATATTTACGTATTTCTTCTCTTTCACATCCTTAATCCCTTGTTCCATATGTCGCACTCGAGGCCTTCCTTTGCCATTCTTCCCATCCACTTGTCCTTCAACGATGGTCATCAGGCCATCGTGTCTTAAGATATGGCCGATTAAGTTATCACGTCTTCTTCTTATAGTTTTCAGCAGGCTTCTCTTTTCTCCCACTCTTCTTAGGACTTCTTCATTTGTCACTCGGTTGATCTATTTTATCTTCATCATTCTCCGATAACACCGTATTTCGAATGTTTCTACCCGTTTCTTCTCCGCTGCTGTCATCGTCCATGCCTCACTGCCGTAAAGAAACATGCTCCAGATATACGTTTTGATGAATTGCTTCCTTACTTCCAACCTTGTATTTCCAGCTGTTAGTAGATTATTCTTTTGATAGAATGCCCTCTTTGCCTGGGCTATTCTGCTATTTCTTTCTTGCTTCGTCCATCGTTGGTTACTCTGCTTCCCAGGTAGCAGAACTCATTCCCCCTCTTCCAGTTTTTCCTTCCCTAGTTTAACGTTGGTTTTGGCCTCTTCTCTTTTGCTGCACACCAATATCTTAGTTTAATTCTTATTGATCTTTAGATGGAATCCGGCCATTGTCCTTTCCATGGTTATTAATCTTATTCAGGTCCTTCTCTGTCTCTGCTACGAGTGTTATGTCATCAGCGAATCGCAGCATGCTAATCTTTTCTCCGGGGATGTTCACTCCAGAAGACTTCTCTTTGATTTCGTTGATGGTTCTCTCGATGTAAACATTGAAAATTACGGGAGACGGTGCACAGCCTTGTCTCACTCCTTTCTTTATTCTTGCTTCTTCACTGGTGGGTCCAGTTCAATCACAGCTATTTGGTTTTTATACAAACTGTGTTTAATTCTTCGATCATTGTAGGACACTTCAATTCCTTTCAGAATATCAATTCTTCTGTATATGATCCTTGTCAGTATCTTAGATGCATGTGTTGTAAGGCTTATAGTCCTAAACTTTTCACATTTCTCAGCTCTCATATTTCTTGGAATAGGAATGATGATGTTTTTCTTGAGGTCCATTGGTATTTCTCCTGTTGAGTACCGCTCGCAGATGGTTTTTGTAAAGATGAGTTAATGCCTTCTCTCCTGCATTTTTTATTAGTTTTGCGAGAATATCATCAATTCCAGAAGCCTTATTCATGCGAAGGTCCCTTACTGCTGCGTCAAATTCCGATCGTAATATTGATGCTCCTATATCATTCTCTTCCACTTCGTTTTCCTCTTCGATCACTTTCGAGCTGAGGTAGTTTTCGTTGTATATCTCTTCCAGATAATCTTTCCATCTCTTCACTTCGTCTTCATTTTCAATTAAAAGTTCTCCGTTCTTGTCCCTTATGGCATTGAATCTTCCGCTCCGTTCTTTGAAGTGGTTCCTCACTATCCTAGAGGCATCTTCTACCTTTCCAAGTGCAAGGTTGTTTTGTATATCTTCGCATAGGTTCTTCATCCACATTTCTCTAGCTTTCCTGGCTTTCCGACTTATTTCGTTCCTTATTCTTTTGTAACAAAGTTGCCTTTCTTCCGTTTTCGCATTCTTGTACTTTCTTCTTTCTTCAATAAGGTCTAAGACTTCTTCCGTAATCCATGGCTTCTTCTGAGCAACTTTTCTTCTTCCAAGAGCTTCCCTTGCGGCTTCCTGTTGTCCACATTTAATGTTTTCCCAACGCTCTTCCTCTAATTTCTCAGTCAGGTCCTCTCTACAGTCAGTTTTTCTACTTTCCATGTGTTCTTCACTGTTTTCTTCTGTCTTGAATTTTAGATGGCATCTCATCATCACTAAATTATGATCACTGTCGATGTTTGCCCCAGGGTAGCTTTTTCAGTCCTTCACTTGGTTCCTAAATCTCTGATTCACAACAATGTAGTCTATCTGAAATCTTCTTCTGTCTCCTGGCATTTCCCACGTATACTTTCTTCGGTTGTGATTTTTAAACAATGTGTTGGCAACCACCAACTTATGCTGTGTGCATACCAGATCTCCTTCTCCTCTCTATGATATATAAATGCAATTACCAATAACGTAGAATGTAGGCAACGGGCAAAGTAAACATGTAATATCCTCCACTATGAAATATATTGCATTTTTTATTTGAAATCTTTTGTCTTTTAGTTCAAGGTTTAGGTTAACTAAACATATGAAAGCTTCCGAAAAATTACTGTGCTAATAGAAGCTCTCAGGTTTCAACGAAGATACATTCGTAAATTTTGAAATCTCACCTAAGTAAAAGACATTAAATATCAATAACAGCACATAAAAAGCTAGGGATGATAGACCATAGGGAGTTATCGTAAAAAGTAAGCTTGGACAGGAGAGACTTTTTAGATTAATAGATCCGGCTTTGGTGGGATATATGATTGCTGAATTTTTAACAGCAGGAATATTACATCCCTTCAATTTTGGCCTATATCTGAATACTATTGAATTTGATAAATTTATGACCACTATGGACTTTATTTTTTATTATTTTTAACCAATAAAATACCAGACATGTGTGAAAGAGGGTCAACCATGTCGGTCTGGGACCCAAATAATATTAAAATGCTCTTAATTTGAACTGTGGTTGATAAGACCTGTAAAATGTCACAAAGCTGATTCTTTATTAGTAATAAGGATTTTTCTGTTCATTCTAACCCAAATTCCTGAATCATTGGTGCTTAAAACTGTTGCAATAATGTGTTAAGAGGGCATATAGAGCAACGTTATATTTAGAGTCTTTCCCAGCCAAGTGAAGAAAAAAATTCTGCATAATATATCAACTGTGTATCTCAATTTTAAAATTTAAACAGTAAACCCTACGTACTAATTTACTTTGTTAATCTATTAAAATATTTGACGCTAATTATTTATTAATTAAAATCACTTGATGAGTTATGTGTTAATCTTTAAAAAAAATGTGAGTTATGTGTTAATCTTAAAAAAATCACTTAAAATCACTTTCAGAATTAATAAAAGAATTAGGGTTGGAATCATTATCAGAGAGTAGGTTAAAGCACAGATTGAATCTATTAGAGAAATTTAAATCGGATAGCTTTACTGAAGATATTAGGCATATATTAAAAAAACCAGCGTATTATGCTAGATTCGACCAGATAAATAAGATTAGAGAGATAGATTGTCGTACAGATAGATTCAAAATGGCATTGTTACCCCGGACTATAAGAGAACAGAATAGGCAGCATAGCAAATTGATAGGTAGGGGAAATATTTTAAGAGTATTCTGTAGTGCATGATGCATGTATTAACCCCTTAAATACTATAGATACTAACAATCAAGTCGCATGATACATTATAGTTGCTTGTTTGCATGTTATTAGTGCATGCTTGGTGATCTTCACCCCCTGCCACACACCCTCACGGTGGCTTGCAGGGTATCGTGTAGATGTAGATGTAGAATGATAATTAATTAAATAATATTTAATAAATGAACATCAGGTAATTAACAATAATTTGAAGGGTTAATTCTTGAAGGCCATACTCCGGGAATTCTTCACTTTTTTCTCCTTTTTATCATGTCTAACACAGCGGCTTTGAATTGAGACGTATTTTATTCTCGCACATACAATTGGTGGTGAGAAATTGTAAGGCTATTTGAAAAATAGTTTATCTCACATTTTATTTTTATCTCGGATAGGTTGTTCTCTAGAATCAATCACTACACTTGCTACACACTGGTTATACTATGCATTAAAACATGAAAATGATTGTTTCTGAGGCATTCCAAGTTCTAATGATCAAGATACAGGGACCAAAGAAAGCAAAAAAGATATTTAAAAGACTGTTATATCTGATTTCACTCCTAAGGTATGAATTATAGAATAAGATTTTTTCCCAATTCAAAATTTTTTGCGCTTTTTTCTCTTATTTCTCTATCTCTATTCGGCGGGGTTTTTGTTGAAAAGTTACATTGGTGGCGTTAATTTTTCATTGTAAGAGTTTTCTTTTTAATGTCAATGTTTCCAGCGTTAACTAATTTCCTTCCCACGAGGTTTGTAACAAAATACCGATTGCAATTTATGGCTTTTAAATAATATTCTGCTTTGGGCGATAAAATAATATTCTCTGCTGTACGAAATAGGAAAATGTGAGAATTTTTTTTCTTTTGGGCATTAAACTGAATTACTTATCATTCAATCACACGCTAAAATTTGGAGAACTCATAAATTATTGCACGATTTTTTTCAAGTCATTTTAATGAAATCATCATGGCCACATTGGCGGAATACGCGCTGTAAGGTTTTTTATTTGTGTTTTCAACTCTGGGTGTTTTTTTTTCACTGGGACAATGTATATATTCAACGATATTCGACGGGCACAGTTGACAGAAACGAGTAGGTTTTTGAAAATAGATGGCAGACTTTGTTCTAGATAAAAATCTCTAGAAAATAACAGAACCTACGTGTCCCGATTTCGCAGATTCCCGTACTTTTTCCATCAAGTACACATACACTGCGCATAGCACCTGGAATAACAGTACAAAGCGAGCTATTTTCGGAGAGCACACGCTTTTGGAAGGCTAATACCTAGGGCTCGGAGCGAATAGAAGGGAAACGTGCTGCGAAAACGGATAAAACAGAAATTCCATCACACGAGCACAATAAAGCGACCAGTTCCACACAAAGGGGTCTGAAGCAAGGGAGGTGGACGAAGGGGAAAGGATCTCTCTTGATTATCCACACACGGCCATTGCCATAGCGGCAGCCACGCATAGCTAACTTTAGGGTTCAGTTCCCTATTGTTATCTTCTTCCCCCATTCACTCCTTCCCGACCCCATCCTCATGGCTGGAGAACGCACAGTTATTTTCTCTCTCCTCCCTCTTTCACTGTCCGTTTGCATTCCTCCTCTCCTCATCCCTTTGTGGAGACAGCAGCTATAAAATTCCGCAAAGTTATCGTCTACTCCCGAATACAAAGGTATCCACATTCCTTAACCACCTACTTCCATGAATTCAGACGTAAGAGAAAGGAAGTTAAGTAAAATTGTGAAGGTGTATTGATTGCTAAAAGAATTCTCGAGCTCCTTCTCGTAGCAGTTGTTACCCGTCATATCTTGCATCTGTCATGTGACATCTTGCTCTCTGTTCTTTCCCAGCTTGATGTTCCTACGTCAGTTCTTCTTTTGTCTTAAATTGCGAATATAGTCAAGTGCAATAGATATAGAAAGAAGAGGTATATATTCTTAAGAAGTTCTTCGGACGAGATACTGGGCGAATTTTTCCTTTACCATTTCAGCTGACTTATGGACAAAGATAATTGTTAACCTATACGTATTCAATTTACCTCAAATCCTAGCAAATACCTTATTCATTCAAAGTATCCAGCTAAGATGAGGGGAACAGTTTTGCAGCGGAGGTTAGCATATATAGGGAGAGGCTATCTATCCACTCAGAAAGGCCCAAAAGTTACCATTATTGCTAATTGTCGGGGTACTTCTACAATATTGTAATACTGCCCTCTTATTATTTTGATGAATTCAAAATAATGAAAAACGGTGTCTGGCTTGATTTGTCTAAATGATCCATCACAGAGGAATTGAAAAATGACCATGTAAACCAATAAAGGTGCTGGGTTTTCTTGACTAGATCCAGGTTTCCACAGGTACGTTCATCTACAGGACCCAAAGACGACATAAAGAGTGAAAACCTAGGCGGAATCGATAAAAAGCAGTCATTAAAGTTTACATAGTCAGTTTGTATTTCCACCGAGAATTTAAAATGTTCCATCGCTTACACCAGTTACAATGAACCAGAAAGGGGACGATAATAATATTTTAAAGTAAAGAACACCATAATAAATATTGTAAATAAAACCTTGGGCTTGTCTCAATGTTAACTGATTAATACTCTTATACTCTTCCTCCTCATTCTTCCTCCTTCATTCATCCACATTCTTCCAAAAATTTCTACCCTGATATGTTCCCTAATAAGAACTACTTCACTCCTCGAGGAAACATTACATGATGTAATTCATGCACGTCAATTGTCGCATTAGGTTATATCTATATAAAATATGGTTTGAAATTGTTCACCGTAGTTATTTTAGGTTTATAAATAGCTAGATAATTGACATCCATGTATATCCTAAAATAAATATGAACAAAATATCTAGGCCTTCGTCAATTTTTCTAAAGCTAAAGGTACGCTCTGGCGGGCAAGGACAAAACAAATAAAACACCGTAATAAAATTGTAATTTTGTTCTAATCACATGTAATATACTTAACTGTGTTTTGAACGATATCATGCATATTATTTTTAAATGGTCTGCATTTAAACATTGCCACGTACATATTTAGAAAGGTCATTTCCAACTCCGGAACACTGTTTTTTGTGTGGATCCAATTTAAACCTTAAATCTACATCAATGACAATCAAGACAAGCGCTATGTCGTAAAAAGGATCTAAAATTCCGCGGAAATCAAAAGCACAAAAGTCGACGAACGCGGGTAGGCGTTTCTCATCCTATCAACAATGTCGAGAAATGAAATGGAATTAAATCAAGGGGAGATAGCTTTGAGCACGCATCGTTTTACCATGCACACTTCAGAAGAGCTCCGGACGCGTCGAGGGCGTTGAATAATATCAAGACCCCGGGAAACTCCTTGAGGATGAGGTTGTGGGGTGAGGGTAGGGGCAACATGGTTGGAAGGAGAAGGGAATAAGAACGTTAAGAGGATCGGCGGGGGCGGGCGATGCGAAAACATAAAGGGAAGCTACAGGAAGGAGAGGAGGAAGAAGAAGCTCTCCGTTCTTCTCCGAGGATCCTCTCTTTCACCCCTCCGCCTTCACATTCGCCTTTCCCTGAGAACAACCCCCAGACCGTCCTCCCGACTGGCCTCTTTCCCCGGCGAGGCGTGGAATATAAGGGCGGGGGAGCGTTAAAAAAATTCCCCTTGACCGTTTCGGACGAGAAATGCACGGGGGTGGAAGCTTGAAAGGAGTATATGAGGAAGAGGCCGGCCCCTTCCCAGGTGGGGAGCGGATTGCTCGGTGTTGGGTGTTTTTGCGGAGAGGATGGAGAGGGGGAGGGAATAGCGAAGGGTCTTTCCCACACCCTGGGGATTACGGGGGCGAGGTAAGAGAGGAAGCTCCGGGGAGCATGGGGGGATGATGATTTGCGGCCCGACTGCGAGAGACGCAGAGAGGGTCTGGAGGGGGATGAACTTGGTAAACGGGGAAAAGGGAGGGGGTTGCGTGATGGCACGCCGCAATGAGTGGAGACGAATCCCTAGTTTCCATCAACACGCACACACAAACACGATACAATAAACGAGGTCAACATATACAAACACCGAGACGGGGAGGAATAGAGGAGCTGGGAATGCCCCTCTTCCAGCTCTCTGTCCATCATCGCATCACACGCGGATTAAATCGCATGGAGTCGGAAAACTCTTGCGCACACAAAAGACTAGATAAAGTTCGTTTCGTAAGTAAACCAGGATGAAACAGGAACCTATCGACCAAAGAAAAAGAGATATCCGGAATATGGGTGAAAAACAATACTCTTGCAGATACCATTTCGTATTCTTTGCAATAACCTTGGGTTTCTTCAAGAGAGGTCGATCCAAAATAATGTGTATTACGCGAGTTAAAAGACAAATACTACAGTGACACATGATATCATAGTTTGGAAAACTAATGAATAAGGCGGTTGAAACTTAGCGATATAATAATGGAACAAATAAAATGTGTTAGAGAAGATAACACTAATCCTACTCATGCGCAAAATCAAACTAAGAACGAGAACGTTTGCAGAACTTTCTAACGCACGAAATACCTTGAGATGAAAACGTCAGTTTTTTTTACGAGAAAGCAATCGGTAGAGTGCAGAAAAAGACTCCAGGGAATGGATATGAAGTGGCCCGGATATCTTCGACGGGGGAGGCATTCACCGACAGATATCAAGCGCGGATTCAAGTCCGGGGAGAAAATTTTCGGAATGGACTTACCCGGAAGTTCTATCGAGTGGTGTGCGGGGCGCGAGCGGATTCGTGCGCCGGCGATTCCCGCCCACCCCTCCCGGGCCCGCGCGCCGTCCAGGCCCCCTCTCCACCTCTCGCTTCGATCCCAGGACGGGTCCTCAGTTCTCCTCCCTCCTGCCGCCACCGCCGCCGCTCTTTCCCTTGGGACGTTCCTCCCTCGTGGATTCCCGGGAGCGACATATCCCGGGGAGCCCGGCGCGGCGCCGGACCCCCGCCGCTTTCGGGAGGCGACCCCGGAAGAAGGAAGGGTGTCCACGAGGGAAAAAAAAAGTCTCGACACCAACTCCACCCTCTTCTCCTCTTTTTATCTCTCTTCTTCTCCTCGAAGGGAAGGACTTGAGCGACGAGCTGTTGGGGCGAAGTGGAGAAAACAAAGTGAAAAAGAAATTTTCCCCACTCTTTCTACGGAGCTAAGAGGATGATGAGTTGGAAGTCTTTTTTTTTAAGGGGTGGGAGGATTGAGACAAGGGTAGAGAGTAAAAGAATTAAGGGAGAGGGGAAGAAAGTTTATTTCAGGGGGATGGGGAAAAGTAGGATTAGTTTCCAAACACTTTGCTGTGCAGCAGGGAACTAAAATAATATGCGCGGGAAAAAAACGAGAGGCTGAGCAATTTTCACGAGCACAAACGAGGGAGGTGCTTTGGCGATTCTCCTCATGGGACCAGCAGGAAGATGGGCAAAAACGGTGGGGATGTAATGCGTGTGTATTTGAGCTAACGTCCCGCACAATCACCACTGGGGGATAATGTCAAGTCCGTCGCTTCCTGCCGTCCACGGCGGGGGGGAAATGCACGAGGAGATTTGCTTTTCATTTTCGCCCCTACTCTTCGGCAGGGGGACACACGGCGTCGAGGCCTGGGGAGACAGGGACTGCGTCCGCGAGGAGAGGTCGGAGTCGCCCGCGGATTGTGCGCCGCGCTCCGCGGCCTGGAGTCCCGCGCGACTGCGGGGGAAGGCGACTGTGCGAAACCGCGCGGCTCACTGGCGGAGGAGAGACTCGTCGGAGATGGGGAGATGCGGGCGACCGGGGAGAGAGAGAGAGGGGAGGCAGATGGAGGGAGGGAGGAGAGGGGGAAGGAACGGAGGGGAGGGGCGCCTCTCCCCCCCATGCCGAGCCCTCCCCCCCTCCCACCAAACTCTCGCAAAGCGCCGGCCCAGACTCTCTCTCTCTCCCGGCAATGTGCGCACCTCCTCCCGGGAGAGACGAAGAAGCGGGGGAGGGGGTGTAACCTTCCGACCGTCACTCCCTCATGGACCAGAAAGGTTGAGATCCTACGCAACCCTGGACCAACGTGCACCTCCACCCACCAGGACCTCATCCCTTACGATTGAACAAAATGTAATTATAATAAACCTTTGTTCCGCCATACGAATAAACTCCCTGCAGATTTTTATCCCTCACTGACGGTGTCTCGGATGGCAAAATTTCGGAAGCCTGAACTTCGTCATATCCTGAGGGGAGTGAAGGTTTTAGGCAATCAAAATAGATAGACTTGCTGGATTAACACAGAAGGAAGACGGAGCACCCCTAGCTGGGTTGAATGTTTTTAAAGTATTCTTTTTGACTGGTTTTAGGAACGGACAGAAATTATTTCTCTTCAGTTTTCTGCAAAGAATGATCGTATTTGACATGCACGTGAGTGCAGCATCTTTAAGAAATTATAGCTACCAATCGAGACCCATGAAATGATTCCTGATCAGAATTAACCTGAACGCGTTGAAAATATTCCCTCCAGGAATTTCTTTCGAAAACTAACCCTCGGTAAACAAGAGAGGGGTTTTGAGACGGGAAATTCAGGAATGGCATCTCTACTAGCTGATATAAAGGTACATCATCGTTTCCCGCGAGCTGCCTGTGGCTGAATCCGGGGAGAAGGTATTTTCCAAATGCATTCCTCGAGGTAATACCTCAGGTGGTGAGTGTTCGTGGGGAGACGCAGGATAGGTGTGGGCTAAGAACCCTCCCTCAGGAACAGCGGGGTGCCCCTCCAACTCGTGAACCACCTCACTCCACCACCACACGCCTCCTAATCCACCGCACAGTGTCCCAAAACCTCCCCCTCCCTCCCGGTCCCCGCACCAAGCAGCCTCCTTTCCATCCTCCCCGGCGGAGAGCCGATGGCGGGAGCTCCGTTGCTAGGATACTCGTGGATCGAATGCTCTGCTCACGCCACCCCTTCGCTCGCCCCCTCCCCCTCTCTCTTTCTCTCCCTCCCTCCCCCTTCAACCCCTTTCGGGAGGATACGCCGCCTCCCTCCCCCGCTCTTCCTCCCCTCCTCCTCATCTCGCCGGCCACTCCCCTCTCTCTCCTTTTCCTCCAACACTTCCTCGACTCCCCGCGCATATCAGCTTCTCCCTCTGCCGAACGGCACCCCAGGGGGTGGGGGGTGTGTGGGGTGCTGCGAGGGGGGGTACGACGACAGTGGGGAGGGCTCCACGACGCTGCTTCGTGTGGGAGCCCTGTGGCAGTCGGATCGGGAGGGAATTTCGAGGTTGGCGCACGGGGGCGGATGCTCGGGGGGGAGGGAGGGAGGTGGTCCTGACTGACTACCTTGTCCTCCTCCTCCCACGCCCCAACAAATCCACCCTTTTAACGAGTAGTCCGTTCGCTCGGGAAGGAGGCATTGTCGGTTTTGTTAGGTTTGGGCAGGTGAGGGAGCCGGGCGGTCGAGGATCCCGAACGGGTAAAAAGTTGCGCCGACGAAATTCGCGCGCGGGGGATGATGAGGGGTGGGTGGAAGGAAGCGGGGAAGGTAAAGGGTGGGTTGTGAACGCGTGGGTGTGAGCAGGAGAAGGTGATCAAGTCCTTGCATAAATGAAGAGGGGCGAGTGATTGGGAGGGGTCGGATCGAGGGGGGTGGGGGGGGGGGTGTCAAGAGCGGCTGTCGTCTCATCGGCATCCCTTTCCATCTCCCCCGCTCCTCATGCGCCCCCAATGCGGGTAAATTGACTTTGGGATGTCTTAATGTGAGGGTTAAACTTGAAAATATTTTGTCCGAATGTAATCGAGGGTGACGGAGTTCATTGCTGTCATATTTGCACTTCATTCGATGATTTGGTCAGGTCGGCTGCGAGGATGACGTGAGAAATTAGGTGACAGAATTTTGCCTTTACGTTCGAAACGAACGGTGAGGAAACTTTTGGAATCGTGGCCAAGGTTACGTGTCTCACATCATGGTAGATACTCATGTACACGCAATAGGGGGGCTTCCGCTCAGGAGGCCAGGCAAAAGGTCAGCCGTGCACTGGATCGGAAATATTTCTTTGTTTGACCCAGAACAAAAATACTGAAGTCAGTGTATTTTCGTTAAACAAATATTTGTTGAAGGATCCATGGTAATACGTGGTTTATGGGAATGGATATTGATTCAGAAAAGTTTGTGAAGAAATATCATAGCCAGGATGGATGCTACCGTACTTCTTGGTATGTTCTCGTTCCTTTGTTTCATTGCAAACAGGCTCCATTTACCTTACCTATCTCAAGCATTTACGCTTACCGGACCATTATGGCATCTATCTCACTGTTTACTCAAGAAGACAGATAGCCTAGTTAAAAGTACGAATGTATTCAAAAATAAACCATAATAATACCACGATCCAAAAAATCTTAGGAAGCAATTTTCTCTTCCTAGCTGCAACAGGGCATTCATTCAAAATAGGTATTTGCTATGAGTAGCAATTTTCCTTATACGGCGCAAAAAAGTTCGTTCAAAGGTCCGAAAAATTAGCCTTGCTGATGGCTCTTTGTCTCTCTCGGTAAAAATATCATTCCATGGTTAGGTAAGATCATCAGTTAAAGGTAGTCCAAAAACACGGTGTTTATCATTGGCCAACAATTTATCTTACAACTCATTTTCCGTCCCTTTCTCTCTCAGGGTACCTAATCTGGCGAACCCTTTTTTTCCCCGTACTATTTGAGAACACAGTAGGCAGCATACCAAAGGGATAGGTCGGCGAAATATTGTAGAGTAGACTGTAGTGCATGATGCAAGTATTAACAACCAATCCCTTTATCACTCAGTAGATACTAACCATGTAGCTGCATGTGACCCTATTATGTAGCATGTTTCCCTGCAGTACCCTAGTTGCATGTCAATAGTGCATCTTTGTTGAACTTCACCCCCTCCACACACCCTCACGGTGGGTGGCAGGGTATCGCGTAGATGTAGATGAATCAGTGGGTCAGTTGGATTAACTGCTCCCCTGAGGGAAGAACTCGGATCTAAAACCTGGTAGGGTGAATAATTTTTAGAGGTTAGGTTATCAACTTGAGAGAGGTGCAGAGAGCCCTTCGAGGGCAGTGGGGACACCTTTGCTTATGAACAGGATGATTCAGACGAAGAATTTTCCTCCACCCGAATAAAGTTTCCTACCGTATCCTCATACCACATTACTCATCTACTCGGCTGTCGGTCGCCTCCGACCAAATAATCATTACAAACCCTCCACTGCAATCCTTCCCCGTCGATTCTCCCCTTCGGTAGACACCCTCAACGGATTTTTCCGAACGTGGAACGGATTTGCGGCAGAAAGTTCCCAATTTCGCCCGTCGGGAGCCTGCTGACTTTCCCGCGAGCACCCCACGTGTCTTAAATTTAACCACATCTCCAAGTCCTTCCTCGACAACCCTCCCGGGACCCAAATCTCTCCCCGCTAACCCTCCCTTCAGCTGCTCCTTCATCCCCGTGAAGAGCCTGCCTCACGAACCTCAATATTTACCACCCTCCGCAGCACCCCCTTAGCCACGCATCGCTTCATGCCCAACCCCCTCTTCCTCTCTCTCTCCTGGGGAATGCCCTTCCCCCCCCCCCTTTTCCCCTCTCGCCCTCCTCCCCCTACTCAAGCATCGCCACTACACCCCCACACCCAGGCAGAATCGACCAACCCGCCCCCCATCCTCGGCCATCCTCCCCCCCCCCCTTTTCCTTTCAGCCGCCCCACCCCCGAACACCGAGCCCGCCCTTCCACCAACACCACACGTCCCGAAAATCTCCCCACCTCTCGTTCTACACGCACACGAACGCAACATTCCTCAACTGAACCCCATCACTCCCTCCACCTCTTTACCCCCCCTCCCCCCATCCCCACCCCACCCTAACCACCCTGAGCTTCCCATAATCCCCTCTTCTTCCTTCGATATTATGACTTGTGTGACGCTATTGAAATTCGCACTCAATTGTTTATTTTTTGACGTAATCCTTTCAAAATAACGTCAGTTCCATCGGTGAAATTCGTTTTTGTGGCGTTTGTTACCTTTCTTTTCTCTTCGTATATATTTTTGTCGCCACGGAAACACAAGAGTTTATTTTGAATCCATTAAGCTCATGGGTATCAATTAATTGTTCGTACATTACCCATAAATATTTTTTTCCTCTCCGCTCAGAAATTGCATCCACCATTCGCTTCTGGGCTGTTTTCCCGCAGCAGGATGTCCTATCGTGCTCCTCCTTACCACACATCATCATCATTTTCCCTGTTCTCCTTCTCATTTTTTTCATTTCTCTTTCCTTTACTTGTGCTTACTTATCCCGTCTCCCCCCTTTTTCATCATCCCTCCTTTACCCACTTCCTCCCGCCCATGACAGCCATCTGCGGTCTCATTGAGGATGACAGGAGTGAGGGAGTTTCAGGGTGCGTTCTGTGCGCCGGGTGACGGTTTGGAACTCCGGAGAGTTAGACAGAGGATCATTAGAGAGCAGAGAGATTTTTCGCCAGACTGTAATAATTTTAAACTTTAAGGGTTCGTATCCACTAACTCATCCTTAACACCCAAATATTATATTTGCTCATCCCTTGTCGGACAAGTACTTTGTGATATAACATGACAATTTTAGTACAATTTTCTGATTGTTATATTCACATACATATTATTGGCTGTTAGCTACACGTTTTAACGCTGATTTTCACGAGCAATGGAACAACAAAGAAGCTATCGGATAACAGTATTAAAATATTTTTGATAAAACTGGACGGTGTATCAGCTGAGCTTCTCACTCGAGTTTGGGAACAGAATGTTGTGTAAACATTTTTTTTTAATCACTGAAATTTTAAAACACTCCTTCATGTAATACGTAGAGAGCTAAAATTCAGTTCAATTAGCTTCACTGATTTCTTTTTAATAGCAGCATGTGAATTATACCTGTTTCAAAGCAATCGATTATTTTTCAGCCAGCTTGGAGATCGAACTATAAATGTCTATAAGAGGAGATAAGGTCCTGGATTTACAAGATCTAAGTTTGAGGCATAAAAATGTTTTGTTAATGCTTTTGAAATGAATTCCTATCCCTTTCTTCACGGCACTTCTTTTTAAATTAGCAGGAGTTGTTATACATAGTTTAGGTAAACGTCAATTTTTTTGTTTCTTACGAGTATCAATCCATTATTTCCCCATTGGACAGATTGTAATAATAACTTAAAGAGGGCTTTACTCTCCACCCGACGTCTTCAATTCCTATCGGGACCAATGGGGTCGTTTACCATTTTTTTCGCCGAATCTGATAGAGTTTTTAAAATAAAAAGACCCATATTTTTCCGTCAATTATTTCTCGGTTTATAAGCGGCGAAAAGCTGATGTAACCCTTTCGGAAAAGTGGGCGTGGTGTAACCTCTGACGTATATCGACTTCGTTCAATCACAACTGACCCCGCGAAGCTACTTCGCCTCATCGCAATCGGGGGGGCACAGCTGACTCTGCCAACGGAAGCAGTTGCGACAGCATCTGTGCGAGCAGACCTTCCGAGAACCCCACTCCACTCCCTTCCCTTCCTCGAAAAGCAGTCAAGGACGGGAGGAAAATGACGTCAATGTTATCAAAGCAGATTTTTCCGTGGGCGTTACCTTTTGCTTCTTTTAATTTTTGATTTATGAGTGAATGGTTGCGGTTAGAAGATTAATTTTTTCACTAAAATCCTTTTTTCGTTTTAATCTAACGATTTCGTGTACAAAATTGCGATTTCGGTTCCAAGTAAACGCCCCCATTCTTTTCGATTGGTATTCGTCTCGTCTACCATTAAGTGGCTACTCTTTGGGAATGAACGTCACTGCTATATATAGACGTGACGCGTAATATCACGCAAAACCACCTTCAGAGACCATTAATCGCCAAATGTAATTGGACTATAGATTGTTCTCTCTAAAAAACTGGAAAATCCTGGATTCGGGACCGGGAAACCGGGATTCTATTTAAATTATGAAGCAAACACCCATAGGGCTGGGGACTTGATCAGCTAGCTGCAATCAGTTTATGTATTATTTCATTATATACTACACAATAACGGTTAAGACTTTTTGACCGATGTTATCAAGGATAAGTAAGAAGTGGATTTAGAAACTCGAAAATTTGGGACCATCACTGCTGATGTTGGACTATATACGAAAGTATTTTCCTGCCGTCTGATTAACATTGAGATAAATTTTTATGGATTACATAGATGGGGCTATATTTGCTGTACCTTAATTTAAAATAATAACAATTTGATACCATGAAATGTCGCTAAGCTTTCACAATAATGCGTTCTCCTACAAGAGAAAATCTCAACAATGATATCGAAGCAAATACGACATTTTGATTTGTTCATTTTCGTTTTGCATAACTAGTCAAACAGATTGGTCCAATTTTCGACACGAATCAGCCTCGTTTCATTTCCTCCTAGAATTAGGGATATGAATGGCGGTAAATATATCCAATAGCATAAATACGAGTGTATCAACGGATAGCATAGGTAGTCTCATGATAATATAAGGACTTTAAGCTAACCCAACTAACAGCATGATATTACATGCTTGCTTTGCTTTTTTTCTTTTTTTTTTTAATTGAAGTTTAGACTAGTTTATTAATACTAATATTTTTTATGCATGATATCCTATGCAAGTTTGGTGTGAATTCCCCCTTGCCACACACCTTTATGGTAGCTTGGAAGGTATTATGTTGATGTAGATGAACTATAGACTCAAACAAAGTTGATAATACGGGAGGCAGTGACCCATTACGAGGTTGAAAGGCACGCAAAATATGTCGCGCGCGATCGTTAAAAAATTGAACTTCGCTCAAGTATTTAAATTCACCGTCAACCAACGGGCTCGAGATATTCCGAAACGTTTACCCATCGACAGACGAGACCGATTAACTGCCCTAATTTCCTCGCTCCTGATTTCGAAATTAGTTTCCGCCGAGCGAGTTTGTCGTACAGTCGAAGCGTTCTCTGCCGGGCCGGGCAGGCGCGACCGAGAGAGACGAAGGGTTTTTTTTCCGATCCGACCCCGAGAGTCGAGATGGAGAGTTTTCGGTGGAGTTGGTAGAAGCTCCGCGGCCGCATCGGAATCCACCGTCTCCTAGGGTGGATTCGGGAGGGAGAGTTGAAGGAGTCGTATGCTCCCCACCGCCAATATATATGCGAGAACATTTTAAAGGGTCGGCTTCGCAACACATATGTTTGGTGAAACACACGTATTTGGTGAAACGTTTACGGCATATGGGAACCACCGCTGATATGCTCTAAGTTGTGCACCAACGGCCACACAATCACAGCAGCTAAAGCACAGCTTTATGGAAGCATTTCGTGTTAAAAAGATCAAATACTTTCTTCATAACGCAATAATTTTCTGTGAGCAGTCTCAACATTATTAATCAATCATCAAGACATATTTTAGTAGATTCTAACCTTCGATACACAAAGCATTTACTTAATATCCACGTCGGAACACGGCTTAAGGTTAACAAGGAATCATATTGTAAAAGCGAATCTACATATTGCCCACCTTGTTGAGCGAGATAAATGTACACCAAATGCAAAACATTGCATATTTCCTCAGCTTCACCAGCAAGCCATTACTTTATATCGTCATATGTACACAAATACAGCGACAAAAACCTTCAATTACGGAAGGATTTGACTGTGGTAATACTGAAAATGGCAATTGCTAATTAAATTACACGTCACCTCCTGAAAAAACATTTTTTTCTGAATCCATTAAACACTTATGTTATGTATTGCATACTGCACCCAAAACGACCAAAATTTATTTAAAATGCATTTCAAGAGACGTTGGCAAATATCTTTGAATGCAACCGCTTGATCGAAGTACGCGCTGAACAGGGGAAATTTCCTTTAAGAATTAAAGGCTTCGTTTCTCAATAAATAAAAGGACGCTACTCCAGTTGCAAAAAACCTAAATCAATGATAATTTATTTAGTTCTTGGGCTTTTATAAGGAGGATAATTAAGTAATAACAACTGAAAGGCACATAGGTCACTAACAATCAATGTGTATCCAAGACTAATGATCAAGGCGTATACCTTGGTAACACCATGGGGTTGCTGATGACCCTTTATTTTTTATATTCTAATTGTTTTCTTTATTTTAATACTGATTTAAATAGTGGTGAGGTATTTGTTACAAAGTGCCACCCTTTACGACTTGGCTTAGTTTTTCTCCCATCCTTTACTATAAAACAAAAACTTTCCTCCACTGTATCTTACTCTTTAGTTTACGGAGTACTACTAGCAATACATCCTGGTACCAACTTCTAGTACCGCCGAGGACAATCCGCGCTCCGTAAACTGCTCCCTTGTTGACCCTTCCCACCCAGACCAGAATGTGCTGGACTCTCTAGAGGGGCGTATTCTGTCTTGTGCGCAGAAACTGACGTGGGCGCGAGAGAGTGGAATTATGGGAGAGGAAAGAAGAGCGAGAAGAGGTTTTGAGAAGGAGAGAGAATCGGGTGGAGAGGTTGGTACAGCGATGAAGAGTGGGGGGGGGACTCCGAAGCCGGCGGAATGACATCCGGAATACCGGTGTTTCCGGTTCGATCTTGGGTGCGAGATTGAAGGGTATGGGATAGGTCAGGGGGCAGGGAAGACGAGGAAAAGGGAAGGAGGAATTCGGAGGAAAAGGCGGTTTATGGATGGGACGGGGAAAGCACTCCTCCATCCTCCGAAACGGATCGGAAATTTCGAATGGAATCTGATTTGATTCGCGATGGCTCCGTCATGGGCTGATGCGGATGGAACGGTTAATGGGAAAGGGAGAAGTGGGCTGCTTGTGCGTAAGCAGGGCAGGGGAACGATTGGAAATGAAGCAGATGGTTGGTAGGTTTGAATTTGAGATGTGGGAAGATATTTTTTTTGTTTTGCATTAGCATACCTTTCAGGGTTATTTATGACATGCTGAGGTACCGTTCCGATAGATGAGGGTTTAACCACGCTTATATTAATATTAGCTGTTGGTATTCATTTTGAAGTTAAAAATGAAGTATTCCACCACATAATTATTACAACGCGCTTCATTGTAATGCGGCATTATATTTCGCCACAAATGCATTCTTGATCGGTGAAGGGCGTTTGTAACGCCTCGAAAAAAAAACAGTGGAAGAATATAATGTACTTATATATTTTAGGATATATATATACTTTTTCATTAATTTGAGAAGAAGGCCTTTAATCTTCTACAGGTAAACAGGTCTCCTGGCCTCATTACCTCCATAATGATAAATTATTTAAGGTGACTTCGTGGCAGGAATGAAAAACCGGTTAGAATCGGACTATCGTGCATAAATAATTAGTAGACGGTTGATCTTACTTTATCGAATGTTAATACTTTTATGTTCAAAACAAAACTATAAATAACTGAATCCGAAAATAATATATTGACCAGGTAATGCCAACGAACCCTAATATTGGACTCAAAATACATCATTCACTGGTTTTTTGTTCAACAAAGATTAAGCATTTGACAGTTTTTCCATTGATCGAAGTACCAAACTAGCATTACTTCCGTCAAAAATATTCCAGAACTGATCAAAGGACACTTATTTTCGCCGGTGGTAAAAGAACAAATATTGATTGAATATGATCATTTATCGATCATTGATGGTTTTCATTTGAATACGCATGGAGGGAATCAAAACCCATGGGAGGAACCATAACCATTTTACCCATCCGAAAATACCCCAAGGAACCGGAGTGGAGGAAGATGGGCGAAATTCGATACGAGAAACTGCGAAGATGAAGGAAAGTAGGTGGAGTAGGAAGTGGAAGAGGGAGAGGAGTTAGGGGAGGCACGAAAGGCGGAGGTGTTGGCAAAGGGAAAATGGAGAATTTCATTCCTGAAAATGGAGCCTTTCATATTACCTCCTAAATTTAGTTCAGAGAAGGTGTGAACGAGAGAATGGAGGCGATCGACAAAAGAGAATGAAATGGGAAAATGACGAACAAAAAGGTACAAAGTTATATTAGGTTGGAGGAAAGCCGAGATGTGAAAATGTAGTCAAAAGAGTAAGAAGAAACTTAAGAACAAAAACTTTACAAGTGAGAAAGGTGATGACACTACCAGTAGCGCACGATCAGAAGATCAATGGAGAAAGGAAATAACGCTTGACTCCTTAAAATTTAAGGATAAAGAACTAAAAGAGTGGATGGAATACTCACTCGCAGTCGCTATATGTATAATCAATTATCTATATGGATATATGTACAAGCGTGAAAAAAACTCTTTTGGCGAACACGACAGTTGTAGCTATAAATCATTTCTGAAATGTTTTCGTTAATTCACCATCATTTATTCAAGAATGACGAGAGAGAACTAAACCTTTAACCAAAGGTTATTGCAGCAAACGACCTTAAAGATTATTGACCACAGAAAACTCACTGCAGATTTATATTTGGAACAGCCCAAAAATTTTCCAACTATGAATCCGTGTTTTATAAATTGTTTTAAAATTTTGTTGTAATTTGGTATACGTTCACCATTTTTTAAATGCAGCTAAAGCCATAATTGAAGACTGATTTTCTTTGGTGTACAAAATAAAACAGGATTATAATTAGAAACCAATAATAAGTTGAAATAGCACAATAGGCTAGAAAAACTCCAATAGGAAAATACGCAATTCAAAAATTAAAGGAACTCTTTTGCAAAATGGTTATAAGTTTTGAAAAAGATAAATATTTCAGAAAAGTTTATTAAACCAACAAACATATAAGTGTACTGTGAAGGAACGCAAGAATAACGCAATTACAAAATGCAAACCTAAGCAGGACAACTACGACATCCAACAGACTGAGAAGAGAAAACAATAACGATATTGCTTATTAAAAAGAAAGTGCAGTAAAAGATTCGAGAAAAAGATGCAGAAAAAAAACGCGGACTCAATAATGGAATACAACATCCATAAATCACCAACGCGTGTGGAGATCAACGATATCAAAATTGAACGGCACTGCAAAACCAGCGAAAAAAAAACCATAACGAAACGCTCGAGAAGCCGACTACCCCCGAAAAAGGACAACTTCCCTCTTAGAGCAGGCGCACGGACGAAGAGATGTGTAAACACCCACGGGAAGGGCGCTTGTGCTAAGGAGGGAAAGAGGAGGAGCCGGGGAAGAAACGAGGTACTGACGGGGAGGGTGCGAGGTGGAGAAGGGAAGAAAAATGGGGATTGTAAGGGGCGGAGAGATAGAGAGGGGGTGGAAGAGGGTGGACAAGTCCCCTACTCCCTAAACCCTGGCTATTCATTAGCAGGCGAATCGTTTTCAAAGATCCGATCGAAGCCACGGGGGCGAGAGGGACGAGGAGATTAGCCCACCGGAGGGGAAAAACCCACCCAGCGCCCAACCATCCCTCCCCCACTTCGCACTTCTTCCCGTTCCGCCCTTTATTTTGTGGAGAAACTTGAACTAAAAAGGTCATTGCAGTGAAACAGACGGGGTTCGGAAAAAAAGTCAGAGACGGAAAAATACGTGAGTTTGGGTGGTGAAGGGGACCGGGTGACCGAGAAGACGAGGAGGCTTTAGCATTGGCCCAGGGACGGACCCCGCGGATTGTAGTAATTGGAAGGGCTTAGGGAGAGGAGCTTAGGGCTAAAGTGAGACGTGCGGCATGGGACGGGTGGGAGGTGGATGTCGTTAGCAGTGTGTTCCCGCCTATTCCGTCCTCCGGATGGAACGGCAAAAGCGTTGGGAGTCGGAGCGATGGAGAGAGGCTGAGGACGTTCAGTGAAGCCACAGACCGGTGTGTCGCGCAGGCGATGCGGGCATCAAACGGAATTCGGCTCGCGCTCCTCCTAAATGAAAGCTCGAGACTAAAAGTGGCCGTCGTGGCTTCCTCTTTTTATTTCCTCGAAGTCATGTGACACAAGCTAGGGACTTTCCCGAACGCCTTTTTAAGACACAGGAGAAGAACACGAAGGCGTCGTTACATACTTAAGTCACACGATCACGCATTACGCACGAGGTGGCCATAACGTGTGGACGTAGCGTGGGAGAAAAAGAGGACAAAGAAGGGGAAAGGATGAGAGAGAAGGAGAGACTCCACACATCTACCACACAATGCATTCTTTCTTCAGAATACAAACAAAGGTCGATCTTCAGTTGATTTTTACGATGGCATTACATAAAATTTAAACAATGCGCTGTTTTCTGCCAGCCTGGGAGAGTTTAGGAAAAGATTTATCATGTATTTTTTGTACTCTCTAGGCCGTATCTGAACTTGCCAACAAATGTTTTGTTCTCCAGTCAAACCAATCAAGGGATAGCCTAGATGTGACGCATAGGACATCATTAACTGGGTTTCTTCAGATTTAATTGAGACCAAAAGGATAGGAACTTTATTATATATTATTCTTACTATACTGGCAAAGTTCCGGAGGAATATTGACCTTTTTCGTTGTAAAATGTACCTTTAGTTGCCCTGTTCTGAGATCGGATGGGCTTCGAAAAACTTCGCTCTAACACTGAAGAATATTGACACATTTCTCATCGTTCGTAACCCTCTTCCTAATAACCGTCTACGGAGAAGGTGATTAAATCGAAGGAAAAGTAAAGGAGGGTGAAGTATGGAGATGTTGAAACCACCTTTAGTTATTTTAATCATTAACACTAGTAATAATTGAATTGAAATCGTAAGAGGCTACCAGCCTTTGTCAAATATAGGCATGATTTATATTAATGATTGGGTACCATCCATGACTGAAATATACGGCAGAATTATGATTTCATTTAGCACTCTCTGAGAAATGGAAATGAGCAACATAACCGCATTGATAAAAATTGGCATTTGGGAGCAAGAAAATACTCCCAATGGCAATGTAATTGAAATTTCTTGTTCTAACGCGTGACATTTATCCTTAAAATACCGAAATCAAGTTGTTTCATTCATTCATGTATTAAAACTGCCAGTATTACCGTTGCCTTTCTCAACCTCTTTCCAACACATTACAAAAAATAATTTGAGGGTAAACATTACGAAATATATAAACAATTGGGAGATGAATTCTTTTTCTGTCAAAATCTACCGATGAGGAGAGGCAATCATTCAACGTTCCCCTAAAGATACGGCTAATAATTCAATACTGGTTCTGAAATTAATTCCAAGACGTAGAAAATAGAAATCATTCCAAACGACGCTATAAACCAGAAAATAATTTTTCAGTCTCTTTCATCCGTGTTATTATGCGGTGATAAAATTCAGGAAAGGACGACAACATTTTTTCGAAGGCCGTTCGAAACCAACGGTTGACTTCATGTGATGGAGTCAATGATCGCCCGCCTCAAATGCGGGAAATTAAATCCAGCGTTTCCCAGATGCAGGGTCGTAAATCTTTTTTGGGGAAGCGGGAAAAAGAGAGTCTGCAGTTGGAGCACGGCACATAGCAGCCCCGGGAGCCCCGAACTATCCCTCCTATATTTTTCGTTTTACGTTCGGAGAGTTTACGGACGAAGGAAGCCAACTTCATATATCTCACTAAAAACGAGCTAAATCAAATCCACATATCCAGACAGTTTTCATTTAAAGTAAATTGGAACCCACATATCCTCCCATCTCGGTACACTATGCGATGTACCTACTCGAACATATAGGATTTATGAAATCCTGTGAAGGAATATCGATTCGTGACTGCATTTTATTCTCCCAATCCTGTATTCTGCAGATGTATCTGCAGAGAGTCCGCATTTAAGACCATTTTCTTTGCTAAAATTATTGTCGATGTGACTTCTGAATTATAATAGCAAATATATCAATAAATTCCTTGGAATTAACTTTAACTATACTGCCCAAAATGTCAAATTTGGTGACACTAAGGAGAAATTATGACACTATAGAGTGAGCATAGACTACACTTACTCTATGATGACAAATACCTGATGATGGCTTAGTGAGCTGAAGTAAATGTTGTGAACTTTTAAATATTTTATTCAATGATACTGTTATATTTGACTTATAAGTCCCACTTCCATCACGTGAAGCCTCATTTAGTGTAATCTACCTAATCTGGGAGGGCTCTTCAAAAGTGGTAAGACGTTATTCGGGGAAGCGGTGGAAGTGGACGACAGGCCAAGAAATCCGCGGCTTTATGTCCCGTTCAACAGAAGGCATTCTGAATTGGAAGAGATTTACACACATAACTCGAATTCAAATCACATCTCACCCTTATTCCAGTGAAAAAATTCTACCACTTCCGGAATCAAACCCACGCCCTCGAGATCGGAAGCCAGTACTATAGCTAGTATGCGCAACCAATACTCTGCTTCTAAATATTCATACCTTTCCGCAGAAAATCACGTTTCCTACGAGTAGAAAAGCAGGCGATCATCCCATGTGTGATACCAATTTTTCGAGTAGATACCTCTCTTTAAAGCTATCATTATTACCTCTGCACACATAAATCTATTTTTGATAGATAGATAGATATATTTATTTGTTCCAGGACATTATTGTCTCTTGAAACATTTACATAGTCTCATTACAACATCAACAGGGTAATAGTAATGTCAGAAATTAGTAGCTGTCTAAGCATTGACAATCTTAGCAATCAATACAAGGTGTCAATGGTTGAACTATAATTTTATGATACAACCAATTTAACAACAAATAGTATAGTACCGACAAAAACTTAATAGCATATACATTTACTTATTATGTTTATGCATACATTAATTATTTTATTTACATTGCATAAGATGTGAGTGAAACCGCTTTTTAAACAAATGTTTTCAGAAGACCTCATCCCATCAGGTAGTGAATTCCAAAACCTACAAGATGTTACATGAAAAGAATTACCGAACACATTTGTGAAAAAATTTGGTATTAATAATACCTCAGTATTGCGTGTCAGCCGTTTATGCGTGTTAGCATTAAAGATAACTTTTTAAACAAATAACTTGGACACTCAGTTGTAATTAGCTTGAACATTTACACATTTATTTAATACTCTCGTCTCTTTTCTATCTCCAACCACCTGAGTGTGTCATAATATGGTGTAACCTGTTTATCAAAAGGAATATTGAATATAAATCTTATTTCACAGTTTTGTCACCTCTGAAGTTATTGATTTAGCTCCATAGTAACATCAGTATAGGCGAGAGAACAGTAATCAATATGAGGCATTATTAGGGTATTAAACAATTCGATTCTCAGGGAAGTTTGAATTACATCCTTGACTTGCTTAGTCATATATATTTTATGTACTTTATTGGAAATTGTTTTAATGTGTTTATGCCAGGTTAGTGTACGGCTTTAAGTTAAACCTAGACTTGTTACTGGATTTGAATAGTCGATGTCAACGCCGTTAATATAGATTTAAGTAACAGGTTAATTCCCATTGAATTGATATATTGTGAGCTTCCAATAATGATGGCTTTAGTTTTTTTTTCATTTAGCCTGAGAAAGTTTTCAGAGCTCCAATTACATATGGCCTGTAATTCTTGATTAGCTACTTCTATTGCATAATTTATGTCATAAGGATGACAGCTGTAGTAAATTTGCAAATCATCAGCATAGAAGTGGTAGCTACATTAAGTGATTGTGTTAGATAATGATCTTATAAAAATTGTAAACAGCAGAGAGCCAAGAATCGAACCCTGTGGAATGCCACATGGAACTGAAACAAATGAGGACTGCTTTTCATTGGGGCCCTTAACTGCTTGCATACGTTGAGAGACCCATTTTGCCTAACCGAAAAAATAGAGTTAACCGAATGATTCGCCGAATCAAACGCCTTGGAAAAGTCAAAAAATACCATTATGGTGACTTTTTTTTATCAATTGATGACCTAATGTCATCAGGACTTTTAATGAGTGCCGTCGGGGTGCTGTACGCTTTTCGGAACCCTGACTGATATACGTCAAAAAAATTCCTTCGGGAAAGGTGTAACACTGTTTCGTTATGCACATGCCTCTCAAGATGTTTAGAAAGGGCACAGAGTATAGATATGGACGAAGATTAGACATATCTTTTACAATGGCGGTTTTCTTAATGGGAAGAATAAGAGCATATTTCCAAAGATCGGGAAATACTGAATAATTTAATGAACAATTGTAGATATTCAATAGCATAGGTGCTATAGCAGAGTGTGTAGCCTTAATAAATTTTATACTGATTTCGTCCACCCCTATTGCATTTGATTTTATCATTCTTAAAGAGCGAAAAAATAACTCAGGGGTGAAGTGACCGAAGTATAACCTTTCACTACTAAAGTCTTGTGACCATTGTTGTGTTATGTGTTTGTAATTGTTCCGCAAGGGAATGATTAACCACAGAAGATGATTTAATAAAATATTAATTTAGTTCATCTACGGATTAGTTAATATTAGTAGCAGTCCGACATGTCTTACCGAGACCAAGACGACGAATCTCATTCCATGTAGATTTAGCATATCATTTATTTGAAAAACATTGACTGAAATATTTTGACTTTGATTTTCTTATAAGCTGTTTACATTGGTTTATTAACTGCTTGTATTTTTCGTGAGCAGTAGTAATATTAGTAGGTCTAGAGATTCTTCGTAGCCGGTCTCTTTTAGCCATTAGATCTTTTATACACCTTGTAATCCAAAGGGCCGGTTTATGTTTAGGGCTTTTTATTCTCCTAATCGGCGCATGAACATTAAAAACGTGAAGAAAATGAGAAGTAAAAATTTCCAGCTCCTTGTTTACTGAGTGCTGAGAGAGGAAATCTGACCAATCAAGGGCGTCAAAGTTATTCTTAAATCCTATTAAATTGCATTTTTCAACGTCTCTAAATGAATATTCTTGTGGAGTTTCCAAAGGTAATCGAAACTGATAGTTTATGTGGATCAAGTCATGCTACGACAAAAAAGGAACAGGGTACTGCGAATATTCGATCAGTTTCGCAGGATCGTCAATTATGATTAGGTGCAATAATGTACTACTGCTAGGTAAATTATGTGTGGTTTTGAAAGGGACCAAATAGAGTTTGCTACTATAGATTATATCTAGTATATAATCACTATCAAATGACTGCTTCACCAATTCTGAGTTGAAATCACCGCAAAGTATGACATTTTTATAAACAGGAAGGAAATCTAAGAGAGCAGGCTCGAAGGACTGCCTCAGATAACCTATTTTTGGAGGACGGTATACAACTGCGAAATTCAGTTTTCCATTAATACCAGATATTTCCACAAAGAGGAATTCAGGTTTACAGGAAGACCCATCAGAGACTTTTAAAACTTTGTACTTCAGGCTGTCATGTATACAAATTCCAACACCACCACCCCTTCTGCCAATTCTGTCATTACGAACAAAGGAATAGCCGTCCAAATGCACACAACTGGAGGGCACACTCGGATTCAACCAAGTTTCAGAAACACCTATTACATGGTAATTGCACTGATTGAAATGATGACGAAACTCCTCTATATGTGCAAACAGATTGAGCATTTACGTCACATACACTTACTATCGATAGCTCATCTTTGAGGTCAGGTGTACGACTTAAAGTTAAACCAAGACTTGTTACTGTATTTGAATAGTCAATGTCAACACCGTTAATATAGATTTAAGTTACAGGTTAATTCCCTTTGAATTGATATATTGTGAGCTTCCAATCATTTGTTGTTTAAGGTTAAGGTATGCGTTTCAGGGTTTAAACATGCACACAAGCCCTATTCGATCCTCTGGAGATCTTCCTCGGTGTTTACCAGGACTCGGTCAGTGCCTTCCGCTTTTCTCACATGCACTTTTCCGTTTCCGATCCAAACGAACTTGACTTTCCCATATTTTCTATGACCATGGGCTATTGCGTATAGTGACTTGTTAAAATGAGTCAATTTACATACATAGGAGGGTTATATGGATGAGAGTGCAGATGGGGCACCTCCAAGTCTTTCAGGCACAAATTTCTTTTTCTTTTGCGCAGCTGAACGAATTCCTCAGCAACACGAGACCTAATAAAGCGCACGACAATTGCGCGGCCAGGGTTATCGGCTGAGCATCTGCCAATACGGAATGCATAGTCAATATCACTAACATTTACTTTTATTCAGAATGACAGCCCAGTAGCAATAACGAGGGAATCAATAATTTCATCCTCACAGTCAGTAATACCTCTAATCTCCATCACATTCCGCAATTGATCCTGCTCGAGATAGTTTAAGCGTACTTCAAAATCAGACAGATTGCCAGGCAGAGCCTTACTTTCACTTAATAATTCATCGAACTTGTAACTCAGTTTTGTTAGGTTCAAATTAATAAGCTCAATGGCCTTTGAGTGCTCACTTACTGATACCTGATACGATAAGATAGAGTCCCCCAATGATATCTGCTCGTCGTGGATGGAGTTGACACGCTGTAGGAGGGCCCTTTCTCGAAGGAGATGAGAGAACTCTCTCTCCTTCGAGAAAGGTGGTAGTGGCCACCGAAATATCGGAAAACCATCTTTGTGAGTGTCATTTATGTGCTTTTATACTTTTGTCACGCCTGTAACCAGCATTATTTTTACTTGTATCTCGCACTGCGAATTTCCTCTGAACATAAAGGAGCGAAGATGAAGGGGTTGAATTTCTACGGAGAGGTGGTCTGAGTCACCTCCCTTAGAGTAGGTCGCCTCAGTGGTAAGCGACGCACGGCTAAGTTTATATCCGTATTTGAAGGTAAGAGAGCGGGAGACTCGGGTGTAGGTGGGATTTACCGGAGAAGAAAAAAATGGAGGAAATAAAATCGGTGTCGGCATTAGTCTACTCTTAACGAAAGGCGCTAAGGCGTCCACTGGTTAAAGTTTCAACGGACGGACGCGGTATTGATTTTGAAGAACTCTCCACGCAGCACTTAAGCAGCGACCGTAATTCCACTGAAAAATGTCTGCCATTGGCGGTCGAGCCTCCGGAATGGGAAGACATCTCACTAACCCGAGTGACGTGAACTACTAACTTAGGAAGTAAGCGATTGGTGAAAAGTAGTCGGATTTCCATCATTCGGCAGCAGCCCCTTCCTTTATCCTCAGAGGGAGCCCAGCTACGGTGTTGCACAATGGGCCGTTATTTCAGACGCTACTTGGTGGGTTTAGCTCAACCAGGGACCATAACCAGTCGCCATCGCAGGTGATTCGTGAATTAAGGTCGGCCATTTCGGTTGGCCCAAACATATGGGACTACTATTCGCGTTTGCAGAATTCTCTCAAGGTTCAAGTTGTTTTCACGCACGGAAAGTCTAACAATAAGACAAGTAAGAAGAGTGATGAATGCACTTTAAAAATTCGTCAAATTGGTACATAGTGGAAGGTGTGCAAACACGGGAACAAACACCAAATATATAGTTCAATTAGGTTAAATACGAATCAGCTTTTAGGAAAAGAATCCCATTGAAAGCAAACGCATATATACCTCCCTAAATAACCACATACTCCACGCTTTACATGGCAACAGAAAATGCAATGTTGTGCCGAAGAAGCGAGGCCTAAACCTTCCCAAACGTCGTCTTCTAGCTTCATAAATCGCCAGTAGGCTAGCATGCGTATGTCGCCTCCAGGACATTAACCTCCTTGGACAGGACAGAACGTCCTTGGGATTAACAATTATGTCATTCCGACATTCGGCATCCGGAAATAATAGGCATGGTATCCGGCATAACGATATCAATAATGTGGTAAAAAGTAAGCTTCGTCTATTTGCCGATGACGTAGTGGTGTACAGGGAAATTCTATGCCCAAACGATAAAGAATATTTAAATGATGAACTACAAGAAATTGAAAATTGGTGTGATACATGGCAGTTAGAATTAAATTTTTTTTAATGTCTAGTGATGAGTTTTTGGAAAAAGAATAGCTCTCATCCTAGCACTTACAAAATAAGTAATAATGAATTAACAAACGTGGAATCCATTAAATATCTTGGAATAAGATTGACATATGACCTTTCCTGGGGTAAACATACGTGAAATAATGGGTCAAGCGAATCGTAAACTGGGATTCATCAAAAGAGTACTGGGTAAATGTGACGATCATGTACGAGAAATCAGCTACTTTTACCTTGTTAGACCTCATTTGGAATATGCTGCCAGTGTATGGGATCCCTACGAAATCGGTCTAAAGAATGAACTTGAACGTGTGCAGCGAAGATCGGCAAGATTTGTAAAAGGACGGTACGATAGCCTTATTAGCGTAACCAGTCTATTGAATGAATTAAATTGGGAATCATTGTCAGATCGCAGGTTGAAATTTAGACTTAATCTATTAAACAAATTCCAAGACCATATTTTCAGTGATGATGTTAAAAAATATTTTGCGAGCCCCAACTTACTATGGTAGACTGGACCATAAGCACAAAATTAGAGAAATTGATTGCCGAACTGACAGATTCAAAATGCCATTTTTTCCTCGTACAATTAGGGATATGAATAACGGTATCTACGCTACCTACCTACGGATACCTACGCTATCCATTGATACACTCGTATTGGATATTTTTACAACTATTCATATCCCTAATTGTACGAGGAAAAAATGGCATTTTGAATCTGTCAGTTCGGCAATCAATTTCTCTAATTTTGTGATTATGGTCCAGTCTACAATGGTAAGTTCGAGTTCGCAAAATATATTTCCAACGTCATCAGTGAAAGTACAATGTATCTTGGAATTTGCCATAGAAATTTTGGAATTTACCACGCACAAATTGTTCGATTTTTTCGTGTGGTATGGCTTCCAGATCTTCTCCATTCCTAACGTTAACGTCGTCTAGCTCCCGACTAAAAAGGCCGTGATTGGCAAAATTCGTTGAAAAATTCTTCTGCGCAAAACGTTGAGATGGATAGGTTCTTTGACCAGCACCAACTAAGCGAGATTGCCCCAAGACAGGTCATCCATTTTGTGCCACGGGCGTCTTCGGCAGACAAGCAACGGTGTCCGATTAACGAATCTGGACCCTAAAAACCCACGAGTCAAAAGCCATCGAGAAGCCCCTTTACTGATCACGGCGGCTCGAGCCTGGTCGTGACGCGAGTCTCATTGAATCGGAGAACACATACCTAGAGTGACCTCAACTTCGAGAGCAAGCCACCTTGGCGCGGCGCCCGTTTGGAAGCTCATTATCGCCGGCCACACCTCCGAGCGTACGACAATTTGCGTCACTGGGGAGCACCATAAAAAAAAAGTCGAGAAGCCAAAATGGGAGGGGAGAAAAAATGAGGACGTGGCACAAGCACGGCTCCCCCCCAACCCGCTGGGTGATTTACTTATTATTAAACCCGCTGGATCACCTTCTTGACCCTCTCCATTAGGGGCACAGGGAGGAAGGAAAAAGGGTCGGGAGTTGGTAATAGTGGACAGAAAGGAGTGGACCAAGGGGAAGATGAAAGACGGAAAAATTAATTGTCCCGGGGAACTTTTTCCTCGAGGATAAAAGCAACGTGTATATTCATACGGGTTCTCAAAAAAGTCACCACAAATAATGAAAATGAGACAGAATTTTTAAAATTCATAAAAACATTACGAGGTAAAAAATGTAAAAAACACTCTAAATTCAAATAATCAATATAATTTAGTACACATACTTTTTGCCGTTTCCGTGAAGCACACAGTTAAGTCACTACGTGGTAAAAAAAATGTGGGGAGAGGTATCTAAGTAATCGGGATCGCTTCCATTACTCCCTCTACTGATTTAACTGTCGGCTTGGTTTTAAAATTATACACGAGAATCGTCTCTAAATAAGAGAAACATGATATAAAATTTCTCTAAAATAAAATGACAGTGAAATTGTTTTAAAATGCCATTGCGGCACATTTCGAGTATCTGAGTAACTGAGAGTTTACTGTGCATAATATGTTCGACCAGACGAAGGTTGGAATATGGTATTTGGAGAACCAGTAGATGAGAAAGGGGTACTCGGTACTCGGAAAACAGTTGTGAAGGGAGGCGGAGGTGAATTAGAGTGGCACATAAAATACTATATGAATCAGAATGCGGACTCAGCAATGAATAAATATCTCGGCACGTAGCCAAGCATTTTTATGGAAGGAATAAATCAGGATTGTTAGTCTTGAATGTCAAAACGCTTCGGGAAAAAAAATTAAGTCGCGGAAAATTACAAAGTACTCAAATAATTGTGGATAAATTTCACTATGGCATGCCTGAAACCATTGTCTTCATCAGTAAAATAAAGAAGTTGAAATTATTCGGGTCTTTCCTTAAAAGTCAGTGTAAATAAGAAGCCTCGCAACCTTAAATCTCAAGTTTCATTTGTCACTCAATGCGAGAAAACGCTCGAAAATTATAAATCCTAAGATTCGATTAAGGAGTTCTTCTCCGTCTTCCAGAAATAAGTGGAAGTTGTATCTTTCTAATAACGAATTCCTTTTTCTCTTCTCAGCTTTCACCAATGTTCGTATCAAACCCCAAACGTCCTTATGCGGGTTTCGACAATTGGGCGCGAAAGAAATTCAAGTAACTTGAGATGAAACCAATTCAATTTTTAGAGTGCGTGAAAAAGTTTTTTCAAATCGAGTTTTCATCACAATCACGTTTGTAAAAAAGGTGTACCTGAATTACCAGAATTACTATCGATATGAATAAACAAGTTAAAACCACAGAAAATTAAAAATAATGGCAACGAAAAAATCATTCACGTGCTAGATATCAAAGCTGGACCCTCTAAGTGAAAGGCTCATCATAACCAACCCCTGCTGAATGCAGGGTTTTGTTAATAACATACCTATTACAATTAGACGGTCATAATACAAGTAACTTCTAATATTTACAGACACTTTCCCCAAGTTGTCACCTAATAACAATTACATCAGATTATGATACTATGTGGAGATTCCTAAAAAATTCATCATCTCATAAATGATACTGGTAATTTTTTCCCTTAATATTAATTTGAAATTTCGGCAAACAGCCTGTTATACGCATGAACGCCAGAATATTGCAATTCTTTGGGTAATTTTTCATGCTCGGGTTAAGGATTCAAATAATTATTTTCATGTAAAAATTTAATGAGCAATCCAAGATACAAAAGGCATTTTTTCATTTGACCTCTTTATAGAAACACTTTAATATTAATGAAATCCATGTTTTATTTCCATGGCACACCACTGAAAGCAAATATTCCACGCAGGACCGTATAAAAACGATAGGGATAAAATTTTAACGCTTCATTCGTTTATCATTTAATAATAACGGCTAACATAGAATTTCATAATTAGTTTCTGCTAAAATTATTATCTTTCTACCACGACAGTTTTGTTATATTATATCTAAAAAAATTATCAAAATTGACGTAATGTAGTGGTGATTATCAAAGAAATAAATAGATATCAGCATCAAACATGACGTTGATTTCCATTTGCATTTCATTCTCCTGCGTGATTTACCATCCGAATTTGTTAAAATAAATGCATACGAAAAACTATTTAAGGACTCAATTTTTTTCACAAATGGAAAAATCAAAATGCCGTTTTCAAAACGCAGCATCACCCAAAGGCGAAAATTCCATTCATCACTGATGTTTTCCTTTAATCCCACAAATTCATTAAATTCACGACTTGCCAAGATCGTCCACATATTTTCACCTCAACTCCGAACACCATCCGTGTGGGAGGATTGCAGAGCACAAGGAAAAAAACGTCAGTCATTGGCAGTAGACCGTTTAAAAGCTCGGGGAGAGATACCACCTCGAGGTGAGGGGAGTAGTGTAGAGAGACGAGATGGATGGATAGAACAAAGGCAGGAGAGAAGAGGGACCCGAAGAAATCCGAGCGAAGGAGAGAGGACGTCGGGAAGAGGTGGTGGCGATCCATTAATATTTAATACATTTCCCACCCAACCGAAAGGGGTGCCGTGAGCCTGTGTGAGCTCGGTTTTGATGGAAGAGGGTGCGGGAGGTATGTGGGAAAGGGATTGGGAGGGGGAGGAGGGTGCGGGACGGTGACCGCACCCAGGGGAGGGAGTCGGGCGGCAGGAGAGGAGGCAAACTTAGGGGGCAAAGCAAAGGGGAGACACCGGTAGAGAGCGCTCGGGATAGTAAGGCTTGCACAGGACTCTCCATGCCCCATCACGAGCTCTTTTCTTTTTGGGAGGAGGAAGGGCGACGGTAAAGTGTCCTCCGCGGGCGTCTAATTTTGACTGAGGAGGGGGTTGTCTGAGGTGGATGCGGTAAGAGGGGGGGCGGGAGAGGAGGTGGCACGTTGAAAGAGTATTGAAGCAAACGGGAGATAGCGGGGGCTCCAACCCCGTGCGAACAGGGGGATGTTTTCCCGCCAATGAAAGCAACAATCGTCCGTGCAGTCCTGATTTGCCGCGATGCGTCGGCACGGAATCCGGGCACCCTAGCATAATTTAACGTCGCCTCATCAATACGTGGCGGGGCTGAATTCATTGTTTGCACGTTCCCTCGAGACCCGTGCGAACGGGTTTGATTGGCACCGCAGAGTCAACCGTATAACCCGAACCTCTCCGGTTGCGAAGCAAGCGTTCTTAATTGCAACGATTTCATGAGTATGGCGAAGTGGGTGGTTCGTTAAGTCGTGAAGGAAGCTGACGTCACCGCGTTGCGTCTTTGCTATTCCACTACTCTATTATTGACACCTACGCTGAGGTTAGTTTGATATTGTTGTCATTAGGTTTAACGCTTGGGATGCTATTGATAGAAACCCAATCACGTAGCTGGAAAATTATACAAAAATGCATTTTCTCCCTCTTTTCCCAGAAAGTTTATTGTTTGGTGTGAATTACTAAAATGATCACTGAAAGCAGTTGGAGTATTTCACCACGAAATTATTGGTTAATTCATACGCTTTAAATGAATTATCACACGAAAAATAATAGAGAAATAAGACAGTTGCATGGGTACTTCACCAAGTCGGAAATGTACTTAGCATTAATTAATTGGCTCGTATTTGAATCACATGCGAGTTGAATCTAGATAATAACTATGTTTGTTGTTATATTTTCCAAAATATCAAATTAACTTTAATGCATTAAATGAGGCAATTCATGTATTTATGGTGATGGTTACTTTAAGTTGATGACTCACTGAATTTCTCCTTAAAAATATTGATGTATTTTTGTGGAGGAAAAGTACAGCTCAATATAATTATTTTGTAAGGGATGTACCTAAACTGAAACAAACCGCTGAATATACTTTCTAAAAAATATTCTCTTTCGTATATAATACAGAAAACTCTTTCTCTTCCAGAAGTAGGGCTTTATAGGTGCGTCGATATCAGTGGTCATTTGTATCTTTCTTTTCTTGTATCGTGTATATGAACATGGTTTTGAATGATTTTCTTCAAACTATCTAAAACATCCGGAATAATGATTAGCCACTCAAAAAAATAATGACATCTTCAATTTTTTGGATTATCTAGCTGCTGCGCTAAATTTCCATTCCATGGAAATGCATAAATGATCAAGTCATCAAATTTCACTGATTTTAATTAATCTTTGTATCACGTGAAACCAGCTAGGAGCATATTTACGTAATAAGGACTCAACGTTATATTTAGTTTAAAAAATCAATTACTGAGATTGCAGCCTTGCAGCCATCTTGCTCGTGTTGACTGAAAATGTTCATCACTTTCTGCCTCTATTTCTCATTTCCGTAAGCCTTGTCTGACTTTCACCCACCTACTGACATGACTAATATGTCTTCGTCATTCCTCCTCTAAAAATATCGGATCCATTCTATCACCGGGGGCAAACTAATCGCGGAGGAAAATTAATTTAATGCCTCAAAGTTTTCCAATTACAGTAGCTCCCCGTAAAATTATCGTAACTCGCAACGAGACGATGAGATTTTAAGCCTTTCAGTTGTTACGCGGAAATCTCCTGCAGGAAACAAAGTCGAGTCAGAATAACTTTAGAGAAGCTGATTCATTGCCATAGTTGGTCGTAAACAATGTCTCCTGGCTTTCGTGAGTTACATTAGGTGACTTTAGCCTGCACTGGTATAATTTACGCCCACTCGATTGACTGCCAATAAACTTTATATGAAATTATTCATCAGGGGCGTAGGAACTACCTAATGGGAATCTGAATCTTAGTACTATTTATCGAAATGAAGATAAAATTTGCAATTAACAAACTTTATTAGCACTGCAACTTCATTAGGTGAAAAATAACATCCAGTTTGTCACCTGATGATGTTGCAGCGTCAACGAAACCCGGGTCGAAATAAAGTTTATTTTTAATCCGTGGTAAATTGCAAATTTTGTCTTCATTTCGACATGTTCGAATACTACTCAATATCGCCAGAAACGACTGAATTTAGCACTATTTATTCGATTATTGGAAGATTCTTTCAAGAAAAATACATTGAAAAGCGATACATAATAAAAGTGGAGCAAAAGTTCATTTATGAACACGATAATCATACTGTTGGATTTTGCAAAGTAATATTTTTCCTACGGAGTAGTAGGAAAACTGTGAGAACGTAATTTATGGCTTGAACTTAGTCTTACTCGAAGAGGTTTACCCATAGTACCTACTGAACACCACTGATTCTCAAATTGCGTAATGAAAACCATTGATTTTCTCTCTGATGCTGAAAGTATGATCGAAGTGAATATTGGTTGTCACTACGCCCTCATAAGAGGCTCTTTTTGGGTTAATATTAAAATTATTCCCCGATAAAAAATTCAATCTATAGAAAACATCAAAACTTTCTGAAGAAGAGAAAATAGCGCTTCGTTGAATATACTTTATATCTTTCACATAAATATGAGCAGGTATTACTTGTTGAAAAGCTTAGCCAATGACCATTAAACTTCGAAGAATTGAGCAAAACATTTCTTATTAATAATTGTACCAGCGATACGATGCCATAAACATCTGTGTGTACATTTGGATTTATTTACATCATTCTGTTTCTGTCACCAGCAGCTGTCGATTGAATGCCGGTTCAGGAACACTGGGATTGCGAATTTCAATCCAATCTTAGGCATAGATATAGTTTTCCTTGCTTGCAATGTAAAATGTTATGACTTAAGCAGAAGCAATGAATTTCTTATTCCAAAACCAAAGCTCTCGTTATTCACAGGGTCATTTGTGTTCATTGGGCCAAGAAATTTTAATAATTTACCCTGTGTCATTAAGAAGGTGAAGAGTAAATATGTTTTGTAAAAGTTCAGATATTGACTATTATCTCATCCTGAGACAGATGTTTTATTATGATTTCATGGTTGCGTTTTGTATTAAAAAGTGTAATATAATTTGTTGGTTGCCATTTTTAATTTCTAAAATTCTTAAAACTGTTAGAAAATCATTCATTGTCCTTGTGCTCTTATTTTGTTGGCATATTCTTCATTCTTTTGTTTCTTAAACATTTTTGCTCATGTTAAAAAAAACTATTACAACATTTTTTATGATACTTAGCGAAAGTATATATTATTGCTGGTAGCTTCCGTACTAGTGTAAACATTTGAAGCCACCTAAAACCCCCCTATTGCTTTGTTAAATTTTTACTGGAATATTTTTGCAAGCTGAGCAATAAATTTATCTTTATCTTTGTCTGACCAGTCTTGAGTTGGTTTAGTGCGATATTCCTTTACAGTTGGAGCACCTCACAAAATAATGTTATTTTTTCGGTTTTGCCCAGACGTTCGAGGATATATGGTAGTTGATTGCGGGAAAAACAAAGGATAGGAAAGCCAGACCATGAAATTACCAAACGTTTGCACCAAGTGTGAAGCCACAACTCGAAGCGGTGCATACCACTTGCAGTTCATTCGGCTGATAGACTGGAGGATTCCCCTGAAAACTATCCATCCTGTCGGGATGGAGTCAACGATCTGATAGGACACTAACAGCGATAAGCCTCAAACCCTGTGCGCACTTGGGCTGTTTTGGTTTTGATCCTACGGGCTCAAACGCGCATTCGAGAACTTTGATAGTGTGAGAGGAGTATCCTAGCACTCGACACATCTCATCTTCAGACCCAGTCCCCTTTCGCGAGGTAATCAAAAGAGCTGGCTTGCAACCTCCTCACCCCAAGGGTCCCAATTCCGCCCGTAATAAAGTAATTTACTTGTCCTTCCCTTCGAAGTGTTAAACATTTAAAAGTCCCGACGCTCCTCCTGAACCTCCCAACAGCAATCTCAATCCCCACTAAAAACCTCCCCTCGAACCCCTAGTTGCCCCCCCTCCTCTGCCTTATCTCCCTCTCCCTCTTTATCCCTTATCCCCATTTCCCTTATCCTCCCCTTTTCCACAAAAACCCCCCAAGCCCCCTCTCACTTCCCCTCCCTTCGCAATCCCCTAAAAACCGCTCCCGCAACTCAACCAGCGCCAAAATCGACGCTGAAAAATGTCCAGAGGGAGTCGGAAGAGAGAGAGAGAAACTAATGGCCAATATTATCCAGAGACGAAACGCTCGCCTGAGTCCCGCCCACCAGCGAGAGAAATTACCCTGGGAATTGGTTTAGGATGGATTTTGTACATTTTTTTCATCGCCCCTTCTATCCCTCTTTATTTCCTTTCAGCGACGAGAGTGGGGTTTGGGGGCGGCGTGAGTAGTTGAAGTGGTGAAGGGATCTTATTTTGGGAAAGGTGGGATTTTCTAGACGAGAGGGAAGGGACTTTAACGAGACAAAAGGGCGGCACCGTCCTTCGTTTATTCTCATCAAAAGGGAACCAGCGATTTTAAATCCGGCCGAAAAGGGAATTAGTGATGACGTAACATAAAGCCACATTGTTTCCTTCAAAAACACTATCGGAAATTCTTTATGACAGAACACGGGGGGAAAAAATGTGAGCGGTACGGCTGATTTCTTTGGATAAGATCGCAGATATCACGTTCAGGAGAATGGATTTTAGCTAAAGACTGACAGCACAAATGAAACATCTCGACATTATTCGGCAAGTAAGCAATTTTTAGAGAATCCATCGCTGGGTCTGCCAAGATACTTACAAGATTACAAGAACTGAGGAGTCCTTTTTTTTATTTTTTTATTTGAGGACTGAAGAAGTAAAGCAATGCAAGATAAAAGTATAAACAGAGTAATTATGAAGTTAAACTTTTTCTCATCACATCCAAATAGTCTTTGAATAACCATAATATAAAAGTGACCGAAAGTGATTGCACGTTTATGAGGGGATTAATGTGCGTAATTTTATGTTTCCGTTTACGCTCAATTTATAAATCGGTCAATTCACAGGCATTGTTATCCCTAGGCTTCTAACGTCATCAAGTATGGAAATAATACACCTATACATAATAATATAAGGCATAAGCAAACCTTTACGTAATAAATGACTGATCCACTAATTTAGGTTTCCACGTGAGCGCAACAGAATATCCTCAGTATTTAGCTACCGAAAACCCTGCGTGATGAACATGCTTGAAGGCGCTTCCGCAGGGAGAAATTTCGGCAAATTCCACAATTAACTTGGAGAGAATTTGCAAGACAAGTGAGGGTGCTCCGCCTTAAATGAAGGCCTCGAGGAGAAGACATCTAAATATTCCTCAAACGAGTCATGCCCCCGTGACAATCTATCTCCATCAACAACGGCATTGATTATTTACCGGGCAGAGTAATTTCAGACGGTGGGGCAAACCATTTACAGTTCCGTCGGGGCTCGAATGCGACTCCTCCCGGTCGATTAAGCTTTAATAATCAGCGAGCCGTTCGGACGCGGTGAGTCAAGCCGGGGGACGAATGAATATGAATGACACGGCTAAATGCCTCTCCTACGGGTGACAAGGGAGCGACTGTGTAAATAGCTCGCTTTACTCGGTCGCTCGTTAAAATGAAAGATGCCTATTTCAAGCTTGGCCATCCCGCGCGCGCGCGGCGCTTCGCATTTTTTTGTTATTTTTTTTCCACGCCTCGATTTTGTCTCGCCGTCCCCTTTTCGACTGAAAGGGAAGAAAGGTAGTGTTTTATGCGAGGACACCCCGCGGCCTGCTTAATATGAATGCTCATTAATGTAAGATCTGCGAGTGGCGGAGGTTCGCTCGCCGAGGGCGAGCAAGGAGGCCGAGCGGTCGACGAGAGAGAGAGCAATATAGGCGGAGAAAATGGAGTGACGAGGGAGAAAGAGAGACTCGAGACGAGGTCAGAAGGGAAACCTTCAATGGCATTCATCGTGGCAGAAGTCAAAATAATAATTTCGGGCGAGAGCCCTGCTTCTCCAAGCAAGTGATTACGATCTTGTCGGCAGTGGCACTTTAGAGAAGGCTATCTTCCCCTTGGAATGCCAGGGGAAATCAGAATTTCTTTCCGGAAAGTAAACTGAAGAAGATGCGTACGCCTATTTTGTTTGCACATGATATGGCGATTAATGTTGACTCAGTCCTCTTCTGTAGCTTCGCAATCATCTTAATTGTTCATAAGCAAACGAATGATTTATTAACCTCGGATATATTATCGTGGTGATGAGTACTTATTCGGAGATGAAATAATTTTAAAATTACAAAAATCCCTTGGTAATAAGAAAACTAAACTGATTAAATATCTTGGTGATGAGTAATAAAATTCGTCGCCTTTTCTATATTCGTGGAATGAGGTAACGTTATAAATGAGGATTTTCATACTGTCTTTGATAAGAAGAAGTAATCTGATATTTGTGCATTTCTCGAATAGTTAATTACTGGAAGAGCTTGGAATCTACTGTAATTAATGCAATCGACCTAGCTCTGCCGTTTGTCTTATGTACGACTTTTTCACGCCTGCACTATATTTCATATACTCCCTCATTGGATTTTTTTTTGGGGATTCTATCCTTATTTTTGGGTCGGAGGTCCTCCATTTCATTTACACAGTTGAAATGTGTGACGACGTCAAATTTGGAGATTATCCTGAGAATCTTCTCCGTGGTGCCTGCCGCGTATGGGATCGTGGTGTACACCGCTGGTTTGGGTTCTCCTCCTCCTCGATGTTCCATTTTTTGGGCCGATTCTCTGAGCTGGTTTTCCTCGGTCCTTTTTAAGGACCAAGTCTTCATGGTATCTGTCGCTCCTTAGGGCTACAATCAGGTGTCGCTTCTCCCTTGGTAATTATTCCTTGTCGGAGATGGAGTATGCTAGATTGACCAGTGTGTTGATGAGCAATGTCTTCTGCGACGGATGGCGGCGAGAAGAGGCATTTAGGTACCGGTCGGTGTGATTCTTCATTTAAGTCTACTTAATAAACTTTGAAGCATCAGGAGGGCGTGTGACAGGGTGAATATCGCCAAACATGCACAATTTAAGTAAAACTCAGAGCTACAAAGATCTACTAGATGCAACTGCTAAGAAACCATGCAGCTAAGCATTCAACTAATAGCTACTATATAATTTTAACATGCAACTAATAGCTACCACTACAGTCTACTCTAACAATATTGCACTTACCCATCCCTTTGCTATGCTGCCCACTATGCTCTCTTATGGTATGACATTTCAAGTGAAACGGTACGACAATTGATCTCTCTAATCTTATCTATCTGGTCAAATCTAGCATAATACACAAGAGTTTCTAATATACATCCAACATCTACAGTAAACGCATCCGCCTATCCGTTGCAGCTTTATGTAGGTGGTTTAATTAGTATTCCAACCCACGATCAGATAATGACTCCCAACAAACTTCTATTTTTGGTAGACCGCATGACCAAGTTTGCTGTCAAGTTTTCTGGTCATCTTCAAGTCCAGGAATAGAAGTTGGCCATTTCCTTCTATTTCCATGGTGAACTGGATCGATTGCTTTCAGATGTTCAAATGTTAGAGAATCCTATGTACATATCTCCCAGATTCCGTGGGCCAGACAATGAAAGTATCGTCCACGTACCTCACCCAAACCATAGGCTAATTCTGAAATGAGTGCAACGATATTTTATCAGAATTCTTCATGCATGAGTTGGCGATTCCGATTCCAGGAGACAGAGGGGATCCCATGGCTGATCCATCTGTCTGCTCATAGTTTTGGCCGTCCCTGAGGAGGCATGAGTTCGTCAGGTAGTGCAGCACGAGTACAGGAAAAACCTTCCGGTATTCCCTCGGTGATGGGTCTTTTAACAATGCCGACGGAATATCCAATAGGAATGTTGGTGAAGAGGGAAACGACGTCGAAACTGACCGAAGATGTCGCATGGTTAGCATTGCATGGCAGCTCTTAGTTACATGGTTTCATGACAGTTCCGTGCAAGTAGGTCTTGGTAGCTCTTAGTCCCATGTAAGTGACATACATGATTGGTGATCTTCACCCCCTGCCACACACCCTCGCGGTGGCTTGCAGGGACGTATGCCTTTATGTAATTACGTACATGCAGATGTCGATGTTGTCCTCCTCGTATAGGGGTGAAGTGACTGCGCCGCGTGTCACGCCAGGTAGTAGGTCTATGGTGCTCATGATGGGCCTTAGTGGTATCCCAATTTTATGGACCTTTGGTAAATCGTTGAGCTGGTTGGGAAACTGACGGAAGAAGTCCTCGTTGTTCCTCAATGCCATTTCTTGATTAGACTCCCGGTCAGATGTTCCGTTTTTTGCAGTAGGATCGGATTTCAGTATCCTGTAGGTGCCATCACTGGCGATGGCGGAGACCTTCTCCTTATAGTCAGTTTTCGTGATCAACACCGTTAAGTTTCTCTTGTAGGCGGGAAGTATGAGTAGGTCCTCGTTGTTTTCCAGATCCTTCAGTGCCTTCCTCTCAGCCGAGATGGTGTTCTGCCTTAGAGGCCGTGCTTTTTGGAGAACCCCTCTCCAAAAGGAGGAGAATATCCTCTCAGATCTCATCCGCTGAAGTCTTGGAAAGTTTACGAATGGCTGCCTCGACTATGGTGGACTACGGTGGTGATTCTTCTCTTCGGGATGGCGTCTGGAGCCACAGCAACGATACCTCTTCACACCAACTTCATTGGTCTCAAAAAGTAAGTTTATTATTGATTTTGTGGACTATTTAATCGGCTAGAATTAATAAGTGGCGTAATTAGGTAGAACCATTTAAAAAATTACGCTTTGTCTGCATATATCACTTTGTACTCCTTACTTGCGAAAAATAATCACAGGAAGTACCAAAATCCGACATCTTCACCGTTGTCATATCTTAAATTTTCTTTGCCCCAGGGTCAAGCGATGCCTAGCAAAGAGTATGACTAAAGGTAATAGTGTAATGATTATGGGTATAAAATTGAAATTCTTCCCTCCTCCGACCTATTTTCCTGATTTACGAACCTAGGTTTAGCGAGCGACAGACGCTACGTAAATATACAGGATGATATATTTCTTATAATAAATCACCAAAAAACTATTTTGCAATGAAATTGTAAAATTATACTATTTCATCAAAGGAGGCCTCACCTTCTCATCTCCGGGGTCTGTTGCCTAGGCTCATACCCTCCATCATGTGTCAAATCTACTGGCAGAATATTATCCTTATACGCATTAACGCCAGTTAGATCTTAAAAGAACATAAACATTAATAAAATCGCTTCCCTTGAATATTATTTCCATTAACGGTTAATAATTGAGAAATAACTCATCAAAGAATTTGCCTTTATCTGATAGGAAACTATGATAACAGTACCTACATCAAAACACACCTTAAGAATGACCTTGTTATAATTGCAATTTCGATTACCGTAAGAATAAAAGAAGATCAGGAGTAGTTACATGAGAATATTTGTAATTTTAAACTAAAAATACTTTATATTTTATCTACATCTACATCTACACGATACCCTGCAAGCCACCGCGAGGGTGTGTGGCAGGGGGTGAAGGTCACCAAGCATTCACTACTAGCATGCAAGCAAGCAACTAAAGGGTCTCATGCAACTAGATTGTTAGTATCTATAGTATTTGAGGGGTTAATACATGCATCATGCATTTATCTGACAATGACTATCAGAAGAGCAATCAAAATAACGAACAATAAAAGAATCATTGGTCAAGTGATAAAATAGGCCAAGTAAGAAATGTTTTTAAAACTTAAGCACGTATCTGACGTTTCCCTAGGATGTTTCCTCTAATTCAGGTAGTAGAAGTTCTTCACGCAAGAGCGCCATACTGGACAAAAACACCCCATTCTCAGCTACTCCAAAAAAATAGGAGTTTCCGTTTGGTAACACAATAGCCAAACAATGGCCTCCGCTATTGCACCTCAACGGGCCCAGATATGAAACCTATCTCCCCTATAATTAATTTCACAAATAACTTAATTCATGAATGTTGCAAAACCACAAATTGGATGCGAACAAATTTTGCCAAAAAAATATGCATAAGTAGAATCTGAAGCCAGGGAGGCCTCGGATTTGAGAGCAACAAAATTACTCATATACATTAGACGAATGTCCCGGACTAAAGCCAAAAGGAGTGACATCATTTGCGAATGAAAAAATATTTAGTGTATTCTCAGTTAGCGGCTTCACATACCACGTAGAAGAAAAAGAGGAAGAAAAGGAAGAGCGTGAAAGATCTGCCGTAACTCCATCTTCCTTCCCTCTATTCCATACAGTTTTCCAACAATTTATAGTCTTAGAAGGGGTAATTTTATATCCCAAGCGTTAAAAAAAAACATTTTCAAAAATAGTTTATGTCACGCAATATAACCTTTGTCTCAGGCCTTCTGGTAGATTATAAAAATCGAAACCTATTCTTCTGTATAATACTACGAGTAATGTATGGATGAATGAGCCCAAAAGTAAAAACTGTTGCCAGTTTGAACATTGCTGCCACAACAATTTTATTTTAAGCGAAATAATAGTTGCAACGTTCTATTATAGGGAAAGTTTTAAATTTCATGCGCCTTCATTGGACAGAGTGATTCTAATGCAATATCAATGAATATGAAGCACCGCTAAAACGATTAAACATTTCAATTTTGATAATTCGACGCATAAGCTAAGCAAACGGATTCTTCTTTTATCAATTTATTTATCACGTGGTAGAATCAGTGATGCGTGGAACTGGAATCATAAGCGTATGGCTGCGTACTGCATCATTGAGGAAATGGACAGCAAAGGTAAACCATAAGGTCCCGCTGAGTACCCAAGCGGCAGTTTCTTCCGCGAATATCGTTGACCTTATGCCCCGAATGATACTCGAAACTGTTCAAATAGTCTCCCCTCCCCATGGCCCTCGTAGAATCCCTCACCGCCGACGAGGTCCCCGCCGTCGTTCAGGAGATGTGGAACAATGGCTGCCTCGCGCCCCGGCGCGCCGAGACCTCTGGAGGTCTGACCGTTATATTCGCGGCGTGCCTCGGTGAAGAGGAAGAGCCCATTTAAAATTCACGACGTCGCCGACGACCTGAAACATCCAAAGAGCCCAGCCAGCCTCTATCCACACCTCTTCATCGCTCCGCACACCTTCCCTTTTCTCACCGTCCCACCTCCTTCTCCTCCAACTGACACTTTCAATAATGAATCGCCGAACGGCTGGGTGGGCGAATCCTTCGCCCTCCCCCGTCCCACGGTGAGTTTAGGTGTTCCAAGAAGGTGCAGGTAGGGGTGGGAAAGAGGACCTGGGGTTAAGTCTCGGATTACGAAATACCCGTGATTATTAAGGCAAAAATAGCGGAGAACAATAATGAAACATCACTTTAACCGGGGCAAATACAATTATTATTTCTTTCCTGCCATCTTTGATAGGTTAAGACTCTCTCCATCCTTATGAGTAAAATTTTGAGCACATCTTTCTTTAGTATTCCCTTAAGCTTAACTATCATCCAGCCTATTAACAAGCCATCCAAAATGCCAGCCCTTTTCCTCAATCTTCCGTTTGCATTTTCTTTTCATAACAGGCTTCCATCCTTCCATCACCTTCAATTACTTGGTCCGTCACATGTTCTGCCTCATAATTTCCTCCATCAAATTCCCAACCTTCCTCTAAAGGTTGCCAAGTGTTTCGTTTGTTTTCATTCCTGTCCATAGTACCTACTTTATCAACCCCTCATCATCAGATCCAATTCTCAAGCGTCTCCAGTTAGTCTTCCACTCCCTTGGAAATGCATGTTTCAATGTTATAGAGGAATTTTTCTGAGGAATTCTCTAAAGCAATGAGAAGGATCACAACTCAATGTTTGCTTTTACTCCCAACTTCTAGCCATTTCCGTGGAAACTAAGGACGGGAAATAAATATCCCGGGGGATCGTGTTGGTGTGGTGGCTAGAGTAATAGCCTCCCATCCCGAGGGCTTGGGTTCGACTCCCGGCAGTGGCGGATTTTTCAGTGGCAAACCGGTCCCTGCTTGAATTCCCAAGTGGTGGGTATTTCAGGTTCAGTACTCCGTCCGTCGGAAGGGACGTTAAGCCGTGGTCCCCGTTTCTCTCCTCCCTACGTTCCCTAAAAACTCCTACATTACCCAATTACTCACCTATCCTAAATGTCGCAAATTACCTCAGCTGTTGGTCACCTCCCCTAAGTAACTAATAAATATCCCTTCACTCAGACATCAAATTATCTTCGAAAGCCGTTTTATGCTTTCATTTCACACTTAATTAAGAAACAAGATCAGATTGATCTGGCCAATTTACATCAAAATTAAATAATATAGATTAATTTAATGTAATCATATTATATAAGAAATTGCTTAAGGACTGACTAACTGAAATATTTAATTCATGATAGAAGAGAGAGTAGCTAACAACACCGGTTTTACTATAGTGGACGATCGTAATATTTTATCCTGAAGATAATGTACCGGAGTGAAATTATGGTCGTATTGATTAACGTGGGACCACGCACGTAGCCAGAAATTTTCTTCGGAAGGGGGGGGGGCTAAGTCTTGCGTAACTTGAAACAAATCAGCCATCCCTATTGGGTGCCGACATCTCGGTTAAAAATCTCTCCCCTTAATTTTCAGTGCCCATACTTCTCTCTTCTCACTGGTAAAGTTCACTGCTAAAATCAGAACAACAGAATTATTGGGAAAAAATTTCGGGGGGGTGGGAGGGGGGCTGAAGCACCAGAAGCTCCCCCCCTGGCTACGTCGTCCCTGTGTGGGACCTGTTAACTTACTGTGGAAATTTATTGATTATTCTTTCTCTCAGTTTCTTTCTTAGGCATCCGCATAAGCTGTTAAGCTTCATTAAATCATTATAATAATGTCTTCGTTGGTAATAATTAACGTAAACGAATTAAATATTAATTTTTCGTCCCGATCCTACCCAGCAACCCTTTTTCTCAATCAATTTCACTTAATTTTCGCCTAACATTACTGAATTAGTTTGCTCTTCATTATTTTTCCCCTTAATTCCACCTATAATTCTACATGCCATTCATCTCTCTTTGTACTAATCTATCCGCATTTCGTATCATACAATGGTTACTAGATTTGACTATGTGCTTTTACCTACAATTATTTTTCCACGGATCCATTAATTTATCAAATTTGCACATTGTTGTCAACTCACATCTTAGGAATTTCATTACAAGGTATCTGGGAAGTTAAGTGACTTTGGAAATTCTCAAAACATAACAGCAAATCGACTATGGAGTAAAATGGACTATTTCATGTATCGAATGTAATATCATAGGTAAATAATACATCTCCACCGTATCATTATAAAGTTTGGACGTCTTACTCTCAAAGTATAATAAGATAAATTTAAGAGGCAACACACATATTACGAACGCTGATTTTTTCACTCCTCCCCATAACGCTCCGTAACATTCTCACAGAACCCCCCCCCCCCCCAACTGAAACTTAATACGTAACTCTTCCACAGAACCCTCTATCCTTTGTGAATGATAAAGCAGGCATTCATTGTAAATAACTTACTGATTCACCCCTTTTAATCTGAATTATCATTATTATTTGAGCATGAATAAATTTCACAATGCATCTTTCACCCAACGTAACGGAAGGCTTTTTCCCCCCTACCTTTTATTGATACGTAATTTATGGATAGCCCCTTAGTACATTTCCCCTATATACTCTTTATTTTTACTTGGCAACTCAACTTTCCCTCATCCGTATAGCGAAATCAGTTCTATCAGTTCATCTAAACACTTACTTCTTTTGCCACGCCACCCCTATATCTAACGTTGAAAGATAACACTCCTAGAAAGGGAGGGTTTCTCTCCACCCTTTCTTCGTTATCAAAAACTCATATCCTTGTTCTAAATACCCACCTATTTTAAATGGCGCTAACGACCTCAGAATCAGCTCCTCACCCACCATATAACAAAAAACAACTCACAAAATTCCACCTTGGCAATTATACTTGGATAAAAGTAGTCTTATCGAAACTCTTGAAGGAATTGACGGAATAAAAAAAGCAACGTACCCCACAGACGAGGAGGTATTTTCTCTACAGGGGAGGGCAGCGCCGGGGATGAGTCTGCCGCCCGAGATGCGTCGTCGGTAGGTATCGAAGGGCCGCGGGAGATTCACCTCCCCCTTGATGCGCACGACAGTTGAATGCGCTCGGGCGCCGGTGCCCATCTCAATAATGAATGCTGGAGTGCGCGTGAGAGCGTTCGCCTGTTTGTGCGTGTGCGCGCACGCGACAGGCGCGCGATGTCGCGAGTCTGAGGGCATTGTTCAATCGCTCGTGAGGGAGGGAGGAGAGGCCGCGGGGGTGACTTGGGCAGGGCAGACATGCATACTTCAGCGTCGTCGCGCAGGGCCGAGCGAGAGGATTCGTGCCGCTGCGTCAGCCAAGCAGGGGTGGGTGGGACATCATGGATCCTTTCTTTCCCGTCGTAAAGCTATCATTGTCAGAATTAATAAATACGCGTTGACTGCAACGGTCATTGCGTACCCAGGATGTTAGAATATGCTGGAGGAAGCAGCGCAGCTGAATTGAGAAGCCACCTCGTCGGTACGGGCATGCCGGGTTTGCTACTCTTAACACTCGCAAGGATGACGTTGTTTTCCACGCTATTTAAATTACAGTAATATGATGTGAAACGTAATTTATGTTTTATTTTTTTTCAAATAAACCCAGGAGAGTGCGCTAACATGCTAGCAATCGCCAAATGTGTAGGTTACTCAAAAAGATTTAATTCGAACCAGTTTTAGCAATAAAATTAATCTCAGGGTAATAAAATGCACTAATACCCCTCCTTAAAAGCCTTGGGTAATTTAAATGATACCGATGCGATGAAATTTGGTACAACTTAATTTTTATTTATGTTTTAATATATAGGTATTCAGTCTCCATAAGAGACCGTTTAAAACGCTTTTGTGTTTGTTGTTTGTTGTGCAAAAGAAAAGTTTTATACGGAGGAGGCGGGGCCTACTTCTTCCCAAGCACCACCCTTCTGGCTTAATTGTTACCCTTAGGCTATCGTGTCAAAGCGATTCATAAAATTAAATTCCTATATCACTTTGCACTTTATTTACTCTTGTCTCTATAAATATTCACTTCATAGGCATCAACCTTCATACCAGTACAATGCATACAACACATACAATATGGTCTCTCCTCTAACAATTTCTTATTTATGTTTAATTGATCACTATGATAATCCAAAAGAAAACAATAGAAAAACAAGAGGAGAATACACTAACTAATGGGTGAATATATATAAAAAGGAAATACATAAAAGTGAAAGGAATTACATTAAAATTATTGCCGGTTATAAATTAGACATGCATCAAGACTAGCATATCACTCCTCCCTCAGTACATTATAACCTCCTCGTTGCCTACCTTTGCTGAAGTCAAAGTTGTTGATAAAAATTAAACTTCACGTTAACTTTTAAAAAGTTTTGTTCACCCTAAACGTTGGTGTGGTTGGTGAGAGTAGTAATCTCACCAAGTACTAATCCCAATGGGGTATGAAATTCATAAATCAGCGTAGTGGTGGTGGGGAAAGTTCCTTTCCCAGTGCCACGGTGCCTCGATGGTAAGTAAGTGTGTGGATCGCAAAATATTCAATATAACGCCACCAAACTGCATATGTTCTAACAATGCAACTCCACTTCAATTTAATACGTGTTAAAACTGACATGGATCCTAAATGTGAGAAATACACTACATGAATTTTGAGAAAGCTACAGCAATGCCCTCAAGGATGAGAACTGCATTTTTTTGTTGTAAATTGAATATTTCTCAAGATAATCATTCGTTATGTTGAATGTTAAGGGCTCATTAAAATCGGGATTTAATCCACGGGGCTTGAGAAAATTGCGAGTCTCCTTAATCCTTCTGTGTGCCTTTAATAGAGCTGCGTTAAAATATACTGATGTTTATTACCATGTTCCTGAATTATGTCTCATTACTCCATTCTTAAGGTTTGAGTGGAACCCTCCTCCAGAAAAAAGAAAATCATCAATTATCAAAGCAAAATAGCAAATTATCAAAAAGTAAATAAGCAAAATTACCAAATATATAACCAATTTTGAGGTGATATATGCTACGTTGTTCGTGAAAATTCAAGCAAAATAAGAGGGCAGCTATCCCCGATTTAAAAAAATATGTCCTAACTATTTGCAAAACATTAATTACTGAGCATGAAACATTCAAAACTAGTATCCACAGCCCCTTCATCTATTTCCGATTTTAGCAATACGCTAATAATGTTACTGTATATTCCATGACTATGTTTTTTAACGTAGCATATATTTCTACAACATAGAAACCCACTCTTCATCCCTCCATGCTCAGAATTAAAAAATATGGTACTATTCCCTCAACCAGGACGCTAAAATTAAGAGTTAAGTTGAAATTAACTATCCAACATCCACCTTTCATCCATAGAACTAAATAATCTTGCCATACATATAATACTCTCTTATTTACTTAGGTAGGGCAGACTAAAATATTTAAATCCTGTAAAGTATAATTTTATCGTAATTAAAAACCTCATACGTAATTCAACAAGACATAAAACTACTAATGAAATAAATCTTTCGTAATTTGGCAGTTCTTATAAGACTTACGGAGCAAGAAAACAGAGAAATTAGAACAAATTTCATAGTGCAGTTTCTTCATTTTCCTACAAAGCGTGTCTTACGAAATGCAAACCCTGTCTAAACGTTATATCTTGAACAAGAAAGCCTAATTCTAGAATATGATGGATATAATTTTGAGCGATATACGAATAATATACTAGTTAGTCAAAGAAGAATTCTATGTCCCACAAATTCCACTCGATTTCGCGAGAATCCTCCGATTTTATATGGCAGGAAAGCTTGACCGCAGTTGCTCGTGTGTATGCAGACTCGTTTTTCATTATACAGCAAGTACCTACAGGATGAAACAAATACTTATTCTTTTTGGGCTTTCCGATTTTTTCGTAATGACTAGTGTTTAACATCCCCTGCCGGATGCCGGAAATTTAGAAGTAATAAATTAAAATGGAATAGTATGCTCGAACACTAACGTCAAAAATTTCGAGAAATACTGTTGCATATGTTGAAACAACATAATCTCATTAATGGATATTATGCAATATGATGTTTATACCTATTATTAGGTGGACGCACAAGTTACAAATTTAATTAATGTGTTGTAGGTGAAATAATAAGCTTGTTTAAAAAACAATTAGAACTCCTGTGTGTTTACTCAAAATATTGCACTGTTAATTAAAGGAAGGAAAGAAAATTTTAGTCTCCCCGAAAAACTGAGAATGGATAATCACCGTAAGTACATACGTAAGCATTCCGATTCCGTGGTATAAACAGTTTACGGCATATTTTTATTTTCCATTCTCAATTAATTAGTGATACCATGTAGAAGTTGAGGTTAAGCGTTGTGAGAAACTTGACCTTCACATAAATAGACACCATGCAGATTTCTATGCTGCCTCTAGCTTTCCGAGAATAAGTTTGCATTTGCTTCCCGCGTGAGCCGAGTACGGAGCGGAATATCATTAAAGCATCAGCGTCCAGTGTAAAAGGGAACTGATTCCCAACTTGGGGCACAATGGGAGCTCACACTACAATGTGACCTCCGGCTTCCTTAAAATTAAATATTTTGCGCGCAATAATTGTCCCACAGCTAATAACACTAAAACTAAAAGTGCAATATCTATTTCCGTAAAGCATTTTAAGGAAAAGTATTTGATGTAGCATTACCAAATAATTATACTTTATTTTAATGATTATTTACTGCACAATTTATTTAATACAAAAATACATTTTTCAGAGAATTTGAATAGTTTTCAAGGAAGGAGTTGTGAATGGTGATTTTTAAAAGTGTTACTTAATCAACTGCATTTCATATACCTACTTAGTTTCATGTTCCGAGATTTTTTTATTATAATCAAATCAATTTATTTTGCATCCTCAGCAATTCCAAGTAAGAGAGATCACCAATCGGTTAGCAAGGAAACTGCATTAAAACTCATGGTAAAATTAGGTTTTTGGGCGATCAAATTGCCTAGATTATCTCGTAATACCTTACTTGAAGTAAAGGAACAAAAACAAAAGAAATTTTAAATAAAATGATTCCAGCAAGGGGTCCACGCGCGTTTAGGAGCAAATTACGGAACATAGGGTTAAGTGCTACTCTACATATCTATATCTACCATTACGTTGTATGTAAACCAGAAGCTACCACAAGGGCATGTGGCTGAAAATGTTAGAAACCAATCTAGATTTGTGTACTTGTCAAAGTAGAAACAAAATTGCAGTTTATCGGTTTAACCTAGGTCGTATTAAATTTTTTTTTACTCTGTGATAAATTTCAATTTTCTTTCTTCTTCTCTAATCATTTTCAATTACCACTCAATAATGCCGGAATCCTCCGAACTCACTAGTTAAAGTGAATTAATTTTTGAAGAAAATTTAAATGTTTACTTGTATTTTAATGGTGTTTAGCCTACGTTCTTTTGTATTTTCGAATCGGGCGAGAAAAAAATTGAAATTTTATACACATATACTTTATCCTGGTTTCCGCTACAATACGATGTAGTCATAGTCAATTCTGTGCAAATAAAAATGCAACAAATTTCCAATATAGTGTACCTCACACCTTTAAAAGCCTTACACTCGCTTTCTCTCTACTTCATTAAGAGGATTTGTTCCTAGTAGCCCCATTAATCCAATAACATTTTCCACCTAGCAATTTCTTTTCAGATACACATTTCTGGATTCAACATTCGGCTAATGAGATCGCCCTCGTCTTAATTGGGTCAATCTTGCCGCTGACACGCAAATGGGGAGCATGGGATCCACTGGTGCACAAGGGAGTCGGCTAAGGGCGGCGCCACACTCCACCTGACGAGTGACTGTGCGTGCGAATGGCCCATTATTAACAAGGGTGGCTTTGCAATGACGCTATTACTTCACCATGCGGAGGACGCCCGGGAAATCACCCGTCATCCCACCATTTCCCTTCCTGCGGATGACGCATTGTCCAATGAGTAACGCCATCCCGAAGATGGGAAGGGGTGTGGCACCCCTAGTCCTAGCAATGAAAAACGTGCGAGTGGATCAGTGGGATGCTCAAACTTGACGGCTCCTAGACAAAAAACTCGACGTAGTATTGTTGAAAAGTAATAAATATTTTGGGCAGCTGCGTTCATATTTGCCGCTAATAAGTTAGGTGGATAATTGCTAAGAAATAAGAGTTTTTAAGAATACAAAGTAAGGGTGGAGAGAAACCCAGGCATTGGCATTAGTCTAGTTTTAACGGATGGGGCCAAGGAAACAACAGATTAACACTAGAAAGACTGGGGAAGAGTCCTTACCACAAAACGCGGCCAAACGTCAATTTACGGCTTGTGTATATTATTTCTTTACAGTTGCCCATCAGCCCAGATTTTCAGACATTTCACACTGTTTAAGCCAATTAAAACTGTTTTAATACTTGAACATGATTTAATCGTGATATTATTCGTGATTTGAGTGAAAGGTCATCTGCATTTTGAAGGATATCGATTATTCCATGCACCGTGGTGGTATGAGAGGGTATGAAGCACGCAATACAATTTTTGAAGATATTATTTCACATTTCAGAAACATGGCAAAATGTATTCGTTTGGTGATGGTGCAATATAAGCCATTGCAGCAGTGAAAGGTCATATATGAGTGGACATCACCCGATAGGATTCGTTGTCAATAATAAAATACCCCACTTATTAGATAAAGTACTTGAACCAAATACCCGTCAATTGACGGGTTGCCGTGGTGGAAGGAGAATTGCGTGATTAGAGGAAAACAACTACGGCAAAAAAGAAAAAAATATTATATACATTCTTAAGCGAAAAGGAAGGAAAAGTAAAAAAAAAACTACGATCATACCCGATAAAGTTTCATTTTTCTACGCTCACTAAAAATCTAAAACCGTCAAATGACGGGTGACCATTAGGGTGGGCCGAAAAAAGGTTTTTTTTCCGGATCAAATTTGCCCTATGCGGGAAAGTTGTGTACTGATATCAGGATCTTGCATGCGAAATTTTTTTGAAATCGGATAATATTAACCACTGCCGCCCGAGCTCTAAAGTTTAAAATTTTGCGAAAATTCAGGCGGAAATGGGAAACAAACGGTTATGGAGAATAATTTGTTGCGAATACTGGAATATTGGTAAATATCAACGATAGATACATGTTTTTAGATTACAAAACTGAAATGTGAAGTTTATTTGACGAAATCTATGGCTTACACGATGCCTAAGAATAAACAGCTAATTTAGAGTGCAGGCAACCCGCACAACGAAAAAAAAAATTTTACACGCTCCAAGCATCACTTCAAATAGATCACTTTTGGGAGCCGTATTTGGGATAAATTAATAATTTTTCGAATGCAGTTCCTTTATAAATGTCTCATACTTCATTTGGGTATAGATAATACATGAAAATAGACGAAAATGGTACGTTTTGAAACTAACTTAAATTATGGTGAAGAATCACGGCCTGATATTTATCACAAAGGTGATTCAAACATTTGATTTCCTCGGGATATACTGCAATATCCAATAATTGGCCCTTGCACCCCCTGAGCTGCAGATATTCTTCGCAAATTCAACGAATTCGTGTGTCATAAATGTTCGTGAATTAGATTGCAAAAGGTCTGGGTGTTCACTCGGAGACAAAGCGGACTGCGCGCTGGGAAAGATACTACGAATCAGACATTTTAATACACTAGTGGAGTCCAAATGAATTCTTTTCTTAAAAAAGCCGGATATAGCTACGATCTACTCATCAGAAGATAGTAGCTTTTTCTAAGAACTTTGATAAATTGTAGTGGTTCACTGTCGGAAATGATAAACCGAAAAGTTCCATAATCAACGCATTATCTCTGTGTACGGTATATACGTGCTCCTCCAACCGGCACTTTCTTGGAAAACCGGGAGTTAACTAGTCCCTAAGCGATAATAGGTACAGCTAGTTCGACGTGAGTCAGGTATGATAAAGATGGCCAGTGGTACAGCTAAGGAAAGTATGAATGAGACGAAGGACGGAGGTTATCCTTATCTGGCCCCAGCGATGAGTTGATCGTGAATACTTAGGTGATAAAATGGCATAGAATTCTCATACAAGACATATTCCATTGTAAACCCGCGTAACTGATGTTTAAACTCCCTCATCTCATGCTGTTACTATCGTTACTCATTAACTCACCACATTCGTTGCAGTATTTTATTTTCCTTGGGGATTCCCATCCGTTGTCGGGCAAGATGCGTATTTCACTTCATAAGCTTGAGGTTGTCAGTAAGTTGGTATTCATTGCTGTGAGTGAATAACTACATGGTGCAGCGTACTGCGGTTTCGGATCCAAGAAGATTAAAGCAATGGCGAAAATACAGAAAAAGCTTAAAAGGTGTGGATAGGAGTTTTTGGTGCATTTGGTGCCTGATATTTGGTGCATCCGAAAAGTTCGCGGGTAATGTTTTGCCTACTTATGAGGAGATGATGAAAATGTATTTGTACTCTCGGTACATTCAAGAAGAAAGTGGAAATACCGATACACCTGTGCCGGGAATCGCGGAGACGGTGGCTTATGCCATTGAAGACATCTGGAATAGATCCTCTATACCAGTTGTCGGACATAAGCAAATTGTGAGACGAAATATTCAATACCATGGAAAATACCGCAATAATCTTCGATCTGTCAACAAGAAGACTTTCGTTTATCTGAAGCAAGACTTTCATCGTCACGTCAGCTGTGTGATGTTGCGGCATGTAAGTTCTCTAGTGGAACTGATTGTGTTTGTGATAATACCACCAAAGTGCCATTTTTAGAACGTGTATTCCTTCAGGACCAGAGGTGATAGAAAACTAAATATCAGTGCCATTTATGTCCAGGAAAGACAAGAGGAAGACGAAATGAAATATGCTAGAAATAAAAAGATCATTAGAATGTTCCACGCTACCTTAGCAATAAGTTTTTGTGATTAGGAAAGACTCAAGTGATGAAACGTCTGCAGATGAAGAATTACGCGACGCAAGTGATGCTGATGATTTTTTGAAAAAAAGGTGGGTGTAAATAATTAAAATTTGTCTAGATTTGCGTCTGCCTGTGAATGATTTTGTATATCGAAACGAGCTGCTGCAGCACTCGCATCCGCGCTTCTAGTTGATATCGGGATGGTTTCTCAAGGAGACCACGTGCTTTTTCAAGTGGAGAATGCCTGGAGAGTCTTTAAGCGAGAAGTCCGGGGAAAATGGTTCATTCCAGGTGGACCACTACAGCAATTCGTATTCTTCGATTATATGTTTCAATCGAAACTTCTTCAAAAGAACAGATGACATTGGCAGCTTTTGTGATGAAAGCATAAACTCCTATATGGTTCGCGATAAAATTAACACCACAATGAACGGAAGGTCCGAAGAATATCATGAACATGATACATTTCATGAAATATATGAATCGAGACATCAAATTACGCCTTCACTCAATCATTCAGGGAAACGCTCTTTTTACACACCCAGAGAATATTCTGCTTGCAATGCTAGCCGAAAAGAGAAGACCGATCCGTGAAATGGCCGTCGAAAAAATATTAAAATCAGAGGAAAATCAGAAGAAGGAATTTAGGAAATTCGAACTTCCAACTATGAATTTTGATGCACAAGATTACGTCCACATAGTTGACTGGAAAACAGTAGCAGTAACTCAACCATCTTTAATAACTGATATCATAAGAAAGGATTTTGGAGATATTCTGAAGGAAGGGGCTTTGTTGAAAGTACCCCCATTTGCATGCCACACAAAAGCAGTTCAAAGGATGGTACAAATGATCACGGTAGCGTCAAAATCCGTGTGCAGTCCAGAAAGCAGGCATGGATGGGCATTATCATGCATAAAAGGCCGAAAACTTCAACCAAAATTTGAAAATAAAGCACAGCATAAGGTATAATAAGAACCGGTGATAGCCAGATACCTACAAACGTGCCCCATGGAAGGGTGGTTTGGGAGGGCACGGGTGGAACTCGATAGTAGCCACCTCCTCGTGGTGAGTTCTGGGTAGTTTCTCCACGAAAATAGCAGAGAGCTACTTAAATAAATATTTGGTGATCAGGCTGTGCCTTAATCCCACCTTGATTAACTGATTTTTTTTGTGTTAATAGCTCAACATGCATAAAATTCTTCATTATAATTGAGGTTAGTTTAAAAAAAATTAACTTTACCGTCTGTTTTAATGTATTATCTATACCCAAATGAAGTATGAGACATTTATAAAGGAACTGCATTCGAAAAATTATTAATTTATCCCAAATACGGCTCCCAAAAGTGATCTATTTGAAGTGATGCTTGGAGCGTGTAAAATTTTTTTGTCGTTGTGCGGGTTGCCTGCACTCTAAATTAGCTGTTTATTCTTAGGCATCGTGTAAGCCATAGATTTCGTCAAATAAACTTCACATTTCAGTTTTGTAATCTAAAAACATGTATCTATCGTTGATATTTACCAATATTCCAGTATTCGCAACAAATTATTCTCCATAACCGTTTGTTTCCCATTTCCGCCTGAATTTTCGCAAAATTTTAAACTTTAGAGCTCGGGCGGCAGTGGTTAATATTATCCGATTTCAAAAAAATTTCGCATGCAAGATCCTGATATCAGTACACAACTTTCCCGCATAGGGCAAATTTGATCCGGAAAAAAACCTTTTTTCGGCCCACCCTAGTGACCATCCTCCGAGTGCTAACGTCCCTTTCGAAGGAGAATTAGTGCACTTTGTTCTCTGTTTAGTACTCAAGAGGGGACGCGTGCGTATGATAAGAAATCTCTCTCACGGGATTCGAAACCAGTCCCTGAGGAAGGGAGGTCAACGCTCCTAGTCCTCGTTAAAATATTAGGTTTTTTTGTTAATTTTGGATAGGGCCCTTCAAATGTATATTGGAGATTGGGTTGGTTTAAAGACTAGAGTACTATCCTCCCATTCCGAGGATTCCTGTTCGAATTCCGGAAATGGCAGAGATTTTTCATTAGTACACCTGTCCACAATAGAGTACTAAATCGAGGGATCATAGTGTACAGTACTCCGTCCGCTAAACGCGACCTTAAACTGTGGACTCCTTAGCATCTTTCCTCAAGATCAGGATAATTCCGAAGCCACCAGGTTTTTCTCCACGGTTCCATGAAATATTCCCACCTCCAACACATAACCCACTTATCCTGTATGCCTCCTCCGATGAACTAACATATATATCTTTTTATTTTTATTATTGAACTTCCAACGAAATGCAATATTTTCCTATCACTGGGAATCGGTTAAAAATAAATCTTATTGGGATAGCTTGGTATCGACTGAGACCATGAGGTTTCCTTTATAGGGCACGTATGTTTTACACCAAAATGGGAAAGCTACCTATAAAGGTCCAAATATCCCGAAGTCCGGCCAGCTAAAGCATCAAAATTGAATGTGGACATTTTTTTCTTCGGGCAAAAATAACTTTTAGTGCCCCATCAAAATCCACTTTCCCCCTTTGCACATGGCCGGTTTGGATAAAATGCTCTCCATTGCCCTTGAGAAGTAGATTCCCTATCCTCGATGTCTACTGGGTGATGCCAGACCAATTTCCGGAACTGGAGATCGGTGAACAGCGAACATTCCTAGGGGACAAGCGAGGGCACTTAAAGAAAGTCTCGTAATGTGTTAGCATTCAACGAATTTTACACTACGTAGCCACCCGGTTTAATGTCATCGATGGGTTCTAAAAATAAGCCAAAAATTGATAGTTCCGAAAGTTTCGAGATAACGATGAATTTTCTCTTGCGTCGTCCCATGCTTCGGTCCTTTTGCCCATTGCCATTGCACAAATTTTAATGACGGTTGTGAATGCAGTATCATGCTAAGTTCACACGGTATTCCTTGGATTTCATTCAAGGGAAACTTTCAATCCAGAGTGATATTTCAAGGAAGTATGGTGACACAAATACGTTCGTGAGTCATTTCTTATATATCTTTATGGCTCATATTGAAAACTTAGTGACATCTGTATGTAGAACATTGGGTTTCATAATAAGGAGTACAACTATTTTCAGACTATTAAAGCAATGGTAATGTTATATAATACTTTAATTAGGTCTCAACTTGAATATGGAGCTATTGTGTGGTCGCCTTTTGCAAAGAAGTATATAGACTTGCTGGTAAGGATACAAAACCAAATCCTTAGAATTCTTTTCTGCAGGGAATATAAAGTATATCCAATGTACAAAAATTATATATTATATAAAAACCTGCTAAGCTTTAATGGCCTTGTAACGCTGCATGTAAGAAGGAAGGGCATGAGTTTTGAGATTTTACATGAAATAATAAATTATATGAAAGACAGGACTATTCTTCATAAATTAAAATTTTATGTCCCACAATTTAACAAAGGTACAAGCGAGCATTCTTTATAGCATTTGCTAAATACAAATATTTTTGCAACTCACCACTAATACGAATGTGTAAAGAATAAATTGCTATATGTGAACACTTAGATATATCATGGAATAAAAATTTATTTATCGCCAAGACAAATTTATCATGAACATGTTAGGATGCTTTGCATTGTGAGTGTGTGTGTATATATATACAATTTATATTTTGTGTTTTTTTTATTTTAATATTTCGTTTGGAAGAATTAAATTTATTATTGCAATTGTAAATAAATGTATTGTAAAATTAAAACAATTTTATTTATATTGGTTTATTGGGAAAACATTACATAAATAAATATGATTCTGATCGGTTGCAAATGTTAAAGTAACCCTGCCCAAGATACACGCAATGGACAATGTAAGACATGTTTTGAAGTGTATCAAAATTAATAGAAGAATTAGGTCGGGAATCATTATTAAATCGTAGGTTAAAATACCGATTAAATCTCCTGCAGAAAAATTAAAACGGATATGTTCAATAAAGACGTTAGGCATATATCGAGGCTCCATGCGTATTACGCTAGATATGTTCAGATAAATAATATTAGAGAGATAGATTGTGGCATCGAGAGTTTTAAAATGTGTTATTTCCCGCGTACCGTAGGAGAACACAATTAAATTAATCTGTTCACTTAAACCTGGTATGTAACCATGGTTCTCCATCTCAGTCACGCCAATAGCTTGCCTCAATGCACGATACTTTCAATGGGTCGACAGATGTTGTTGACTGAATGAGTGACTTTTTTTCTAATTTTTCAATTCACGAATTAAACCTTCGGCAAATATAGTGTAACGTACGGCCTGATATGACCGCCGTCAAGGGGAGATGTTATGGGCGAAATGAAGAAGACGAGAGTAAGAACATGAAGTTTGTGTGGGATGAAGGGGCATAAAAAGTTAAAAAGAACATTGGTGGAAGTACGGGAAGATCGGTGGAGGAAAATATTACAATAGGGCCCCAAATACTTGCGGCGCACCCGTGAAAAAGACTAAAATGAATTAACGTACCCGTACTTCCTCAATAGTGAAACTTTGCATCCTGAATGAAGACCTTTTGAACGGGTTTGTTTTTTTTATCTATATGTATACAATACACTGAAATACACCGCAATGGTGTGTGGCATGGGATGAACCATCGCGAGGCATGCATTTTTGTCAAAGAGAATTAAATTTACACTCAATATCATGCAGGTTTGAAAAATGCTGATCCGTTTATTCACTAAATACTAGCAACTGAGATGCTGCTATACTTCAAGGAAATGTGTTCGATTCACAACACACTTAACTTCATTGTTAGTCTTTGCAAAGTAATGTAATAATTAATGATTATTCAGGCTAGGACTCGAAACTAGGATTAGGACTAGTTCATTATTTGTATATGTTGATCAATTCGATTTCCCAAATCGTGCATGTGCTATTATTGTTAAAAGATGAACGTTTTTTAGAAAAATTACTACAGACCACTCTTTTACGTCAAAATCTTGCCAACGAAATTCATACCGAGGAAACGGAAAAAGTAGAGCCACGCTTCACATACTCGAGATTTAATGACGTCCGCCTCCTGCGGCATTTATTAAATCACCGAGGTCTAGAGAGGAGGCAGTCCCTCGTTCCGATCGAACACGGTCACTTGTGGCGTTAGAGGTCTAATGGTACGAGCCTCGGGAGATCCAGCTGTGGCGCTGGCATTGGCTTCCCTGCTCGAGTGTTAGAGCTCGAATTCCGGCAGTGTATTCTATTTTACATAGAAATGCTTGAGTGGTGCATGAAGAGGACCTCGAGTTCAGTGCTCCGTCCGTCGGACAGGCAGTTAAACTGTGGACCTCTTGGAGCCTTTCGTTAACAGAAGGGTAATGCTGCCGCCGGGTTTCTCCTCATCGCTCTTCTATTCCCAATCACTATCCACCAACCAAAAACAGCGCAAATAACACCAGCTGTTTTTCACCTCCAACTAGCCACAATGAGGACGGAATGCACTTAATGGTTCCAGGAATAACTTCGTTCGGATTGAGCCTTACCTCGGCGTAACTAGTGGCATTACCCTTTTCTAAACCTTAAGTATAGAAAGGGTCTTTCCGTCAGTGAAGCATATAAATACGTCCGGAAGAGCGGATGTCCTTTACCTTAAGTCATTAATGTCCCCATGAGAGTTGATTTGAATGGGTACCGAGAGCGATGATCTTTAATGAATACCGTCTAATTTCCTAACCCACGAGCACCCTATACTGCAGATTCTATGGTTTCAACACTATAATCGTCTGGAGTTTAATGAGGAAAACGTAATTGGAGTTTAAAACAAACAATGTGCAAAACTTGAGTCAAGAGAAGCACGTTTATTGATATTGAAAAATGTCCCTCAAGAAGTAATGATTAAGTTAATGGACCAGATATGACATTAATTAAAGTGATGGAGTAACTTATTTAGGCAGCAGACCCTCCGGTAGGGCTTTAAGTTCTGGGTAGATAAGCTTTCTACACAATGAGAACTCAAATTAATTATTCACGATGACGTGAATAAGCGGTCGACATATTTTCTACTTCGATCCTCGGAGCTCTGAGTTCTAAAATTAATTTTCTTTAGTGATATTAACAAAAAGGGTAGGCGTCATCTAATATTAATTCTAAATGCTTGGATCGATCAGGACCATCCCCAATGATTGGCAAGCAGTATATGGAATATTTTAATTCCCCATCACCATCCGTTTTATGCTACACTGATGTTCGAGTCCTGGTTCATTGAATGGTTGAGTAAAAGAGTGACTATTAGGGTATGAGTCACAGACTAGGTCGTTATTGGCGGAAGAGTACAAGTTAATCCGATCTCATAGATGTTTTGACGTCGACCCTTTGAAGGTAGAAATGAAAAAATGGGAACCACTTTCTCTTTAGAGTATTTCACATCTCAAAGGGCAAAGTGAGCCCTGACTGCACATTTCCTGTCCGCCTTGTGGCTGACCGATTCACCGTTACCTCAGATCAGGGACGGTAATGAAAAGGAAAAAAAGGTTTTGACGTATGGGGACGCTAGGTTTGCGGGGAATAGAGTTAAGTTTAGATCAATACTTACAAAACGATACGCAATGACGTAAAGGAGTGTAATGACTTTTACCTACATGCATCTGCACCTCCTGTGTGACCAGAAAGGCCTCCTAAAAAGTGTTTTGCAGTAGGAGGAATCTTGATTAGAGATTCACTACTTAAATGTGTCTGTGAAGGAATAGGAACTACCTACTTCGCAACACACTTTTGTCAAAGGATAAGTATAGTGTGGTGGAATTATTGACCTTATCACAAATACTGTCTAAATCAGACGACATCAGACCTATCCATCTTACTCCTTATCATGTGCGGAGAGAAAGAATTTTCGACTATCCATACAGCAGTATAAATGTGCACTAACCTAACGTTAAAAATAAAAAAGATCGTAGTGTGATATAATTTTTAAAAGCGTTCTTGGTGTCATCGGAAAGCAAAGATCAATCAAACACCGTTCTGCATCGAAGAGAAGCTATTATGGAGGCAAATTATTGGTGCTGGACCACAGACTGACTTTTGTAATTACTTCCAGAGTCAAAATTCATATATTTCGTTTTTCTCACTCTCGCGCATCGTTTCATAATGACTCATCTAATTATGACGCCATTGTATTCATCTTGTCGAGAATTTCCATGCAGCAGCTAACAATTTGTCAATCTTGCCGATGTTCTCAGTCCATCTTCCTTCCCCCGCTATCATCCATTCAATGCGTTTGGTGATTCGGCTCTCGTCAGTTCTCTCAGCTCGGAGTATGCTCCGCCCGAAGTTGTTCTTTCCAAAACAACCCATCTTCATCTCTCCGCCACCCACTCATATCTCACCCCATCCTTCCTTAACGTTACACGCCTTGTTTGAAAACTCGTGGCGCGTGCGCTGAAACCTGTTTCCGAAGAGGGTGAGTCTATTTCGGCGAGCGACCCGCATGTGGGGGGTCGATGAAAGTGATCTTCATCCCTAAGGTATTAACTTGCATGCTGTCAAACTCACTGCAATTCCTTACCTCCTCCAACGAGACCTTCCCTTCCTCTCCCTAACGGTTAATGGAAGAGCTGGGATGGGAATAGGTAACTATCAAAACGCAGGTTAAAATTTAGGCTAAACTTTTTAAGTAAACTCGAAGCCGATTTTTTTACATTTGACGTTAGATGCATGCTAAGAACCCCTCCTGCGTATTATGCTAGGTTTGATCAGACAAACAAGATTAGAGAGATAGGTTGTCGTGCCGATAGATTTAAAATGTCATTTTTCACGCGTACCATAAGAGAACTCAATAGGCAGCAGAGCAATGGGATAACTAGTTGCAGGAGACTCTTATACCTAATGTTTCCATCTAGTACTATCGCAGTAACTCTTAGTTGCATGTCAGTAGAGTATGTTTGGCGATCTTCAATCCCTGCCACACACCCTCGCGGTGGCTCACAGGGCTTAGATATAGATGAATCGCTCTGCACACCAAAAGACCACAAGTTTTCCTATAGGCCATACCACAAACTCGCATCAGGTACCATAATATTCATCCCGCGACAGCCATTACACAACAAATATGCATTCAGATGACATTTGTTTCCTCAGTTTCATTAAACAATGTGGAAAGGCAGTCTTTCATTTTTAAATTATGCCCAGGCTCGAGATTTCATCTTAAAAATTAAAATGATAGTATCACAAAATACAAAACAGCTAATATGAGTGTTCAATGGTTCTAAAGGCATTCTCAAAGTAGATGCAAACATGAAAATGTCAAAAATCCATGCACCTGGTTCTCGTGAAGACTAGTCTATTTTGGGACATATGTTGTTGTTATGGTAGGAGTTGAAGACCAAAGTTTGGGAACGGATGTAGTAATACTTCTTTTTTTTGGGCCTAGTTTCGAAATGGGAAACTAAATTTATAGATGCTGGGTTTAATATAGGAACAGTTTAGAAAAGTATTTATGTTTCTTGAGACTGGCTTTTAGAGGGACACCATTTCTAGAGGTAAGGCGATCGGTGAGAAAAGGTGGAAAGTCATACAATGTTTGATAGCTTGGAAAAAATGAGACAGAAAGATATTCATTGGTAGTGTACATAAATGAGGAGCTATAGGAGGAATCTAGCGTGAAACAAGCGATCGGCAGATTTTATTGGAAGATAATCGAGGAATATGAGTATCCAGTAAGTTGGGAACTGAATAAACCTTGGCCGAAGTAAGTGAGCACGAATACTTCCCAAAACGGATGTTACGACGACTTTTGGATAGACCCTGATTACTTTCAGTAGAAATTATCCATGGCAAAAAGAGTGATGATAGGTAGGTAGAAAATAAAAAATTGCTTCACTCATATTATACGATAACCAGAGAAATACAAAAATCTTGATCATCAACTTAATAGGCAAGCGAGGTCCTTGGTTTAAAAAAATCGAAAGATTGACACAAAAAATCCAGCCTTGAATTTATTAGAGCAATTGCCGGCAAATAAATTTTCGATATCAATGATATTTGTGTCACGTTCGCTGGGCGGACACGGCACGGAAAGAAGAAGATAGGTGGATAGTGACATGGCTAAAGATAGTCGTAGAGAGATGTGGGAGCGATGAAAGAATGGCATACAATAACAGAAACTTGGTAAAAAAAATAGGAGATATTAAAGCCGGTTGCGGTCTCTAGGTAGGTACCTAACAAGCCGGTCTGGCAACGATAAGGTCGTTGGTTTGAATACCGTCAAGGGCTTATATGTTGTGTGTTTGTTTTAGTATTAAGATCTTAGATCAGGCAGTGTGACAAAGCCTCAGCCATTGCCACGCCTAATTAAAAAATCTATTTATTTCTTTCTTTCTTTATTTATTTATCCTGGGCTAGATGAGGCCATATGGCCCCCTCTGCCCCTGGCTCAGGGTTCATTAAGATACAGAGTTCAATAATTATTGAACTCTGTATCTTAATAATTATAATTAAACAGTTAACAAACAAGAATTAAACCTTTTTCTATAGCCGTACACATATTTTTTTAACAATCGTATAAATCATATTGAGAGAATTTGTGCCTCTACAAAGGAAAAAGTAAGAGACACTAAATTGAAAAAAAATGAATTAGAAGGACAATTGAATTATATTGTTAAATTGTCATTAGAGGTCCATCCCCAGGATTTAAACTCTGTGACGTCAGCATGCGGCGAAATAATCTTTTGCGAAAGCCTATATAATTGTGTATCTTTATTGACTCTGCCGGGAGGTTGTTGTATAGACGCATGAAGCTGGTGGTGAATGAAGTATTCATGCGTTCAGTTCGGTGAGGCGGATAACGGAAGTTAGTGGAAGCACCCCTAGTGGATCTTCCGTGAACTTCGTCGAAAAGCTTTAGACGGTCGTTTATGTGCTTTGGAAGTCCAGTGGTAAGGCATTTATATCCCAATGTGAGGTATCGGAAGTCTCTTCTTTCTTTAGTCTTTAATTTTTAGGCTCTGTTGTAATATGGCGTCATGTGAGCCCAAGGGTGCGGGCGATACGCATAACGCAGGCAAGCGTTAAGGGCTGTTTGTAATCGAGTAACGTCTCCTGAGCTCATGTTCGTTCCAAGAAGTAGCACATAATCAACTATCGGCAGCAAAAGTGTCTTTACGAGACGTAATATAATGTGCATCGTTGGATGGTACTGCAATGACCGCAGTCTTCTCAGGCCTATAAAGATCTTCTGAAAAGTGTTTGATACGGCATCCCAACTCAAGGTGTTAGAGAGGGTGATGTCAAGTTATTTCATTGTCTTTACGTAAGGTATTGGTTGACCAAACATAGCTAGTTGTGGGGGGTCGTGGAGACGATAGAGGTTTCTGTTATTGCCGACGATCATGGCAGAGCACTTATTCGGGTTGACCGAGAGACCTCGAATGAGACACCAGTTCAGTATCCTGTCTACGTCACTCGAGAATGCAGCCAAGCATTCGCGTATTTTTTTCAGGTGGGGAACTCTTATATATAATGATGTCGTCCGCATACATCATGATATTGGCAGCCAGCGATAATGACGCCAGGCCCCGTAAAAAGATGTTGAACAGAGTGGGGGACATGATGGAACCCTGCGGGACACCTGTCTTTTGGATATGCCATGTGGGTTCATCGGCTGTTGTTGACTTGATGGAGACTTGCCGCCCTCCCAAGTAACTACAACAACACTCCCAATCCACTACAACAAGGAGAGATTAAAATATCTACAGAGCAAGCGATGACATACGTCTTCAACCCCTTTGCTGCGTCAGTGGAATTAACCCTGATTCCATAAAAGTGTCACGTAGCCAGAAAATTAATCTATTTCATAATCTAAGAAAATAATTAATAACATATAGCATCGTGTGCTCACGTAGTTCAGCTAAAATTCGGAAAAGATGGCAGCACATACTACGACGTGGAGGCAATTTCAAAACGTAGATGTTATACCGAATGTCATGCTGAAGGGAAAAGTTTTTCTACACCCGTGAAATATCCCCGCATATCGCACTTAAAGTGATAAAAAAATCTAGGCTATAAATGGAGAAACAGTAGTGACTCAACATGATCACCTGTGGATTAGAACAATGTGATCGGAGACATTAATTTGCAAGAAATTGGACAGTGACATTGAGCCATAAACATGAATATATCCTCAAAAAATGGAACTTATTGGTAAAATAATATGAAAGATGAGGCATGAGGAGAATGAGGCGAGATGAAAGAATAAAACAGAAACGAAAAACGAGATAAAACAACGGAAAGAAGGAATGATGACAGGATGAGAGGCCAGAGCATTGATGAAAATATTCCGACTTGGAGACAAAGCGACGGAAGACAATATATCTGTCAAGTTCCCGGACAATCCATGGAATTTATTCTTTCCTTTCCACAAATACTCGGGGCATTTATTTAGCCTTGACCTTTACACATCGTCTGTCCTAATAACTTTGTGCGTTCTACGTAAGACATATCTAAAGCCTCTTCTACTTTGCACCAACCTTCATGATGCTTATCGTCCCTAATCATCTTATTTTGATCCCTCCTACTCAACATTCCCTGCTCTATCACCTCTTTCACAACCTGTAACCTCTTTTAACCGCCCCTACGGCCATTTCCTACTTTTTTTTCAAATTTATCTCGCTCATTCCCTTCCTCGCCTGCCACGATGAACAATCGGGAATATGAATGGCATTTGTTTCTCGTGTATTAATGCTGCACTTGATATTAAATTTTCTCACAAATTTATATACACCTATAATCCAATATGCTCTATGCCAACCGCAAAGATTATTATATTAAAACTACCAAAAAATGCTCCCGAAAATTGGCGTAAATCACGTGACCTGAAACGCCTTATTTGGTGGTGACAAAGAACTAGTTAAAGTTTTCATCTTATGTGAAAACACAACCACAATAATCACACTTTACATTTTATACACCAAGAAGTAAAAATGAATAATATTGTGCCCTATATGACACTTAAATATCACAGCGAGACATAAAATGATTACAGAATAGCTTAACCAAGTATCCAGCGATGACGAATACAGAATATGTTGATTGTAACCAAAATATGAAATCTGAAAGGTGCTGTGCTCGTAATTTGCCGAAAAGATGATCGAATAGCTCGTTAAAATTATAATAAAAACTATTTAAATATTCTTCTACAATGAAGAAATTGAAAGATGCTGTTTCAATTATTGATCGTGATTAATTCAATTGATGTCACCGTTGTTGCATTTGTTACAAAAAAACAGGAAGCTACGAATTGTTGCTCGAGGCAATTTCTAGACAATATGCACATAAAAATATTTCAGTGGTGATAATAATCATTGATGAAAAACTCTTGCGAAAACGAATTGAGACTAAAGTAATAAAGCATTTCCAATAACAGGCAGGCATAGATATTTCCTTACACCGATTTCAGGTAAAATTATTGTGTTTTGAGGGTTAGCTGATTGGACTTCTCGCAAAATCCTTCGTTGCCATGACAAATAAAAGCATATCAATACCGTGACCCTAGTGCTACCATTTTCCATGACCAGAGCCAATAGTTTTTCCATAACAAAGGACCGCTTCCTGTAATAAGTTTCGTTCTCAGGTAAAAAAAATGAGCCATATAATAAATATTTAGTGGAACAAAAATAGCTTTTCTGAGTTTCAGTGAGAAATATGGAAACTGGAATTGACACATCAGATAAGGGAGAAAACCTGTAAATGTGCCAATTTATGAAAAAATTTATGCTTTCTCTGTGATGCAACGAACGTACTCCATGACACAATGGCTTCAAGAAATTTACGATCCCAGAAAAGGAAGATGAAAACGGTTGAGATGAAATTGTTGAGGAGGCCATGCGAGGTTGGCAGGAAAGAGAAGAATCAGAGGATTAATCATAGTGGGACCTATCGGAGAGAAAGCACAATAAATAAGGTTAATATTTTTTGAATAAATGAAGAAACGTGAAGAATATTTTATAAAAAGAGTGGAGCAAGTTGCCGAAAGTAATTATTAGTAAGTTGCCGAAGAGAATAAAAGATGAAAGCCCAGTTTAAGAACTGAAGGACTAAGTGGCAGAAGATTTAATGTAGACAAAATGCTCTAGTAGCTGATTTCGACTGTATTAATTGCCTATCGAATGCGATGGAAACGCGGAGAAATGCAATTGTTGCATCATACTAACGTATTGAAGGAAAATGAGCTCTTTGAATAGGGTTTAACATGCTAATGAAAGTCTTTTAAATGGAGCACAGAAATAAATAGAAACTATTTCATGTTTCCACTAATGATAGACATTTATATCATACACATATGGATAGACCAGTGATTTTCGGTCTCCCGTTTGATCCTGATAGTTTTTGGGCTAGCATATAAAAATTTAATTTAAATTTTAATAAAAGAGTAGAAGATGATGGAGAACGAGGCAACGAAGAGGTATGGATGAGGATTAACTTTCCTTGAAACAGCATGTACGGTTCAAATTCATCGTTGTAAGTAAAAGTATGTTCGGTAAATAATCTTAAGTTTTGCATATTGCCTGACAGTTCATCTGAAATTTATGAGACCACGACCGTGATAATGAAATCTCCATGGTCCAGGCGCTGAATCGATTCGTGATCCCGGCGAGCGATTTAACAGCTTCCGTGCGTAATTTTATTGATCGATTGCTTGCTTTTATTGCTACTGATATCAATTGTTTTACCCTATTGTCCCGACGGAACCATCATTAACCCGAAGAAATGTAGGCTTCAGCACATTTTTACAAGTTTACGATAGTGTACGCGCTTGTCAAAATTAGGGAATTTATTGAGAGAGACAGTTATCCCGAATAGGAAAGCTGGAAGCAATAAACACTTTTGAGTTCTCCCAATACTCTTAATTTCGTTTATTGGTCCGGTATTCAAAGGAATGCGGCAGTGATCTTTCACATTCCATGACATAAATAAGCTAAAAGATTCAACGATGAGCAAAGGGGAAACAGAGAGTAGATTTTGCTGAGAGAATATCTCCAAAGACAGTCACTAATGAAATAGTGTTTCGATATGACTAGCTGGGCTCATATTAAAAGAGATTCGAATGGAAAAGTGCAAACTAGGAAAACAAAAACTGGAAGAGGTGAAAGAGTTATGTTACCTTGGAAGCGATGGACGAAGCAAGAAAGAAATACTAAGTCGAATAGCCCAGGCAAAGAGGGCATTCCATCAAAAGAAGAATCTCCTTACAGCTGGAAATACAAGCTTAGAAGTAAGGAAACAATTCATCAGGACGTACATCAGGAGAATGTTTCTTTACGGCAGTGAGGCATGGACGACGACAGCAGCGGAGAAGAAAAGGGTAGAAACATTCGAAATGCGGTGCTACAGAAGAATGATGAAGATCAAATGGATCGACCGTGTAGGTAACGAGAAAGTCTTAAGAAGAGTGGGAGAAAAGAGAAGTCTGCTGAAAACTCTAAAAAGAAGAAGGGACAACTTAATCGGCCATATCTTGAGACACGATGGCCTGATGAAGACAATCAAACGACAAATGAAGGCAAACACTGGTCAACAATCCTAGGATTGTTGACCAATGATGATGATGAATGGAAAAGTGGCCAGAACATCTGATAACGTTCAAGAGGAAGGCGTGCTATCATCACGATCCTTAAGTCATGTAATTATTTTCTAATACTCAATTCCCGCCAGTATTTTAACCAAACTGCATGATCTTGACAGGTTTCTATATCATTTGAAAAGCCTACCTTACCCAAGTATAGACGAATATCGCCTCAAAATACTACCACTTACTGTCTAAGACTATTTATTCGACGAGTTATCCCGCTTATTTTGCAACTAACCAATGTATGTACCTATTCATAAATCGATTCATCTTCAGAAGCCATATGGACTCACGCTGCGGCTTTAAGCTTAGCCGCGAGGAAAGACGTGTGAGAATGGAAGACGGGTTGTTTGGATCAGATTTACGGTTAAAATAAAAACAAAACTGCACGTATTTAAATCATGAGAATTTAGGGAATGAGTATTTCATTATATAAGATGAGAGGCTGAAAGAACTAGAAAGAGGTACAAGTGAAATATGATGTTCTGGATGCAGGTGCCTATATCACTACTATCTGGTCTCTAGAGTGATCCTGTGATCCTTAGCAGTCAGTGGACGATAAAAAAAGTCATCATAAAATAGGTAACAAAGTTTTATAAACACACTCATGACGATGTACTATCCTTGAAGTAGAAGATAATGGACTGATGTATTAGGGGAAGCAAAAATGATATTTGTTAAAAACAAATCAGCGATCGTTAAGTATTGCTAAAAATGAAAGTTAATGCATTAAGATACCACAGTTGGTCTATGGATTATCAGTTGAATGAAAAAGTGAAACACTTTGAATTAAATGAATTTGATTTGATTAATTTATTTTCTTCCTTCATATATTTCCCATAATTTATCATCTTCATTTTAATGAGGCCAAAAGAGGGGAAAATAATGCAAAATTACTACTTAGTAAAGAAAGAAAAGAATAACTGTGGCAAGGATTAAGAGAATCAACTCCAAAGAGTGTAAAAACCGTAAATGACAGCGCAAAGGTCACGGGTTCGAAAGATGATGAAACCTCCGGATTAGCTACCGTGTTTATCCCATTACTGGGTTGCTAAAGGCAAAACTCAGCAATTGGGAATGTGCATGAAATTTTTTCTTGTGTATTGATGATGTACATGATACGAAATTTTCTCAAAAATTCAAATATATAAGCCAAACTTTTCTGTGCCAATCACGAAGATTATTATATTCCATTAAAATGTACCCGAAAATTGACGAAAGTCACGTGACCTGAAACGCCTTCTGACGTCACTGCACGGTATAGGTTCCATATTGCGGAAACAAACGAAATTTTAGAAGAAAAACAAAGCGAATATTTTGTTTTGAGGTTTTTAGCCGTACATTGATCGAAACAATGATTGAAAAGGGATTTTAAAAAGCAGAATCCGAACAATTTGTCTTTGTTGGCCCCCTTATGGTGGTATCCTTCTTAAAAAACAGCGATTGCTTTTTCGTAGCAGAGTTTATTAGCGGAGTAAAAACAAACCGAGCACTATGCAGGTATTATATATTATATGGACGATTTTCTCAATACTTAAATAAAAAATCGAAATACATTAGTTTCTAGCATTAAGCAAATGAGATAAATTCAAATGCTTTCGCAAAGTATTCATTAAACAATTTACCCCCCACGTACAATTTATAAACATCGCCCATAGTGATACCGTGCCATGACGTCATGCGATGACGTCGTGTTTTTATGCTGCAGAAAAAAACTACTTTTAAAGAGTAATATCTTTGTAACACAACTTAATTTTTCAGTAAAATTTTCACCAGGTAGATTTTAGCTAATAAACTTCTCATTCAAAGAGTTATAGAAAATAGTGCATTTTCCCCAAGGAACATTGGTTTCCAGAGCACCGAAATGTCAATTTGTAAGTGTTACAACCTCGTTTGTACGTGCGAAATACGCACGGTGTGAAATGTCCCGGTTGCATCGTGAATCAGAATTTTACGCCTCCGACCAAAAGGCGGTCGCATGGCGATGGTCGTGATTCTTGCATTGAAAATCCCTATATACTTCCTCCTAATCTCGCCGGGAACAATGGCGTAATGGTTAAAGAGGAGCGTGACAACGAGCTAACGTACTTGACACGCTTCTGTTCCCTGCCAAGTCGTTGATTTCTCTTATTTTGCATACCTAACGCGCCAAAGACTACCTCCATTCTCACCAGAGTTTGCTGTCCAGTTATGCCATCAGTCGTGGGCTGCAAAATAACGGCGGTGACTACTATTATCTTCGATTGTCAAGAGAAAGGCTAACTGATCTCTATAGTATGAAAACTAAAGCATGTTACTAACTATTATTATTTTTTTAACTTTCGGTACATGGTGGGTACCATAATATTTTTAAAAGAAAAAATGTTTCCCCCTGATGATACTGTAACATAATTCTGTTGTAAAATGTGGCATGGAAAAAAATTATCCACTAAATTTATTAAAATAGCCTTTTCAGCCCATATCTTATGCACTCATTCATTTATTTAAAACGGTGTTTGAGTAAATACACACTACTGTCGACCAAAATATTATGTGCCCTCAAGTTTAAAGGGTGTTTATGAAGTAATCAAAAGAACTACAGAAAATTTAATAATACCATATATTTTGCCATTTAATACTACGTTGATTGTTGGGAACTTTAATTTTCTTTATTATATGTTTGTATATTTTATTAAAGTTTGCATTGAAAAAGTGACGGTTTTTTTACGTGCTCAACAATTACGCCGAATTCAAAAACTTATTTCCCAAAAACCCTTCAGAGTATTTAATCTAAATTTTATTGTAATGTAAAGAAGTGTTTTACGCGTTTTCTATAAATGTGAGAATTTTATCTGTCCAATAAATGATACTGTAATCATTTCTTGGACAGATAAAATTCTGATATGATTAAATTTTCTGTAGTTCTTTTGGTTACTTCATAAACACCCTTCAAACTCGAATGCCCATAGTATTTTCGTCGACAGTAATGATTAATTTTCGCCTCATATCACGCCGAATTTGTAGTCGGGATACTAACAATTGTGTGTCATGAAAAACACATGTTTCCAAGATATACCAAGCCTAAAATTTTATAGCTGTTTTATTTGAATTCTTAGGTCCTTTAACGTATCACACACTAAGCTGTGCTTCGCCGGAAATAATTAGTAACCGAAAAGTTTTACTCTGGTCACGAGCTGTAAAATAGTGTCTAATTGCTGAATATCAACAACGAACTAAAAAAATGTGACAAAACAACAAAATATAAAAATATTATTCACAAGAATCTTATAGACGGCAAGTTTGAGCCAATGAGCATCATCGTGGATAAGGATTGAATTTACATTTTCTTTGGCAGTAGGCATGTAACTGAAGTGCAGTTGTGTATACCGGTTGCGAATCCGTCCGTCGGATGGGACGTTAAATCGTGGTCCCCTTGGCGCCTGTCGTTAAGAGTAGCCTAATGACGACGCCGGGTTTCTCTTCACCCTTCCTCCATTACCTGAAATGTTCCTACCATTATCAACCCAAATGGCGCAAATGACCTCAGCTGTCGGTTGCCTCTCCCCGAATAACACACACGCCTTTCTATCCTATAATCATTCCCTTACTGTAAACTCTCGATTATCCGTACGCGCGTTATCCGGGCTTCGGATTATCCGCGCACTTATTTAGTGTATCGGCAGTGGTCTCAAAGGTAAGTAAACTTTTGATTTATTTCGTCCAATCTTGAATTTCACCACGGCCCTATACCGAATGGTCCGTTGTCTTACGCCAGGCTTCGTGCCGCCACCCGAGACTTGCGAATATTTAATTGCGACCGGAACAGCTCTACTAGAATCTTTTTTGTAATAAAATGCTATTAATTACAGCGAGGATCTTTTCACTGGCAGATTGTGTTGTTTTCTTAGAGAGTTTATTTGTTTTGGCGGCGCACCGTAGAGAAATGAATCCGGAAAGAACCAAACAGCGGATTATCCGTGTTTCCCGATTATCCGCTCACCCTTTCCCAGTCATTAGCACGGAATATCGGGAGTTTACTGTACTATGTAGACACAAACCATCTATCTACACGTGACTCTTATATCTAATATTTTTCCATGCAGCAGTACCGCAGTAGCTCTTACAAAGTTGCACGTCATTGTGCATGTTTGGTGATCTTCACCCCCTGCCACACACCGTACTGGTGGCTTGCGGGGTATTATGTACATCCATCCGAAAGTGCAAATCCGCCGCAAGGATCCCACTGCGATTTCCTTGCGTGGGGGCGAAGTCAGTCGGCTTCGCTCGTCCCCAGGTGATACCTCGGGCGGTGGCTGTCGAGAAGGTGGCAGTCCGAGGCCCCCTTCAGGCAGTTCTCCCCTAACAAGGGGCCCCACGTCCCAATCGACGATGTCAGTCACGAAACAGACAGGTGGACTGGATGGCTGGACGTGTCACTCGCCCCCGGCATAATAATTTGCCGAAACCAAAGGCATGGCGGGCGGGGGACGGGGGCGATGGATAATGTATGGGAGGGCCGACTCGTGTTCCTCGCTCGTAAAGGGCGTGCCGAGGAATGATTATCCTTCGCGATATCTCGATTTCGTTTGGCCACTTCGTCTTCGGAAGGCACTCGCACTGCATGAAATGCGTAGGAATCACTCATGGCATCTCGGAGGGAATCGTCAAGAAAATCGCATGTCAAAAGCAGGTATGACGTCGTGTGCAATTTGTTAAGGGAGCATGAGATATACGATCTAGATCCTCTAGAGTGGATTTATTTAATTTGTAGAACTTTTGATTTTTTATACACTATAATAGGTTATTTGATGGTAATTTACTCTTATTTTAATTCAAATCCGCGTAAAATGATTTCTTTAGTCGCATCTATAGTAAATACCTTTACTCCACTTCTTGTCGTACCACAAATTATTGATTAGAAGAAAATGATGACTGGCGAGAAACGTCAAAGATATCTCAGGAAATAAGGATTTTTTCAATAGCATGGATTCCTCCCTCATTGGGAGGAATCCATGGATTTTCTCCTTGAGAGAAATGTCATGCCATTTCCATCAAGGAAAAAATAAATTACTTCCGATCGCAGGGAACCCCTAGAAAATCATTGTTGATGCTCGTACTTTGGAGGCCTCATTTCATAGTATCGAATGGCGTAGGAAATAATCAAATTAATACCTAATAAGAGACCACAGGTAGCTGAAGTCATGCGTGCCATTAGAATAGGTGGTGATATTCAAGAAGGTTATGCAATATAAGAAGGAATGGTGAAGTGAAACCCGGTTTTACATAGGTCTGCTTTAAACGAATGGAGCCGTGAGATCGACTGTTTCAAGTCCCACCCAACGGACGGGAGTACTGAACTAGAAGTGTCCTTAATATTGGTATGGCAGACAAGTTTCGCCAAGGATTTCTCTTAAATACCTTATCCACTGACGGAATTAAAACCCGAGCCCTCGGAGCGAGAAGCCAATATTCTACTCACCAAACCAACACCTACGTTCGTGAATAAAATATCCTTCATTGCAGATCATGCCAATACACCGGGGAGAATTTTTAGTTACCAATTACCGATCGATTGATAAATTGTACCCACAGTTCTAATCAGGATGACCGAGAGTTATCCATCAACCGTGTTATCCAGGGGAATTTGGCAGGCTCCATTCCAATACAATTTATTCGTAGGCGTTAAAAATATCGAGAATACTCGGAAATAATTACGATGACTACCCTGTATATAGTTTCATTTTACGCCTTTATTTTATCCTGTGGAATCGGCACACTACTCATAAACTACTACCAATTTTTAGTCTTGAAAAAATGTTCTCTTTCAGCATGCTCGGAAGGAAAAGTTGATGAAAGAAGTAAAACATTGACCCTAATTAGTTTGCCACCCTGGGTAGAAACATCTTCGGACGCGTAATCTCCGGAGTCGGGGAATTTGACCCATTTTGTGGGTGAAGAGCAACACCTGTAATTTGTCAATTCTTTTGAGTTTTCAATTCAACCGACCTGTTTAACTTTTTCTATCGAGTTAAGGGTAACGTACCAGCCATTATTGCTACCTGCAATGTGGTATGGAGTTTGAACCTGGTTGATATCGTAGGCCATCCCCACCCCTCCTCACATCTCACCCCTCATTACTTCCCTCTCTGTCTGAAGAGTCAAATCGCACTGAACCTGGTTCACAGGGGTACCTCAGAACGAACTTGAAACCAGGCAAGCATAAGCATGGTTCACCATTTTATTGGGCTTCAGTGTTTCGTCTCCAATATCTTTCGCGCCATTATTTTTTAAAATGGTAACTATTACAGAATATTAGTGTAATTCAAAACATTCCGTATATATGCCGGCTGATGGATCGAATAGCTTTAACGCAGTGACGAAATTTATAGAACAGAAATAAAACATCAATGGTATGTCCTCTCGGCAATACTGATTCTAATAACCTCATTAGAGGGAGTAAAAGTTTAGTTTAGAAGATAAAGGAGCAATGGCTAATACAATTTATGGAAGATAAATTTACGAAATTGTTATCGCTGAATGTTTTGAAACTTGTATTGAATGAAATTTACGGGCACCCCCCCTAAAAGCATATGAGCAAATGATTCAAGAATATGACACAAATTTCAATATAGAGAAAACTAAAATCCAAACGTGTGAAAGAGAGAAGCTGAAGGTTTTACCTCAATTAAAGGAATGAAGGCCAGTGGAAATATTCGCCAACAAACCTCGAAGTACCTACCACTATACAAGCAGATGGTGCTACACAAAAATGTGTAGCAATTTATACAGTCTACAGTATATGTATAGATACTAACAGTCAATAGTTGCCAGAGACCCTATAGTAGCATGTTTGCATGTTTATAGTGGTGATCTTCACCCTCTGCCACACACCCTCGCGGTGGCTTGCCGGAGGTATCGGAGTGGTATCGTGTATATAGATATAGATGTAGATACAGACAATTATGGAGCGCTAAAAATATGTGCGTATGTGACGAATATGAAATACAAAAATGAAATAGAAAGTAGGTAATTACAAAATAAAATCCTAAACTACGGATCAAATAACACTGTTGTGAATATTGTACACTTACTCCTTTGACAGGTCAATCCGTTGGATGAATACATCCATTCATCCAATTATGTGTATTTCGATATAATGAGAGAAGTAGTAGGATCGAAATAACTGCAAATAATCAAAACAATTTGACCTGTCTTAAATAGTTTATCGATTGCACCTTGTGGCATTGACTCTGTCATAAAATCAGTTAGGTATATGGAAAATATAATATGGTAGAATATAATATGGATCTGGTAATGAATAATAGCATCAAATTTATACCGATATGACATTATGAATGCCAAATAACTCAATAGCTCATTTACCGTCAGGGTTCCTCTGTTCGATTTTCAGGTAAACTACGTCGTGCGTACGCATTTTTATCACGATATTGAAAATACTCGAAATCTTCGAGGTCACTTACAAAAAAAAGGATATATATATTTGTTCATAGATGATAGAAATATACTTACCTCTTAACAGTTCCATTCTTCGACGATGGATATCCACAGAAAATGTATGCACGTTGTTTCATCTCAAACTCTTTTGTGAAGAAGACGACTTGCACAACGAAGTTTCCCCTTCACTATTTAGGTATCTTCACAGCGCTAATTGTTTGACCTAGGTGATAGTACCTAATTGTAAAATATCAACGTACGGCACCGTTCTTCATTAGACCACTCCACATCGCAGTTTCCTCAGGTACGACACCACCTACTAACAACCCTCTTCGCTCACACAAACTTCATCCATTTACTATGTTCTTTTGTCTTAATATCTACCCGTAATTGCCACAGTATCGCGCTCTGTCCACTAGCCTCGAGGCTGACAAGAACTAATCCTAGCTCCCGCGCCAATTCCACACGCGCCTTGTTTCGGTTTTTCGAGGGGCCTCTGATATGAGGCTAGGAGGAACCGAGCCTCCTCGTGGATATTTGCAGCGATTGCTGCTGACACGAACTTAGATGCGGTGAAAATTACATGTAAAAAAAACTGATTGGCACTAGAGCAGGTTCTTCTTTACTAACATTCTTTTGATGCCTCGATTAATGCACAGCCGTTCTAAAGATGTACATGCGTTGAAATAATCGTATTATTTTAAATTTTCCTTCGACGATGGGTAACCAAACTAATAAGTGTAAATGGTAAAGCAATCTTAATTCTCCTCAAACTATCTACCCTGCATAGTACCTCTCATCTCTGTGTATCATGGGTGTTTTCAAGTCTGTTTCCGCACTAATAGGCGCTTCAGACCGGGAGAAAAGGTATAAGGATAAGAATTGAAGAGAAGGTCTAGCCACAGCATTAGTCTCTCCGTCTCTGTGTTACGGACGTACGTGCAATAGGTGTTGAAAAATTAAGGAAAATGTTTTGTGGCGAGCGAGCGAACTGAGGAAAACATAAACCTGAGGAAAGTCTCGAAAGAATAAATATGTGATGAAGTCCGATCATACGAAATGTCTCCTGAAATCGCTTTTAAAACTATTATAAAATTTTCACGGTGATATTTTCCCACGTAGGTAGTATATGATAAAGACGCTGAGATGAAGCTAGCTGGTCTTCATGAAACGAGAAACAAGACCAGACTAGAGTGCATAAAACTAGACCGACACTGACCAAAAGTCTCATCTCAACTTGAGACAGCACTACTTTTTTGCCGACGAAGAATTTTCTTCGGACGTTAATTTTTGGTCGGGCAGGACGAAAATTCCACCGAATAACCCGAGGAATTTAAGGTGCATGCTTCCAATTTTCTTCAATTAACGCGTAATGAACAATTTATAAGTCTGACTATTATTGCCGTCTTTTAAGGGAGATGTGTATCTCCCTTGTGTCAATCTGGATCTAGAAGAAATTTATCTTAAACACACCTATCCCACTGTCGCCAATTCTACAATCCATTCCATAGAATGCCTCCGAGATATAGCTAAGGTTTTCGATTCGGATGGCACGACATAAATGCCTAGGAACCAAGACCTCCTTGCTAGGAACATTGTGCGGCATCCACGGCGACCACGGGACCTACCTCGCTTAAAAACGCTAAGAACGGATGACTCATTGTGGCCAAGATACGACCAAGTAGGCCGTTACGATGTGATATTATCCATATTTCGCATTGGTGCAAAAGCCTCTAGTGATGTAATTTTGTTTCCCAATGTACTTTCCGTAGTCTTAATGACACGAAAAACATAGTGCCGCATAATATAATTCCTCATCACTTGTAATCACCGGAGAGTCATTCCTCCTATTGTTAGTGGAATATCATTCTTAGGTGTCACCTAATGCGGATAAGGTAAGGGCAATTTCTATCCCTCTCACATATCCCCAAGAGTTTAATGTTTTCATAACAAACAAGTGATCGACTCTAACCATCAAAAAACTTAGTGGGTACTGTTTATCGAAACTTTTAACTGCACAATCGCTTAAGATACGAAAGACGATATGTGGACCCCACGCGGAAAATAAGGAAAAATAAAACGATGTCCCTTACACGAAAAGTTTACCCTTGAGCAAAATCTGAAATAGGTCCTTCACTTGAAGCTCTCACCGATGACAAAAAATGTTTTTTATTTCGAAAATTACATTCATTTAAATGTGAAAAAGCAATCGCACTCAGCTCACGTAGCACTAAGCAATTAGCGTTGAAAATTCCTTGGATATTTGCTCAATGATAAAATTCTCCGGGTGGGAAAATTTTGAAAGCATCTATGAAAGAATTAATCATATTTTCACGAATTTCAAGGTAGCCGCGAAAGACCTTAACGGAATTGCCCCCTGATATGCACAATAAGGGCCATGCATGTATTGCGTTACGCTGATTTTCTACTTTTTACCTACCCTCTATAATGCTCCGTAACATTCTGTCAGACATCCCTCCCTAAATTACATTTGGTAACGCTAACAATGAACTCCCTCTGTTTGTGGATGATAAAACAGACATTCTTTATAGCTACTTAAATTATTTCTCAATAGTAATATTTACTTACCAATAATCGAGTATTTAATTATTATTTTAACAGGGAATGACTTCATTGTGCATCATTCTCCCAAAGTAACGAAAGGCTAGGCTCTCTTTCGATAGTGCATCATAACAGTTGGCCGGACTCCTACCCCGCTCTGCATTGGCGCAACGAAAATTATGGATTAGCTACATTTCCACAGAGAAAAAAAATTATCTGCCTTGACCAGGATTCGAACCCTAATTTTTCAAATAAAATAATCTTGGAATTCGATCTTAACAGCCAAGTTCCGATGTAGGTTGATCAGCAGTACATGCATTCTCTATATAAGGGCTGAAGGCCATGAAGACTAAATTCCCCTTTCAGGGGAATATTTCCGCCTGAACGTCAACGACCGTGATGCAACTACGTTTTAACGGTCCAGCATCGGCTATAACAGTGACACTTCGGGCGGTCGGCAAATGAGGAGACGTAATGCAGCGTTCAGCTCCGTTATTTTGATATTTCCCAAGTATGTAAAAGAGCACCAGGTCAACCAATCTGAGCATGCGGATTGGACAATGATTCGTCCGTCAGACAAACTTAAATCTCCCATCGGCGGCCAACTCCGTCCGGTTCTCACTTAGACTCACTCTTGCATTGCCATTAGCGGGAAGGTAGATCGTTCCGTGCACCCGTTATTCATTACGATCCACGAGACGAGCCTCGCGGCCGACCGCGGCGGTGAGGCCAGCAATGAATCCCGCCGAGGCCCTCAACCCTGTGATTCGAAAATAATGAACCACAAATAACTAGAGTCGAGAGCGAAGGACGCACGAGCTTCCGACCGGGACGGGCGGGCTTAGTTTCGAGAGGGGGGGATAGGGTGTGGAAAGGTAGGGAAGGATACGAGAACGGGTAAGATCGAAAATGTCATTTGGAGTCAAAACATTTCAGCTCCAAAGCTTTGGAGTAAAGAGCTACTTACTGTGAATCAGTCATCCAGTTCGGTTTTGTTTGTCAGATTTCCATACTTAAATCTATGAAGCCAAAAATATCCATATTCCCTCATTGATTTGGCTGATTGAGCACTTATGCCTTGCCTCAAACACTGCAGAGCTCAGAATATTCTTGCGAGCTTATTGGAATGTTCCTGATGTTTACAGAAAATAGCCGGATCATTCCTGGCATATCCCATGAGTCCACCCTGTATCACAAGGTACGAATAGTCTAGGGATTAGCTAAAATTATAGGTACCAAATGATTCTACTTGTCTCATAACCTGAGCTTTGAATATTCAAGTATAAGATACATTCATAAAATGGATAAGTTTGTTGGCAAAGGGTACATATTAGGGGATTGCAAACCTCTTAAGGCCGCTTTACACAATACAATTTTTTGTACAAACGCTTGCATAAACTGAGAAAAAGTGTATGTTTGTCTGAATGGAATTAGAACAGGTTCTATTTCCCATTCAATCATTCAGACAATCGCACAAGCATTCGTACAATTTGCCGCTTTACACAGTACAATTTCCTCATACAAGAGTGTACAAGAAATTGTATCATGTAAAGCAGCCTTTAGAAGGATTAGCAAGGACTATTGAACCCCATGTTGAAATCACGCTAAGAGCCATATCTAATATGATGAAAACAACATCAAATTTTACATGCTATTATTGTTATTTCACCCCTCGAAATCACAACATGATAGGATTTCTTTTTAAATTTCCAGATACATGATTTTGGGCACAAATATATTTCCTTGAATTAACCTTAAATCAATAATTATATAATTTTATGGAGGTATTCACAATGCATTTATTTACTGGCCTCTTTTCTTATAAGTGGAGCCAATTTGCACATATCTGTCTTTCAAAGGCATTTTAAAGCAAAAAGAATCCATTATGTAACACATCATTGGGTAGGATAATTATTGTTTAAAGCTATGTTGGTAAATCTACTGAGCAAGGGCATATTTTTTATACTTTCATTTATATTTTAAAAATTAAAATTGGAGGGGTGGGCGGGGGCCTTCTGGAGCCCCCCTGGCACTTAGACCTCTTTAGATCCATTGTGCCAACCCACATTTAACCTGCCTGCCACTTGCAGACAAGGGGCAAGGGCACCATGGTAGAGGTATGGAGGGGGCCACCCATCCAACCTCCCTTCAGGCCCAACATTGCTTAACTTCAGTGATCTGAGGGGAACCGGTGTATCAACATGGCTAGGCCCTTTCCCAATCTTTCATTTATATAAAAAATGTCATAAAAACTTATGCATTATGTTCCATGAACATATTCAATAAAATTATTATTTCACAAACCATATATCTATATTATAAAAGTATTAACAGAGTAGTGTTTCACATATTTACAAGAGCAATTTCCACTCTGAAAAAAGTTTTTAAACATTAAATAAAATATTCACTTCAAATCATATCATGTTGCTCATAAAAGATTAAAAAATAAACATCTCACATTTTTACGAACTAGTTTTGGTATTAGGTACTTTAATCATTAAAACCTTGGCTTTTACCTCAACCAAACTTCTATACATAAAAAAGTTCAAAATAGTGAAAATTAGCTCATTTGCATCAAATAAGCACATCGTATTTAATATACGATTATGAACATTCTTCCTTTACACTAAAAATATGCATGTATTACATAGGTAGTTAGTTCATAGCAATCATATTATATCGTCAGATCATATCAGTATATCATCATATTCTCAAAACATGAAAAGTTTAAACAATATTCTCATCACATAAAATCCCAACTATAGTTTCGCTCAATATTTGTACTTTTGGTTTTGTAGGATAAACATTCAGTATGAAATATTTTATACCAGAAGTTCATGAAAGAAAAAAGTAATCTAGAGTACAACCCTGCTTCTGATGATTAGCTCTTATTCTGCCAGCCCCTTGCAGGTATACTGTGCAAAGACTGCCAAACCATTATTCATGAAGTTGTAAGAGATGTGATATTCATTATTTTAATCATATTTATTTCAATGATAACAATATATTTTGGACTTAGTAAACTAAGGGAATTGATACAATAAGTATAATTATCTGAGGCAGAGGAACCCAATTTTAGCAAACATTTAAAGTAAATTACGTTGGCTAATAGATCAGCCTAAAGTAGTCTTCACACAACCCAAGAGGGCTAGTAGATAGCTAATAGCACTGTCAGTATAAGGGCCAGCATGATAGGACCTAGAGAAGGAAAAATGTTGGCTGAACAAGACAGCTGCAACAAAGATCCTTCAGTGTACCACAGAACTGGAAGGAAAGTTTTACACGAGTGTATTTACCCTTTTTCAAATAAAACCTTCCCAATGTTTTCTCAACATGCATCTTCCAATGCAGTAAGTTCCTTCGCCTACAAGTAGCATATTTGTAAATGTTGACAGTAAGTGCTCAAAATGAGAATAAATGTAAATGAAATACTACATTATTCAGTACCCAGTATTCATAGATTATCAACAATCAGGCATAAAAAACTTAGATGTAAAAAAATAATAAAGTTCATTTTAAAAAGCTAAAATGAATCTCAGTGAGAGTTCCATCATTTAAATCATAATTTTGGAATGAATGGACTGGGATGCATTTCAAGTTAAACTGCATCACAGAGATAGGAAACGAAGTAAAACCGGCAGAAAAATAATTTTATTTATTTATCAAGTGAACAACAAGCTACAGAATGAACCATTTGGCTGCTATATTAAGTGCCAAAGGACATAGCAGAAAAATGCTTCCTTATGTAATCTTTAAAAGTGAAACTCCTCTTTAGAATGTGAATTTGCTGCAAAATATTCTCATTATATGTGCTTATGAATGATTGAAAACTTTATCAAAGACTGGCTGCAAGAGATATGGAATGAAAAAGCAGTTTTCCAGAGGATCAATGTCAGTTCTTGATGCATTTGCCGTCAAATTCTATGAATCATGAAAATATTAAGAAAAACTGACACAAACCAAGTTATTTCTGGCTGAATGACAAGCAATTTATTTCTGGATGAATGACAAGCAAGTGATGAATGTTAGTTGCCACAGCCTGTTTAAGATCCATTAAGGGGAAAAAAGTGGAATAAATGGCTTTATTCTAGCATGCATTTCTTGACAGACCAAAGAAAGCCTTCTTGGTGATTATGGTGAAGGAGCAAAAAGTCTTGAAAAACATTCAGTCCATCCAAGATTAAACAAGGCTTTAAAATATGGTGCATGTAAATAATATGGATAATACTGAGGATGATTTGCTATGGGATAAGCACACAAAATATTAAAATTGACTTAGGACAGTTATTTTGAATTTGCTTTTAATAAAATTAAGTTGAGCTAGTGCTTTTGTGGTGTATTATGATGAAAACAAAATATATATGAGTATTATATGCAACTATACGGTTCAATTAACCACGAGCAATAAATGTAAAAATAATCCATTTTAAGTTCTAAACTGAAAGGCATTGCTTGAGCTTAAAATATCTATACAAACTGGACATGCATCTAATACAGGAAGTCCCCACTTAACATTTCTATGTTTTTTGTCATTTTACTGATAAAGCATGCAAAATATAACACCAGTGATCTGATACTCTATCATCATGAATCACTTTTTCAACACATTGATGCATTACAACTATAATATTTAATATAAAAAATTACAATTTAATGTATACTTATTTAAATTATTTATAAATGGCATCTTGCAGTGATGCATTTATAGTGAAATAAAGTTTCTCAAGCACAAATGGGGTATCAGAGAATACCAATGAAAATTATGCCAACATTTGAACATATTTAGAAACTCAATGCATAGAGCATCTACGAATATGTTGATTTGCTTTCCATCATTTCAATTTACATCACCATTTTGCGGAACCTAACATGGCAAGAAAGCAAAAAAAGCAGGAACTCCCTCTACTGAAACTGAAATGACAAATATAGGAAAAACTACAATAAATATTCACTGAACCCTTGTCATATGAGCCTCATCAAAATGCATCACGCCTACCGTGTATGCTGACGGCTGATATTTTAGTTTCTGGTCCTTACTGTGAACACAGATAATGAAGGACTGGCTTACAATGGCTGGTTAACTACAGTAGAACTCTTCTATAGCAAGAATATCACTATGGCAATTTCAAGAATATTGCTATAGTGGGTAATTTTGTTCTCTTTTGTTGGTCCACGTTGAAAAGCATACAGAGTTTCATAGGTTATAATGATAGGTCATTTTTGTCACATGGCCATAGGTCGATATTGCCAATAGTGATTTTGCCATGATTACCATCACAGCAGCATAACTCACAGAACTCAACGCTTCTTGAAAGACAATGTTATAGAAACTTATGATTTATGCTGTAAGTTATAACAATGAAAGAGTAATAAAGTTTGGTTTTACTCATTACCATTATTGTCACCTTCATCCTCTGTTACATCATAGTGCCTTGAGAAAATATATTTTGTCGATTTTCATGATTCTTGTTTTGGTTGCATAACTTGAGGACCAGCAATTTCTATTGCATTTGTGGTGAAATTTTATGAATACTTTATGAAGTGTTTGATTTTTAGCATTTACTCTGAGATTGTTACCAACACTTTATAGTCTTATCTTCTCCTTAACTAGTCACTATGATACATCATGATAAGCGATGGATAAAAATTCATTACGGTTATAAAGAGTGCACATTATAGAGAGCAAATTTACGACTTTTATCAGCACTCATTACAGAGGACATCTACTGTATTTTTGAGATTTAAAAATTACCATGTTTATGCTTTTCCTTAGTAAAAATTTATCTAAATTAATCACTCGTCTGACACAGTTTTTGAACCAGAAGTTTTGGGAACAATACAAGTAACTTGACTCACACATAATCTGATTGCTAACAATAACTACATTATATAAAAACTGGGCTTCATAGTCCATAGTGCTTACCAGGGCATGAACTGTTTACCTTCCATACAACTAGGGGGGCAAAAAATGTTTACACATTCAAACAGCTTCAGTAAGTAAATACATAAGGAGAATAATGAAAATGTCCGAAGACCAGAATATCCAAATGCCAATTTGGTATTTGGATATTCTGGTCTTCGGACATTTTCAATTTCGCCAAATTAGAAGCTCACCTTATTTCATCTAAGGAAAATAATGTTTTGATTGTCATTCAGAAGGAAATGATAAGATGCCACGACAATAACTGATGATGACAATAGAACTTCATTTTCAAATGCTCATAAAGAATCACTTGATGAAATATAACAATTTATTAAAATATTTGTCAATTGAACAAGTTTTCAGAAATTATTTACAGAAATTGCTTTATTAAAAGATTTTAATTTTCAAAACCGCAAAGCATACTAGATTCTTTAATATACCAATTGCAATAATTGTAATATAATTCCTGGTCCTTTAAACTCTAATTTTCCTTTTCATTATTCCAATTTATGAATCATAATCAATCAAATGACAAAAGTAAATTAATTTAAACATGTTGATAACATTTTATCTGTGTCATTTAACATTCTATTTCTGAAAGACATTACGTTTCAGTGTAATGCCACATTCAGCAACACCAGTATCAATACTAATGGTGTTCTTAGGTTTAAATAAGCATTAACATTGCACATCACACAAAGGACATGTGATCATCGGCAAGACATTAGGCACAGGGCACAAAATAAGGGTGGCCAGCATGGACAACAGCAGTCACGGCATTGGTCTCTAGTGCCTGAAGCTCTAAGTTCCAACCACTGCTCTTGATTAGGAACATACATTTCAGCTGGCATCAGAGGTCCTAATGCTGCAGATGTTGACATAGGTGACCCATCTCCGCTATTATTGAGTCCTTTAAAATGATAAAAATTTAGTATAAGAGGAGAGTGTTCTTTAAGTGTTTTCATAGGTACACATATACTGCTTTCAAGTGGAAGAAAACAAATCTTTTAATACAAGGAGAACCAGTGTAAAATTTTACCTGAGTCAGATAAAAAACCTAAAATATTTTCATAAATTTAATTTACAAATTGAAAGCAGAATCAAAGAGCAAATATTTGAAGAATTCATTTTCAATCTTGTGATGAATGTTCAGCCCATCACCAAGTAGGATGTTCTGAAATCATGAACCTTTAGTGACAAGTAATTTGTGTGTGGGACAGGTGTGAATATCTGCCACAAAAATCATATAATTTCTGGATTTTCAACATCACTTCTGCACTTGCTGCTGTTATCATCATCTAGCCTTCATTCTGCAAGGAATTTCAAAAAGTTTTCACCCTAAAGCTACTCACAAACCTAATTACTGAACACTGTTCTTCTTTGGTGCTTGACACAAGTGGAGCAGAAATTTGTAGACTGCATTATACTACTAACATAACATGCAGTTTCTATTGAAAAGGTATTTACTCATCTAAACTCTTGTCACCTAAAGGATATTCTTTACTTCATTTGAAAGGACACTGCCAATTTATAGGACATGGATGTGAAATTTCGAATATTTTTTACAAATTTAAGGTTTTGAATTGACTCATACTTGTATGTGAAAAACTGCAACCAAAAACAAGGGAATAGCTTACCTGAATGGTGATGAGATGTTCTTCTTGATGGAGGAACCATTGAAATAGCTTCACCAGGATGTCGTAACAATAAACGGCCCACTCCTTCACATCTCCTGAGGACTTCAGTCTGAGCAAGATGCCGATGCAATTCTGGAGACAATGTGATGCGCTCTTCCAGCCATAAATGCACAGAACCAAAATCCGTGAGCAACTGCAGGGCTCCCCATTCACTGCACAAAGTAAGATTGTGATGGTTCAAATTACTTCAGAGTTGAACATTTCAAGTTCCTCCTCCATGAGAATGAAAGATTCTCAAGAATAAAAAGCACCAGTCGGCAAATCATAAATTATATTCAGCATGGAAATCAGTTATTTTGGCAGCATAAGGAGTATCAAAAGATGTAGGCATATACCTGAATTTAATTCTATGTTGGTATATGTGGTCAAGCCAAGATTCTCCAAGAATCCTTAATACCATCCCTGCAGCAGACTGTTGAACTGGTAAATCCAAATTCTGAACAGCTTTTATGATTGGTTTCAGAACTTTATCTATAATAAATACATAATGCGAACGTAAGAAATTTTTTCAAGACAAAAATACTTTGCATTAATGTACATATCAAATTCGAATGCTCTTCACCATCAATCATACCATCAAGGTAGATATCTCTCAATCTCAGGGGCCATTCTTGACACAAAAATACTTCACTATCTGAATTGAATTTCATGAAGTGTGATTCTACATTGAACTTGATTTTCAAATGTTAGCAAGTGTTTTTATTTCCCAAGGGGATTTTGACAGGTTTGAGAGGACGAAATTACAGAAAATATAGAACAAATGCGGTGGTATAGAAATCTCACTGGCATAGAAAAGGCTTATATTGAACAACTGTGAGCAGCAGGTGAAGAATCAATGAACTTAGTGAGGTGCTAGGGAGTAAACTTATTATTGATGGAAAGTTCTTCAACAGAAACATGGCCATTGTGTATAGGAAAATAAGAAGCTCAAGGTAATACAGTAAACTCTCGATAATATGAAGTCAGTGGGACCGGAAAATCAACACTTTGTAATTTCGAACATTTTAAAAAAGTCATGAAAAAATTTTATCATTGTGTTCTCTAACTTTTGTTTTTTCTTAACTTCTCTTCGGTAACATTGTTCATCTTTTGTGATCGTTCGTTAAAGCATTCTTAAAAGACGCATGTCTTAAAAGATCGTAAAATAAGTACCTACTATGTCAATGCTTTTAAGTCGGCGATCATAGTGTTGGCAAAATTTCGTCCCAGTATCGAAAATGTATACAAAACAAAAGTTGAACATTTTGTAATATGAATTTTATTTTCGGAATAGTCAGCTGAGACGGGAATCTAGTATGGACACTAAAAATAGACATTTGCTACTAACATCTATGCAGTTATGATGGCAGCTGGCCAAACCGCACTTTAGTTGTCTTCTATCGCCCAATCATAGCTATAAAAAAGCACGGAGCTAAGCCCGTTTCCAGAAAAAAATTTTCACAGGTTATTACTTGCAGTGTCTTCCATCTATCATCAGCAGAATAAATGATCTTGGGAGGTAATATTATTTCTTATCCACCACTAAGACCTTGATGACAAATGGGGCGTGATTCGGCATATTTTCCACATCGTCTCCTAAAGGATTATATGATGGCTGGGGAGTTTGGATTTATGGAGCGTGGGGGTTGTGGAGAGGAAAGATCCCAGTTGCTGATGTACCTTTATCTGTCTTTCTGTGCTTGAACGGGGGAATGGGGTGGGGGAATAGCATTGCGGAACGCCTGTGATGTTCCTTCCTCTTCTTCTGGGCAACCCTGGGGGGTGCGTGCAGGTGGTTACAGGTGGATTTTCGAGAGATATCAGGGGGGGAAGGGATGGAAGCAAAGGGGATGGTCTAGAGGTGTCAGAAGGTGAGAGGAGGGGTCGAAGATCCTCCTGATAACAAAGGATGCCACATCCCAGACCCTACCCATTCCACTCCACACCCGGAACGGTTCCAATCAGCCACTGCCACGCAACCCCCAGGGTTGCCCAGAAGAAGAAGAAGGAACCTAACAGATGTTCCATGATGCCATCCTACCACTCCCTCCCCTCCTTCAAGCTCAGTAAGAGAGATAAAGATACTAGAGGCCTGCACAAGGGCGTAAAATAAAGGCAAGGGTCGCCCACCTGTGTGTGAGAGATAAAGAGAGAGGCTCAACCCAAAGACATTTGATGGACGAATGTGACCTAATGGAGAACTTGCCCAGTATAGGCTGTCACCCGTCGGCTGGGCGGGCGACTGCCTTGAGGCCGGGTGACCGCCCTAAGATCGTCATCACCACTTATCTTTCTCAAGGGTCTTTGCTGTTTGCAATATTTTTCACTCACTATTTCACCACCCCTCCCCTCGTTTGGGCGAGCACCTGCCTAGGACCCAGGCACCCGCCCAGGGTGCGGGCACTCGGGGTGAACGGGCACGGTCGGGCATCTACGTTACACGGGCGGAGGCGAACACAGGTGAGGACGCCCGGCACGGGCAGGCGAGGGTCTCTAGGATTCGGCTCCCGTTTCCAGGCCTCTTAAAAGATATGCCCACAACTGGGACCTTCCCTCTCCGCAACCGGACCCTTTCACCCTCACGCACCATAAACCCAAACTCCCTGGCCATCATAATCCTTACCTCCACCAACACAACCCGCCCAAATTTCCTAACGGCATCACCAACCCTCACTCAACCCGTCCATGCTACAAGATTTGGTGCGGACATTTCCTTCAGAGAGAGCTGAGCTAGGATTTCTCGCCTTAAAGGACAAAGTAGGGTTCACGGGGAATTTGAACTGCCATAATTCCAGGTGCATGGCAGCGAGCATGGTATGTGCCATTACACGTAAGCTTTAATTAAAAAGGAACCGTGGAGATTATGAAAATGCTAGTAACAATTAAAACATAAAATATCCAGGATAAATAATGTCATTAACTATGATTTCCACATTACTAAAGTTCTAAATGATATGCAGAGTTACATGAGGAATATGATGGGGAGATACAGGCATATGTGGGAGGTGAATGCACTACTATTCACACATTTCATTTTTGATGCACCATAATCGGTAACACTGATTTGTTAGATTTCTATACGGTCAAAAATAGTATTGCTGAAGCAGTTTTTTGCCAAGGTTCATGAAACCGAATTCCATTTGTTCCTCGGGACTGGGTCCAAAGTTCGTAATTTCAAAAAATTCATATTTTCGAAACTTCGTATTTTGGAATATTGCCATCATGTTATTACTATAGGATTTTCATCGGGACCGGCTGTTTTGCTTCGTATAATCAAAACTTCATATTATCGTGCTTCGTATTATCAAGAGTTTACCTACTGTAGACAACAGTGGAGGTGGAAAAGAATAAATATCCTCTCAGCTATGGTACTACATTCATGAGTTCGTTTCAGGACCATTTTGAGAGGTAAGGAATGGAGACTGATTTCAAAAAATAAATATAATGAGAATTTTCAGGAAAATTATGGTAAGCATACAACATAAGTATGAGATCATTAATCATAAAAAATTGAGCAGCTCTATTAAAAGGGAAGTGCATATTTAAAATATAGGTGGCTCAATTCTGTAAAAAGTTGTCAGTAAAGATAAGGAGAAGAAGGAAAGAATTCAGCATAAGAATGCCATGAATAAGAGACATTTGATGGCATGGGCTTTGAGTAAAACATACTGAAAAGATTAGGGTATACAAAATATTGTTTGTTAAGTGCCTCTGAAACCTGGTGTCTAGAAAGAGAGGTAGCCAGTAGTGTGATGGTTCTCAATAAATTTGTATAGAGTGGGATACAGCAACTAACCAAAATGGTCTAAATGAAGGATGAAGAAAGAAGTTTTATCATATGCAGCTGCAGGGAATCAAATAGATGGAATTTAATGGATGAATGAACAGGATATTGGTAAAATGATGAGAATTTGAAGGCCTTGATGGTAGTGAAACTTTTCATGAAGCTTTGGAAGAGGCATGGAAATTCTAGATTTTTTCATATGATGAAGGAGGGTATAGCTACTAAAATGAGGAATGAAAAAAATGTAAATCATTGTGTATTTAGAAACAAAATACCTACATTCTTACATTAGGTTTCAAAAGTCAAGTCAAAATTTCCATTGAGTGGTAAAATGCAACACCTAATTACAATATTTTTACTGTTGTCTGGCAAAAATAACCAGGGCAATTACTAAAAACATAGTGCATTAGTAACTACATATATTATATCAGGGCTTTGTGGATTGACCACAATCATCCTTGAAACTTTGGTATGTTTAGCCCCTTTTCACCAATTTTTGTACATCATGTAGTCACTTTGCTCAGAGACAAAATACTTTCATTAAAGACAGTTCAAACTATAAATACAGTATAATGTCAGTTGGTTTCATCAGATGTGCACTAACCCACCCTCAAAGCAAGAAGCCAAAGGTTGAAGTCAAGCACAAGTAAGGAAGTCATGGAACTCAAAATGTAACTTTTGTAACAATTTTGCTTAGGAATGAGCTTCAGGTAATTAAGATGACACATTCTCATTACTCCTTTATGTTTTAGTATCTGAGAAATATCACCATCATGTAGAATGTAGAGGGTCTTATTCAGGAGAGCATGAATAGCTATATTTAATGCCTATGTCTTGGCATACCTAAGTACTCTTCAACATATGGACTTGGAAATTCAGGCAATGCATTGTTCCTCCTCCTCCAATACCTTGCTTCTGGCATTATTAGACACAATGTAGCCAGTGAAACTGTCCTCCCCATCATGGCCAACACCGTGAGGCATTCTCCTGGTAAAGCCTTTAACAGATGAACATAAGCATAGTAACTACTATATAAAGAAGTGATCGATGCTCCCACTGAAAGCTTAATATTCTTGTAAACTTATGGATGTTCACACTTGTGATTACAAACTGACTTCAAAAAATTCTGATATCATGCATAATAAGATTAGGTACCATAAATCATAAACAGAAAATTATATGTATGTATCATCCTTACATCCTCTAAAATACCTCCAACACTCTAACCCTGTTCCAGAAGATACTACCTACATCACTAGGCACTCATGAGCTTCATTATGTAGGACTAACAGATAATCCCAGATTCAAAGAAAGACATATTAGACGAATAATAACATGGATTTGGAATATAAACATTGTTGCTCATTTTTTACAATTTGCCATCCAATTGCCAAATACTTACTTCCCTTGTCTCTGGGCCCACTCTTCTAGAGAAGTATGACTTCATTTATGACTTAGAATAATTTTATATTTCCCCATTTTTTTTCAATGTTCCAAAATAATGGCAATTATGTATTGATGAAGAAACTAAAGCAATATTTCCAGAGTCACCCATAACTCATCTAACCACAGTACTCACTTCGAAGACACTTGACTGACTTTTTTGTTTCACAGCCTCCTGATTAAAGTCAAAGCTTCATTTTTATTATACATTGAAGTTCACAATGAGTAGTTTGACACTCCATGCACATATGAAATTCAAATCAAATATTTTATACACACTGAGGAGCCATATGGTAGGTAGGCATTTTACAGTGTGTAGCGGACACATGGTACAAAAGTTTTTTACTATGTAGTATGAGCTAGCAATATTTTATATAACATTGAGTGTAATGATTTAGGTATATGCATTTGATTATAGATATTACTTAGTCTGTGTGTGAGTATATATATCTATAAAAGATAGTTATCCTATAGCATCATGTATGAATGAGGTGTGAGCAAAAATCAATGGCAGAGTGATCCCTTAATTACACTATGATTAATCCAGCACCTTCCGAGAAGTTGGGATGCATTTTTGCTTCATATGAATTTTTTAAATTGAATAATGTGTATAATAAGTCAACCAATCATTAGATTTATGACTATAAACAAATCTATAATTGAATGTTATTATTAGTCAGTTTTATTTCAAAATGAGAAAATGTGAATGACAGATGAATGGCATCAGGAGACTAAAGGCTATGGCTAATGGTTATTAAGATAATATAGAAGACTTTGTAGGAGGAAATGTTCCATATAGAAATATGAGTGAAAATAAAATCAAAGTTTTAGCTGAAAGAAATGATGACTTAATAGCTGTGGAGCTTTTGTTTAAGAATTCTCATGAGTTGTATCCATTGTGAAGAGTCACAAGCCGGCTCTCAGATAACCATAATGAAACCAATATAATAACTAGCTTAATAACTAGCTAATATAAAGTGAAATAACATGCTACTACAAGCCATCTCTGGTAATGTCATTAGCTGAAAAATACCAGGCTATTATTATTGTACTAAAAAATAAATAAAAATAAAACATCTGCGAGCTCCTACAGCAGTGAATGATGAAAATATAAAATCATAAAGTTCATCCAAATAAATAACTTTACAGTTTAAATAGCAGTGAATAGCAAAAGAAACAGACATGGTATTTAAATACACCTTATAAATAATAGTCAAATGAATGGTAGTAAATGAAGGTAAATTCAAAACACAATTATGTATTATAATAAATACAATACTTACTCTGCTTGCTGCCATAAATTACAGATAAACCTCTATCAATTACATTATTACTGTGAGAGTTCCAATTTTCAATCAATAATAATCAATGGCACTCTTAGTGTAACTTTTTGAATAATATTAATAATATTTTTTTTTGTTCTGTGAGATTTGTACAAATCATAGAATTAGCACAAAATAAATGAGAGTTTACAGAGGTTTTATCAGAGTTTCAAACTCAGACATCGAGTCGTACCTCTCCTCAATAAGTAATTTGCAAAATTCATTTATAAACTTTCCAACATTCTCAAATTTATTTGTATGACTGGGAAGGTTATTGTAAACTGTTAAGAACCTATGTGTGGGACTGTTCTTATGCGAGTAGAAAATGTTATGACTGTCCATTCTCTTTATTCTTCACCTCAACCATTTCAACACAATTAGTTGATACAATATGGAGGGCTAACTCTCAGAAAATGCATGAAACCAGCTGAGGTGAAGAATAGCATGGGGACAATTTCAAAGTTTTCCACTTAATACTTCAGCTAATACTTAAGAAATCTTCTTTCAAGACAGCCAGCCATCAAGAGCAAGAAATATCAGGGTCTCTTAGCTAAAAGGAACTGAGCTACCTGGTCATCAATTGCTCTTAACCAGAAAGTCGTAAACCACAGTCCTTAATTTAAATCTAATCACCAGACATGCCATTGACATATTTTATCAAGAATCCGATGAGAAACATTTGAGTAACTAATAGAAAATGACAAAAACATGGAGTAATGAATAAGTTTCTGATGTCACAAGAAAATATGACTGTGCATGCATTACACTTACTTGGAGTTTGGCAATGTTGGCTCTTACTTCAGATATAAGCTTTGCTCTCATTTTCACACACACGGTCAGGTTAACACTTTTGACTTCACTAACATCATGGGAATCAGGCAGCTGAAGGATATATGAAACAGTCAAAGGTGTAAACATCAACATATGCCTGAAATTTTGTACCATTATCAGATCAAATATTATTTTTGTTATTTAAAAAAAATGCTGTTTTTTATAGCTGAGAGCTGTTATTATATTTTAAACTTATTTTGATCCAAATCAACCAAAATTTGGCATTTGCATTTCAATATTTTTTTAAAATAAGTAGATAAATATTGAGCATCTTTCAAATATTATAAGATGAAAATGAATCTGTTGAATTCAATGTTTAGTGGGTTTTGAAGTCCCAATGCCCTGTTAAAAGGTTTAAACAGGGCAGTTGGAGTTTGTCTGTACATGTAAATCTGAGGAACTTAAGTTCCCATCTGTTAATGTGAATAGTCATAGGGAGAACCTCTTTGTTCCAGAGAGAAAACCATATTGCAGAGGTAATTTCAATGTTATTGTGGAAATCTCTACATTCCAGGAAGAACTGCTAGGTTCCAAGGGAAATATTAGCATAGGGAACCTCATTTCTTCTAGAAAAGTTTCCTCCTAATACAGTTTCCCTTCTGGAATGGTTTCCCTTCCAAAATAACACTTGTTTCCAGGGAAACCTTCCAACAGAGTGAATAAAATAGCTTACTGCAAGAAAAAGGACATTTGGGCAAAACACCAGAACTCTCCTGATAAACTTGACAGATTTTAGGAGACAACACAGGAGAGAAATAAGCACTATGATGGAACCGTACAACTTTAAGAATGATAATTAAACTTCAAATCAAACACTGTGAAATTTAATAGGCCAGAGTTCTTCTAGTAATGAATGATTTGCTCAAAAATTCTTCAATCCGTTCTTTACCTTTATGGACCAAACATTAAAATCTTCCAGAACAAAGTTTCATTCAGTTAAATCACTGAGTACTTTGGAATTTTGGCACAAAAGTATTTACTGACAAATGAATGTGCTAAGTGAAGTTAGAGTATAGGAGTATGAAGTAAAACACAAACAAAAAAGTCACACATAATTTTTTACAGAACAAACAAGGCTGTAGAATCTCTGTGGAGTTCATAAGTTATTTACTCTCTATGCATCATACATAGTTAAGAATATAAAAAAATACATAATAAAGAGTTGGTGGAAGAGGAAAAGTAAGAGGTCTATATGCTCCAAATGTGTGACACTTTGACACTGTCAACCTTGGTATCCAGTGAGCTTACTCTCATTAATCAAAAACAGCCTTTCCATAAAGCACTTAATGAATAACTAAGTACGAAAAACTTAATGATTAATCATGCATATATTTAATTCTAAGAACATGAAGGATATAATTTGAAAGCCCAATAATAATTTATGTCATACATTTTAGATTGCAATATTCCTGCAATCATGAAGTCTTCAAAGGAAATGTACATTTCAACTTATCCCAAAAAAATAGCACCCAAAGATAAACTTTTTGATTCCTTAAAATCCAATATGAAATTTAAAAAGTCCTGCTATAGTACCATAATGCTAATAGAAACATTGAAACAACAGTTAGGTAGAATAAAAAACTTGTACAACCATTGTCTTACCCTGAGTTGCTTCAGTACATCCAATGCACACATCACATCAGAATGGGCAGCTCGAAAAAAGCACAATGCATTCCAGGATGAGGCTGCTTTTCTGGTATATGATTGAACCCACATTCGTAAGGTGTGAATGGAATGGTCAAGACGATGAAGAACAGGGATTTGATCAGCAGAAAATGAGTAAACGCCCTCTTTCCTGTACTTATCTGCATCTTTCTGGGTTGAAGAAGTTGTTTTAATTTCAGTTGCTTCCAAAGCACCTCTATCCTCCCAATCATTTGTTAAGGAAACAAGTCGGCGTAGAACCTAGGAAACCACAAGGAATAATATCACTTCAGAGTAAGAAAAAAATTCATTTCTGAGAAACCAATATTCAGTGATTTGAACATATCTTCAAACGTGAATTACAAAATAAAGAATCAAAAGGATAATAATATTGCGCTCAGCTTATATTGTTTCAGATCCTTTCATTTTTACATTAAAATGGTCTACACAATTTGTCTGCTCAATCTTCCAAAATTCCCTTAGGCATAAATCCTATCTAGGGTATAAATATTATGAGATTTGATATTCATATTAATTAATACATATCCATACCAAATAATGACAGCTATCTGAGCACACTCTAATAATAAATTGAGATACTCGAGTCAACTAATTAATTTTAATCATTTCAAGAATAGATAAGGTAAAATATAGCCACCAAATGCCAATTTAAACTTCATATTTCTTATACTCTCAACAAATCATCTTGATCAGGGTATTAAAATATTACTATTTACAAGGCTAGATGCCAATTAAATGGGACATACCTCCACAAATAACCTGCCGGTGTAAGTGCCCTTCTCTGCTCCAGATGGTCCATCATCTTGCAAGACAACTGGCTGCACAAGTGCCATTCGAAAGCTGTGGTCCCAGGCAACTGCCATAATGTGAGTTGAAAGACCATCACAAAGACTTTGTATTGCAGCAGCCATTACACCTGGAAGAGAATCTGCAAAAGAGAATGGAATTTTGGGCATTAGTAGTAATAATACAGGTGGCTTCAAAAGGTAGAGCCACTGCTACTTTAAATAAATAATATGCCAGCCTCTGTTGATAAGTTACATCCCCCCCATTCAAAATGTATTTATAACCCATTTAATGCACATAAAATACTAGGGCTATTAATCTTATGTAATTTATGCATATATGATTCTAATATAGCGCTGGCATATTCCAAATGCTTGGAGCGTATTCCAAAAGCTTGTATCTTATTCCAAAACATAACCTTCCCCCTAAAAATTCAGTATTTAGCTACATCATAGAGTAAAGAATACTATAGTGTCCTTTAGTCTACGGCTACATATTTCCAATAGGGACCTCTACGCAGCAGTGGATCTAAAGGGGGGGAGGATATAAGGGGGCTATAGCACCCCATTTGGTCGAAACTTACACTGGATAAAATCGAAATTTTTGGAGGGTACCATTTTGTACAAGTAGGTATTTAGATAATTTTCCTGCAAATTTACCTACCTTACCTTTTTTTATGTGGAATTACTTTACTAACCTTACCTTTTTTTATGTGGAATAGTGCAAAGTATTATTAATTCATGTCCTAAATTTACCTACTATAACAAATTAAAATACAAATTAGTTTTAAACTTAAGACCTATTTTACATGCTTTTGGTATGTTACAATCGGAAGCAATACTTGTGAAACCGGGAAAATAATCACAAATGTGCACAACAGTGCAGCAGCAGCCTCTGTATTTATTTAGCTGAACATGTGGAAATTATAAAAACACTCAAAACAGACAAAATGATATAACAAAAAGAATAAAGGAGAAAATTACAATTTGCCCCCGGTTTGCCCCCCCCCCCACCCCCACCTCATCCTCCCCGCTATTAAGGCATAACTTATAAACTAAGTATATGTATTTAATGTAATGGAAAATATAAATAAAAAATGTAAGCTTTGCCACTGGACCTAAATACATTCGGCTAAAAAAATACTTTCAAAAGCACATTATTTTTCATTTCAATTGCAATGGCAATTGATGGACAATTAATTCATGAAAGTGGAGAAACAATTAAATCAATACCTCAGTGACAACATTGAACATAGATTATCATGCATCACATATCTTTTCCTGTGTGACTTGTGATTTAATTGTAGATGAACTTACCATTTCTTGAGGTTAAATCCTGAAGCCAATCACGAAGTCTTAGGCATGTTTCCGGAGAATGGAATGCCAGAGGTAGATCTTCACTTCCCTGCGACAAAACTTGCTCAACCTCTAAAAGCATCTCTACTTCTTTTCTCCCATCCATCCACCACAGAATTGCACTGTCTATTACAGCACCAACCTCTCCCCACAAGTTTTCCCTAAAATACTCCACAGCTTTAGATGTTGTACCAGCACTCAATGCACCTTTCACATCTTCATGAGGATAATTATAGTTCACATCATTAACACTCACTTTGTTGTTATCACTTTCAATCCTTAAAGAACGTTTCAAAATATTTTCAACCAAACAATTTTCCATCGACTGTTGTTCCAAAATGTAATTTGGATGAAGGGTAGGAGCAGGTCTTTGGTAGTTTGGAAAGAGCTGTGAATAGGGCTTTCCATAGTTCATATCAGTTGCAATAGGAGGTAATGGAGGAGTGACATTCCTTGTAAGATCTCGGCATATTTCAATACTTGTGGCATGGGATCCATCAGAGCAACTCCCCTCTTCCATGGACATATCACTTCTAAATTTAAATTCCTTTGAATAAGCCCGCAGCAAAGCAGCAACTAGTTTATGACTGCTTACCTCCCCAAGACCTCTTGCTACAATGCTTAAAGTTCTTGCCATTGTCAAACGCTTTAAAGGCCTAAGTAAAATAGGACATGTATTTGAGCACAAATCACTCGCTTTTGATACATTGCCACAGAGTGTTTGATGTAGGACACTATCATGAAGTTGAGCAAGAAGAAGAATTGGTTCCGTGACTTGATTTGCAGCTAAAGCACCAATTATAAATCTATGCAATAGAAAACAAAGAGATGTCCTGGCCTTGGATATATTTAAGTATGCTTCCTGGGCCCGGAAGGTAGTCACACAATCAAATGATGCTAAAATGTTTATTATTTTTGTATCATACATATCTTGAGCTTTTTGAAAACCTTTTAAAACAATTTTTATATCTCTCGCCACTCCATCAATTTCCAGACAGAAATCAAGGGATTTATATTTTGACTCAATAGTGCAAAAATATGTCAATAGCTTGCTAACAGATCTCCTTTCTAGGTCATAGGCTGTAGACCGGTACTTACGGCACTGCTTGAAAAAGTCGTTAAGAATATCACACTCATCCGGGCCAGGTGAAACATCGTCATGATTGCGGTTCATTACCCTTCTCCACCTTTGTTTTCCTTTGAGCTAAAGTGAATGTCCCATAATATATCTAATATTCTGCCATATATTTGGAAAGAACTACTGAGATGTGCAAATGAAAAGTTATTCCTCCAATGAATTATACAAGAGAATACAAAAAATGTTTTCATGTGGGGCTGCACCACCTCTGCCAATCTGTTATGAATGCTTCTCCCCATCAGCCAACAAACTGAATTTACAATCATAAAAAATATTTTTGTATCATCTATTAACAGAGTTCATTCTTGATAATGGAAATTGAGTAATAATTGTTCAACACATCACAGTTTACACTTGAGGCATCACCACCATTTGATATGAATACATGCTATTACTCTATGGAAAAAATTACCGAGTAGCAAACATAAATAAGAGATACTGGTAGCATTTTTATCCTGCCACAATCGCATCACTCGTACCTACCCTTCATGCATTTAACTGTCAATGCTGAATTCCCGACTAATGGTTCCAATGACGATAATGTCAAAATTTAAGACATGTCTCGAAGTCGCACACGAAATCATAACACCAGCGTTGAAAGAAAAAGAACTTTCCGCGCTGCCGATAATTCTCCAAAAAGTAGGCATATGATTCATTTCTAACAAATATACTGTCGGTCTAATAAGAATAACAACCGCTGCGGTACCATATCAAAGATATAATAACAAAAGGAGCCTACTGCTTAGGTATTAAAAATATCACCATATCAATATTTTAATAACTTTCTCCGCACTGCCACATTCGTGTTCGAAAAGACTGCAGAGGTGCGACCGGTGTGGCGGGCGACGGGTCGATAGGCAGTGCCTGGCACGCGGTGAACCACGCAACGAAGCCACCGGCTTCCCACTGAACAAGGGCCCTCAGACAGGGGAAATGCGCCTTGACCAGGTGGAAGAATGAAAGAGCCCCCTTTCAGAGCCCCTACCCCATCCTCCTTCAGTCTCTCGTGACCTACTTGAGTGAATCAATTCGAACTCCCCAACAGCTGCTCTCATGAGCGCCCATAAGAGATTACGAACACGAAAATTTGACATTGATATGCAGCAATGAAAATATGACAGCAACGATAGATCATCGCATATCATCATACTATACAGAATATGATGTACTTGTTTCCTTAAATAGCTTATCGCGTTATTTGATTACGGCATTTTCCGTGTTTTTCGTAAACATCGTTGCCATGGGGGCAATGGCCAGCCCCGGAAACAGTTTCGTGAAATGCTAATACTGAAATTACTCCGTAAAGTATACTCTGGCGTAGGTACGGTCATCAATTCAATCTATCGTTGGTTAACAGGTAACGCGGAATCAAATCCGGAGATCGGCGATGTGAATGCCGTTGATAATGCAAGTAAGTTGAGCCCGAGTACAGCAGCTGCTACTGAAATATATTATTATTAATATTTAGTGCACCGAAGCTTCACATTATTATATTGAAGCAACACAACTGAATGCGCAACTATCAGCATAATTTATTTTATAGATCGCATACGATGTATTATTTACATGCTATTTCTCGCTAACTTCTATAATAGTTCACGCGGATGCAAATAACTTCAAAGGTTAGATTGCAAATAGAAGAAGTTACCGTTACAGTAACGTGAAGGTTTAAACCAAGGCGAGTAGTTACCTACGTTTCAACAGTGATAAGATATAGGCTGTATTTTGCCTTCGGTGTCCCGAGTCGCCATAACTAATAAGTACCTACGTGTCTACCTAGCTGACTTTTTGAGAATTCCTATCGCCGTGCCGTGGATTTAGAGAATCAATTGCAAGATTTATAAGCTAAAATTACCAATTAATCGTACCATTTGGACGACCTAAGCTGGCCTTGGAGGTGGCAGAGTAACGAACCAGAAGCAGAGGACCTGGAAGAATACTACACAAGTGCGTTTTGATCAGCTTGAAAGGCAGGGATGTAAAGGCTTGTCTCTGTTGGCCTCAATTGGTCTTCACATTTTTTGCGGCTTTTTAAAGTGATATCATTAATCAAAACTGACCCATATAGCCTAAATAGTGTGTTCAGTGTGCTAATGGGAAGCAAAAATCGAAGTGGAAGTAGCATTTGTCTTTTAAGCCGAGTTGCTTACATCTGATAAAGTACTAAATAAAAAGAGGAACATAGATTGCAAGTATACAATTTTTATTCTTAAATTTTTTTTTAAAGCTTTTACTGGAGGCCCAATCAAATTTTCTAACTTCATTAAACACTATATAACGGTATCCATAATAATGTGATCTTGCAACTTGTTATTAATCAATCATAACTGTTCAATATTCTTCTGTTACTCGACTTATATAGGGTTTATAGGGGAAAACAATGTGATTCTTCAGTTTGACAATTTGCATCTATGCCAAATGGCTGAGCTTGTGATCTGAACCTTATCATGGGTCAAAAATCCTAAGATTGATTTGACACATCTCTCCATTTGATTTTTCCAACAGCTAACCTTTTCACATTTACATATTTCTTCTATTTCACATCCTTAACATCTTCCACCATATATTTCATGTGAAGCCTTCCTTTTCCATTCTTCCTATTCAATTTTCCCTCACTGATGGTCTTCATCAGGCGATCACGTCTCACCATATGGCCAATTATCTACTCCAGTCATATTTTCGAAGTTTTAGAAGACTTCTCTTTTCTCCCACTCTTCTTAGGGCTTCCTCATCACTCACTCGGTTGATCTATTTAATCGTCATCATTCTTCTGTAGCACTACATTTCAAATGCTTCCACCCTTGACTCCTCTGCTATTGTCATCGTCCATGCCTCATTGCCATAAAGAAGCATACTCCTAATGTAAGTTCCAAATAAGTGCCTACATACTTGCAAGCTTGTATTTCCAGCTGTAAGTAGATTCTTCTTTTGACAGAATGCCCTATCCGCCAGAGCTATCAGCACTACCAACTATTTCTTTCTGGCTTCATTCATCATTAGTCACTGGTTTTCCAGATAGAAATTATCATTCACCTCTACTAACTTTCACTTTCCCGAGTTTACTTGGTCTTGGTCTCCTCTCTTCTACTGCATACCATTACATTTTCTTTTTATTGATTTTCAGGTGATAAAGGCCATTGTATTTTCCATGTTAACCAGACTTCTTTAAATCTTTTAGTCTCTGCCATGACCACTATGTCATCAGCAAACTGAAGCATGCTGTTTTTCTCACCATGAATATTCACTTCTGAAGCCTTCTTCATGAATGCAGTGATGGTTTCCTAGATGTACACATTGAAAAGTACAGGAGACAGAGCACAACCTTGTCTAACTCTTTTCTCTATTCTTGCTTCTTCACTGCCAACTTAATCACAGCCAACTATAGTTTTCATACAATATCTGGATAATATTTGGTCATTATAGGAGAGTCCAATTCCTTTTGGAATTCCAACATATGATGCCAAATACCTTCTTCAAATACATATATGCCTATATAACACAATAAATAGGTAAATGGCAACATAAAGTTCACAATACCTTAAAAATTTTTATTTCATACTATTAGGAAAATCGAAAGTTTTCATTATATCTTCTTTTTTTCAAAATTTCCATGAGATACCTATGGTACTGGTAACGGCTTTCGGGCGTTCCTCCGCGTCGTGTGTTGTCAGGGTGATGACAGACAGACGTCAGAACCAATTAGATACCTATGGTGCCATGATGCAGTTTTTTTTCTTTAGGTTATTTTCAATCTTTCAACTATTTTCAGTCCATTGGCTCGATATTATATGTTTGCATGAACCATGAACTCTTTGTTACTATACAAGATTGAGGCACCAAAGATTAGAAACATTTTACTGGGATTTTAGCATTAATTCATGTAACTCCCTGAGAGTCATCACTCGTTCCTCAGAATTTTAATATTTCCTGGCACTGTCATAACACTGTTATGTACAGGACAAATACAAAGGGAAAAGGCTAAGGAATGTTAAAATTAGTCCTACATTTCAAACTACATCACTGCCAGCCATCAATTCCATACTACCATTAATACAGTGAGTATGAAAACAAACAAACAGGCTATTTGATTTCTTTGAAAAAAATAAAAATTTGTACTTATTCAATCACAAAAATTAAGATATAGGGTATTAGGATTAATGAGAAGTAAAAGCCATGATGTAAGAAGTTCAGCAAATAATTAGGAACTTCAATTTCATACTGAACTTCATATAAGCTTGCTCTTCAGATCGATATTAGCTAGGTTATATTTTTTGTAAGACCTGCTAGAATGTTTTGGTACACCTTACACATCTCAAAGCATTCTCAATTTCACATGGAACTGAAATTCAATGCAATGTTTTTAGAAATAAATCAGTTTTTCCTCATGATAATATAACGGGGTACTTTTGATAGGAACTTGCTAGTTTTATTTTGTGAGAAAAGACAAGATAAAACCTTACTTTTGAGGTGACAGGCTACACCATTAGTTGATGCAGATTATGAATAAAGACTATTAGATGAAGCATTTTATGACTAAAACCCAACCCATCCAGAATTATCAACACAGAAATAACTTAGCAAAATGGGAAAAAATAGAGCCACTTACTCTCATGATGTCCAAAAAGTTGGAGAATCTTCTAGATTTTAATAAATAATGGGTGCATCATGAATGATTCTGCAGCTTGTGGAGGTTGAGCTGACTTCCTGCATTTTCTTAGTTGGCAGGATTACTGTGTTGACATAAAGCTGAAATGCTTGAGGTGATTGGTTCCACTGAGTCACCCATCATCCTCAAAGCCAATAAATCACCTAAGAAATTCCCACAGAACATATTCATTTCTTCTCCCCTCGAACTAGAGAAGATATCGTCATCAATGGCATAATTTATGATTCACAGTTAATTAAATCTCCATGCTGGAAAATAACGATAACATATTTCAACCTTTACATGATGCTGAGGACAAAACAATACTAATGTTATCTGACTTACCAAAATTTACTAATTTCATGGCTTACTTACAGATCCAGTCATTGCTCTGCAACCTAATGTTCCTCCAGTTCCTCCACCACTAGCAGGGCTGCAACTGTTTGCAGCCATGCAATTTCCATTCCTTCATCGAAACAGACCCAGTTTAAGAGACCTCTTAAGACCACTAGCAGAGGCCCTATCTGAACACCCTCAGACACCTCAGCCTCAACTCCGTCTCGGCAAAAGATGGCGGAGAGAGACCCAGGCAGAAAATGTTCAAGCAATTGAAAAGGCACTGGAGCAATTTGAAACAGAAGAAACTTCAACTAAACAAGAGGAGGATGATTCTCCTGACAAACCTGAGCTCATAGACAGTGATGTTGAAATTTACTCCCAAATAGATGATAATTATACCCACATCCAAGGTTACTGAAAACAACATTCGCCAGAAAAGACTCACTTAATGGCCCATAAAGATATATTATACGCCTCCCTTTCACAGAAGACATTTTGCATGCATTGTGAATCTAAACATTACTTTTTACTTATGCCAGAAAAAAATTCTGCTAACAAATACAGCAAATAGATCAAATAAGGATTGATGCCAAATAATAATAATGTAAAAAACATGATGGAATTGGACGTTTTTGTGAATAAAATGTGTTAATTTTTTACTGTGGAATTACTATGGTACATTTACTGAATTTGTTTCAATTCCTCATAAAACTCAATCAAAAGTCAACAAAAAAGTAATGTTTAATAGAAATTTATTATGATCAAAGTTATACCAGTTGTGGTAGGTTTGGATGGACAAAGCATTTTCTGTGACCCCTCTCACATTTCATATGATGTATATCTATAGTTCTGCATACTTCTTTTCTCTCCTCATTTACTCAAACTACCAATTTTTTCCCTACTTTCACCCTGCTTACCCAACTTTCTTCCTTACATCACATCCTTTGCAACACCCTTGCCCCTATCTGTTTCATCCACTCCCTCTGCCCTCTCCTAATTTCTTCTATTAGTGTCTCTTTACTGCCCAACCATCTCTAGCACTTCCTCGTTCCTCCCATATCCCCCACACCCACATCACTAAAGCCATAAGTCTATTTTCATTCCTGTCCTTATGTCCACAATTCCATGATATCAACCTCATGATGTATTATGCTTTCATCTTTTTTTTCAGTCTATCCCTACTCAATGACCCTGCCATTAGTTCTCACCAATCCCCCACCCTATTGCCACATAATGTGATTCCCATAATTCTTTTCTCACTTGAGCCTTCTGGGCTATGCAGGTCAGAACTCCGGATGAGTTTGTTGTCTCTCCAATGAATGCTTTTTTGAAATCAACAAAACATTCAAATACATCCTGATTATATTCCCTGTTCCTTTCTATCAACACAATAGACTTCAAAAATGAAGAAAGTGGACACTGCTCTACAAAATTACTCATACAAATGATTCCTAGAATATTCGAGATAATATTGTGCTCATAAAAGTCATGCAGTTAAAACATTGGGAATCACAATACCAGAAAACATTTCCCAGTCACTCACTGCCCGAAGGAAATAAAAAGGTGCCCTGCAAAAAATATGACCAGCACCAGAGTAGTATAATTGTTTTGTTTCAAAGGTGAATCTTGTAATGAACATAAATAATTCCCAAATAATTTTGTCCCAAACTTTGCTCTATCATTAGTACAGCATTTGATGGCACATTAGATGCAACAGCATACCCATGCAAACCACAATTTCTTTAAGGCAAGTTTCAGAGGCCAAAGATTCATATGTGTAAGACACAGGATTGGTTTTTAAACCATAATTTTAGAAAATAACTGCATCTTATATGCGATTAAATATGGTAATCGGACTTGCAAGCCATTCAACTGCATTACAGTTTTAACAACAGCCACAAAACCTAAAGAGAATTAATTCACTATCTTTACAATAGATTGCATTAGCAAATATAAGCATAGCCAATAGCAGAACTTCGACAGGGAAAAAATCATTCACCTTAACTGGGACTTTAAATGCTTAACACTTTAGGTGCTTTAAACATTTAAGATACCAAGGCATCCTTCTTCCCTGTGGATTTCTTAAGGTATTATAGGAACATGATGTCACATGGACTGTTATAATTACTATCAAAAAGCAGATGTAATTGTGAAAGCTGTGCCACTGCCCCCAAGGATGAAGCCAACTTTAACACAGAGGTGCTTACTATTAACAAATTCAAGGATTGTGGACTAAATGTGAAAAACCTTAAAGGAGTTACCAGCTGATATGCACAATAGTAGAATTTCCACACAGAAAAAAATCTTTCCCTTGACCGGGTCTCAAAGCTAGAAACCCTGATTTCTGGCTACTGTGGAAATTCTGCCATTATAATGTCAAGGGTAACTCTGTTAAGGGTTTTTGCAGCTAGTTTGCGATCCTTGATTTATCACAGCCAGTCAAAAGGGATCATCAACGCTAAAAGAAACAATAACAAGATATATTTCATATTTTATTAAAGGCTTTCAGTTTCCGTAATTTCAATCTATGATTGAAATTTACAGGCTGACTCTCTCATTCAGGCAATTTTATGTAAAATACACAACAATAAACTTTCTTCAACAAGAAATGCAATGAAATTTTCACCAGGAGGAAAGATACCCTCAATACATTATCCCTAATTACACATTCTTTACATCAAAAATACCTTTTGGCAAGTAGGTTATTTACCTTACTATGTATTACTAATTCTCCAATATCCATAAATTATTATTTTTAACCAGTAGAAAAATTATTCCAAGTAACTAATTTTTAAAATTAACACATATAAATAAAGCTTTGAATTAGCACTAATTAGCATGTAACATTAGGTTTCACATTCTGGTTCCTTTTAATAGTTACCAATTTAACATTTATGAATTCATTCCCAAGAAAACTCTTAGAAATGTAAAAGGAAATGGAAACTAATTAGAAAATGAATCAAAAATGGCCTTAGGAAGAAAGCCTTATTCATCAGTTCATGTGCAAACAGACAAGAAATGCTTTCACTTCAATTGTTCCACAAAATTCGCTAATTAAGGTCACAGCATAGGCTCTGATTCTGTGTAGGTAGAATTCCATCGAGTAAATAATTTTGACTTGAAGTACAGTTCAGTAACAGCGAAAGTTCTTACTTACAACATTCCATCACTTTTAACAGGATATATTCATCAGCCTATATGACTGAATTAGATCTGATTAAGTAGGACCATATATTAGTCAGTGACTTGTGTAATACCCACACCTCTTTCAAACTCACAACAATTCCATTTTGGAATAAGTATTATTCTGAGGGTAGGAAGATAGGTTCTCAAAACTTTACTTCCTTGCAGATCTAGCTAGTGGGAAGACTAACATATTATTGCCATGCAGTAATAGGCAGAGATTTCACTAAAAAAAACTAACTATCAAAGAGGCTGAGAAAGTTTCTTATACCTTTCCATCTTTCTCCTTAATACTAGCAACACCCAAAAACTGAATAAATAGAATGATTATATAACTCTCTGAGTATTATGTACATTAAATTCACATTTGATAGATACGTATTATATGTTAGAATTGAATGGACAGTCAAAAAGGTTAATCTTACACAAAATTTAAAGTTTGCAGTAGAGAAGAAACTATAAACAAAATGTGTTTAATATTTTTCTCTGCCACTGTGAACAGCACGCTTCAACAGAAAACGATAATCAAGATATTTGTTTCTTGAAGGGGTTTTAAGCAGGTCTTTGAAAGCTATATCTGGGAAAACCCAATGAAAATGTTGCAGAAATTAGACACTGACTGCAGGGACAGATGTTTCATTGGATTTTTTTATGACTCAATTGTAATGAGTTGAGTAGAGATAGGAGAATCAGGTTTGGTAATGTACACAGAGAAAGACAAGACTCCCCAGCATCACCCATGTTATTACACTGAAATGTAAACGAAATTCTAAGGGTAGATTGAGAGGATGCTGGTGGAGGACTAAAGTTGGCAGGGTGCTCAACAAAAATATTGGACTTCTCAAGAGCTTTGATAGCTTAATAATAATTAAAATTGGAGGACATAAGTTACAGCAGGGAGAGTAACAGTGAAATTTGATGTTTATTAACTTTCATAACTATAATATCAAAATAAAAATCATAAAAAATGAAATTTGCAAAAAGTACATACCAAATACCAAGACTTATATTCCAGCAGTGATCAGATTCCAATTTTAACACCAGCATTTAAAAAAATGATGTTTCCAAAGAACCTTAAGGCAAGCAATCTCTTAAAAACCAATAACCCTCATCATCAACAGCAGTGATCAGAGCCAAAATTGGTGATTTCTGTCCTCCTTTCTTTACCACGAAAAAATTCAAAATAAGGTGTAGGCATTACCCAAGGAAACTATTCTATCATTGGAAGAACAAGTGTATCAGGTTAACATCCACAACAGAAACATATAGATATAAAAGGAAACTATATGACAAGTAGAATGTATTGATATATGATTAAAATACAGAAATACCCTTAAAAATGGAACATAATATCTGTCCATATGACGCTGATTCAAAAAGGACATTTTTTAACTGCATGTGCTGACTAGCATTGTAAAAGGAGACTAAAAATACAATACAGAAGACTCAAGAATGTCAGTACAAGACATTCAGATATTATGAAACCACATATTAGTAGACTGGACTACCAATTTTCAACACCTCCCCACCAGATTTCACAGTGAACAAATCTACAAACTAATTAAAAAGACAGAATATGACCTCTATCACTCAATTATAATGGTGGTACTGAATATTCCTCTGAAAATGAGAATTACCCATACTGAGCTTAAATATGTTCTACATTTCGCAATCAACTGCATGTCATGTTTATCGAACAAACTTGGAATAATAATTGCTATAACATTTTATATGACTAGATGTAAACATAAAACAATGCCATGCTTAAGGAATAGACAAACTAACCAAACTTGGAAGTACCCATAATAATAACCAAACCATGAACATATGTGCTTAAACACAATTTAATGAACCATTTTAGCTGCATTTCATTCCAATTATACCAGATCATTGAATTGCATCTTCCTTCAACCATCACACTTCCTTCGTTCACAATTTAGTATGCAAAAAATATTTTACTGAATTAAATGGACACAGAGAGAAAGAAACAAAAATATAAAAAAATAATCAGACAGGGATACGATTCAATGCCACAGAGCCTCCCAATAATGCATATATATATGTAATGAAATGGACGCAAATAAAATGTAGGTTCAATAAGTTTCCTTTGACTTTCAAAACTGCACTGTGTGCTTTAATGTTCCACAGGTATTGGGTACCAGTTTTGCATTTAAATCATAAATACTTTTCATCAGCCTGATGATAGCATAGATTTAAAAAAATACTTTTTTTAAATATTAAGATTATTAAGGATACCATAATTGTATCACCTCACAACCAGAACTGCCTGATTGTAAGGAACAACAATATGACAAAAGAGTAATCATAAATCCATTATTTAAAGGCACAACATTTCTGCAATCACCATACATAATTAGTAATCTGTAAAGCATGAATATGTTATGCAGGGTTGCTACACTTCACTACCTATTTATATACTTAGTAGTAACATTACTTATGTCTGCACGTTTGGTGATGATTAAACTCTGACTATGCAACAACATTTGACTATCAGGATACACTGTAGACGTTCTCTAGTCTCTCTTACTCACTCAGACAAAATTATACCATTTCTACAGCATAATCATGGTATTCGGATAACTAAGGTGGATGGAATTGTCCATGCCATTCTGCAGCAGGGTCATTATAATCATAATGGTGGTAATTAGGTACTCTGCATACAAAATAAACAATATTAGCCCAGATTTTTAACCATTTTCCTCATCAGAGACATAAATACACAAACATGAGGATCTTTCCAAAATACCTAGTCTAAAGTAAAACATGCATTTTTCCCCATTCAGAAACCAGGGGTGAGCACTCATTTACGACGGTATAAATTATGATTATCAAAGTTTTGAGCTAACCAATTAAGTAAACACTACAGTAAAACCTTTTATGGGTACATATAATTGAATTATATACCACCACATACAGATATGCTAAACAGCACAGGGAAAATCTTCCGTGCTGCAAATCCTTTTATGGGTACATATAATTGAATTATATACCACCACATACAGATATGCTAAACAGCACAGGGAAAATCTTCCGTGCTGCAAATAAATTATGTATATCAATCAGCCCTAAAATAAAATGCAAACAATAAATTTATTGGCAAGACCAACTTCAAGCAATTATCATTTTCAGGTAATAGCTGTTCTACCACAATTAGGTAATTTGGCTAGCTTGTTTTTCTCAGTGGTTCACAAATTAAAGTTCTGATCTTCTACGATTTTTGCAAAAACAGTATTTTAAGGAAACAATTTTGACCATCCTGGTTTTCATTCACAACCTCCATACCTCTCTGATTTTACAGGCCCTGAATAATATTCAATTTAAGGCATTGTCTTCAATGCCTTAAATTGAATGTTTGCAGCAACCCTGATAGGATATTATGAAGTTTAACTCCCTAAACAATTTTACATTTGAGCATTGAAGCAAAGTTGACCAGGCATGGTTGAAAATACCTGCCACGATTCTTGCAACTGTTAACAAATGTTTCACTTCATGTACATTCTTTACTTTCAGAACATGAGCCAACATCTCACCGACTATTAAATGGAGTCATGCGTAACTTTGTAGAAGTTGCGACGGTTGAATATGATAGAACACTTGGTACAATTCCACAATGGTATTTAACTTCCAATTGATTTTGACAGTGTCATTTTCAAGGTACAAGACACCTGCAAATGATGCTGTAAGCATCGAAATCGATCGGAAATTAAACACCATTGTGGAACTGTACCAAATGTTTTTATCATGTTCATTCTTACCAAGGTTCATTCCTAAGAAAGAGTTCACACAAAATCACACAAACTTTTGTTAGAACCAATCACTTTCTTGAATACACTCAACCTATAGGAATTTATTGCTGTCCTTAAATAATATTGTCACATACAAAACATTAGACTGGGCAGGGATTACCAATGGCATATAATGGATTACTTCAACTATAACTAAAGAGTAAGGACTATAAGGCATTAATCATTCATAAAAAGCTTTTATTTAGGCTGTGTCCGAATTCGCCAATTAGTAGGGACATGGCATTTTCGCGAAACTTTTTTTGCGACAGGATTCACGAAATAAGCGACTTTAGGGTTTAATCGCGAAATTAAGCGTATCTTCTTTGAAACGCGATTTTTTAAACGAAATTTGAGATATTTTGCAAATGCCGAATTTTTGTAGCATGAAATATTTTCTTTAGTGATGGCCGGATCGGATCTTTCATTTTTCTCGGTTCCGGATTCGGATCCGAAGACACGGAGTAAAATCGGATCCGGATCGTAGATTTTAAATTTTCGCGGTTTAGCGATCGAAGTGCCCCGTGAATGGAATGTAGGTGCGGTATATATAGACAAGAAGAGGATGTGTAACTAAGGTCACGTAATTAGGTGAAAACGTTCCCGTGTAACTTGAAGCAAAATAAAGATATATGACTTTTCGCCCCCATTACCCCGGTATCGCGGGAAAAAAAATACTTAGGATGCCACGCGGGTAGCCTACATTCGCCGGGATCAGGCGTACAACGAGAGCCTGAACGAGGGCTAGTGTACTGTGCGAAGTTCGATCCCAATCACAGTTTAATTTTTCCTTTCAGTCACTGCATCGAAAATGTTATCATATTCAATTTCAAACCATTTCATCTGAATACTCACTTTATTAGCCTCATAAACCACTCATAAATTAAGGATGGTCGGGTCGGATCCAAAGAACCACGGGTCTTTCATTTCATTCGCTACTGAAATCATATCCAGAGACAGTAAAAATTCAGATCTGGATCGGAGATTTTAACATCTCGCGGCCTCGTGATCGATGCACCCCGTGAATGGAATGTACTTATGGTATATACAAACAAGGAGAGGTTAAGTAACTCGGGTCACGAAATGAGAAGAAGATTTTTTCCGTGCCACAAACGAGGAAAACAAAATAAAAAATACTCGTATTGACCTTTTTCTCCATGAGAAAAAAATTAAGCCGAATGTCATGCGGGTCGCCTACATTCGCCAGATTCCTGTGAACCTATGAGAGCGTAGTTGTTAAAAATGAGGGCTAGTGTACTGCGAGTCGCGAGTTCGATCCTTAACACTACCTAAGAATACAGCCGTGCTGTATTCCTAGGGTAATGCTAGTAGGCTGTTAAAAAAAGTAAATTATCACAAATTTCATGCCAAATTATAAGTCAAAAAAATAATTAAATTTGGAGAAAGGAAATGATTGGAAAAAATTTATATTACAGAATTAAATCGTGGAATCATTACGTTAACTTTACAGTGTATTTTTGAGTGACGCATTTGTAAATCTAGTTGAAGCGATAGAAGTACAAAAAAGTCTATCCACACACAAAGGTTGGAAATGAAGGATGATAAGGTTTTTTATTCAATGGTTGAAAGATAAATTTTAAAAAGCGTAAGAATCGAACTTCATTACCTGCAGTCCACTTATCCACTCTGTTATTGTTATTACCATTATCTCATTAATTTGCCTTTAACTTAATTTTGCCTACTGTGTTTTTTATGTTGCGTAGGGTAGCCATAACTTCTGTATTGGATCTCAAATGTACCTATGTGCTATTAACTGTTTGTTCACATTGGTATGAAGTCTTTATTAATAATATTTAAAAAAACCCTTCCTTTAAGACTCCTTTTTCCCAACATTAAACACAGCTTTCACCTTTTTAAAACTATTTTATTTACCACATTTGTCATTTTAAACACCGCTTTTGATGACTTTTATTTACCATTTTTCGGTGTCCCTACCAATTAGCTGCCTAAATGCTCCCTTCGTAGGGAGGAAGCCATCTTGTAGGGTGTCCGAATTTGTAGGCATCAGTTTAGTCACCGAATTTAGTCACCTAATGTTGTCAGCAAAGTGAGCATGAAGTGTATCCTTTTGCGACGCCATCTTTAAAAACCATCCCATAATTCTTAGCGCCTTTCGAGGGATGAAGAATGGTTGTTGTGGTAAAAAAATGTAAACAAATACTTGCGCGATGTTTATTGCTCATAATGAAGCAGATGAAATACTTCATGTGAGTTTGATATTATTTCGTTTTTTTCCCTTCGGAAAGATTGAAATTCAAATGCTAAAAATGACAAATATAAATTAAAAAGGCTATCCTAGTGAATAACGGAAAATATCTTGCTAAGGTATTCAACTCGGAGTGGTAAATGTTCAAAGGACAGAAATATTTCTATAAATCAGTGAGATGAATTACTTTTCTGTTTTTGTAAACAATGATTGTAAGGCAGGTGGTTGAAGTTGCTGATATGAGTTTTTGAAACGGTTGTTTCTTCTTCTGCTTCAATGTTATTTGTAATAAAGCGCGGCCGATGTTTAATAAATAAATACTGTCAGTCGATTTGATCACCAAACCACGTATTTCATTGATAGATCTGTTCCTTTCCATTTTATTATCTGCACTAACAATTTGTACGACATTGTACTTGGACATAACAATGGATTAGCTTGTAAATTGATGCACTTCAAACCAACGTTTGTGTAATTAAATGGAAAAAGCATTAAATTACCTTATAGAATGAGCGAAATGTGATTGCTGTCTGCAATGCCTGGAAATGTAGGCTTTGTAATGCTAGATACAGGTGAAAATGGCGTAAGTCTTACTGCTACAGCGAGTATTTGATCAAATAATAATATAATAGCAATGTATGTCAATGCTCGAGCTTAAGCTAGAAATGCGGTATTTGTTAAGAAAATAGTTTTTAATTCGGTAATAAAAACAGAATATCTCCATTTTAGTTTAGTCTCCAGGTTAGCATTGTTTTAACTCCAGTCAAGTTAGTATTAGAACAAAAATTCTTCAAAAATAACCGCGAATGAAATACCTCAATTCAGGTTATTGCTACTCATTTGTTTTGAAGTACCATTGTTACACCGTAGGTTGCGACACTGTAGCTTTCGTCCGATTTCATACTGCCTTTAGTCATCGGGGAATTAAGGCACCTTCGATGCCTAATGGAACATGACTAATTCTTATGGCTAATGAATTCGGATACAGCCCCACCAACACACTAACGTTAGAAAAACGTCAGTATAACGTTTTTTGGTTTGTGCACGCCACTTTCGTTAGATTTCCTAACCACCCTAACGGCCAAGTTCTACAGCCGCGTCAAGTGGTTTGAGAAAAACGCTAAAGTAACGTTCGCCGCGAACCTCTGTCTAGTCGAGGAGGGGGCCGGGTCCGAGCGTCGCAGCTCTCCGTCAAACTTCGGTAACCTTCGGGAGTTATCAACACATCGCTGATTCTTTGCCAATGCCTCCTTTGATAAAATTATTATATTAGTATTAAAGGATTATTATTATACTAGTATTAAAGGAGGCAATGGCTACAATCGATGTAGAAAAACAAGATCGACTTCGACCTCCTCGAAATTCAAAATGGCAGTTGTTGATAAGCCGGAAACATAAGAAAGAACTATCTCCTCTAATATTTACGTTTTCTTGTAATTTGTGATCATAGAAGCTTACATTTAAATTCTAATGGACAATTAAGTTACGGTGAGTACCTAGATGATTGTTATGACAAGTGATTGCGTTGAATATTATTTATGAATTTGTCAGTTTTCATCTGCCTTCCATGCTGACTTTTTGAATTGCTGCAACAGGAATTGAGTCTACTTATCATTTTTCAGGCACATAAAGTCATTAACAAGTTGGGATGTTAGCAGTGAGCCAACGACAATTCAGATCATCATTCAACTACTGGACAAATGTGGAAATGTTTTGTGTGTGTTATGACAGTGCAGTGAATGACTTTCGATGATATTTGAACGAACCACCTGTTGGAAAAATATAGTTTCAAGTTTTAGAAGAGCGTTGTTTTTTTAAAGACAGCTGGTTGTTGTACACCCAGATCAACCATTTAAAATTAAATGTTACGGAAAAATCGAGCTTGATGGCTAATTTTTATTCACATGCCATGTAGTTTGATATTGGTGATTGTCCCACTGGCTGTTCTGGAGATTATGCCTAAGTATTTGAATCTTATGTGTTACAAAGGCAAGTGAATGCAATGGTTGAAAATGGAAATAGTCGTTAATATATCGAAATAACAAACAGTCGTTTTTGTTTACAATCGTCTTAACTCGCATAAATGTGTTATTGAAGTTGTGAATTCGCTATGTGACATAAAGAAGCGGCAAACGTGCACGAATTTATCACGCTCTAAGTCTGTGTATATTTAAGTTGTGCCAAATTATTCCGAATCAAATTATGTGATCTGTTCTATCCGAACCGAGGTCAGCTAGTTCCTCAACTTTTTCAGTGCTTATTCTGCAAATAAATATGTTCTTAGTTCACTTTAAACCCCCGTCCATTAGGATCTTTGTCGGGAGTCCGAGGGGACGGAATGGAGTTACATTCTCGTTTTATGTTGTCGTTATTTTAACGTTATCCCCAAACGGTTTGCTCTAAACGTAAAAAAAACGTTCGGATGGTTGGACATTATAACGTGTTTCAAACCACGTTCGTTCGAACGTTATACTAACGTAATTCTAACGTTTTTGTGTTGGTGGGGAGCCTTAATAGTTCTACTAGATAACTGAGTTTTGTTAAAGAAATGGATATGAACTCAAGATACTGGAGGATTCCTTGAAGTTATTATTTTGAAGATAATCTATATTACGAAGATTATGATTATATTTTGGCGAGTAAATAATATGATTTTTTTGATAAATTTGACCTTTGAATGGAAATTATTTTTATTTAAATTCCATTACTATACCAATACTGAACTGCTCCATCTTACCCAAAAAGTTCTACTAGCATTTAATTGGGCACTACATATTTACAACAAAATTTTACTACTTATATCACAAATGCTTAACAATAATTAAAACAGTGTATATATAACAGTTCATTCACGCAAATTATGTGAAATAATATTACCCAGCATGTTAAGCAAGGTTCTTCATAAAAAAATACTTCCTATACCCCCAAAATACAAAAAAAGGTTTAATGTAAACATAGAGGTAATTCTTTGGGTAATACAGAGCTAGTTTAAAGAGCAGTCTTTCATTGTAAAAATATTCATGGAACATGAAAAATACATTAAATATGTAAAATAAATACCACAGATAACTCACAGGAAGACAAACTTTGAGCCAAATATCAAACAAATATAAATAGCTTCTTATAATGCAAATTGGGGTAGTAATAGACTAGTATTACTAGGCAATGATTGATGTTAATTAACATTTAATTACATGCAGCCGCACCACTCACAGCATCCCTAGATACAGGATTGGCAATTTGAAATCTTGAGTGTCCTGCAGACCTTGGCACTTCTGAAAGCCCAATTTGTGACATGTGGAGAGGAGTCAGCATCAACTCTAATGCTGCATCCTTCAAGTTTGCCCCTCTGAGATTTGCCTCTTGAAGATCACTCCCGGACAGGTCACAATTCTGTAATAATGCAAAATAACACATACTTTTTAGTAAAAAATAAGTGATGATTATGTTTAAAGACAGTATAACTTTAAGAACAATCTACAACCTCCAATTACAGTAAGTCCTCGACTTACACGGATCCGAGTTACATGGATCCGGAGTTATGCAATGTTCAGTTAGGCCGGTGACATACTTGCATTTCTCCTCATTTCTGTTGCGGTGACTGATTCAACCGCGACTCATTGCCAAGTGCGCAAGAGTTGATGCCAAACTATGGGTGTTCGGAACGCCAACTCTTGTTTAAGGCATTACGCAGTTCAATAGGTGATATTTGATCATCATGATGGTGAAAAAGTCTGATGTAATCAGGCATCAATGTCTTTTTTTGGTGTAGTTTGACCTTCCCGCATAAGTCGATGCGTACTTAAATACCTACTCCAAAGATGATGCCTGTTGTTCATTACAGCAGAAAAAGAAGTTTTGGGTAATTATACTTATTTTAGATTTAAATATCTAGCGAAAGAAAGATTGGATTTATGTTACTCTCGGCTTTGTCGAATTATGTTAACTTAACGGCCTCTCAAAAGATGGTGTTTTCTGTAATCGACGCCGATTGCCGCCATGAAAGTGGCACTGCTATGTTTCAAAAATGGATAGGTAAGTTGTGGTGTTTCGACTTACGTGGATTTCTCCTTACGCAGAATTTTTGGGGCAAATTAACCACATAAGTGGAGGACTTACTACACATGTAAGCACATAATTTATTTAATATCATGAAATTTGTCTGATTACAGTTGCAACTGACAAAGAAAGAGGTAAATGTACTGCATATGATTTTTGGTGAGCTAAATACTGCTGAAAAGTGTTCCTGGCACCACATCTATTGGACCAATGGATGACACAAATGCATTTTTTTCTGGAAAAAATTCATCTTCAAATATTTTACCTCAAGATTGGCTCCAGCTAGAACAGCAGCCCGTAGCACGCAATTCTGTAAATTTGCATTTTTTAGGGTAGCAACTCGCAAATTCACCCCAGCCATATTGCTCCCTTCAAGATTGGCTCCTTTCAAGTTGACACCTAAAATATTTTTCAAACAAATATTTACAGCCATATTTTAATTACACCAAATCAGTTCTAAACCGTATCAGTAGCATAGCATAAACCTAATTATGAGTGGCACAAGGATTACCACTTTAAAAACAGGCCTCTTTCACTTTAACATGTGAACTGTATCAAAGGGTTGCACCAGTTCCGAAATGTTTTCATACCAACCAAGTGTATACAAAAGTTTCATGTGACATACTTAAGAGTTTACCGAACAAAAGCATAAATTTGACACCAAAGTCTTTTTATACTCCATTTCAAATATTTTGGGGGCTGAGATGCAAGCCTAAAATTTTTGGGGGAAGTGAAGAGAAAGATGCTCATCAAACCACATTCACTGAGTGAACTAGGATGTAGTAGGCATGGCCTAGCCTCTCAGAAATTCAGTCCCTCTCAGACCTCCATGGAGTGAACTTCGTGAATCTGCTTGCTGTGTATCCAATTCATTCAGTTACATGAGAGTGATAGCAAGGATGATGATTTGGATGTCTGTGATGCAAAAGGAGACAAAGTCACCTTGGCCACTCTATTAGACTGGGAATGTTAGTCTGCAAGCTAGTGAATACTTTTTATTAAAAATAAAAAAGACCACTGATAGCGAAAAGATTGTGTTGTCCTTTTACAGGCAGTAAAAATATGTATTTGATGACGTGAATAATATCCATGGTGGAACACACTGGTTAACCCATTCCTGCTGCTGCCATTTAGAGGGAAATACTATTATCTTTTTTGCATTCAGGTATACTTTTTGTTCTGAAAAATCTACCTGTGAATCAACCTTAAGTCCTGTTCCTTAGGTCTACCCTTTTTGGGCCCACGTTGAAATCTGGGAAAAGAAATCCCTAGAATGGAAAGAATGCTTTGGTCACCCCCCATTTTGTTTTTCAACCTGGGGAAAAACAGGTGACATCCATTGCAATGAGGGTCAACATAGTGCCCGCAGGACCTCTCTCACTGAGGGTCATGCGAATTTCCTGGCTGAAGGATTTATGGAAATAATCTTGGAAACATTGAGTAAACATGAAACATCAAGTAAACCTGAATAGCAAGTAAATACTTCAAAATTTGAAAAAGCATTTACATATCAGTATAGTGAGCATAAATGATAGACAGATAAAGAGGGATACAATGTGCTACAAAAAGTTAGGCCATTATTAAAGGTTTTCTCAAAAAATATATACCGGTAGGGAACCGGCAGTTTATTATGCAATGGGGGTTTTTAGGGTATCAGCATATCAAGTAATACATAAAACATCAAAGGATGAAATGGATGTTTAAGTTTTGGGTGCTCAGTACTCCAGATGGTTATGCACTGAGGGAGAATGTAGATTCAGGCATGAATATAAATAAGGAAATGCTTTTCAGAAATCAGATGGTAATGAATTTACTGCATATTTATTTGGGATTACGCCACTATCTATATTTCGTCAGTTTTTCTCAGGCTTTCATCTAAATAGGGGAATATTACAGAAAAATATGAGTGCAACAACTCTGGCAAGCTGTAAAGAATGGCCAAAAGAATCATTGAAAGACAAACGTTTAATGTTGACTGAAGTTACACTGAAAATGTGGTGTAATGAAAGGTATATGTGTTCCTTCAACATAATCAGGACCAAAAGAAAGAGTACTGGGGAAAACAGGCAAAGACAATGAAAGATTGGCCATTTCCTGCCCTCTTTCAGGACCTGTGTGAACAAAATTTAAGGGTTGAATAATGAGCAGATCAAAAGTGGAATTACATATTACGAATTAAAAGAAAAGCTAAAAAATTGCTGCAATGCTTGCTTGGGTTTTTAATGACACTGTGATAGTGAGCAGTTTTATTTGGTAGATTGAATCCAATTAATCTGCAGAATCAAAACATGGGGACACCCTAAAATGGTACAGGAATAGCATAACTACTTCACACGGGCAGATGACAGGAAACTTCTGATCATGAAAGAGAGCAGGTTGGCAGAAAATCATGGTGCCAATTTTACTTTTGTCTCAACAGTCACATAAAATCATAAAAATAGAAGGCAAAAAGTTTGAATTAAGAGTAGTCCTCAAAATAAATGGACATCATCCGGAAAATGAGCCAAAATGGAAGTACAAAAACTGCAACCAACCACTTTTCAAGACTGAATGTTTCAAGGAGTTCCACAATAAAAGGAGGTATTGGCACGGAGATAGAAATACAGTAAACACATCACCAGGATTCGCTTCTAATCAAAATAACTAATGTAATGGAATACACAGGAGAAAACGATATGAAAAAATATTTATGAATTAGATAGGACTGAGGAAATATTTCATTAAAACCTATATTCAATAATCCCCATATCACTCACTCTGTGATTAAACCCAAAGGTTGGTTGGATAGGTGAGTGTAGAGCTCACCCCGAACTAAGCCACAGGCGTGTAAATTTAACACATTCAGGGTAGGGTGGCCAGTTCCTTTCCCTGGGCCACCTTGCACTCTGAGGATTTTTTCGTTTGGGGGCACAGAGCAATTAATAAATTATGAAAAGACTTAAGAATACAAGCCCTTACATCCTCTTTCCTATTTCATAACCAAAATGAGACAAGGAAACAAAATTAAAGCTCCATTTTCTTACTTTCCATATTGGCACGACTCCCAGCAGGATCTTCAAAATTACAGCTACGTAAACTGGCCCCTTCTAAGTTAGCACACAACATCTTCACTCCTAAGAGCTGAGCCCCTTCCAGCTTAGCATGGGATAGGTCAGCACGCTCTAGGCAGCACCAACTTAAGTTGGCACCAACCATTCGACACCCATGTAGGCAAGCATACTATACGAGGAAAAATGAAAGATATTAAAGTAAAACACATACCTCTAAGAGAAATGAGACCTAAGTAAAATATTAACGTTAAACTGACCTTGAAATTAATGTTTCTCAAATCAAGTCGAGAGAGATCAGCACCTGCTAAATTGACACCTTGAAATCGTAGTTCAGTTGTGAATGGTGTGGTTATTAAGGCATTAACAACATCTCTTCGGGTCAAGGGAACTTTATCAAGGGGACACTGACTGCTCACAATGGCTGCTTCAAGTTGTGGAATCAGAGACTCAACCCCAAAAAAACGAGCTTCTTCCAAGATGCCTAATGAAAAATTCCAAAATTTAGTCTTAAATTTAATGATGGTAGGTATCAGGGCAAAAGAGGTGTTTACTCCAAATTAATGACATGGCCATTGAGTGACGATGCAAAGAAAGGGCCAGTGAATGGTCTATGGAGCATTGCATTACATAGCACTAAAACATAGACTTGAAGGACACAAGATGACAAATAGACTCAGAACTTTTGCGATTAGGGTATGATGGAGAAGGTTAGAGTAAATAAGGTGGGTGGAAAAGAAGATGAAATAGGGAGTGCAAGGTATGAAGGCATATGGATGTAAAGGAAACTGATAAGAGGAAATTAGGAGAACGAAGATGGAGTGGATGGAATAAGACAACACTGGTTTTTCCAGTTAAAAAAAATGGAAATGATGCGAGCTATAATATAATTAGGGTAAATGTTCGGATAATTTCATCAAAATTGCACGATTTTAAGTGGGAGAAATTTTTTCTTGAAAAGTGCCACCCTCATTCGAAAATTTACCCAGGATCATTATTAACAAGTACGTTACATGTTCCGACACTTACCTTCTGGATTTATGTTTTTATCAAAGATTAATTGCCCATTGCGGAGATAATTGAGTATCGGCTCGAAGTATGCTGGGCTCCTATCAATCAAGTAGGCGCCACTGGCATCCACATTGCTTGGTATCATGTTATAACCATTCTCTCCTTCAGCGAACATCCTTATGAGGTAATTATCAATAGGTATAATTAGAACTCTACTCATAAACATTGTGTGTTCATTACTATCTTATTGCAATAGGCATATAAACTGAGTGTTATTCCATGCATACCTTGCTAACATACTCATAGGCTCTTTATTGGTCAGTGTCGCTCTAGATGTTGTAAATAATTTTCCACCGACATTAAGAGTAACCCAGTCCTCGTTGTGCCGAGCTCTAGGCAGAGAGTGTGTTGCATACGAATATATAGACTTGCCACCATAGTAATTTAAAGATTGAGATTTCGATGAAGAGTTACACTTAAGATTGACGAATTCCTCCCCTTCCGAAGCATATAATATGTCGTCATCCCTGAAGAAACAACAGATCACTTCGTTATGTAAGGAATTAACCAAATCATTTCATTATTTGATAATGAAAAATAAACGCAAAGAAGGAGGGTATTCCATTAAAAGCTACTCTAACCAACAAATGCAAAATATAATAATAATAGGTTCTGCACTTAACCTTATTAGTTTAATGTCATCTATTTCTCCCCCTTGCGAAGTGAACAGACGTTTAGCTTCGATTCCAAACTTGAAACTAGCTGCGGTTAACAACTCTTCCAATGAATGGGTGACAAGCACAACCTAAGAAGCAAAATTAGAGACATCATCAAGGAATTTTACTAAGGACCAAACAGATTTGGAAACTAACCTTTCCATCAACTTCTGTGCCATTCTTAAACAAAATGACACGCTTCATAATCTGGTGAATACGCTAATACTTAGGATTCAGTGGCAATTAGTTCAAAAACTTGACAACTACACAGCCTAGTTTACATGAAAATTGTCATTTCGATCAGTCTTCGTAATCAAAATACTGTCAGCCAGAATTAATAAGTATCAACTATATAAATGAGATTCAAACACTGAAGATGCACTTGATTCCATACGTATCTTTTATGTTTTTTCCACAACATTCATTCAACCGTATTTTGAGTGAAAAACTTCAGACCATCAGATGATAACACGAAACAAATTCGCAATGAAATAATTTTTTTACACAATGGCAGCCATGGTCAATATAAAGACTTTAAATTCATTGTCATTGGGAAACCTTTTACGCTAAACCTCATAATTTTACATGAACAATATTGCACAGTTTAATAATAAGTTGGGAGGTACTTAAATCACATTTTGATTGTATCAACGTAAATAAAAACATCGTACGAACCGGATATAAATTTCATGCCGACCAGTCAAAATCAGGGAACGAACCAGTTGAACCAGTTGTTCGAAGTTTGTTTATGGCGTTCACGTGGTGCTAAAGTTGGGAATGTGAGAAAGTTTCTCTTAAGAAATGGTGAGTATGGGTGGTAGAATATAAATATAAGGTTTATATTGAGCGAACACTATTAGTATTCATACTTTACACTCTTACCTATATGTTAATTATTTCAGTCTCATCTTTATGTTCTGTTTGAACATGCGGCCGGATATGCTTTGTTCAAAGTAAAGGAATTTGAAGAAGCCGGGGTACTGTTACCTCAAGTAGAAGAGTCTGTCACAGATGTGAGCCGTTTTAACTCCGTAGTTAAGCTGATAGGATTTTCACCATTTAAAGCTGCTGCTGTTGCTTTGGAAAATGCCAATTGTATTTCTGAAGGTAGTATTTGTCAAAATGGTGTAGTATGATGTTTTGCTTGCTGTATGCATCTACAGGGTTTATTTTTCATTAGGTATTTTACCCAGTGAGTTGTCACTGTTCTTGGAGACGTATCTTCCTCAGACAACGAAAAAGCTGAAAGTTATTTTGGGTGTAATCGAGCCGAAACTTGGTTGTGCCATACAAGAAGTCCTACCCGTAACTTGTCAACATGGAGGTGCCGTGCCTGAAATAGTTAGAGGTGTGATCCCTTAACTGTAATTTTTCCCATTCTGTGTGAACAAAAAATGTTATGATTATTACCCGCTTCCAAGTTGACATTTTCAAATGTCATGATGTAGTAATTTGTCCATTTCAGTTAATGTTGATTTTAACTTTAAATTTTCAGGTATCCGTATGCATTTTCACCATTTTGTCAAGGGATTCACTCAGAAAACATCAGATACCGCCCAACTAGGTTTGGGACACAGCTATTCCCGTGCTAAAGTGAAGTTCAATGTCAATAGGGCTGATAATATGATCATTCAAAGCATTGCTCTTCTTGATCAATTGGACAAAGACATAAATACATTTGCCATGCGTATAAGGTAAACGTTATGTTTTTTTATTTTCATTGTAAGTCTTGTTAGGCGTCTCGTTGAAAACTTATTAATTTGTTGAACCCCCTGAAAATTGTGTTGATGATTTACCGGGTGCTATCCAATGTGACTTCATTGTGGTCGTTGTAGTGTTCAACCTTGGAAGTATGACAAGACTATTTATTCGTAAAATATACGAGTATTTCGGCCTTATACTTTCTAAGTAGCGGACTCTTATATGAAACAATATTATGTTCATTTTACTAAGGTAAATATTGTATTTCACCTCTTTCATGATATTATATGTAATTTCGATTTCTCTTGTGATCTATACCTCAATTCCTGACGTCAGGGCTAGTTATAGCTTTGGTGTAGATGTACCACATTTTTCTGAGCTTTGACCTCCCATAAGTATTGGTGGTTATTTTAGCATTAAAATTTTTAATAATGTAACGATGAGGTGGATAACAATCAATATGTGGCAACATTTTATGTTTAGCATTAATTCACTCCTACCCTCTATTTTAAGGATGTTGTGAATGTAATTTATACTAGAACTGTTAAAACCTTGATTTAATACTACAGTGATTTTCCAGTGAAGGCTCGAATTGTTCCGTTTTACTATTTTTTGTCCGTGAAAGATTTTTTTTACATTTGTCCTTGGTGGTTGGCATTTCCCCTTGTATTGGTTATTATTCCTCCCTGTAAAGTTGTATTCCACATTTCATTGCTTCATTTTGTCTTAATTTTTAAAGACTGTCCAGTATTTCAAGCTTGCCAACCTAGCTACTAGTTGTCTGATGTTTCCTCCAATGCAGTCAGTCTTATTAATAATTTCGTTTCATGGGTTTCTCTTACTTTTTATGGAAATATTATTTAATAGTGTGCTGCTATGTTTTAAGTGGAGGGTGGTTGTTCATAGGAAACTTATGAGAGTTTTGGAGTATATTTCAATTGAAGTCACAGTGGTTGCATATTTTTTTGTTATTATCTTGACGTGCTTTATGAATTAAATCTTATCAACATTTTTCTTGTTTGTCAGAGAGTGGTACTCTTACCATTTTCCGGAACTCATAAAGATTGTTCCAGAAAATTATCAGTATGCTAATGCTGCAAAGTTAATTGGAAATCGTAAGGAACTAACAGAGGAAAATTTGGATGCTCTAGAAGAGGTGGTGCAGGATGAAAGTAAAGCAAGAGCCATTCTTTCTGCAGCCAAATCTTCTATGGGAATGGATATATCCCCCATGGATCTAATAAATGTGAAGGTAATTATTAATAACCACCTATTTTTCAAATGAAAATATCGATTCATTCCCTTTCTTGGGCTTGACTTCTTTTATGAATGGATTGGTACCATAAAACCTTACTGTGATGACATTGGTAATTTTTTTAATGCCTTTTAGGTGTTTGCTGGCCGAGTTGTCGCTCTTGCTGATTACCGACGGAAGCTAGCTGAATATTTGCGAAATAAAATGGTCAATGTTGCACCCTCATTGGCAACTCTAGTTGGAGAGCAAGTAGGCGCCAGGTTAATCGCCCATGCTGGCTCTCTAACAAACCTAGCAAAGTACCCTGCATCTACGGTGCAAATACTTGGTGCTGAAAAGGCATTATTTAGGTAAGAAAGTCATAGTTTGAAGCTTATGTTCTAATGCTGTTGTTTTAAGCCAAATTATTGCTTCAAGTGTTTTGTTTGCCCATCTTCGTATTTCTCATTATTGAAAAGACTTTCTTATCCTGTCCATTGATGATGATTTTCAAAACTTTTTTTTTTTTACTTTTCAAATCTGTGCTAAAGAGACTCAAGTCCAGAGGACCACATATTATGTTGTGCTCAAGTATCATAAGGTTACATGAGTTCAAAAACTGTCACAGGGATTGGTTGACTTTTAAAAACTGATTTTTTTTGATGATTTTGTTTTGGACATAACCACCAACCTATTAATCCTGAATCGCTTGATCATTTTTCATGTATGTATATGTTCAGGGATCATTTAAGCTGTATGTCTTGGGGCTAGGGAAGAGGGGTAGGGTTCTAGCCATTGTTTTTGTCACTCCAGTGGTGGTAATGTGTCATGACTTATGACATTACATGATATGTATTTGTAGTGAAATAATCCGGGAATTAGGTAGTTAGTAGATGAATGGTTTGGTTCTATTGCAGAAAAGTCAAATTGTTGTTCATGTCTACTCAGTGAACATTCTCTGCACTAGTTACCTGCTTAAATGTTTTCATTTAATGATTTTTTACAAGATTTTGTAGGCATTTTTAATTTGGTTATGTGTTAGATGCTGGACCACCATTTATGTAGGGAAGTAGGTTGGTTATAATATTTGTAGAAGTTCCATAAATGAGTTACTTTCAATGTGAGACAGATAGTTTAAAAAGATCTTAATGAAAGAGGTAACTCTAATAGTATGTAACAAGGAAGATAGATGAAGCAATAATTATGCAATGCCTACAAATTTATATATTCTGCCTACATATTGATTGTAACTTTCCAAAGCAACTTAAAGGGATATTATTGCTAAATGTCTTTAGTGTATAAAAAGACAGTATAAAATATTTGATATTGAGTTTTCAAAACTACTTGCAGTGGCCATATTGTGTATTTTCATGTATGATGAATCATCTTTCAATTTTTTAGGGCATTGAAAACCAGAGGCAATACTCCAAAATATGGATTAATTTACCATTCAACCTTCATTGGGCGGGCTGGTACTAAAAATAAAGGCCGGATATCACGTTATCTTGCAAATAAGTGCTCAATTGCTTCAAGGATAGATTGTTTTTCAGGTGAGTGATCTTGTGGGTGGACTTCTACTTCTTCCTCTTCATGTGTTGATTGTAGGTAAATTAAGTAAATGTGTTGATTGTAATGTGATTTCAGAGACCCCTTGTGCTATTTATGGTGAAAAGTTGAAGCAGCAGGTTGAAGATAGACTAAAATTTTATGAGTCTGGTGAGATTCCTAAGAAAAATATTGATGTTATGGTTGAAGCAGTTGAAGAAGCCCTTGAATTGGTGAGTGAACTCAATTTTAACTGCCATATTAATAATATCACTCAATACTTGGTTGTCATTTTCATCCCGGCTATATTCCTTTTGATGGTCAACAATTAAACGCTCATTTAGGTATAAATGATAATATTCATCACAGAGCTACTGCCTTCCTTTCAGGCATCTGGTTAGTTATGTATTTCACTGTTAAATGGGATTTACCTCTATGAAGCTGTCTTTTACTAAAACTTTGTCCGTCTTGTGCTAAAACTTTCTATTTGTGTTTTGGGTTGCATTTACCTCAATTCTGAATAAAATACTCGCCATGGATGGGACTGAGAATTTAAATCCCCAGTTGATTTGTTAAAGGTCATCTTCAGGTCCAAAGTGATGTGTTAAGATTTTCCATAAAGGGATACAGCTATGACTCAAGGCAGATGATCTTTTCAGCAAAAATCTTGCTATTTTGAAGAGGTTTCTACTTCAAACATTCCCCTGCACTCTGATTAACCTTAAGCTGATTGTTGTGGATTTTTATACTCTGAGGAGATCAGGGTTCCATCTTTCCAATTGATTTTTGGCAATTTATATTGCCGCATTAATTAGCTGCAGTAACAACTACCATAATTACCCTTGAATAGTTGTTTTTTTTTTCATAAAAATTCATCAAAAAAGTTAGGATTATATTATGCAGGCTACAAAATTATCATTTTTAATAGCTGCTGATGGCTATCATAGCGACTAGTTAGCACAAAGCTAAACTATTTTCTGTAGTGTTAGTATCTTAAAAAATCCATTGATAAGTGCTAAAAATCTTATGCTTCTTAAAGAAATGATAAAATTTTGTCACCATGTGATGCCATCAACGGGTCTGATATGCAAATGGGATGACAATCAGGGCAAAATCGACCAAATGTAATCCCTTTAGGCATAACAATGTAACAAATGAGTAAGGTGGCAATAACTGGAGGGGAATCCGAGAAAATTTTATTTCTCTTTTGTAGTGATAACTTGGGGGTCATGGTGGCCTAGGGGGTAGATCACTGAGCTGCTGACCGGAGGGTCCCGGGTTCAAATCCCAGGCAAAAGCCTTTCTGGACACTCCATCTAAAATCCTCACAATTCGATTGTCTGTGTGTCTGAACTTAGTAAGAAATCGCAGGTGGCCCAGGGAAAGGAACTGGTCCCCCTACCCTCAATGTGTGAATTTCACATGCCATTGGCTTAGTACGGGGTGAGCTCTACTCTCACCTATCAAAACCAACCTTTGGGTTGAAACTGAGTGAGTGAGTGATAAGTTACAGCATAAGCTGTAACTTTGTCCTTCATGGGGTGTTGAGTTCCTCAAGTTAGGCCTCTGGGATAACTATAATGGCAAATCTACTCATAATGGGTGAATGACTGCACTGGCCACTCATTATAACCAACAAAATTCCTTATGCTTTTCACCCTGGACCAACAATCATCTTGAGCAAATCATTGGCAATGGTGATAATCTTGCTAAAAGCCCTACTTGCTCTGATAAATGTCTACTGTATCCTCTTTTAATCCATGGCAGAGCATAAAGACGGTAATATTTGATATGTTGTTAGTTTTAAGGCATGGGCCCTTACCAGCCAAAGCCTAGAAATTACAAGTATTAAATGTATGCTGTATTTTCCATGGATGGGCATTTGGTAGGACAACATTTTTCTCGATTCATCGAAGCTAAATTTAACCACTTGAATTAACTATAATGTGCTTATTTTATTAACAAAATATAAATCCATTTCTAACGTGATTTTCTTCATTTTAGGCCAAGTCTGCGAAGAAAAAGAAGAAGAAGGATAAGAAGAGAAAGAGGGGAGAAAGTGAACTAAATGACTCTGTGAATGGTGAAGTGAATTTGTCAGTCACAGGAAATGGTATGTATGCATATATCTACATTATTTTCTGAGAAAGGTGTGTGGCAAGGGGTGAATCTTCACCAAATATATATGATCTATCGTGTTTACAGAGAATAAGTTGCTATTTTAGTTGAATTGTAACAATTTAAAATAACTTCAAAGCAGAGAAAAGCGACGCTCTTCATGGAGCACCTACCTCCAAAGTATTCCGGTTTGGGTGCCAGGTCAAGCAGACCACCTAACTTACAAAAGGAAGGGGAGTGCCCCCCTCTTGGCCTCAGTAGCTTCCGTGGAGATTAATGTCCAGGGTAGAAAAAGGGAATACGTTATGTCCAAAGAATAACCAGGACTATTCCAGTTATTGCACTCAGTTTAATGCCTAACAATCATAATACCACAGTGCCAGTAACCAACGAAAACGAAATACAGGGTGTGGCATAACTTCCTTTTTTATAACATAACTTCCTTTTTTATAACATAACTTCCTTTTTTTATGGATATATTCCCTTTTTTATGGATATATTCCCTTTTTTATGGATATATTCCCTTTTTTATGGATATATTCCCTTTTTTATGGATATATCCATAAAAAAGGGAAGTTATTGATGAACTCTTCTCGGGCTCTACACCGGGTGAGTGAATGTAATGTTGCCGACGTTTCGGGTAGCGACTCGTTACCCATCCTCAAGGCAAATGTCACGTAACTAAACCGTCCGTTGGTTTTATACGGACGCTGGCGGTGGGGGATTGGTCGAGCCCCGATTGTTGAGCTGGAGGACCGTTGACCGAGGGAAGTTATGTTGCCGCACCCTGTATTATCCTCAGAACTAGGGTTACATATCGAATAGAAAAACTTACCTACAAGGTAAACAAAATCTTACAAGTCGGCTACACGGAGTTCCGTGCGCTGCTTGCTGACGTACATGAAACAAAATCCCCAACTAAAAAGTACTTGCCAACCCACTGTACTAAGGCGTCAATAATATTAACGAAAACCCCAAGCCTCATAATTCTCTATGGGAAACAAAGTACTTCCCACTAGCCTCGAAACTAAAACTGCCCCCTCTACGGGAGACGGAAACTTGGGAGGAGCGAAGAGGTCCATCGTGTCGAGACTCTGAGCTGGAAAGACAACCAACGCTCCTCGCCTCCTCCGCTTGTCCTGTCGGGGTCCCTTCTGCACTTGTGCCAAGGTGTACGTCAGGCCTGTCGGACAGACGTCTCAGTCACTAGGTCCCACGTGATTCAGGATGCACTCAATTCCGATGTGATTGCCTCCCAGCCGTTGAACAAGCCGAGGAGAGTAATATTCCTCTAGCCACCGGTCATCACCGCCACTTCAGGTCGGCGAGTGGAAGGGCATAGGTGATAACCTCTCTGGTTATTTCATTAGTGTGATTACATTCATGGAGGAGTTGCTCGTAATATTTTTTCTGCCCCTTGACTTGAACAATTTTTGACAGAGGAAATTGCATTATTGTGGGAGGAAAAATTATGGTAGAATCCCGAGCTCCCTTATCTTTGTTCTTATCCCACTGTCAAAGTAAACAAAGGTCACTGACCACCCCAATTCTGTGGAATGCTTATTATACGCATTGATTCAGGAGACTTAAAGTAATGCGACACTATCATCTGCATAGTTAGCCTATTGCAGGAAACCTGTGTGTGTGAGCAAAATGTAGCAATTTTGTCAACTTGAACGCGACCGGTTGCTGCAAGTTCGAACAAAAGTGGTAGTAGGAAGGGAAGGGGGGTGGATAGTAAGACTGGGAGAGGGGGTTGTTGCGGGATGATAGACGAATAGTCAGTTGATACCGGCCATATGGCGTTCTGTGTTCTCACCAAATTTAAATACCCGGCATCCCCAGCTATTCTTTTAGGTAGGCCGGCCTACATATGAAAAATACTATGACTTAGTTATAAAAGTATTTTAAAAATACTGTTCATGATTTAGCCTACTTAACTGTAAGTAGGCTTACTGATAGGCTATGTAATACAGTAGAACCTCTTTTTTACGAACCATTCCGATAGTCCCGATCTTTGTATATAGGAAAACCATGTAAAATGACCTCTATTTTACGAAACCTCCATTTTACTGATTTACGAAGTAAGAGGCCGGTCCATAGGAGTGATTGACCTCTGTTTTACAAGTTTTTGAAATGATTTTTTAGTGCTGAACTCAATACAATGGAATAACAATCGCTGTGTACCACGACAGGAGCTGCTGAAGCCAGATCGGTCATGTTGAGAAGGGCCTTTTTGAAGTGCTTAAACTGTAGCAAAAATCCCAGGGACTGATCATCCAAATCGCAATTCAATCCTAATTATTAGGGAAATGACATTTTCGTGAAACGTTTTTTGCGACAGGATTCACGAAATAAGCGACTTTAGGGTTTAATCACGAAATAAACCGTGTCTTCTTTGAAACTTTTTTTAACGAAATTTGAGATATTTTGCAAATGCCGAATTTTTGTAGCATGAAATATTTTCTTTTGTGATGGCCGAATCGGGTCCGCGGATCTTTCATTTTTCTCGGTTCCGGATTCGGATCCAAAGACACAGAGTAAAATCGGATCCAGTTCGTAGATTTTAAAATTTCGCGGCTTAGCGATCGAAGTGCCCCGTGAATGGAATGTAGGTGCGGTAGATATTGACAAGAAGAGGATGTGTAACTAAGGTCACATAATTAGATGAAAATGTTCCCCTGCAACTAGAAGTAAAATAAAGAAATATGACTTTTTTCCCCCATTACCCCGGTATCGCGGGAAAAAAATACGTAGGATGTCATGCGGGTAGCCTACATTCGCCGGGATCAGGCTGACAACGAGAGCTAGTGTACTGTGCGAAGTTCGATCCGTATCGCAGTTTAATTTTTCTTTCAGTCATTGCATCGAAAATGTTATCATCTTCAATTTCAAACCATTACATCTGAATGCTCACTTGATTATACTTTTGTTGTTTAAATTAGATTTACAAATGTACCACTCATAAATTAAGGACGGTCGGGTCAGATCCAAAGATCCACGGGTCTTTCATTTCATTCGCTACTGAAATCATATCCGAGGACAGTAAAAATACAGGGTGTCCAGCACTCTGGAAAACCGGGAAGACCGGGAAATCTCAGGGAATTTTATTTTCACTGGAAATATCAGGGAAATATGTAATCGACTCTGGAATTTTGGGTGGTGTCAATATGTAATACAGCGACGGAAATATTGTGCCATTTAGGAGAGGGAATGGACACCGAGCGTTGAATGATGCCCGGTGCCCAATCCCTCTCTTACCGGTACGAAACTCAATTTGTATACCTATATACTGACGTGAAATGATGCGAAACCCGGGTCGTGAATAAATAACTCGGTTAGTGGTCCATCACAAAGTATGATCTCTATTTTCACTGCGGTAAGCAATGTCAAAGCTGAAGTTACGATCGATGAGCAAAGACGAAATTTCGATGCGTAAATGGTAGTACGACGCAAGGTTGGATCGAAGAACCGCAGATATTTACCAGCAAGAAAATTAGCTGAAACGTAAAATGAAGACGAAAAATTTCGAACGCGAATTACCTCTGTAATAGTGGATGTAACTGAAACGAGCAGAGAACTGCCAATGTGAAGAACACGCACTCTCAATCACAGATATATTTTAGATATTTCACCAATATTATATAGTCAGATACAACGAAACAATATTTCACGGGGAAAATGTATGGATTATACGCACGGACGGCATGTGCTAAAGATGCCAAGTGAAGGAACATAAAGCAGGACAGAGGACCACAATAAATATAGAAAAGTGCGGATAAGCTATGAAGAGCTATTTCGATGCGTTAATTGTAATATTACACTAAGACTATTCGTTCAGTTGGAAACGCCTAACAGAAGGCTAAGTAAACACAATCCCACGATAAAAATTTTCTTGATCAGATTTTACTTATAAAAATCGCCAAAATCCAAAGCTTGATTCCTTTTCTATCAACATGGCTTTTGGCTGCAATTAAAAACTGATGACAATCGGGGCCAGTGTATTTACGTAGCTTCCTACTACGTAGCAAGCCGTATCGTAATGGAGTGAGCGCAATAATTTGATGCAGTCGTAGCGATATCGCTACGACTGTATGAACTGTTACGAAGATTGATCAGTTGCGTAGAAGATAAGATGTTTTTTACGCGACTTTTCGACAAAAATTAATTAATAGCAGTGAAAATACTGCAGATGAATGATAAAAATTTGATTGTATTGAATTGTAGATGAAAGATAATGGACCAATTTCTTCTGTGTACCTCTTTAAAACCTCGACAGCCATTCGATATTTTCTCGCCTGCAAGTATAAAAACGAACATTTTACTTTTTGGTGCTCGCGTTCGTAAATCTACGGCATCCCTTTAGATAAAATTTTCATTTATGTTAGTACGGATGTTAAGGTAAGTCGAGACGTACGTAACTCTGGGTCTGCCTGTAGTTAGGTGTTTAGACAATGAAAATATTACGCTCTCTGAGCCATCGATATTCTTCAACCCTTGCCAAATTATGTCAAGAGCTTTCAGGTTGAAGAGAAAAGCGACCAAAAGTGCAAGACAAAATGTTGGGTCCTAAACTGGCTTCCTTTGCCACAGCTGCAGCGGAGCTGGAACAATTTTTCTTGGAATTTCAATCCAGCCGGCCTATGGCTCGGTTTCTGTTTTTGGCAATTACTGAATTATTTAAAACTGTGATGACTAGATTGGTCAAGCCGGAGGTTTTGGCATCTGGAATCGTGAAGCATATTGACTTGAGTAAAGCTGTAAATCTGATCCCCACAAAAGATCTTAATGTTGGATATGCAACCAAGATAGCCTAAAGAGATTATAGTCTTAAAGATGTATTAGGATATTCTTCTCTTCAATACTGGATGGATTATTAACCTAAAGAAATTGGTGGGCAAACTCATTGAAAGAATGCCCTTGGCCTCCCATGTGAAGAAGGGAATTTCATGCCTGGATCCTGAAGGTGCAAGTTATTGATTATTTTGGATCAGTGATATTCATATTCAGCGAAGTCTGGTTGTATGTAACCTTGTTCCCGAGCGCCAGCGTAATAATTTTGAACTCTAAGAAGGTGATGTAATTTCTCACGAACTAAATGAAAGTGTTGTATGATGTTGGATTTTTTGTTTATTTTCCTCGAAATACGCAGGATTTGGTTTATTTTGCCCAAAATGCAAGATTAGCTATAATACTTACTTTTATTCACACAAAAAACATACCCAACGTTCTCTAGAGAGCTTATGCTTAACGTGAAAAAAATCTCTGGAAAAATAAAACTTATGTCTGGAAAACCTGGAAATCTCAGGGAATTATCAAATGCCCCGCTGCTGGACACCCTGAAATAGATCCGGATCGGAGATTTTAACATCTCGCGGCCTCGTGATCGATGCGCCCTGCGAATGGAATGTACGTATGGTAGATACCAACAAGGAGAGTGAAGTAACTCGGGTCACGAAATGAGAAGATTTTTCCCGTGCCACAAACGAGGAAAACAAAATAAAAAATACTCATCTTGACCTTTTTCTCCATAGGCCCGGATGTGCGAGAAAAAAATTAAGCCGAATGTCATGCGGGTCGCCTACATTCGCCAGATTCCCGTGACCCTATGAGAGCGTAGTTGTTAAAAATGAGGGCTAGTGTACTGCCAGTCGCGAGTTCTATCCTTAAGACTACCTTAGAATACAGCCGTGCTGTATTCCTAGGGTAATGCTAGTAGGCAGTTAAAAAAAGTAGATTATCAGAAATTCCATGCCAAATTATAAGTAAAAAAATAATTAAGTTTGGCAAAAGGAAATGATTGGAAAAAATTTATATTACAGAATTAAATCGTGGAATCATTACGTTAACTTTACAGTGTATTTTTGAGTGCTGCATTTGTAAATCTAGTTGAAGCGATAGAAGTACAAAAAAGTCAGTATCCACACACAAAGGTTGGAAATGAAGGATGATAAAGTTTTTTATTCAATGGTTGAAAGAAACATTTTAAACAGCGTAAGAATCAAACTTCATTACCTGCAGTCCACTACTCCACTCTGTTATTGTCGGCTTACCCAAATTTGGAGAATGCAGGCTCCCCACATGTCATTCTACTTTTTTCTTGCAAACCCAGGCCAATGGAGAAAAAATCCAAAACATTTTTTTTTTTAATTTTGCTTCTAGTAGCATGAAAAAAGGTTAATCTCATTTCAAGATCAGAGTTACACAACCTCCCCTTAGGAGTACATAATGCTCAAATCTTATTTTAATGGTTATTATTAATAAGACAATGCGAAATTGATATTCTATAATAGTTTTTTAGTCTTAAAAATGGAATCCGCAGATATTCCATAAATGGGATCTCTTGGCCGCATTAAAATTTTTTTTGTGTTTCTAAAAATTAATTTGAAAGCGTTCAAGGATTTGATTAATTATTGGAAAATAATTCCTTCATTAATGAAAATAAACTTACAAGGTTTCTTTTAACTGCACTGTAAAGAATAGTTGTACGGGTTTCAAGAATGTATTGCTTGATGAGTATGTGATAAGGAAAGTGAACTTTACATTAGAAGTAACAAGATATAGGTAGTTATTGCATCCGTAAATCTTGATCCAGGTAAATATAATCCTCATAGATGATAGGAAGTAGATATTTCTACAATAAATTTACCTGTTTTTGGTAATTCTATTGTTGCTGTTTTTATATATACCTATATAAAAAATAATAATAATAATAATTTATTCCTCATAAAATACATACATGAATATACATTAATGGTAGCTCTTTTAATTGAGGAATATAGGTACCCCTTAGGAAACAAAGCTTCCTGCTTTGGGGTTACCGATTCTTTCACAGCTAAACTAAAGAAAAAAAACACATCCTACTTGCCATTCAGGTACACTGAATACATGATATTATATCAATGCTGTATTTAAATATTCACATGTTCATGTGCTAATTAGTTTTTTTTAAACAATATTTTGTGATATTAGTAAGTACAGTAGAAAAATGTATGTTAACCTTGGACATATAATACATATAAAATTATACCCAAAAATTTGCCCAAATTTTTTTTATTTTTCTTAATTTATATTTATTAGTGTCAAAAAAAACAAAGATATAATTAAATTTTAACTTTGTGGAAGTTAATATCGAAAAACAAATGTGTGGCGAAACGGCGTGATGGCTTGCTGGGCTCGCCACCAAGCCGATTCTTTATAAAAAAAGATTGGTAGTAATTGTTGTAATCTGAATTATGTTGACATTGGCTTGGTTAAATTAATTCTATCCGTGTAATAACATTGTATTTAAAAAAGCTTATTTCTTTGTTCATTGATACGAAAGCTATGCAATGGTGATGGACACATTTAACAACTGTTTGATCACATTGGTATGAAGCCTATATTATAATATTTAAAAAAAACCTTCCTTTAAGACTCCTTTTTCCCAACATTAAATACAGCTTTCGCCTTTTTAAAACTATTTTATTTACCGTATTTGTCATTTTTAAACACCACTTTTGATGGTTTTTATTTACCATTTTTCGGTGTCCCTACTATATGATCCAAGGAAAAAATGTTCAGAGATGCATGGCACGACACCTACTTCTCGAAAACAATGCCCCACTTCATAAAATAATCGGATTAGTGCTTGGTAATTTCTATTCCTTTTCTATCACTTTGTGTATTGCGAATACCTAACTCGTCGTCACAAAGCATCCATATTTTCTCTGGAATTATTTAAAATTAGCAAATTCAAAGCTCGCGAGCTAGCCGCGAAAACTTTAACGGAGTTACCCGCTGAGATGCACGAATGCATGATATTCCACAGAGAAAAAATCATCTATCTAGCTCCTTTAAAGCCTTAGAATTTTCACAGAGAAAGAGGACGCCTTGGTAGCGCAACTGGTAGAGCACCTGGCCGGAAATCAGGGGGTCCGGGTTCGAGTCCCGGTCAAGGCGAATGATTTTTTCTCTGTGGAATATCATGCATTTAAAATTAGCTTTAAGATAGCCGCCTCAACCCCAATTCAGAACTTTGTTCAGCCTTTCACTTGAAAATAGCATTCCCGTAGGAAGTTCTTTGCTGCAGCTGTCACAGAGCTTAGTTTCATTAAAAAATACTAATTTTGTGATAATAAATTACTTATACCTATTCAAATCTTTATGCAATTTGATTATTTAATTTTTCACTTGAAGTGTTTTACGTCGTTAGGTAAGAATTTGCGATCGCGATTGCTTTCTGTGGCCGCAAGTAAATAGTTCTCGCAAATCACTACTAGATGTCAGCACTATGGAACGCATATGAAAAAAGAGGGAATTTCAAATTAACTGAGTGAATTTCTAAAGTTGACTTTCATCAGCTGCGAAATATTATTAAATGTATTTCAAAGGATACGCTTTCTTCGAAAAAGGCATTTTCTGGTCTTTTCACTGAAATATACTGGGTCAGTTGGAACTTTGTTTTGAAATTTCCTAGTTAAAATGCATCCCTGGCTTTCCCATGTTAAAATGGCTTCTTTAAACACAAATCGACCAGCAGTAAATATACCCCTTTTCTTACTTAATGCATAACTGCATATTCTTAAAATACTCTGCGGGATGAGTTAATTCTCTTATTCCCCTTATTTTGAGATCTACCAACTGAACAGCTACAAGAACTTAATCCAGTTGCAGCAGCCAAGTTCATACCATTATAAATTTGTAGAAAAATATTTACTTTTTTTTGGAATTCATAGCTGTGTTTCATTCTCTTTTATTAAAGTGAGACTCCTAGCCTTAGGAATAACGCCTATGTTATACAGTGTATCAATACAATTGAGGTTCAATTTTTAAATCCTTTCAATTTCTTGCAGATACACTGCACACAGATAATTTCACGTAATATCTGTTTTTTCCCCAAGTGAGCAGATGACTATTATTTGTTATAGTAATTAGTTTGATTTCAACCCTAATATAACTATTTGACAAATTTAGTACAGCATAGTGTTTAATTGCATAGTTATTTGTTTAGTTTAAGGTATAGTTTAATTGCAAAGTATACTCGCATTCTTGTAAGCAGAGTTTTATTCGACGTACATTTGTTGGAGATCAAGCCTCTTATGTGCATGATGTGCCTCCACAGACATTGCTCCATGCTGTGCGAGGTGTTGCCAGAGCATGGGAGTGTCACCACAAAAACTCTTTCCTACTGTTGGAGATCAGCTGGTTTTGGTGACACATCAGTACCGGAGACAGAGGAGTTAGTGGAAGATAACCTCCAATTTACAAACCCTCTGATTTACAAAGCACAAATTTTTGGGTCCCTTCAACTTCGTAAAATAGAGGTTCTACTGTATATTTTTTACAAACTTTTCTATGATTGTTGGAGATGTTTGTAAGATATATTCAGGATGTCCTGACTTGAACTAGGAGTTCTATTACATTAATTATTATGCTCGAAAAAAGATGATGTTGTATACTAAAGGCTGTTAATATTTCACTTTTTCTATGTAGTCTACCAGTACAGAAATGTTACACTCTGTTTCCGTGTGAACAGAAAATTGAGCATTTGAGACTTAAAATAGAAAAGCATGGCTAAAAAATATCAACGTGGAAAATCACCATTCCAAAACAGTGGATGAATGATGAAGATCCTTTTCCCCCATTCTGGCGTCCATTTCAAAATTCATCTCTTCTTCCGTTACGTAACTAAGGTTACAATAATAAGATAAATAATTTACGCCTGATGATGATTATTCACCGGGGTCGCTTTATTTTAAAAAAAAGAAGTATAAGTATAAGTAATACATCCCAGAAACCTTAATATCTTATTACTTCTAATATAAAGTTCACTTTCCTTATTACAATATCATCAAACAATACATTTTTTAAACCTGTTCAACTATTCTTTAGATTGCTGTTAGAAGAAACACAAGTTCAATTTAATTAATATTTGATTTATTTTTCAAAATATAAGATCCTGGTGATGCCATATTGTATCACCCTCTATACAGAAAGGTGAGCATATCACATGCCAAGAATAATATAATATAGAACATTAATAATGAACAAAATTAAAAACCTTAAATTAATTCAGCACTCATGATTTGTGTGTCAGAACACAATTGTCATTAATGAGTTTACATTAAATTGGGATGGTGTTGTACATCAAATCCTTGAATGCTTTCAAAATACTTTTTAGAAACAAAACTTTTCAATGCAGCCAGGAGATTCGAAATATGGAATATCTGGGGATTCAATTTTTAAGGCAATAAAATTATTATAGAATATTTCAAGCTGCTAAACTATTACTTTTGCAATGTCTTATTAATAATCTTTAAAATGATATTTGTGAGTTTAATACTCATAAGGAGAGGTTGTGTAACTCGAATCATGAAATGAGATGAGCCTTTTTTCATGCTACTAGAAGCAAAAAAAAAGAAACATGTTAATTGGCTTTTTTCTCCATTCGCAAGAAAAAAGTGCACGGTAAAAATTTTATCTCATTTCGTGACTGGAGTTACAAATACTCTACTTATCAGTATCTACCGTTCCTACATTCCATTCATGCGGTGCTTTAATCGCTAAGCCGCAAAATTCAAAAATCTCCGATCGGGATCCGAATAGGGTAGTTTCCTATTATTTTTTTATTGTCTTGAGTGTGTTAAGTGTAACGTGTGTTAAGCTGTTCGTTTTTTAAATAACGTTAAGTATTTTTCCTCATTAATTAAAAATGGAAAAAAATCAATGGCACGAAAACGCGACGGCAAACTACTGAATGCCGGTTAATCCTACGTTTGACGGCAAACTATTTCCTCTACCTGCCACCAGGTGGTGCTGCGGACGCTTCCAAATAGACGCCGCACTCCGTTAAAGCTTATGAACAAGTATTGGAGGCATATTTATTCCGTTAATTAATTACAATTAACATTTATTTATTTAACATTACTTATGCAGTTGATTCATTTAAAATCAGTTAGTATTCCTTTCACAAGCATATCATGTAGTTCGCCTATCGCCGCACGACCTTCACACCATGCTTCATTGTAGCAGAAGACACATCGAACAGGACGTCCTTGAGCCTATAAAATGACTAATAATACCTTGTTTAACTGAGAATTCTTTTCAAACATTGATAGTTTTTACAGGTTAATATGAATAAATATTCACTAGAGCTGAGGGGCCCTGAAATACAACGGTAAGTTCAGGAGACGAATTTTCCTATGCTTCGCAACGTAAACTACCTACCTGTTACGTCAGCATGAAGGCAGCGCACCCCGCCATTTCAGAGCCTTTTCAAATGGCCTTAAAATTAACATTTAATTCTCTAGTAAACTGGGATTTCTCAATACAAACTTTTTGCGTAAATTAAATACATTTATGTCAGGGCACAAATCGCAATTAATGAAGTATGTTTTCTTTGATGAAGGAAACTACCCTATTGACAATGTCTTCGGATTTGATTTCAGTAGAGAATGAAATGAAAGACCTGTGGATCTTTAGATCCCACTCAACCATCCTTAATTTTTGAGTGATACATTCGTAAATCTAATTCTAACAATATAACTATAAAAATGTAAATATTCAGATGTAAGGGTTTGAAATTGAAGATGATAAAATTTTCGATGCAATGACTGAAAGAAAAAATTAAACTGCGATGGGGATCGATCTTCACACATCTCTCGTTGTGCGCCTGATGCCGGCAAATGTAGGCTACCCGCATGAGATTCTATTTATTGTTTTCTCGCGATACCAGTGTAATTGGGAAGGAAGTCATATTTCTTATAAATAATTGAAATGGTGCATAAATAAAAATATGAGACTTATAATAGTTGTTGATAAAAACTCAAATTCGATGTCTTTCCGTAGGTCAGTCACTGAAAAGTTGATGAGTGAGGACTTTCCTACCAAAGGACTGGAAAAAAACTGTTCATAATTGAGTTCGTCGCATAAATGAAAAGTTTCATTAGGGAGGTTGGTAATACATGGGGTCTTGTGGGGTTATTTACCAGACCGAAAAAAAAACTGTATAAATGAGGTCGTCGCATAAACGAGGGTCGTATAACCTAGGTTCTACTGTATGTATAGCTCTCCTGATTAATTGTATATATTTTAGAGACTCATTGTATGATTTAAAATATGAGTAATCAATGGGGAAATTTGCATGATGTAGTAGTTTGTGTCTTTTTGTTTTACATGCTGGCTACTAAGTTAATATAGGTAATAACTAATTTAATTTTTAGGCAAGATGTGCTTATATATTTATTTATGGTAAATTATATTGTTTCAGATGAAGCTGCTGAAACTCCTCCCAAAAAGAAAAAGAAGAAAAGTAAAGCATCTCAGGATGAATAGTTATCCCGTTTCACATGAATTTTGGGAGGAAATTGTCATTGTGGACCAGGTTTTGCTGGGAAATTTTATTTTATTGAAGTTTTATTACAAGTGTTGATATGAGTGAATCATGCATTAAACTTGTACAAATTACTCAATTAGCAGTCTTCTCTTTTTATTTCATGGTTTTTGTGATGTTGTATTGGATGTTTTACAAAAAATGTGTTTTGCAGCCTTATGGGAAGCCTTTCTTTCTGAGTTGTTCATTAATTTCAATGAAATCAGTGTGCTGCATAATACTGGTGTGTGGGGGGACTTAAAATTCTCAGAAAAATTGATTTCTAAGAAGTAGAACCTCAATATTTTAGGGTGTTTCCTATTTGTTAATAGTCATCTTGGAATTTAGTAACTGTTCTAATTTATAGGGAAAAAAATTCTGTTTATTCCTATTATTTCCTGTGATTTCGTCCTTGTCTACAAGTGAGTGTAGACAGGGAATTCCCGAAAAAGGAACTTGAAAATTCAGGAATTTGAATGGTAATGTTGCATTCAACAATGAATATTCAGTGAATACATTAAAATCCATTGAAATGCTTCCACTTGTCTCTCAAATTTTGTCCTTATGGAGGTGCTATTCATGAGTACATATTTCCATTTCTTATCAGTAGAGGTAGGCAATTGTATTTTGACAAAAAAGTGAAAAGCCCGAGAGAAATTAAAAAATGTTAAACAAATAATTGACTGTTTAAGGCTTCACTTTATGGAAGTTACTAATGTTCATATTAAAATTCTACTTTTACTTTTCCACAAGTTTAAACTTGTGGAAAAGTACGAAGTAGTCTGGATGTTAAACAGTTAATTTGGGATGCATGACAGCTAATAGAAGTTGAATCTAAAGCATTTAGTAATTGCAAAAACTATCAATTTGCAAAATAGTTAATAAGTAGGGTTGTGCGAGTCTCGACTTTTCGATATTCGAGCGAGATAAAAGTACTGCTCGAATCTCACTCAATTTTGATCTCATTATGCTCAAAAATGAGTCTCGAGCTTGTCCCGAGATCTCCGTCGTGGTGGAGGTAATTTTACGGGGCCTTGCTTTATAAGGCGACATAGTAAATTAATATTTATTCCCTTCTGCATTATAATGTCATGGTGTCATGTCCCAAAATGTCGAAAAATCTCTTAGGCTTAGACTCAAGAAGTTAGGAGTCTCTAGGCCTCGGCCTTAGACCTAACCGAGCCCCTGCTCCATTTCGTGATCAGAGGCCTAGTGCCTACTAACAAATGACCCATAAAATAGGTACATATGAACGTAAGCTACTTCTAGCACTAGCATACACCCAATAAGTTAAAACAAGATGCAGAAAAGTCGGGTTATATCGTGGGTCAAGGGGGATGGAGTTTACACCCGCATTATCGGCAACCTGCATTATTAATGGAAACTTCATGAGAAACAAAAGAAATTTATAGCTAATTTTTTTGCAGAATACAATTTAAAATGTTTTATGGTTTAAATGAACACTGTACTTAACAGGAGTTACTAAACTATTCTGATATTTCTTTTTCTGCGGTAGTTGATAGCGTTTCTTTGCGACATAAGTCTTAATGTTTTGCAAGTGTGACAGATGAAGATGATCACAATCACTCTGTCTCTAGCCAATTCATCAGTTCACCGATGTGATCGAGTACTTTTTCTATTTTAGGCATCTCACCCAAATTCCGGAATAAACTTCATTTTATCCTTCCTTACACCTTCCACTTACAATGAAAATAGTCAGTGGAATCATTTAGGGGGACATGGTGAGATGAGGTTTTACTGTATTAGACTTGTCGCCGACCACGTGCATCTCTTGAAGTTGCACCGTTGAGATGCATTGAGATTGGCATAAAGGATAAAATTCGCGAAAAAGTTACGTAACTTCTAGCATGAAAATAGTCAAATGTAATCATTTTTGGGGACATGGTGAGAGCCCCAGTGTAGTGGGATGCATTATAACTGGATTTTATGTAATTTAGGCCTAACCCACAATTTCCAAGACCGACAATCTGATCTAGTGAGTTTGTTAGTAATTTAAGTATGTAATAATAAATTAATAAGACCAAGCTCAAGTTTGAAATCATGTTATTTTATTTGAAATGTATTTATGTGAATATAGGCCAGGCACAAGAAAAGATACCAAGTTAAAACATGGGGTGAGGTCATTATGCTTGGGTATTGGCTGATGGTATTTTTACTCAAAAACTTTAATAAATTTTAGTGGTGAAAGTAGGGGTGTATTCATAATTCAATGGAGGCCTATCATTGCATAAATACAGGCTACCTTCATCTTAATGATTCCACGTAGATGTTGATCTCCAAAGTAAATGCTAAAGTTACACTCAACAGAATTTGGTTAACAATGCCTAATTGTAAGCCTAAACTTATATTTGTGTGAGTCGAAAATTAGTACCTACATAAATTAAAGTCTGTATTGCAATTTCAGTGTGCTCGAATGTCACTCTAGATTCAAGATTTTTTTCAAATTCTCGCTCGACTTAAAAAAATCCCTGCTCGCACAGCCCTATTAATAAGTCATGATATCTGGAGCAAAATCATTTAAACCTTATCATTGGGTCTCGGGGTAAAATTTGGCCCATTGCTATGTTTGGAATTTGAATATCCATTCATATTACATAATTGCACTCTTTAGCAACATTGGGGTGTTTTGCATTCTATTAACATGTCAGAAAATCTACCATTCGTGGCAATATAACTTTCAAAATTCTTATTTTCATTGTTGAAATTGAAGCCGTAAATATATGACCGCAAAAAATTCTGGAAAATTCATTTTGCCCTCCGGTTAATTCCTTCACTGCACTGAAATAATGAATCAAAGAATGTAGAATAATTAAAGTAAAGTACACGATTATAAGAAATTTATAGTTATTGATTATGAGTACCTATCTTCTATGATGGGCTATGTAGAGAGGGTAATTTACTCGTTGTGGAGCGTGGTGTTCAAGTCTCTCGGTAATTGCAATGAATGAGTTGGGAGTTTTTGTTAATGTGCCATGCCCTCAATATCTCGTTTGTTCATAGAGGTATATCCTGAATTCTGATCCCTGGTTTGGTGTCTAGTTAATTGTCGCGACACCACAGGCCATTTTTCGTTTATGGACTCGCCCGCCAAAACTGCCCAAAATCATGGATTAGACTGTATTGTATCTATTCTTTTGTGGGGAAAATTATTTCTGTGTAGCACGAAGTGAACTTGGATAGACCGGCTTGATTTATTTCAATACATATTTGTGAGATTGACAATGACGAAAGTGGGAACAGTGTTTTAAGGCCTCTTTACACAATACAATTTTATGTACGAACTCTAGTATGAGGAAATTGTACGGTGTAAAGGGGAAAATTGTACGAACACTAGTGCGGTTGTGTGAATGACTGAACGGGAAATAGAACCTGTTCTAATTCCATTCAGACAAACGTACAGTTTCGTTCAGTTTGTATAAGAAATTATACAAAAAATTGTATCATGTAATGCGGCTTTTAGAGAGCTCAAGAGAAGATGTAAGAAGAATTTTGTGTGTTTGATAAAGTGAAAAAAAATGTGCAAGTGTGTGGTACCATCTCACTGTTGAACACAAAATGAGGTGCTGGCAGTCTTAACACACACCTCTAATATCGGAGTGCTACACATTTTAACGGAAAATGTATATCTCCATATAAATCCAATTTTTCTGGTCCAAACAAATTAGAGGAATTTTTAAGGGTAGGGTTAGATGAGGTGGCCATGAATGTCATGTCTCTGAGCGAGCAAAATTCCAATTCTTCTCTTTCAGCATAGAAATGAGCAATCAAATAAATATATGTACATTTTAATTAGTAAGTTATGTGAATCCTTCTTGAAAAGGTCCTTGTTTTTCAATTCTCAAACTTAAGGTTTGCCTTGAGTGTGTTCAGAAATTGCTGACAGAATGTAGTCGTTTACCATATTTTTTATAGCCTAATCTGATAGTTTGTACTGTAAAAAGTTACATATTTTTCCGTTATTCGATCCGTCAATTAGTTGTCAAGCTATAAGCAGCGAAAAACATGTTTTTAACCCTTACCGGAAAGTGGGTGTGCAAAGGTATGGGCATAGTAAGTCATCCACTTCCTCCAATAACAATTATGACTGTTAAGTTCCTTTGCCTTATCACAATTGGGGACACAGCTGAGTCTGCCAACGGAAGTGGCTGCAAGAGGATCTCTTCTGGCAAACATTCCCCCCCCCCTCCACTCCTTTCCCTAAAAAGAGTCAAGGATGGGTGGTGGATGATGGAGTAATCCTCAATGCAGCTCGTTCGATGGGCGTCACCCTTTGCTTATTTTGATTTATGAGTGAATGGCTCTGTTTAGAAGATTAAATTTTTCATTAATTTTCATTTTTCTTTTCCATCTAATGATTTCCTGTATGTACAAAATAGTGATTTCAGTTTTGAGTAAATCCTCATCTTTCTCTCTCGTCAACTGAATGAGTTCTGTTGATGGATTGCATAATTATGCATTTATCCAATTTCCCAATTCACTGAATAGGAATGAATTCGATTACAAAATATTTTAAAGTAAAAATTAATTTCAGTTAAAGAATAAAATTTATTTGAGATATTTAAAATGCCACTAAACCTTTCTTTGTGACACAATTCTTGGAAAATGCCGGTTTTTTTTAATGTTAACACCACTTGAAAATGGATGGATTGATGCCCAAAGAAAGAGGATCTCTTCAGGGATATTTTAAGATCTTTGACTATTTCAACGATTTTCTCAGTTGGTTACTAAATATTCTTCTAATTTTCACTAACATTTCATTTAGAACATAAGGGCTGTTACCTACCTGCTTTTGCCCCAATAGGAACAGTAGGACAAATATTGCTACCTCTTCTAAGCACTAAGTCTTACAAGACCTTCCATTCCACAGGAAGTAGTCGCTCCTGAGGCAAAAGTCGACCAATTTGTGGTAGTTTGATCTCACAAGCAAGGTATCCGAGGTGTGTCTCACCGTTTTTATTCAAATAGCATTCATTTTGTAGGGAATGAAAAAGTTAAATCATATTTTTTTATCTGCGGTGAAGCCGGTTTAAGGGGTGAAAACTACCCCCGAAGTTCACACCTAAAAAGTTGTTTCCACATATCTTCGTGTGCATAAGCGATAAAAATCAAAATGTGCCTCATTTTTAATTAAAATACGCTTCGTTTACTACCGTTACTATACTTGGGGGCTGCGACCCCTATTTTTTATGTGGGTGAATATGATTTTTATGCATATTTTGGCTCCTTTAAAATAACTCAAAAGTACAGAAAGCCACCTTCTTAAGGTAAAATTTATTTCAAAGTTTACGTGTTTTGGGTTTTTTTCGAAAAGTATTTTAAGGGCTTAAAACACCCCTCAACCCATGTGTTATTCAGGGTGTCCGCTTACCTGGAAAAATACTCAGGGAATTTGTCGAATGTTTTTGGAAAAAACTGTTTTTGTCGCAAATTTGGAGATAACGTTTCCTTCCCATTATTTAAAGCGACGTAATGCAGTGATGGTGGCAGAAGGCAAGGCGTTCACTGAATAAATGTGAAGGCTTTTATGCCTGGTCTACAATGGACGTAAGACGTAGGTAAGCCGTAAGTGTTTTCTTACGACAGCCTATCTCCATTGGGAGACGTAAGACGAAATTCAAAATCAGAGAGCAGATGGGAAACAGTTTGAGTTCCGATATCATGACCCGTCATCGTGGCTTGTTGTATCATAATGATTATTTTACCGCGTTATTTTTCGAAGTTTCTTTTTTCTAAACTCTCAACTACCTTTTGTAACGCTCTATTCGTCTCTGAGCCATATTTTTCAGTGTTTTAAACTAGATCGAGCGACCTGAGACAAATGTAAGGCCAGCAACTTGTTGGCCGTTACCTGATGTCTTTATCTGCTCCTTTATTTTCTTGCCTGTCAACGAAACGGGGGTGCTGGAGGATATTCCTCGGAAAATTCCTGCCCACACTTGTCTTTTGTAGATACCTCCCCGCCACGTCGGCGACTCCGCGGCTTATTCAAAATGACAATCCCGTCTTGCCTCAATTTTTCTAAAATTTCTTCCGGACAGACATTGCGCCGCATCATATGGAAATATTAATGTCACTATCTCGTACTTTTTACCTCCCCGCCTTGCCGGCGACTCTCCAGCCCCCGACCCTCCGCCACGGGAATCTTTCGGGATAAATACTATGTAAGTCATATTTCGGCGGCGCAAAAAGATGCGTCCCCACCCGCCACTATAAATGCGATCTAGGGAGATGCGCAGATATCATGGTCACGCGCATCATCAGACTGATGATAGGAGCGTGGTAGCACAAAAAAAATAATTATCTATATATTTATTTCACACCATGAGTTTGCAAACATTTTTCAACAAATGTGACGACAACTTTTCATTACGTGTCTTTATATGCATATTAAAATAAAACTTAAATAATTTGTGTTTTTACGCAAAATATCATACGATGTTGATATCAGACGATACGAATATGATACGATGTGGTTTAAAAAATGTGAAATTTCGCTCAAAATATCGCAATAACAGCCAATTAGTTCAATTTCGCAAATAGAAAGCTAGCGAAATTTCGGTGAATTTCGCTAACGTTAAAATGGCAAAATTTAACTAATTACGACTTTAAGCATCAAAATAACAACATTAAAAAAATACGCGAAATTTCAGGGTCCATACTTATGGCAAATAGCAGTATCTCAAGATGTTACAGTATCACAATGACTCAACCAACTATTCCTGGAGTTAATAATTACTGCCCCATGAGCAATATTTAGTCAAAGATGCGTATGTTTAGGACTGGAGAGCACCCTGGAAAACGAAACAATTCCCATGGAAAATCAGGGAATTTCTAAATGGTTTTACAGTGGACACCCTGGTTATTTCTATATTTGAGAAAGTTGCCAAGTCACTAATTTTGCCTCCATAAACGTTTTCACATGCATGGTATTGCTTAGTACTGTAGCGTATTATATGAAACCATTACATATCCAATAGGTACTGCGTATAATAAACACCCTCCTCGTACTATGATGAATGGGTGAAAACCACCATAAAACTGTTTTCGAAATAGGTATCTTCGCTTGCGTAAGCGAAATAATTCAAAATCAAAGTGGACATCGTTTGTAATTACATACGCGTCGTTTACCATCATTACGATTCTCGGGGTTTGCAATCCCTATTTTTATGAGGAATGGGAACAAGTAAAAATTATAACCAAAAAGTAGAAATCAGGATTTAAAAAAACGAAGTAAAACACCGGATGGTATTGAATTTCACCAGTTTCAATGCACGCAACAATTGGAGCGGCGAAAAACTGATGTTTTTTACCCTTTCGGAAAAGTGGGCGTGCATTCGTCTAAGTACGTCATCCACTTCCTCCAATCACACCTATGACTGTGAAGCTCCTTCACCTTATCATAATTTGGGACACAGCTGAGTCTGCCAACGGAAGTGGCTGCGAGAGGATCTCTTCTGGCAAACATTCCCCTCCTCCACTCCCCTCCCTTTCCCTAAAAACAGACAAGGACGGGCGGTGGATCACGTAGTAGGTCTCAAAGCAGCTTCTTCGGTGGGCGTCACCTTTGGCTTATTTTAATTTTTGATTATTGAGTGAATGGCTCTGGTTAGAGGATTAATTTTTTCACTAATATTCATTTCCCGTTTCCATCTAACGATTTCGTGTACAGAATTGTGATTTCGGATCCGAGTAAACGCCCCCATTGAATATAGTAAATTGCGTTTTTCAATTCTGTATTAATACATGGTCTCAATCAGCCTCCTATCATAATTCTATATTGTTGTAGCTAATTTCAGAAATGTTTTCTGTAGCTTTGCGTCTAGTGCTGATGTTATTGTAGTCGACTTAGAAAAGAAACTTCTACGTGTGAGAAGGGCGTTGAAAATATTTTACACCGCTTAATAACTTTTAGAAATTGAGATAATACGAATTCAGTTTGAGCATTACGGTGCACAAAATTTCTTGAGGGCATTTATCTCAGAGTAAAATATCGCAATATTGTGGGTAATTGAGATTCAGTTTCATTATCTGTCGTTTCGTCTAGAATCATTACTACGAAATGGGCCAGAAAAACCTCCATTTTTATTTAATCAATCATTAGCTCTGATATGGACGATAGTATTTTCAATATCACTCGAAATTTCTGAAAAAAAAACAGTTGAATTGTTGAGGTGATTTTTCAGTTAAATATCGAAATCTACAAGTTCTCGAAGCAACTCAATTTCATTTTCTCTTTTGATAACTATCTTATTCAATATGGCCTCATAAAACAAGATCTTGCTTTCCCGAAAAATACGCAACTCTGATCAAGTGGCTAACAAATCTTTTTTTTCACGTTCTCGTGTTTTGCTACATTTAGCGTGTATTTTCCAAATTACTTTCGCTGTTTTAGGCAAGCCATTTGCATCAGTGATATTTTATGTCTTTTTTGTGCCTTACGAAAATTGATCAAGTTTTCAAATCCAGTTTTACTCCAGACGTTTTTCTCCTTGGAAAACAAAATGCAAGGCCAACAGTATATTTTTTCAACCTATTACACCCACGTGTAGTCCTGCCTAGAGGCATTGTTTTATGGAGGGTTCTATCCTTATAGAGGGCCTCTAGTCCTGCCTAAAAACCAGCTTCGTTTGAAAATTGAGCGCCAACCTACGGAAAAGACGGGAGTGTTATCCATGATTGACGGGACAAGTCTACCGCAGCACATCTAGTTTGGGCCATGCAAGTCGTCAGTGCTGATTACACCAGTAGAATAATCTGTGTTGAAAATTGGAACATGAACACAGTTTATATCACACTGTTTATGCCACACAGTTTACATCAGTGTGGGCAACCTAGTTTCAGACGGTCGGTTTTATGACGATAGCAAATTAGGTTCCAGTCGGTGGTGCCTAAAACATTTTTAAGGAAAACATTCCACTGTCTCCTCCACGAAAGGATATGACCAGATCCATCCTCCTGATGTTAATTTGTAAGGAAGTTGGTGGGGAAACTATCCTGCCCATCTGGCTTATGATCTCTAAAATGTCCATAGTCTGTACCTCCGTATGGATGTTAGAGATAAGTAGTCCCTCCACCTGTCTGACGTACGGTTTGCCGTGACGAATTGGTCCTTCACCATAGTCGGGATTAACGATTAAAATTTATCGTTAAAAACGTAGTTAACAATTTAACTTAACCGTTACCTTCGAGGACAGCTAACTTTAAACTTTTAATCTTTAAAATTGTGCATAAACTGATGCAAAACTGACTTCATTTAATTTTTGGCGAATGTCGACCTGTTGGAATTTGGGCGCAAAGCTTGCCTAACAGAGAAAGGGGAAAAAGCGGCATCTAAGAATTCAATATAGCTGGGTAGTTGTGCATGAATGCAATGAATAGGTCCAGACGAATACATCCAAACAAAAGCGGGGATGAAGGGAGTGACCGCCAAAGTTTGAGAACGCACCCTTAGGCCTCCATTACCGCAGCATCCAATTGGCCAAAGTACCAGAAAAAGTAACTTTAAACGTTAAAGTTACTTTTTTAACTTATACTTCAGTTACTTTTTCAGAAAAGTAACCTTTAGCTTTAACCAGTTACTTTTTACAGAGATTAACTTTAATCAATTAATTTGTTTTTGGTCCTTTCCCAACTATGTCCTGCAACACGAACCCGCGGTGTATGAGCATGAAGTCGATTAGCGCGTCGTTATCTTTTAAATATATTGAAATGCTGCCGTTCGATAGCTGTCTCGCGTGTGTAGTGTTAGATCCCCCGCCACGTCCTCGATAATGAATCCGTATTTTTTCCAGGGCCCCGAGGTGTGTGGATTGATTAATCCCCGATTTTTGCCCAAAGTAATACTGTGATCACTACAGGAGTAGTCCACGAGGACCTGCTTCATTGACGTAAAGCCTCGAGGCATCAATTATGGCCAGCTACAAGTGTTCCGCCTGTCGGCGAAGGGCCGGGCCGATAACAGACATTGCGAGGGCAGTGAACCAGTTATGCTCTGTCGGCAATCATTACTCATCTGTGTTTTCATGTCTGTTTCCACTCTAATTGGCGTATAGGATCGGGAAGAAAAGTAGTAGGATGGGCATGGAAGGGTAGAGAGAAACCCGCCGTCGGCATTAGCCTGCACTTAACTAACAGGCGCCAAGGGGAACACGGCTTAGCGTTCCATCCGACGAGCACTGTACTCGAATGCTGTAGTGACATAAACAGTAAGGAGTTTACTTTCTTGCAGCGGCTATCTATTGCTGAAGTTTGAATTTACTTTCCTACATACCTGCCCCCTCTCGGTGAAACAAGCCGGAATTTCCAAAGCCCTCGCTACATTCCCAAAATTCAAAATTGAGTCAATACGTCCCTTCATGCGGAACCAATATCGATAATTGAGTTACGATTTTAAGAAGTAATATATCCGCTTCTGCTTAATCGTTAAATCACAGTTGCACTATGCATTAATGACCTATGCGAAAATCGGAGTTGAAAGATAATTTTTTTTTTTTTCGCGAGAGCATTGTTGTTTGCCTACAAACTAGGATGGATAATTATAATGCCACAGTAAACGTAGATGTAAATTTGTACTGATAGGCGAAATAAACGTAGTGCCAGAAATCCAGGTGATATTTTCTTCTACATTCATTAAAATACGTGCCAATATCTTCGTGTTCTTCACAGTGCCAGGAATCCAGCGTTGACGATTACCCATGCCCGTAAACAATAGAATTGATAAATGTTAACTGTATAGTACTATAATAATTCCTGGCATAATACTATAATAATTCCTGGCATAATACTATAATAATTCCTAGTATATTTATCAATAGTTATTAAGAGCGGAGAACTTATTATTAGAACCAGTATTCATCCCTTAAAAGTATCCTTGTTTATAGGCAACCAACAATGCTCCCACGGGAAAATATTATCTTTCAACTCCGATTTTCGAATAATTAATACATAGTGCAACTGTGAGTTAACGATTCATCAGAAACGGAGATCTTACTCCTTAAAATGGCACCTCAATTATCGATATTGGTTTCATATGAAGGGACATATTAACTCAATTTTGAATTTATAGAACGTAGCGAGGGCTTCGAAAAACGCGGCGCATGCTTCACCGAGAGGGGGCAGGTATGTAGGAAAGTAAATTCAAAGTTCAGCAATAGATGGCAATGGCAAGAAAGTTAACTCCTGAACAGTTAATGTTATTCATAGGAATAATTTGTAATGATTTTTTTTTTTTTTTGGTTAATAAAGTATGAACAGAAAAGAACAAAAAGTTATTTAACAAATAAAACATTAAAAAACCATTATTATTTCAAGGAGCAGGTATTATGAATATTTTAAATTATCTCTCACGATCAGGTGCTGCGTAAACAGTTATGGAGTAGGCCAGACTTGGTGCACCAAGTTGACGGCCCATAATTGGGACCATGGTTGTTGACATTGTTGAGTTCTAATCGCGCTTGATTCTGGAATCTCTCTTTAATTTTTGACCTTCGCACTCCTTGGACCTTGATTTTGGATTTGAAATAAGAACTTCTGCACGGACGGCGTCCTCTCACAGGGCGTCAACCTTTCCCACCACGGCGGAAGCCGTGTTCCTTGAAAACAACATCATGGAAGCTTCATCTGCCTCAATCACTCTTTCGCACGAAAGTGCGGACGAAGATGAATTCAAGATCCCACCCCGAAGGCAAGGCAACCGTTCCACTAAACCCATCCTTGGCACCAGGCGGCCTTTCATTACTTCTGAAGAGGCCAAACAGAAACGGCTAAAAACCTCTGATGAACCTCTCATCCACAGCAATGTGGAAACAAGAAACTCCTTTGACCCTCTGCCGGTCGACGTCACCCCGGACGTATCTATGATGGAGGATTCGTCTTCACACACACCTGCCAACGCTCAAACCACCGCAGCACCGCGCCCAAACAGCGCCAAACCACCACCTATAGACGTCTACGAGGTTAGTGACGTAGCCGCATTTCGCGAACTCATCCGCCAAACGGCGAAAGATCAGGACTTCTCCTTGATACACTCTGAAGGAAAATCCCGCATCCTTCTCCGGAATAAGGAGGACTTTGTCGCAGTATCTCGCGTCCTGAAGGACAAGGACGCGCAATTTTCCACATATGCCATCGGCGAGGAAAGGACTAAGTCCTTCCAAATACGGGGGCTTACTGGGCGGCACAGCGCGGAAGCGCTCATGGAAGACATCGATGCCATGGGCATCAAAATCAGAAGAATACGTCAACTTCGACACGGCGAGCGCCCCATCGGAGTTTTCATCGCCGCCATTTCTCCTTCGGAGGAATGGCCTGTGGAGCGGCTGAACAAGATTAAGAAGATCGGCAATAATGTATGCCACGTCAAATTGTTCAAGCATAATGATCCGCAAATGTGCTACCGCTGCAGTAGATTTGGACACGGCTCCTTTCACTGTACAGCGGTAGCACGCTGCTTCAAATGCAGCGGTCCCCACACAGGCGAAGACTGCACCGCGTCTACCATAAAATGCTGCAACTGCAATGGTCCGCACGTAGCCTGCTCCCGAGACTGCCCGATCTGGATCATGGAGAAGGAGAAAAGAAACGCGAGACCTTCAAATGCTGGCCGACCAACTCGCCGCCCGCAGGGCCTTGAAAAGTGCCGTTCGCAGGGCGCCGCTCCACAATTGACGACTTCACCTGCCACTCACCAGCCACCACGACGACCCGCCAACGCACGCACCCAACAGCAACGCTCCTGGACTGTCACCCCACTAGGCCAGCGAGCACCTCTGTCCACGCACGACCAGGACAGGACCGTCGGAAACCAGCCACGACAGTCTGATTTTCTCAACTATGAGGAGGAGCTACGAGCATTTCCCGTCTTGCCACCTGCACAAGGACCACCCACCACCCAACGGGAAACAGCGGAGTCCATCAGGATCCCGCTCACCCGAAGAGGGCAACGCACATCCACCAACAGCACCTGCGACAACACTCATCCTACGTTCGCGGCCGACTTCTCTGCGGAGAATATGCCACCGACAATGTCCACCATATTATCCGTCCTGATGAACGTCACTCAGGCCCTTCATCAACAATTGCAAGTGCTCACCTCCACTCTGCAGCAGCTCCCGTCGATCCTTCAAAACCAACATGGACGTTAGGCCCTCACCATCGTTAACCATTCTCACATTCACCTGCTGGAATGCAGGTGGAGGCATACAATGGAAGACACCTGAGCTGCTCGCATTCCTCAAGAAGCAGAGATGCGACATCGCGCTAATACAAGAGACTCACCTACGCCCCGACCTTCGCTGGACCGTCCCTGGCTGGACTGTTTTCCGGGATGACCGTCGCGGACGCGGAGGCGGCACCGCCATTCTGGTATCATCAAAGATCCAGGCGCAGAGGATTTCTCTAAACATCGATCCACAAAAATCGACAGTAGAAGCCACGGCCGTCCTCATAGATTGTGATGGAGAACCTATCCGGCTGGCCTCGGTGTACATCCCTCCAAACACAAAGTTTCAACCGGAGGAACTCCGGCCAATCTTGGACGGGAACACGCAAGTCATCGCAGCAGGGGATTTGAACGCCAAGCATCAAGCTTGGAACTCGAGAGTCCCCAACATCCGCGGACTGCGCCTTCATCAGTGGGTGACATCAACCGACGCTACCATCGCAGCACCATCCACGCCCACGCGCTTCCACGATAACGGCGTCGGCGACATCCTAGATATCGCCATACACCGGAATCTCCGCAAGACTCTCTCGGCAAAATCCATCGCTGCTCTTGATTCAGACCATCTACCAGTGATTTTTCACACCGGTCACCGCCCACTGCTATCTCCCCAGAAATCAGTCCGGAACTACGAAGCTGCGGATTGGGAGCTGTACAGAAAACAACTTACGAACACAATCCAGCCGCTTTCCAACACAATTCTGAAGACGCCCCAAGATATCGATCGCAGCGCAACAAAGATAACGGCGGCTATAGAGGAAGCGATCAACGTAGCAATTCCGAAAAAAGTCATCCACACGGCCAACCATCTGAGATTACCGACATGGATCCGGGAAAATATCCGTCTCAAGAACGCACTCCGCCGGAAGTTCTACAAATCCCGAGATCCGGAGGATAAGAAACTGCTTCTCGACGCCCAACATCGCATACGCGACGACATCCGAGTCTTCAGAGAAGAATCTTGGCGGAAAAAAGCGGAAACGCTCTCCACCGACGACGGATCCCTCTGGAGGATGGCCCGGAACCTCAGGAACTCAGAAGCCGAGGAAGCCCCGCTAACGACGCCACAGGGTGCCGTGAGGACTTCCAAAGAGAAAGCTGACTACATGGCGGACTACCTCGAGGAAGCGTTCTCTCCCCTACCAGCTTCAAGCATCGCAGAAGACCCGCTCTCCACGCCAGTCGCCCTACCAAGGACGCCCCACCGACCTCCAACGATCGAGGACCCGCCGCCTGTCCTAAATCCAAAGGACCTAGTCAAGGCCATCAAGACGCTGAAGCGCAGGAAGGCTCCAGGCCATGATGGGATCGCCAATGAGCCCCTTCTCCAAATGCCGGGCTCGTTAGCGCATGCATTACTCTTTCTCTTTAACGCATGTCTGGCGCTTGGCCACTTTCCCGCTATATGGAAGCACGCCAGGGTGATCTGCATCCCGAAACCCGGGAAATCGACCTCCCGTCCGGAAAACCTTCGGCCCATCTCCCTTCTTTGCACGGTTGGGAAGCTGTTTGAAAAAATGGTCCTGGAACACCTGAGGAGAACCACCGAAGACCTGCATGTCCTTCCGGATCAGCAGTTTGGATTTAGAGAAGAGCATTCAACCACTCACCAGATTGCGAGAATCCTCAACTTCGTGACGGAAGCTTTCAACTGGCACCACACCGCGGTCGGCGCCTTCTTTGACATAAGCAAGGCGTTCGACCGCGTGTGGCACGAAGGACTGCTGCACAAGCTAACATGCTTCGGGTACGAGAAATGGCTTATTTCTTTCATCTCCTCATGGCTCCGGGACCGCAGCTTCCAGGTCGTCTGGAGGGAGGCAACATCTGGACGTCGCAGGATCACCGCTGGCGTGCCGCAGGGAAGCGTCCTCTCCCCGCTTTTATTCAACATCTTCGTTGCGGACATGCCTTCTGACTTCTCACACAACGTCATCACGGCACTCTATGCAGACGACGCCGCCCTGCTAGCACGATCGAGGAGAGGTTACATGGCCGCATCCTACCTCCAACGAGCCGTGGACACCCTTACAACATGGTACTCGACATGGAGATTTGCCGTTAACACGACCAAAACTCAGACCATCGTCTTTTCCCTCCGCGAGGAAGAACCAGGTGAACTTCTAGTGGGCGACCAAGAAGTCCTTTGGCGGCCAAGTATCACCTACCTCGGGGTCATCCTAGATCGTCACCTGACCTTCGTTCCTCACGCTCGCAAGATCGCCACTACAACTACCGCTCGCCGCATCCAACTGCGATGCATCTTGGGAGAGCAATCCCTGACCGTCCAAACGCGTCTCCTACTATGGAAAACCATAATTCGCCCGAGTCTCTTGTATGCAGCCCCTGCCTGGAGCGGAATCGCGCTCCAGAAAGCGAAGACAATCCTCGAAAAAGAAGATCGGAAAACGCAAAGACAAGCCCTACGACTCGGATGGACGCCTCACAATGAAGCCCTGCCCGTGCTCACCGGAACACCTTCGTTGGCCGACACATGGAAATCCGCCACAAAACGCTTCTTCGAAGGAGCAGAAAAATCCACCTACACCGAACTTCACCGCATCGCCGACTTCAGGGTCATGCCGTGGGACCGCCATCGACGCCCAAGAGCCGGCACCGGAGATCCCGACGACAAGCCGCCGCGACAGCGGCGTTAACAGCACCCAAGAAATTCTAAGTCCGGAGGGCCCTGAAAAGGGCCGATCGGGCGGGGGACATCCCCGCCATATATAATGCGGCCAAAATGAAAAAAAAAAAACCATTTTCGCCGATTCTCACCGTCAGAAGTCCAGTCTGCAGTGCCCGCTGGAGCAGAACAGACTCCACATCTGTGAAAGGCAGATGTACACCCCAACCCAAGTTGACGACAGAGCATGATTGGTTCATAGCCTGCGCACTGTCCTTTACTGGCCCGGTGCGGCCGCCACTATGGCCCACCCTTGTAGCTGGTCGTAATTGACGCCGCGAGGCTTTGCATCCATGAAGCCGATCCTCTTGAGGTGGCGTGGCTCACTCGGCAGAGTAGGTGTATGCGGTTCTCCGCTGTGAGGGTTAGCTTGAGAGAGGGGACTTAAGGGAGGGGGAGTCCGTCGTGGAGATGACGACTCCTTTGCAGAGGGACCAGTCGTGGTTGATGGCAGGTCCCTCGTGGGCGGGGGGAGTTTCCCGGAGGGGAGGCTCCCCCTTTGCCCTGGGGTGGAAAATTTTTTAGAGGGGGGGGCTATGTCGGTTATTTCTTCACTCTCTAATATCGTCTCAATACCCAAAAAAACACTATTTTCTTATACCATTTCTTCGAAATGAATTTAAGAATGTAAAGAAAGAAACTTCGGTTATGAAAGTGTCCACCTGAAAACCCCGCCCCCAATCCCCCGGGAACAAGTCCCCTCTGTTTCATGTCTTCCTTTTTCTACATATTGATTACTCATTATTTGTTTCCTCATTTACTCACTTAATTATGGCTGCATCCAAGCGGAATTTCCTGGGTTACAATCTTCATATTTTACTCCACCTTACCATTACTTTTTATTTACATTATCACTTATATTTATTCCCTTATACCATGATTTATCTATGATTCACTCCCCACCGTACAATTTTCTTCCCCATTAAGATTTACGCAGTCAGTATTTCATTTTTCACTCCACACTTATAAATTACACATTTGAGTACAAAATATCTTTTACAAATTAAATAAACCCTTCACCCATGCTTATTACACCATTACACAGCTAACGAACACCAACTCCAGCCTCCAATCTCAATATCATTAACCCTAACGTCCCATCCTCCTCAAATCAGCCCCTTACACCCCTACCACTGTGTGTGTGTACAAAATATAACAGTACCAATGGTTTTATATTATGCTTTCATATGAAATTCATTATCATACCACCACCTCCTCCACCTCCTACTGCTTTTTTCACAAACTCCAATGCTGTCATTGCTGCCCATCACCTATGGTCAGCAACACCTGAAATTTAAACCCACTTCTATCACCCATAAACATTTCCACCCATCACAATTAACATATCTTTCATCCCATTGAGATCCATCCACTGGCAACATTATCTGTTTTAATCTTAACCCACCATAATTACTCTCTCATTCAACATGCCACCAAAGCACAAATCACATTCACATTTTACCATATGTCCTATTTTATTTAGGAAATTCATTACATCCTTTGAACAATTGGAAACTGAACCTGCTTGCCAAAGAAGTTTAAGCTTTTACCATACACCCCCTGGTATTTTGCAAATCAACCTACTGAAAACTGAAATAAATATCTTTCAAGCTGCTTTACTCGTATCCATTTTTTATTAACTCTGTCCTCATACCATAATTGCTTCTGCCTACACGACCACTTGAGTCTGATGCTGCGTACTTCATTCTTTGCTTCATCTCATGCCACAGAACAGGATTCCTCACTAGAGAAAATTCTTACTTTCCCTAATGAGTGAGCTACACCACTAATGTTGTTTAAGAGCACATTTCTAAACCCCTATATTAACTAAATTTGCATACCACGTTCACACAAACTTGGGATGCAGCAGCAGATCAAAAAATAGGAGAAGTTATGGTATGATGACTTTATTCATCAGATTTTGATACATTGGCAAATTCTATGTAATATACAATCAATTTTTTCGAACATAATTAGCAACATACTTATATATCATAATTCTAAATATGGCCTGAATCGAAACAAGTCTCAAAACTTATTAAACTTTAGGACTAAGGTTAAAACATTTCACATAATATAGACAGAAAAAGGATTAAAAATAGTCCTCGTATAGGTAACAGAATCTGGATGTGCCAAATGGATAGTTGCCATTGAACTCTCATCAGTCACTCTGCCATCAGATGTCCTCACATATGACAGAGAACTGCACTGACCTAAAGGCATGGAAATAAAAAAAGAGTTATTAGAGAACTGCACTCATGCAATGCTATAATCAACAGTTCATTTGGTAAAAAAACAATGACTTCAGTTAAATGTTTAATTTGATAATTACTGGGAAGGGGCTTGAGAGACAGCCAAAATTTTTATCAACGCTCTACTCAAAGGTTGAGACAATTTGTAAAGACTTTTAAAAACATTTCAGATTGCACATTTGAACATTCAATCACAAAATTGCTCTATGATTACCAAGTACTGACACACCAAATTCACTAAATATGAGGATGGAATCAGCAAAATTACTTAATACCAAATTTAGCAGTTTTTGGATATTTCACCCTCTCATTCTGAAACAAAGTTAATACATAATTTTAAAATATTGCATGAATAAAAAAAATCGATAGTCTCATCACACTGATTCCGCAACATGTGCCATGCACTCTAGTGGAATAATCAATAAACATGCAAGCCCTACGGAACACATACGTATCTGTTAGAATAAAATGAATCAGAACAAGTCCTGCTATTTTTGACTCTGCAGTCATCTGACCTTACATGACTCGTGATAAAATACCAAAAAGCCAAGTAGAGATAAATTACAGCAAGGGTGATGGCTGATCCGTAAAGGAATATCAGAAGAGAGATGTGAAGACGAGGAGTTATGCGAAGAATCTGTTGCTTCTTATTTGTGGCAATGTCAAAAGGCATACAAAATGAGTTGAAAGTGCTGAAGATTTACAGGAGATACATCGATAATTGGAGGAATGCTTTGGATGTTCTATTAATGAAGGTTTAAAATTTTGAGAAAATGATGTCTAATGAAATTATATCCTAAGAACCACATATCACATTAGCTTGTCATACTGTTAATTATGTAGACACCCTAGCAAAAGAATTCCAAGAATGAATTTATCCTTCTCCATTTGTGACCATAAAATGCATAGGTTTTCCTAAGCCACTTTTCTACCGATTGAAAAGTAACATTAGAAAATGGCCATCAATGGTTTCTCAGCCACAAGCACATTTAGTTTGCCTGTAACTACAGACAAATTGTAAAAAATGACTGCTGGGTGCAATGGATGTTGTTCTTGGCAGGGTTTACCATGTCAGACAGGTTGAAGGATTCGGAACCTGACAAAAGGTATTCTATGTACCGTACTCCCAGCATTGCACTGGGGGGCCGAATACCTAATATGTTGTCAAAATATAAAAATATTGGGCATTTCTCTACATGAGCAGTATTCACAAGTTTTTTGGAATGCTTAAACTGATTTTGATATTGGAATTACGAAAAACTGATAGCCTTGTGAGGAATTAGCAAGAAAACAATTGCATATAACAAATGCATTGGAGTGTTCCTTTGTAAGTGGAACATATGTGAAGTGAAGCCTATATAGGCTTCACTTGCCTACAATTTCGTATGTAAGCTGATGTCAACCAGCCTAAAATCGACTGATTAGCTTAAATACAAAAAGTAGCAGTACATATCAACAGATTTTTGCTTTAACTTCCAATATTATTGTAAATGATAAAAATAACTTTGTTTTTGGATGGAACGGAAAAAAGTGGAGTATATAAACTCGAATGCAAATGTGCGGCAACCTATACTGACCAGACAAGATGTAAGTTTAGAGAATGCATTAACCCATCAACGCCATCCTACGTGCTGGGCACCGACCCCTTTAAACTACCCATGGCACCATCCTACGTGCTATGCACGATTGTGTCATGCTATGTTTTAATATGCTTTTTGAGGAATTGAACATTTTTCTAGCGCATTAATTTTTTGCATACTAATATAATACACCTTACTGTTTACATTGAGAAAATCTCCTAATGCCTTAGATTTTTATAATAATACTGCATCTTCATTTGATGCATCTATTTTACACTTTTTTTGTGAAATAAGCAATTGACTTTCATCTCTTACTATTAAAATTATAAGAAGAGAAATTTTCCATCCACTTGGGAGGATAAGGTAGAGTATTATCAGCACATACATAAAAAATTGATGACCTTACTGTCTACGTAAACATATCCAGATGCTGATGCCTGGTTTCTCTAAGGCCCCTTTGCAACGAGCTTCATTTCATTTGCACCTGGAGAAGAAAGGTCCGAGGGTGGACACGTTGGAGCAATTGGAAATTTTGAAAAGTCTCCATTGCAATGAAATGGTCGTCAACGAATTTTTGTGCACCTTTTAGACCTTCCTCCCTTCCACACTTAGGCTCCCTATGGGGGGCATCTCCGCACCTAACTTTATCTCTCCCACCCACTCTAGTGTGGTCATGGAGTTGTCTCCTGAGCTCCCACTTGACCCTGATGCATCCAACCCTCCCCCCTGCCTTCTTAACCTCTTCAAGACTTCCTCTCTCCCTCTCCCAAAATTCCACATTACAGACCATTACCCCTTCCCACCAACCCCCGTCCCGAATGTCTGAACTCCCTTTTCCGAACTCCACCCTCCCCATCTCTTCCTCCCCCTTTTTGAGTAACTATATATATTCTATGTCTTCTCCTACCAATGCACCTGATGATGACGAGCTTTGTCAAAACCTAGGTCGTCTTATTTTAATAAATCTATGGGGAAAAACTAAGTTATTTTTATAATTTACAATGATTAGCAAATTCCTCGAGGTCACGCCTGAGACAACGGAATATCCAATATTATTCATGTTATATCCTACAGCATTAGTGTATAAATAACAAAAGAGCATTTTATGTAAAATTAAAAATGTATATAGGTTGACTTCTTGTGTTTTATACATACATATACATTAGGGTTGGGGCAGGGATTCAAAGACTCGGTCGACTCCATGGATTTGAGATTCGATCGAATCCAAGGTTTAAAGATTTGATCGAATCTTTGGATTCGATTGAATCAATGGATTAAAGATTTGAATACCACTTGTGTGGATTCTATGTACCAGTGGTGGAGAACTACAGTAAGTCCTCAACTTACGCGGATCCGAGTTACACGGATGTTCAGTTAGGCCATTGACATGCTTGTGTTTCTCCGCGTTTCTGTTGCTGTGACATTTAACTGCGTGACGACCCGTGACTCATTGCCTAGCACGCAAGAGTTGATGCCAAACTACGGGTGTTCGGTTGGTTGGTTATTCATGGGAGGCAACCGACAACTGAGGTCATTTAGGATAGATGGGTAATTGGGTAATGGTAGGAGTTTACGGGGAATGGATTAAGGGTGGAGAGAAACCCGGCATTGGCATTAGCGTACTCTTAACGAAAGGCACAAAGGGGACCACGGCTTAACGTTTTATCCAACGGATGGAGTACTGAACTTGAAATGTCCTCCACTAGGCACTCAAGTGGGGACTAGTTTTCCACTGAAAAATCTGCCACTGCCAGGAATCGAACCTGGGCCCTCGGGATGGAAGGAGGCCAGTCCTCTATCCACCACACCAACACGATTGGGTGGGGGTGGGGGGTAGGGGACTTTTTGCTTTTTGAACCTCTTCGGACATTTGCACGATCTGCAACTAGGCTTGATGATATTACCGCTCTTCAATATTTTATGCACGGCTGTAGGCATGCAATACCATGAATACAGCAGCACAAACTCTTGCTGTCTGTAGTGCCTTACTCCTAGTATGTACAAATTGGCATTTATTTTGTAACTGCAAGATAGTGTTTGTAGAATCATATGAAATATTTCAAGAAGCTCAACCCAATAATCGATGTGGATACATTGGAATAAAATATAGGTGCACTTTTCCACAACTAAGATGTGGATACAGAAGAGTTTTGTAAGAACAATGGTAGTTTTGCCATCAGCAACCATTGTTTCACCTGTTAGTATCTGAAGCATTTTGCAACAATGAGCCCTTTGAATGAACATCTTCAGTTTTTGACAAACAGTTGCTAAGAAATTAAAATGTGATGCTAAACAGCAAACATTAAAAGAGGCTTTCTACTGCTACCAAAAAGTTAAACCCAGGAACCACAGGGGTGAAATGATTACCAAACTTATTGTACAGTTGATACATGTGGACAATCAGCCATTCAGTATTATGGAGAACAATGGATTTCATGCTCTAGTGGTTTATCTTGAGCTTCTGTATACTATTCCTTCTAGAAATCATCCATCCACTTCAGTGATTCCTATCTTGTACAATGAAGCAAGGTATGAGGTTAAGGCTCTTTTGAACTTTGTCAATATCATGTCAATCAGTACAAACTTATGGACATCCACTGCTAACGACAGTTATTTGAGCATAACTGCACATTTTGTGAGTGACATGTATGAACTTAAAAATCTTTGCCTTGATGTTGTTCCTTTCCCAGAAGTTTCACATAATGCGTATAACATAAGGAACTTTTTGATCGAAACCCTAGAAGAATGGGGCATTGCTGAAAAAGTATCTTTTGTAGTTCGCGACAATGGAAGAAACAGTTGCAGCTGTCAATAACTCCCCTAATCAGGGCATGCCATGTTTGGCTCATACCTTCCAGCTGACAATGAAAGATGGACTTTTAAATCAAATGGAAGTAAATAATCTTTCAAGTTATGCTCGATGGATTGTAGGCCATTTCAAGCACTCTTGTCAAGCAACTCATACACTTAAGAAATACCAGGAAAAATTGAGCATAAAAGTTCACAGAGTCATACAAGATGAACCTAAAAGGTGGAATTCCACTTATTTCATGTTCGATCGATTACTGGAGCAAAGGAATGCAGTGACGCTTGCTGCAGCTGAAACTAAATTTCCATCTGAGCTTACAAAGTCCCAGTGGGATTTAATGAATGAAGTAATACAGCTGATGAAAGTATTCCACGAGGCCACAAACACTCTGAGTTGTAAACATGTCACAGCCTCGGAAATCATTCCTATAGTGAACAGCACAGTTGAAGGTACAGTAGATTCTGGTTAATAGGGCCACCGGTTATTTGGGACAGCCACTTATTCGGGACAAATCATCAAGAACAGAACCCAATTGAAGAAAGTCCCCGAGTTTTCTCCGGTTAATGGGGACAGGAAGCCGCTTAATCGGGCCATGCATCGGCTGTATTTACCTCCTATTCCCTTGCAGAAATACAAAGTTTTAAGCTCTTTTAAATCATTTGGTACATTTTCCCTATGAGGGAATCTATTCCCACCTTCACTGTCTCATTTACCGTCGCTATACGAAGTCAGTCATGAAGGCGCTTTCAATTAATGCTTCACTGTTTGTACACTTACCTTCGTCCTCGGATAGTCCAACTAGAAGGGAATTTGGGTTTAATGGTCACGGAGCTGCATAAAATGTAGGTACACAACTTGGTTTCATTAGCGGAGTATACCATTAAGGTGAGGGTTAGGCTGTAGGCGATGTGTCATGAGATAAAATGTTTTGAGGAAAGAAGAGGGGAGGTGAATTCTTAATTATGAGAGGAGGGACGACACCCGCAGTGAGGGAAAGCCGTGGTACCTGCGAGAATGTAGGGGTGGGTTTCCAAGCTTCCTTGCAGGTGTAGAAGAGGGGAGAATGGTAGAGATAAGCAGCATTACTCACCTACAACTTCTTGTTTACGATATCCTGTACACACTGACTAAGGCCCTTATTACAGTAGGCCGCCAGGTGGTTCAGCCAGCCGCGACACCTTTCCCACCCCCATCTCTGGTATTTAACGATTCCTAGGTGCAGTTTTTCCTTTCACTTGCTATTCGACTTCGTAGAGTCAACAGTATCAAACCAGTGTCAGTTTCATACCAGTGATATCATTCATCTGGTGTGTAGGTGAATTCTGAGTGAGTGAAATACGTATTTTTTTAGTGCCGAGAGCAGAGAAAAAGTTCCTAATTCAAGTTAACATGCCACGTAAGGATTTATCGCTGGCTGAAAAAATTACAATACTGGACCGAATTAAGGACCATCCACCTCAAACCAGTCATTGTTGTTTGGCAGAGATAACAGGAGTGCCGGAATCAATGATAGCCCAATTAATACAGCAGCAGGATAAACTTAGAGAAGATTGGAGCAATAAAGGGAAACAAGGAGCTCCCCAAAAACACCAATGCCAAGGCAAGGATCCTGAAGTCGAGGACGCTCTAAATCAATGGTTTTCCATTGTTAGTGGACGAGGAGTTAGTGTCAGTGGACCCATGTTAAAAAAGAAGTTGGAGGAGTTAGCTTTGAAGCTTGGCCATATTGATTTCAAGTCAACAGATGGTTGGCTATCTAGATGGAAGAGTAGAAACAAAATAAAGTTCAAAAATGCTCACGGAGAAAAACATAGTGCTGATTTTGCAAGTGCAGAGGAATGGAGATGTAAGCGGCTACCTACCCTACCTCAGGAATTCAGTGCAGATGACGTGTACAACGCCGATGAAACCGGCCTGTATTACCGAGCCACACCTAATGGCTCCCTTTGCTACAGTTATGTGGAACTAAGTGGGTCTAAAAAAGCGATGGAACAGATTACTGTTTTGTGCTGCTCAAACATGTCGGGAAGTGATAAAAGGAAACTTTTGGTGATTGGAAAAAGTGCTAACCCTCGCTGTTTTAAGGGGTTACGAATGAACAGCTTACCGGTGGAATATTATGCCAATAAAAATGCATGGATGACTGCAGACCTCTTCAGCCATTGGTTAAGCAGTTGGGATAAGGAACTAGTGCGGAAATCGAGGAAAGTGATTCTTTTTCTGGATAATTGTATGGCACACCATAATTGCTCCAACGTCTTAAAAAACATTCAGCTGGAATTTTTACCAGCCAACACAACATCTCTTGTCCAACCAATGGACATGGGGATCATCAAAAATCTGAAAACAATATACCGTGCAAAATTGATTGATCACATTTTAGCATCAATAGAAGATAATCTTCTGACATCGTCTTCAACTGCCAAGGAAGTGAGCTCAAAAGTGAACGTCCTGCATGCAGTCACGTTTTTGGCAGATAGCTGGCGAGAAGTCACCAGTAAAACAATTAGAAATTGCTTTATTCATTGTGGTTTTAAGCACTCAAGTGCAGAAATATCGGAAGAACTGGAAAGTGAAAATGAACCCGTTTCCGAACTGCGTCAAGTTAAGAACTTTGAGGAGCTTGAAAGGATCAACTCCAATATGGACTGTTATGACAACAGTGATAGCAGCGAGGATAATATAGTGGAAACTATACTAGCTAAACAACAAGGTTTGGTTGAAGACGAGGAGAGTGATGGAGATGAAGACGTATCTAAATGTAGCCGAGTGACTTCTGCAGATGCCAGGAAGTTTATTGACGGGTTGCGATGCTACTTTATGTAAGAGGGCAACGAAGGAAGTCCGATGTCATCATTAGATGCCTGTGCCAACTTTGTATGCACGACGAGGGTGAAGAGAATGAAGCAGAACACCCTAGACAAATTCCTTGAACGAGGAGCTACACATTAAATAAATAGTAAGTACCCTGGTTTCTATGCCAATGAAGCTTTAGATCACCAATTATTCTTATCTAGCATTTCATCATAAATTCTATGTCTAATCACTAATCCTTCTTTTGCAGGATTTCATAACGGGAAATTATCCAAATTAGATCGATGCCAAGAGATTTTTTTATGACACAAGATTTCCAAAAATGTTTATACCTAATGTATGTTTTTAATGTCAATTTATTGTTTAAGTACTATATAATTAAACATTTTGCATTTTAATTGCCATTTAGCTTTCTGACTTTCATTTAAATGCCTACTTAAACATATTTATGGGATACTTCGGATAAACGGGGCAGCCGCTTAATTGGGGCAAAGTACACCAGTCCTGATGTGTCCCAATTAACCGGAATCACCTATATTAGGAATGGAAACTACATGCAAGCATCGGGGTTAAAAAACGAACTACTGTCATCTCTGAAAGTAAGATACAGCAATATGGAAACCAATGAGGTTTCCTCATTGGTTTCCATATTGCTGTACTACCTACCTCTACTCTTCTTGATCCTCGATTGAAGGGAAACTGCTTCAAATCTACTGATAATTTCAACCAAGCCAAATCCAAACTTTAGCAGAGAATGAAGCAATTAACAACTAAAGAAAATGATAAGGTGGGTATTCTAAAAACTAAATACTTCATTGTTGGAAGGAATAATATCATACCTCTATAAATTTATTTCTTTATCAAACTTCTGTTCTAAAAATTAATTTTAATCTTGCATATCCTCAAAAATGCATAGTTTTTAGCCTGTAGTAGGGTATTGTTCATTAGTGAAGTAAATTATAATTTTCCTTGAAAAATTTCAAGCTATTTTTTCAGCAGATAATGGATGAGAGAGAGCCCAACGATAGTGCTAGTAAGCTTTGTATATGGGCTCATTACTCTAAAATTATAAAACATTCATCTATATCAACATGCTTGAAAGAAGAGGAAGAATTAAATGCATACTTGAGAGAGGGACTTCTCTCTCCTCAAATTGAGACTTTGGCATACTGGAAGAATACAACGGCCTACCCTAGCTTAAAAGTGTTAAGCGGGCAATTTCTTTGCACTCCTGCTGCAACAGTTGCATCTGAAAGACTATTTAGCATTGCTGGTCTGATATGTGATCACAACGTAGCAGATAGGAATTAGAATTAGAAAGGTATTTATTGCTCCAGGACATATGTCCTCTAAGAACAATTTAAAGTACAAAAAATAGAATCATTAAATAAACTCACTCACTCATTGTGAGCGATAAACCACCCAGTCACCGCATGACATCCAATGGACGTATATTTAATATCCTGACATCCAGAAGTCCCTTATGGACATCCTTTGGATATCCATTGGATGTCAGGAAAAGGACATCCTAAAAAGGTCCATGCAGGACATCCTTTGCATGTCAGGAATAGGACATCCGGTGGATATCAGGAAAAAGACACCCTTTGGATGCCCATCCAATGCCATGAAAATGACATCCTAAAAAGGTCCATGCAGTTACATCAATACGGAGGCCAGGAAATGATGTCCAATAGTCCAAAGTTTTAGTTTTAAATGAGATTTGAAGGGTAATCTCGATATACACAGACCTGCTGCATGGGACGAAAACTACTCTGTTACGTCAAGAAAGAAAGGTGTTGTTCAATTGTTTCCCCGGCTTGTTTATAAGATTTTTATTGTTGATATTTGTATGTTCACGGTTGGGAGTGTGAAACATGCTGTTTTAATCATACATGTACTTGCGTTTATTTGTATTATTTGTGCAATATTACTATTTTATATAATTCGCTATGGTTTTGGAATCCTACGATGGTGAAGTGCACGGTGATAAAACAAAATTAGACAGGTAAATAACATGCCTATTTCATTCTTTACCTTGGCATACTAGGTTTCAAATTAAATCTCTTCCCATTTCCTCGTAACTGTTGTCAAATACTTTATATGTTTTCTTTGGGTTTGTATATGTATTTTGCCAGCATTCTTTACCTTCGGGAAAACTTGAAAGCTGTATTTCTTTTAGTTTCTGTATCTCTTTTAGTTTCATTGTGATTCACTTTGTATTCATGGTTTAATGGCTGCCGAGAACATTTTGAATTAAGAAAACCTCAGTAGCATTATTAGTATGCAGTGCTGCTCGCTTAGAACCAAATGAAGTTCCTAACTTAATTGAACATATAGATAACTTTTAGTGACCACAATTTTCAATAGTCTCACGCTTGTTCTGCTCTTCGGTGACTCTGATAAAAATTAAATTTAGCGCTTAAGTTTTATGTGACGAAGCCGGTGCATAAGGGTCGGCTAAAGCTGCCCTGGCGAGAAATTTATCTATGATTTCTGGAAAGAAGTTGTACGATGAGCGGGATAGTAGATGAAGTATACATCTGCTCTTGTAGTTACAGTGGTAGTCTTTTGCTTAATTTTAAATAGAGTAAGTAAATAATTCAGGCTTTTTATAAAGAAACAATGCGTAAAGGAAAGCAGCTATGTAATATTTCCGTCGTTTTTTAGTAGAAAGTCATCCGAGTTTGTTGAGGTATGGCGATATATGAACATCTCTTCATAGGTTGAACAAAAATCTTACACAAGAATTTAGTAGGCGCTGAAGTTTTAAATCAAGTTCATCTGGGATATCATTATAAACTAAACAACAGTAATCGAAATGCAGAAAAACAATAGAGGATATTAATAGTTTCCTGGTTTCAACAGGTAATAGTTCTTTGTTTAGTTTTAATTCATACACAATTTTGCTGACTTTGTTTGAAATGACATAGACATGATTTAGCCAGGAGAGATTATTTGGCATTGTCACACCAAGATTTTTTACCGTGTTTGAGAATGGAACAATTAATATTGATCCAGAACAAGTGTGAATGCTAATATTTCTAAATAAAAATTTATGTCATTGTGTAAAACTTTCTGAATGTGTGATGTTTACATTTACCTGTGTTTATTATTATTTTATGAGTCATATTAAAATATTAATATTATTTGTGAGTGTGGCAGTTTGTGACTGAATATGTGATACAAGATTTTGGTGTTCCATGGTTGATTATGCTAACCTGTGTTAAATAATTCTTCGTAAATTATTAATTTTTTCAAGGGTTTTTATGTATGTTCTGATATGTGAAAGTTTGCTTTCATGGTCAATATGCATTTATGAAGACATGTTCTATTATTTGTTAATTTCCTCGTCAACTACTGAGTGATCATATACCTAGTGAAATTTCTTTTGTTCTGTGTTGATTGGAACAAAATGAAAAATGCATAATTTTGTCAGAAACACATTAGTGTATCCTGAATGAGTTAATTTGTTTTGGGTTTTCAGCAATAAATATTAATAATTTGGTCAATTCGATTTAGATTTTTTGTAGTCTTATGTTGTTTATTAAACTGCAGGTATAAAAAATACTTACTAGGTACATTATATTGATGCCTATGAAAGTGGTTGATAGATGCGTGTTCTAATCTAAAGATCATGAATATGAGTAGATGAAACTGGTGTTATTTTGGCTTATGTTTTATCCAATTAAATTTTCTTTCTGGGTGGAATTCTAAGGTATATTACTTTGTAAATGTTTTCTTAATTATTGATTTTTAAGAAATAACTCCAAAATCATACATTCACTTTTACTTTGCATGATATCTACTTGAAAAGGAAACATTGCCTGTCATCACACTGTTCATGAACAAACAAAGATATTGTTTATTTAGGAAATAGTGTGGAAAGGTAGATTCAGGATTTGATTCAAATCTTAGTTGGATTCGATTTGGGATTTGGATTCGAGGAAAAGTGGATTTGATCCACCTCTACATATTTGTGAATAGAGGAAAGGTACTCACGAACATGATAACCTACGAAGTTCCCTATTTTCATCCTCTGAGCAACAATCTGTTGGTGCCAAAGTTCCTGCATTGATATAAGTTCCACAGCTAACTTCCATCAAACAGGATCAAAAGCTGATCAGTGTTCACCTGAGTGATCAAAAAGAAAAAATATTAGTCTTAGAACAATAACATTTTCCCATTCCACTGCCTTAGCACTAAGACCTTTGGATACCATAATGCAAATACTTCAATGAAGAACAATGCAAAATTATTTTCAATTCAGAATATGAAGTTCACAACATAATTCAACAATATTTAAATGATAAAATCCTGTATAAGTTACTCACTACCACTAGAATGTGAGTGCCCTCAAGTATAGACTAGGACTTAAAATCCGCTCCAATGTAGCCAGCATCTCACACCTCTGTCATTTGGCAATGAAGAAGATCAGCTGCTCAGCATTTGCCTGTAATGAAGAAGAAAAGAGGAAATTTTTTATTCTGCAGATTTGATAAATATATGATACTCCTATTACACTAAAAATATGTTTAGTAAAATACATTATAAGTAGGTTTGAATAAAGGTAGTTAAAATTATCGTGATGAAAGGCCTCCCAATTGAAAATTACTTCCAGATAAAGGGGTATTACAAAATTTATTATACTGGTCAAATATTTATCCCTATTCGTTTCCTTCCCAAATAAACCCTTATAAATAAGAAGTTTAAGTCCTCTCTTACCATCCTGTTTGAGCACACCAAAGAGTTCCTTTAGCCTCTGATTTAAAATCCTCAAACGAAACGATGAAACCGTTCTTGATAAAATTATCATCATCCCGGTATCACCCATCCAGGTATGAGAGTAGAAAGGTATACATACATTTCATTTGCCTTTATGAAAAAATACATTATAAGAATGACTGTGAAAAAAATCACAAATATCAGCTACGGTGTAACACTAAGCCTCATACCACAAGTAAAAAATACCTCGCAAGTGATTTTTTATGAGCCAAGGGACTTACATGTCTGATCACACCACTCAAACCTGTTCAAGCAAGTGACACAGAATAGATGCTGTTATGTGAACTGATATAAGAAAAGCAAATACACTTCTGTTCATACTACCAAAAGTTGGTAATCTGATTGTGCCGCTAGTATACACAATGTATGGAATAAAGTTATCTCGGTTATCACATGCAATGAATGTGTCCATCTGGGGTTCAACTGCTAATTGGTCCCAGGTTGAAAGGATACCTAAAAACGGTCATCTCTCAAAGAGAGGCGAGACTAAAATCATTGGCCTTAAGAATTCATCTGAGAAAAATAACCTCAGGACGTAAAACCACATTTCAAATATTGCCAAGTTAGAACAGGAAAATCATGACAAGTAAAAATCCTGTGATTGAGTATCTACCAAGAGAAAAACCTGTCTCAACCTCCTTGAGGACCCTACAATAGAAATCCGTACAACATCACTCTCGTCGAAGTTAGCACAATGGTTCCAGACACACACAGGACTTCAGCAGTACATCCCTACTGTCTCTTCGGCTCCAACAGAAAAAAAGAGTTGCTCACGTGTATCACATTGAGAATACAGGAGAAGTTGTAAAGTGAATTGGAGAGAGGGAGGGAGACTCAAGTTGTGTACGATCAACAGTGCAAGCCGAGGGGCACACAGGTATATTAGAGAAAGGTATTTGGAACAGGAGAGAATGGTTGCAATAAGGAAGGAGACTTCCGCCCGCCCAGCCAATGGGTGACCGACTATACTCTGCTAGTTCTCCGTCAGTTCACATTCGTGATAACTTGGAAAAGTCCTATGAAATGTCTTCGGGTTGGGCCTCTCTTTTTATCTTCAGTCTTCTCCTAATGCTCGTATGAGGCTGACGTGTCTTGCATTCGCTCAGTCTCCCTTTCACTTTTACGTTCAGCCACCCCTTAGCTACCTGCCATCATGCCACCCAAGACCAACCCAAAGAAGGACTCCGAGTGCAATCTGAGTGATGTACGTACTATGCTTGACAGTGTCCTGACAACGATGTCCTCGTTTAAGGAAGAGTTAGAACAGGCCAAGAAGGATGACTCACCCAAGAAGAAGGAAAGCCTCTCAGTGCTGGAGGAGAAGTTTCCCTCCTTTAAGCGAGTGGTGGAAGGCGATGTGCAACATCTGCAACAGCAGATAGATCTATTGCAGAAGAAATCTGAGGATTTTGAGGACCGCCTCGATGCTCTGGAGCAATACTCGAGGAGAAATTGCCTATTGATACACGGCATACCAGAGGTCGAGCGAGAGGACTGCCTGACGGTAGCGGCTGATTTTTTCACCGCTAAGCTGAAGGTCAGCATCAATCCTATCCTTCTTGGGCGGGCACACAGGATTGGGCCCAATAAAGCAGCCAGCGGCTCCTCACATAGGCCAATGATTGTTCGGTTCCTCTCTTATCAAGAGAGGGACAAAGTATGGAGGGCCAAGAGACAATTAAAAGGCAGTGGTTTCTTAGTAACAGAGTCCCTTACTGCCGCCAGGTAACGAGTTCTCCATGCTGCTAAAGATATGGCTGGCCCAGGAAATGTTTGGATGCAGGATGGGCAGATTGTGCTGCTACGAGATAATGGCACAAAGGCCTTCATCACAACAAAAAGAGATTTAGAAAGCCTGAGATTAGACTCCTCACCAAGTCAGAGACGGAGCCTCATAATTGACGCAGTCGGCATGTGACTGACGCAGGAGCAAGAAAGACACTCTCTGCATAGGTGCTGTTTTTTTGGTGTAAGCATCGTATTCTACCCATCAATTCTACGGTCATCCCCGTTCGTGTTCATTTATCTTCACGGCCATCCCAGTTCGCGTACTTACTGTCTTCCTAGTTCCTGATCATCAATCTTCCTAGACATCCCAGTTCGAGCTCTTCCCTCTTCCAGTCATCCCAGTTCTCGCTCATCCATCTCAGTCTTCCCTGTTCGTGATCATCTACGGAGCCAATCATCCCTGTTCGTGGCCACACCAGCTTTGCCGAATATTCATCTAGTGAAGTGTTTTGTTCTCCCACATAGTGTACAGTGATTCCCCAAGTGTGAAAATTTCTCCCTTGTTGTCGATCTCTATCAGTGCTCCCTAAGTGTATTCAAGTGTCCCCTAAGTGATATCAAGTTTTCCCTAAGTGTTGCCCAAATTTCTTTCCCCTTATTTTAATTAATTAAGTGATCCTTAAGAGTTTTAAGAGCTCCCTAGAGTTCCCCTTCCCTCTAAATTTCTTTTTAGTGCAGGAAGTGCAGGATCCATCCATCTTATTGATTGCAAACTTTCAGACTCTATATTAACTTTCCATTGCTCGTAAATTCATCTTTCTCTTGTGCTCTTTCGTTGCTACTCTTCTCTATATTTAGCGTACCACTGTAGTGGATGTTTGCTTGAAATTTCTGTATTATTAGCAATATCCATTTTGCTTCCTGTTACATACATAAGGCTCTCATTCATATTATTTCAGCATTCTAGCTTCTATGATAGCAAACATGAATTTCCAGAACAGCAACCTACCAGTGCACTCGCCCTTGCCCACACCAATTTTCTCCACCAGCCGATATTCTCATAATGCATTGGCTAAAAGCACTTCCATAAATTCGCAAACTCTCCCACACGCAAAGTCTCCCACTCAACATTCCAGTCTTTCTTCCACACCACTCAAAGTGGCAACCAGTTACGCACACTGACCTCTACATAGTTCTCAGCTTAATGACTCACCTTTAAACCCTTCAGCCCCTGCATTTCTCCCTCCTTTGTTTCCCACCCCTACAGCATCCACCCTAATCTGGAGGCCCCCCGAGTTCAACCCACCTCTTAGCACAAACATCTGCTCAAATACCTACCAGCAGGGATACCACCTTCCCTTATCTTACACTACTGGACAGATACTATAGAATAAGCTTAAGCCCTTTCCTCATTCTCTGCAAATGATCCACCTTAGCGTTTGAAGTTTAACTGCTGACGTCCATTATCACTCAGAAACTGCAAACACCATCTTTACGCTGACGATTTTCAAATATATCTAAACTCAACTGTTGACAACTTACGTAATAATTTGGAAAACATCAATAATGATCTCATAGAAATATATAATTGGAGCAAAGTCAACTTCTTAACAATTAATCCTGACAAATCACAAGGCATCATAATTGGATATCCGAGAATTCTTGCATCAATTAAAAAATATGAGCTTCCGTCCATACGAATAAATGGTGATCCAATTCCTTATTGTGAGGCAGTTAGAAATTTGGGAATAGTAGTAGATGAAACCTATCATGGTCGTACCATGTAAATAATATCTGTAAAACCGTCAATAAATCATTATTTCCCCTTCTCAGACATGTGATCCCCACATCTCTTAAGGCACAGCTGGTTTTGGCATTAATTTTACTGCACTTTGACTACGCCGATACAGTTTATCAAGATCTATCACAAGAACTGTCACTAAAACTTCAACGCTCTCTGAATGTATGCATCAGGTTCATTTTCAATCTACAGGTATCAGATCATATCACCCAATGCATAAAAGAACTATCTTGGTTAAAACTTAGTTACAGATGACAACTTCACACCCTCTCTCTTCTTTATCAAATTCTGAACTCTAAAACGCCTCCTTACCTCTTTGAAGAATTCAAGAAGCTGAAAAATGTCCATGAATCCAATACGCGAGAAATCATAAGCTGGTAATACCTCTCCACCGGACCTGCATGTCGTGAATGGAAAAAACTTCCCTTATCCTTAAGAAACTCTCCATCACTTCCATCTTTTAAAAGGGCACTACATAAAACACTTCTCAAAGTTCAACAGATGGGCACATGAGCATTACAAGTCATGGGCACTCTCTCAATACATATGATAAATTAGAACATGGATGGCAAGATATATGGTGCACATTTAACACCATGTTGATGCATCATATGATGTTTCTTTGTATATTAATTTTTCCTTAATTCCCTTTTAACTATTTTTTTCTCTCCTTGTTTTCCCCTTACCTTTTGCAATTTTTCTTCTCTTGAATTTTATTATTATCTACTAATTTTCCTATGTACAAGCTATTATATTTGAGTTATTCTTAAACACTAGCTTTACTATCAGTAGGATTTCACAGGTTTTTCACACCCCCCTTCTTGTGTGGGTGTTTTCCTGCAGTGGGTTTTTGCGTAAAGGATGTAAGCATAATAATCCTCACCTTTTCCCACATTGTAAATTCTTTCACACACCATTTGATATGTAATATTGATATATTGTGTATATATATTTCTTTTGTATTAATTTATCAATCTTTGATTCCTATAAGTGTATTCTTTACTGATTTTTTTAAACCTCAGATTGTACCTAATTGTTTTAGGCATTGACCACTATTTGATTTATATATTTATTTTGACAAGGGGTTAGATGGCAGAAGGGACAGTTTTGTCTCAATCTCGCTCCAATGAAGACCTTTTATTATTATCATTATTATTATTATCTCTCACACGCAAGAGCCCCCATATATTTTGCCCCCATGTGTAGGCCTCTAGTAACTTTATCTTTCTTGCAGAGCTTAAAGGAGGGGAGGGGGTGGGTGGAAGGAAACATGAAATTCCTTCTCTTCTTCTGGGCAACCCTGGGTGCATGAGGGGGTTGATTGGAACCGCTTCGGGTGTTGAGAGGAATGGAGAGGGTCAGGGATGTGGCGTCCTTCGCTATCGGGAGGGTCTTCGATCCCTCCTCTCACACTCTGACACCTCTACACCATCCCCTTCGCTTCCCCCCCCCCATATCCCTCAAAGATCCACCAGTTAGTAAAGGATGCCTCATCCCCAACCCTCCCCATTCCACTCAGCATTTGAAGCAGTTCCAATCAACCACATACACATGCCATCCAGGGTTGCATAGAAGAAGAGGAAGGAACGTAACAGACGTTATGCGATGTTATTCCCCCATCCCCTTTCAAGCTCAGCAAGACAGATAAAAATACACCCAAAACTGGGATCTTTCCTCTCCACAACCAGACCCTTCTCCCCCACGCACTATAAATGAAAACTCCCCGGCCGTCATATAATCCTTGAGGAGATGATGTGAAAAATATGCCGAATCACGCCCCATTGTCATAAAGGTCTTAGTAGCAGAAAAGAAACAAAATTACCTCCCAAAATCATTTATTCCGCAGACAATAAGGAAGATGCTACAAGTGATAAGCCGTGAATGATTTTTTTTCTGGAAACGGGCTTAGTTCCGTGCTTTTTTTAGCCAAAGATTGGGCGATAGAGGACAACTAAAGCATGGTTGGGCCAGCTGCCATCATAACTGTGTAGATGTTTGAAGCGAATATCCATTTTTAGCATCCATACTAGATTCCTGTCTCTACTGACTATCCCAACAATAAAATTCATATTACAGAATGTTCAACTTTTGTTTTATATATGTTTTCGATACTGGGACAAAATTTTTCCAGCACTATGATTGACTCATTTTACGATCTTTTAAGACATGCATCTTTTAAAATGCTTTCACGAATGACCACAAAAGTTATACAATGTTGCTGAAGAGAACAAAAGTTACAGAAAACAAAGTTAAAACTTTTTCAAGACTTTTTAAAAATGTTCGAAATTACTTAGTGCCGATTTCCCGGTCCCGCTGACTTCGTATTATCAACAGTTTACTGTAGTAAATAACAAAGTTATATGTTGTTGGGACCTTTGGTGTGGGGTATTGGAGCGGTGAGTGGAAGCCTGGTGTGACGTGGCATGGGTTTGCACACTCAGATACACTGACAGAGCTGGCAGTATTCAGCGTGGCGTCAACTGAGCAACACCAGATAGATAGATAGATTGAAATAGTGGTGGAGTTCCTCACAACGGAGGCCCTGAGGCACTTAGACCCATTGGTCCATTGTGCCAACCACCCTTTTGGAGAAGTCACCCGTAGAGGCCAATCGCCTTGCTAAAGGCCAGCAAGTCCCCGATGGGGATTTCCCTTACCTCCCTGGGTTCCAAAAATGGGGAACCCAGGTACCTGTTTCGAGTCCTCATCACCGCAGGGCACTCGCATAGTATGTGGGATGTGGTTTCGTCCCCTTCTTCGCACCACCTGCATCTGGGGGAATCTACGATTCCCAGGAGGTGCAGGTGCCTCATCACCTGGTAGTGCCCCGTGAGGAGACCCACTACCGTCCGTAGTTGACCCCTGTTTAATGACAGGAGTCTTCTGGCAGGCCCAGGTCTAGGCTCTCCAATATGCAGTTTGGCCTGTCTAAGGCCTGGTGCCACTCGCCAGATCTCAGAATGTCGGGCTAGCCCCCACATTCTAATTTCTGCCATCCCTACCGACGAAGCAATAGGTATGATTGGCTCTGGACCAACCGGATCTCGGCTGGAACCGGCCCTTGCCAGCTCATCAGCCATCTCATTTCCGGATATGCCTGCATGACCAGGCACCCAGAAAAGTTCCACCTTGCCGCATCTTGCTATATTATTGAGTGCCTCACGACACTCCTGCAGCAGCTGTGATTTGCACCATGGCGATGTCAGCGCCTTTAGAGCTGCCTGACTGTCCGTGCATATGTGTATCGGTCTGTTAAACATCCCGATCTCCTTAATAGCATACGCGCAGGTCAGAAGTGCATATACCTCCGCCTGGAACACCGTAGCATATTTTCCCAAAGGGATTGAGAGCTTTCTTGGTGTACTACAATTGTAGATGCCCGCTCCCGCTCTTCCTTCTTTCCTAGAGCCGTCCGTATACCATACCTCGGCCCCAGAGTGAAGTTCTTTCTCCTTTCCTCTAGCCCACTGTTCCCTATCCGGGAAGTGGGTTTTGAAGTAGGGGGGTGTTTGATTGAATCTGGCTATCATTCCATCACTGCCCATCCCGAGGATGGGACTCGACTTCATGAGCTCCGTCCAAACCTGTCTATGACCATAGGAACTTCCTTTGTCATACCACTGTCCCATACATTTGAGACGATAGGCTGCTGTCCTTGCCTGTACCTCAGCTTCCACATGAAGTGGAGGGAGGTTCAGCAGCGTTTCCAGAGCTAGAGTTGGGGTTGTTCTCATAGCCCCCGTAATGCCCATGCAGGCCATTCGCTGAAGGTGGTTCAGTTTATTCTCAGCAGTTTTGAGCCGGACTCTCTTCCACCACACTATAGAGCAGTACAGGAAACTAGGTTTAATGACTGCCATATAAATCCATCTAGTGGCTTTTGGTTGAAGTCCCCATGTTTTACCAAGGGTCCTCCTGCACATCCATAAAGAGGCACAAGCTTTCTTTGTCTTGGTCTCCAAATGCTCTCCCCAGTTAAGCTTGGAGTCCAGAATAACTCCAAGATACTTGACCGATGGTGAGGGATGTAAAACCTTTCCCTGCAAGGAGGGAGGTCTAAAGCCCTCCATTTTCCTTTTATTGGTAAACAATACAAGCTTGGTTTTCTCCGGATTTACAGTCAGCCCTGTTTCTGCACACCACCCCATTACCTTATCCAGGGCTTTCTGCATAAGTCCGGAGACAGTATCAAGGTATTTTCCAGTGATGAGTATAACTACATCATCTGCGTACCCCTGAGTGTATGCGCCAGTCCTATTCAATTTTAAGATAAGACTGTCGACTACCATATTCCAGAGGAGTGGAGATAACACTCCTCCCTGAGGGCAGCCTCGAGTCACTGCCACCTTCATTGAACTGTCTCTCAAGACTACTTTGACAGTTCTCTGTTCCAACATGTGTATAATCCAGCTCACAATGTGAGCATGGATGCCATGTCTTCCTGCAGCAATGCAGATTTGATCGAAGGACGTGTTATTAAATGCTCCCTCGACATCAAGAAATGCCCCCAGTCCGTACATTCCGTGTTCCAGCACTCCCTCAATCCCGCTAACAAGATTGTGGAGCGCTGTCTCCACGGATTTTCCCTTCTTGTAGGCATGTTGATACAGGTGTAGGGGGTGATCTCTTAATGGTCCCTCCCTTATGTACCTGTCCACTATCTTTTCTAATGTCTTCAATAGAAAAGACATAAGACTGATTCCTCGAAAGGAATCTGCTCTTGTGTAGTCCGTCTTACCCGGTTTAGGTATGAAGACCACCTTGGTGACCCTCCAGGCTTTTGGAACATATCCATAAGCCAGGCATGAGCGAAATATTCTTACCATTGGAAGGAGGAGCAAATCCTGCCCTTCCTGAAGGAGTGCAGGAAATACCCCATCCTCCCCAGCAGCCTTAAAGGGGCTAAAGCTCATGATTGCCCATTTTGTAACTGAGTACGTCACGATGCTGGAGGAAAGTCTCCATTCCGTCCGAGCCGGACGGATGGGATTCCTCCCATACTGCATCTCCCTCAACTCTCTGGAGCCTGGGAAGTGGATCTCCAGCATTAGCTTTAGCGCTTCCTTATCGGAAGACGTGAAGTCTCCCGAGGGAAGCAGTAGAGAACCCACCCCTGCTTCCGAGTCTTTTGATAGGATCTTATGAACACTCGCCATCTGTGGAACAGTCTCTACGCTCTCACAGAAGCCCCTCCATGAGTCCCTTTTACAGCGCTTGATTGCTGCTTTGTACCTCCGTTGGGCAACCTTAAAGTTTTCCCAATCCCGAGGCATTCTTGTCCTCTTTGCTTTATTAAAGAGTTTCCTAGTCTCTCTACGGAGACCGTCTAATTCTGCTCCCCACCAGGGCAATTTGCACCCTTCCTTCCTGGTCCTTAGGGGGCAGCTGTTTTCGTAGGATGTGATGATGCTACTCTGTAGATGCTCCACAGCAGCCTCCACCTCATCCACATTTCTAAACTTGCACTGAGGTGCCCCCTCTAGGGCAGCTCCCAGCCTCTCTCGATATAGTCCCCAGTTGGTATTCCTGGGGTTTCTATATGTTATTTCCCTGTAATTGGATTCTAAAAGAGTGAAGAGTATGTGTCTGTGGTCGGACAAAGTTATCTCCCCTGACACTCTCCACCCATCAATCCTGTGCAGCAGAGAACTGGTGCACAGTGTAATATCTATCACCTCCTGCCTAATGCTGTTTGCAAAGGTAGGTTGTGATCCTTTATTGAGTATTTGTAACTCCGTAGACATAAGGTACTCCAACAAGGACTCTCCTCTGCCGTTGGTGCTCCCACTCCCCCACACAATGTGGTGCGAGTTAGCATCACAACCGATAATCAGGTCCCACTTGTTGGTCTTGCAGTGACTCACCAGCCTTTCCATCTCATTCGATGGTGGGGGAGCCGGTGAATCATATGGCAGATAAGAGGAGCAGACAACCACTCTCTTCCTATTCTCACCTTCCCCAAGGGTCAGCAGAACTGCTGCCTGATCCCTCGTAGTAAATTCTGATAAATGTGTTGCATTTATCCCATTCACATAGATACAAGCTCTAGGTCTATCAACAGTGGTGCAGTAAAATACTTTACCCACAGTCATACTTAGTCCTCTGACTCTGCCTTGGAAAGCCCAGGGCTCTTGAATCAGAGCTATCTTAACCTCACCTTTCGACAGGATCCTTTGCAGGACCCCCGAGGCAGCCCTGCTGTGCTGCAGGTTGGCCTGAAGCATGTCGATGCCCACCATGCTTAGGCCCTCCCAGCACCATCTTCCTCCCCCAGCACCTTTTCCTTGGGGGGATGTTGGACCTTCCCGTCCGCAGAAGTATGGGGCTTCTCCTCAGCCCCATCCCTACCCAAAAGGGTCACCTCTACCTGCTGTAGGCCGATGGTTCCCTTGAAGTTTGGCGCTGTCAAGCACTTGATGGATGCTTCATCCACCCCCAGGACAAACCGAGTTCCCCGAGGGGTGTCGCACCTTTCATAAGGTCTCCATAGGGCTGTTTGCAGCCCCGGATTGACCCTTTGTAACCTTCCCAGGAGGGTCTTGGTGTCCGGTTTACTACGCCCCGGCACCCAGATCATCACTCTCCTCCTCCTGATGAGATTATCGGCATCCACAGCTTGGAAGATGGTCCCCTCAACCGGTCCCATCCTCTTTGCCGCTTCAACCAACCAGGCTGCCGAATGGTCGTTGTCACAGCTAACCTCCAATGCCCCGTTTGCAAACCTGGTCCCCCGAAAGACAGGGAGGTCCTGGTCTTCTGGGACCTCGTCCCAGAGTCCTTCCAGTCTCCTCTCTATCTCCTCTTGCCATTCCTCTATCATCATCACCTGAGGATACCCTATTGGGATGATGGCCATTTTCTTAAGATTCTTGGACGCCTCTGCATATGAGGGCCGAGAACCAGTCTTTGCCCTCTTGGCATCCTGAATCTTATTTGTAGGCGTACCCCCTGGGGTACGCCTCCTCTTTACAGAGGTGGGGGGAGTCTCTATCGTCCCCACTCCCCGCCCTGGGGCCCCGCCAGCAGTCACACCAGCAGTTCCCCCATGAGCGGGAGGGTCCGACAGACTCTCACCACGTCCCCCCGCTCCCGGCTTTTTCCTCTTCCTCCTCCTGGCGGCACCAGTCCGCTTTCCTCCCGTAGTGAGCCTCTCCATTCTTTGAGAAACGCTCCCTAGGGTGTTAATGGAGGCCCCCGAGTCAGAGTCTGCCCCTTTGGGGGGGGAGCCCCGACCCAGTGCCTCTTTGATGGTCGACTCCGAGGAGTCAGAAAGGTTGCCCATCTCCTCCAGGTGGGTGGGTAAGGATGGAACAATGGAGGCTGCGTCCTCATCGGGAGCCCCACAGGGGCTCACCGACAGTATCGCTTCCTCCATAGATAGGGATGGGGTAGTGGGGGCTGCGTCCTCACTGGGAGCCCCGCAGGGGCTCACCAGCAGTATCGCTTCCCCACAGGTAGGGATGAGGTAGTGGAGGCCGCGTCCTCCACAAGGGAAGTGAGACTACAAGAGTCCATTTTGAGAGTGTGCCTTTCAGCACCCTCCATAGCTCCCTCCATAACTCCCTCCATAACTCCCTCCATAGCTCCCTCCATAACTCCCTCCTTGGTTATTTTTGAGTTGGTATCCATGTTTGGTCCCACGAGTAGCTAGGGAAATAAAGGGGTCCACCCACACAGAGCCCCGCATGCATGGGTAAGGCTAAATAAAACCGGAGGTCGCCCAGTATCCGGAGTCTCTCTTTTAGCGACTTCTTACCCTCCGCCCCGCAGCTGCGGTCACCCTAGGCACAGAGACACACCGTGGTGATGGGAGCTGTTTATCGACTGCCAGGTCTAGATCCGTCATGTTCAGCGATACCAGGGGCACCTCGTGGAGGATGTGGCTCTTCACCACGCATGACGGTCTTGGTGGTCCATAGGCATGGTCTGCCCTTGTCCCACCCTGGAGTCCCTTACTCCTTACCCCCGAGCAACACCAACTCAGTGACGTGAACGAACCATGTATCGATATACCTATCCTGTGATGTGAACCTTTTACTTAAAATACAGTCCACTTTAATTATGAGCGTTGTCATTCTTATTACCTTTCAATCTTCGCAAGGTGTTTGAATACTTCGATCCAACGGTAACAATCCGAGCCTTACTAATGGCCTTTCTACAGGAGCAGTTGGTCAAACGAACAATGTACATAAGTGTGCCAATGGTGTCCATTTAGCTCAACATTCATCTCATATTTAATGGCATTTGGAGAGGGTATACCACGGTGGGATCACCAACATTGCAAAGCAGAGCGGCTGCGAATTATGTTGACAAACGGATGTGGGAGTTAACCAGAGTAAGCTTCTCGCTAAATTGCATTTTAAACTGTTGGTGTTCTCGGCAGCTTAATTTGATAACGGGATAATCACCCTATCATCGAATATCATGTTCGAGCATTCAGGCGATTCAGGTACGGCGAGTAAATTTACGTATTTGAAAATAGATTTTGTTGAAGAAAAGTCATCAATTTGTCATTGTTTTCAATAACCCTACCAATGGTTTTTGGTGGATTCCTGCCATGTGTAGTAATGACAATTCTTTTTCTTCTTTCAGATGTTACATTATTACCATCCTCTGTATTTTGGAATGAGCTAACAAGGACTGAGATCATTATTCAACTATAGTTCATATATGAAGGTGAATATGTCGGAATTGTTGATTAACCTTAGTGCAGTGATGAGTGTTGAAACAATTTAAAAGAACTTCCTCTCAGGAAAATGTATAGTTACATTACTGAGATGAGAGTGGATTAAAAATACCCTAGGTTATTAAATGCGCAAGTGATGAGTGTTGAAACAATTTAAAAGAACTTCCTCTCAGGAAAATGTATAGTTACATTACTGAGACGAAAGTGGATTAAAAATACCCTAGGTTATTAAATGCGCAGAACAAATAAAATTAAAGTTCTGTTGTTGGTGTTGTGCAAAAGCAAGTGCGATCTCAATTGTATATATTCTCGTGCCGTGTGCTGTTATACAGGTTTTCTTTGAGATGACCCGTGGTATGTTGAATCATATATTTTATGTGGTACTGATCGTCAACTGAATGAAATAATTGAATTTAGTAGGAATACTAATTTAAATCTATGGCTGCTTAGTTTTAAAATCATTTCCCTCAAGTTGTGAAAATTAAGTGTGAATACATATGTGTAGGTAGCCAGTGCAGTTGCAATTATGGGCACTTCACTCCTTTAATTGTCACCCATCAAAAGGAGGAGCAGAAGTATAACATTACAAATAATTGTATTTTGCATCTAACTTTAAGATAAAATATGGTCAGAGCAACGATCGAAAGTCTCCTAATTCTGTCACATCTTTTGCTGAAGATATTTTATTCGGATGAAGAAAAGTCCGGAAAGCTAGTTAAATGGAAGAAAATCAAACTCCGATATTTCAGTTAAAAACTGACCATAGTAAATGGTACATTTTTGACTGAAATACCAGTATTGAAGTTCAAATTTCTTCCATTTCATTTGCTTTTCGGACTTTTATTCCTCCGATAAAATGACCCTGAATGGCATTAGATTTAATATGCTACAAAACATAATTGAAATATGCTCAGCATGTTTTCTCAAATATGCCATACCTATGTTGACAAGGTTAAGGACCGCCTAAACAAATGTTTGGCAACCTAGAGAAATATACCATCGATGCCAAGTTCAGTTACTAACCGTAGTCCAGCAGAGTTACTACTTAGCTTTAAGCCACGTGCTCCCTTGAGTGCCTTAAACCAGGAGGTAGTAAGAAAATTCATTCCAAATGATATTCAGCCAAAAGTCTGGTTGAAACGAAAAGGTATTGGTACAAATACATATTGTTCAACAAGGTAAAGAAACAAGGTAAGCTAGCATTAAAGAAAACCATTAGTACCATTACTTAATTAATGCAAGGTTTGTGCAAGTGAATTATGAACATTCCACAGTCATAATTCTACATAATTGGTGGTAATTACATTCATGCCAGTAAATATGCACACAATCATCTCCTGGAAATAATAAAAAATAATAATCTTCTGAAAATAATAAAGTTTAAAAAAAGTTGTGTACAACCCGAAGGTTGGTTTCTGATAGGCGAGGGTAGAGCTCACCTCATACTAAGCCATTGGCATGTGAAATTTAGGGTATGAGGGCCAGTCCCTTTCCCTGGGCCACCTACGATTCCTGGCCGCCGAAGTAGTTCTGACAAGCAGAAAATCGGATAGCGAGGATTTTTAAGTTGAGGTGTCCAGAAAAGCTCTTGACCGAGACAATAAAGTTATAAACCTTTAAATTACATATTCACTCCAAATGGTCGACTTCCGCGGTTGGGCCTCCTGCAGTGTGGGTCGAGTTTGCAATCTTCAAACTCAAGGGAAGTCCTCCAATGAGCTCCCTCGAGACCTCGGACCCTACTAATGACTGTCAACCATCGGCTCTGCCCATGAAAGCAACACTAATCATAATAATTCCTCTCTTGCGATACTGCCTCGAAAATCTTCTTAATCTAAGGGGGCTCCAGATGGATATTCATTTTGAGTAAAACATTATACTGAAAACCATTTGAGATTATGTTATTAATGGTTGTAATGTCTGGTATAGTGCGTTTTGTGTCTTTGTGAGGGAAAGGGGATGTTGTGTATTTTGTGAGTGTTGTGAGAGTAGTGCGCATGTTTACATATGCAAAAATCCATTCATTATTATTTCCCCATGCACAACAAAACACTTGGTGGAAAATTTAACTGTATTGAGACCGCTGAAATAAAGGTTTCCTCAAAAAATGCATTGATGGAACACTGGAACGAAAAAGTCTTGGTCACCAGAAAAACCGATTGGTTTTAAAAATTCTGATTACCATAAGAAGATTCCCAAATCTATTAACATGGCATGAGAAAGAAGATGCAATGGGACGCAGGGGCAGACTGGGTACCCATGGACCTTGGCGGCAACGTGGTCAAAGGGCCCCAAATGACAAACGACCCTATCCCCCTCCAAAAAAAAGAGAATGAGAGAACAATTCATGTTAGTATGTTTACTGATTTAAACAAAACAGTTCAATTAACAATTTAAAACGACATTCTTTTCAGTTCTTCTGATGTTTGAATAAACATAACTACAATTGTATTCGAGTCTACATTAAAATCTAACAATCTTTCAAAACTCATTAAAACTAAGTGCGTACTTTCATTTTACCATTCACATACTTGCCAGGTCAGGAAAACTGAAGGGGCCCAGGGCTATAGGAGGTAGTCTGGGGCTTCGGTGGGGATTCCCGCCTACCACCCATGGGATGCCATTGCCCTTACCCGGTGGCCAGCCGGCATAGAAACTGATCTTCTTCCTCTAGCAACCTGCCTCTCACCAAGATACCGTGATCAGCAAAAGTTTTGTTTAATGATGTTTCAATTACATTATTTGCTGAATCACAAAAATTTGAACGTGGAAATGTAGGTACTCTCTTTGTTAGGCTTCCGGTTTGCAACTGTTAAACAAAACCCTAACCCATAATTATTAATTATAATTAACAGGTGAAAAATCACACTATAGGCAAATTATGAATCCACAGAAAGGTAAAATAAAATTCACAGCATGGATTCAGTGAAGACGAACCCAAGCATAGAAATACCTGATCCTAAAGATACCTGAAAGGGATTTTATTGTAAACAGAAAGGGTAACTAGCGATGATTCATACAAAAATATTTTAGAACAAAAAGCAGTGATGGACCTAAGATGAACATAGGTAGTGAATCAACAAATTCTAATTGATCCATTATCGAAGAGCCTATGGGGAAATTAGTAATTACGCAAAAATGTCGTGAAAGGAAAACATCTTCAAGGACGGCACGAATGGTCGGCTTATTGCTCAACTTTGTCAGTGGCTATTCTGCAAAGAAGTATGTCCTTAGTTTAAGTACTGTAAAATTATTTGAAATAAGTTGAATACTAAGTGCGTATTATTCCCTTTGTGCTGTGTGGGGAGCTACATTCACGTTTTATTGTTGTAGTTTGTTTAACGTTATCCCCAAACCAAACGAGGAAACCAAACGGTTTTTTCGAAATGTAAAAAAAAAACATTCGGATGGTTGGACATTATAACGTGTTTGTGTTGGTGGGGATCATATGTCATAAGCGAACGGCATACACATTTTAACTCAAGAAATTATGCCAAATGCAAGTAGGTTGCACTATATTTTTAAAACTAACTGCTACGAAGAGAACAAGGCTGATGTCATTGTTGGAAGTATTTGGAGAGGAGCCCTGTCAGGCGAGGAGACAGCGAGCTAGACTGAAGCTTTAGTAAAAATAAAGACAAGTTTTCCTCCGACACCAAGAATGTTATTGGCAGCCTCACATTATTTCGACAGACTGGATTAAACAGATAAGATTACAGAAATGTTCTCCTTTCACAATGGATTCAACCGCCTCCCTTCGCACTGTTACCGACCTTAAAAACACCAAGATTTGCCACTCCAATACTACTTCCTAGAAAGACATACTTACCCTTCATATGGTTATTCAGAGTTCTCTTACTGAGTATAAACACAATTAAACATGATCGACGACTAGTGCTCTATCACTTTCCCTATATCCCTTGCCATGCTGTGCCTACCACATTCCATAGGTACTGGTGGGTTGCTGGATATAATGTAAATGTTAAAGTAAGCTATGAGGAGGAAATAATCACTCACCATGACCATTGTGCAAACTGGGATTCTGTCAAATTCTGCAGTGGTCTCGACCATAACACTGTTGAGATTCATCATGTGAATGTTGCACATCGTGGGTACGAAATTTGAGAAATTTTCGTGATTTCCGAGGTAAATGTGAGCGAGAGGGTTAAATCGTTCAAAATTGTTTTTCGCCCTCTTAAAATCGACGTTTTAGGACGATTTTCAGGAAACAACCTGCTGCAATGACCGTATATTTTCGCTAAAAATATTTGCAAAATTAAAAAAAAAAACTCACGTTTTTCCACTGTTTAAAACCCCAGCGGGGACTATAATTGTTAGCCGCGCCCCCATATTGGAAAACGGCCGTGTTTGCCGGCGTAGACACCAGGTGGCGAGTCGGATGTTGAGAGACGTTTCTGCAGTAGAGGCAATTTCTCACCAATCACCCCCCGACCCGCGAACGTCTGAATTTCTCCGAAATGATGACATCGCGCTGGGAAGATGACACCGCGTGTGGGTTTAATTACACGTCTCCGCAACCAAGTGTTTTCAAGAATCCCCCCGCCCCAACCCAAACCCACAAATCGCAATTTTTGGTACGATCACACGTCTCGGCAACCAAGAAAGGGTTTTTAAAGATTGCCCTCGCCTCCCCGCCCCTACCCAAACCCACAAACAGCACTTTTGGGTATGATCACAGGTCTCAGCAACCAAGAAAGGGTTTTTAAAGATTGCCCTCGCCTCCCCGCCCCTACCCAAACCCACAAACAGCACTTTTGGGTATGATCACACGTCTCAGCAACCAAGAAAGGGTTTTTAAAGATTGCCCTCGCCTCCCCGCCCCTATCCAAACCCACAAACAGCATTTGGGTATGATCATACGTCTCAGCAACCAAGAAAGGGTTTTTAAAGAATGTCCCCGCCTCCCCAACCCACAAACAGCACTTTTGGATACGATCACACGTCTCGTCACAGGTGTGGGTATGATAACAGAGCAAAGCGATCAATGATTCAATTCAAACGGGAGCAAGTTGCGGGAAAACTGTGCGGCACTATTATCTGTAGCGCAGGTGAACAAGATGTAGCGAAGAGGGGAGTTTGAGCCAATTCCCTCTAGCGGCGATCTCGGGAAAAGCCCAATATGGCGTCGAAAACATAGATTTTCAGGTGAAAAATTAAGTATTATACCTTAGTAAATAGTGTTTTCCCAGCAGTGTTCAAATGTTCTGTCATCCTCCCTCTACGTTACGCAGTTGGAATGAAGTCAGTGACAGTTCAAACAGAAACGTTTGAACGATGTAACGTCCTATCGCTCACAGTTACCCAGATATATTCTAATACTAGCACCTTAAGGACGGCTCCTTTCGGAATACGGAAGACTTTCATGAGACCTAATCGAATGCGTGATTCCAAAGCAAAACCTAACACTCCTTAGGCATGATCTATGGCCAATAGGGTATACACACAAAATATATTACTTCTCCGAAATAGTTTACGAATGAAACGATCAACCTTTAAGGGAATCCATAAAGTACGTACTTTCACTCACCTTTTCTTTGTCTTGGCTACTGATGTCGATGTCATGTTATTTGTATTTCGTATCCACTCAAGAAACTCACCCATAACACCCACAGTACCTCTAACCGACAAGCCATGGCCTCCTTTAATACTATTAGTATTAAAGGAGGCCATGAACAAGCCCATCCAGTCGAATAGGACTCATCAGAACGAAACGCGCCAAGGTGCATTCGGCAGACAACAAAACAAGTGAGCAGCGTTTGCGAAGTAACAAGATTCATGAACCCGCGCGAACATTTGACCCGCGTAACATCAAATCACTTAGTGGTTTATTCGACAAGCCTTTGGAATTCTTCAGTAATTAAATATTGCGACAGAGTAGAATACTTTATGATATTACTCACTTAGACGCGACGGAATATAATAGTAATATCTAAAATTGTAATCAATTTTTCAACACAAACTGAATCAACAACACTTTAATGATTGACAAGCCTGCCTTTATTTCACGCATTAACAGTGAGCAATTCTCAGATACAAAAAATTAATTACAAATTAAAATACCTACAGCAGCAAATTTGAGCATTTCTACAAATCAAGTTGTATTTTTATTAGGAGGCTGTACCATAAGACATCTTATGAATAAATACAGTAAGTACTATAAAATTGACGTCGGTAACTAATGGGAGAGTATCAAATTTTAGGCACCAGAGAATTCCGCATCAACACAAAACATTTTTCTCAAATTTATCCTCTTCATTTGTTGCCACCAAAACTTTCCGAACAAACTATTTTCAATTTCTGACACATTCATCTGATCAATGCCTTGGAAATGTTCATGGAACACAGAATTCCACATTCTAATTCATTGCAGATGTAATGGATTCCATAAGTGATTTTTACAAGTAATTTACACATCCTAATACATGGAAAATCGTGAGCAAGGCATTTAGCTTTCTCTTGAATGCAAAGCCCATCACTGAAAGCTTCTAACATACCTATCCACAACCTCATGAGTAACCCTATATTATTCCATGATTCGGTGTATGTGCATAATAATTTTCCTGCTTATCAGATATTCTGAATTCACAAAATATTTTAAGACTATTTTATAGAATGGTACCAGTGTTTTAACCATGAATTATCAAAATACCTGACAAAATAATTCACTATTCACTGGTACCCTTGAAGCCATTGTGACACACTTGGTAGCCCATTGTTGGCAAAAACAAGAGGATTTTTTGCTGGGAATTAACTTATGAAATGACTGCAAACGTGCATTCCAAATTTAGTGTTAACTGCTTACTCAACATAATATTGACCAATAAACTAAATTTCATAGAGGCAAACAAGAGGATGAACTAAACACAACAGAATGTAATGGTCTGGTCAGAAAAAAACTCAATCTTAAGGTTTGGCTGATAATTTGAGAATAACAATATTTACACATTTCTTGCTGGACAAAGAGCAAATTATGAGTTGTAACTTTTCCAAAAAGCTTGTGTGTTCAAGAGCCTTACAATCCTCAAAAACACTTGCATTGAAAAGCTTTAATAGAGAACTTGATAGGTTATTAGTTAGCTTCCACAGCTATTTCATATCAAATGTTTGTTTAATTAATAAATAAAATTATTAAACTATGAGTCATCTGTAAAAATTAATGTTATTCTCAAAATTTAGTAATTGGATATGAACATAAAACCATGTCAATGCATTGAAGTCAATGAATAGATTTCTTTTATTGTTAAAAACCAGTTTCAAAAATTAACAATATCACACTTGTCTTATGTCAGATGCCACCACAGCAACGATGTGCATATGAGTGCACTGATCACACAATTAGTGTCAGAATCCACTGTGAAGACAAGGGAGCAGTAGATTAACCAGTTTCCATCTATTTACTTGATAACACCCATCAAACATTTACCTTTTACATTTCTTGGTCCAGCAACTGCTAACCCTTTTCAAATTTCACAAAATTTTGAAATATCACAAAGCACACATAACTGTACAACACCTTTTTTAACTTCCCCAAAGCTCGATGATTCCCCGCCTAAAACCTTTGCCATTTCTGTGGAAAAGGAAACTCAGTCTTATGCGGGGAGATATTATGTACATGCTTACACACAAGAAATAGCAAATGCACCGCATCCCCAAATCTTGCCAAGGGAAAAGTGAAACTGCATTCATCCAGAAAAGTGATTGCATTGCTCACAATCTATTATGATAAGTGCAAGTCACAGGAAACAATGATTGGATTATCTACTTTCATACTCAACTGGTTTTACAACCTGAGATATTCCCTTCAGTGAGTGGCATACTAATAAAATTTATTTGTAATGCACAACAAGAAAAATACAACACAAGTTCACCATTCATAATTCCTGAACAACCACTTCCTATATAATTATATTTAAAGGGATAACTGGGAAGCATTAAAAGTAGCATAGCTGCACTAAGGAGGGGCCATTCTTTGTTGGCTTTAGGCTTAGTTAACTTCTTGATGGGTCACTTTACACCACCACAGTACAGGAAGTGGTCAAAAACAAATAGTTTTAAGTGATAAGGCACTAAGTCAGGTATGAGGTTGACATCATTCCCTCATCAAATTACTTACATTAACATTTCATCACATACAATGTAATACCTGCAAACTACTCATAGATATAATTAAACACCCATCCCCAATGGAAGAAGTTATAGCAGACTGGCAGTTGGTGAAGTTGCACAATACTCATATTTCAAATTCTTCTCAAGGAAGCTTACTTTGAATCCATGCAAATAAAATTGGGAAACCAATATGTTTATAGTTTGGGTTACAATGTGATACAAAACAAAAAAGGAATTGGACCCACAAAAATTGATATAAAGATATTTTTCTCACTTTCCACAAAACATTATCATTCAATGTACTGACTATTTCATGGATATTTGTAAACACAACCAGAGCATAATTTAAAATACTGACACCTCATGAACTGATTCTGACAAGTGGATTAATACAAGCTCATAAATTCATCATGAAGAAATTCAAATGATAGAAGTTATTATATCAACAAACATGCCATACAGAAAATTATTTATATATATACAACCAACAGAAATAAATTATATGCCAAAGCGTAAATTATCACCACCATAAACCAGTCAAAAATGAATATATAAAATAAAGCTCATTAAAAATTGTGCATTTATGACTTAATTTGGTATATATACAACACCTATATAATAACAGCCTGGAGTGACATAAACACGAAGAGTAAATCAAGCAAAATGCACAAAATTGCTAAATAACAAGAAAATAAATGGTACACAAAATAAAACCATAATCCAAGGCTATTCACAAATAATTACATAAGAAATAACATTTAGCCATACGTAGCAATCGACATTTGAGTTTGATATAAGAACTTCTCCTATTGCTGTAAGAGCACAACCTCCCACACACTCTCAAAGAGACTTACAAGCAAGTAAAAAAAATAATCTTCATTACAGACCTCTTAAAGCCACACCTCACCTCACAATAAACTGATATTTTCAAATATTTCAATGAAAAACCTCACTTCTATTTGTCTTTCCATAATGTTCTTCGAAATTTCACTTAAACGCTGGGAAGAAAGCTGGCCCTACACCATGCACTTGCTGCTGCTGAGGAAGAGGTTGCTGTACACCAATAGGAATGCCTTGCATATAACCCATAACGGGAGCACCTGTACAGAATGAAGCCTGATATTAATACCATATTTACTCTTGATAAATGCAATGGTGGGTGGCGTTACTTTGTGGAATTCCTTCATGGTGAACACAAGGGAGAAAAAATACTTTGGCCAATCTGGCCAAATGATGATACGCTGTAACGAAATCGGTCGCAGTAAAAATTCTATCCTGTAGACCAGCAAAGTATTTTTTCTCCCTTGTGTTCACCATATTTACTCATGTAAGCCGAGCGCTCATGTATCCCGCGCACCCCTATTTTCGGGCAGGCTTGTGAGGAAAAAAATTATTTCTATCAATAAATTATTTTTTTTTGCCTTTGAGTCTTCATCATTTTGTCACAACACGATTGCTACTATTGCACAACTATTGGGGAGGGTATGCAACCACACACAACACCCGAGTGTTACTATCGTCGTCCAAAATAAAAATTCATTTTTTACACATGATTTTTATTTTACAGTATTTTTGTTGATTGACTTATTGTTTTAGTGTTAATACATTAATAAACATTTTAAAAAATTCAGCCACTGGCAAAACCATAAAAAAATAGTGCTGCATTGAACGTGTTAATCATCCAATTTTCCCAGTAGGGAATGGTATGAAAGGAACATGCCGAATGCACAAAAACATTCAGCGGTTTACAGCAGAAATAACATATTATTTGGATTAAGAGTTCTTGAAAATTTCATGTACTAAGAAGTTATATTGTGTTTTAACTTTAATTCTGTACACAGGAAGTGGCAACATTAAAAGCAAAAATCAGTTTAAAGATTTCACAGAATTCCTTAGATTTTTCCAAGCATCACTCACCTGGATAAGGCCCAGATCCCACTGCAGCAACAGGAAAAGCAGCAGGGGCGGGTACAGGATTGACACGAGGAATATTAGGACCGCCAGTGACCATCTGATTCATTGGGGTACTAGTAGTGCTACCGACACCTCGACCAACAAGGGACAGATTATCAATATTAATATCCAAGCCTCCAGAGTTTGTCCATGTGCTACCAATCTGTTGAAATAACAAAAAAAACAATGAATAAAATAATGAAATTAACAGTAAGCAATTAATTTTTTTTACAAGGAATAATGTGAGCTTAGCACAAGATATTTTATGCAGATTTACCACCCACACTGCCCACTGAAGTATCCCATATAAATTGCCAATGGAATGCAAAAACCTACAAAGCTAATGTGATCGTAACTGACAATGCTGCATCTTTATCAATGGTTTATCATCCACCCTTCTGAGAAGGTCCTTATTATAATTTTTATTGACAAGTATTGACAAAACTTATTTAAAGCTTGCGTATTTAAAACGTATTTAAAGCTTTAAACTTTATAGTCTTTTTGCATGGACTGATTATACAAAACATGCTCTTTGGTCATTATTGTCATAATTGTATATTAGGGCGGATCGGAAAAATCGATTTTTCGCGGAGAAACTTGGCCCTCTGGAAAAAGTTGTCAAAGTGACTCAAAATGAGGCCAGAAAAATTTGAAACCTCTAAGTCAAGCCTAGACCCTAACGCCGTGGCCATTTATGGGGAGGGGGGGGGGGGTAAAAATAGAAAAGATCATCTTTTTATAGCGGTTCCCCATGGATTTTGCCGAGTTGCAGCCCTTTAGGGTAAAAATTTCATCCATTTGTACGTAACTGCAGCCGTTAAGCGAAAAATTGTCTATATTGAGTAGGCGTCCACACGTAATTATGCACTGCTACGCCTCCTGCCCGGTCGCTGCGAATGCAGCAAAACTCATCACGGATGCGTCTTCCGTCGTTGGTCTCATTAACATTAGATAATTAAACAATTTCCAGGGAATAACAATTACGGAAGGATTATTTGAAATTACTACAACACACCGTCTTCATTCAGGGAGTAAAGAAACACTCCCCGATTTTTAGCCTACTTATACTATTATTTTTCAGTATGGAGAAAGAATGCAAAAATAAGGCCGCTCGCGCGTCTCCTGCCGGCTCGCGCCTCCTGCCCGGTCGCCGCGAATGCAGCAAAACTCATCACGGATGCATCTTCCGTCGTTGGTCTCATTAACATTAGATAATTAAACAATTTCCAGGGAATAACAATTACGGAAGGATTATTTGAAATTACTACAACACACCGTCTTCATTCAGGGAGTAAAGAAACACTCCCCGATTTTTAGCCTACTTATACTATTATTTTTCAGTATGGAGAAAGAATGCAAAAATAAGGCCGCTCGCGCGTCTCCTGCCAGCTCGCGCCTCCTGCCCGGTCGCCGCGAATGCAGCAAAACTCATCACGGATGCATCTTCCGTCGTTGGTCTCATTAACATTAGATAATTAAACAATTTCCAGGGAATAACAATTACGGAAGGATTATTTGAAATTACTACAACACACCGTCTTCATTCAGGGAGTAAAGAAACACTCCCCGATTTTTAGCCTACTTATACTATTATTTTTCAGTATGGAGAAAGAATGCAAAAATAAGGCCGCTCGCGCGTCTCCTGCCAGCTCGCGCCTCCTGCCCGGTCGCCGCGAATGCAGCAAAACTCATCACGGATGCATCTTCCGTCGTTGGTCTCATTAACATTAGATAATTAAACAATTTCCAGGGAATAACAATTACGGAAGGATTATTTGAAATTACTACAACACACCGTCTTCATTCAGGGAGTAAAGAAACACTCCCCGATTTTTAGCCTACTTATACTATTATTTTTCAGTATGGAGAAAGAATGCAAAAATAAGGCCGCTCGCGCGTCTCCTGCCAGCTCGCGCCTCCTGCCCGGTCGCCGCGAATGCAGCAAAACTCATCACGGATGCATCTTCCGTCGTTGGTCTCATTAACATTAGATAATTAAACAATTTCCAGGGAATAACAATTACGGAAGGATTATTTGAAATTACTACAACACACCGTCTTCATTCAGGGAGTAAAGAAACACTCCCCGATTTTTAGCCTACTTATACTATTATTTTTCAGTATGGAGAAAGAATGCAAAAATAAGGCCGCTCGCGCGTCTCCTGCCAGCTCGCGCCTCCTGCCCGGTCGCCGCGAATGCAGCAAAACTCATCACGGATGCATCTTCCGTCGTTGGTCTCATTAACATTAGATAATTAAACAATTTCCAGGGAATAACAATTACGGAAGGATTATTTGAAATTACTACAACACACCGTCTTCATTCAGGGAGTAAAGAAACACTCACCGATTTTTAGCCTACTTATACTATTATTTTTCAGTATGGAGAAAGAATGCAAAAATAATTAAAGTAGTTACCAGAGCTCACCACGTTGAGGTACCTGCACTATGAACTCCCCCGCTCAAACATCCATTCATAGAATAGAGGAACGCATTTCCTTTATCAGATTATATGCTATCGAAAAAATAAGAAAGTGGTCATGTTGTAGTACCAGCCGGTTTATCTGTGTGCAAGTATTCGTCTTTAAACTTCATTTTCATTGAACATTAAAGGTCATTATCGATTTTTTTATTTTTGAAGTCAAGCAAGTAAATGTAAAACTTACTCTATCATAGCATGAACTGAGACTAGGTTTTGAAGGTTGGCATTTTGGTTCTGCTTTCTAGTATTTTCAGTATTTCTTGTTGTCTCTCATTGCTACGGATGCCAATGAAGCTTGGGTCACCTCTCTTACCAATATTTCAAAAGCTTGCGTGTGACAAGGACAATTGCGTTCCAATGTTGAGCATTACTCAAGTAATTCTCGAATTTCTTCAGTCGTGAGATGTGATAGAGCACGGTTCGGTGTTCTCGTCCCATTTTATCAGCAGCTTGTAGTCTTCTACATCAAATTTAAAATCTGTTAACTCAAAAGTTCTTGGATTTTCATCGCATGCATATTTCTTTATGCCTCTTAAGATTTTTTTCCCTGCATCTCTTCACACTTCCTCTCCATTTAAGCAATCATTGGGAGGAGTAAATTTTCTGAGTGCCCGAGAAAACCGTTTCTCTGAATCACAGAATCAATGAGTCTTTTAAGATCTACTGGTAGATCTCTTGATCAATATAATAATTTCTATAAATTTACAGCACCACCGTGTATACAATGGTTTTTTTTCACTGAAAACCAGACAGGTGCGTATAATTTTTGAATGGCAATAGATTTTATAAATTAGCGCATGAATTTTCAATGGACATGTTTGCCAGCTGTCGGCTGGCCGTAGTGACCTAACGAGAATGAGCCACATTTTTTGGAGTTTATCTGGCCAAATTTTCTGAGCGAAATCCTTTAGACAGCATTAGAAATTTCCCGAAGATACTGCTGGTCATTGCTCAGCAATCTCAAGTCTTCCTCGTGGGAAAATTATGTTGGAACTGGCTCCAATCGTATGATATCAAGCATTTGGCAGTCTAGATGGCTGGAGACAATAGGTCTTGCAAAGAAATTTGGACACTTAGTTTGCCCGTCTAATGTTTCTACCAACTGCCGCAGTGTTAAGTCAATCAAGTGTAATTGGCAAATAGACCACTGTAACGGATGTCGGAGTTTTGCTTTCAGCAAATGGATGATGCTTCCTTCCTAACCTGTATTCACTTTGGTGCCATCGGATCCAATCACTTTTAAATTTGAAAGTTCAATATTTTCTTTCGCAAAAAAATCGAGAATTGCAGATATAATGGGGGGAGACAAAACTGTAAAACTGGGAGCCTGGCTCTTCAACAAACAAGACATGTTCCTCCCTAACCTTAGATTGATACGTCCTCTTGCCTATTTTCTCCAGTTTAATTGTTTCATCCTTTCGGCCGTCAAAATACAGACCTTCAATTGCATTTTTTGATTTTTCTTTGCTTTTACTGAATCTAGCATCTTCTTTTTCTGTCTTCGTAACAAATACCAGTCCACTACCTTTCACCTGTCTTCCGGAGTTTTGAGCTTTGCATCGGTTACAGTTGCGCTGACGATCATTGCTGCTGCTCTGAGGGACACGTCACCGATACGTACCTCCGTCACAGTTGGCAATTAAAGACGCCTTTGCCCCGAAGGTGGTTTTTGCACATACCTACGCCACAGTTGGCAATTGAAGACGCCTTTGCCCCGAAGGAGGTTTTGATTGATTTTCATCCCTAATCATATGAGGAACGTTGAGGTTCAAGTCGGTTGGTTCCTCGTCGGTTGAGTTTTATCGAGATGTAGTGGAAAAAAATTCTTAATGCTCAATTTTTACCTCTTCAAGAATGAAAGATTTTGAGTCGACGCTCTCCGACGATCCTCTTCTGAGGTTTTTCTTCAATCGTCGAGTTTCTGAGGCATCCAAACCATCGGATACCATCTTTTGTTTTGTTCTTTGATCCCTCAAAAATGCCGTTTCATTTGGGAGAACTTTATCATCTTTCTAAATTGACACTCGCTAATTATTTAGCTCTGACACACACAAATATCACATGGTTTCTGGGATTCATTAAAAATATATTAAATTTTCTGTTGATTTGGCACCTTTCGTATGCTTGCTTGCATTTTTCTTAAGCTGTAGTACGTCGTATGGTACCGTATAATCATTTTAATCACACCATGTTCCGGAATGATTGGAATAGAGGCGTGTCTCCATAGTTCGGACACTTTTTTCGCTATCAGACTACTTGATAAACCGTAGCCTCCCTTCCTGCGCTTTCGTATCTCAAAACGTCACGAACATAAAAAAAATATTTTATCACTTCTTTAAAATTCGGTAACGTCAATTCGTTTCTGTCGACGAGAATGGAAAAAAATATAGTGTGTAGGGTTATATTAATTTCAAATAATCCTTCCGTAATTTTTATTCCCTGGAAATTGTTTAATTATCTAATATTAATGAGAACAATGATGGAAGATGCATCCGTGATGAGTTTTGCTACGTTCGCAGCAACTGGGCAGGAGGCGCGAGCCGGCAGGAGACGCGCAAGCGGCCTTCTGACCGTAAGGCGCCGCGTGGCAGTGCATAATTACGCATGGACGCCCACTCAATATAGACAATTTTTCGCTTAAGAGCTACAGATACGTACAAATGGACGAAATTTTTGCCCTAAGGGCCGCAACTCGGCAAAATCCATGGGGAACTGCTATAAAAAGATGACTATTTCTATTTTCAGCCCCCTTCCCCATAAATGGCCACGGCCCGAGGGTCTAGGCTTGACCTAGAGGTTTCAAATTTTTCTGGCCTCATTTTGAGTCACTTTGAAAACTTTTCCCAGAGGGCCAAGTTTCTCCGCGAAAAATCGATTTTTCCGATCCGCCCTAATATACAATTATGACAATAATGACCAAAGAGCATGTTTTGTATAATCAGTCCATGCAAAAAGACTATAAAGTTTAAAGCTTTACAAATCAAAAAAAGAGGAAGTGATATGCAGAGCATATCAGCGTGTAGATAATTTAGTCTCATGTTTAGTGCAAGTAAAGTACTTTTTTTAACAATTACTTCTGAGGCATGTTTGTGCAGTGAGAATGAAAAATGGCCCAATATTTTAAAGACGTAGAAGGAAGCGTCACTTTGGCAATTGTCATAACAACATCAAATGCAGAAATAAATGGGAATTTTGATATACCGTATTTACTCGTGTAAGCCGCGCCCTCGTGTATCCCGCGCACCCCTATTTTCGGGCAGGTTCGTGAGGAAAAAATTATTTCTATCGAAAAAAAATTTTTTTTCCCTTGAGTCTGCATCATTTTGTCATAACATGAATGCACGTTCTTTAATAGAAATTCTGTGCTTAAATTACGTGTACGTCTTTCTCATTAATTGATTGAATTACGTATTATTATCGTCACGATCGTCATCAATGCACGGCCTCTTTTACTGTGCATCTGTTTCTCGTAGCATCTCACAGTAATCACAGTTTCATACGATCACATCATCCAGCTATAAAAACGGCATTTGTTCAAAAGAACATCCAACTGAAATAATTGCAAAAATATATACAAATTCAACCCGTGATTACTCTATTATTACGAAAATCGTTGGCATATCAACAAAAAAAAGCCAAACGCCATCCGTACCTGATAGCGGTGATCTCGTCTGCTCTCTGTAGTAGCTGTGGACTGGGACGATTTAACAACACCGAAAAGTCTTGGGAACACACGGAAAAAACTAAGCTCAATGTAATAAAAATTACAATTCTTATAAAACTAAAGAAAAACACATTCTCGGAAATATAATCATAAATCACTAATGAATATTCATATCATAACAGTTCTCATTCTTAGTTTTCGTCACTGCTAGGTTCAGATGCACCATATTTCCTTCATGGAGCTCGATTTCCTATTTTTTCGGCATCATTTATAATATGTAGCTTTATACTCACAGGAAACTATCGAAATTTCACATCAGAATTCATTTTAGGGTGATAATAGCAAATTATTTTAAAATGCTAAATGATCGATTCGAACACGTTTACTACTCTCACGCTTGGAGCGGATAGCACGGATAGTAAGAAGGTATATTCTCTGAGCATACGACTATTGCCACCACGTAACAAATTTTTTGTTGTGTCTTTGCAATGTAGCTTTAATGTGTATGCAAAAGGAGCTATCTATTAGTACGTAAAAATGTTGCTACAGATACGTGATACCGAAACAAACTCCGCTTACGATTTTGAAAAAACATAAAACTCCTTGCGGCAGCTTACAGTATACAGTACATATATTTAAATACATATCAGTGCTACAATGTGTTGTCCTACTTACGATCTATACACGATAAATCTATTGCTTTGACAAATGGTGTTTCTGATCTAGCGTTTCTTCCAGTACCGTTGTACGCTCAGACTTTGTTAAACGCGGATTCTTATTTTTAATTACATACTTCAAAATTTCAGAATACTTTACAATGTACGATTTACTACAAAACCATGCTATGAAGACTAGTATACCACTACTACTAGACAGAATGCGAAACTTAGGAGAGAAAACAACAGGAATCTGAGGAAAAATGGTTCGCGGCTAACACGAAATCTGGAGGATTCGTGCAAGCCGCGCACCCCCATTTCTTCTCCGGTGTTTCAGTAAAAAAGGTGCGCGGCTTACACGCGTAAATACGGTATTATGGGCCGGTTTTATAATGTCTAGTTAAATCTCTCGTTAGTTAATGTGGACATAAGGTTGAGGTGAAGTTCAACCTGAGGATGGGTTTTGTAAAAATAAACAGACCTCCGGTTAGTTGACGAGAACCCTAGAGACGAATGTGCATACCTAGGACAATTCTCATACCATGCATATGTCAGAATTGGCCAGAACAAATGAAAAACTATTAAAAAAATCACCACGACGGAAGCATTTACAAGTTGTAAATCTAAGACACAAAAATTAATCATCATCAATCCACCATATTTCTACCACATATATGTCATTGAAAGTGTCTTTATTTATCATTTCCTTCAACAATATGTTAAAATTTCCTCACTGATCGAAAATATTTAAGAAAGTTTAGACTAATGATGATTGCCACCCACTTTATTTCCTCTTTATTCTTGTACTTCTAGCTGTCTTTCTAACAGGGGTAAAAATATCAGCAATATAATTGCTAGGGATTGCATTTAATTAGAGGATGGAAAAATGGTTTTCCATGTAGAAGGTTTATTTTACAATTTTGGCTGCCAAAAAATGTAAATGCTGAGTAGGCCCAACTTCTACTATTGATGGTAGAACTTCAGTTTTTGTCAATATTTCAGCATGCTTCATAGTTAGATTTTCATCTACTTCTCGGGAGAGGTTGAGCTTTACAACTGATATTATTCTTTACACATCAGACTATCCCATGGCTAATTCTAAGCACTTGTCTCACTTTTAACGTCCCGAAGTATTGGTGCTTGTGTAGTTTTGATATCCAGTCAACACTTGTAAATTGAACGACATTGCAATAAAGTGCACTGCTAGTGGGTGCCCTTTTAATTCTTCATTAACTTTTTCTACCATAATAAACTAACTAAATATTTTTAAGTGATAACAATCTTTTTTAATGCAAAATTTAAACCTCTTGTGAGATATCCATTGTCAAATCAGCCTATACGGTGATTATTTTCCTGGGACAAATTTTGTTTGGTTTTCCTCCAAATGCACCAAAGAGGAAACTAAAACATGCTAACCAGAGTAGTTGGGTGTTGTCAGCCATGACATGGTGGAAACAATTCATTGTAATATAAATGATTAAACTTGATTTTTCCACATTGTGCATCGGTGCGATATATCAGCTTTTGCATCTCAGGCTAAAAGTGTGATGGGCCAATATATCGGCCCATTATAAATATATTTTTCAACTTTATGACAGTAAAATAATATTTATTTTTCAGTTAGTGTAAAAAATTCTGTCATTACAGTAAAACCTGTATTAGGCGACCACCGATGGTTCCGCTGGAAAATGGTCTTTGAGAGGGGTGGTCGTTTGACAGGGGTTTAGGAGTCTGGAGGGGTAGTTTCAAAGAATATATGTAATTGCAAATGACCAGGCGGCTAGTTTGAAAAAAATGGGAAAACTACTGAGGATTCTCAGTAGTTTTCCCATTATACTCAGAGATACTCAGGATTCATTAATAATAATCGAGTTTGTTTCAATATTTTTTACCAACTCATGGCAAAATTTTGCTGCATAGGAATTTCATCAACATTAGATTTTTTCAAAGCACATAATTACATTTATTGCACTGGTTACTAGATGTGAATTACAATATATAGGTAAGTAATTACACTATATTGGCGGAAATGCAGTAAAAAAAAAATTATACATACATATATTTAAATACATGTATACTTACATCGTTAGCATTAAACTGATATTTTACAAGAAATTAAATTGACCAATGAGGTAATCGAAACATAAAGAAAACACTGTGCTTCCAAAAATAATATTTTTTTCTTTAATTCTCATTTGTCTTAAAATTAGGCGAAAAAAAATGGCATGCCATACACGAAACCGTTCGAGCCAGCCATTGCTGGCTATGAAATCTTCATCTCCTAATTTACGAGCAATTTGCAAGGCCTTCTCCTTTATTAATACACCACTAATAGGAATATTTTTCCACCGTGCAACTTTAAACCACTCAAAAACACTCAAATTGATCCCTTCGTACTTTTCTTGCCGCTTTCTCTTCACTCCACCGTTCCTGTTACTGTTGTGCCACTCTTTTAAAATGTCGCCCCTACATTTTAACATTCCATTTATTTGAGTTTTCCAACATTTAAATAAATCTGCTAGCCTTCTCTCAGATGCACCTTTATCTCGTTCTTCGATAACTCGAACCCTTTCCTCTAAACTCAAACAAATTCTCTTTGACATCTTCGACTCAGTGGTGGATCATGTGCCGTCGCTAACGAAGTTACGGCGTTCCCCACGAAAAGACTCTCTGAATCACCCCTTAGCCCCATTGGTAGCGCAATGAGATTTTCTCTCACACCAAATTCAAACGTGTGCTCACTTTGTAATCATTAGTTAGAATAAGTTTCCTTTCCTTCTACATAGCTGACTTTTTATCTCTTCCTATTGACCGACTGTCTCAAAAAGTATAAATGAAGCGTCTGCAGCTGTGTAATGATATGTCTGATACCATCGGCTATAAAGAGTGAGACTTTTTCTCATTGCACGGCCACTGATGTTAATATTTTCGTGCACATAACTCAGTTGCATCTCTCGCCGTTGCCTCGGCGCGGCGCCGGAGAGCCCGGCACGCAGCCTCGAGCCTTCTCCCCGTGCGAGGCTACGATGACTACTAAGTTACAAATCCCACTTAAATAATCCACACCCGCTGGCAGACTGGCCCTCCTTTGTCTGTGGACTGACCTAATAGGCTGGTATGATTCCCAAAAGCTGGGAAAAACCCAGGTTTACGACAATTTTTTTGCTGAATAGAGGGAACTTCCCTTGAAAGTGGTGGTCTTTGGTCGGGGTGAGGGATGGTCTTTGGTCGGGGTGAGGGTAATGAATACCATGAACATAGGGGCATTACAATCGGTTCCGGAAAATACTGGTTGTTGAGAGGGGTGGTCGCTTGATAGGAGTGGTCGTTAAGAGAGGTTTCACTGTATTAGTTATTTCAATTAAGTAATGTAAAAAAAACTGCATTTGGATACATATAACAATAGCTTCATAATTTTTTTTCCCTAAGGTGCTACATTTTATTAAATTACCCTCTGTACTTCTCACTATTACCCCAAGAATAAGGTTAGCATTAAGAGGGTTAAGTCATCATCAGGTGTACACTACAGAAATATTATTCTAGCAATTATATAAACAAAACAGTGAAGAGGGTCGAGTATGGATTTGTTAGGATCATGGGTGGGGGTAAGAAATGTCAAAGAGATGGAAGGGAGGTGGTAGGTGAGGGAAAAGGTGTGCGTTGTGTGTTATGGTGGGTGGGTATCCCTGAACAGAGGGGTGAACGGGAGGCACACAACATGTCATTAAGGATTTTGGTATAAGTAGGTGCCAATATTCCACCCCCACTCCCCCCCCTCTGGCCGGCCGGCCTTTACCTGCTCAGGAGCCCTCACCATGAAGCAGAGACTTAAGTACTGTCCAGTTATTTATCGTTTTGTGAAAGTGTTATATTTTGTATTTTTTGTTTCGTTTATTAATTAGTATGTTAATTAAATTAGAATCTTGTACCCCACAATTAGCCTGAGACAAAAAGTGATGACATTAAATACTACATGTTGAACATAAGGCATACATCAGAAACATCTACATCTAATGAATGCCCCGCAACAGTGGTATACACAGGATTTCCTTCTTTGGGGGAAGAGGGGTTTCATTAATATTTATCTGCCTGAACAGAAAAGGATACTTAGATAATTATTCACTAAAACAATAATTAAATTAACAATCTCTTTTCGTGAAGACAATTAAACTATATTTTTCAGCCCAATCAGAAAACTTCTGAACGGTAGCACAAAATATACAAAATATAGTAAATTACAGGAAATAGTTACCGAATATTGAACATGACCATATTTTAAATGTGCCAAATGAAAAACGTGATCATATTTTAAACGTGCTCAGGGGTTTGGCATTAAATATATAACAAGCGATAAAAGTGATAATTTACAAAGTCAGGAAAGCATGTTTTTTGGGGAGGGGTTTAAACCCTAAACACCCTCTCCCCCCATCTGTATCCCACTGCCCTGCTAGTTACCTCAACTTAGGCAGGGGGAGTAACAAGGAGAGGAAGTGAAGTGTGCGAGGAGAGTGAGAGAAACATGTTGATGTATGAGGAGAATGGAGAAAACTACAATTAACTACAAGGAATTAAAAATCTTGAGACATGAAGTGGAACAGAATTGAATTGACAAAGAAAGAAACATATGCATCAGAACTGAAATTGGAGTGATTAACTTTAGAAATTAAGTAGAATTTAAATTACTATGATTCTCGGACACTAAAATTAATAAAAGATATAATCTTTAATACATGGGAAGGAAAGAGAGAAAGTGGGAAGAGGACTTAATGAAGGCCACATAAACAATGAAATGATGGTGAGATAGGGGACTTAGAGAAGAGAGGCATTTTGTGGGATGAGTACGTGGAGAGAGAACGTGGAATGAGAGAAAAATATGGAGACACTAACACCATACCCACATATGGTGGAACAGGATAAGCAAAGGATGAATAGACTTAAAATAAGGACTACTTTTATCCAGCACATCAAAGAATCTTTGACTCACTGCTTTGTTTCCTGAGAGTGATGTTGACTGCTGAAGGGCAGCATTAGGAAATGAACCTTGACTTGGCTGAAGAATAGCACCTTTGGCTAATGGATTATGACCATTGTGCATTCCTGTAAAAAGAAAAAAAAATAACAGCACACATATCTAATATATCATTCAAAAGGTGGCCACCACTACCCAAGCCTGTTATTTCAGCATATATACCCAGCCCTCAAGTCAAATACCCTTTTTATCCCCATGATTCATCAATACCTAGGGTTTGTTATCTTTTGAGATGGAAGAGCCAAACTTGTTACTCAATATTTTTAAATTAAGAAAATGCACAGTTACATCATAAAAAGTACTTAACTTAATTATATCTCTATTAAAATAAAAACTGTTAGCACAAAATTAGTTTTATTGGTTTCTATCAGTGAGGGCAATGAGTAGACATTTTTTTAATTAGCTTTCATGTCTACTTTGAAACAAGTCATTTTTAAGTTAAGGCAAAATTCCAATTTTGCATAAATAAACAGGAAATTGTAGTATCATTTGTCAATGCCAGTATATGGTTTCATAAATGAAACTATGATGATTTTATTTTAATTCTACTTCGGAGCCACCAGTATGAACTCATGTTGCATGTGGCTCAGGAGCCACAGTTGTAGACCTCAGATCTAGATGGATTCCTTGCCATCACCTTGAATCCTTAGTTCTGATCCTATTTCCTTCTTCACCATATTACTTCATTCTTGCCCCTCTATTAATATATACCTCATTTCTCTTTTCCTGTCAGACCCCACAACAAGGTTCTGTAGCCACAGCTCAGTAGCTAGCAAGGCCACCACCATCACCAAAGCAGGCACAAATTGTACCTCACAGGAAAGGTACAACACCTTGTTGCTGGGTTATAGTTTCATTTACATAAAGACAGCATTCAAGTTACCAAAATCACTTCACACTACACCATCACTCAAATATTTCCGTATTTGCATTAAAAATCAGCAACAATTCAATATAACTCAGTTACCTGTTAAGTAGACAACTAATACCTCAAAGCTCTTCTGAATAGCAAGTAAACTTTACAGAAGGATTGTGCAATATTAAATAACTCAGGCAAGTTGAGTAAAAGGTATAACTTTACCTGGCTTGGGTTAAGGCACACACCTAATAACATTCACACACATTCATTTACTAAAATGACATTAAAACTATGACAAACATTTAAAAAACTATCACATCAATTAACCTTGGAAAAACCAACCTTGTTCTTTAATGTGTACTGAACAAGATAAAATATCTATGCAGCTTTAAAAACGCTCTTCTGACAAAACAAGCACAATGTGCACTGCTGCATGTTCACATCACATGTGTAGGTGGTTGTCTTCAAAGATCATAAGGAAATCAAACTCATGCAAGTGATAATAAATCCATTCAGGTTGCACTTTCCAAGAACTGGTATAAATCACAGTTTTAGCTTCATTCTTGCAATCCATCCAAGATATACTGATCAGAAACTGTACCTGCAAGCCAACTGATGAATGAAAGCTAGTAACGATAATTAACATTCCGCATAAGTCAAGGATTTATGTGGATCTGAGTTACATAGATATTCAGTTAGGCCAGTGTTTAGGTCTGCACACACCAGCACAGTACGCGAGAAAGGAATTCACGTGCGACAAAATCACTCGGTGGGATACCATTATGCACAAACCGACACGGATCCCGGCCGGCGGAACACAGTCGACCACGAACAGATCGACCATGGTCAGTGATGAGGTCCCTTCCAGCCCCGGGACCTCGACCCTTTGTTTCCCCTGTGACAACAAGTCGCACCACGTGGCACCTTAGTTGAAGCCGTGACAATGCTTCCAGGATCCGAAGTGTGGAAACCCTTTCCCCAATGAGACTTTTTTAAAATTCTGTGTTTCCGCCAGTTGATGTGTTTATGACCCCCCTTCCCTCAGCTCCGCCTCATACCCTAACCCCGGCACCCTTGCCCTCCCATTCACGTGTCTTTCCTCTGCCCGCCAATAGGCTTTCCACCGCCCCCCCCCCCTTCTTCCGCCTCTTCCCCACTCCTCACATCCCCGCATATTATATATAGCGCACTATGGATGTTATTTTTCACCTGACGATGTTGCAGTGCCAACGAAACCCGGGTCGGAATAAAGTTTTTATGTGGTAAATTGCAAATTTTGTCTTTTTTCTGACAGCTATAAAACTATCAGCACTATAATAGTTACCATTCAGGTAAATATTTGGCTACAATAGGGTTTTATCGAATCGCCAGTTTTTGTCAGATGGTCACCAAATTTAGGATTCATCACTTATTTAATATTCTAAACAAATCTAGAAATGGATGAAAGTGCTGCGACAACAATTAAAATATGATAAAAACGATACTTATCTTGATTAGGGATGGGTATCTCATCTGCTTCGGCAGCCATAAGAGACAACAATAGACGATCGAATCAACAAGCATCTAGGTGACAGCTATTAGTTGCAATACTAACTATAAGCAGGCGGGAAGTTTAAACATTCTAAATTAAGGAAATGCCCCGCTGTCCTGTTAGAGAAGCCTGGAAAGATATGTTGGACAGTCTTGGCGAACCATAAACATGGGGACCAATGAAAAACGAATACCGAAGAGCTTTTTGGAGTGATTTAAGCTACAAAAATAGACTTTTGATAGCCAGCTTTTGCTACTAAAATGGTAATAACATGTACAGTATGATAAAATTCTTATGAATTATTGGTAGGAGTATCACATAAAGAAACTTCAGCAAGTGTTCTTGTGGTGGAATGATCCTGTGGAAGGTTTTAGTCGCCGGTCAAGATACTGGGCATATGACACTTATGTGTATGTTTTGCTAATCTTAATGGAAAACCAAGATCAGGGCTAGAAAAATATACTTTGTCGTGAAAAGAAAATTTACTATACGAATTGCCCCTTCTATTTTAAAATATAAATGTTTTAAAAATTAATTGCTTCATTTTTAAGACATTCCATTTCACGTAATGTATGTATTTTAAACGGCTTAACAAATTTTAAATCCTCGCAGATGTTTTTAAAGGTTTTAAAATCTGACTTGCTCGCCTACCCTAATTCCCGCCACAATACCCTCACCACTAATTGTGCTCCCACTGCTGTCCTTGACGGTACCCAACTCCCTCTCTCACACTACCACCCCCCTCACTCCCATCCAAAACTCTCCCTCCCCCTCAGTTTGAGTCCTTCCCCCACTCCTCAGTGTAACTATATAATGCCTTGGTTTGAAATGTTTTGTCAGTTGGCTCCCCTTGAATATGATGCTGAGTCGTCAAAATCGATCGGGGAACATATAAAGCTGAAAGTGGAGAGTACAAAGTTGTTTCACTTACAAAGTTTAATAATAAAACCAGTTTTTAGGAGGATCTACAGAAGCCAGGTTTGACAAAACAAGGATATAGTATGAATTTCATCCTCAGGGTACCCATTGAATATACAGTAATTAAAAATTGAAAGTCCCAATTTCCCCAGGACATATTTATTTTACATCAGTGTCAGGGTTTAAATCATTTCTCAGATGCTTGTATACAGCTCTTAAACAGTGGCAATTCAAGGAAGAAAAAGAATTTTATTTAGCACCACAAAATGCTAGCGAAATAATAGCAGCAAAAACTGTACGGTCTTATCCCTTCATTTTTTGCTAATTATCATAGCACATTCAAATAAATACTTACATTTATTCATTTCCATTCACACAGCCAGTTAAGAAGTGAATTGGTACAAATTGTAAAGAACTGTAACTGGTTAATTTTGCGTCATGCTATGGAAGTGCAACTAAAATAATGGTAGATTATTCAAAGCTAATAAACACTAATTAAAACAATATTTAGTATGGTATATCTGCATTCCTTGCATAAAAAGCACCAATATGAGCATACAAGGGACAACTTTGTTTGTATACATAGCTAAACAATAATACAGCCACATGGTAACAATCAATCCAAAAATTATGCATGATTATTTCTTACATTTCCATAGCAACCACAAAATCATTAGCTCACAAAGCTGACAAATTTTCTCATAGTTGTGTGTTGACCTAGAGCATACATCAACAAATTTTGCAAGTGTAGACTACAGCCTCCGTCCCAGGAAGTAAGTCTAAGATATCTAAATTTTCACTTATCAAATTACAACAAAAATAATTTTAAAATATTTCCAATGCAGGATAACAGAGGAATGGGTGATGCTGAAAAGGGAAAAAAGATATTTGTGCAGAAGTGTGCAGTGTGTCATACCATAACTAAGGGTGGAAAGCATCAGAATGGACCAAATTTGTATGGTATGTTTGGACGAAAGACAGGCCAAGCACCTGGATATGGATACACTGATGCTAACAAGAACAAAGGAATCACCTGGAATGCAGACACACTTGATGTTTACCTACGAGATCCTAAGAAGTACATTCCTGGGACAAAAATGGTATTTCCAGGCTTAAAAAAGGCAGAAGACCGGGCGAACCTAATAGCATATTTAGAAAAGGCTTCCAAAAGTTAAATAATTCATCAACTTACATGCACAAAAGCATGACTATTTTGTTAATAAAGTCATCCTAACAGGACATTACTAATGTTATTTTTTTAAATGCACCTATGCAGCTATTCTGAACAATAAGGAGAGGCATGAGGATTAAAATATTATAATTAGGTATTAATAAATAGTATGAATAATAATACATAATTAAGTATCAGATCTAAATATTGCAGAAAATTTATTTGAAAACCATCACTTACAAAACATCATGTCCTGAGAGATAATAATACAATGGTTTCTTAAAAAAATTAAGTGCTTCTGACTCTTACACTTCACACAGGTGAGTAATGGTTCTTCACTATAACCTGTGCCTGTATAAAATGTTTACTGCGAGCGCATCAACTCTACTCAAGCTAGTTAACCTAAACAAGTCACTGAAGAATATCCCTCAAATGCCATTTTCATCATAACTATCTAGAAGGTTAATATTTTGGGAGTACGTACCATCATTATTCAAGCCATAAGGGATTTATCTACATATCAACTAATATAAGTTTCTTCAAAAAATTATTATCTTTTTGACAATAATATTACCTTTTTATGCTCAGAAATGGAATTAGTCATACTAATTTTTATACAATAAGTCATACGTTATGCCCTTTTAGAACATTATGTTCTGACTATATTTCATGCTGTAGTAGTACATCAGATTTACATGATTTGGTTTCACATACTATAATCCTTACACATCAACATTCATACAAGAATTCACATAAGATAAGACATTTGCTGCTATGATTTGACACTCATCATCATTATCATCCACACACATTTGCATGAGCACCTTCATGCATTCAGAAAGCTTTCTTAAGCCTTCCGTAGATGGTAAGCCATCATCACTCCCAGTAGCATCATGCAGAAGAGCCAGACGAGGGTTCGGAGCCCCACTAGCAACAGCTGAGCCAACAGCCCTAACGGCCTCTCGCCTCACACTTGCTTCCGGATTATGCAATGCAAGGCTTGCAGCCTCCAGCACTATTCCTGCCACGCGGCCACTAATTGCTGGCGGTGAACCTGTTGACATGATGGCCAAGGAGCCCACTGCAGTCATCAGCTGAGACACAAATACATCATCGGTCCCTTCACCATTATTTCTCAACAGTTTTTTCAAATAGGTCTGAGCCCACTTTCCTTCTGGAAGCAACAAAGGGAACAAAAAATGTCCAGCAACAGGAAGGAAGTTATTAATAATGGTATAGCTGCTTTTATTCCTTCCTGGGACACAAGATCCCCATCGACGTGACTGTGATTCAATACGGTCATTCAAAGCCAACTGCCACTTATTGTCCTCCAGTCTATGAGCACCATCAGACACACCTTTAGATTTCTCAGGAGTTCTAGAAAGGCCACTTAATTCCCTAGCTGCTTCTAACAATGCCAATAATGCATCCAGTCTACTTCTTACAGAAGAATGCTCATAAAAAACTCTCTTACAAAGAATCCTAGATCCAGTAACAGGGTGTGCAGCAACAATAGCAGACAGAGCCTTGATAACAAGCGATGACATCTGGCTTTCAGAAAAGCAAGCCTTTTCTATACTACTCGTGTGAAAAAGAGATAGGAGGAGCCCTTCTGCTAACGAGGCATCATTTGAAGCAAGTTGCTGTCTAACGATCTCAGGACAAACTTCCAAGTATGCAAAATACCTATTCCGAACTTCCAGGTCATCCTTACCCTGTTTCCCTGAGGGACCCTCTGACAACACTTCAAGCAAATCATGCAAAGTTATGGGATAGTAATCTTTTGATTCCGGCACATCCATTGACATATCATAAGGTTCAAATTCATCATCACTATCCATGTCATTATCAACAATCTCATCTTTAAATATTCTCCCCTCTGGGACCTTATCTTCAGTTTTATCAGTACTTACTGTCATTTCTTTGACACCAATATTTTTTACAGTTTCCTTCATGTCATTTCTTGAAAACCAGACATTATCTTGTGAGTATTCACTATCCACTTCATTGTGAATAAAATCCATTTCATACAAATGTTTCAGGCTAGTAACAAGTTCCCCTTTGTCGTCATACTCAAACTTCGGACACAAGCACTCACCATCATTCTTTGAACCCTTCATTTTATAACTGAAAGTTTCAGTAACTTTTTCAGCTGCAAGCATGCCCATTACCCGTACCTCAGGATTCAAAGACTCCAGATGAAACATGACTCCTCGGAACAGCTTGGAAAGAACTTCTCTGTAATTCTCATCAACTGCCATCTCATAATCTTTAAAATCTTCATCTTCCCACCCAATTAATTTCAAAGATTTTTCATCTCCATCACAGCCCATGCTTTTTTCCTTCCATGAATTGTGAACCTTGAGGCGAGAGCAGCAAGCCACTATACATGCCGTAATCCAGCGTTGCTGCTTTGCATTGGAGTGCTTACAACTGCTTGAGTCACTCCACACACTAATGAGATCTTTCAGCAAACCCATGATCCTCCTTCCTCCACCTGGTCCATTACCAAGGTATCCCACTAGGTTGTGAAGCACTCTCTCATCGCTTGAAGACCAACCCAATTTCCCTCTATATGACATAAGAGGAATTCTTGAGGATAAAACACTCAACCACATATGACAATGTTGACAACTATCACCTAAAATAAAATTGACTTCCTTAGGGGATGCAGAGAGGCACAAAATTACATCAGCCAGGGCTTGGATACAATGTGGTTCAACTTCCTTCATGAGAGCAGGTACCAAAGAATGGGCCCTCGGGTCCTTATGGCACAAACATATGAAATGCTTAATCAGTTTTTCAATGCCCAAAGAACCTCGATAGTGCATTGAGATCTTGCCTACCAGTTTTGCTAACTGAGAGAAACACAGGTCCACATTCACCTCAACCAGTTCATCAAACAGATGAGCAATTGTGTGACAAAGCATAGAGCAGTAACTGTTGGGTGTGAAATCTAAGGGCATATCCTTCTGCATATGATTAGCAACTAATGAGGGCATCGAAACAAGTAAATGCACAAATCTCGCCCAATCCTGATTTCGCTCCATCAACTCGACACTCAGGGTCTCACCAGAACATGCATTACTTTTGAGAGTGTGATTGAGGAGCATGTCAAAAACTGCAGGGCCATGGAACACTTTTTGAATAAGTTCAATCAAACGGGATGCCTTTTCTGAACACCTGCCTCCCTCCCCCACAGTACATTCCTTTAGTCCCTCTGCAAGGGATTGTAGACTTTCTTCTGCATATCCCTGAACTAACACAAACTCTTGGATGTGCCTGGGAGGTCCAAACAACAAGTGGGCTCCCCCACTGCAAATGCCCTCAACAAGGGCTTCAGCCACCCTTCGGTAGTGTAGCCTCTTTTCCAGCCAGTCATCTCCAGACTCCTCAGGATGAGGCAGCAGGTGGAAAAGATGTTCCTGGAGATGGTTCCATGCATCTCTGCTTCCTCCACGCCTTAGAACAGGTAACAAATCCATCACATCATCTTCACTGATCTTGACCATCACAATGCCACCAGATTCCATAGGTTTCATCTCCACACCACCAGCTGCAAGTTGATAGTGAAAAAACTACTCACGTAACTGGGTGAGCAGCAACGAGAAGCCATTCCATCAAACAAACAATGTTCCCATTGGCTGTTTCTCACTTATGTGTGCATATAAAAAGACCAACTACTGTGATGTATTAAGCTTGATGTTGTGCATACCAATTGAACACACACAATTTCTAATGAACCAACTGGCTGGCAAGAAAAAAGGATAGTAATTAGCATTATAGTTTCTAAATTTGTGATAGCTTACCAGTGATAGAGGGAAGACTACTATCCAGCGGGGAAACAGGGTTAGACTGTGGGAGGACAAGTGGTTCTTGGGGATATGAGCTCAGCCCCATCAGGAGGTCTGCATTAGACTGGCTTCCTGCTAAAAAACCATACAGACATTAAAAACACAAAGTCATACCATTATCTAGCATAATGCAACAAATTCTAAAAGCTTCTTCAATAAATGGAAGGTGCATTGCAACTACTAAACAAGGGAAATGTATTACAACAATGGCTACAGATAAAAAAATACAAGCTAGACAAATGGAATAATTCACCATTCTGTAAAAATAAAACTAACGCATGTGATTTGGGCCAGCTAAAGGTGGCATTTATAGTCAATCAGTCCATTATCACAGCAACATCACACCTTCATCATTGATATTTATCAAATGGAAATTAAAAATCAGAGTAATCATTGGGTAATGGGAATGGAATAACATCACAACACAATTTCCACAGTTTTCAAGGAAAGAGGAATACAAATAAATCTTATAAAAGTACTGGCATTAGAAGATATTTTTCATCTGGACCATAAGTATGGAAAAACATCACAACAGAATTTCCAGAGTTCTTAAGGAAAGGGGAGTATAAATAAATGCTCATGGTCTGTAGGCAGTAGTGGATATTTTTCATTGGTATCCCACATAGTGATGTATTGCAAGCACTTCAAGTTCAGTATTCTGCCTGCTGGATGCGACGTTAACTCATTGACCCCTAGGTGCCTATCATTAAGACCAGGCTAATGCCAATGTCTGGTTTCACTCCACCCTTACTCCATTTCCTGGAAAATACCTACCCATATCATACAACCCAGCATCCCAAAATTACACAAATGAAATAAGCAGTCAGTCGCCTCAAATGATTAATCAAACACAGTAAAACCCCTTATTCGCACTTTTCTAGAGACTGCTAGAAAACAGTGTAACTTGCAGAAAAACAAGAAGTTTCATAAAAAGAGACGTTTCAGGCAGGTTCAGGTATATGGTGGAATAACATAATTAAATAAGTTTGGCAATTTTCCACAAAAAAAGTCTTTACTTCGACCGGTTTCGATGTGATACATCATCATCAGGTGATGATGATGTATCTGATGATGATGATCATCACCTGATGATGATGTATCACATCGAAACCGGTCGAAGTAAAGACTTTTTTTGTGGAAAATTGCCAAACTTATTTAATTAATAAAGAAGTTTCAGTTCTACTACAGTTCAGTACTTCCACAATATATAGTAAAGATAAAAATAAGACATACCGATATACTACAGTAGAGAAATATCATTAATCATTTCTTAAGTTATATAGCTGTCCTAATTTATTTTTGAACAATTTATTTCTATTAATTTTTCAACCAAACAGTCATTGGACATTGTCAAATCCATAAACTTTTACCATAATTCCCAAACTTTAGACATTATAAGGGTGCGGTAACATAACTTCCTTTACTAAAATGCACGCCATTCAATCAGTTGATGTCGTAGTGGAGTGCTAGTGGTCTCGTTCGAGTGGCGTGACTATAAAGTTTTGTTCCCACAAAGTTCAGTCGCCATCATGCTTTGGAACAGTGAGGAGCGTGCATTTGCCATTGAGGCCTATTATTCGAGTGGATATTCTGTGACCGCAACCCAGCGCGCCTTTCGGAATCGTTTTAATTTAACCCCGTAGGCCCCTGTCCCAGACTGGAAATCAATTGTTACATGGGTCACTACGTTCAGACAAACTGCAAGTTCGAAAAGACGAAAAACTGGAGTCCCTTGGCCCATTAGATCACCTAAGAACATTGAGGCAGTGAGAGCTTCGGTGCACAAACATGCATCTGCCTTTGAACTTTCCAATCGTTCTGCGAGGAGAATTCTTCATGATGATCTTCATTACCATCCTTACAAGATGGCGATTGTGCAGGAACTTTCTGAATGTGACTTCAATTCTCGGAGGAATGCGTGAGAGGTTCTTCTCGAATTAGTTCCTGAGGATTCTATTGTTTTTTTTAGTGATGAAGCCCATTTTCATTTCTGTGGATCCGTCAACAAACAAAACATGCGCTACTGAGCTGACACCAATCCTCAAGAATTGCATCAAAGGCCTTTGCATTCACCTAAAGTCACAGTGTGGTGTGCTATTTCCTCAGCTGGAATTATTGGTTCCTGGTTCTTTGAGGAAAATGAAGTCACAGTGACAGTGAATTCAGACCAGTATGTAAACATGTTACAGGATTTTTTTTCCACGGCTAGATGAGCTAGATTTAGGGGACATATGGTTCCAACAAGACGGTGCAATGTCTCACACTTCAAGAGCATAGATGGCTGTTTTGAACACTTCCCGGAGCACCTCATCTCAATTAGGGGCGGTTTGGAGTGGCCAGCCCACTCTCCTGATTTGGCCCCTTGTGATTTTTTCTATGGTGTTTTTTGAAATCCCACGTTTATGTGAACCGTCCAAGGACCCTACAAGCTTTGAAGACCAACATGCAGGTAGAAATTGCCAACATAACCCCTGCTATGCTGGCAAGAGTCATGACAAATGCCAGAAATTGGTTTACTCAGTGTATGGAGAATGGGGGACGTCACCTACCTGATTTGATCATCAAAACTGTGTAAAACAGAACTTTAGATATGTGCCTACATTACAAAAAACAAATAAAAAATTCCTGATTCATACAATGGGTTTTATTAAGTTTTGAAAAAAGGAAGTTATGTTGGCGCACCCTGTACAATGCATTTTCTCATATGACAACACCATTCACGGTGATATATGATGATCAAGAACTTAAAACACAATTATTAATTTGTTATTCCTTCACACCAAGATTTATAGACATTTTCTTATTTTTCACAGATGTCTGCAGTAGCTAACACGTTTCTAAATCACATCGCAATTTTTCATTATTGTTTCCATTGTAGAGACCCATAATCTTATGTGTTATGCCATATCAGTGCATAATTAGAATCCACTTAATCCACAATTTTACTTACGACCAATCTGAAAATATTATAGTGGCTGCAAAAGCTTCCGTGGTGATTACTGTGATTAGAAGATGACTCGGGTTTTTTCTGTGTAGGTTCATCCTGCTGGATGACAATTTCGCTGGCATCTCAGTTGGCATCTTCAGGTCTGACGTATAGGAAATTTGATACTGGAAATATATGCGATGAAGATATAGGAAATTTGATGGGATGCGATCTTCAGACCTGATGATGGGTGCCAGGAATGCTGGCAAAACTGTCATCAGCAGGATGGTCCAATGTGGAAGAAACCTGAAAACCCTCACGTTATCTGAAAATATTCTAATTTGCTTCAACTTCCCATTCTCAAATAGGATAAAATTTACTTTCCAGAGTAATTGAGGATAATATTAACAACACATTAGAATATCGTGCAACCTTGCAGGTCACCTTGCACAAGCAGTCTTCCAACTTCAAATATTTCTTAACAAAATAATTTTTTATTCAATGCAGTTTTCACGCAATAGAACAAGTTTCAATAAGTTTTGTTTTGTAGTAACTGGTCCTATTAAAACTGTTGGATCAAGGCAGAGTGGATGACCCCAGTTACCGCTACAAGATAGGTTCGTGTACTTTTAACACTTCATAATGTCTGGGTGAAAGGTCATTATCATTCTACATCATATGAATTTTGGTACAGTTTAAGTATACTTCAGCAGGGTTTTCCTAAATTGTATAAATTACATTCATTTCATAGCATGAATATTTTCCCTCCAAAGAGATCACGAATGTAAATATATCATCTTTCCGTCACTAGTGGAGCTGTGTACTGCCCCACTACCTTCAAATTCTTCCATAAAACTGAACACTACTCTTTCTCGTGTTTTGCATTCTTAACTGCACCCAACACAAATAGCGGGAAAACAGAAAATGACATTCATACAAAACAGAAATACAAGATTCTACATATGTAGCAGATGAGATAGAAAGGTGGCAATTTGCAAGAAAACGTAAATTCCGATTACTCAAATATGGGGTTTTACTACAATTTGACATGCATTGCCTTCCAAAAGTATTAAAGTACTATGATCGCTGAACACTTCATAAAATGGTCTCACATGTTTTAAATGACTCGACAAAAACTTAATCAGTAACTAAACATTATAAGTGGTAACAGGAATTACTAATAAAAACGGTTTAATTTTAATTTCTATGGAATATATTTTTATGGCTTCATTTCCAAAAATCTCAAATTCGCAACATTCTCAAACAGAAAAATGAGGTTCCAAGCTTAGCATCCAATTACTGAAACTGTTAAAGAAAAAAGCCACTCCTCACAGATTGGGGGCAATTTCAATATACTTTTAAATGCATAAAGTTTTCTTGAGTTTCTCACCGATTAAGGCCATTCCTTGCAAATATTTTGGTGGCTAGCTCCACCCTCAGTGTATCTTTTAACATCATCTTGGTCTTTGGAAAATATTTTATCTCATAGTACAGTAGAAACTCGAAAATACGAACTTCAAAATTACGAAATTTTGATTTTACGAAGCAAAATCTTCGGTCCCGACCAAAAGGGTATCTAAGTGTATTAAACAGTACGCGATATTACGAAATAACGAAGTTTTAAAATTACAAACCTCGGATCTTGGTCCCGAAGTGAAAAAGTTACTCGTTTATACGAATAATGATGGATCACAGCAACGTTTTCCGATGCTCCTTGTCAGAGTTAAACATCTAATTAATCATCGTCGCCGAATACATTATGCACTGAATGTATTACCTGAACGATATCTCATTTTTCAATGCTACAATAGTAAGGACGACTTTGAATCGTAGGCATCGTAGCTCATTAAATATGAAACCAATCTGACATAAAATGCGTTCGGCTTTGTAACCACGTGTCCACAGAGTTGCCAACGAGTAAAGAAAACGTAAATTTGTAATTTAACTAAATACACATTCTCCCACACCGCCCAGCCGCGGAAACAGGATGTAGACGCCTGAATGAAACCACCCGGCCGCGACGTCCAGACGCGACAGTTGGACGTGGCCGCTGGACGCCCCAGTGAAACCAGACCTTAAGGACAACTTTGAATCGTAGGTATCGTAGCTCTTAAAATATGGAACCAATCGGACGAAAATGCGTTTTGCTTTGTTACCACGAGTCCACAGAGTTGCCAACGAGTAAAAAAATGTAAAGTAGTCGTGTACGGATATACTCGCCGGCGAGAGACTAATTGCTACAACCAGCATTTTCCTCTCGTGATCCCTGGCATTTTTTGTTACCAGTTTTCCCAATATAAATCCATGATGAATATGGTATAGAAATCGTTTGCTGCGCGTTTTCAATAACTATGACATGTATCGGAGATGGTGCTATGTTGTTCGAGCGGTAGATTCAGTCGTGAATATAACCCAAGGAAGCTTTTTTTCTTCTCAATATTTCAGACTGATTACACTCAACCTTGCTGGACGGCATAATTATTCCGGCTGGAAATAGTTATCATCGAAGGACTCATGTTTAATTTACCGTCCTCATTGAGCGTTTTGATGTAGTCATCGAGCAAGGCTCTTCATACGCATTTCCCTTCCCTTCTTCCACTGCCAACAGCAAAGAAAATCAGAGAAAGTATGAGTTCGCATGGTTTATAGGGCCATTTAGTTTAACGCACATTAATTCTAAAGGGAGACTAGTTCTGGGCGCATGCAAAATCAATGGGAAAAAACGCTCAAGCACCCATTATATATTTATTTCGGAAAATGGTGTACCCTCCTCCCCTTTCACTCCAACATAGCGATCGAAGAAATATCCTAAAAGAGAGATCACAAGGCAGTCCCCACCAGGAACATTCACCCAGCTCTCCTTCTCCTTGGCTCCAAAACCTCAGCATACTCTCCCCCATCACCTTTCTCTCTCACTTGCGGCTAACCTATCCCTCCCACACTGGCTATATTTCCCCTTCAAGTGACCCTCCGTGTCCCCCCTTCCCGCTCTGAGTGTGCACGAGCCATCCCCCTCACACCCAAGCCCCCCCCCCCCCATGCCCGCCCTCCGGGATATCAGGCCCCTTCGAGTGCCCCTCCGTCCCACCCCCTCAACGCTAGGCTAGCATGAGATGCCCCACGCTGACTTTGCAGGCCCCCCATACCAGCTCTTGGGCCCTTTAAGAAGTTCCCTCCCCAATCTCAAGGAATCTGTGCACGCCGATGGGTCTAACTCAGCGTAAATATTGTTTTGCGGGCATATCTTGATTCATGGTAAAAGCTCCACTCGCCAGAGTCATGTCTTCCCTCTCCGCCGACGCAGCAAATTGAGGTAAGGGAGGAGGAAGATAAGATGCGACTATTCGGCGTAAAGCTGATGATTCATTCGAGGTTTAGTCTTCACGCGCAACCCTTGGCCTTGAATCCCAGGTGGATCACCCTCACAACAGACGTAAGATACTACGAGACCATGGGCCTCGCAGCTGTTTTTGTGAGCGGGCGAATGGAGTAACCCCCACACAATGCGAGGGGGAAAGGAGGGAAAGAAGGCAGCTTCCAGCTTGATGCGTGGCCTGACCTGGAGCTGCAATGCTTGGACGCAAGTCTCCTTGCTTGATCGTAAGCAAAGGAAAAACGATTAGCAAAAATATCCCACATTTCAATTCAATGGCGAATGTTTAAAAGAATTCTGAGATATAATGAATGAAGAGCAGGCAGGCAGACGTAATCTGAATAGAACCACAACTGAAGCTTTCGTGTAGTAGAGTGAAAAACGAAAATTATTGATTTGTAATGTTAGCATCGTTAGTACCCGATGAAGTGTAAAAGGAACTATCAACCTTCACCGTTGAAGTGCGTGGCTTGTACACCCTACTTCTGAAAGGAGGTACACAGCTGGACTCTTCTATAAGCTCTTCTTTCAGCTCTATCATCTCGGAAATAACCACGCACAAATAAGCTGAATCCAAGGGAGAAAAACGATAGTTATTTCGGGAAATTAATGGGCTTAGCATTATTTATACAAAATACATAACGTGTATCCATCGCATAGCATCCGCGAGAGAATCTTATTTTCACTGTCTTAGCTTAACGTAGGTAGATACATATATTATGCCTGACGCGGAGAAAGGACCATCTTATAACGAAATTTTTTTCCTCTAATTTCAATATCGGGTGCCAATGATTGCACAAGTCGCACACTTCCTTATTGTAAGCATCAATCCGTATTACTAATGATTAAACATCGCTCACGCTTCAGTTAAAGAGTTCTCCAGTTAGGAAATAATATAGAAAAATGCGCTATGAAGCTTCATTGGCTTATTCCAAACTGCACATAAAATTGGGCAAAAGACGTTTCATTGCCTAATCATTCATTGGAAAAAAAGAACGGCAAGTTAGTTGTCGCGATGTAAATTTCCGCGGGGCTTAGATGGGAGTCTAATTCTTCCGAGTTTCGGCATTTCCGCCGTGAAAAGATGGAACGATGTGGTGGAAATCCCGAAATTGGGAAGAATCGACCTCAGACAAATTAGCTGCGTTAAACTGTTTGCACCTTGTGGGCATGAACACACATTTAAGTACACTTTTATGAGTTATAACTTAGTAAATCATGCAAGTACGTCGCGAGAGTTCATCTTAATTTAAGAAAACGACAAAGAGCTTCATCGCGATGTTTTTGAAAGATACTCGTTGATACGAAATTTGATATTACGAAGTGCCGATTTTTCCGGTCCCGTCGACTTCGTAATTTCGAGTTTCTACTGTAATTGATTTCTACTTTTTCATTTTAAGACTATAGCCATATTTTAGTGAGGCCTAGATTGGCTGTACATATTTATAATCCACTAAGCATTATAATTATCTCATTATTTTCCCCAAATTTTGAAGAAAAGAGGCATAATAATATCAAATAAAAATATGAAATAATATTGCGAATACAAACTTAGGAACACAGAGAGAATGCTTTACACTTCCTGAAGAAAATGATCAATATTTAAAAAAGTTTAAATGCGATATAATTACCCATTATGATGCTATTATTTTGGTTATTTTGTGGTTGCTGCAAATTCAGCTTGTTGTTTCCTTCAAGTGATGTAACATTGTTATTTCCTTCATTGAATGCACTCGTGAAATCAGCAAAATCATCATCTCCAGCCCTGGAAAATAATACTCAGTTTTACTCTACAACAACAAAAATACATCCCACAAACACTCATCCAACTCTCAAGAATGTCACAAGTCCCCTATAACAACTACTGATACAAATCGCCAATTTTTATCATTTTAGTTTCACTCATTATAACCACCGTAGTTTCTAATGTATCCTTACTCTCCAGCTTCATAGGGGGTTGATTTTGAAACCTTCCGGATTATCTCAAATAGGTAATCCAGCAGTCAGGCGGTACAAACATGAATAGTTCGCAAATTTAGTGTACCTGAATCGCTCGTTACAATACTATTCATTGTTTTCACTTAGGTTTTCTCATCTCTTTCCACTATAGAGCCCCCAGATGAGATAAAACACAAATGTAAACAATGTTGTAATTAGCAAAGGTTGTAATTAGCAGTTTGAACACACTAAATTTGCCAACCATTCCTGTTTATACCACATGACTCCTTGGTTACCTATTTGAGGTAAGCCTGATGGTTTCAAACACAATCCCCATAGCAAAGATTAACTATTGCGTATCTGTAATAACCCACCAGTAAATGATTCGAAAATCATAAACTTCATAAAGAAATAAAATTTCGACATTAATGTGATACCACTAGCTGGTCTGTGAGTTATGCAACTGAAATAAAAATGACAGCATAATCCACGAAATGTTATCTCTCGAGGCACAACAATGCAACAGATAAGTGAGGTGATTAAACTAGTAGTGCATCTGTAAAAATTTAGTTTCTTTTTCATAGTGATAACCTATGAAAGTATCAGTTACATTTTATATTATTGAATACCATTGTGAGTTGCTAAAAAAACATACACATGTACAACTTGAACACACATGTGATGGTTATTGCTTACTCAAAGTTTGAATCGTCCTACGAAAGATATCACAAGGATTTCACAACAAATGGTTGTCAAATTAAAATTGGTAACGTAAGTTGAAATTATAAAAAAAATCATCAATCAAAAATCAACTGCTCATACCCAGAACTGGAAGTTGGTTTTGCAGAGGCACTGGTGAAATCTTGGAACTCATCTTGGGAGGGGGTCTCACTAGCACGAGGGTCGAAGTCGTCGTCCTCAACAGCTACTACTTTACTGGGGGAAGAAAGGGGACTAGGACCTGCCGACACACCACCCAAGAGGTCATCCTCTTTCGTTGTCTGCGTGCCAGCTGACCCCTGCTTTGCAGGGCTAGTCTTCTGTTCAAGAAAAATTTAATAACTCTTAAATTTTCTCACACCTGGGCATATTCATAGAATTCAATTGACAGGAAAAACTGCTTCCCTATGCAAAAACCCACAAGAAACCAGGTACAAGACTTCAGCAATACCTGTGATGGGGAGGACGATTCTCTACCAAACGATGCTGCAGCTCCAAGATCTATCTTCCGAGATGGAGTGCTAGTTTTCGTACGGCCTCCTCTGGGAGGAATTTTATCTGAGCGCACACCACCCGTTACCTCGACACTGCTATCATTATCCCTATACACTGAGCGTCCGATTCCCCCACTTCCCTCCTTACGATCACCTCCGAAGCCACCATCTGATTCGTCTCCGCTATGATTTTGGTACGGCTCCTCCTCAACTCCCGAATTGTTTCCAGGGTTCTTGCAGCTATCAACCCATATCTCATCTTTGTTCCAACGGGGCACGTCATCCCACCTCTCACCACCTATGGAGAATACAACAAACATGAATACGAACAGGAACGAACACTTCCCAACCAACAAAACACATGGAAAACACTAGAGAACCATATCTTAATTATTTCCTTTTCGCATATTTACATGCACTTGGCAAACATATTTCAGTCACAACTTGGCTATTCATTAAAATTAGAGAAATTCAAATGAAACACATGCAATAAAGATGTATAAGGATATAGAAGACCTCTAAAATGCAACTGTACCATGAAAAAAAATGATTCTATACAAATGTAAACGTAAGACTATTACCGTATCTCAAACCCATGCTGTCACTGGACATTCCCACGTATTTATCCTTATTTTTCTTCGCCTTTTTCCTCTCTTCTCTAAGCCGATCATCATCTTGGATAAAATCGATCAATTCCCGTACTTTGTACCTGATAAAATGAATGAGAAAAATTAGCACAGAATGGAACAAGATCATGATGTGCGGTACATGAATTAACTCAAGGTACTAGGGGTCCTACCTGACATTGATACCTTGATCCTTGCCGAATTCATCTACACAAGTGTAATTCTCCATTCCTCTCAAATCGTATATGTGCTCTCTTGCGGATGTCACTACTCTTTCGGATCCGTTCCTCACCAAATATGCCAAAAGTAATAATGACTACGGATTTAAAAAAAAATATTGTTAGGCAACATATACCCATTTCATAAACAATAATTTGGAATGAATCAGGAAAAAAAACACATCCCCGTCATGACTAATGACCTTGTAAGTTCTTCTCCAATTCCGCTTGTTATCCTGAAGCATTCTCTTCCACAACATACTCATCACTTCTGGAAAATGCTCAAAAGTAAATGTGGCTTGAGCAATTTCTTGCATTAACGCACCTGAAAAAGGAACTTTATTGAAACTTTAAAGGGTAAACACCACACGGATTACTCACAAAGTATGAAATCACGCGTTAACCTTTAGGTCCCCAAGCATCATCATTTGTTGCTGCTCTAACTTTGGCTTCTACCTCAGTATAATTCATAACAACATTGGCTCTGCAAAAGGCAAATTGAGAAAGTTGTATGCAATGTTACAAGAATCAGCTCCTTTTAAAATAAATATTACAAAGTGATATAGCAGAAGAACTCGAACGATGACATTCTATAATGTCACCATCCCACAAATAACATAAATAGTAACAACTTTAAGGTAAACACAAAATTATAAGATTGTGTAATAACCCAATTATTTATCAACTTACACTTTATCAGCAATTTCCCGGACTTTCCACATGATTGCAACTAATTTGAATTAACTACTAGGTAAAATTATAATGAAAAGGCAACAAATGCGTAGCCGGATGACAATGGATAATGCATTTGGTCTCAGCTTTGGTTTCCTCTGCCAGCTGATGCACAGACATCCAACATGGCTGTCGGAGACGTCATCTACTCCTGAAATCTCGAATCCAAATTCGTGAAAAAATGACAAATGAGTTACGACATTTCGTCTGTGTGCGGGGCGTGTTTGAATCTATTATCTGTTCTTACTGAATTGATATGTAGGGGCGATTCATCCAATTTATAGGATTAAGTAGTCTTTAACAGATGACTATCTCAGTACAAGCTTTTAAATTCTTTCATTATTTTGAATAAACTTCGTAAAGTCCAAATCACAGTTTGTGATTTATAGATTACAATGTATTTTGTAGAGGATCACTCCTTACACTATTTTATTTTGAAGCAGTGACCCAAGTAATTACCCTTTCCAAGGCAGTAATTAAATTTTCATGGGTATGTATGGATCATGAATATGTATACATATTCATGGTATGGATTTTTACATCTCTCTCGGCATATTCTGTGAAATGAGGATATATTGTCAAGTTATTTTAGTCAATGGAGATATACAATTTTAATATGATTTTATTTCATTGAAATTTTACAAAAGTTGTGCACATTTCACTTCAACACTTCTCCATAACGCATGTTTTTAAAATAAGGTTAACAAATATGCATATGAATGATTGTATGTGCAGTGTCAGTTGAAAATCAGATCTTTGTAGTTAGTAAGCAGATAGTAGTTGGATATTCTGCAGCATGTGATGGTCCTCACCACTGTGTTTCGGTCTGCTCTCTCGAAGTTGGCTTTCACAATCTCGTAGTACCGACCATCACTGAAAAGTATAAGAAACATGCAGGTAACACTTAGTAATGCATGTATAATCTAAGTTTTCATAGTACGTATTCTTAATTTTTTTTAATATTTGAACATTTCAAAATGAATAATTAACAGATTGAATTTTCAGTAACATTTTCATGCTTAATAGAGTATGTAGCAATATAATAAGTCCACTGCAGAGAAAGGCTTGAATAGTAACTGAATGAAATGAAAATTGCACAAAAACAAAAAAATGAGCTTAAATTACTCCTGTTTCCCCCAAGCAGGTGGTTTGGTACACTCATGACTTAATTGATTAGTATGAAACCTATATTCAAATTATAAATGAAAGTATTTTTTGAAATTTCTTTGTCTTGATCAATTTGGAATTGATACTATAGCATATATCATATATGGTATCGATTGTAGATTGTCACAGCGTGGTTTAAACCATTATCCAATCTACTCATCCTCTCTACTCCAATTGGAGGATCTCATAGAGTTAGTCACATGCAATTCACCGATAAGATTGCACCCTTTAAAAATAGAAGAGGCTGCTGAGTTTTAAAACATACTCTCCCAGTATTAATTACTGCATAGGTCTGCTAATATAATATGCTTGTAGGGATGTGTTTTACTCATATTGCCCATAACATGATACATGTATTTCAAATGTATGCATACATTTTAAAAAAACCATTGGTTTATGAATTAAATTCTCTTTCATCTGAGTGTGTTGACTTTACTAGGGCAAATGGCTGCATATCCTTTAATTGCATCTGTGAATGATGTTGCCCCCCCTAAATTTCAAAACACGATCCACTTTAATGCTGAATGTGTTGATGAGGTTATCATGGGTTTCCAACTGGGTGAAGGTGGTCATGGGTACCGACGTTTCGATGGCATAGTCTGCCATTGTTTTCAGGTTGAATGGGTTGAATGGTTTGAGTCAAGAAATGCTGGGTATATTTAGGGTCCTCCGAGGTATCAGGTTGGGTCTGATTGGTCAGCTTCTTCCCACTCTCTCTTCTGTAGTTTCAAGGTTGGTTTCCACAAGCTGCTTAGCTGGAACCGCTGTCTCTGTTCAAATTCTCTTCCCATTCTAAGTTCCACTGCCTCTTTTGCTATGCACTCCCAGGTAGCATTCCGATGTCGGTCCAATGTCGGCCCGACATTGGCACATGTCGGCTGCAGGTCGGCCCGACATCGGCAGCCGACATCGGCCCGACGTCGAAATGATAACGTTTTGCCGGGCTACAGCCGACATTCCACCCGACATCGGCCCGACATCAAACCGACATTGGGCCAACATCCAACTTACACTGGCCCGACATGAAGCCGACATAGGCCCGACATGAAGCCGACATAGGCCCGACATGAAGCCGACATAGGCCCAACGTGAAGCCGACATAGGCCCAACGTGAAGCCGACATAGGTCCAATGTGAAGCCGACATAGGCGCAACGTGAAGCCGACATAGGCCCAACGTGAAGCTGACATAGGTCCAAAACCAGACGCACAGGCAATGCACCAGCATTGAGGCGATATATTCCGAATCTAGCAACATATGTGATATATTCATTTAATATTAAGTCAACATAGGCTCAGGATTGAATCAACCTAGGTGCAGCATATAGAAATTATATGAAGTCCACAAACTAACAAACAATCGTTGAAATAATTCAGTTATGCAAGATGTATTCGGATCACCAATTACTAGAAGCATGATAATATGTTTGGAATTAGATGAAATTAATTAATTCTGTGTAACTATTGAGAAAATAAGTGATTTTAAATGCTAGTGAGAGGATAAATCAAAGGGAAGTGATTTCAATCAAATCGATATCCAAACCAAAACAGCCCAAGCAGCATTTTGATGCTGGCCCAATGCCGGGCCAACACCGGCCAAAGTCGGTTGTGCATCGGCCCGATGTCGGATGGTGACATTGGCCCAGTGTTGGAATGATAACGTTTGTCGGTGGAAAACCGACATTGGCTGCCAATGTTGGCCCAGCATCGGCATGATGTCGGCTAGTGTCGGGGTCATGTCGGCCCAGTGTCGGGGTCATGTCAGCCCAGTGCCGGGGTTATGTAGGTTAACACTGGCTTGATGTCGGCTGCTGACACAGGCCCAATGTGGGTTGTAGACATTGGCCAATGGAATGCTAACGTTTGCCAGTGGTAAAAGAGTTTCCAATGTCAGCCCAGCATTGGTTACCAACATCAGGATAGCATTGGGACAACATCAAATGGTGAAATTACAATTTCAGAGGATTGGTGTTTGAAAAGTTTTGGCCTTGTGTTTGAAAGGTTGGCTAGTGTTAAATTCAAATTAGGAACTAAATAACGAAGGAAATCTATAGCAGATGTAGAAGACCAGGAGAAATACATATGTATACACGTATTCAGTTAAAAAGAAATTAAGCTAGACTACATTTAGGGTATGTAACCTAAGAAATGGGTACACAAATTAATACTAAAAACAATTTCAGTCAGAGAAATCCGAGGAATATATACTCCCGTATCACCTAAATTGAAAAACTATGTATTCCACATAACTACTTATGACTATACATGCTTTAAAACGGGAATACAAATTATAACCAAAAGCTGATAAGTTGAAGAAATAAGTAGCATCACTTGGCATCATATGAGTGTTATAAAGAGCAGTTAGCTAAATTCAACCATTATGAAGTTGCAACTTAAGTAGACTTGCACAAACCCCACGTAGCACCAACAGTTGGGCCAACGTTGGGGAACAGTTACGTCAACTTGTATTCATGTCCGTTTTTCCAACCATTATGGTCCAACATTTACCCAAGTATTCACTAACAATCATAAAACCATATATTCCTATTAACCTGTGTTGCCATTAGGCATAGCATTGGTTGGAATATGCCAATGCGAAAATCCCTGTACTAATTACCTTCACCTTTCTCTAAGCCAGTATAACTGAAGATCAGGTTTCATTTAAAAGAATACTGATATTTTAGCACGACCTCAGATAGTATAGAACAGATGACGGAATGGGCTTCCACAAAGTGACGGCTACAATCAATAATCGTCATAATATAACTTTCAGGAACAACTCGAAAGCAACGTGTACGATTTTAAACAAAAACAGCTTCATACCTACTTTAATATTTATTGGCACTACTTCAAATTTCAATGATTGCATTCACTTGCCTATGTAGCACACATTTGAAATAAGATTCCACATTTCAGGCATTATCCAACGCTCATATTCATGCCAACGCTACATAAGTCACACCACATGGCATGGATATCAACAGCTGCAATCGAGCTTGCTTCTTGCACAACACTAATTTTTAAAAGGTTTATCTGGGTATTCAGTCACCAGGGGTCTTTTAAAAGAATAATGGTCCACTCAAAATTAAAAGTAGATATTTTGAAGAGGGAGTTCTTTGAAATATCATCGAAAGTCATGACTGCACCGTGGACACAAATACACCAAAAGTTTCACATTCATTACAAAGTTGATTTGAATCTTCGTTAGGTCATCCCTAATGTCCCAATACGTTAATGGTATAACACGTGCCTGTAAAAATAAAGTCACTACTTGTGTTAAGAATTCAATCAAGACTACACGAAAGGCAGATCAAATCAATGACAAAGTCGTGAATTTTCTTCCGCAGTCTCGCTTTGTAAAGACAAAATTGCTCACCGTATATTATTCGTCCATTCCAGTTTAAAAGTAAGCTTCTTTGGTGACGAACTTCATGAAAACGCTATGCTTCGAGATCAATTTCATTCCAGTTGCTTGCCTCCGAGTTGACTTTACATGATCAATTAATAATAATTCACAACAACGAACCGAAAACGCAAATCACAACTGCCATTTTGAATGTAGAATTCGATTGGATTAGCATTGCGATTATATCGATATAGTCGATACGGTCGATACCTTTCACAGCCGCGAACTATGAAATGAATATTCGGGTTAAAGTCATTCGTGTGCACCAAAGATGTAATTTATCGTTAATGATAGTGCTCTAATTAAAAAACATAAGTTTTATAAACTGTAGTGCGTTTGAATGTATGTACTTTGAATTTCATCATTGGAAATTAAAACGCAATAGGTAGTTAACTTGTTGAGTTGGCATGGAGCTTTTGATCCTAGAATTTTACTTCTCCTATTAATATATTTAAGTAAGCAATGGTTTTAAGTTTAACTAGAACTGAATTGCCAGTCCGTACTGAATTTTTTTAATGATTGTCACGGAGGAGAAAATTTAGTCTTTCGGCACATCGGCAAGTCACCCCCGCTCATGTGGCCATGATATGATTTTCAAGAACTCAAAATGAAACATCGGGCCACCATCGTACCGATGTCGGCAAGTGGTGTCGGCAATGCTACTTGAAGCTGGTGTTGGCCCAATGTTGGCAAAGTCGGCCAACCATAGCCGATGTCGGCCCAACGTGGGCTTAGGTTGGCCGACTTTGCTGACACAAAGCCGACATTGGGCCAACACTGGGCCGATAGTTGATGTTGCCTGGGAGTTGTCAGAGACCCATGCATATCAGAATCCAAATAACTATGTCCACTTACACGTTAGCAGGGAACCTTAAGTTAAAGTTATATAAATACTAAGGAAAATAATTTAGTTTTAAGACAAATAATCTAATTTATTAAAATTGATAGGAATTTACAAATTTAGTAAATAAATTCAACAAAAAATAAATTATATATTTTGCTCTCTATTAATAAAATGTAAGATATGGATTAAATGGTTTTAAATGTAAGATATGGATTAAATGGTTTTATAAAACAATGTAAGATATGGATCAGGGAACATCCTATGATTTGATTAATTAATAATAATGATCAGGGATATGGCCCTCTTTAATACAGGGAGTTAGAGTATTTGGCTTGAATGCATAACTTGTTTTAAATGAATGGAGAGGTATGGGTAAAAAGATTTAATTAACATATAAAGAGGGCACAAATTAAGCCAAAGTAACATATCTAATAAATATTATTGGATCCCTTAGCAGCAGAATGTTGAATACTCCACCGTTATGAATAACGTACTACGATAATTCTTATATAGAACTAGTTACAGGACACTAGGAAATCAATACTAATACGACGTCTTTCACCAAGGTTGTATTCCGATGTCGGCCCTAGGTCGGCCCAACATCGGCATAAGTCGGCTGTAGTGTTGGTACGGAACGCTGTAAACCGATGTCGGCCCAATGTCGGTCCGATGTCGTATATGTCGGCCGACATTGCCGACATGAAAACGATGTCGGGCCGATGTCGGGCCGACGTTTGATGCTACTTGGGCTCCTAATAGTCTTTTGCATTGCACAGAATTTTTGTGCTTGTGAAATCGATCCTGTGATCACTGTCCAGGCAGTGTTGGGCACCCGTGATTTCTCCAGGTGAAAAAGTCTTATGCTCCTCTTGTGCTCCTTTAGATGCTTCTCTACTGTTCAGCCAGTTTCCCCGATGTAAAGTTGGCTGTATTTGCAGGGAATTTGGTAGACACCAGGTGTTTTGTGATCAAGTTTATCCTTGACAGAACTCAGGATATATTTCAATTTTCTCTTGGGCCAATGTACATTTTCAATATCATACCTCCTTAGAATTCACGAGATTTTATTGAAAACCATTGGGAAAAAGGGAATGAAGGCTCTTCAGGATGGGTTTTTCTCTTCAGGCAGTTTCTCCTTGTCAGCAAAGGTCATCTTGAGGACCAAATGGATCTTTCAGACATTGTAGTCATTCTGGCGGAAAGTGGCCTTCAGGCGATTCAAGTCGACATCCAGATTCTCTGCATTTGATACTGTCTTTGCTCAGTGAAAAAGCATTTTCAGTACTCCTCTTTTTTGGGCCGGATGGTGGTTGCTTCCCCCGTTCAAATATAGGTGAGCGTGAGTTGGTTTTCGGAAAAAACAGTGGCTGAGTCCCCCTCCGTTTTCCTCTCAATAAGGATCTCAGATTAATCAATCAATTAATTGATCAATAAGGATATGGATTTTCATAATGCTACATATGGCTGTCCATGTTACTATTGGAAGGGAGATGTTGTTAGTGTAGCAGATGGTAGGACTGGAGCATATTTCAGATTTCAGAGGACTGCTAGGAGATGCTAATGGATTATTACCCTGCAACTCTTGATAAATAAGTCAAAGATTGTCTTAAAAAGGACAATAATTATTCTCATGATAAATATGACTTTGGGAGGGTATTCATATACAGTGATATGTAACTTGCAAGATATGATTAATGACGAGTAGCTATGAGAAAAAATGGTCTTGGCTTATGACACAGGCTTTGGTTTATGATGTGCTAACCAAGTACTCAATTTATGCCTTAAACCATAATTTGATGTATGCCTCAAATAAATAAGTATATTCACTATGCGTATTACTGAGTTTTTTCTCCTTGTAACGTGTACTTTTCATCATTAATACTTATTAATGCTATTAAATGTTTATGTAAAAAATAAAAGAATGTGCTGGCGTCGATCCTGGTATACTGCATATGCCACATGCGTACTTATAGAATGGAGTCGTTTACCATATTTATTTATTGCCGAATCTGATAGAGTTTGTAAAATAAAAAGAACCATATTTTTCCATTCTTCAATCCCCCAATTATTTTTACAGTTATAAGCAGTGAAAAACATGTTTTTGACCCTTTTGGAAAAGTGGGTGTGCAAAGGACATCATCCACTTCGTCCAATCACAACTGAGGCCGCAAAGCTCCTTCGCCTTATCACAATGGGGGAGACACAGCTGACTGTCAATGGAAGTGGTTGCGACAGGATCTGCGTGAGCAGACCTTCCATCCCTTCCCCACTCCCCTCCCTTTCCCTAAAAATAATCAAGGGCGGGAGGTGGATGATGTAGATATTGTTAATGCAGCTCGTTTGGTGGGTGTCACCTTTTGCTTACATTTATTTTTGATTTATGAGTAAATGGCTCTGAATAAAAATAAGATTAATTTTTTCACTAAAATTCATTTTTTGTTTCCATCTAATGATTTCATGTACAAAATAGCGATTTCAGTTCTGAGTAAACACCCCCATTTCATTTCAACCATTGTGGCTGGTATAGCACCTTTTCTTCCTCCCTCTCTCTGCATGACAAATTAATGCTTGCTACATATGTGTATACAATTCCTAATAACCTCCTTCGGACAGCTGTCTGAAAATGACTACCCTAGGGTAGTCATTTTCACTAGTCAAGAATTAGTAAAAATTTAATTTTGGCAAAGTTGGCTATGTTTTTGTTCTTTTAAAATACTTTTTACGGAATATAATTGGTAAATACTTCCAAAATAAAAGTCTGATGAATGTTAGTTTAATATGGGTTATGATTATTGTGTAAATCTTAAATTCCCAGATATTTATTAATTTTGGGTATTTATCTTGATTGATAAATACCCGGGTATTTTACATCACTATGGATGCCAGATTACATGCGCAGCATTTTGCTCATGGTGAAAAGTTTGTCTGAGACATGGTTTGTTTCATGAAACCCAAGTAAAGCTACCTGCCTCCTGGAAAACAAAGTCTATATTTAATTATAGACTTGTAAATATCTAATATCCTCATGAAGTCACTTGAGTGTAACCTGTTCCATGACAGAGTGCACTTTATGGAAAGCATCTGAGTGGAGGTCGTAAGTTTTGTTTTACTCTCTTTTTTTTTTAAAGATCTCCTCCCTCCATGTTTAATTATCACTGATCTCTGTTTTTGTTTGCTTAATAACTGTTACTTCAAGGAAAAAATCTCGGAGCAGAGTCTAGCTAGTGATGCTTTGAGGAAGTTTGTCTTTCTTATGGAGACCCTGTACAATGCAACACTTCTTAACTATGATGTCCAATCATTGCTTCATCTTAGTCAGAGTATTGTGAACTGGCTTTATGTGCTTGGTCAACATGCCCATATGAGCATTGCAATGGTATTCTTGGGAAATTGTTCCATGGGACAAATTCAGTTCCTAAGCAAATTCCTTTGTTTCTTCCTCAGAATAATAACCGTTCATCAAATGGGAGGGAAGATCTTCAGAACATATATATAGTGCTCCATATGGTGCAAATCAAATTGGTGTGGCGCTATTTAAGAAGTTGAACAGTAAGTATGTGATGGGAAATTGTGTTGAAGTAAGTTTGCAAACATTTGGGGTTAGATATGCATACTCTGACTTTAACAGAAAAAGTGTGCATTATAGAAAAGGTAGAGGAAAATATTCTTGATGGTCGTACCTCATTCAAGAGAATTTATGTTCATATTATTTTGTGCCGCTTAGAAAATTACATGAGGTACCTAGTATAAAAGATACCGTATTTACTCGTATAAGACGCGCACCTTTTTTCCCGAAACGCCGGTGACAAAATGGGTGCATGGCTTACACGAATCCTCCAGATTTTAGTGAGCCCGCACCATTTTTCCTCAAATTCCTGTTGTTTTTTTCTCCTAAGTTTCTCATTCTGTGAACATATCAATGTAATTGGTAAGTTTGGTCTAGTAGTAAATCATACATTGTAAAGAGTTCTGAAATTTGAAAGTAATCAGCAATAAAACTCCGAATTTCACAAAGTCTGAGCGTATACAACGTATACCTACATTGCAAAGACATGACAAAGAATTTGTTGCATAGTGGCAATAGTCGTATGCTCAGAGATTATACCTTCTATGATATGAATATTCATATTGATTTATGATTCTATTTCCGGGAATGTGTTTTTTTTTAGTTTTATTAGAATTATAATTGTGTTAATTACCTACAATTAATTACAATGAGCTTAGTTTTATCCGTGTGTTCCCAAGACTTTCCGGTGTTGTTAAATCATCCCAGTCCACTGCTACTAGGTAGAGAGCAGATGACACCACCGCTATCAGGTACAGATGGCATTCTGCTTTTATTTGTTGATATGCCAACAGATTTCCGTAATAATAGAGTAATCACGGGTTGAAATTGTATATATTTCTGCAATTATTTCAGTTGGATGTTATTTTGAACAGATGCCATTTTTATGGCTGGATGATGTGATCTTATGTTACTGTGAGATGCTACAAGAAACAGATGCACAGTAAAAGAGGCCGTGCATCGATGCACGACATGATGACGATCGTGACAATATTAACATGTAATTCAATCAATTAATGAGAAAGACGTACACACATAATTTAGGCACAGCATTTCTATAAAAGAACGTGCATTCATGTTATGACAAAATGATGCAGACTCGGCAAAGGCAAAAAATTTTTTTTGATAGAAATCATTTTTTTCCTCATCAGCCTGCCCGAAAATAGGGGATACACGAGGGTGCGGCTATATTTGTTATCAGTTAACACATTAAATACAGAGATTGTGACGTAAGAAACTTCCCTAACATTTTATATATTTTATTACAATACCTAACTGGAGTAACAACCACATATACTAGCATGGTCTGTAGCTCACCTCACATTGTGTGGACATCAATTAGCATGGTCTGCACTGAATATGTTAATGCCAACATGTGAATCACTTTGCAAAGACTCTTCCGCAAAGATTTGTTTCAACTCTTTCTGTGTTGAAGCTGCTAAAATTAATAAACTGGTGGTTGCTTTACCCAATGTAATAAAGTTAAAGTGTGTTCATCATATGAATGGTCAAAAGGTTTATGTTATGCCCCTCCCAACAAATTTGCATGTGATTAACCTTTTGTTGTATTTGTCACTAATGGTTTCAGGCTTATCTATATTAAACCTCTCCATATCGAAAATGATAAAAAATTCAACTAGTATGGTCCACTAGAGAAATTTACTGAGTATGGCCTGGGTTTTGTCACATAATAATATCCTAATGATGTTATTATGTAACGAAGCCTGGGTCACACTCAATAAATTTCAGGACGAAAAACCCTCCAAGGAGCTTTGTGTTGTCCACTCCTTCAGAATATTTTGGAAATATGTAAGACAATTCATCTTACTCCAGTGTTATTTACTAGCTTACTTAAGGGTCATTAAATGACTCTGATGCATGACCAGTTGATACTTTCTCTGGGTGTCGTCATGCAACAAACTCCGAAAGTCTCTCCCTGATTGCCAACATTACCATTATATAACTTGTGGAGATAACCTCATCCACATCTGGCTCCTCCATGGTACTAATTTCCTACTAAATGTCTTTATGCTGCTGCAGCTGTAGCTTATTAAATTCCTCCATTAACAGTTCCTCGGAGAGCTCCTTGATGAGCTTGTTCACATCTTTTTCATTCACCTCCAAGCCCATACCCTTACATAACGAAGGACATAATCTCCTACACCACAACCATTTAGGGTTTCAATTCTTCGAAGTCCCTTTAGGACACAACCTCAGGCCACAGCTTATTCTATGCAGAGGTCACAGTTCTTCCTGTAAAAACCTGTCAGACCATATCTTTAATTCTGAGGTGCACCACAATGTTATTATTGTGGTCCTTCCAGAACTCTAAAACGGTGAGGTTTGTGCTCTATGTCACCTCAAAGCAGTGGCAGACCAGTGCTTGGTGAAGAGCTTTTTGAAATCAGAAATCACCTGCTGGTCCTTCAGCTGCAGGATACACGTGGTGTTGGGTGGAAGATAGAGAACCTGTATAAGTTTGAACTCTTTACAGATGTCATATTCTTGGTTTGGTGAGTGAGCAGGTACATTATTCAGGACAAGAAGTGCTTGCATAGGTATTCTATTTTCTTGATAATACTTCTTAATAGCAGGACCAAAGGCCAAGTTTATCAACTCAACAAAGAGCTGCCTCGAAACCCACACCTTTGGATTTGACCTCCACATCACCTGAAGCTTTTCTTTTAGAACCTTATGCGATTTAAAGACCTTGGGGTTTTTCAATGTTATTATTTGTTACAGTAAAGTAACATCTGCCTCCAAGTCTCCAGCTAGCATCAGGTTTCATTGCCGTCATAATTGCAGGAGACTCGAGAGGGGTCGTGCCTACGGGTAGCCACCACCACCACCGTCAGATTGGCTACCCAGCATTAGGGTCATGCACACGAAGCAGGCGGAGGGACCCGAGAAGGACAGCCTTCTGCATTGCACTTGCAAGTGCATCTGCTCGCGCCCTGCACACCTGGCTGCACTTGAGATTTTCAACCAGTGAGCTCTTGACACCACCAAGCATGCCCACAATGAGGACTACCAGTTTCACAGAGTAGCCCACGTACATTTGCCTCAGTTTGCACAGCAGATCTTGATATTTAGTCCTTTTTTCTATCTCTTTGCTGCCATGTTTGTTTCGGCCGGTGCCGAAAACTTGAACACAAACATAGCATGTGAGAGATTGTCGAGGAGAACGATATCAGGCTTCGTTGCCTCCAACTGCCTGGTGCTGGGGAAGGAATAATTCCATTGTTTCAGGCGTGACTTCATGGAATTTGCTTAGCATATTGAATAAGAAGCAGTAACTTTGTAATTCCACATGTATTTATTGCAAACGACTTAGGTTTCGACGTAGCACGTCATCATCAGATGTCACCTGATGATGATGTGCTATGTCAAAACCTAGGTTGTTTGCAATAAATACATGTGGAATTACAAAGTTACTGCTTCTTATTCAAAGGAATAATTCCACCAGATCTTACACTTATCATTCTCCACAACTCACTCGATGTCTCCAGGGACGTAACCATGGTGCACTATCAAACTAACTCCCTTGGACAGCTTCCTGGGGCAATTTTTAACAGTGGCCTCCTGCAGCTTTGTCAAGAGTTCCTGGTAATGTTTTCAAGTACTGCATGTCTCTTACAGGCATAAAATGTAAACAGCACACCATGGGAATCCTAAAATCACTCAACATGACCTTCCCCAATTTTTCCTGTGTCTTTGCTTTTTTTGGTGGTGGTGAAACTGCATGTTTCCACTACTGGCTCTGTTGATTAGTCTCATGGTTATATTGATGCACCTAACATTCATACAGGGTCATCAGGCATTCACAATAGTCATCAGGATCAACCTGGCAAAGCTGCAACATTTCGACTGCTACTTATTTTGGAAGCTGAATTCGCTCAGGTGTAAGGTACCTATCTACTGGGCAGCAACCTTTAACTGAACCATGATTAGTGTGAACTTCTCCACTATTGCTTGGACAGAAATTTGATGAACTTAAAGCACCATTTGTGCTGCAACTCCTGGTTCCTCATTGAGAGATGAGCTGTCACTTGCTCATCTTCCAGGGTTACTTATTCACACTGGAAATGTCTGCACCATCTTACACAGTGTCTTACTTTGGTGCATTACTCCTTTCATGGCATCCAGCTCAGCTTGAATTTTCTTGCCATTTTTTCTATGCAGAGAAAGGAAACAAACAGCCACACAAGCTTATGTTTTCTCTAAAGAGTGCATCTTGGATTTTACACTCCCACATCATTTTGCATAGCAACGGATGGTTTAATTTAAGCAGCAAACACTCTAGTGAGTTGTGATAACTCTACAATACAAAGCCTGAAATTATTGTCTTTTGTTAAAATCAATAATACCAAAACCATTAATATGAACTTTATGACCACCCTTCATATAAAGATAATATAAAAAAATAATAATAAACCACCCTTCATAATAATTTATTCATATTTACATGGCAGTCAAAACAGCTATGCCCCAAGCCAATTATCAACCCAAATTAGTCCATATCCGTTGTAAGCAGGTATTTATTTGAGGGAAAGGATTTGATTCATGATTCTCTCAGTATCCTCTTTCAAGAATACTCTCGATTTAACAATCAATATGTCTCCAACCTTTCTCCACTCCCTGAAAGCTGACTGACAGCAAATTGTAAAATAATGGATAGATTACTTTAGCCATCAAAATTTTCTGAACTGCTTACCACATATTTACCACAAATAAAGTAGGTGTTACAAATATAGTAGATAAGTAGGCATACCATGCTATTATTAAAAATTAAATGTTAAAAATATGGAATATATTATTATTATTACCTGAGAACAAGTGCCTTAAGTTTGAGGCATTTGACACGAAGAATATCAATAGCTTTCTGACTCTTGTCAGAAAACCTAAGATTCTCTGGATCCCATCGAAGCTCTAATCTCTCCAAATTAGGGCAGTTGTTAGCAATTCCATCCATTAACTGGTCTACATGAATATTCACACCCAGCCTCTCTTGTGTGCCCATTATAACTATCCTGAAAGAATAAAATATATTCTTGAAAAGTGAAAAATTGTTAATCTGTGCAAAAACTTACACCTCCATGTTTTCTCTTGGCTATTTGCTGGATACAGAGCTGTGTTTCAAAGCTCTGCATTTCACAGGGTCTGACAAACCTGGCTTTCAGGGAATTGAGAAAACTCACAGCTAAAGAGGAATTTTGTGATTTGCCTAAATCATTAAAAGCATTCAATTTTTTTCTTATATACATTTAAAATACAAAATATTATTCCTAAATTGCATAATTTCAAGCCCATAACATTTTCTTGAAACTTTTCAATGATTAGTTAATTATTACACTCCGAAAATCATACAAGGTCATTGGACTCCAAAGTATAATTGGCTATAGCCAAGATGTAATCTTGCATTTTGTAAAAGAGATAATGATTTAGTGAGTGTAATTTGTGGTGATGAATTGCCTGTTCCTGCGCAAAATATGGTGGGCAGCATTTTACTGAGGTCATGCCTCTTCCCCTGAGCTGTGGCCATGGGGATCTATGCAAAGGTTCTTTGGGTGACTCCTCTTCCAGCAGCCATCACAGCAAGGGATGCTAACCCTGGCAGAAAACTTGAGAGCTGCTATTAGAGGGGACACCCCCAACTCTATACAATAATCCTTTGAGGGAAGGGAACCCCCGATAAAATGCAAGGTCCAGATTGATCTCTCCCCCTCCCCAATGCAAAAATGGGGTTGTTTACTTGTTTTAAAAATGCCGAATCTGATAGAGTATGTAAATAAAAAGGCCCATATTCTTCCATTCTTCAATCTATCAATTAGTTCTCGAGTTTTAAGCGACGAAAAACTGACGTTTTTAACCCTTTCAGAAAAGTGGGTGTGCAAAGGATATACGTTCTCCACTTCATCCAATCACAACTAAGGCCAAAAAGCTTCTTTGCCCAATCACAATAGGGGACAAACAGCTAACTCATGCCAATGGAAGTGGTTGCGACAGGATCTGTGCGAGCTGACCTTCTGCCCCCACCTCCACTCCCCTCTCTTTCCCTCAAAACAGTCAAGGATGGGAGGTGGATGATGGAGTTATCCTTAACCCTTTTACTGCCAGCCCCTTTAAAGTAGAGTGTGCGAAAAATGCCAAGCCCATTATGCCCAGCCAATGGGCAAGCTCATTAAGATATATTATAAGCACTTAATATTAATATATGAATTTTTTTTATTTTTATTTTGATCATATATTTTCACTTTTTAAGAGGATGAAAAAATTATTCATGCTGTCTCTGATTTGAATGAAGTGTAACCATTACAAATACATGATGATGTAATGTAGGTGGGCCGATATATCGGCCCCTTGGCAGTTTTCGCACAACCATAGAGGGCCGATATATCGGCCCACTGGCAGTAAAAGGGTTAATGCATCTCATTCCATGGATGTCACCTTTTGCTTATTTTAATTTTTGATTTATGAATGAAAGGCTGTGGTTAGGAAATTAATTTTTTTGCTAAAATTCATTTCTCGTTTCCTTACAATGATTCTACAATCAATCTAAATTAATTCCAAATACATAAAACCAATTTCTTAAGGGGAAATCTATTTCAAAGTTAGGTGTTTTGATTTTTTTGAAAAGAATTATTTTGAACCACCACCCAACAATGTGTGCTATTTCAGCATTGGAGAAAGTTGCCAAGTCACTTATTTTACCTTTTTAGAAGATTTAATGCCATGAAATAAACCAACTAATTCCTAAAAACGAACTGCTAATTCAAAAGATCATTAATAACTAATTAAATGCACACAAAAGAATGTCAATAATTTAAAAATATGGAACGAATTGATAATAGTTATGCATAACAACTGCAAATGCTAAATGTAAATCACCATCCACAAAAGCTGACGAGAAAATGGCTACTCGATGCGATTAAACTCATTGTTAAACCATGGTGCCATAGGTTTAACTTTCTCCGAACTAAAGCCAACTGGATTAAGGTCGGTCAGCACTATAACGGCACTATGAATAGGTACATGTTTAACGGAATCGCTGGATGAACTTCCTTAAACCTTTCTTAGTCGGAGACTAACGAATCTATGAATACGGCCATAAGATCTTAACTGGTGAGAGAAATGAAAATTGCTCATAGTAAGGTCATCTGTCATAAAAATTTGTGAAGGGCATCATCACTGAGATTTTCTTAAGAATCCAAATCCAATGCTACCACATTTCTTGGATTTCCCCATAAAGGTTAAGAGAAGGAGCCAGACTAAAGGTAATCTAGTTGTAATTTATTCCTCAGTGAGGATGATAGGAAAAAGGCATCTGACTCTAGTGAGACTTCTGGTGCCATGTTGAAAATGATATTGGTGAAAGCAAGAGGGAAACAACCCCAATTTTATTTTCTCTAGTCTATACTAGAATTTTAATTCTTTGCAAGGAAAAGGGGAGAGGAAGCTCTACTGCACGTGACCACAGGGGGACCAATGGGATGTGATTAGGTGGAGAGTAGCCTCCGAAAATAATAGTTGCCTTCAAGTCTCATTCGTGTTCACTTTGTGTTCCTGTGAGCTATGTTGCCAAAGTTTTGCTAACTTTTACTTCCATACTTCTCTTAAGAGGCATTTGGAATACATTTGGCAACCTCTAAGTGAAGCCCCCTCCACCTTAAAAAGCTACCCTCCTACAACTAGCAGCAATGCTTGGGCCCCTACAAAAGTACCCGAAGCTCAGTTGAAAAGATATTTGACTTATGGTATAGATTATGGCGACTTTGATAAGAAAGAGAGTCCTGGCATCCACCAGGCCCAGACCTTGGTTACTGGAAGAGGAGTCATTTCTGGCAGCAGGTGGGAAAAGACCACTGTCCGTGTCATACAAAATCCTTGCACAGAAGCAGGGTTATAAGGTACAGAAGGAGAATGAGCAAAAGAAAGACATTATCAGTTAGAAAAGGGCACTGGAAATCTAGGTTAAGTTTAAATGAGAAAAATTGGTACATATTAAACAGAACGAAGAAAGAAAATATGGATGTGCTAGGTGAAATGGAGTGAGAGCAGTGACAACTGAAATGATAGTTGTCATTAATAGTTGGATAACACAGTGATTCAAGTTGAAGGTAAAAATGGTAATGAGGTACCTAGATGGAGTGTTCAATGCAATATTAGAGAGAAGAATAGTGAATGCAAGTGAGGCCCATAGCTTATAACCAATGGTGTAGGAGCACTTATAATAACACACACAATATAGCTATGGTAATCTTTTAAGACTTCTCTAGAAGCAGCAATTTTCTCTTACCTCAGAAAAAATTTCTTTTTATGATCTAATGTATTCAATTCTAAATGTGATAAAATGTGGAGCTAATTCTTACTTTGCATTGTTCAGGATTGGAAGAACTGACTGCCAAAGTTGATCCGTAATATGAGGCATTCCTGAGAGAGCCAGGCCATGCAGCTGGTGTCCATGTCGAGATAAAAATTTGTGAAGGGCATCATCACTGAGATTGTCTGAAGAATCCAAATCCAATGCTACCAAATTTCTTGGATTTCCCATTTCCATGAAAGCTTTGAGCACCTAAAATTAAAAAAAAAACATTCATATTACATAATGATATCATATCTTTTTTTCTTTCTTTGCAAGCTGATGACTAACAAAAAGAAAAGTAGCGGCAGTTATGTTGGAACCATGTTGCATCCCTAGCAAGTGATGTGGGGCCGGCCATAACTTATGTATCTCTAAAAGGGGGGATGGATCAGGCCAACTGTAATGATGCTCATGATAGATAGAGGGGGGGGAACCTTGTTCTTGCCGGACAGGTCAGAGCTCCAGATTGGCCTGAGAGTCTGCTTGATAGGGGGGGGAGGGTCAGATCTTCTGTTTCATTGAGAGAAAGATATACTACAGGATTTAATAGTTAATTTAGCCATAGACTTGATAATTTATCATATATAGGTCAAATCAGGGGTTTATAAAATAATCCCCTGGAAAACCACTTTTCACTAATGCAAATATACTCACATTGCCCTCTCACATTTTGTCTTGTGTTTGCTTTGTTAAAGAAAATCCTGATAAATTCCCAATGAACTCCATATATCATGACTACTCCACCTGCTCAAACAATAACATACATGCCAGTCAGAATTCATACTCCCTTTTTGCTAAAGGCACCTATCACTCAGCCTCAATATTATACAATAAGTTGCCAAATTACTTTAAAACCATCACCTCTCCAATGATTTTCAAAAGGAGAGTCAAAGAATTTTTAATTAAGAAATGCTATTATGATGCAAGAGGATTTCAAAGTGATTGCATGTGAACAACTTAGTATGCATATGTCCATTAGTAGCTTCCACCTCCAAGTCTCCGGCTAGCATCAGGTTTCGTTGCCGTCATAATTGCCGAAGACTCGATAGGGGTCGCGCCTAAGGGTAGCCACGTCTGCCACCGGTGGATAGGGGGCTACCCAGCATTAGGGTGATGCGCACAAAGCAAACGGAGGGACCCTAGGACAGCCTTCTGCATTGCACTTGCAAGTGCATCCGCTCGCACCCTGCACGCTGGGATGCACTTGAGATTCTCAACCAGTGAGCTCTTGACACCACCAAGCATGCCCACAATGAGGACTACCAGTTTCACAGAGTAGCCCACGTAGAGATGGGCAACTTGGTAAATTACCGCGGTAATTTTCGTAAATTACCGTGGTATTTTTTGTAAATTACCAGCACCCCTGAAAATTACCGTAATAAACGGTAATTTTCAGAAAAGTTATTTTTCAGAAAATTTCTTCCTCATGAAGAAACCATTGGAATGGGTAATATTATAAATTAAGAAGCTAAAACGATTTTGTTTACATTGTGTGCATGATTAATTCCAATTAATTCAGAGTAAAATAACAAATGCACATTGCGCAGAGGTATGTCTTTGGAACGAAAATTTCTCATAGTGTGACAAAAGAGAGGCAAATTGCGTGTTGCTGCCAACTTAGTTTTAATTTTTTTAATGAGTTATAAAAGATAAACGTCATGATATGTTTGATATAAGCCTCGGCATTTATATCTCAATGCTATTTGATTTCGTTTTGAGTCCTCTGATAAGGATTTGCAGATCAAAACGTAAAATTAACGGAAAATTACGGTAATTTTCATAAATTACCATAATTCACCACGGTAATTTACCCATCTCTAAGCCCACGTACATTTGCCTCAGTTCGCACAGCAGATCTTCATATTTAGTCCTTTTTTCTATCTCCTTCGCTGCCATGTTTGTTTCGGCCGGTGCTGAAAACTCGATCACAAACATGGCATGTGAGAGATTGTTGAGGAGAACGATATCAGGCTTCGTTGCCTCCAACTGCCTGGTGGTGGGGAAGGAATAATTCTACCAGATCTTACACTTATCGTTCTCCACGACACACTCGATGTCTCCAGGGACGTAAGGCAGCACCACATTCGCATCTATGCTGTAATGGTGTCCTAGATGGCAATACAACACCCGCAGAGCCAAGTTGTGCCAGTTGATATATGTGTTCTTCGCATAAAAGCTGCAGCCGGAGAGTAGATGACCTAAAGTCTCCAGCTGCCTTCGGCACGCTCTGCATCTCGTGTCCATCACATTTGCCTGAAAGATGAGGCGACAGTACACGAGGGTGTAGATGACACCACCTTGGCATGCGAGCATGAATCCCTCAGTTTCGGACTTCAGACCTGCGGAGCGCAGTAAGGCGAACGTGAGCTCCTTTGATTGCCCATGCGTTTCCAAATTTCTATAGAAACTTCCATGCATGGGCTTCTCGGTATGCTTGCGGAGCAGGATCTTTTGCTCCGCATTATTCATTTCAAGCTTTAACACGTCCGCCTTCAGCGACAAGTTATTTGTTGCACACTTCTCCGCTGGAAGTAAGGTCCAAGTCCAAACCGAGGCCATCTGTTGCCCTTTTTGCTGCCTGGAGTAGGAATGCCCCTTTGCCGACACTCTCATGTTTCTTTACGAGCAGCATAAGGGGGTCCGTGCTGTGGAATACGTGGCACGCCGTGTAGAGGACTACTCTGTCATGAAGGCACTCCAGGCTTATCAGCCCTCTACCACCTAGCTTTCTCGGGAGATACAATCTGGCAATGGAAGACTTCGGATGAAGACTATGATGCATGGTCATCATTTTCCTCGTTCCTCTGTCCAGGTTTTGCAGCTCCTTGACATTCCATTTGATGCAACCGAAGGTGTAGAGCAGTGTTGGAACCGCAAAGGTGTTGGTCGCAAGAACCTTGTTCTTGCCAGACAGGTCAGAGCTCCAGATTGGCCTGAGAGTCTGCCTGTATTTGGCTGTAAGCCTTTCCTTCACTGCTCTCACCTCCTGCATCTGGCGCTGGGGGACGCCGAGATATTCATACGCTTCACCATCATCAAGATGACGAATAGTGTTCCTGTCAACGAGCTGCACGTCTTCCTGGTCTTCTGAAATCTTTCCTTTCGCCAGATGGAGGGTCGTGCACTTGTCCAATCCGAATTCCATCCCTATATCCTTACTGTATCAGCGTACAGTGATCAACGCCAAGCGCAGGTCTTTTGCGCTTGAAGCATAAAGCTTCAGGTCATCTATATAGAAAAGATAGGTGACCTTATGCACCCTTTTTGATGGGACACCGCACATATATCCCCTACCTCATCTCAACTGAACGGACAGGGGGAGGAGAGATAAACAGAAAAGGAGGGGACTAAGGCTATCACTTTGAAAAACGCCACGGTGGTATGATACCAAATCTGTGTAGATGGTCTTCTTGCCAGACTTATTATTATTATTATCCATGAAGTCATAAACTGAACAAGATATTTTTCTTTCACTCATTATAATACTCAAATTTCCTATACAGAAAAAGCTTCAACTTTTCTTATCCTTGCTATCGTTTTATGCTATGCAATACAGATTTCTCTACAATGTGTAAATTACATTGAAATTTACTGCTTTCTTCAGTTACCTACTTTTCAAGTAATGCTAAGGACATTACCATTGTTGACTCTGTACGAAAACATAGATGATACATAAACATTTTGTCTCAGAGAGGTGCCATGAACTGCACTGTGTTTCCTATGAGGACGTCGGAAGACAATAAAGGTGGCATTGCAGTTGATTCATTAAGCTAAGCTGGCCATTTTATTAGGTGGAGACATACCTACTAGCTTAATACTCGCACTGCTTATGGATAATATTTTTGCACGAGGTAAAACTAAGGAAGAGTAGTAAGATGGATAGTAGCATGTATTTTTAAAATTCATTAAATAAACAGTGGAAAGTGAACAAATATACAAAAAAATGTCTGTTATTTATTTAAAATAGGTTAAATATATAGCAGCTTTTAGCCACCTGAATATTAATACTTACATAAAATACCCTTGAGAAGATTATCGGATGCCGCTGCGAAAAATTTTGGATATGAAAATGTCATTGATCATGTTTTAAAACATGTGAAAGCTCAGTGACTCACATGAAAATAAATATATTTTTACTAGATATATTACATTTACTGTACTATACTATTACTATAGTGTTTTGCGCCAAGGAGGCAGGACCCTAATCCTTCCTAAGCAACCCTATTCTGGCTTCATTGTCACCGCCAGGCCATCATGCATTGTGACCTCTCCTGTACCTCATAATGTTCTTGGTTTCTGTCTAACAGGTCCGAAACATACTCCCATTTTTAGTTTCTGAAACACTTTTCCCATTCCAATGAGGAATTTAAGCCATAGGAAGATTTAGCACAAAAGTTTTTTTGTGGCTAGTACTGGAAAATGACCAAACATTATTACTGTATGTATTCACTGACCGTACACCCCTGTTGATGCAAGTGATAGGTCTTGTTCAGTAGATGATTCTGATAAATAATTATTAATGCATGTCCATAAGGCATATCACTCTATACTTACAGAGTCATTAAATCCATTCATTTGCCCTGCAGAGAGGAATCTTAAGGCAGGAATTCTAGAGAGCATATCAATGAGACATTCTGTTGATAGATCATTAGCAGTGATGTCCAGTTCCTGCAGAGCAGTCTTCTCCCATTCCACCTGCATAACATGCTCACTGACAAGGGCTAAGGTGAAAGAGAAAAATTGCCTTAATATCCAGCTATTTAAAAACTACAAACCAAGAGAAACTAGATGGGCAAAGCAGTGGCTGCATTATTATAAAAATATTCACTTAATTTGACATTATCTGGGGTAAATTAGGGATATTAATTTCAACAAGTAGGCTGAAACTACTGACCAAAATACAATGGAAATCTTCGTAAACAGAACTAACATTTTTCCAGATGAATAATATGCATAATCAAGGTGTTATTTACTCACTATGGGAAAATTTTACTTCAGGGCTATTTCTTAAAACCTTGAAAAATCACGGATGAGCATAATTTCTTCTGAGCTAGCCCTACTTGTATTCAAGATATAGTATATGAGTACGTATTTGTTCTCCTGCACTGCTATTCAATGCTTTGAAAACTGTTTTAAGCCTGACTGTAAAAAATATTCTGCATCATTGTATGGATTAGCTGAATTTCAATTACTCATTAAGTTCCTAAAAATTGATTCTCAGGATGAAAACAGTTATGGTTTTAGAGTGTGCCTCATGTATGGAAACTTTAGGTTATTTAGAGGGCAAAATTAACTTCAAGTTTATGCACTGCATATATTTGACTGCGCAGAAGGAATTTCTGGTGAATTAAAGTTATGTATCCCTCCTAGGGTAAACTCCATTTTTATGTATACTGTACGTGCAGTGATGATATTAATGGTCTTCGGCTTTTTTCCACCTCCTTACCCTCTTCTTCCCTTTCCCGTCTCCTCCTCCCAATCAGCCAATGTCAGCTTCGGTGTCCTTTGTGCTCCTTCCCCTTGTTCCTCATGATCTGTGTTACTAGTGTGCATATGCATTGGTTTTCTCCATACTTTCTCTCCATACATTTTAAAGAAGAGTTCATCATCATCGTTGGTTAACAATCGTAAGATTGGTTTGATGCAGCCCTCCACTTGATCCTTCTATCGGCCAACCTCTTCATATTAACATAATTCTTTTCTTTTACATTCATCACAACTTGTTCCATATATCTCATGCGAGGCCTGCATTTTCCATTCTTCCCATTCACTTTTCCCTGAACGATTGTCTTCATCAGGCTATTGTGTCTTAAGATATAGCCAATTAACTAAGTTGTCCCATCCACTTTTTAGAGTTTTGGCAGATTTCTTATTTCTACCACTCTTCTTGAGACTTCTTCAATTGTCACTTGGTTGGTCGATTTTATCTTCATCATTCTTCAGTAGCACCACATTTCAAATGCTTCCAGCCTTGACTTCTCTGCTGTTATTGTCCATGCTTCACTGCCATATAGTAGCATGCTCCATATGTATGTTCCCATGAAATGTTTCCTCACTTGTATTTGCAGCTCTAAGCAGAATCTTCTTTCGTTAAAGTGTCCTTTTCCTATGGGGAATTCTAATGCAATTTCTCTTTTACTTCCCCCATCGCTAGTTACTCGGCTTTGCAGGTAACGGAACTATTCTACCTCCTCAATTTTTTGTTTTACTAGTCTAACATTGGTCCTGGCTTCTTTTCTCCTGCTGCATACCTATACCTTAGTTTTATTTTTAATAATCTTCAGGTGAATAGTATTGGCCATTGTCCTTTCCATATTTCCTAGTGCCTTCTTTAAATCTCCTGCTGTTTCTGTAATGACTGCTATGTTGTGGGCGAATGGTAACATGCTGATTTTATCCCCATGGATATTCACCCCCAAAGACTTTTCTTTGACTTCTTGGATGGCTTTCTTGATGTACAAATTGAAAAATATGGGAGACAGTGCACAGCCTTGTCTCACTCCTATATGCTTGCTTCTCTACTGCTGGGTCCTGATTTGATTACAGCCACCTGGTTTTTATGCAAGCTGTGGATAACTCTTTGGTCATTGTACAATACTACAATTTCTTTCAGAATCCTCAGCTTCAAGTTCCAATCCACATGGTCAAATGCCTTCTCCAAATCTACAAATTCAACAAATGTCAGTATATTCTTCTCTGTTCACTTCTCTATAAGTAGCCTGAAGGCCAAAATCACTTCTCTTGTGCCCTTGTTTTTTCTGAACCCAAATTGGTCTTCATCTAGGAACTCCTCAGCTTTTTGTTCTATTCTTCTATAGATGATTCTTGTCAATACCTTCGAGGCATGTGTCATCAGGCTGATGGTCGTAAATATGCACAGTTCTTGGCCCCCTTCTTTTTGGCAATGGGGATTATGATGTTCTTCTCAATGTCCGTGGGTATCTCTCCTGCAGAGTAATTATCACAGATGGTTTTTCCCAGCCGAGTAAATGTCATCTCTTCCAGATTTTTAATTAGTTCAGCAGGAATATCATCTATTCCAGAAGCCTTATTTATCGACGGGTCCCTTATGGCTGCGTCAAATTCTGATCTTTAGGTTGGGGCTTCCAAATCATTTTTATAACTTTATTTTCCTTTTCAGTTACTTTTTCTCTAAGATTGCTTCCATTGTACAACTGTTCCAAGTATTCCTTCCATAAAACAGTTACTTAAGTAAAAAACTTCATCAATGCATTGACTGAGTTTCTTTTCCTAAATCCCAGCCAGATCTCCCATCCGACCATCGCTCTAACAGTACCATGAGAATGTGTTGGAAGCGTGGAAGTGTGTTGAGGGAAGGGAAAATGAAGCTATTAGAAATCAACTTACATGTTTGATTCATTAGTAAACATCTGAGCCGTCTGCTCCTTTGAAATAAGGATTTAAGACTGGAGCCAGTCACTTTAGGACAGAAGTTGACAGCCAGACATTCCAACTGCAAGAAAAAGTTAATTATTTAATATGTATAAGGAAAAGTTTTCATAATATTGAGTATTATAAGTACAGAAGCTTCTTTTCAACTATCACTTCTTAATTCAAATTTGAAAAATGTTTGCTTAGCATATCAAAAATAGTTTAATGGTAGAATGGCTAGATAATACTTGAGCATGCAATACTATCTCTAATCACAGTTGGGTATTAGCTTGCAATATGCAGAGTTAAACTCAGCTCTCATATTTATCGTTGCTGTGATATGCTATATATGGTTTAAATATATCTAGCTGGTGGGTCATTCCATGTCAAATCAACCAAAAAAACGGTAAAATTTACCTCACCCTTTTTGATTTTGACGAAAATTGGTAAAGTTGTTGGTCCTAGAGAGAAACTAAATAACACCAAGTATTACACCCCTGGGCCAAATACTTTTTTAGAAAATTGGGTCTAAATATTGCCCAAAAATCAAATTTTAGGTCTGCGGTGCACTTTTTGAATTGTTGTAACTCCAATACCAACACACTTAGAGAGTTGTGTGTGGTGTCATTTTAAAGCTCTTAATATTGCCTTTCATTTGAGATGTCACATGCTGAGGTTAAAAATAATTATAGGTCTAAGGTCAAGGTCAACATAGTTTGACCTTGAATTATGAAAAATGGGATATTTTATTTTGCTTAATTTTTTTTCCTTAACAACATACACATTTCAATAATATATGTACCAACTTTCAAAGTGGGACTCCAAGTACAATAGGAGATATGAATTTTTTTGTACACCTACGACACTGGAAAGTTATCACTTCATCATATACTGTTTGGCCTATATACATGCAGGGATCATTTAAGACTTCAGCAGATATATCCTACAAATTTTTAGTATTGGTATACAACAAATGTCAACAATAAAAAAATGTTACCTTTTCAATTATATCCGGAATCAATGTATTGCATTAATCCCATACAATATCTCTGCCCCCATTGTCACAATTATAATTTTCCTCTGCATTGCAACACTGTTGCATTTCTCACTCACGCATTTCATCTGAACGAATGTAAAAACTGCCCTGGGCCGAGAAAAATTCGGAATTCAATAGAAGAACACTTTGAAAAAAATTTAATTGGTTGCATTACTTACCACCAATGAGTGCAAGTTGACCGTTGCTCTCTAGAAATTTTTACAAAATTTACCGATAAATTTCTTGAAACTGTTATTGTTAAGTTACAGAAACTTCAGTCTCATTACTACATTGCTAAAAATCAATCTGAATTTCTTAGAAATGCTAAGCATAACATCCAAGTGGGCCAGGTTCTCGTCATTGCAGATTTTTCAGAAAATTACTCTTTCATTTTACAGGACAGCGTGCAAGATATGCACTAGAATAACAACCAAGCAATAGTTCACCCCTTCGCTTGCTATTACCGCCTTAAAGTCCAGGATAATGAATTCCCATTGAACTACGTTATCAAATCAGACAGACTGAAGCATATACATCAACTGTACATTTTTTTCAAAAACTTCTCCTTATAATCTTGAAATTGAAAGTTCCGAAACTTAAAAAGTGATATATTATTCAGATGGAGCAGCTGCTCATTATAAAAACAAGCATAACATTCAGAACTTATCTCTTCACAGGAAAGATTTCACAGTCTCTGCAGAATGGAATTTCTTTGTTGCATTGCATGGTAAAGGGCCAAGTGACGGACTGGGAGGAACTTTGAAAAGACTAGCAGCAAGAGCAAGTCTTCAGCTTCCATACGAAAAACAAATACGTACACCTATAGAACTCTTTAACTGGGCAAAAGATCATACTTTAGGAGTGAATTTTGGGTACGCAAACAAAGAAGAAATTGGAAAACATTCCGATGTATTTGCAAAAAAGATTTCGTCAGGCAGTTAGTATGCCAGGCATTTGGGAGTTTCATTAAGCAATACCCGAACCAAATGAGGTGGCTTTAATGAAGAGACTCTCTTTGTCCAAGCAAGGGACCAGGATTCAGCTGTAGTTGCAGGCAGGAGTAACAGGATCCTCAAATAAAATATTTCCGAGAGGACACCTTCCTACAAGGAAGGACACCATATGCTTACGGAAAGCATGCTAACTTAGCCATTTTACATTTGTTTTGAATACAAGGATTTTGCTTTCTCATTAGTTTTCAATAAATTGTGTCGGAGTAGTTAGCAAAATTTTTCACGCAACGAAATTGGGGCTCAATGGTAAATTTCTCTGCAAATGTCCATTTAACAGAACAAATAACAATTGCTGTTAACATTTATAGTTTATAATATATTTTTATCTCATATAGTCACAACATTGATCAATTAGAAAATTTTTAGGCTTGCATCACATCTGCTGTAAGTATTCCAAATGGGGGAGCCGAAGGGCCGCGCGAGAGAAAATTGTAAATGTTTAAATATTTATAAAAAACGCATTTATGAATTGCCACTAAATTTTATTTCTGGCATAGTTAGCTGGGTGTGATTAGATTACGGAAAAAAAAGTTTCAGCCAATTCCTGAGATGGAGTATTTGAGAAAAGTTTATTAGCAATAACAATTAACAACAATAGGGTATAGAAGAAAATAATTTTTTCTTGATATATTTGCATTCATTAAGAATTTAGCTCTAATAAGAGCTATTAATCATTGCTGCATGACAATTACGAACGGAGATATAAGTGATAATATGATTTCAGGCTTGGATTTTTGCTAAAAATGCAGAAAAATTAAAATGTTTACAATTCGCTCAAATACAAAAATACAAATTTTTTTTCACAAAACTGTTTGAGGTTGTTCAGTTTGAGTTGATTTTGTACCCATACACCAATTTTAATCAAAATCTGAGACCCTAAGGGACAAACGTTTGTTGAATTGAGTTGGAATGACCCACTGAACAAGCTTAAACATTTTGTCGAGTGTCCTAGGTATACAAAAAAAATCGTATCTCCAGTTGTACTTGGAGTCCCACTTTGAAAGTTGGTACATATATTATTGAAATGTGTATGTTGTTAAGGAAAAAAAATTAAGCAAAATAAAATATCCCATTTTTCATAATTCAAGGTCAAACTATGTTGACCTTGACCTTTGACCTATAATTATTTTTAACCTTGGCATGTGACATCTCAAATGAAAGACAATATTAAGAGCTTTAAAATAACACCACACACAATGCTCTAAGTGTGCTGGTATCAGAGTTACGACAATTCAAAAAGTGCACCGCAGACCTAAAATTTGATTTTTGGGCAATATTTAGACCCAATTTTCTAAAAAAGTATTTGGCCCAGGGGTGTAATACTTGGTATTATTTAGTTTCTCTGTAGGACCAACAACTTTACCAATTTTCATCAAAATCGCAAAGGGTCAGGTAAATTCACTGGTTGATTTGACATGGAATGACCCTGGTGCAAAATTGTCCATAGCTTGAAATACTAATGGCAGCTACATTCATATACTTTCACTGAACAACTATGGCGTGAATACTTATTGTGAGTATTATTAAGTACTTGAGTGAATTCAATTTTTCAATAGCTCTTCTCTAACATCCCTCGGTTTTAAGACATTAGCCCTTCTCTTCTCTGTGTTGCTGGGTTGGTACAGAAATATTTTTATTCATTTTAACATGCACGAGATAATTCTGTCACTACTGCCTACAGTGGCCGCTATACATAGGCCAGGCCATGTTTATTGAGAGGACAGTATGGGAAATGGTGAGATTCAGGAATGCCATAATGCAACATTGAACCAGCATCCTTGCTTGAAGTTTCTGACTAACACTCATTACATGTGTTTAAGTAAAAAGAGCAGTGCCTGAAATGTAAAAAAATCATAAGAATTACGTCTCTTTCTTGAATAAAAATCCTAGATTAATACCTATATTAATGGTAAAAGATAGGTTCAATGATGATAATATAGCTAATAAAGTATTATTAGTAAAAATAGGAGGATAAATCTGGAGCCCCCTTGGCACTTAGACCTCTGTAGATCCATTTTGCCAACCCACATTTAACCTGCCCGCCACTCACAGACAGGGGACAAGAGCACCTCGATAGATGTATGGAGGAGGGTTACCCATCCAACGTTAACTTCGGTGATCTCACAGGAACCAGTGTGTCAACGAGGCTGGGCCCTTGCCCTAAATTATGGTATAAATACACAGTCATATTTTGTATTTGATTTTTTTTACATATTTTTCCATCATATTGATTTGCAAGATAACATTTTAATGTTTTGCATGTATAAGATAGGTAATATTATTAATGAAAACTGTTGGTGGCATGTGAATGCAATGAAAAGTGATGGTAGTCTTTGCACGGATAATGCCTTTAAGACTATCTAATGCTTCTGAATTGTAATAATCAGATTTTTGTAATTATTCATGGGAATTAAAATTAGTAGGCATGTCCATCTATCTCATTTTGGCACCGTAAAATCTCGATAATACGAAGTCAGCGGGACTAGAAAATTAAGGCACTTCTAATTTCGAACATTTTCAATAAATTGTGAAAAAAAATTTACCTTTGTTTTCTCTAACTTTTTTTGTCTTCGGAGACATTGTATAAGTTTTTGGTCGTTGTTCGTGAAAGCATTCTGAAAAGATACCTTTGTATACTCTGTATATATCGCATGTATTAAAAATCGTAAAATTAATACCTACTTGTATTTTTTACGTAAATGGTTACAGTCGGCGATCGTCATGTTGGAAAAATTCCGTCCCAGCACCTAAAACGCATATAAAACAAAAGTTGAACATTTTGTAATAAGAATTTTATCTTCGGAATCCATAGTTAGTAGAAAAGAGCAACTGGTATGGACGCTAAAAATAGACATTTGCTTCCAACATCTACGCAGTTATGATCAAGAACACTATATTATATTATATAGTGTTCTTGGTTATTATAGCAGTTGGCCCAACCGCGCTTTAGTTGCCCTCTATCGCCCAATCATAGGCAAAAAAAAGCATGAAGCTAAGCCCGTTTCCAGAAAAAATCATTCACAGATTATCATTTGTGGCGTCTCCCGTATCGACAGCTGAATAAATGATCTTGGGGGTAATATTGTTCCATTTCTACTAGACGTTGATGACAAATTGGGCGTGATTGGGCATATTTCTCGCATCGTCTCCTCAAGGATTATATGACGGCCGGGGAGTTTGGGTTTACTGTGTGCGGGGAAAAGGGAGAGGGCAGATCCCAGTTGCGGTCGTATCTTTATCCGTCTTGCTGAGCTTGGAGGGGGGGAGGGGAAAAGTGGAGAGGAGGTCGTCACGGTACGTCTGTGACGTTCCTTCTTCTTCGGGGCAACCCTGGGGGGCAAGTGCCGGTGGCTGATTGGATCCACTTTGGGTGCTGAGTGGGATGGGAAGTGTTAGAGATGCGTCGTCCTTTGCTTACGGGTAAGTCTTCGAGGGATATGGGAGGGGAAGGGATGGTCTAGAGGTGTCAGAGTGCGAGGGGAAGGGTCGAAGACCCTCCCTAAAACAAAGGATGCTGCATCCCTGACCCTCCCCATTCCACTCAGCACCCGAAGCGGTTCCAATCAGCCACCGGCACGTGCCCCCCAGGGTTGCCCCGAAGAAGAAGGAACGTCACAGACGTTCCATGACGCCATCCACCCACCCCCTCCACACTTTCCCCCTCCCCCCTTCACTCAGCAAGACAGATAAAGATACGCCCGCTACTGGGACCTTCTCTCTCCCCAACCGGACCCTTCCCCCCACGCAACGTAAACCCCAACTCCCCGGCCGTCATAATTCTTACCCCCGCCAACACAACCCGCCCAAGTTTCCTAACGGCATCACCCACCTTCACTCACCCCTTTCACGTTCACGCTCACAATATTTCATGCTCACACAGGTAAAACCCGTTTCTTTACACTTTAAAATGCTGTGGTAACAACGAAACAAGTAGTTTCTGACAAATAAAGTTCTTAGTGGAAACGTTGCAATGTCTTCTATTGTTAATTCTTCACAATTCCACCACATCGCGCCTGGAACAATACTTTACATCCCTTAAGTTTACGAGGACTGCTGCCCAGGAAATGCCTTTGCTTTCAGCCCATCAAACTGGCCCATCAAATTTTGTAAAAATCACAATGCACACAACTGAGCTCAACACTTCACCCTAAGATGTCGCGACGAGACAAAACGCGGGTCGTAGCAGAGAAAATCAATGTGGAAAACCTTGTTTCTTTTTCCATTCCCCCGAAAACGAAATATACTTCTTCAGCTAGAAACTTTCTCCTCTTTCAGGGATTAGGAAGCCATGTGTCTCAACCAAAAGTGCGTAGTCCCGTGAAAAGTCCAAGTGGGAAAATTGAAATCTATGGTGGGGGGTTGCCTGGGTGGAGAAGTTGGGATATGAAATGGTAAGAGAAAGATGGGTGGGTAAGGGGCCTTGGGTCTTGCCTATCGCTGAGTCGGGGGAAAGTGTTTTTTTTTTTCAGTCACGTAAGCACCACCATAAGAGGAAGAATAATGGGCAAAGCTAAGAGGGTTGAGTGTCCAGGAAGAGTGAATGAAACGGGAAGGCTGTAGGAGGGAGTAATCACAGGAAAAGGGGAGGGGAAAGGAGGCTGTAGGAGTGAGGGAGTAGGAAGGAGGAAGTTTTGGAAGAATGTAAATTTCCTAGGAAAGAATAAAGGGAGGGGTCTAGAAGGCTGAGGGAAAGTTCCTGGTTAGAGTTAAAGATTGCTTCTCTTCATTACTAAGTGGCACTAAAAGAGTACACGGATTAGCCTGAAAAATAATTTAGGGGTAAATAGAGCCAATATGCATTTTTTAAAGTTGTTTATTCTGGAAAAAATAGTTTTTCTGTGGGCCAGATATCTTACTACACAAAAAGTCTGTGATTCGTTCCTGTTTTTTGTTTGTCTCTATTGCCGTTTCCACCATGGCTTCTAATTGGATATTAAATTTAGAATCGATAATTGGATACTAAATTGTGAATCCACGACGTTAACAAGCTCAAATGTTCTTAACGTCTAGAGGGCGAGAATTACTTAATTTTTTTGTGGTGGAATTATTTCTTCACTTTCATCTTCGTCACTACTATCGTGACTGGTCCCTGCCACTGGTTCCTCCGACACAGGTTCTGGTGTTGCATCGTCATACGGCTGAAGATCGTCGTCCATTGTAATATAATCACTGGGGGTTGCGAGCAGTGATCCACCAGCTGGTTTTTGGTATGTTTGAAAATCGAGCGCCAAACCTCATCTCTCCTCTGCGATTTCATCCACAGCCTCTCCCAGAAGAGAGTTAACATATATACCCTAGTTCTGGTATTTATAGGAATAAATTCAAAATTCGGGACGTTACATCGAAGACTAACCTCGAGAACCTCGTTGAGCGGTGAAGAAGGGAATCTGGCCGATTTCCAGCAATTTAAGATATCGCAGCTGTAGAAGATATCTCTCTCCAGGACTCCCCTATGGTGCGGATGGCATGTAGTAAGTAGGTAATACCTCACCAGCTTCCGACGATACCGGACTTAAAAGTTTTGAATAATTCCTATGTCTAAAGGTTGAGACTTGCTGGTCGTGTTCGGGGGCAAGTAAATTATGCGCACATTGGCCATTTTTAGGCAATCAAGGTACTTGTGCACGCTGGAATTGTCCAACACTAAAATAATTTCTTCCTGTTTTCCCCTGCAATTTTCCTTTGCAGCCATATTACTGTATGTTGGAAGATTTCATCTAGCCGTCACCTAGCTGTGTTTATTGAAGTGGTAAAAAAAACCGGAAGGGTTTCCATTTTTACGTTTTTCAAAAATCGAGGCCTTTCAAACCTTTCAATTACAATCGGCTTAATTTTATTTGAGCCCGTTTGATTTACACTGAGCCCTATAGTCACGCGTAATTTGCTTTTTTCCCTCCGTGGCATCCCAGGGTAGTGCGCGAAAGAACAGTCCAGTTTCATCAAAATTATACCGATCTTTGGCACTATATTCAGTTAATATGGCATCATTATCAGTATGCCATTTATCCACTGTTTGTTTATCCACCTTCTTCTCCACATACCTTAAGGGAAAAAATATTGAATCTGGATTTGAACTTACCCAACCAGCCACTTGAACATTTAAAGTCCTCAATTTTCTTTTTCAAGGCTATGTCCTCAGCCTTCTCTTGCAAAATAGGGCCACTGATGGGTAGATTTTGCTCACGACACTTGCAGAAGAATGTTTACAGTTCATCTTCAACCTCAGTAAACTTAGTGCACTGCGCAACTTTTTTCTTTTAAGCGAGACTCCGGAGAAACATTTTTCTGAATTTTCCCACGGTTGGAGAAAATTGTTGACAGAGTCGACCGTGATATTCCAAATTTTTCTGCAATAACACTTTTTCTCAACTTTTTTGATCGACCTCTTCAATAATTTTCATCTTCTCCTCCAGAGATAGGTATTCCTCTTCTTTTTATTTTCGGTTGTGAGGACTCCATATTCAAAAATTTTTTAGATCAACTCGCAGCGAAAACTCTAATAGGAGATCCCGGGACTATGCTGTTCCGACACACACAACCCTTGGCCACCGACTGAGACCCTACCACCCTACACACACTGTCTCGTGTATTTAGTTTAGGCCCCTTCCGCTTGATTCAGCGCTCCCAGAGCGACAGACAGCCAGCTGCCGCCTCTGCAACACGCACTACGCTCGGAGATTGCTTGCGTTTTGCTAACGTGAAAACATATTACACACAATCATTCGAACACCTGCTCAGAGAATTGGTACTCTAGAAGCCATTCGCCTTCGCTAACCCTTCCCTTACGTTCACTGTAGTTAAAATCTTGCAACTCGGTAGACAGTACCGTATATTCTCATGTACCACACGCACATTTTTCCTTTCATCAGCGTCAAAAGAGCGGTGTGTGTCATACACGAGGATGCGCGGCTTACACGGAGATTTTTATTTCTTTGTCGCCGAAGATACAACATGGCAAAAAGCCTTCCCTTATACTTGTAGCAAATTCGTGGTTTTACAAAAGAATTACGAAACTGTCACTGATTACGTGAGGAAATACAAAACATCAGTAGGTACAAAGTGAGCACTTACCGAGAATAGGAAAAAAGTGGATTACATTAAAACAAAAAATAGGCTGAGTTAATTCCAGCCGAGATTATTTTGTCTTTCCATTACTTGGCCCACCAGATCAAATTACCAGACGTGAATTCTGCTTCACATACATACGCATCCATCAGTAAATTCCGTTTGAATAGTGCGCGAGGCAGTTGCTCTAGTCTATGGCCATCCAATGCATTGACCAACAGCGAATTGATTGTTTCTTAATTAAATATTATATAAAATGAACAGTAGTAAAAGATTACGTTCATTTAGTGTTCGCGAAAAACCTAAGATCGTACGAGTTGCGAAAGAGATAGGCAATCGTACAGCGGGACATACATATGACATGCCAGAGTCTTGCGTACGAGACGGAATGAAGAAAAAAGATAAACTTCTTTCAAGTAACAGCGATAAAAGAGCATTCAGAGGCAATGCTGCAAAATATCCTGGCATAGAGAAACAACTTTCAGCATGCATTCGAGACAGATGCCAACTTGCGTTTGCATTGTCGACGGAAATGTGCCAGATGAAAGCCTTATAGCAAGACTGCGATGACTGTAACAATAGCATTGTAGCATTGACGAAAATTGAAAGTTAGTATCAAATTTTTCTTATTTTCTTTATATTCTATGCCTTTTTACTTTGCATTGATTCTAAATCATTGTAAATATCACCTTTTGCACGTTCATGTTTAATATGATCATGAATGCAATTTTCCTGTTAACAAGCGCCCACGACAGTGAACATCGGCACCAAATGATAATTTTTTAAAATTTTGATGCATTGTTATTAAGGTATTTACTTAAAAATACCGTAGAATACAGTTCCATCCTGTTCCAAATATGCCATTATTTTCCTGTTAAGAATATTTTTTTCCAATTTTTTTAAATTCCATTTTTCGAGGTCAGTTTCCATAAACAAGGATGCGCGTATTACACGGGGGCGCGTGGTACACGAGAATATACGGTAATAAAGCTATGACTCAGATTGTATAAAAATTTCTTTTTTCTCAAAACGCGCGTTTTGAGAAAACGCGCTCTGCTATCATTTATTACACATCAAAGTTGCATATGGCGCTAAAAAAAATGGTACCATTTTTTACTGTATCACCAAAAATGTTTCAAAATTTGTTTTAAAATATTAGTATCCACTTTGGTAGAATAGAAAACAATATTATCTAAATGAGGTTACAACTATGTGAAATTCAAATGAACGATTTCAGAGTTATAACTGTTTAAACTCGAGTCTACAAGAGTTTGGTATGAAGCACCCCTTCACGGAGAGCTGAGCTAGGAGTGCTCGCCTTAAAGGACGAGGTAGGATTTACGGATAATTTGAACTGCCATAATTACAGGCGCACAGTAGCGAGCATGATATGTGCCGTCACACGTAAGCTTTAATTAAAAGAGAACTGTGGACATTATGAAAATGCTGGTAACAGGTAAAACAAAAAATAGCCAGGATAAATAATGGCATTAACTACGATTTCATTATTACTAAAGGTCTAAATGATACGCGGAGTTGCATGCGGAAAATGGTGGGGAGAGACTAGCATATGTGGGAGATGAATGCACTACTAATTCACGCATTTATTTTTTGATGCATCATAATCGGCAACACTCATTTTTTAGGTGTCTACGCCGGCAAAAATAGTTTGGCTGAAGCAGTTTTTCGCGAAGGTTCGTAAAAACGAATTCCATTTCTACTTGGGGACCGGGCCGGTATTTCGTAATTTAGAAAAATTTGTATCTTCGAAACTTTGTATTTTAGAATATTGCCATGTATTTTCTAGGCTTTTCGTCGGGACCGGCTGTTTTGCTTCGCATAATGGAGGTTTCGTATTATCGTGCTTCGTATTATCGAGATTTCACTGTAACTTCATGCATTTATGATAATGAATGATAATGATTATGAGGTTTATTATCTTAAGACCATATTACACTGATAAGTATAGGATTCGTCAAAATAACAGAATATATACATAGACAAAATATTTAAACACCATTATCATGGAGAAATTCTTCTAAGGAATAATAGAGTTTCTGAACATGGCTGCTGTAAATGATTGGAATTAGTATTTTTAGGCTCAAGGGTTCATTCTTCAAGGAATTATAAACAACTGTACATACCTGGATGCAGTTTGAGCTGAACGCTTCAATGTGGCTGTCATCTACAAAGTTGATGCCATAAAGATTAATGACACGAAGATTTGGTGTTGCTGATTTAAGTTTATGAACATTGATCACTTCATAGATTTCTTCCTCTTCTTCTTCTACCTTTTCATATGTTCCTGCAGTGTATGGAACTTCATGAGGATATGGCTGAGTAAATGAAGAGTTTAAGAGAAAATGGACATGAAGCTAGTCCATTTTTTAATGTCTGGTTTATGCTGACTGTCATATCATTCTGATGTGAATTAATGAGTTTATCATTATTTTAGGCTTCATGAAGCAAACCAGTCTTTTATTTTGGTGGTATGAGCATTATTAATGGAAGAATATATCAGTTATGATTTTCACACCTTGAGTGCCAACATTTAAAATCACATTTCTCAAGATTTAACAATGATATAAGGTATAAATTATAAAATACTATGTCAAAAATTGCTATGGTAATTTTGAAAGAGTTTCCTCAACATTAATGTTTTTATCATTTCACTAACCTCCAGCAAATAGGAATCTAACACAGATGGGAAGAAATTTCAAAAATTTAATTAGAGAATTGACATTAGCAGGCAAGTGTGGAAATTTCAATATTGAAACACTACATACCATTTGGAAAGGGTGAGTTTTCATTCCAAGTATTATCTAGGTTAGTTGGACAATATATGCACGTGCTGTCAAAAAAATAAAATTTGTTAGAAACCCCATGAAAATACAGGTGTTAGAATATGAAAGGAACAAACAAACAGTCAAATTTATATGATTGTCAATCCTTTCACCAAGTGAGCTATTATAAAACTTTTGCTATCAGAAACTTACCAATTAAATGAAGTATTTCTAGACCATTGATAAAATTGTAAATTTTTCGCATGAAGCCCTCCATAAAGATAACTTCTGAGAGACAGATGCACATGTACCTCAGCTTGGTTGGAAAAGCCTGAAAAAATATTATTATGTGCTTAAACTCTCGGTGGTCTCAATATTTGGAACCCTGATGCTGAATAAAATTATAAATAACATCAGTACTTGGCATGTTTGATAGCATATAAGACAAACCTTTTTTCCAAAATTAGGGCTTTAAAAATCACCCTACTTTGTCCTATATGCAGAAGTTTGGGCTTTTTGATTAACATGAAGAATTTTGCAGTTGTATTTGTCATTATTTTGTCTCTACACTATCATCAGTAATGGGTACTGTGATGTATTTTGAAGTTGCCACCATAATCATTTGGGCTAAACCCCCTCAACTGTTTGTTCCGCTGTCCCCCTCCTCCCACAACTGAAACTGCCGGGACTGTAACTTCCGGAGGTATGGCTCTTCTATGGAGAATATAGACATGTTCATGAACCTGCTGTTGTATCATTTATCACCCGACCGCATCCTAGCTCCAACTAAGTGTCTAAGAGCAAATATGAAAGGTGCATAGTGTTTGGCTTGCTTTCATGATATTGAAGGAGGTGTGTGAGATATCGGATGAATTATCAGTACAAGTGTATGGCAATGCATATTTTACAAAATTTTTCCTCAGATATATGCCATATGGAAATGAGTGCATGCTGGTACATCTTATATGCTGTCAAGTACAATACCTAATTTAAAATAGAATCACCTTGCATAAATTTAAATTCCATTGGCAACCCTAGCAAAATGGAAGGGTTTAATGCTGCATGAAAGAAGTGTTAATACACATAGTGATGAAAAAACATCTTACAAATTTTGACTAGTGGGGTGCACCCTTCAAAAACATTCCCCAGTTTGATTATCTTATGCACACTATCAAATGATCATTATGTAAAGTTCTATCATTGTATTGTGTTCCAAATCAAACTTCAGAAATGCTTGTGGCTGCCAGTTTTATATTCACTGAATGCTCTCAATCTGAACTGAACTGCTATTGATGCACGTTTCATGAACACTTCATATTTGCATGGAGAATCATCCTAGTATTAAGAGTTCAAGACAGTCAACTAAAACCTATGCTAGGTACAAAACTTGCTATTGCCATCAAAATATTGTTGCCTTTTTCTTAAAGATAGTATAGATTGATGGTATGTATCATACCTACCACTACTTTCATTATGCACTCTGACTCTATGCTCCCAGTTTGCAGTACAGACAATGAAATCCTTAACAGTAGCAATGGACTTATTCTTTGTGGAATATGGCCGCATTGAGACTCTCACTTGTTTTGCAAGTTTGAACTCACGAGGTGGCGTGGCCGTTGGGCAGCGCGTAGGCCATGAGTTGTGTGGCCTGTGTAACTGAAGGCATAGAAATAAATCTGTGAAAATAACGGCGAGTGTTTTTAATCCGTGAACGTGGTGTCTGAAAACGTGACAGTTGGCGACGACGGTTGGGATCCAAGTATTATTTTGTATTATTTAGCGCAGAGTGTAAAATGGCGACGCCTTTAGTGGCGAGCTCCCTCGTGGGGCGCATGGATTCCTTTGATCCTGAAAAAGAGGAATTTTCCTCTTATGCGGAGCGTTTCGAGCAGTTTTTCTTGCTCAACGGAATCACGCAGTCGACCGTACAAGTTCCGTTGTTTATTACTTTTTGTGGTGCGTCGACATATACACTGTTGAAAAACATTCTCTTTCCCAAAAAGCCAACCGAGCAATCCTTCGATATTTTAGTGTCCGCGCTGAGAGCTCACTACGCACCAAAACGTCTGACAATTTCAGAACGTTATAAATTTTATTCCCGATCTCAGCAGACGGGAGAAAGTGTTAAAGAGTTCGTGATAGCGTTAAAAAAACTTGCCGAATTTTGTGATTTTGGCGATTTTTTAAATGACGCTCTCAGGGATAGGCTTGTCTGCGGTTTAGAGTCCGCCGTGATTAGGCAAAGGCTTTTGCTGGAGAGCCAGTTGACTTTTGAGCAGGCTTGTACGATTGCCGCAGATGTGGAGTTGGCGCAGAGGAATTCCTCTTTCGAAGCGTGCAATCTGCCGGCAAATGTGGCTGCTGTTCGACGGAGAGTGTCTACCCCGGATCATCACTACAGAGTTCATCAAGATGCGGCCCCACGTACGAGAGAAATTATTCCTGCTCAACGGGGAACACGGCAATGGGACAACCGACCGAACAATGGCCCTCGGAGAGGCGGACCCTGTCAACGCTGTGGACGAGTACATCGCGGGGATTTCTGTCCGGCCCGTGATTGGGAATGCTTCAGATGTCATCAAAGAGGGCACTCCTCAAAAATGTGTAGGAGTGCAAATGTCCGCGAGGTGTATGTGGACGAATGGAAGGAAGATCAGTCGCACCCCCCTCATCCTTGCGACTCAAGGTCAGAATTTAGCGTTCAGAACAACTCAAAGGCCTTCCCAAAGGAAATTTTAAATTGTTTTTACTTGCCCACAATAAGCTCGGTGTCTGGTAGCGCCCCTGTTACTGTAAACATTTGTGTAAATGGAAATCGGTTGGCCTTTGAAGTTGATAGTGGGGCTAGTGTTTCCCTAATTTCGGTAGATACATATCAGAAGTTCTTCAAAGATGTTTTCCTCGCTAAATGTATTCTGGCATTAAAATCAGTAACGGGGGACATGATTTGTGTACATGGGAAAATCGAAGTCTATGTAACTAATCCTAGTAAAGGGAATAGCAAGAGTCATAAACTTGAACTAATTGTGGTCTCCTCTAATGTACAAATTAAACCTCTGTTGGGTCGCCCATGGCTTGATGTCTTGTATCCTGGGTGGAAGAATGTATTCCGCAGTAGTTTAGATGATGGGAAGGAATTGAGTGATGATGTGAGAGGCATGCCAATTTTTCAATTTGAATCAGACCCTGATCCCCAAGGCACTGTGTACAAGTCTGTACTAAATGATATTAGTGTAATCTCAAGGTATGTTTGCAGTTATCCTAACGTGTTTAGTAGTAAGAACTCTGATATGATTAACCATTTCAATGCAAATCTGGTCGTGAAAGAGGGGGCCATTCCAATATTCCACCGGCCATATTCAGTTCCTTTTGCACTAAAGGCTGAGGTTCAAAGGCAGCTTGAAGAAATGGTGCATTGTGGGGTATTGAAACGTGTGCGCCATTCAGACTGGGCTTCTCCCATTTTGTGCGTGCCAAAGCAAGATGGTGGGATTCGAATTTGTGTGGACTTTAAAGTAACATTAAATAAAGTCCTGGTTACTGACTTTTACCCCCTACCAAAATTAGAGGATGTCTTTGCTTCGTTGGCTGGAGGCACTGTCTTTGTTACCTTAGACCTCCAAAATGCATACTTGCAACTGGGAGTGGGCTCAGAATCACAAAAATACCTCACCATTAATACTGATTATGGGCTGTTCCAATATACCCGTCTACCCTTCGGCGTTTCAAGTGCACCTGGCATATTCCAGTCTGTGATGCAAGAGATCCTAAAGGGTTTACCAATGGTGGTGTGCTATCTGGATGACTTATTGATCTCTGGGAGAGATTTGCAGGATTGCAAGCAAAGGGTGGAAATGGTGTTGAGTAGATTAAATGAACATAATGTAAAAGTGAACAGGGCCAAGTGTACATGGTTTTCTGAATCTGTTGATTATCTTGGTCATACAATAAATGCACAGGGAGTTCGTCCGATGGCCCATAAAATGGATGCCATTGTGAAGGCCAAACCTCCAAGAGATGTCACCCAACTGAGGTCCTTTGTGGGAATGTTGAACTTTTACCATAGATTTTTACCTAATCTCTCTAGTCTCATAAAACCTTTGTATAATTTGACTAGGAAAAATGCTACTTGGGAATGGACTGTTGAGTGCAACCAAGCCTTTGAAGAAAGTAAGAAACTGCTGCTGGGACATTCCTTGCTAGTACACTATGACCCAAAGTTACCCATACTGGTTTCTGCAGATGCGTCATCTTATGGGGTAGGGGCCGTTCTTAGCCACATTATTGAGGGTGTGGAGAAACCTGTTCTGTTTGCATCGAGTACACTTACTTCCGCTCAGCAGAACTATTCACAGCTGGACAGGGAGGCATTAGCATTGATTTTTGCAGTTAAAAGATTCCATAAGTACCTGTATGGACAGAAGTTCACACTAATCAGTGACCATCAACCCCTCCGCCATATTTTTGCTCCGGACAAGGGAATTCCAACTGTGGCTGCAGCACGACTTCAAAGATGGTCTATTGTCCTGGCAGCTTATCAGTATAAAATTGAGTATCGTAAATCTGCATTGATGTGTCCTGCTGATGCATTATCTAGGCTACCAGTTGCCTCAGAAGACAGTGTTGAAAATGTTCAAATTGTGCTTCCCATTAATTTCCCATTGACTTACAATGAAGTAGCAGTGGAAACTGCCAAGGATGTAGTGCTTGTTAAGATCATGGATTTAACTAAGCAAGGCTGGCCAAATTATGTTAATGATCAGGCCATTGCTCCATTTTTCCGCCAGAGGTATGAAATTTCATTGGAAAATGGTTGCCTTCTAATGGGCATCAGGGTGATCATTCCAAAATCCCTTCAAGAGTCAATTTTAAGACTGTTACATGATTCCCACCCAGGTATAGTGAGGATGAAGGCATTGGCTCGCTCTGTATGTTGGTGGCCAAACATGAATAGGGACATTGAAGATGTGGTGCTCAACTGTGAACAATGTCAACTTGTTAATTTCAGGCCGGACTGTTCAGCAAATGTAGCCTGGCCTAAGGCTGATGTTTGGTGCAGAGTGCATTTAGATTTCTTTGTATTGGGTCAGAAATGTTTCCTTATTGTTGTTGATAGCGGTAGTAAGTGGATTGAAGTCTTTTATATGCCGTATGGTACCGATGCCCAAAAAGTGTGTGAAAATTTAAATATTTTGTTTTGCATCTTTGGTTTCCCCTTGCAGATAATGACTGACAATGGCCCACCATTTGACTCCAGGTATTTTACTGATTTTTGCATTTCAAAAGGTATTAACGTCCTGAAAGCCCCTGCCTACCACCCTCAGTCCAATGGCATTGCCGAAAGGGCAGTGCAAACAATTAAGAAAACCCTAAGAAAAGAACTGAGCTCGGCTACCTTAGATCACAAGGGCATTCAAGGGGTTCTCAACAAAATACTGTTTGCATACCGCACCACCCCCCTTTCCACAGGTAGTTTAAGTCCATCAGACATGATGCTGAAGTTTAAGCCCCGCACACTCCTCTCCTTAATCAAACCTCAGTCAACCTTACCCCTTATTCACAATCGTGAATATCCAGAATATAGGCCGGAGGAAAGAGTGCTGGTAAGAATAAAACCAAAAAGTGAGCCTGTTCAAGGAATCATTAGGAGAAGGGTTAGCCAAGTGATGTACGAGGTAGACATCAGAGGTCAAACCAGACGCATCCACATGAACCAGATGAAACGCTTGCCATTACCCCCATATCCCACTAAACATAATGACACCTTGGGTTTTCCATCACCAGCTCCAGCTAGATCCAGGTTGGACCCTTCACCTCAACCATCAAGCTGCCTGATGGAGCCCCATACCTCTCCCTTGCCAGCATGTCTCTGCCCACGTGTTCCTGCCCTTACTCCAGCTGTGGATCCTGAGGATGTCCACCTGAACCAGCCCCGAGATACAACCCATAGTGGGCTTCGCCGCTCCTCTCGGCAAACAAAGGCCCCTGTGCGCCTTGATCTGTAATGCTGAGGGGAAGGGTTCGCAATCTAGTAGGGGAGGAATGTGGAATATGGCCGCATTGAGACTCTCACTTGTTTTGCAAGTTTGAACTCACGAGGTGGCGTGGCCGTTGGGCAGCGCGTAGGCCATGAGTTGTGTGGCCTGTGTAACTGAAGGCATAGAAATAAATCTGTGAAAATAACGGCGAGTGTTTTTAATCCGTGAACGTGGTGTCTGAAAACGTGACATTCTTAAAACACTGAATCCATTGCATAAGAGTTGAGTGACTTGTTTTTACTCTTGACAACTCTGTTCACAGCTATGCAAAAAAGAGCAGTGGGCATGGGAAGAAAAAATATAGAAATGAAGAAAGGATGATAAGAGGCACACTAAAAGAAAGAATTAGGCCTTATATGAAGAGGATGGTAAAAAAAAGAGGGGTGCAATCTGCAATGAAAAAACTAGAGAAAAAAATGAAAAGGAACACTAAATCGGTATTCAAGCATGTAAAGAGGTACTAAGGGGAAAGAATAACAAAATTCTATTTCAACATTGACGGAAATGACTGTGTGATAATGAAAGAGGAATGCATAGGAAACATGTGGGATGGACACAGAGTTCAATCATGAGCCATGGTAAATCGTCATCAAGGATCAAAAATCCTAAGATTGATTTGACGCAGCCCTCCCCTTGATTCTTCTATCGGCCAACCTCTTCACATTAATGTAACTCTTGTCTTTTAAATCATTCACAACTTTTTCCATATATCTCATATGAGGCCTGCCTTTTCCATTCCAAATTATTGCAAAAATACTACCTAATAGATAGGTTTACAATGCTTTCTTAAATCTATCCGTTAAAAAAACCATTATCACTATCATTGTATCATAAAAGAAATATAATTCTTGAAGAACTTGTTTGTGGTCTTGACAACCTTGGTTTTTACTCTTGAAAAAATATCAAGCCCAAACCAACTTTCTTGAATATTGTACACAAATATTTACCTCCCTAGTTATCATGCCAATGTATAAATGAATAAATATTTTAAAATCATCCTCCTTGCTCATCATTCCCTTTCCATGGTGCAACTTGGATCATTGAAAAACTCTTCCTGTCCAACTCTAGTGTATCACTATGTGTACAACGAGTAACAGAAAGGGTTTATTTTTTTATCCTTTCCCTAGACCTCTACCATCCTTCCCTTCACTTTACTTATGTATTTTTCCCCTTTCCCCTGCCAATTTAACATCATGACCATATAAGGGAAGAGAATATTTTTCATGGACCTGGATATGGTTCATGAAGTCTAAAATGTATTGTATGATAGATGTTTTAATTAGTGCATTTCATTATTATTTCATTGAGTACCTACCTACATTGCTTGTAGGTGCAGGCAAGAATCATGTGACTCTTGTGGTTACTTGTTCCAGAGATTCTCCAACTGGAGAATGACAGGAATGAATGACAGTACATGACAGGACATTTTTGAAGAATTAGAGATTGCTCAATTGAATGATGATGTTATGTTAAATGAACAGGTTTTTGTTAACTAATTCCCACTCCTTACTACCTTATTTTGTGCTGCCCTCAATACCTTACTTGACTGCTTACTCCTTCGGCCTCACTAATGCCTCACTAGAATACTGACAGCCTAACATCTCTCCCTTGTATCCTCCGTTTCATTCTGAAAATTCCTTATCCTAGTTTTTGCCAACTTTTACCTGTTTACTTACCCTAGGATTTCCCTGTCATTTGCCTGACCCATTTTGCTCCAATAGTGTCACCCTTTAACTCCTCCTCTCACCCCTTCAATACTGTTGCCTAAACTCACCCCTCCCTCTGGTCCCTTCCCCTCTTGATATAAATATATGGTATCTCCCTTTACAAAATTATCTTGTAATCGAAGATGACTCTGCGAGTTGAAATGGGTAGGGCATTAAAAAGTATGTGGAAAAGTACAAATGCTGTTTGATTGAATATGGATTGGAGTTCTACCTTCAACTACAGTATACCTAATTTATCAAAAAGAGCTCATTTTTTTAATTACACATACCTGCATTTCACTGAAGTCATGGAGCTGCATAGCAGTAGAAAAGTCAAGCAGCATATGAGTCAAATTTGGGCATTTGCTTGCAAGCTCATGCAGCACCGTGTGTGTAATCAGTTCAATCGGTAGCTCTATATAACGCAGTGATGGACCAAATCGAATGCTATTAAAAAACAGTATTATTATTAGTATTCATAAAAACACAATGAATAATATGCAATAAAAAATGGGTTATCAACAGCAGCTTCCTTTGAGCCAGACAAGTGGCCCTGGGTCCCTTGTCTGCATTTTGGAGGACCTCTAATCACAGGAAGAATAAATGTTATGATAATATTTACTCTCCCTGTTCCTTCATTGTAATAGATAAATTACAAAGTAATATTTTATAATAGAATTGATTCTTAATTCAGGACTTGAATGATTTTATCTTTCCAGGCCCAGAAACCATAGTTACCTGGGACCCCTTGAAAAATTGTTGCTCGGGGACCCACGAACCCTAAGGGTACTGCTCAATCATCAGTATGACTGCAGAAATACAAGGTCAATCAATCAAAGCAATCCCACCTATCTTTAATCTTGATGAACATTTTGTGCAAGGCACAAGTTTTGTATTGTGTAAATTAAATAGATACCTAGTTGTTGAATATACATCAACATTTTGGCTGATAAATATTACGTTAGTGGGTAGCACTATTATTGAATTCACATAGTAACTACTGAGCTGAGAGGGATTTCTAAAACTTCCGCCATAGTCAACCCCCTCGTTTCATTACTTTGGCCATCTTTCAAGTGCTCTGTGGTTTTGTGGTGAAGATTTTACAGTTAACCATCTAATGATCTGAAAAGTAGGTTGACTTTTGCTTTAAATAAAATACATAAATTGGAGGGGTAGGTGAGGGCCTTCTGGAGCCCCCCTGGCACTTAGACCTCTTTAGATCCATTGTGCCAACCCACATTTAACCTGCCTGCCACTTGCAGACAGGGGACAAGAGCACCGCGGTAGAGGTATTGAGGAGGGTTACCCATCCAACCTCTGTCCGGACTTTTGCTTTAAATTGAAACTTAAATATTTATCATTAACATTATATTACTACTTGGTACACAGTTTTTGAAATGATCAGTAACTGTAGAGTATATGTGACTGTTGCTAAATGTCTCTTAGCCCTTAACCCTTTCGCTGCTGCTCACTCTCCAGAAACCTAGGTACTCGTCACATGTGGTGGAAAAGTGAAAGCACTACAGGGAGAACGAAAAGGTATGTTCACACCAGCCTGCTGTGCGTACGTACTAGGTGCATTCACAGCAGCAAAAGGGTTAATGGGACTTTGATATTCCTTACGATTTCAGCTATACCTACAATAGCAATGTATGGTCTTTGGGTGATAAAAATTGTTATAATTATTAAGACATAAAAATCTCCATTAGAATTATATTGAAATTTTATTATGAATCATACACATAATATCTTTGCCATAAAATTCATATTCATATAGTATTTGCCTTCTTTGGATACCTAGAGTTTTTATTTATGTGAACTCCGATTAACTCAAAGCTTCTTTTTTAAATTCTCTGGAAGGATCATTACTATTTTAACCCATAATTTGGATTTTATAACAGCAATTCAATAGAGTGATATGAACCTAATCATGTGAATTCTGTGGGAGAATGAGTATTAACTCCCATTCTGGAACTCTCATCCAGGAATTGGGATGTTTTTACAAAACATCCCAACGAATGATATTTATAGATCCTCATCAAACAAATATGCTTGGAGGGGGATTGATGAAGTCCAAATTTGATTTTGGTGGCTAACCTCTGACTAAAGAATATCAAAGTATCAGTGTCATTACTAATATCCTGAATATTTTTTCAAATGTGTAGTATATTGTCTAATTTGATCAATAGACCACAGAATGTACTTCCTATAAAGTATCACGTTCTGTCACAGAAAGTCTCTAGGTAAATATTATACTTTACCTGATCAGAGCCAACAAAGATTCAAGTGAGCCAACATGAAGTCCAGATATTTCTGGCCTCAAGGAAACAGCCTTCCAAAGGCGAGTATCGTATGCAATCATTCTCCACTTCCGACAAACTCTTGCCATTCGACATATCTCTCGGTGAGTCAAATAGGAAAATATGCTCAGGAGTATTTTATCTGGCAACTTGTCAATTGTCTGAAAATGATGAAGCATAAGAACTGTCAGCATAAACACTTACTAAACTTACTCAGTATGCTATATTTGCATTGCATCAAATGTTTCATGCCAAAAGCATGATGAAATTACCAGAGAGAATAAAGAACAACAAATACGTAAAAAATTCAAATTTTTATTACATCTGTGCAATCCATTTTAATAAAAATCAGAGAGATAAATGTGAAAATTCTAGTACACCTATGTCATAACTTATATATAGGCAATCAAAAATTATAGTTACTGATGTCCAATATGATTTTCAGGGTCATTAATGTGGTATATTTTTAGTGAAATCAAAGGACGTGGAGTGAGTTTATTTTTATAAAATTAAGCTAAAAATTTATAAAATTATGTAGCAATAAGAACTAGTGCTGTGTGAGATCATAACAAAAAAAGAAGAATGTTGTCAATAAAAATCATAATCACAGTGTTTAAAATATTCTGGATGTTTAGCTGCTTTATAATTGTGAAGAGAAAATCACTCAAGTCTATAAAAATGTATGCAATTTGTAAAAATGATGTATTACTATTAGTATTCATCCTCTCCAGTGATAATATCACATACTATTTTCATTTAATTCACAGGGGATAACAAAGTTACTTGCAGATTGGAGGATTTACATAGGTGATGAGGAAATGGTTGAAACGGGTTGTCTATAATTAATTGATATAATAATATATTTTCATCCACATGTTTGAACCAAAAATTTTGCATTTGTGAACCATGTGTACCTATTTCTAAAAATAAAAAGGAAATGGATTTAATTTTGAGCTGAAGAACATTTTGGTGAATGATAAATATACCACTTGCAACCTTTTTAATATCCATTAAAAACTACTTACCTACTTAATTTACCATTATAAGCCATTGTTTAAAAATAAAATAATAATCTATTTTCCAGGCAAGAACGTATATGCACATGTACACAAATGAACTAGAATAAGATGTTTCCCATGCAGTAGTATCAGGCTTGTTCATTTTCTTATATTTTATGAACATTCATCAACAACATGCAACTTCAAGAACATTTTTCTGTAAAATTAAATGCTGATAGAAAAAATCTTTATCACAGTGATCATTTCAGACATAATTTTTTTTATTAATGAGGGAGGGCAGAAATTTAGAGTGAAATGTAAGCATTGAATTGGCTCCTGATGGATATTGTTATCTCCTTCGTAGCAGATCAGAAAATTCAGAATATCAGTTTATTATGTATCTAGCTGGGACAATAATTTCTCTCCAAAAAAAATCCCTTCAACGAGTCCTTATTCAACAGCCTTCTCCCAATTTTGACGCATCTGAAGTATTAGACTGATAAAGTGAGCCAAGCAGCCTATAGGTATGCTTCTTCCTACATATCAGTGGCACTGAAGTTGGAATACAATGACCATGGTTGAACTCTGTCAATGAACTACAAGAAAGAGTAAAAAGAATTTACTTCCTTAAGTTTGACTTATACATAGCATTGCTACTATGAGCTATGTATTTTCTTATTGAAATCAAACAATAATTTTTAATGTGACTAATATGTCAAGTGAACCTTACAAATTGTGATTTTTGTAACATTTCTGATAGTTTAGTTTCCGATAGATAGTTACCTAAGCATTTTAGCTTCAAGATTAATATTTACTGACACAAGTATTTTCTTGTAAGACTTTTTGTCATTTTTGCTTGCTGATTAAAGTTATTTCTGACTGAATGGCCAATTGTCTCCAATATCCCAATGAGTAGAGCTTTGGCCACTGATTCCAGGTTTCTTTGGAGATCTGGTGTCCAGAAAATAACACAGCTTGGGGTTTAACTAGACATATATCCAAATAGTCCTCTCCGAAATAACCAAAGACTTCCAGTCAATGACTCAATACTCCAACCATATAAATCCCCTTAAAAATGTCACCTGTATTCTTTTTTGAATTGCTGAATTACATGTTTTTGTTTTGGAGGAAAAGTGTGGTCAAGGTTTCTAACATATGTAAGCTAATGAGAATTTTCTTCATGATGTTTAAATTTTAAAATATCATTTGATGCTAATATAAAAATATTAAAATAAATATTAAATTAAAATTAAAAAAATATTAAAATATCATTTGATGCAAATATAAAAATAGGATGTTTCATCAAAAAGAATGTTTTCATCACTGGTATTTGGCACTCTATTTACCCTGAGTGACACTTATGGGCAAAGAGAACAATGAAAAATATAAATCATCTATCCTCAACTGAATAATGAAGTAGTTATGATTGACTAATATTCCACCAGGGAACTTATTATTATAATTGTAAATGCTTTGAGCCCAATATGGGATTCCTTTTGTCCCTTAGCATTCTCTAAATGTGCACTTATTGAATGATAGGGGTACAGGAAGAATAAAATAAACAAACATATAGGCAATTGCTTTAAGTGAAAAAATTGTAGCTCAATAGTAAGTGGAATCATAAATTATGCTAGGAAGATAAATGGTGGAAAAAGTTTGCCTTACTATCTATGTGCAACTATATTCTGGTCCTAGGTAAGTACTAATCAAAGCTCTAAAAGATCCCAGTGAATAGCGATTGCTTCCCGACCGTGGGATATTGAGCACCACCAATACTTTGAGTAAAACAACTTGGTAATATCCATAGCATTCATTGGGTTTTGAAATGCGTTTCAACATCAAAGCAACATCTTTATGTACAATAATTAACTATCATGTAAATCTTCAGCTAAATAATCATTATTATACATGAAGATGACACTTTGATGTTGAAATTTGTTGTAAAACCGAAAGAATGTGGATATTACCAAATTGTTTTACTTAAAGTTCAGAATGAAGTTTCACCATATCTCGCCAGGCATCATTTAATATGTATATTCAGCACCAATACATTTGGATCTGTTGCTAGTATCAGTTCCAAGGCCAAAGGATGAAATGATGTATGGTAGCTTAACAGAACCAAGAATATAGTAAAACAAAGGTGAAAAACTACCAAATAGCATCCTCAATTAACAATGAATTTTAAATAGAAAGTAGTGATTCTTCCATCAGCTGGTTACATGAGTGAACATCTCAAACTACTCTTGCCTGATGGTGACCAAGCTCCACTTCAAACATTTTTTTTGGCATGTGGTTCGTTCATGGTAAACATTAGAGAGAATATGGAAACATATGGGAGGGATTCTATAGAGGAGGAATGGATGATAAAATCTTCCTTACAGAGGATAAGATTCTGTGAAATTTTCATTATGAAGCACTCATTGGTCTCACCATGTCAAAGCTAAAAAATAATGTCAGGAATGCCAAATGGCATTGTGATAGTATGGACTAAAAGCAGTGTTTTAACTCACAAGTATTTAATATAAGTAAGAAAAAAGAGGCAGCAGTCAAAAAAAAAAGATCATGGCTATGGTTTTGGGTGGTGCTCAGCTGACGACTTTGCACAGGCATTTATTGCCGGAGCTTCAATTTATTATGTAATGCTTATATCGCATATCAATTTGTATGGGGAAATGTTAGAACATACTTCTCTCAAAATTAAGTGTTTCCATTCAGGAAAAAATTCTTTACAGAAGGGTGAAAACACAACTCCCACTTTTGCTTCCTGCACCATGGGTGAAACTATGTTTCATTCAAAACTCTAGGGCAGTAAAGTATATTAAGAGGAATGTGAATTTCCATGACAAAATTTGGATGCAAATAGTACACATTGGTAAGTATGGAATAAAGTATATCTTAAGCAGTAAAATTGGCAAATCAAAGTCAAAATCGATATTAAAATTACAATTATTTTTTGAAGATTGGAGATTCCCTGCTCTTCAATGTATATAACCTAACATATCAATAATCAACATCTTGTGAAACATCTCATTACTGAATATTAACCATAGTTTTTGTACCAGTATCTGAAGCATCTGCATGCGAAAGCCAAATATTGTTCGTCAATATCACCTAATTCTTGACTGCTATAAGAGGAGTGAAAACTGGTGCCTGGTCTCCAGCCATAAGAGTATCTACTTTAAGAATGGAAGGTGTGCAAGTCATTGACATGACCTTTAGAATTTAGGTTACTGATCTGGTTGAAGGTTGATTTTTCCATTAATTTAAGATCCGAGATCATTCATTCACGTGTCTCACAACATGAACATTTTCGGTGGAATGATAACATTTTACAATACATTTTAATAATTATTAATATATTAAAATATGATGCAAAGTAATTTTTTTTTCAAGTCTAAAGAGTACGGTTTCTAATTGAGTTATCAAGTTGGAGTGCGATGAATTCATGAATGACTTCAAAGAATCTAACAGAATTGGATTATTCAAACCATAGGAAGCAAGGCCGAGATATTTAAGACAACACCTGTCGAAGAAAGTTGTACATAAAGCGGAGCGAGCCAAGGCCAATCCGCTCGACCCGCGCATTTGTTAGTAAATCGGAGAGATGGGTGGAGGCCCTCTGGTGCCAGCATTTGTTAGAATCGAAAAAGAGCGCTTGAGTAGCACGAGATTTTACACCGTACCGTGTTGGCGAATGGACTCCTCTTTAAGGTGCCAGCATCGTCGTAGGCCCCTCCGACGTGGGTGGCCTCGTAAGCCAGCTGACCCCACTGGATGAAAAACAAGTCGGTGTCGCCGCAAAGCGTCGGTCAAAGAGGAAGGAGAGAATGGTCATTACGGCGGTGGACCTCATGGACACCCGCGGGGACGGAAGGAGAAGTCACAAGATGTGATATCATCCGCCCATCCCTCACGTGCATCGCTCATGTGGTAATACTCCCGATGGATTCGATGGATAGGAATGCGAAGTGCTCGGCTTGACGGTAAACTAATACTACTCGACGAAAGAACCACAGCGTATTGGAATAATACCGCGGCATTATTCAAATTACCCTTTTATTATATGGAAAGGATAGCAATTGGTTAAACTGCGACCAGTTTTACGAAAAGAATCTTTTCGCATTATTAATACAATTCCGAGAGTCGAGTATCCGAGTAATACGCTCACGCCCAAAGCTAGTTAGCTGCAGTGGAAATTTAGATCCATCTTCATCTATATTTAAGATGAAGCCGGCCTAGCTTGGGAGGGAAATCTTAGGAGGGAATTAGTTGAAGACAACAAATATTTTTGTCCTTTGAGTATAAAACTTACCGTTTACTTATCGAAAATTAATTTAGGCATCCGTTTGATTAATATACGAAAATGATTGGGATGAAATATTTTGGAGCACTATTTTTTGTCACTCTCGTTTAAAGATAGAATTTTATGAGCGAACAATTAACTTTAATGGAATAGAGGGACCAAATATTGGACGTGAACTTGAACATTACTCTAATTCAGCACACCGACAGAACGCTAGCGGATCAGGTGGGATGAGGCTTTCGGACGTTCATTGATTATTAATAGCACCACCTCGCCCAGAAACTCGGGGTGTACACGAGCGGGACACCCTCTCGCATCTCATCGAATCCACGGGAGGTTGTAATTGCATTCACAACCGAAGGTTGGATACTGACGTTTTCCATGATGACCAATTTGGACGGGTTACTTCCTCCGGGGGAGGCGCTTCGGAAATGTTACACGGGCCGCTCCTCTAGTGTGACCTCCTCCTCCCCCTTCCCTCCGCCTGCGTCGGCTGATCACGGACAAATCAGACGATATCGTAGCGTCACACGCACCGTAGACGCATCTTCTATACGATAGAGCAAATCTCTACACTCCCGCAGCACAGCACCGAACGCGGTGTCGTTCAACCTCCTCCTAATGTCACTTCTTTCTCTCTCTCTCTCTCGAAGCACTGGGAAAAGCACGTCCGTTTACTCCGGGAGGCGGAATTCGGAGAAGGCCGGGACTCGATCGTAACGAGGTAGATTGCGGAATCTCAAAGGGATAGGAAAACCGTAAAATAAAAACTTAAAAATAAAAACAGGGAGAAAACTTTCCCTCGTGGCACCAGGCCGAAACCTCACTCCCACTGAGGTAGGGTGCCCGAGCGATGTTCAGTCGATAGGGTAGGAGAATTGGTGAGACAGCTGGGACCGAAGGCAAACCCCTGACACCTATTCCGCCTCCCCCTTCGGATCCCCTCCCCCTCTTAAGCCTGACCGCCCCCGCGGGTAGGAATTTAGCATTGGTGGTGACACACTGCAAGGGGATCCCCTCTTCCCATCTTTCCCTCCGACAACCCATTCCTCACCCCACCCCCCCCCCCCCCCGCGCGTACGACTTGGGTGTTTCCACGGGTCCCAGCCCCCCGGCCTCCCCAAAAATATCTCAAGAAAACACACTCATTCCCGACCCTGCCTCAGATCTCCCTTCCCTCCCCTCTCCCGCTTTCACTGACCATGTGTTGTGCCCAATCCATCCCTTTTTTCAATAAAAAAATTTGCGTCTACATCCTAAAATTAAACACGATATTCAAACTGCATTGGAGTAAGGGGGGCTACAAATTAATGCTAGGCCGCTGTATCCTTCGGCGCTAATGAAATCTCTGCGCACGCCCTCCATGTTGAGAGGATTCTTGTGAACGGAATATCGCCGTCATTCCCCTTCTAAAAAAAATGAAGTTCTCGTTAGGGAGGTTGAGGGGTTCGAAACTTCTCCGATAGAGGGTGCAGGAAGGATCATTTCAGTGGAAGGTACGGGGAAGACTTTTAAAAAGTATTAAAGAGATGACGTGAAAGACTTCAGTAAATGAAGTGGGTTAAGTGCCTTGCTTCCAACCATTGCTAAGTACTGACTGAATCTTAAAATAAAGAGTTATTACAGGTGATATAGAAATTAACAACAAGAATGAATAACCTCTGGAATCTAAGAATTTTATGGATATTTTTAGTCAAAGTTTTAGTTTGCAAGAAAAAAGGCATCTCAACGACGTTCTAATTATATCTCAACGATTTAAGGAAGAACAGAATGAAGGAAAAAAATATTTCTACCAAATAATTGCTGGTGAGAAGATTGATATAGCAGCAAAGTCAGAGTTTAAAGGTTGGGGAATCATATCGATTCCGAATAACATAAAACTCTTCTTTATCTATTGCAAGAAAGAACTATGTCTGACTGACAATTCCTTCCACTTGCATAAGGAAACTACTGACCCTCTTTAAGAAGTGGTTAAGATTCCTAAATTTGTATCACTTGAAATCTTTGTGCTTTGTACGGCTTACACGGTGAGGGGAAACGCAATCACTGCCGCAAGTCTCACTGCGGCAAGGGCGCCAACCATCAGAATGGAATCGTGAAGGGGACAACATCTGAAAAATATAAGTACTATACACGAGGTCGGACTTTTAAGAGGCTTAGAGCATATATTCCTAATTGCCATCCTCGCACTATCACCACTGGTCAGTGAAAGTTTACTAATATCAAATTTCATGGGTTCACTTTATTCGCGGCTGTCTGCAAGAATTACTATGATGTGGATATAATGGAAATAACAAAATGCATCACTAATAATATGATGCGGATCATGCGGATAATGGGTGCTCAATATTAACAGGATATCTCTAGGTACCCATGGTGAGTTTTAGGATAAAATCGATCATTTAAATTCGTTTACGAAGTAATTGCTATGAAGTGCCAACGAGGACTATTCCGGCGTGGTCGATTATGATGGGAAATTAGTAAAAAATCAGCTATAAGTTTTCTGTATTGCATCACAAAATTCTTCCAAATTAGCCACTGGATAGTAAAAAGTAATGCCGCAGCCAATAAAGCGAGAATCGTGGCCTTAATGGTGATTTCCAGCAATATAGATCTATATTGCTGGAAATCACCATTAATGTGTTCGATGTGTTGTTTATGCTCTGGAATCAAAATTCAAGGGGAACTGCGGTCTTTTGGCTCTTTTAGGGAGACTGTATGTTGGGCTATTTCGGTAAGCAAACGACAGCTGTTGTTTGCATCTTCAAGGGTAGGTGGGTATTTGGATATATGTTGAGTTTATAAGGAGTGGAGTAAGAGTAGCGAAAGTTTCGGAGACGGTATCAGCCTGGTGGTAACCTAAGGAGCCAAGAGCTCAGTGTTCTAACGTCCCATCGAGCGGGCGGAGCACTGAACTTGATATGCTCTCCATACAAAGTACTCGGGTATAGGACTAAGATTCCTCTCAGCCACTGCCGAAACTCGAAATTTCCGCTATCGGCATTAGAGACCAGTACCATAGTCAGAAATCTATCCCGTCTCTAGAGGGATTGGATTGTAACGTATTTGATAAATTCATATTCATTCCACTTTGATAAATAATAAGACCTGATACAGCTGCATTGAAATGTTGGGAGTTTTTGGAGAGATAGGAAAAGATAACATTCGATACCGTCGAAAGAAAATACATAAATGGAGTCAATTTGAATAACTAGCATTTTCCCTTGTACGTCCTTTTGATCGTCTAAGTAAAATTCGTTTCCAACTTCCTTCCCTCCCCCCATTCTTTCTTTCTCAGCGTCCACCCATTTTACCAACTTTTTCAGAACATGCCCCGCACTCCCTTCCCGCCCTCCTGTCTTGAAATTAGCCATTCGCTCACATCTTCAAAGAAACAATTTATGTAGCATGTATCACTCGACTTGACACTGAAGTCTTGACGTATTTTTACTTTGATTCCTTGAAGTCTAGACTGTCAATATCCTCTCATTGTTATTGTGGTGACACACGTTTTCCTTTTAATATATCTCCTCCATTTTCCTGTGAGACCAAGAGAAAAAGAAAAGGAGAGAGGCCGACGGAGTTTGGAAAGTAAAAAGTTCAAAAATTATTTATTGGGAGTACTTTATTCCCCGTCAATTTGCGTCCTAGCTCTTTCGCCCGCTTTACTTTCTGTTCATTATTCGTCCTTGTACTTTGCCGACAAAAGAATTTTCCACAAAACTTTGCATGCTTTACAATATTCGTCAGATTCTGAAGGAAACAGAAGGAGAATGATAGGGATAAGTTGGTGGTATTGTAATTGGAATCTCGTAGCCTGAACAGCTAAATCCTAGGGAGTCACCGTCTTGGCAATATCTCAAAGAAGTCCCAATGCCTTCAGTTACAAATCTTTTCTTTGGAAGACTACTTTTTCCGACAGAGAGCATTGAGAAAACAGAAAAGCTATTGACCGTGACTCCATTTAAAAATTACAGATGGCATACTATTGACCACGATGTGGCGTAAACGTGATCTTATTTAAGAATACGGCTGCTCTGGGAGATGTAATAGTCTATCAATCTCTCAGCCGTGAACTCATTCATAAAATAAATAGTAAGGATATGAACACAGAAATGTAAAATATGAAAATATTTAAGATCAACAATAACAGCAAGAGTTTATATGGAATAAAAACATCAATCGCAGAACCATCAAATCTTAAAGTTTTTACTAATTTCATGAAACTGAATTCAGATTTCTATATTAATATTAAAAAAGGCCTTAGTCTGGATTATTTTCAAGGAAATAATTGAAATGGGTATAAAAAATCTTAGGACTGTTGTGCCTAGCTTTTACTTGCATTTACCAGCTAAATTCGAATATAATAACAATGCCCAGAAGAATGGGACGTTTAAAATTTAAACCGACAAAAGAGGAAGAAGTAGTCGAGAAATACATCTTTGCCATCACAAAGCAAAATAACACTCAAGTATTAAGAAATTTTCACGTTGATTCCTAATTTAAAAATTTTCTCTCACACGATGCGATATACTTCAGGTGCATCACTATTTTTCGATGCCACTTGCAATACAGCATCTGTAATTACTTGTGAAAACAGTTTAAAAGGCATTTAAGGCTTAGTACAAAGTGTACTCTGCTTTATATTAACCACAAGTATTTAGATATCATGCACAATTCAATTATATGATGAGCCTTTTGGCATAAATTACTAAAAATGTAGTGAATTTTGCGACAGATCCAAATAGTCTTATTCTCCATAGCATAAAGTAAGATGGTGACCGAAAAGGGATATCGTTACTTTGTGCGCGAATTAAAGCTGAATTTCCCGTATTCTGTCCAATCTAATCGGCCAAAAAAGATCGCCTACGATACTCAGGCTTACACGAAATAGGTAACTTTTCCCCGAAAGGAACCATTCAATGTCAAAACATGTTATTTCTTCAAGTTTCTTGAGCGCCATGATACTATAATCACTTTGATGTACCTAAGTATAGTAATAGCTAAAACGATGAAAAGTGAGGGAATACAGTGAGTGGAGAAGTCAATACTGACTGCTTAATCGCAAAATATAGGAAGGAGCGGCTCCTTTACTGTTCTCAAGAGAATGTTATCATATCTGATAGTCAATAAAGATAATGGTTTTCAAAATTTAATGATCACTGGAACGATATCACTTTATGTCTCCTCTTGGAAAAAAGGAGGCCGTTATGTATTTTCAATTGCAGTACCTCTATAGAATTTATTTCGCAGTGTATTTCACAACTGACGAGAGGAATACACTAGCCGTCTTCCTAATCTTGAACTCCTTGAAAGTCATCAAATTGAATTCAAATCCATGAACTAATATCGCATCTTTTCATACTTATTTCAAACAGGGAAAGATAAAAGAAACTACGAAAATAATTCAAAAGTTCAAACGAGGTTATTCATCAATCATTCTACTACTTTTATCACGAGTTGTACTTAGGCAAAACATTGAGCCGGCATATTGAGTGTATTGTCCACCTACCCCAAATCACGTCTCCTAGACGTGTGACGGAACTCGAACGGTGTTGACAGTTAATTGGAATCTCTTGGATGGCAACAGCTTTTTGGGCGCGCACAGTCACATGCGTTGCCAGACAATGCAAAACCCGCCTCCCTTTTTCGAGACACCGGAAGAACAGCACGGAGAGGGGGGGGAGAGGTGAGAATAAGTTGGTAGCAGGGATGGGTAAGGGGAGAGGGAACCGCGGCGGGCAAGGAGGGGCCTATGGGATGAGAGGGTTGAGGTAGGACCCAAGAGTTGAACTGGGCACAGGTCTGTCTCCCCAAGAGATATTTACGTAAGCTTGGCCTCGATTCCATAATTTTCCTGAAGGTGCCTTCATCGCGATAGTTACGAAGCCATCTTCGTCATGACCAAGCTGAATCTTCTAATACACACTCTTCGCAATATAAACAACCGACATAAACAAAACCGACCATCTCTTACTTGCGCTGAAATTGCACGAGAAATACGGTTTTCTGAACCGGGTATCGAACCACGGATCTTTGGCATTCCTCGCCAATGCACAGACCCTAATCCGCTAGTCGGCCCTGGGTAGTGGTCTTAGCATTGGTGTGGAAAGCCAAAGGCCCATGCTTCGATTCCTGGAGCTAGGAACGAATAGAGAGCTACATTCAATCAATCTTAGAGGTAAAAAAATGTACAATCATTATTTGTTTAATTTTTGAAGTTGTGCCCAGTGTCATAAAATATCCTCGCTTAAAGACACAACTTTTTAGATTTACTGGCACAGTGCCACTGGAAATAAAATCTGTAAAACCTGATAAATTATTGTGTTTCATCATGGAGATACACTGGTTTTACAAATTTGAGACTGATTCAATCCTGTAAGTGATGTTTTCTAATTTCAATAAATCATCATTGGATCAAAAAAATAGAAGAAATGAAGAGTTAATTTCTCTTTAGATAAAAATGGTAGCATCGTAACTAAAAGACGGTATTTAAGTTTTTTTTTACACTCTCACTGCCCTGGATCAGCATGGATTTTATAAAGATCAAATATAAGGCATTAGGTAATAACTATAATAGGGATATAATTAATATTTCACAAAAAAGAAGGCGAAATCTAGTGGGAGTCAGCCGATGCCGGCAAAAATATGAATGAATATATGCCTTATACAACAGCATTGTATTGCTGTGGCAAAATACAAGGCGCTACTACGCCCATAAAATAAAGAAATGTTTTGATATTAGATTATAACGAAAGAGAGGATTGGGTGTTTTGATCTTGACTATTAGCGATACATTCCGTGAAACATTTATTTTGTGAGGTCGTACACTCCAAACCAATAAATGAGATATTTTTCTTTAGTCTCGCCCACTTCCTCTTTCTCTGTTTCGTTTTCCACCCAAAGTGTGATTGAATATCCATTTCGATCTTCTCATAAAGATAAATCAAAAGTACAGAATAAAGAATTTATAAAAGGATAGATATTTTCAGCAAATTCATTTTTATTTTCTACAAGGCAGAAAGCTATTGGGGAGTTTTCGACTAACAGTTTCAAATTTTATGACAACTCATTGAAATTACACGAGAATGAATCGCAACCTCCAGAAAAATCATGCATTAAATGTTCATAAAGAATTTAGGATATTTTCATTATCACTTTCATTGATCCCTCCTGCCTTACCAATGAAAAGACTCTTCAAATAAGCCTGTGAATTTTTCTTAGTACTTTATGAGAAAACTGTGTGGACAGGTAGGGTAGTTACGGTTGAACATATGACAAAATGCTTTTGCTTTATATCTAATTACTCGACAGCAGAATACTATATAAATTTGGGACAAAAATAAATTACTAACTATAGAAACAAGCGAAAAAAATGTTATATAAATACACATCAATTTATCTTTCTTCAAGAAATGGCCGAGGAAATGGTTGGAACTACTTTATATCTTCTGAAAATTTTCGTTTCATGGGGCTCAAACTAGCAGAAATGGGGAAATATGGCGATGGGCATCACCTAAACAATTTCCAACAATACAACACAATCATATTAATGATAACGAGACCAAAAGTTGTTCTTTCAATTCACATTATGGTATCGTTTATATTTGATTTTTTGTTTTTAAAATAATAAAATAACACTGATTTTTTATATTTATTCGCGTACAGTTAAGTAGGTCAATAATATCGGCGCAAGTGCTACTACGATATGTTTCAACATTTCCAAAAAAATATGTAGCAAAAATAGGTAAAATAAATAAAATGTTGAACACGAAATTGGAAAATACTGTCGTACACTATGGACTACTGTCATCGTTATTTTTTATTTTCTTCAATATACTGTAGCACTATATTACAGAGTATTTCAGCACTGTTGCGTTCACCATCAATTTTGAGCGTTTGTAAAAAATTCTCGGTTTTTTATACACTGTGACTTCAAAATATATACTCATTCCATACAATTTTCCTGCATTTGGTGTGAAGATGCCAGAAGAGACAGAACTATGTTAGGAGGACTCGTTTTGCGAGCAGGCACAATAGTTCGCGACATCAACCCCTCGCCTTGCGATCTAAGGAAAGCGTTAAGGTGGGCCAAAAATAACGTCCTCGACAGGGGCTTGTTCCGCTTAGGGCTCTATTAAACTACCAGGCTAATACGCCCAAGGAAGGTTATTGCTGTGCAGTGGTACTCGAATTTCACGGACGTGAAAGAAATGCTATATCACTGATGCGGCCAAAGAAGCTCACAGCACGGGGGCGAGAAGATCATTGCTGATAAAAAGATAATAGAAGCAAGGTCGTATATATACAAAAGAATGTTACTTAGTGACGAAAGATGAATAAAGGAGGAATTTTCAATGCTCTCAAACACTTTTTACAATGATTTCCTGGTGCTGTTTTGACAACCAAGCAGCCACGAAAGTGTTAAGTTATTTATCTTTCCTGGTTCAAAGTGTCTGAGTAGGAATATACAAGAGGCTTTTAAGAGTGTCGCAACTGTTTAACTTAAGCAATAATGTTATCTTCTCACCCTCAGCTGAACTACGTCTTGGACTACTCCTCAAAAATTCATGACTTCACAAAAAATTTCTTGAGAAGCAACTAAGCTTTCATTATGCACATAAATTACGGAAGAGATGAAAAGCCGATTTCCTGTAAAAAAATAGTTTACACCTTCATAGGATTCTTCCACGGAAACATCTGCTAAGATAGTATGATAGAGGAAGGCATCCTCAACAAGTGGAATAATTGATGTCAAGCAGCACCTACTGTGATGTTTTCATCCCGCCTTCGTACATATTTTGCTGAAAAATATTTTTTTTTCAGGTGCAAATCCAAACATTTTAACCGCTTCACCTTCGCCCCAAAAATACTACCGTTTTGGCATGGTGTTGTTGTGCCTCGTCTCTGGCGGCGGTGGTCGCGAAGTCTATGGACAAATTACCCCAAGCAGTCATCTCTGAGTCGCTCCTCTTGCACGATTGCCGGCAGAATAGTGGTCACCTGCCTCCCTTCGAAGGGGAATGGAACGGATTCCGGACAACTCCACAGGGACACGGCTGAACTTATCCCTCTCCACCCTCACCTCCCTCTTCCTCCTCTCCTCCGAATAATTCACTCACACTTTCACCGCGACGGAATCAAAAAGTTCCGGCCGCACATCCACAAAGGCACACACAAATATCACAAATCCACACAGGAAAAATTAGACTGATATCCTTTCTTCGGCTTGGATGCGATGGACCAAGGGTCAACGCGAATGTGATCAAAGTTCAGGATCCGAGTGAGGAAAAATGGGGAGACGGAACTGCGATGTCGACTCGTACGTGGAATGCTTTTTCAGGTTTCGAAACGGAAGATGAACGGGAATGGAATTATCCACTTTTTCCTCTCCTCCGGTAATTTTCTTCAAAAATCTTGTTCACTCCCCCGGTTTCCTTCCCTACTCGCGCCACCCTGGGGGTCTTTTAAGGGGTGCTTTCGCTTCCAGCGCTGTTCCCTCGTCCGCGGGAGCCTTTCGCTGGTGACGCGCTGCAACCCTCCCCAGAAACGAATGCCCGCGAACTAAGAAGGCCCCCCGATGCCCGGATAGAGAGAGAACCCAGGCGGCTCCCTAAGGGGGTGGGTGTGAGGGGGGGGGGGGGACTCTGGGCCAAAGTTTCCTTTGTCGCGGGCCAATTCTTCAGGGGAAGGGGGTTTCTGATGCAGCCTCGTCGCAGCTCCTCCCCTCACACCCAGCCCCTCACCCCCTATTACCTTCCCACATCTCTCTCTCGGATCTCAGGCACTGGATTTAAGGCTATCCCAACCCTTCCTCTACTCGGTTCTATCCCTCTCCCTCCTCCCTGCTATCTCTTCCTCCCACACTCACCCACAACCTCCTCATCCCTCGCTCCAAAATGTGGATAGACAGGGCGGGATAGAGAGAATCCCACACCGCCCCACTCGACACCCGAAGTTAAAGGGGAAAAAATCTCTACTGAGAAGACCACCCCCTTCTCCTCACCTCCCTTCCTCCCCCACCATCATCTCTCCTAAGATTTACGCTCTCGATAATTCCTTGCTCACCCTCCCCGCTTCACTCTGCCACAACGCCATTCCCGTCCTCGTCAAGCGACACTTTCTCCATTTTTCCCTTCCTCTCCTCGTTTCCTCTCCCCACTCCTGCGCCACATGGATCCCATGCAACCAAGCCAATCCCGCTTCACCCCTTTGAGGTTCTCCTAATGACCTTCTCACACCCTGGCTTACCAGCGAAATGTCCCCCCATTAATCCTTTCTAGATTCCCAGCCACCATTTTCATCCATTCCCCACCCCACTTCATCTTCCTCTATCAACGTTCCCCCTCGTTCTCCCTTCGTTTTTCGCCAATTGCTTCCACGTCCCCCTCCAAGATTCCCTTTTCGTCTTCACCTGCGGTGCCCTTGCCTGCGCTCTAGCTCGCTTCGGGGACTCAGTGTGCATAAATCTTGCCCCAGTCCTTTTCTCTTTTCCCCGCGGATACGGTTTCCGTCCTCTCCTCAAACGCTCTCCTTCCGTTATTGCAAGTCCAAGTGTTCCAGTTTTCAGGAGCAGGCCGTGGTTCACGATTAAAATACTTCCGAGGCGCTTCCCTTCGCAAATACTGAAATGGTTAGATGAAGTAGACGGGATCATATCGCAAAAACTGTTTCAGAAAACGTTCATGAAATAAAAATTGAGGAATGGGAAATGTTGGAGTGTTCCCTTTTAAAAGTCAAATTTATGCATCTTATATTTGAATAAACTTCAGAGTGTTTGAGGAAAAAAATGTGTCGATTTATCTTTGACAGTAAATAATTTATTTACAATTTGTGATTTAAAATTGCAACTTAGGGTGAATAGATGAATGAATACTACGGTAAGATGTAATTTAGCATCAATTCCCTAAACTAATTGTGTCCATCACCATCTAATTTATTTTTCACATATTCATTGGGATATTTGTGGTGAATAATAGATGAATGTGCAATATCGTCTCATGTCAATTATGGATTTTTATTATTTCTACAACTCCGGTATTAATTTTGTGAAACTGCTCCAAGACATGGAAAATTAAATCAAGCATCTAATTTCCCGCTATGGTTTTTTCATTCATAGTGAATATTATAATCTTTGAAGCATTGCGTCTTTTCTCACTTTTGAGAATTTCGCCAGGACCTAATGGGTTTATCTGAGCTCATCATAAATGCTTTTTATTGCATATTTTAACTGATTAAGGTCAGAGTATTATATGTTACCTTTTGCCACATAGAGATTTTTATCTTTTTTAACTTAGCACTTTCTGGTTAATTTCCGTAATCCATGGTAGATTCTCATCTTCATCTTCTTCCTCACGGTCTCCGTCCCTCACTTTCCCCTGCTTTTTCTTCTCCTCTCCCCCGCTGTCCACCCCATCATCTCTCCCCACTCCTCCTACCTCTTCTCCCACACGCCCCCTTCCCCCTGTCTCCCTTCCCCCCCTCCCCTTGAAAAGGGACACCCAGAGCGCACCTCCTCCCTTCCACCTCATCTCCGCTGGCCATTTTGACGTCGCATCTGACTTACCCTTTGGTTGAGGGCCAGGCTTTCCCAAAATTAGGCCCAACCGAACAAAGGCTCATCGGTGAGGGAGGGCGAGGAAGCGATGTTTCTCCCAAATTTTTTTTATTGCTTCCTCCTCCACTTTTTTTCGACGTCCCTGAAGGCGATTCTGGCCCAAGGAGGTGATAAAATCAAATAAATGGGAAAAAGAGAAATGGCGTGGGAATGGGGTGGGAGGGATAATTTCCCTCCAGTTTGGTCCAGCAACAAACTGTTTACAATGTCGATGTGTAGTCAAGCTCTTCTCGGTTCCAATTAGTCGGCTGCGATCGCGTTGTTATAAAGCAGTATCAACTGGACTATCTCCTTCACTTACGAATGTTTTGCCGAGAAGCTTAAAAATCAACGAGAAGACAGAAACCACGTAGGGTTCATTTAAATCATCCTTCATGAAATATGATTATTAATATCAAATTATCGTAATCCTTTGGAATTTCTTGATGCATTTATCAATTTGATACGCGATGTAAACGCTAAGGTCTACAGGTAACTGTTTCGCATCTTTAAAGCTACATAATTGACAGCATGCACAGAATAGCGTCAACATCACACACTAAATATCTCTTTATTTGCTATGTGTTTGCAATCTATATACATTAAATTCTGGAATACTAAAAGTAAATTAGTGCTCATGGTAAAGGCGGGATTTTTAAAGTGTGTTTCTTGCCTGGAAAAACTGGAACAAAAACTATTCATGACAAGTTGACAAGATTCATGACAGTTAAGGTTCCAATCCAGCAAGGAAGAAAGAAATATTAACTTATAGGAAATAAAAAATGGTGATTAGCAGCATATAGCAATTTTCTGTTAGAAAATGTCATGTCCAAAAGTAGAGAAACCTGTCGACCTAAGAGCAATTTCTCAATAAATCCAGTTTTGATGCAAAATAAAGAAAAATTTGCAATACAAAAGATTTCTTCCATCATATTAAAAAAAATACATGAAGGTTATTTTCATCATATTATTAAAAAGTTGTCCATTAATTCCCGATTACATTCTCCAATAAAATGAAATAACATTTTTAAAAAAATTCATACTGGATTCCTATATTAATATCTTCATTAGAATGAGCATGGAAGTCATACGAGCACATACAAGTCTATCTGAGACTATAGGTAACTCTGGGCATGCGATTTTTGGTAATAAACCTGTCAACCATTGAAAGAAAGTGCAACCTTTGAAATTAATTGAAAAATTAATGACTTCTACTTTTCGCTTCACTTTATGGGCTTCTGACAATTGGAAGTGCGCAGAAACTGACAAAAACAATGGGAGCATAACAAAAACGCTAGAATTGAACCAAAAATTAGAAAAATGGTCTTTTAAGAGGTTTTTAACTCATCAATTAGCCAAATTTCAGCTACAAAATAAGACTATAGATATTCGTATTTTACGTTTGAGGAAAATAGCCTTATGAAACACTTATGATGATATCGGATACCTATTACGTGAGGAATATGAAAATATTAACTTGTGTTTCATTTGTAACGACTTCCTTAAATCAAAACTACTCAAAATCATTGTAACAAATATGTACACATGCCTTCATATATGTGCATCTTTTCAAAGGAAGTTGAAAATACACTGTCTGTAAATCAGAATCGAATTAAATAGTGTGTACGTTCGGGACCATGCATCCTTCTTTGGCTACATACCGCGATCCCCTCGGTAATTGAACTGCTTACAGAGGCCACCACAAAGGCTCGCTCTACCAATTGAATTTAGCGATTTGAAATACCGCACGATATATGAAGAATGGAGTTCACGTTCTTACTCACGTAAACGGAATTAACGATAACCCGAGCTCGTGCGCCATGAAGAACGGTGATCAAGCCCCAGGAAACCGGTTATTTATTAAAAGCAAAAGGGTGTGGAGTTAAAGAGGATAGAGCGCTGGACCTTTGACCGGAGGTCTTAAGTTCAAATCCGGGAGAAGCTTCTTCGCACAGGCCTGGTCAGGGAAGAAACTGGCAACCCTCATGAGAAAATATCGGACGCCTAACGTTATGTGAAAATGCCACTCACCTTTTGGCCTACCATTTGGTGAATACTTCTCTCATCAATCCCAAAGACCTGATTGAATGAATAATTGGTAGTTTTCACAGCTAACTGATAAGAGCAGTTACAATGCATTTCGGCCCCTGTATCTATGCGACCACACAACTTTGTTGCTGAGTGGGTTGCATAGCGATAGGGATTTATTTAGCTCCAGAATGACATCCAGAGTCGATTTCAAGGACGAAGCTATTACTTTCGCTTGGAGATACTACGATGGAATGCAAAATATAAAGAAACTCTCAAAATCGCCAAATGAAAGCAATTGTAATCATTTTATACAAATAACCGTTACTCTTTCTGTCCTACTCCCATGCCGCATCCTAAATACGCTTGAATATATGTATCATATGCTGCAAACGCTGATGAAAGAGTTACAAAATAAATGCATACATTTTTAGCATGATAAACATTTTTATTCCCCGATCGGCTTATGGGCTTCAGTGCCATCATTAACTAATAGGTTAGGAGCATTCGGATGCATAACAGAAAACGGGAAGGGGGGTAAAAGAAGTACCGCTGAAGGAATAAGTTGGTGAAGGGAGGAAGAACTCGGTGTACGGACACTTGGTTAAAGTGAAAGAAGGTGTGGAGTGTGACTTGGTTATGATGTAAAAGGGGCGTGAGTAAAATAGAGGAGAAAAGTGAACATTAAAAATCGGTTAAGCCATTAATAAGAAACACGAGGAGAATTCCGTCACTTGAAAATTACTGATTTTTCCAAGGGTAAAATCACAAACTTTAGTCGTAAATGTGTAAAATTTGGGAAGTAATATCGAAAACAAAGTTGTGAAGTTATTTCATAAATCTGAAACCGTATGATGCACGCTGCCTGTAAAAAATATTACTATGCGTGTTTAAATCCTCGTCATTAATGCGTAAAATATTTTGAGAAACATTGCACCCAAGACAAGAATCAATTAGATATTTCGTAAGACCAGATCCATATTCATCAAAATTTTAAAATAATTACCAAGAAAAGCATCTAAAGCCGAAGTTGACAATAAGAAATTTTTTCGGTTGACATTGTAAGCTTTCAATACAATGAAAATGATTTACTCTGAGCAAAAGCCGCGTTTCAGGTACTAAACGTATAATTAGTTCTCAATGGTGGAAAGGCGGCAGTCACACGTGTCAAAAGTGTAATATCATTATTTTATGACTGCTTCATTTTTACCACTAATAAATGAAAAAAAAGCAAAAGTAAACCTGTCTGGAAATCTTCCAAGGCGACAAAAAATGTACGAAAACTTTTTCCCATAGGGAGGCCAAATTCCATCAAGCATGCCAGTATTATAAAAAAGACTGGTTAGAGTGCCAAAATATATGTTTCATGGTAGGCTAAAAAATACATCGAGAAAGATGGATATACAGAGAAAAGACGGAAATAAAAATAAGGTGGCATGAAGGTATGAACTGTGTTATTAATCTAAATTACTGCGTAAAATCTAAGAAATGGGGCTGCTTTGAGGGAATAGAGTAAGGCAGTTAAATCTGAGGCTTCCACCGGATTATCATTAACAATGGGTTTCGGGCGTTCCTCCGCGTTATGTTGTCTTTTAGCGACAAAAGTTTCTCCCACCATTCTGCTGGCGTCTTCTGGACTGAAGTGACGACGATACTTCGATTCTTGGCCAATCTTATGTATATAAATGAGAGGTTGGCCCTGATTGGTCCATCTTGACCAATGAACACAGTCTTGGAAGGTAAACATTACTCATGCGACAGCCAACTGATCCATTTTTCTGTTCCGCGATTCGAACGTTTCTGGGCAATAATCATTTAAAATGCGACCATTTTAGGCTCTTTTCAGCAGCTTAAGTGTTCTACAAGCAAGTCTATTTTGTATTGCTTCAACGAATTTATGGCTGACCTCAAGAATGAATGATCTTCCGTAAGGAAAAACACGATTCGTAGTTGCAAGGTATCCAGCTCTGAAGTGCTTGTCATTTTTAGCTGAAGATCATTCAGATATAGGTACTGTTTGCAGGGGAAGATTCTTAGACCGGACCCACGCGCAGATATTGCGCTCAAATAAGGCATAGTTTCAAAGTTGCTCACGTGACATCTCATGGCAAGGGACGCGACTAATGGTACTTAATGTGCTAAGACATTGCTTGCCGATCTTTAATATTTAATTGATGCATTCTATATTAACATAAGATACAAGTTCACGAAAGAGGGATAGCAACTAGGTAGTTTCGCATAGAAACTAGTTATTTTCTCAAAAACAAGATATTTCTTCGATGGTATAACATAATGACATTACATCACCGAATAATCAAGTTCAAGGGCAATCCCCTCGTAAAAGTGAGTTTGTATGACTCACATATCAAGTAATCAAAAACTAATTTCAGCGACTATGACCCATTGTCATATACTATTGTACTAGGTTTAAGTCAAGAGTTCAAAAGCAAATATTTACTACAGTTAAAACGGGACAGTTAAATAATTTATTACTCGACTTAGTTCTATACCCAGAAGGTGAAACATAACTTTTTCTATCAGAATTTATGTAAGGTTTATGTAAAATTATGCAAGATAATACAGTTTATTATCTCATCAAGTATCAAATAATTCATATGAAATAATTTGAAATAATAATCAATTTTTAAAGGTATTGGGGCTAAATTATCTATGAATATTATGTGGAAAATATTTTCGCTCATTTTTTGTCGAGGACCACTTAATTGGGATTGTTCTCATTTTTGCTCTGAATTTAAACTGATGTTTTGAGTAAAAAATGATATGAATATCAATATAAATATCAATCAAGACCCCACGAAACAAATACTGGTTAAAAAAAATAAACTAAGGGATTAATCCGTTCCACTCGTCTACTTATAAATGAGAAACAATTAAATTATAATATAAATCAAGGATTAATTTTCCAGTTCTGATCTTACCGTAAAGCAAAAACTCTTATACTAGTTTTTATTTAATAATTGAGCTTTAATTTTGATGAATAAAACAAAGCATAGAGTCAGGAAATTAGCATTATATTTTTGATTTGTTCAACATGAAATATACAGTGAAAGAGGAGAATTTAGAGGAAAATATTTTATTTTCAATGCGTTGGTCACCATCAATCAACGGAAAAGGATCCTGGCTCTCTTTTTGAATAAGAAGCTTTACTAAAATATACACGAATTTCAAGAGGATTAAATCGATTCAAAGAATTTTTAAGAGGTTGTTGCAATAGCAAAGAAGAAATGAGTGTAGTGAAATTGTAAAATATTTACCTCGGAAACAACTTGAAAAGTATTTCTTTTTGGATAGAAAAATAACCAGCGGCGGACAAAGCAAAATGGAAAAGATCCATTTAGATAGAATAATCCAGGCAAAGACGAATTTCTATCAAAAGAAGAACCTTCTATTAAGCCTGGAATTAAAGATTGGAATTAAGAAAACTCCATCAGAACGTAAATTTAGAGCATGCTCTTTTATGGCAGGGAGAAGTGGAATATAACGTCTGCAGAAACGGCAATGATAGAAGGATTTGGAATGTGGCTTTATTGAGGAATAATACTGTATTTGAAACGTAAAAGTAGACTGAGTAACACTCTAAGAGGCTCTATGAGGATCAGCAGAAAAAATAATAAAAATGATGTAAATTTTGAAAACAATGAAGATATACTAGAAATCCTGAAGATGGAACAGACCTATCGGACTCATCTAAAGACATGAAAAAGTAGAGGGAGAATAAAATGAGAAGAATGGCAATGGAAGACCTGGGATGGTGTGTGGAACATAAAATCTTTCATGATATGTAATAGAAGAGCTCTCTTAATCTAAAGAAGTAAATCGATAGACATGTTGAGCGGTGTAATGTGTCATACCAAACTTAGGACTAGTGATAAAGAGGTGTTCGAAAAATCAGATGTGGACCTAGGACTAAAATATGATATCAAACTCGAAAAATTAATAACGATTACTGAATTCTAAAGCTGACTACGATGAGTGTACGAAATATATCATCTGTATCCAGCCTCTCTCGAAGTGACCATTGGCGAGGTAAATTACTGACTGAGATTAGAACATAATAACATCAACAATAACAGCCGTATCTAAAATCTGCCAATTCTCGAAATTGACAATTGTTTGAACACTCCGCCATTATCCGAGGAACACAGATTTCTTGAAATTTGTTTTATCACAAAAATTTCCGATTCCGAATAACAGCCGTATCTAAAATCTGCCAATTCTCGAAATTGACAATTGTTTGAACACTCCGCCATTATCCGAGGAACGCAGATTTCTTGAAATTTGTTTTATCACAAAAATTTCCGATTCCCAAAAATTCACGATTTTAAGTTTTATCTCATAGGATACCGAAAAGAGTTTTTTATTGCTATTATCAAAATACGAAGAAAAGAACGATAAATTAAGTTCTGTGATACCCCATTGGTCATTTTCTATTTATTTTTAATTTGCTGTGTAGTAATAAAAAATATTTGGGTTGAAGTTGATTTTTAGATGCTTCAATAGTTACGGTAACATCGCAAAATTTAGCATGATATCAATCCTATGGCACATACGTATTCATCACCGAGATGCACATGATTCACACTCACGATCCTTGGGAGGCCAGGCCGGAACGTTTCATATCTAACTACGTATCTAACGGCTCTCTACTAGCTGCTAGAAGCTTTTTGATTCCATTAAAACTCACTTTCACGTATTTATTTACTGATGTAATCACGCTTCTGAGACGGTGATTTTCTTTCCTTAAAACTGCATTGGCACTCTTGTTTTTCATAATCAATTGAATGAATTGCTTTTGAAGATGACGTGTCTTATAATTTATGCCTCCAAATTTCTACCGAGAAAACTTTTCACTTAAGTTTCACTCATAGAAAGCAAATTAAATATTGCTCAAGCGATTTTCACGTTCATTGGAGTTTAATATCGAACAGTAACAGCACCAATACCATTATTTCCATGCAATGATATTATAAGCCTAATTATACTCAGGAACTAAAGACGCGTACCCTTCGACACTGACCCACTTACATTCACATTTAAAACTGATTTCTTCATAAGTTTCGTTGTTATACATGTGAAAATTGTTACATGATGATCGCCGTGGATTTTATACTAAAAAAAATAAATTATTTCACTCAATTTTCTCCAGCAAAATCCGCAAGTTTTTGTCTATTGTTACAACACCAGCCAGCATAGTTTTATTTCCAAAGGTGAAGTAGAATAAATAAATAAATGCTAACTTTGCTGACATTATAAAACAGGCAATTATATTATTATTTTGGCACTTAAACGAATCATCATTAGACTCTATGTCTAAGCAGAAATCCTTGATTACAGCAAATAAAACAGAATTAGTAGTAGTAGTAGAAGTAGCATTTGTGATCTTTGGAGATAGATTTTTCTCTTGCCTTCCTGCCTGCCTTTTAACCTGCCCTTCCAATGCCAAGAAATTATAAAGAGCTTGAAAAGGCTGACATAGAGGTGCAATGACTGCCAACCTGTTTGTAATGCTGAGGCTTGATCAATTTCGATGACTATAAAAAACCTTCATTGCGGTAGAATTTGCATTCGAGTCTCATTATGAAATATAAAAACCGCTATTTTTTAAATGTATCTAGCCAGTACTGATCAGTACAGAACTGATGCTACTAAACGACGGGGAAACTTTTTTTTCAAAACTTTCGAACAAACAATGCAGTCAGAAAAATTATTTCAAATAAAAGATTCAAAATCCGGGTCGTAAAATAAAAACTTTTTGTGAAATTTGTAAACTGAACGTTTGCAATTGCAAACGATTAAAGTCTACCAAGATGGTTTATCTTGACCATTGTATCTCAAAGTCAGTCAATGTTGACAAGCAGCTTCGATTAAATGGTTCTATTGGGTTGTTGTGCTTGGTTTTAGCAGATGTACTTGAACTTGTTTTTCTTTCAGTGGTTTTATAATATTTACAACAGAATTACGTGACACATCACATTTACGATATAATATTAAATATTTAACATTTTAAACAACATAAAATCAAACTACCGATAACCGTCGGTTACTCCATGATATGAGTAAATTAAAAATCAGTAATAGGTTATAACGTTGTGTTGCGTATATCTACTTCCTACTTTACTCTTTCTATATGCATATAGAACTTGGTTCTTTCCCGGCGAACTGATGCTGTAAATCCTTCGCGGGTTTTCCACCGGGTCAGGTATTCTGCTGGCAGCAGATGGGTTTCAATCATTAGGATATTTTTTCCGATAAGGTTCATCGTCATTATCGTTCAGTTCAGTTTAATGTACTTACCTTGTTCAGTACATAAAGAAAATTTTCTCTAATATGTGCGCTTGAAGGTTTCAAAAACATAAAACAGTCAAAAATTCATTTTACTTTCAGCATTAATTGGTTAATTACATTGTAGAATCTGGGGATGAAGACAATAGCATGAGAAACCTCATGCAGAGAGAGTAGTTATCAATTTAAATGGAAGAGACATTTTCTTAGTCCTTCTTCGAGTTAAAAATTCTGATACCTGTTTTATAACACTCTGCCTTGATCTTTCTTCACTCTTCCCCAATGTTGTGTTGCGTAGATATTTTTCCATGCAAGGAGTCAATTACTTTACTTTTCTATCTTTCATTCAATCAAAATAAAACTCTACAGAAAGAAGAGCTTCAAGCAAGAGTAAAAGAATTTCAAGCATCAAGGGTGAGAGAAAATATGGATTAATTGGTTGATTTTACGCCAGAAAAAAGTGACTAGACATGAACTAGGCTAAATTAAACTACATTCAAAGGCATTCACAATGCTACGCTAACATAATCAATTATGATTTTTTAAAAGTAAGATACCATACATTGCGATAAGTAGCGCAAGACACGCACATACAACCAAGAATAAGCTAACACTAACATAATAAGCTAAAAGCGGCAACGCCGAGATCTAAAACTCAAAGCGGAAGTTCTGAAGGTAGTGCCTATTTTGCTATCCTAGGCTAAAAGGCAGGATTCTTCCTCTCAGGGCACTAAAGCCGCGTCCGAATTCCATATGTATCAGGAATTAGCCAAGTTTCTTCGGCCAAGGAAAGCACCTGAAATTCTCGATGGCTAAAACATATATAGGTGGTACAACTATGGCAATGAACGTTTTCCTTCGTTAGGATGAGTAATGACGTCTATATTTCATGTTCCTATTACTATTAACATTTTGATGAATACTCCCTTCTCTATTGTTTTAAGTTCTTTTAATTTAGAAGTTAATTAATACAATTTTACACATTAAAAAAGAGGAGAAAGAAAATAAGAAGTGACTTCCACTACGATTCCCAACATGGAGTCAAAAATTGTAAACACTCCTAAGACTCTACACTGAAATCAATAATACATGACTAAAATGACCTGCTAAACTGATGCTAAACGCATTTTAACATACTTCACGCTGGCATCTTCCAAAAGAGGGCAGCATTTAGACACCCTATTAGCGAATTCGGACACGGCTTTAAATTAATTAAAAAAAAGAACGACCCGTCATGCGTCCGTTCGTCAATTACCGTCCGCGGTCGCCTTCGTCTCGAGGAAGAGGCGTTGCCGTCCCCGTGCAACGCCGAGCACTTCAGCAGCGACGAGTCCAGCGTCAGAGTGTTCCATTGGGAAGTCCGGCGGTCCATGGGGACGCGGGCGGGTCCTCAGGAGTGCAGGGGGGCGAGAAACAGGGGCAGCGGCCGAGGGCGGGGCTGGGAGGGCAGTGGGAGGTCGAAGTCGTTCCCCTTCGAAGTTCCCCAGGGCTCTCCTCCCCCTTACGGCCACAATCTCTCAGACGAAGTCACTATGGGGGCACGTCCCCTCCTAAGGTTCAAGAACGGTGGGAAATCGGAATATACTCGGTGCAATCAATTCAAATGCGTGGATCGAAAAAGAAGACAGATGAAAGCGAACGCCCGCAAAGCTTCAAGTCGTCTACTTACAACAATAGCCTAACATGAGTCGTATGAATTTTTCACACCTTTCGAGTGAGTCTCTTTTCTTCCGACGCGACTTGGTGAGTCAAAGGCAATTCAGTTTTTACGCATTTAAGCGCTTTTTTTACCAATTGTCTCGGCTAAAGAACAGATAGGCCGCCATTTCTTTGTTATTAACGCATTTACTTTGCAGCCGCAGCAGTATTTTACCAATATCTCCAATAATAAGATGTTCCGTCGCAATAAAGTTAATATATAAATTTAATTTCTTGAGTGTCAGTTATAGAAATGCCGGTCTCTAACAATTACTTAGAGCAGTATTTTTTTAGTAACTTAATAAACAGTTTTAGTTTTAATCCACTACTTTCTAGCCAATGCAATTTCTAATGCAAAAGGTGGGAATAGGTAAGGGATACTGATCGGAAGTACTAGGTTTAAATACAGGAACCGCCTTCTCCGACGCCAAAGACATTTCTGGAAATCAAATATTGCTGACTAATCGCACGCGGCACAAGGGAAGGAGAAAACCCTTTTCTATAGCGAGATGTTTACGCGCAATTGACATCATTGATATACTCATTATATCAATGTCTTCTGACAAGACCGATCACTGCTGAGCTCTGTCTTTGTAGTAAATTCTGTTGTTTAAAGGCATTTTACCAATTGACCTTTCATTTTTTGTTGTAATAAATTGATCATGAAAGTAAATATTTTAGATTCAATTTTGCTTTGATGGTATTTGAAAAATCACGAAGAATAACTTTTAGGAAATTTGGAAAACTGCCAGGGGTCAGCCTTGGAGCCATTCAAGCACCACGAAGTCCCCAATGATGAAATAGAATTTTTCTACCGCAGAACCTGCGCGTTATTCTACACGACGTGAGAGCTGCTCATGCAGTAGGTACATGTGCTCATGAAATTCAACGTGTGACTTTATGAAGGCAATGAGTCTTCATTACTTTAGCTTTTCGAGGAAAATATTCGAAGAAAATGCTCGTGAGCGAGAATTAGGAAATTAATATTCATGCGTAATATATTTCACTCATTGCTATTATCAATGCTCTCGTATTGAATTTCGTACTTATATATTTGATAAACTTTCCTGGCTGAAAACAATTTTATTATTTTTATTGACATCTGATGATTTCATCCAAATATGGCAAATTATGATTTCATCCAAAATAAAATCGTATACCTTATTCTCCAGGAAACTAAAATATGTGCATAAAATATGGGCACAATAAAAATAATACCTTCGTCATCGATAGTTGGAATTATCATCGATTATTACACTTACGTAACTCAATTATATTTATTCTGGTACATGTCTACACGTTGAGCACCTGTGGCTCCTCAACGTGCAGTTGTATTATTTTTTGTGCGAGCTTTTGTATTAAATAGAGAGGAAATGCTTAACACAAATTAATACCTATGCATAATTGGCCATAAAAATCAGGAAAAAACATGATGCATTTGAGCTACAGTTGAGAAGATCGCGCAAATGGCAAAATATAGAATTAAAACAGGTATTTTTGGTAATAAATATGTTCAAGACACTGCGAGCCTTACATCTTCGCCTTCCTCCTTTTCCGTTCTATTTTTTGAGGAAAAAGTTATTGAGCCGGGAAATTAAAGTTACGGTCGCATGAATTCAAGGCTATTGAAGTTGATTTGATACTTCGCTACTCACGTTTTTTTTACGTCACTCACGGGGCGTTTACTCGGAACCGAAATCGCTATTTTGTACACGAAATTGTTAGATAGAAACGAAAAATGAAATTTATAGGAAAAATTAATCTTCTGACAGAATCATTCTCTCATAAACCAAAAATTAAAATATGCAAATGGTGACGACCACCGAACGAGCTGCATTAAGGATTACTACGTCATCCACCTCCCGCCCTTGATTATGTTGAGGCAAAACGGGAAGGGAGCGGAGGTGGGGAGGGGAGGTCTGCCTAAAGAGATCCTGTCGCAACCACTTCCATTGGCAGAGTCAGCTGTGTGTCCCAGATGATAAGGCGAAGTAGCTTCGCAGTCTCAGTTGTGATTGGACGAAGTGGATGACGTACAAGTCCTTTGCACGCCCACTTTTCCGAAAGGGTCAAAAATATCAGTTTTTCGCCGCTTATAGCTTGAGAACTAATTGACGGATCGAAGACGGAAAAAATACGGGTCTTTTTATTTTAAAAACAATATCAGATTCGGCAATTGAGAAAATATGGTAAAGACCCCATTTCGTTGTGACGCTTGCTCCATAAGAGCAAATTAGAGGCCTTATAAGTGAAAGTTGATAAAAAAATCGAGATGATTGTCTCTATGGAGAGGAAGACAAATGAGAAAATTCTCAACATGGTAGGAGAGGAAAGGCAGTGGGTCAGGTAGTTTACAAGAAGGCAACAAATCTGATAGGAAGATATTTTGAGAAGTAGCAGAATACCTATGAAATGGATAATGTAGGGCAAGTGCAGATGTGGGAGGAACATAAGAGGTCTTCAAAATGGATGTAGATTTGCAGGAAATATGGAGCTTTTAAGAGAAATCATGTAGAGGGTACGCGGATTCGATTAGAAAAGACAAAAACGACGATATTCATTGGTGTGATATACCTTCATAACAAGGTATTAAGCCATTACTTAAATTTGAAATACAGAAAACCCGTTCCGGCTCCTTCATCATTTGTCCATTAATTCATTCGAATTCTTGAATTAATATATTTTAAGTATTCGAAGAACTTTTATTGATTTAAGTCATCCTCTGGTCTAGTTTAATTTATACACGTCTACGATTGGAAGATATATCTTTCTATACTTTTTTCGTCTATTTCAGTTTTGTTCTTAACGATTATGTAGGCATAAATTTGAAAAAAGTTACTAAACGTTTCAATAACAAATCTATGTTGCCAATTTTATTGCATCAAGAGATTTTATAATGAGCGTAGAGAGCATGGAAACTTACAAACGTCTATAAGTTATGTGTCGAGTGAATACGCTCAAGTGTATAACATTGATGTAGGTAATTTAAAATTTTAACAAATGTATCAAATCGCGATTTCAGCAAAAGAATTCGGCAGAGCAAATGTATAGACAAAAATAGTCTTAGTTATAGGGCCATAGTAAGTAAAAAGTTGGGAAGCCTGATGACTCATGAGAGATGTAGGAAGCTACATCGTTGATTGGCGAAAAGTATTCAATGGAGATTAATGAACAGCAGTTTCTTCTCCGCATGAGCAATCCAACCTGGGTTTGTATAAGGTCTGGACCCTACTATGTTTTACATACAAAAGTAAGGGAAAATATGAGTACTGCAATGGGTTTAATACTTGATCTTCTTCATGAATTCACCGGATAAAAGAGGAGGTTTCTCCGAAGCTAGGGAGGGAGGACGTGGCGATACTGCTTCACGGATATATCGTTAACATGGCAGTCCATTGGTTTCACGACTCACAAGCAGCGTCCGGACTCGCGAGACTCTCTGTTCTAATAATAGACCAAACACTCTCCTCTTCCGGTTCCATATCTCATAGCGGGCATGAGGATGCCGTCTCAAGCATGACGCCTTGGTTGAAAGAATTCGTCCGCTTTAAAATTCTCCTTTCATTGTGGGAGGACGCCTAGGAAGGGAGGGATTGGTTGTAACTACAGTAGAATATTGTTTAAGTTGAATCTCACCGCAATATTTATTCATTGCCTGATGATTTCAATAAAAAAATCTTAAACCATCGATTACTCACATCTAAATCAGGAATGCAATAGATTCGGAACAGCTATTTTGAAATTTACTTTGCTACAGTGACATTCAGAAATTTATGCACTTTCAGTGAAAGGCAGGTGAAGGTTACGACAGACATTTCACGACCTCATAATGTTTTGAAAGTGAAATTTCATCTGTGGTGATTTGTGATATGATTTTTTAAATTCATCCCTTAACATTAAGATAATGCCTTCCTTAAGATACTTTCCATGAAATTCTTGTTAGATTATCAGGAGTTGAAAATGTTCCAACGCATAACTTTACCAGGGAAAGGAAGGTAAAAGAGAAAAAGATGACACAAAACTATAATGACACTGTTATAAATCATATTGCTCGAAAGTCACCGGAAATTCTCAGAAACATACGATCTCATACATCAAGTGTTGATAACACACAAGAAGCAATTACTGGACTACATAGTGCTAAACGACAACTACGATATATTTAAGTGATTAAATAATGGCGCCAACCTTAATGCTGGGAGCATAAACACTCTCAGAGCGAAACATTTGACTTAGAGGGGAACTATAAACTTTTTAATAACCGGCGTAAACAAACCAGCTTTGCCTAAAATGAGCATTCAATAAAAATGAATCCAGTGCATAAAATTAGCAGTGTTCTCTCTGGCAGAAAAATCTATATTTTTCTGTCTGAAATGCATCCACTTAACACAGTAAATGAGCGTGGAATGGGGTGTTAGGTCACCGGATGAGAGAGGAAGAAGTGAGGGAAGAGCAAGAGGGGTAAGAAAAACGTATCTTATTGGGATCGTTTTCTGCCATTTGCGTTTTTGTTGTTGGAAAATTGCAAGTGAAATTTGAATATTTCTCGAACTACATATAACTATTTACTAATGTACTTACTGAGGAAAGGCGGGGCCTTACTTTCCTTGATAAATTTCGGGACCAGATCGCCATATTTGCAATAATTTTAATCTAGCACTGAGCTGTCGTGGATACATGATCCCCCATCTCAGGTTTTCAAGAATGACGGAAGGATTTGAATTCCATCAAAAACACTAAATTTACAGTTCTAGAAGCTGTTTTCCTGAACTTGTTAAGTTTTAGCTAAAAGCTTTTCCGAGTCAGGAAAAAAATATCCTCAGCATAATCTATCAGGAAAGGGAGAAGAGAATGAGCGCGTAGCAGGAACGCGCGTTCACAAGGGTCGCATTACTTTCACCTCTGGCTGTGAGGAATGCTTGTTTACTCTCGCCGGCAACCTTTCCCTTTGCACCGAACCATACCGCATCTCAGATCACCCCTTTTGGGCGGCCCGTATCCGATTGCGCGGATAGTGTAAAGTGCTATCCTACTCCTTCCTCTTCGTGAGTGTTGGACTTAGGAGGGGGGTGGGCAAAAAGTGAGAAAGAGAGATCAAAGGAAATCTGGACCGGAATGAGGTCGAGAGTGTCGAGGGGTGAAACTCACACTTTGTGTGTACTACAGATCCGTGAAGAGGACATCCCCGTTGGGGGGATTGGAGGCGTGTAAAGTCTCTCGTCCTGATGCGGGCCTCCCCTCTCCCTCATTCCTCCGTATCCAAAGTAGCCAGGGGGAGGGGGTGGGCCATCTGGGGCTTCAGCCCCCCTTCCCCAGAAATTTTTTCCCAATAATTTGGTTGTTCTGATTTTAACTGGGCATGATAATCTGGATTACACTACGTATAATCCAAGTGTTAAGTGTCTTGAAACGTGATAACTAGTTTGATGCATGTGTGTGTGGAATAATTGTTCTTGACAATAAGATATCTATTTATGCATTGAACTTCTGTTCTGGGGCCGATCAAATTAACTGCTTTATAACAAGGTAAGTAACTTGACCAGTGAGAAGAGATAAGAATGGGCACTGTGAAAGTAAATACCAAGCACTGAAAATAAGGGAAGAGATTTGCAACATGTCGGCACCGAGCGGGCAAGGCTGATTTGTTTCAACTTACGCTGCACTAGACTTAGCCCCCCCCGAAGCAAATTTCTGGCTACCTGCCTGACCGTCAACCATTCGGACCTCACGGACCACTTAACTCACAACTTGATAAGCAAATCAAGCGTTCGTTTTAAGTCAGTTCGTTTTAAGTCAGTACCTTCACAGTGAAAACATAATATTGGATATCAAAATACACAGCATTGACGTTGTAGTGGCCTCTTTAAAAGACATTTTGTTTAATTAGACCCTCACTTATAGCATTCGTGTTATTTAAGATTAACTGTAGAACTGCTTAAATTTTGAGCCTTTGGTTTTGACCTTGGGAAATTTCCGGTCGCTTAGAGATGCATCTTGAAGTTAAGGCCGTCCTTTTAAGGTTTATCCCGCGGACCACAAAAGAATATTTTCTTTTTGAAAGGCTTCCTGCCAGCTTACAGCATATATGATAACAACTCTATCCTGATTATTACTATGAAAGTATCATCCCCTTGGTGTACCCTGTGACGGTGTTGGTCAGAATTTAAGTTAGCGTACAATAAATGTAACAATTATAAATACGAGCCAATCGTAATGACAACTTTCTTAACGGAATCCCAAACGCTTTTCACTGACCATCAGGGATTCGCAAACCTCCGGTTGGTGACAGCTGCTCTAGAACAAGGGTTCCCAACCTTTTATTCTTGTATCCCAACTTCCCTATCTCATATCTCACCACCTCGAAAAAAGTCATGTCCCACCGCAGTACAAAAAAGTTCAGTTTCATTTACAAAATATCGACCGTTTATTGGTTGATGTGAGTGTTTTAGACGATATTTGTGCAAGAATTAAGGCTAGGAAGCATATTTCACCTTGCTCGGAACTCACTCGGTGCCAGTCGGACTGAGTGAGTTTTAAAATACGTACTAAAATGGGACGGGTCCTTCTGTTTGAGAAATACTGATCAAAGAAGAATGACAGAGGGCTCACGACAAGCTTTTAATGCGAAACTTAGGCAGGCAGATGAAACATTCAGTAGTTTTACATTTTATTCGCCAACAATGTGTCACAATCGTTTCTGATAAATTATGAATTGGTAAAATTGTTTTTACTTGAAATAATCAAATACAAATGTATGAACGCACTTCAGTCGACATTTCATAGGAAACTCGAGACTTTCATGAATGTATGCACTTTCATTTCTAGCATAGAGATTTCGCTGCATTGATAATAATGTGTTTTGTGATGCATACGTGTATGCATAAAGTAGCGTTTTTATTAGGTGTAGATAAAAATCATTTATAGTAAAACAAAATCAAGTGTTTAAGACCTACACGTACATTGGGGCATTTGCTGAATTCGTAAAGTCGGAACAACAGTTCCGTCAGAAACGCTAAGGTTATTGCTTTTTGCGGGACATAAATTAAACAGGAAATTTGATGAAGGAAAGATGTACAACTTTTCTCACCCCTGATACTAAGTGATGATTTAAATTTAATAGATACTGGAAGGAATTTTGGCTTGTTTTCAAACGAAAACGAAAAATAAATACAAGCGATCCCGGAGAGTGAGTGACACTGACAAGACGGATCTGTTCCCGTCGATCGGGGTAGGTTATGGACGTCCATTCCATCGCTCTTACCGATCGTAAACAATCGAAGCAAAGAATAGCAATCAAATACCAGGTTAATGTACACAATCCACAAAGTGGATTGCCCTATGATACACTGCGAAGACTCGAATCCAGCTGTTGAGAGCACTGACTCCAATCTTCTCAAATTTATTCTTTCTTTGGCCCTAGTTACAACTCCATATACACCGCTAAAACAACGGCTATAAACACGTTCCCTAGGGCAATTCCGAGAAAACTTGTACCCCGGACTTTTTAGTGGGAGATGGAAGAAACCGCGTCCGTATCACCAAGCATGCTTGCCGCGACGGAACGATAAATAGTTATACAGGAAAACACGCCTTCCGTTCTTCAACTCTGCTGACGGATCATCGACTCCTCCTTGACCAAAGGCTTAACGAACATTAGTAGTTTCCCCGGGTTCTATTTTCTAATCACCGGTCAATCGTTTTAATTCACGAACCGCCGTACGTTACCATTCCATCTTCAACCCCCAAATCAACAATATGACAGACTGATGCGTTAAATGATTTTCGGAAGCCGACTCATCAACTCCCACTTTTTGTTAACGACCAAAGTAGAAGTGTAATAACAAAAGCTGAAACCGAGAGGTCACGCGGGCGTCGCTGGAGCCACCGAGGGAACACTCGTTTCGTATCGTGGGTCCTCCTCGCGAGGGTAACCGGGAGATCTTCCGGGTAATCCCATCCCGTCTGCGGACATCTGGAGAGATCACTGATGCCAATCGGAGGGAAGACAGGAAGAATTACTGGGTTGATGGGTTCCGAAATGAGTGCGGGAGGGGTGAGCAGGACCACCACAGGCCGTCACGGGCTTCGGACACACTTCCGACACGGAACAATCCTTCAGGGCTCACCAACGTCACGCTGTCCTTCCCGCAGGAGTGGGCGTGAGGGTGAGGGGCGAGAGGGAAGGGGCGAGGGAGTGAGTCCCCGACGTAAATAAGGAGGTGATCCAGAAGAATGACAGGAGAGAAAGGTGGGCGTGGCGGCGAGTCTGGCAGGGCCGACCTCTTGCTTCCAGGGAAGAAAGGGGAACAGGGGAGAGAGACAAAAAAAAGAGAAAGAGAGAGGGAGGGAGGTAGAAGAAGACGGCCGGGGGACTGCTTTGCACCTCACCTCCCCTTCTGGACGTCGTGACCGACACGAGGAAGGCGCCAGAGGTCTCCTGGCAAAGTCGTCCGCGGCTCCCTCCCGTGGTTCGTCCGTCCGGATATTTGGCAAGCGCCCGACTCCCCGAGAACCCCTGGAGGAGGCGGTAGGAGCCCCCTCCGAGCCTTGCGCCGCCCCTCCGGCACCCCTTTCCCTATCCACAACCCCTCCCCCCAACGTCATCCCCCCTTAAGTCTTTACGCGGCGTTCCCATTCCGTTCCTGTACCCCATCCCCTCGGACACACGTGTCCACGCCTCCGCCCATCTCTTGCCGCCTTGGGTCGCTAATCTTCTCCATGTAATTCGGTTTCCTCGGGTGGGTGCTGCACCAAAACATCTCATTATCAATCCTTCACTTAACCGGTCCTCGGCTCAGCAGGCTGATTGCTAACGATTACTTTATCACGAACTTTTTTCCTTAGAATTTTATAAGGTCGGGTTAAATATTTTTGAGGTTAGAAAAGAATTGTGGACACGCTCTTTGGCTGTTAATTTTTACGCCAAATCCCTATGTATAGAGCCGGTAGAAGGCAGTGACCAAGGCTTGTGACGTATAAGGGCGCTGATGTAATTGGGGTTTCAAACGGTGACAAATTAAGAATGTATTTTTGTTATGATGTGAATATCATTAATGGGGCTTGGATTTACACATTATAAATAAATATAAACATGTACCTAAATATTAAAAATTAAACAATATGTTTTGTTTAAGGGCGCTGATGGCTCTTCCTCCGTTCCTGCCCCTGAAGTACTCGCTGTTATGATAAGAGGAGACCGACAGCTGACATGAGAACATTACGCCGCAGAGGATGGTTACAGATTTGGATATATGCAGGGTTGTTGGGAAGGGAAATGATGGAAAAAAGCACAGCGCAGCATAAGATTACTTTTAAGAAAAGGAAACAAGGAATCTATAGTTCAACGCCCAACGCGAAAGATGAAATACTGAACTAGACATCCTCTCCGCATAGTACTCAAATAAATTTGGTCTCTTCCAGGGTTCGAAACTGATTTCCAAAGCAGGCTAATACTTAAGCCAACGCACCAACCAGATCGCCCAAAAGAACTTTCCATAGCAAAAAAAATACCAGAAACCCACGTCGGAGTAACTAACGACAAAAGTAAAATGTCCGATTTAAATAGTGTTTTTACTGCTTCATTTCTCAGCGAATCCTAGAATGATTTATAATTTACCGAACAAATAGGATTTTCCTCGAATTTAAGCTACATAGATCGTAGAAATAGTTAAATTCACATGGTATAGTTGATTAAGTTAATTTGACGCTAATCATTTATTGGAATAATCAATTACGTCAGTCGAAGCAAAACCTAATAATGGTTTTCCAAATGATTACGGGCTATCAGACGAATGCATTGCCGTAGGCCTTCATTGTTCATTTCTATTCAATTTATCGTTGCTCACATATAAATTATAGACACAATTTACACTTTTACACAGCTAAAGAGGCTGAGTAATTCCATGCCCATTCGATTTGCGGAATGAATCACTCCTCTCGATCTGGGAGACACGAGTGTAAACTTCAGAACCGATTAATCAGTTGTCGAATTCGTATTTTCTGGGGATTAGGGTGGGGATTCGCGGTGCTGTCGAGTGAAAGGAGCGCGTGTGGTTGGCGGGCCGGAAGAGGAGCCACCCAATCGTATTTATCCATCTCATTACCCACCATCTTCACATTTCCCTCCTCGTTTCCTTCCACCTATATTAGACATATCCCAGATTTACTTTAAGAAATAAATATGAATTTGGTACATCGAATAAGTTTCGCATACGAATATACGAACATAAATTATATGCAACGAATTTTTCCTTGGGAATCGTAGTTAAAAGCTCTATACACGAGTATCTCGATCTAGGAAACTCACGATCATCGTAAATGAAATACTAACTTTGTTTCCTTCCACAGATTTATTTTCTTGGTACGACATGTTTCGACACATCCGTGTCATTATCAGATGTGTCGAAACATGTCATACCAAGAAAATAAATCTGTGGAAGGAATCAAAGTTCGTATTTCATTTACGAAATTCAATTTCCACCTAGTTGAGCCTGATACTATGGAACTCACGATCACTTTATTCTACGATGAATAACTTTTGAACTCTTATTTTGCCTACTTTTTACTGATGTCTTCATCGTTTCATACACGCTCTGTGGTTCCTGTTATCTCGCATATCTCTTGAATGAAAAACAGTAACTTTGTAATTACAGAATCAATTAACAGCACACGACCTACATTTCGACGTTGTTGAGTTTGTATGCTACCAAAAAATGTGAATTAATAAATTAACTGTCTTTCATTCTCGATGTATGGCAAATTCAATGAAGTAACGCCTGATATAATAAGTTCTCATTTCTCCTTTGATGAATCTCTTCTATCTTGTCTAACCAATGCATACTCAGCATAAGTGTTCCCTCATGGCATTCACAATTTATCGTATTTCATCTGAGTTATTTCAATCTCCTAAATTATTATGTCGTGGTTCAACAAACGATTCAATTTCCTTATATACTTCCCAATTCTAGGAACATGAGCCCTCCTATATAGTTCTCCCCTCCTATTCCCTCTCATTCGTTTACATTTTAGAGTTTTCAAGATGCGCATGCACCGTTATTTTCCCTCTCATACTACTCGCTATGCGGGTAATGTTTTTTGAACATTTCAAATAAAAGCAAATAGCATTCTTCCAGAGTTATATAGTCTCTAAGAACATATTTACTTCGTTACCTCCAGGCCAGTCTGTATAATCATGGGTACGATGCTGATGTTGGGATTGGTTAATAGTTTCATCTACGAGAGGAATCAGAGTCATTACAATGCATCACGAATTAGAGAGAATCCCATCCGTTTGTTGCCTTTCATTAGCACCCACTCCTTCAGCATTATCCCTCACCAGCCTCCCTTTATTCACCCCCTCCCACCCAATTCCCGTGGAGAGATGGGAGGGGAGAGTTCTCGACTTCTTTACCGCGCCGTCTGGTAGCCACTCGCGGACGGAGATGCTCTCTCTCTCGAGGGGTTGACGACGAGAGTGTGTGGGTGTTCGTTTGCGATTGCGCGGTATTCCTCCAAGGGGAGGATCGAGTTTTTGGAGGAAGGAAGGGAAAAGAAGGCAAGTGAACAGGTGCAAAGGAACTCCGACGCGTGGAAAACGTTCTGGAGGAAAGGGAGGGAGACGACCTGGTCGCGGGAATCGGAAAGAAATCCCAGTAAAGACCAAGAAAAGAACCTACCAAAGCTCTTCTCACATTATCCGTCCGCGCATTTATTGACGGACGCCAAACTATCCTGAAAAATGTGACTTGGACGAAGCGAATGGGACTTCGTGGTGAAGATTGTGCAGCATATTTAAGTCTGGTTATATCCTGGCGAAGTGCAGAACAGGATTTCTGCTAGATCAAAACAAATTTGACATCCGGGTAGTGTGTAGAATATGTTGTTCTAACCTTAGTCCTCCTAGCCGCATTTTAAAGTTCAAAACACTACCCTAATTCGTTCTATGCGATATATTTCATGAAATTACACAGCCATACTTTTCACTGCCGTTTAAGCTACGTGCTATTTTGATATCAACACAAATTATGAGTTTGGGAGTTACAAGGGGTATGGTGGCTAGAGTCCTAGCCTCCAATACCAAGGGCCCGGGTTCGAATTCCGGAAAGGGGTTTTTTTATTTATATACCGGTCCCTACTTGACTGCTTTGTGGAGAGCACTTCAAGTCCAGTGCCTACTACTAAAATTGTCTACCGCGATTTGAAAAACTTTGACGCAGTCGCATTTCAGCAAGACTTGATCTCTAGCGAATGGCAACACTTTTCAGGATCTACCTCCGTTGATTCCAAACTGGAATACTTCAATTCTAACTTTTTGCACTGCTTAAATCGTCATGCCCCTTGGCGCACCTGTAAACCTCGACGATTTTCAGCCCCATGGATAACAAATGACCTTAAACAAAAATGAAGGAAAGAGATAAATCACGTAGGATCTTTATTCGTACAAAAAGCCCTACTGCCTACGCTGAGTTTATAGCATTACGCAATCAAGTAAAACGCTCTGTCACAGAAGCCAAGAGAAAACACTACGCAGCCACCTTCTCCAACTTGACTCAGCCAAACCAGATTTGGAAAGAACTGAGGAACCTTGGCCTCGTGCATCGACCTAAAAACGAACCTGCGTATAAATTCTCACTAAACGAATTAAACAAATACTTTGCGCATACTGCTACCTCAGAGGTAAATACTGCCTTGAATACATTTACTATCCATAATGTACCTCCACTTGTACCCTATAAAGAAAATAGCTTCTATTTCCAATATGTTACGCCTGAAGTCCTACGAACAACTTTATCGATCTCTGCAACCAATTCTGTTGGGATTGATGGCATCTCAGCTAAATTTATAAAGGCTTCTTTAACAGCAACTTTCCCTCAAATCCTTGATATCTTTAACTTATCCTTAATGTCAGCTGAATTTCCGAAGGGTTGGAAATCATCTCTTATCACACCTATTAAAAAGGTAAAAAACCCTATCATTCCTCGGGATTACCGCCCAATCTCTAATCTGTGTGCCCTCTCAAAGTGCCTTGAAAGAATTGTCTCCCAACAGGTCACCGAATACCTAAACCAAAATAACTTATTTGACCCTTACCAATCTGGCTTTCGGAAAAATTTCTCCACACAGTCAGCGCTGCTAAAAGTCACGGACGACATCCGTCATGCAATTGACCAACAAATGATCACTATCCTTGTCCTATTTGACTTTACTAATGCTTTCGGTCTTGTGAATCACGCTCTACTTCTACACAAGATGAAAAACCTCAATTTTTCCTGCTCCACATTAAATTGGTTCTATTCATACTTAAACGGGCGAAAACAAGCAGTCAAGGACTCTATTGGTAATACATCTAATTGGGCTAATATTCACTGTGGAGTACCTCAGGGCTCAGTTCTTGGCCCTCTTTTATTTTCTCTCTATATCCTTGACCTCCCAAACTGTATTGAGCACTGTAAATACATGCTCTATGCTGACGATTTGCAAATTTACTATCATTGTCATAAGACTGAGTTGATTGATGCAATCACGAAAGTAAATCATGATGTTAAAGCCATCAGCTCATGGGCTATTGGTAACAATTTTGTTCTTAACCGCAACAAAACTAAATCAATTGTACTTGGTACCTCAAATTTACTCAAAAATGTGGATGTAAATGCTATACCAAAAATTACAGTTGGTGACACCGAAATATTATACTCAAATTGTGTTAAAAACCTGGGTGTCACGATGATGTGTAACTTGTCTTGGCAGAATCATGTGCAAGACGTGTGTAATAAGGTTAATATGATCCTCTACCAGCTTAAAGCCCAAAAAGGCCTTCTGCCACCTCACACTCGCAAGCATCTAGTATCTACACTCATTTTCCCTCACATCGATTACTGCTGCCTGGTTTACCAGGATCTAACTGAAGAGCTCAATGCTAAGCTTCAACGCCTATTAAATATGTGTGTTAGGTTTATTTTCAACTTAAGTAAGGATGAACATATTTCCCCTTATTTTACCCGTCTTGCATGGTTAAAGGTAAAAAACAAGAGAAAATACTTGCTTGGTACATACCTCTACTGTCTTTTCAAAAATGAACAACCTAGTTACCTGAAGCAATTTTTTTCTGTCAGAAATAATAAGTCCAATATTTTGACTAGAATGGCCCCTGATTTTCTCATCACCCCTCAACATAGAACGACGACTTATGAAAAATCTTTCTCTGTGGTCGGAGCACGACTATGGAACAGTGTTCCACAGAATCTGAAAGATTCTATCTCTCTGTCTGTTTTTAAGCAAAGATTTTTTCACCACATACAAATTCTCGAAAGTGTTTAACTTCTGTTGTTATTTCTTTTCTTGTTTTCACTATAATGTATCCGCCCATCCCCATATTTTCCTCATATCAATTTTGTTATTTGTCTGTAATGAGCTCTATTGCATTGTATTACTCAATTATGTTCTTAATGGACCAGTCCAAGAACAGTAAATAAATATTATTATTATTATTATTATTACTCCGTCCGTCGAATGGGACGCTTGGCCGTAGTACATTTGGTGCTTTTTTTAAAGAGCAGGCTAATAATGACGCATGTTTCTCTCAATCTTCCTCCGAACGGACTCGAAAAGGCAATACTACTGACCATGGAAAGAATCTAAGTTTCACCCTATATTAGTGATTCAGCACTACTTGCTTATGCGGAGTGTTTTTATTGTACGCCATATTTTCTGAAGGGAGGAAGGGAAAGGAGCGTGGTGGCCTAGTGGGTAGAGCGCTTGGCTACTGGGGTTGAAGGGTCCCGGGTTCAAATCCGTGTGAAGCCTTAGGATGCCCCCGAACAAAAATCCTCGGTGTGCGAGGTAGCCCAGGGAAAGGAACTGGCCCCCCTACCCTGAATGTCTGTGCTTAGATGTAGAAAAATGTGGATGACGTCTCCCGTAACACAGATGTAAGCTAAACAATGTATAAACATAGGCGTCTCCTCCGACGGAATGACGGAATGAGTCAGAGTAACTTTAAATTTTAGGAAATATGACTACTGTTTTGCTTTCAGGGATTAATTAAGCCTTGTCCTGGAATGAAATCAGAGAGTTAGCTAAGCTGATAAAATATTCACCATGGCTTGATCGAAGGTATTGTCATACAGTTGAGAAAGTAGTGGTGTGAAATGCTATAAATACGAAAAAATGAAAGCATCCAGAGGGTTAAAATGAAGCAGGATGAAAAGGATGAAAATTTGCCTACCCCTACACTAAGTACTTTGACAGATGTAATTTTTATCGTTATGCTCAACCACAAGCACACCCTGAGAGACCTCTAAGTCTTTACAAAAAGATACAACATATTCGAGAGAAACATATCGTATGCATTTACTAAACAGAGCATATCTAACTCTTTCAAGGGAAGTGTCTATTGCGGTTATCACAACTAAGAGGTCGTGGGTTCGCATCCAACTTAAGGCATGGAAGTCGTGTTTGGATTGCACTATGGATTATGTTACGTTAGACAGTGCGGTATAACCTTAGCTGTAAGAGCACGTTAAAATTTATTCTACCTTTTACTTTAAATAGAGAAAATGCATGCTTAAATTTGGACCCCTGAGGAATAATGAGTGGCTATACGAAAACAAGTTAGCTCATTGTCCCACAAAAAGTGTATCACTCGCAACCGCTGTGGGATTCAAATCACTGGCCTTCGGGGGATATGAGGCAGAAAATGCATAAAAACTTGCTACTCAACGAAAGCCATCTCAGACTCTTGAAATTCTTATTTGTTTCTAGATACATTCGGAAATATCTTGGCTGAAATGAGAGTGCGCGGTAGGCAAAACCACTTTGCAATTTAAAATTGCCATACCGAGGTGGAGCTCCGGAAGTTCGAAGGACAGTGGCAATCTGGTCAGCCACTCGCCTTATTTTTAGTAGGACTGGAGCTATCGCCGCCATTGGCAATAAATACGGATGGTACCTCTTATCTTCCGCTGGTTGCATCTCTCAAAGACGTTCGGAAAGCAGAAATAAATTGAGCCTCACCAGATCTCCGCTGAATATACATTCCTCCAGGATTCGAAAACGGATGGCTCACAATTTCACGCTCTTTCCGATATAACTTGTGCTGAACCAGCCGCGGGCTCACTCATTGCCTTCTCTTCTGCAGGAAATGTTTCACATTCCCGTTAAAATGCCGGGAAGAGCTGAATCACAGTGAGAGGAGGGGATTCATATCAACAAAATTGGGCCAGGTCCCAAGACCCCAAGGTATTTTAATTTAGGCTCCACTAACACATTTTACGTGTGTCAACAAAAGCTATTCTCTATTTCTTAAAATAATCTTACTATCACTAACTATTTCATTCTCTCTAAATGGATATATATTCATCTTGCAGATCACTTTAGAATTTTTAGAAATTTAAGAAGATACAAAATATTTGAAGGAAACATATAGTATGCATTTAACAAACACAGATCATCTCCAACTCTTTCATGGGAAGTGCCTTCTGCGGTTATCACAACTAAGAGGTCGCGGGTTCGCATCCAGCTTAAGGCATGGGAGTCTTGTTTGGATTATATTTACTTTAGGAATACTTATACTTTATAATTTTAAAATGGAGGTAGGAAAAATTGATTACGTACTCCTGGCAATGAAACCGTTCCAATTTCACTTTTTCGTCAACTTCTCATGAAAATTATCGTCATGCCATATAGTGCTTAATATTTTTTGAAAATTTTCGGTGATACACGATGATTAATAACGAATTAATTCTATCATTTTCAGAAAACGTAAAGATAAAAAATGCAATTTTCAGTAGTTACAGAGCGAGGTATTTCAACTATAAACTTACTTTTAATTCATAACTGACAATCAAAATTTATCAAATTACACATTGGATTATACCATACTCCTATCTCTAATGAAATAACAACAAATCAATTTTAACCATTTCCTATACTTAGTTGTAGTCCTAGGTGAAAATTTTTCTCAGGAAGTAGAAATTGGAAAGGGAATGTATTTGAAACAAGTTAAGGTCCAGCCCAAGCCACAAGCTTACTTCATTTTTATGAACAACTAGGCTGGTGCGGAAATTTTAAAATACAGAGATACGCCAGCTCAGGCAAATTTCAGTGACTCGTGAAAGTGATTTCTTAGAGAATCAACATTTTTCCAACGCTAACGGAAGATGGCTATTGCAAGAGCCCTTCCCCCTTTGCTCGTAAATTATACCACTACACACCAATCCTCAATGATTTATCATCTTCAGTTAGTGTTGGAAAATATTTGATTCTCTTAAGAAATAACTTTCACGAGTCACTGAACTTCGTCTGAGCTGGCGTATCTCTGTCCTTCAAAATTTCCACCACACTACACACCGATCCTTAATGAATGGCAAAAAACTCAGCCGTCGGTCGTCTTCTCTGGTGAACCACTGCTAAACTCTAAGGCTTCATATATTCGCACACCGAGGGTAGTTAACCCATCCCATCCTCCCTGTTCAATTTCCTACAAAGATCTGTTACCCTGAAAGTGGCACCGCTTGAATTTTGGACGTGTCTGGCGTGGACTCGACCTTATCTGAAAAAGTGACTCAGAAGCCAAACCAAAGAGATAACAGGAAATACCGAGATTCGTTCCGTAATCTCAACACCTAACGTATGGAAATGCAGAGTTTCATTACTTGGTCTTAAAACCTAACTTGTGATTCAGGCCGAAAGTGTTATTTCTCATTAACTATGCATTTAGGGAAATACGGTAATTTCTTCTTCGAATGAAGAATACTCAGGGAGGGATTCACCACTTCCGAACAAAGGTTTTTCCAGCAAGCATTCATTTGTAGACTCCTTCACTTAATTCCATGAATCCAATATGATGTTAATTGCATCTATGATTTTGAATGAAGGCCAAAAATTCATGATCAAGCAAAGGAGTTTACTTCAAACGCCTGCAACCGTCTCTTAGCCTAGTGTGGTAGGATTTGAAGGGTTTTTTCCTTGATCCAGTCAATGGATGTCATACTTAAGAGGCAGAAACAGTACTCAAATGTTTTCGCCAGCATTTTGCGGAATAACTGCATGTCCAGGGGTATATTAGGGGTATGTTATCAAGTGCTAGTAGGGCCTTTGTTCTTTTTTATTCAAATTAAAATTCAAGTTGTTCTCTTTTAAATCACGGAAACAAAGCAAAATTTGAACCACACTGTACACGAACTGTGTTCACTGATTTTCAATGCACAAGTAGGATCACTTAGGTTTTTCACTTTAAAACTCAAGAATTTTCAGCACTAACAAGTATCGGCCTTCAATTTAAGCCATCTGAAATATTAAAAAAAACAATGTAAGGCTATATTAGTGGCCTTAAATCCTGATGCTCATCGTTCCTACTTTTAAATATATGTATATTAAATATGTACATTTAAATATATAATGTTATCTTCGTCATCGTTTTCCAAAACAAGGCTGTCTCATTGTCGTTAAAAGTTGGTTAAGCCAGATAACCCCTTTCTTCAATCATGGCAGAAAACTCTGGAATAAAATTTTGGGCTGCTTGATGATTAGCAGATTCACTTTCCCTATGTTCCCCATCATATTATGATTATTGTATCGTTTTATAAGCTCCTTAAACCACTCAAAACTCGTAATAAAAGTTGCACTGGTAGAAGACTCCAGATCATTTTTAGATAAGGTATTGTTAAACCATTGTCTTAACACGCTTTACTGCTGAACTCAGCGTCACTATTATTTGATTTTGGTTACAAACTTTTTTCATAAAGCCTTTTTCACAAAAATCCATAGCCACAAACATTTTTCCACCGTACACAAATTTACATATATTTTGGAAATCCTTTTATTTTCTCGCCACCAGAAGTCCCCTTATGGTTACGGCTTTGTGGATTTTAATCTTCATTTGTTATTTATTACAGCCGTAGATAGGTTCTTTTCATTGTTTGACGTACATGTTACATTAACAGCTTAGTTGCACCATTTCTAAGACACTTTTCTAAAATTCCATGTTTAAGTTTGAACTTGCTGTGAAATTGGTATTTAAGGTGAATTATAACACTTGATATCCCATAACATGGCATGAAAATGAGTGGAACAGGACAATTGATACCTTCAGAAGGCGCTCATGGCAAATTACTGGTACATTTAAAGTGACCTACATTGGCAACAAGAGGTATCCTGAAATGTAAAAATGCTCGTAGTTCAGAGACCTGGAAATCGAAATATTACAGGTTCACATTTTGCCATGGTTATGGAATGTTGTATTTGTCTTAAAATTGAGCTTTAAATGATTGACGACATGGTACCTTGGCAGGAGGAGCAAATGAAACTCTAGTTCTACCACTAATCTACAAACTTTGAGGTACGTACATCTGTTGACCAACTCCTTGGCGTATGACAAATGCCATTGCCATTAGCGATGGAAGATATTCCTTCCATGGTAGTTGGTGGGAATGGGAAAAATGGAGTTTATGACTCTAAATACGATCCTCGTGTAGCCGAAGCATGGCACAAATCTAGCAGATTTCACTCGATTTTCCGGCCAACACTTTAGCATGTTTCGACCTTTAGCATCCGGGTGAAAGGATATTTAGTGCCCAATTTTCGGATCGGGTGTTAATTAAGAACTTATTAAAAGCAACGGCGAGAGAGTTGTTAACTAAAAGCTCGGCGGGAGTACAAAACCGCGAGAAAAAGATAATTAATGTTCTCATCTCTTTCCCCTTTCGTACATCCGCGCGAAAGCGAAAAGAAACAGTCATATTTCGGTCCCTGCTCTCTTTCTCCGTTGCGTCAGTCCCTATAAGTAAGCAAACAATCCGGTCTGTACTGGAACGAGGGGAAGGGGAAATGAAAGGAAAGGGGCAAGAGCGCCCGCGTAAAAATAAAGACCGATGGGATTCGGACGGGGGTGGTGGTGTGAGAGGAGGAATGCGATGAGAAGCAGTCGGAGTGGGAAGTGCTGACTGGCGAGGGGGGTAGGAAGACTGAGGAAGGGGCAAAGGAGTGTGGATTGGGAAAAGAGGGAGAACGGGGGAAGGCTGTAGTGGACGGATATACTGCGGGACGCCACGGCTGCGCATCCATTCGTAGAGGGAAGGAAGGAAGCAGAACAGGGAGTAGCAATGGGAATACTCTTCATTTTATCTAAAAAGGGATTCTATAAACATGACTCACCCATGCTTCGGAAGCTCGTATTTTTTTTAAGGACTCCACGGAAGATTCACTCATCATCACCTAAATATTTTCTCTGTTCTGCGATGACCAAAGGAGTAACCAGACTGAAATTGGTGACCAGATGTTTTCGTTTTTGCCATGAAATTTCAAGGACATGAACCCGAAGCCCCATAGACAACAACTATGTTATATTTCGTGCTTCAAAAATCCAAGGATTGATTTGACGAAGCTCTCCACCCGATTCTCCTATCAGTTAACCTTTTTATATTTGGATGACTCTCCTCCAGCACGTTCTAAATTACTTGCTCCATTTCTCTCCATACCTAATAAATATTTGGAAAAAAAGAGGGCCGAGTTTTATTGAGCCCTGGGGCACACCGCATTGAACTACCGAGAAACTAGACAGCTTATCTTCATTTCCTTTAACAGCTTCGGTTCTCAAAAGCAGGTAGGAACGGAACTATTAAAACACTGGGAGAGAAAATCCAAGCTGGTGAATTTTACTCAGCAAAATATCATGAATAACAAAATAGAAAGCCTTTATAAAGTCAAAGAGCACAACGATACAGACTTTTTTTATTTTGCATTGAGAGGCTAATGTTTTCAAAGAGCTTAGTAGGGCAGTTTGAGTGCTGTGTCCCTTGCGAAAACCAAACTGATATTTCAGTAAATTATTTGTTGATAAGAAATCGAGCACTGCGTAGAAAACGAATCTCTCGAATGATTTAAAATGGTTAGTAACAATTAAATGGGTGATTATTTTGTGAGTATCGTGGAGTTCCGAATTTTATTGACTGGCTTAACTATAGCAGTTTTAACAAAACTGAGTAATTACGAGAGCAATTGTAAATACCAGGCAATGCGGGAAATATCGCTAGCATTAACATTTCTTACCTAAATCCCATCTATCACAGCAGCATTAAACTTGATGCTATGAAAATACTCTAACAAAAACTTCGGAGTAAAATTAGGGAAGCAAAATATGTTTGTACCAAATTGATAAACGTTATACAAGTTGGCAATAATAGCGTTATTATTTCATGTGAATGATTGAGGCGTCTGGGTGTAATATTGTCTCATGAGCTGACAAAGAATTTGTGATTCGACAATAGGGACATTGAGCTTTACCTCCTTTTTGAGGCTTAACCATATCATGGATTCCATATTCGGGCATGATATAATTAAATTTCATCACCTTGAATATAGAAATAAAAGTGACGCTGCTGGTTAGCGAAGGAATATGGCATTCAGAAAAGCTTCTTTTACGCGCTTTTGTGGAAATAAAGGAAACAGACGAGACGAGGTCCACTTAAAACAATTCTATCAACCATCTGATTTATCACTGAGCTCACATTTATAAGCAAATTATACCAGGCCCCACGAACACATTTAACTCCCATTATAAGTTTCTCTCAAAATATATGCTAATACATTAAAATTTTATCAGATTTTCCAGGGGAATTTTGGCCCTTACTGAATGCTGTGTGGGAAAGTTTCAAGTTCAGTACTTAGTCTGCTGCATGGGACGTTAAGCTGTGGACACCTTGGCGCCATTATTTTCACTGGAGCTAATGCGGACTCTGTCCTTCCTCCTCTCCCATTCAATCGCATCGTTTCGTTTTTCCCTAGGGTTTGAAGCGCCATTACGAGAGGAACAATCTTAAAACCAGAGAGAGAGAGAGGGAGATAGAGACAAAAAACGTCTACTGCTACTACGGAAAAGTGACATGATGTAACATATATTACAACTGAGCTACCGCTATATTATTATACCAAGGGTAAATAATGGATCAGTGAAGCTGAAAAATGCATTGGGCCATCCGATATTATAATTGAGAGGTTTTAAAAACACAACTAGTACTTCAAGCAAAAACTTCATTCCCTTTCAGAACATCCAATGAAGAAAACTTATTTCACATGCAGTTCTTCGCGGTTATCAGTTAAATGAGGTCAATATCCTGTAAAGTGGTTCATATCTCGCTGTGTTTATCTTTTGTGCTATTCGTGCACATAGCAGAACTATGCCCCGAAAAGGTGCATACTGAGGTCACGAATCTGAGTAATCAACTCGGAGGAAATAGGAGGAGAGTAGGAAAAATAATATATTTTCCTTTTGCCCAAAAGGGAACCAAGGAAATTCAAAGCTTAAGCGTTGTTTTCCAACTTGATGGTTATATTTAAGCAGCCAAAAACTACGAGTAGTTCTCTCCAGGAAGCATTATCAACAATTTATATCCACATATATCTCAAAATAAAAACTTAAGACTTTTCGGTCATGCTGGGCACCGTTTCCCCGGATGAAATTTTGTAACCACTGAAATCAAATGAACAGAAAACTTCCCGAGGGAAGCAGCAAAGATAATGCGACTTGTTACGACAAAGGCTACCTAAAGATACAGCAAGTCGACCCAACAACCTGATTATGTCCTGATAAATAATCATCCGTTACACATGAGGAGCAAAGGTCGAGACGATTCTCTCAAACAAGAATCCCACTATCAACGTTAGGTTAGTGCCTATCTGCTTTATTCTTGGTACTCCCAAGAAAAATATGAGAAGTGAGCAACGATAAAAGCATCGTCTTGCATTAGTAATGTACAATAGGTCACTTCTTGATAGATTAATGCCAGATATATGCTATAATTTCTCTCTTTCTCATTGGACTACTTTTTTCAGTACGTGGCTATTTTTACTATGATTAGGTTCGCTTGAAAAATAGTCTGAAACCAATAAATGGATCATAGATTTATAATTTAACGGAATCGAGCGGAAAATTCACAAATTTTTGCAAGGTTTTCTTCAACTTTACATAAATTACATCTAGAAGAGAAGTGAATGAATGACAAAAATATCTATAACTTCCAAGACTTGCAATTAAATCAATAATTATAATATCTGATCAAATGTTATTCTAAGTGCAACTCGATATAAACTATCACCCTAAGCCTCAAGATGGAGATTAAGTAAGACGAAGAAGTAAAAATCATTTTCATGGTACCCTACTTATCACAAATTTTCTTATTAAATGGGCCTGATATTTTGGGAAACATCGTTTCTCGCCAGTATATTTACAATTAAATTAACATGTCAAGGAAACTTAGGCATTAAATAAGTGTTTAACGCTAGTTAGCTACTTGCGATGACAAGTCATATATAATACATCGTTAGTTATATCAACAATAATGCTGACATACCATAACTAAAAAGTACTAGATAGCATTTTCCTTTTGACTTTTAAGATTCAACATACACAAGTACGCAAGCATGAAAACTAAATACTCCCGAAGTGTAAGTAATGCAAATCAGATGTTGGAGCACAATACCGAAGACAATTCAATGGTGATTGTAGATACGAATGGTTTATTTCAATGAGAGCATTTTTTTCATTTCAAATTGTCAAATAATAAAACTCCGCGATATTGAGCCAATCTATAAGGAGTTGAATGAATAAGGCGCCTTATGGAATTTTTATTTATTCACCCCTTGTTCTTCTTCCGACATAAATTGAATTATTGTTAAATACGATGACGATTGAAATATTGGATGAAATTAACATAAATAAACCTAGGTATTCAGAACAGAGAGAGCTAAAAATGGATATGAACTATTTTTTAGTTGACTGCCGGTTTTTTTTTATTATGCAGCTTCCAACTCGGCCTCAATCTTGAGTGAAGCCGAAGTTCTTCGCTGACAATAGACTTAGTCTAATTAATTGTTGCGATTGGTGAAATTAAGTTTTTGATCGCTGTGTTTAAGGTGCTTATTAAGTAAATCTCCAGGATATGATGAAGTTCCTGTTACGGAGTCTGTATGAAAGTCAGGTAATAACTTGAAAATATAAAAATCTACTATTCCCTTTCTTGGTGTTGTTGTTATGGTGAGGGAGATAACCGACATCAAAGGTTTTTTGTACAATTTAGTATCAGTGGATAAGGGTAGGAATTTTTAAAGGACTGAGGAAGGGTTAAGAGAAACCTGGCGTCAGCCTGTTCGTGATTAAAGGTGCCAAGGGACGTCCTACGTCCTGACCGACAGACAAAATACTCCACTGGAAGTTATCTCCAGACAGCAGTCAATGTGGAACCTTCATACCTTTATCAAATATCTATCACCGCTGGAGGTCAAACCCGAGACCCAGAGATGGGAGGAAAGTACTCCAGCTCACACACCAACACCATCCCCCATTCGTGCTTATTCTCCTTACATTAATCAATGTGTATTATTCTTAATTTTTTTCAATGATCGCCCCCTAATTTTAATACAATATATTCCAGTTACGGTGAAAGACAGTGCCTTATAACCTTGATAAATTGCTCCTATATTTCACTTTGTTCAGGTTCAGAATGTCCATTCGGTAGCTATAAGTACATGTTACGAAGAAAAATAAATCCGTTGCTTTCCTGGCAACAGGAGGCTCACGGTCAAGTATGCTGGCTCTTTGCCAAGGCTTCCTTATCACACTAAATATATCCTTGCGTGATCGACAAGTAAAGCAAATAGGCGTTTAGAGAGAAGCAATTTGCAAAAGCATGCCGTGGACAAAACTGCGAGAATTCTTGTATCATATATTTCAGCTAATTATATACGCTAAATACTACGTTATTTCGTTAGGTTCATTATATTCTAATGTCAGGGGCGTCGGAACTATTTTCACTGGGGTCGGCCAACCTTGAACAGGGCCCGGCTCCTAAGAAAAGGGCCCGCAGTTTTGCAGATAGGAGGGGTTAGAGACTAGAATTTCGATAAAAGAGCATATTAAGATGTAAGAATGTGTGTCAGAAAGTACCCGCTAAGATTGTACAGGCCTGGGGAAAATTTGGGGGCGGGGGGGCATTGGGGAAAATTTGGTTCGGCCCCTCCTGCTCCCCACTTCCGACGCCGCTGTCTAATGTGTACATGAACACTAAAGCGGAACATAAAGAGCGAATGACGGAGGACTAATAAGGAATTCTAGGATTTACGTGTGGTGATTTCCCATTAGTTACTCAAGTTGGACAAGCTATACCTCAGACCTACTCAGCTACACCGAAAAAAGTGACCAAATTCAAGGTTTGTTTCAACTTCATCATTGCAACTTTGAAAAACAATATAAAGCTGTTTTATGTTGCAAAGCTGAATGTGATGGAGGGTAACCAGCCGAAAGATACCCAATGATATGCTCTTGTGAATTATATTATTATCAAATATCTTTTCAGTATTTTTACAGCAATGTAAGTAACTGCGGATGGTATATTTGAAAACAGATAGCTTAAACAGTTAAACATAGAAATGCAACGTTTCTCAGTTACTTTGTTTTCGCTGAGAACATGGTTAAGGCGCGTGATATGAAATTACAAAGAAATTTCAGTAGCTGCCGTTTTTTGCTGCCAATTCTTATCGTTAGTACTCTTTTAGATAAAGCCATGCTGTTGGATAATGACGGGAAAACCTACATAAAAAACTGCCTAGAAACAGCTATTTCAGAGCAAAATCACGTGAGTGCACTATGTAATGTGAAGCGTCTTCAGAGCAAATATCGAAATAAATTATAAACTACAAATTATTTGAATTGTTGGGAACGATTTCCTAAGTATATCAGGTAAGTAAAATAAAAAAATACTCAGCCGAAATTTAAAACCAAACGATTTACATAAATCAAATTTAATAGAATATACATTCAGGCAACGTTTAAGTTGTTTAAGAGCCCCTACCTGCCGTAATAGAAAATATTTGTGACCTTGATAATGATTCTAAAGAGTTATTCCTCATTTACAACTGGAGATAATGACGAGCTCCGTGATTTATTCTTTGGTATCTATTAAAAAAAATTCCCCGCAATGAATGTGGGAGAGTAGAGTAACTTTAGGCTTAAATTAACACGTAAATTATCACTTTAGCGCTATAAGCATTCAACCATAAAGTATACATATATATAGTATAGTGTATACAGTATAGAATAGTGTATATAGTATATATATACTATACTTACTCTATATTTCAATGAACAATGATTAAAAACTATAGAAGGGAGTTGGATGCTCAGCCGCGGTACTGTGTTTGATACGCTCCGAAACATTTCGAATTGTAGATCATTTCTATCGGTTTCAAAAAGGTCTGCCCGAATACTCGCGATATTTAATAGGGAAATGCTGATATTGAATCCATTATTTATATTCACACCCACAACCCTAGCTGTCTAACAGGAATTCTATTTGGCGTTATGACGACGTGGAAAATCTTAAACCACTCCCAAGAAGAAGAGGCCAACAAAGATCTAACCAGAACACTCCAGCTTTGTTAGTACAAGTCGCCTTCGTGTCCCTAACTTTGTCAAGCATTCTTATCACTTAACGGAATAAAAATTGTATCTTTTCTTATTTTTTTCCTTTTAACCATCCCATCTGTTTTCAAATCAACCCCGAAATCGTGAGAGTGAATGAAACCTGCGAGAGAGATGTGTTTTGTGCAGGTTCAAATATAATAGATACAAGAAAAGCTTAACAAAATGTTTATTACTCAAAGAAAGAGTCGCACTCATCGCTGTGAAGCTCGCTGCTTATGGTGAACCAGAAATTATAATAAGATAGGGGAAACCGGATCTCCTCCTCCTCTGAAGGTGGTTCTGATTGCAAAATACAACTTCGGTGTTTCTGAGTCATCTATACTGGCGATTTTCTATCCAATAAAAACTGCAAATACACTGTCACAAAAAGTATAATAGTTTTGTACTCAACAGTTGCACAAAAGTCGTTGCAGTATGCAAACTTAGACTAGCCTGAAGAATGTCGTACCTTTGTTGACTGCCAAGTTCTAAGCAAAAGGGTTGTATGCTGCGGCCTACCAGATTAGCCGCGTGAGTCATAGAATAGATAAAAACTCCGAGCTATCGACGTTAGGATATCGCAAGGGGAATGGGCATCCGGTAGAGGCTTTCTAATGCGGGTTGTCATCTCGCCAATTTCAACCCTGAAACGTATTAAATACCCATTTGCCGACTATTATACAGCAATACGTCGTCATAATAATTTTATCTGTGCGTCCATGCAAAATGTATGCATGAATAACTCACCAAATTCTACTTGTTTCAATACATTACTGAAATGGAAATAGTGCTGAACAGACAGTTTTTTAATTCATTTTAATCCATATTATTTCTTTCTATAGCTCTCTATTTCCATTCAGTATTCCGCAGTCACTCCATGAAAAGAAGGCAATCGAATTAATTAAGTGAAATCCCAATTTTCGAGATAATTTTGAATGCGGGAATCATATTCAAACTAAGCGGATTTATGCTTGTTCGACTTTTATAGCATTATAACCTAACTAAGTACCTCATATAATAACTAATTTACAGCATTAAGTAATTATATTTTACATGTTTCATATAAAGGGTACATTTGTCCACAAGGCAAAGATTATCTTCTACTTAAACAAACCCGGTCATTAAAAGAACGTGACTGGCAGAGGAACTGAGAAAAAACAATGCAGTTAAAAAAACTGCAGCAGCTCTGTAATTAGAATTTATCTGATTCGTATTGCAACGGTTTTTTTCAATAATGATCGCTTAACCTTGATTCAAAAGGAATCAAGGGGATTAATCTCAGTACTTTCATTTCGTAGGATTAGACCATTATTTATGCTGCACTATTAGGAATGTTTCCACAGTCTTCATCCGCGTTAACTCTCTCTCCGAGCGCGGATTAATATTTATCCAGGCTTTAATACGCGTCTTGTTTGAAAGTATAATTAATTATTCGTGTACCATGAACTTACCTACTATACTTTTATAACAGTGTAAGAGATTGTTTTGTATTTTCGAACTAAAATAAAATATTGATCGCCTCAAAGTTTCATTAAGTATTCATGGCCGCGTTGTATTCGAAATGGTTAAAGATGGTATGATAATAGTACTTCTGTTAATAAAAAATAAAAAATATAGCCAGTGACGAGTTAAATGGAACCATTATCGTATTGTAAATGCTCAGACTCTCAGCATCAGCAAATACCACACCAGATAGAATTTTACTCTGAAAACGCTGCTTGCATCTAACCTCTTCACAGTAACCAACTCCTTCAGTTCCTGCACAATCTCTGTGAATTATCTACGAATTGGGAGCCCCAGGAAGTGGCATGTTCCAGGGAAACTAGCTGAATGTTTTTATTGATTTTTGATGAAATATTCTTCGTATTGAATCCCAGGGAGCAAGCTGGATTTACCCGAAAGGTTGTCCTCGTTTTATCGCCAGCATTGGTGCCTTAAACGAGGTTAGCTTCGTCTCCTGTCCGCATCCCAGAGAAACCGTGGAGGAAATGAAAACAAAAGGAGACGATTGAAGACAGAAATAGAGAGAGATGTGGGAGGGGGGCTTTGGAGGGACCGAGGGTTGCCCCTCACACAGCGGAATGGCGAGTCGACCGATGGCTCCGCGACAATTACAGCGGACGGTGAGCGAAACAACCCAGGAATGCAAGCATATAATTTTTAGCTGCATTATAAATGCTGGATTTACTTCAGGCTGATAATTAGAAGGAAAAATCGAAATCTCTTAATGAAGCATATGTGCCCAAGTAGCAAGAAAATCATGAGACATTGGCCGAAAAAATCAAGAAAAGGGATTAATTACTTTCTGCATTGGAATATATTGGTGCACGAGCATTTGCGATTATATTAATTGATTTTCTGTTGAGTGCACGTTTGTCCTGATCATTTTAGGGTTGCGACTTTGACTGCTCTTCCTGATGGCTACCAATAGTCAAAAAAAGACTTGTTCCTTAACTCAGACATTAAATCTGCACTGGGAACACATTTGCGGGACATGGTGCATGAGAGATTGACAATGTCAGGTGTATTAGCGGTTCAATTGAAAAACTGCTGATGATATGAGGCCGACCATGCTTACCCGCCGCCAATGGACCAAATCAACCAGAATGGGTATCTAAGAGCTAAAATTAGTGCGAATAGAGGCTATCGTAAGTCCAACGCAGTCTACTGAAATAAAATTAATGAATTTTAACGCTTACATAATCTTACGAAAAAGAAAACAATATACTGAGTAGGAGAGAATAATCAGTCAAATACTTATACGCAGGATAAAAGGAATAAGAAAGGAGCGTAACAATGCATTGGAATTATATGAATTTACTTGCTGTGCGTATCCGCTGCAATTCAACACGTTGCGTGAGCAACCCTTAGATCTTGTTTACACCATTTAAGTCTCAATAATATTCTATTCAATGGTATAACTCAAAAAGAGCTTTTGGACATCAAATTACCAGAGTCGAACTTATACCTACCTTATTCAACTTCAATTCCAGTGCATAAGATAAAGCATTTCTACTCATTTGAACTCTTCATCGTGTTTCAAAAATCATCTTCATTTTTCAAAGAGTACAAACCATATTAATGCATTGTTTCTAACAAAAATATAAAAAATTATGCGCAAGCCATAGGCCAAACATTTTGGTTAAAGAAAGGAAAAGAGAACTTGCAAATATAATTCTGTGCCGTCATCTTGGAGAATACTATAAAATTCGTATACACCCATTCATTACGTTTGCTTGAGTTTGACAGATTACATGTCTCCGAGGGACTAGGTCCGAAAGTGGGGGGGAGAGGGTAATTTTACCATGAATAGGAAGTTAAATTTCTTCATCGCCATGGAATACGTAGCTTTTTTTTAGTGAAAGGATGCCGACAAAGTATTTTCCTCCACCTATTGTACTTTATAATAGAATTTCACATCTATGTTGCCTACCATTGTTTGATACCCTATTGAAATTACCCTAGTCTTCAGGCGCTGCTTCAGGTAACAAGAAATTAATATAAATCTACATCTAACCACAATTTCCTATCACTGGGAGCTACTCCTTTTCTTTTCAAGCGAAAAATTTTTCTTACATTAGGACTGCATTAAAACTGTATATATTCCGTCTGACTTTGAGCCATTCGAAATTATTTCGATACATACCAATGCCTTAAAAATTGTGAGTGAAGGACTGAGTAATTGATAAAACACATGAAGACAGAAGTTGTGCCCATTCAATAGAGAAAAATACGAATTTGGCAACCACACATCCTACTGAATGGAAGAAATAAGACTTGCATACACAAAAATTGAAACTTTCATAGAATTCAATGGAAAATATAGTGCCCTATGGAATTGAACCTGAGAATTTGGACATTGAAAATTAATTTCCTGATCGTTTTGGTGACGAAAAAAACAATGTTGTTTCAAAAAATCAAACTATTTATGAGGTATAAAAGGGACCCACAGATTGTCTGATGGATCTCATCCATTTGAATATCAGTTATATTCTATTCAATATCATAACTCAAAAAGAGCTCCTGAACATCAAATTATCTTACACCTTATTCGACTTCAATTCCAGTGCATAAGGAAAAGCATTTATGTAAGAAGTTACACATGAAGATAATCAAATGGAAGCCTTTATATAAAGAATAAATCATGTGGAAGGAGAGATACAAGCCTGGAAAATTAGCAGATATAACCGAAGAAGGCAAAACACCTCGATCCTCCTGGAATTGGGCAAACGATAAAGGATCCATATGAAAATTTCATTGAGCAATTACTTTTGGTGGGAGTGAATCGAGTTCGGCTCATAACTAGCGACCCTCAAGATATTTTCAGGGAGATGTAGCAATAATAGCCTGGGGAAGGACTGAAAGGATAAAAGGACTGATTACCGTCGTGTGCGGACGATGACAGTGCAGTAGATTGAAGGTTTGCATCCTTCATGGCATGCGGGCCGCGCCTCCGACCAGAGTCGCGATTTGAATTCAAACCTCGTAGCCAAGCTGAAGGTCAGGAGCCGCAGCTACTTGTACGCGAGTCAAAAGAAGCTTTGTGGGTAGAAGAGGAGAGCAATCCGTCGTAAATTTGTAGCGGGATGTTTCCATTGTGCACAGATGATATGCGAGATTTCACCACTGAAATTCGGATCAATCACACTCAGTCGAACAAATGGCAGTCCTGAGAAGTCAGAGGAACTGACCTTTTTTACTGATAGCAAAGCAAGGTTTTTTATAACCTCTTTCCAAGTAGTATAGTTTTCCCATAAAGCTCTACCACAAAAAATACGCTGATTTTAATAGGGCAAATGAAAACAACACCCAGTCGTTGTTCCCTGTAATTAATGTTACAGCTAATAACATGAAGGTGAGTCATTTTACAATGCAGAGTAATTATAATTTTAAATATCTTGGAATAAGACTGACACATGATCTTTCCTGGGGTGAACACATACCTACGTGAAATAATGGGCCAAGGTAATCGAAAACTGGGATTCGTCAAAAGAGTACTGGGTAAATGTGACGATCATGTATGAGATATTTGCTACTCTACCCTTGTTAGACCTCATTGGGAATACGCAGCCAGTATATGGGATCCATATGAAATAGACCTGAATAATGAATTCGGACGTGTGAAGCGAAGATTGGCAAGATTTGTAAAGGGGCGGTACGATAACTATATTAGCGTAACCTGTCTATTAAATGAATTAAAATGGGAATCATTATCAGATCGTAGGTTGAAATTTAGACTTAATCTCTTAAATAAATTTCAACATAATATTTTCACTGATGGCGCTAAAAATACTTCGCGAACCCAAACTTACTATGGTAGACTGCACCGTAATCACAAAGTTAGAGAAATTGATTGCCGAACTGACAGATTAAAATGTCCTTTTTTCCTCGTACAATTAGGGATATGAATAGCGGTAAATATATCCAATACGAGTCTATCAATGGTTAGCATAGGCAGTTAAATGTTGGTATAAGGACTTTAAGCTAACCCAAATAACAGCATGATATTGCATGCTTGCTTTGCTATTTTTATCTTTTTCAAAAATCGAGGTTTAGACTAGTATATTATTGCTAAAACTTTTTTATGTATGATATGCGGTGTATGTTTGGTGTGAATTCACCCCTTGCCACACACCATTACGGTAGCTTTCAGGGTATTTTGTAGATGTAATCTAAAATAGACTTGCCTGCAACGCTTACTTAAGCTCGACCAGTGGATATCAAAATGGAAAACAAGTGGATGACAGTCCAAAAACTAAATCCAAAGACCCAACGCGAAGGGTGTATTCAAATAGCCAACTAAAGTCCATACACTGAGGGATTATAATTATGAATAGCTATCCCCTGGAAACCTTATTATTTACGAAATATTCTGACTACCATTTGTAGTAGTAATTCTGGAGAGGTGACCAACAGCCTAGAACACATGCGCCATGGAGCGGGTAATTGGTTAGAGGTAAGGAATAATTCAGGGAACGGAGGGATGGCGGAGAGACACCCGGGATCGACATTAGTCTGCTCTTCATAAAAAGCGCCAAGGCGTCCATGGTTTAACGTACCATCTGACGCACGACATAGTGAACTTGCTTTTACCAAAGCACTAGTAGGGATCGGTTTACCGATTAAAAATCTCTGTCACCGCCGGGATTTGAACCCGGGCTATTGGAGTGGGAGGCCAGTACCCTATTCACCATAAAAATCCGACTCCCCCCTCTACCATTTCAACGCGTTCTTTTTCGCAACAGTCATTTCTTTAGGCCCACTCATTTCTAACCTCCCATCATCGCATCTGGTTTTATTGTCTTTTTTCATCTCCCTTCCTCGCTTACCCATGATTCTTCCTCCAGTAACGCGCTTCAGTATCCCATCGCCACTAATAACATGTTCCATCCACTTCCTCTGCCTCCTCCGCCTCCTCCAGCCTTGGTTTTGGCGTGATAAACACGCAGCCTTAGGTCGCGGGAACGAATCCCGGATGGATTTTTCTCCATCCGGGGAGTGGATGTGCGTAATTAATACTTGTTCAACATAATTGACAGAAATTACATTCCATTCACAATCAAGTTAATTAAAAACTGGCTATCTGCGAATTTTACCGATTTTAATGGTTCTGCTTTTGTCATTATTATTAGGAAAGAAGAAAGTTTTCGCCATTTTAGGGTAAGTGCGTATTTGGAAAGAGGAAAATATTCAGGGACTGAGAAGGAAAGGGTAGAGAAAAACCCAGCGTCGGAATTTGCCTGGTCTTAATGGTTTGTAGCTCTTAATTGCACGATAATAGTGCATGTTTGGTGACCTAACCCCCTCCAACCACCCTCGCGGTGGCTTGCAGGGCATTACATGAGTAGATGTAGATAAGTATCAAGGGCGTTCACAGATTTAAGTCTCATCCGACGGACGGAACACTGCACTTGAAGTGTCATGCACACAGCACTTAGGAAATAATCGGTTTAATACTGAAAAAAATCTTCCACTGACGGGATACGAACCCAAGGCCTCGGAAAAACCCGGAGTAGGATGTCAATATCTAGTCACGACACCAAACTGATACACGCTCCTAACTGTGCGTCTACAACAATTGCTCCCACTCTTCTTTTGCCATCACTCCGCACTCAGATTCACCTCCGGGATTACTTTCCTGCGTTTTCATAGACAAACAACTTTTAAACATATCGCGTACCTCTCTAGCCACCGCATGACAATACTTTCATCAAATTTTTCTGCTCAGCTATACTAATAAACTCAACTTAATAAACTCAAGCGCTCAACTATAAAAAGAAGACGGGATAACCTAATCGGCCATATCTTAAGACTCGATGGCCTGATGAGGACAATCGTCGAAGGAAAAGTGAACGCAAGAATGGAAAAGGCAGGCCTCATATGAGTTGTATAGAACAGGTCGTGAAGGACGTGAAAGAGAGGAATTACGTTAATATGAAGAGGTTAGTCTATAGAAGAATTGAGTGGAGGGTTGCGTCAAACCAATCCTAGGATTGTTGACCCATGGTGACGATCATATAATAAACGCCTCATCGAAATTAATTCAAGAGGCAAAAGTATTCTGACGATCTTCTTCATCCCATTCTACTAATGTTCTCACTGGCTCAATGACATCCTGAGCCGACCTTTCCTTCTTATACAAAAGATGAAGAAGAGGTGAAGCAGGTAGCAAGCTATTATTTTTTCATAGCTGAAAATCAGCCTGATTTCAGGAGTGAAAGGAAGTTCAAAATGTAAATACGATAATGAAATAATCAGTGGGAAGGAATATAAAGTACATTAAGGATGTTGTTGCTTCTGTTGTTGTCCCTAATTCGAAGGATTAGAGTGAAGCAGGTGAATGAATTAAAAGGATAGAGTTAGGCGCCCAGTACTAGACGTCCAGTACTAAGCGTCCAGTACCAAGTGGTTTTCATTATGTTCAACAGGTTAATGAAAGTATTGCCGAACATAAATGCATATACACTGAAGGACTACGCGATGTATTCGAATATTGCGCATAGAACTGACAGCACAGCTAAGTACAAAATATTCAGCCAAAAATAAAACTAATCAACACATTGTCTTCGCAAGGCTTTTTCTGGACTATTTTTCTCTGAAGTTCTCAACTATTTTTACGTCCATGGCCATGGTCCATCTACACAGATCATGAGAACAGGTCCCAATGTTTTATTTTTTCTGATTCTCATTTGTGATTCTGATGAGGTATTACCTATTCTCGTGGCCTTTTAGCTTTCAATTTTCCCAATGCTCTATTTGATAATCTTCGTAATAATTCGGATCCGGGCTCCAGTACCCACAATGGATTCCTTTGTCACTTCTAAACTTAATGGTCTATTATCTTCATTCAACATTCCTCTTCTATCTACATTGAATCTCTTTTGGCTTATCCAACAATAATCTTCCAACCGTTTTCTTATTGATGTATTTTTTCTTGGGATAGATAATTGAGGTGTTTTCCCGTTCTTTCCAAACGGAAATCCCTGGGCGAAGGGCTCTTGACTTAGGATTCCTTTCAGTAAAAGTGAAAGCTCGATATGATAAGAAATGAGAGAACATTCAATGTGGAATGGAATGTTCAAAGATAATATATTTTTCCAGAGAAAGTACCGAAATCTGCGGAGTACAACATAAAATGGGAACTCCATAAATGAGCGAATATCTACATTTTCCTGTGAATGTGTAGAGATGTAGATAGCAGTGTTTTTTTTTAACTCCTCCACTAGCTAATATCTTGAGTATCGAACTATAGTTCTTCTCTATTGGGAATCGATGATATTAACACTCCATCTAAAATATCCTTCACTCAGAACAGATGAAGTAGATTCCTTGTGGCTGATGTCTTTGTACCCCACTATGATCAGGGTGCAAGAATAAATTTTGTGGTTGCGATATCCATTCCATCGTAGCTCATTTATTTTACGACATATTGATTAATAAAGGATGGACGCCGTTGTAGCTTAACCGGCTGAAGCACTTGGCCGGATGATCAGGAGGTTCCGGCTTCGTGTCCCGGTGAAGTCACACATAAAGTTTTTTCACATAAAACGGACTAAGTTCAGTATTAAAATAAATACCACATATTCAAGAAAAGCACGGGAAAATAAAACTGTTGATTAATAATTAACTTCCACTGATTAATCATATTGCGTCACCAATTATGTGCCCTCCATACCCAGATGTGCCAATTTAATCCGTTGTTAGAAGTAGCATGGTGAGTTCCACTCTCGCAATCATACCTACCTTTTGGTTGATATGTTTTTCAATTGAGCAAAAATATATTCAAGGGTTGCAAGCTAGCCGTAAAAATCCTAACGAAGTTATCCGCTGACATGCACAACAGCAATTTGTTTGAAGGAAGCACCTTAGTGTTTCGTGGACGATGGCGCTGTACGCACGATTACGGCTGTTTTGTCACCATCGTTTTGTGACAGTTCGATCTGCACGACAGTTCGCATTAACATGTTTGTATTAACTTTAAAGCACCTATAAATGCACATAAAATAAGATGCCTTGGTAGCTTCACTGATTAAAGCAATCTGCACGAAACTGGGAGATACGAGTTCGTATTCCAATCAAGGAGAATGATATAATCATCCACGTGGAATATATTGCTAAGTTAAAGAACAGCTCATACTACCTTGAAGCTGTGTCACTGTGTCTCACGGACATGAACAGTAAAATTAACGTCATTAACTCAGAGTAATATGAAAAATTGTAATAGAAGACATTCACATGAGAGCAGAATATGTGTCGGTTGTGTTTTTTTTCTAATGGGCGCCGCTTTGGGGAGGCGCTTATGGACGTTAGGACCTCGCAGTCACTAAGAATGGGGCATGATTGTGAATTGACGCAGGCCGCAAGGCCCGCAAAGACAACCATGACACACACACACACATAGGGACGACGGATGACGAAATCTCGCGATGGATATCTAGGAGGCCTCGAGGCGTGCAGGGCGGCGGTGTAGCTAACAGAAGTGATACGACGGGCGCAATAACCCTCCACTCCGATGACAGATGACGGGCGCGCTGAGTGACGATGGCAACGTATACGACATGACTTACCAAAAGTTCATGCATATAGCGCGCATTTTTCTCCGATAAAACATATCGAAGAAGTTGGGTGCTTACTTTACATGGTTGAAGTTAGCATGCGCAGTTTTTTTTCTCCGCAAATATTCGTGGTAGTAGTAGTTATTCGGGGGAGGCAAGGGGAGTAGTGAGGTCATTTGCATCATTAGTGTAGGCAGATAATTGGATAGAGGTAGGATTTTACATGGAAAGGTGAAAGGGATGACCCCTTTGTGTCTTTAGCTAAAAGTAGTATGATACGTACCCTAGATTCACCCTTTCTCCGTTCCTAAAAAAATTCCTACACATTTTCAATCAACTACCTATTCTAAAATGGCGCAAATGACCTTAACTGTCGGTCTTCTCCATCGAATAACCACTATCAGTACGGACGTCAAATGAATCAGAACACCGTCAGATTGTAGACTGTTCATTTTTATCGACGCCCAAGGCTTGCGTTTTCCAAGCCGACTGCTCTAGAAAATAGAACAGCGCACAGTGGGGCCAAATCGCATTTTGCCGGACAAAAGTCCAAAACTGCGTTTTATGAGATAACGTCTTGAAATTTGGCACATATACACACAAATGATTGCTGATTATGGAATGGTAAGTCATTTTTCATAGGTATTACCCGTTACTTAGATACAGAGACTCAAACACGACCAAATTTCGAAAATAGCGCCCGCTCTCATTTTTCTTCGAAAATCTTAAAAGTTGAGCAGATATAGGAGTAATTAAAGGATTTTTATGAAATAAAAAACATTACCAATTGTGAACAGGGTACTTAGCCTATACTATGCATAAGTTTCAGACATTTTTGACTATATTTGAGTGCTATTACGACACAAAATGGCGGACCCTTTTTTTAGACAAAATTTTACATAAAGTAGACAATATAATCCTTATTCGGAAAATGGTCTCTGGGATACTTCATCAGAGTATACATTGAAGATATTTCTAGGTTATTCCGTAAAAATATTTGAAAAAAGTTTGCGACGCCGAGAATAAACTCGATTTTTCGATCGCGCGTCGCGGCCCGGCTCCGCGCAGCGGGACCTGGAAGTACCGAGACTCCGTTGGATTGTTCATGTTGTGTGGATAATAACTCCTCGAATATACCTTTTTCAGGCTTTGCATGCTGTCACTGATATCTAAAAATTCTATACTGAAGATTTTTCGAGGATATTGGTTCGAAATAATAGATTAGTTAGTAGTGTCCATATGTTCTTCAGTGCACTCCATTCAGTTCACTCGTAACTGAGGTAAATTTCTTATTTGAATAATTTTCGGAATCATTTTCAATCACAACCACTCTTAGTAGGGTAAGGAGAGTGCTTTCAAATGTAGGAAAAGTCCTGATGTGGTGACGGAGATGTCACCTGAGGAGGTTTTGTCCTTACTGATCACTAGAGGGCTGACTTATAGTCAGTATAATACACTTAGAAGCTCCGTTCTTAGTCACAGACCCGAGTTGTATCCCCGATGCGGATTACCCCGATGGAATAAGTATAACCGAAAACATGTGCGAAGTGAATCTTCAATATTTATCCAATCACACGGTTCACGGGTACTGTAGTGCGTATCTACAGCGCAAACCTCCAGCGATGAAGTTAATTGCACTTTAATATGCAAGTACGGATTTGATGGAATTTCGGGCCACGCCCAATATAAACAACTGTGGGAAAGAGCAGATTCGTTAGATAAATTTTTATTCATGAGATCCCTAGTGCCTCTTACTTTGGTAAATGATTCTTCAGGTAAGAGATTCAAGCGTATCTATTTTATCTTTGGCTAATCCGTATATAGAACAAACGATCAATATTAATACTTTCCCTGTTTTAGCTGTGATTATCTGGGCAAATCCGTGGCCGTCGTCCTTCAGATTTTGCCGGCCCATTCGCCTTCAGTGGCTCATAGAGACGAAGGAAATTGCCAAGACAGAAAATAATTATTTGCAAAGGGTGATTGACGATTAATAAAATTGGATTTCGGGATGTTATTCATTGTCCTATATGCCGACCACGGTCCATAAAGTACCTACTCATACATGGCGCGGATTTTTCGAAAGGGGCAATTCTTCCCTTAGGCCAGCTATCCGAAGAGGCGATGGAGGCCCGCAATAAGGACGCCATGAAATTTCGAGAAAGATTCACGCGGAAACACTCCAAGACGGCCACCATTGAGGACCTATTCAAAAGACTTGATCACGTTCGATCCGTTGCTTTATTCCACCATATCATTGACTTCGAAGACTGATAGGAGGCTTCCGAAGAAATTACGAGAACTATTACTAATAGAAGACAAAGAAGAAGCATAGAATCAAACTGAGATGATGATTACGACTCGTCCGAGGACTAAGAATTTTTCTTGAAACGAGCAATCGGCAAAGAAAGTTGGGTCAAAGGTGTTGTAGTGACCAATTCGTGGGGATGGATGAGTGGTTAAGGAAAGGATAGTGAAAAGGCGATCGCATTGTCAGGAGCCCGCTACCAACCACCCTTTCCTTAACCGCTCCCTTACCCAACCTTGCTAATCCCTCATTTGAACACCGCCGACCTAACTTCCTCTGCCGACTTTCCACCCTCCTTTCATTTTCTCCGGGTATTCCCTTCTTGCGTTTTTCCCTTCATTGGCGCAAACAGACCTCTTCTCACCCTAATCTCTCTTTCAAGGAGCGTATCGGTACACGTACGGACAACCCATCTCCTCTGACTGTTTCTTCGCCTTCTTAACCATTCCCAAGTATAAACATGGTGTGTGCTTTCAGAAATTTGTCAACTACCTGAAGAGGACTCGGTGAGTTAAAACTAAGGATGCTCTGAGGGTGAAAATCATTTGGGATAATGATATTTATGTTCTTTTCAGTATCTTACAAGTAATGGCATTTCATTTATATTATTGAATTGATTTTATCGGTACTGACAATATCAAAATGAATTTAAGTCATTCTCGTTTATTGCCATCCTCTTTTCAAATTACTTTCTCTTTTTAAACCATGAATAAGAGATGGCGCAGTATATTTTCTATGCAAAACAACATCAGTTTTCCAGTTTTGTTTAATATATTATTGATTTATCTAATTGTGTTTCATCTATATTACTTAATTTTCGTCGAGAGCATTGCAATTTGACATTATTACATTGTGTGATCAGCATTGCGAAATAAAAATGCAAAACCACTGTAATCTCAAGTTTAAATTAATCCATCACTCAAACCTAATGATCCAGTATCTCACTCTATACAAACAGATGAGAGATTTTCGGTCTTCGGACCTTATCCTATCCCCTTCCAGTCCTATCCTTATACCTTTCCTACCGGTCTGAAGCGCCTATTAGTGCGGAAACAGACTTGAAAACACCCATGAACTTACAAACAGATGATAATGCGCACAACAGAGCTTTTTGTAAACATTCATGAAATCATGCTGATTTTAAACAGAATTTCGAATTTCATTGTAAGAAGCTATAAAGAATGATATTGTGAAAATGATTCCCTTTAGGTAATCCTTAAAATTAAATATCAATTTTCATATATTGTCAGTTACAAGTTACTTATAGGAGAGTATCCACTAATATTATTTCTGACGCATCAAAGAGTCAGATAACAAAGAGAAACAACAAGTTGTAATTTGCCAAGCAGGCATGTTTTTTTAACACTGCCAACTGTCATAAAACGTTCCGTTTTGCGCCTCCCTCCTCGGGTAGTAAAGGCGTAGGATGTAGTTCGGGGTGGAGGAGGAGAGGGTAAAGGAAAAGAAGGGAATCCCAAATGTTGCCTTTTTATGGAGAACATGCATGGTTCCCCGAGAACCGGCATTCTTGCTCAAGAGCTGAAAGGCGTTCATAATTTTCAGCATGATTCCGAAAATTATCCAAATAAAAAAATTACCGCAGTTACGAGTCACTAATCCATTCTCTAAACACAATATCCTCGAAAAATTTCCAGTATAGAATCTTTAGATATCAGTGACAGCATGCAAAGCCTGAAAAAGTTATATTCGAGGAGTTATTATCCACACAACATGAACAATCCAACGGAGTCTCGGTATTTCCAGGTCCCGCTGCGCGGAGCCGGGCCGCGACGCGCGATCGAAAAATCGAGTTTATTCTCGGCGTCGCAAACTTTTTTCAAATATTTTTACGGAATAACCTAGAAATATCTTCAATGTATACTCTGATGAAGTATCCCAGAGACCATTTTCCGAATAAGGATTATATTGTCTACTTTATGTAAAATTTTGTCTAAAAAAAGGGCCCGCCATTTTGTGACGTAATAGCACTCAAATGTAGTCAAAAATGTCTGAAACTGATGCATAGTATAGGCTAAGTACCCTGTTCACAATTGGTAATGTTTTTTATTTCATAAAAATCCTTTAATTACTCCTATATCTGCTCAACTTTTAAGATTTTCGAAGAAAAATGAGAGCGGGCGCTATTTTCGAAATTTGGTCGTGTTTGAGTCTCTGTATCTAAGTAACGGGTAATACCTATGAAAAATGACTTACCATTCCATAATCAGCAATCATTTGTGTGTATATGTGCCAAATTTCAAGACGTTATCTCATAAAAAGCGGTTTTGGACTTTTGTCCGGCAAAATGCGATTTGGCCCCACTGTGCAGCGGTTCGAAATACGAAGCGAGATTCACCAGAGCGCAGTTAGATAAAGGCACTATCGAACAATAAAAAAATTCTTCTTGTGTCTTTGAATCGGTGTGGCCTGGTGGGTCTGCTCTTGAGTTCCTGCTATCTGAAGGCGCACCAACATTTTTACCAGATTTCGCCATAGTTTCGCTTTCCCCTTTCTTTGTAAGCCGCGGGAACTTCTGCCGCGAAACCTTTTCTTATCACCGATTCCGGTATCTACACACATGCTACCGACGAAGTATCACCGTAAATTTTCTCCGTACCATACTTTGCGGTTATTATGCCTGAGACGATCTCCTGACAGCAAAATTATCCTAGGTGCATGGATTTACCGATAAATAACACGTGTTACGGGCGAAGGACCTCGAATATGAGCATAATTCTACCTTATTTATTGTAATGCTCAATCTGGTAAGTTATAACGTCCTTCAGCGTCTAACAGGGACACATAGGGATAAAATATGGTTATCTAAGGCATGGAACCCGTAAGTAGGAACCAAGAAGACTAGTACATTTTAGAGATGGGTCTAAAAGAACAGAACAGTTCAAAAAGAACTGTTCCGAGAAATGAACAGTTCACTAAATGAACAGTTCCCTAAATCTCCCTGTTCACCAAGTTTCACCATACACCAAAAGATGGCATAGAGGTTACATGGCGTTCACGAAGGAAGAACCCTGTTGAGTAGAGAACTGTTCTTTGCGGAACAGGATGAACATCACTGTTCAGTAGAGAACTGTTCTTTGCGGAACAGGATGAACATCCCTGTTCAGTAGAGAACTGTTCTTTGCGGAACAGGATGAACATCACTGTTCAGTAGAGAACTGTTCTTTGCGGAACGGTATGAACATCCCTGTTCAGTAGAGAACTGTTCTTTGCGGAACAGGATGAACATCCCTGTTCAGTAGAGAACTGTTCTTTGCGGAACAGAGTGAAAAGCCCTGTTCAGTAGAGAACTGTTCTTTGAGGAACAGGGTGAACATCCCTGTTCATTTTCTTCAGTGAACAGCCTACGTGTTAACTGTTCAGTAGGGAATGCAATGCGTTCTTAAGTGAGCAGATTGTACTACAATGGCAAATTGTTTCGCGAAATTGCATACACTTTGAAAGTTACAGTATTTTGAATATTCCTGTAATAATACGTTTTCACTATATATATAGTGAATATATTTTCTCTCATTAAATGACCAGTTAATCAAAGGAAGAGGTATTTCTGCTTTTAATAAATATAATAATTCTATTTATGTTATAGTATAAAGCGTAGTTTTTACACAACATGTTCATTTTAAATTTATATTCGCGCTATTTTCAAGTACTCTTAACTATTAAAACGTGTATATCACAAACAACTACGCACTCGTTTCGGCACGTCAAATTGTAATTGCAGCATAGGTTTCATGTACAAATGCAATGGAGAAACATCGTAAGGAGAAAATTAAAAGCAGATCTGGACTAAATTGTTTTGCCCCAGGTTTTAATTGAAAATACTTGGGGTCGTACGTACTTAATTCAGGGTCGCATTATATTCCGACCAATACGGTTAATCAATAAAGAAAATAGTTTTAATACTGATTTTTTAAAATCAAGTCCTCACCTTGTCAGCTTCGAAGGTTTTTGGTCCTCAACTAATAAAAATATCATAAATCGCTGAAATATGCCTCTCAAAGAAACTTTTGGACATACTTATACGCAGTTCATATTTAAACATTAAGAAACAAGTACGTCACAGTTTAAGTGCAAAAAATGTCACTACTCCACTCTCATCGTATGCAAATTGTGGCATAGAGGCTGCATTTCTATCTGATTTCAGAATGTCATATGCCTAATGTCATTTGGCACTGTCTTTTTGCAAGTCGTGATAAGCACATATAAGGAAAAAGTTTAAATGTAAGTGTCCAATCATGTTTTCTAAATAGATGTAGTTTCTTAAGTATTCCTCGCTAAATCAACATTTGCTTTGCTGCAAAGGTGAACACGTTTCCGCGAGCTTGGTAAGAGCAAGTGGTTCCTGCAGCCGGCGCGGCTTCCGAACAGCGCTCGTTTATCGGGCTTATTTTTGGAACTTAATACTATTTTATTATGCTGGGAAATCTGACGAAATCTCGTGGAAAAGAAATGTACTTGAACGCTGATGAACATTCTCTACTATGCTCTCAATATCATGAGGCAAATGACCCCCTGAAAGTTTCTGGCCAGTTGCATCATGTGAAAAATGTGAGGACTCCAGCCTCCTGAAGCGTCGGTGGATGAGAGGGGACAACATTCACTTTCTCGTCTGAAAATATCAGCTGCAGTTGGCGGCACTTTAAGATCTTTCCCTACAACTCCTTGTATAGCACTTAGGGTTTATGACACCCTTCCCAAGAGAGTGGACCCAGGGTTTGACCTCAGGCAAGCATGCTAAATGTTCACTGCCGATCGGTATGTTTTGCTCGCATCTGGTATTGTGACAATAAAGTTTGGGTGTGGGGGCACTCGAGCTTCAATTTATGTTTAGATGGTGCAGATGTCGCTTCTACGACAAACCTTAGCCAGTCTGTCGTCCCGAATTATCAAGTGAGGATCGTCGTAGTGCTTCTGTTAACTTTTAATCTAGTGCAACATTTTTTCTTCTTTACACTGTGTTAACTTTGTTTCTTTGTGCGAACATTCGAACCAGCCTTTGGCTCGACTATATTGTGTTGCTCCATATTATTATTCTGTCGTTCCGAATTATCAAGTGAGGATCGTCGTAGTGCTTCTGTTAACTTTTAATCTAGTGCAACATTTTTTCTTCTCTGCACTGTGTTAACATTGTTTCTTTGTGCGAACATTCGAACCAGCCTTTAGCTCGACTATATTGTGTCGCTCCGTATAACCGTGATCATTAGTGAGCCCGCGATGAGTAAAAAGTCACGATCTAGTCTTATCTGGTCGTACTTCACCGATTTGGACATTGATTTGAAAAAAGCTAAGTGCGATTTATGTGGGCAAGTGATGGGTTACAGTGCATCCATTTCAAATTTAAAAAGACATATCAAGTCTCGACATCCCACAGTCGACGTGTCTGCATTGAGAGGTCCTAAAGCCATGGCCTCAGTACGTTCTACGGTGAAAGAAGCAGTATTCAACGTGGAAGAAGACGAGCAGATTGAAGGTCCTCCAGCTGATAGTACCCCTGGTTCCCTAATAGCCACCGCAAGACCATCGACATCATCCAACGTGACTACGACTGGTCAAGCTGATCGCGGTAACATTCCTAATGTAGTGCAGTCGACTATTTCATCGTTTGTTCAAAATCACAAAATTGGTGAAATGCAACGGAAGAAGATCAACAAATGCTTGCTGAAATTATTTTTTCAAGATTTTCAGCCTTTTTCCGTTGTCAACGATCAAGGTTTTCGGAGTTTTGCTGCAGCCCTTAATCCAGCATACACACTTCCCTCGAGGAAAACAATAACATTCGCCCTTATTCCTGCTGCGTATGAACAGTGTATGAATGCAGTAAAAACGAAACTGGAGGGTGTAAATAGTATTTGCCTGACTACCGACGCCTGGACTTCAAGGAACCTGGAGTCATATGTCGCAGTTACGGCTCATTACATCACTAATGACTTTTCACTGCAGTCCATCCTACTAGGGTGCGCATCGACCGAAATGCAACACACCAGTAAAAATTTAGCTACAGAAGTGCGGAGAATCACTGAAACGTTTTCTCTCAGTCAAAAAGTCTTGGTGGTAGTAACGGACAATGCAGCTAACATGAGAAGTGCTGTGATTAATGAGCTAGGATGGAAGCATTTAGGCTGTTTCGCGCACACATTAAACCTAATTGTTCAAGGCTCGTTGAATCCGGTGAAGACTTTGTTAGATAAAGTTAAAACAATTGTGGCGCATTTTAAGAGAAGTACTTCAGCCACGGACAGCTTATTGCTGTTTCAACGAAATTCTGGGATAATTAATCCAAAAAAATTGAAGCAGCATGTTTTAACGAGATGGAATTCCACTTTTTTTATGCTCCAGAGGATGATTGGTGTAGAGAATGCGGTGAAAGCCACTGTAGCCATAATCAACAAGAATTTGCCAGTTCTGTCGGAGGAGGAATGGAAACTCTGTGCTCAGCTATGCGCTATTTTGAAGCCATTCGAGACAGTAACACGGCAATTAAGCGGCGAGAAGTACATCACGGGGAGTCAAGTGTTGCTATTTACTCAAGGATTATCCTCGATTTGTAAGAAGATGTCGAGGGAAGAATATTTACCCCCGATAAAAAATGTATTAAAAGAATTGTCCTTAGGAATCACCACAAGATTTGAAAATTTGGAGCACAGTAATACTATATCCATTTGCACATTCTTGGATCCTCGCTTTAAACTACATGTTTTTTCCGAAGAACTAGCAGCAACAAGGGTAAAAAATACTGTCATCGCACTCGTTAAACGATTAATAGAGGAAAATTCTGCTAGTGACATCGCTTCCAGCTCAAGGGTGGAAAATGATCCAACAGATTCCTCAACTGTCAGCCAAGACCACTATGATATATTTGAGGATTTCGACAGAAAGATAGCATCAAGTCAGCCTAAAGGTAAATAATAATATCCTATACTTCTTGAGTCACATCACTATCAAATATTTATGTATCTCTTCGTTTCTTTTAGCCGATTCTACTTCGACAGCGATTGCAGAGGTGCAAAGATATATCGAAGATGTTACCCTTCCTCGGCAAGAAGATCCTCTGCTATGGTGGAGACAACGTCATCATATGTATCCAAATTTGTCAAGTTTGGTGAAAACGAAATTTAATGTGCTGGCAACCTCAGTTCCATGCGAAAGGATTTTTTCTAAAGCTGGAACGGTTGTTAGTGACCGTCGTACACGCCTCAGCTCTCAGCATGTTGAAAAACTTTTGTTTCTGAACCTAAACTCGTATCTTGTTAATGATTATCTGTGAACGTCAACATTTATTAAAAAATTAATTTTCTTCAGACATCTCTAGCCAGTCGTCACAACATGTGGTGCTTCGTCCTTATATCCCATCTCATAATTTAGTGACTTTTTGTAAATTTGGTCAAATATTTTATCAATTTAGTGCGTATCCAGCTACCCCCAAGTTTTTTTAATGATTACCTATTTATTTTCTGTATTAACCTGTTCTTCCGGAACTGTTCTTTTGAACTGTTCTTTTCCCAGAACAGGATCAAACTGAACTGTTCACTAAAATGAACAGTTTGGCCCATCTCTAGTACATTTATCCTAAATCCGTAAGAAATCGTGGAATTCATTCCTATTCTGAAATACTTCTGAATGAGAATTTGTCCTTCCTGGATTATCACTTCAGAATAGGAATGAATTCCACGATTTCTTACGGATTTAGGATAAATTTACTAGTTTGCATAATTTGTATAATTATGTTGCCAACATAATTATGAAAATGGATGAATAAAAATAAAGCATAACTGGAATTAAGGGCAAATTAAAGTAAATAAGTGTAAAGATAGTTTCTGGAAAAATTGGACGATTGCCACTGAATTCTCGAAGAAAAAAAATAGGAACGAAAGCAATGGATTCAGCTTATGAAAAGACACATCAAGATTGATTTTAGGAATGAATAAATGATGGCGTCCGATTCTAACACCTTTTTCAGAATAGACCGGGAATTCTCAGAACTCAACATTACCCAGGTTGTCGTTTCTGTTCCAAGAAAATTTCAAAAATTTAAGTGTGAAAATCAGGACTTATCGGCACCAAAAGGTTTTAGCGTTGGGGTTATAATATATCGAATCCTTCTTGAACCAGACCCCATTTCAGAATTGATATTGCCAATGCATTTCAAGTGCCATACCCTGAGAACAGACCGCTGCAAAAATATGTTCAGCCATTCAAAATATGTTTATATTATTGTTTTAAGAGGTGGATTCCATCAACTGAAAATAATATTATCTTGTATCAAATACGGTAAAGCTTTCTATATTTCATTCGAGCTTAAAGTGGATTAATATATTCATTCAGTACCAATGCACGGAAATTATTATCTTCTCAAATTTTATCATCATCATCGGTCAACAATCCTAGGATTGGTTTGACGCAGCCCTCCACTCGATTCTTCTATCGGCCAACCTCTTCATATTGACGTAGCTTCTCTCTTTTACATCATTTATAACTTAATCCATATACCTCATACGAGGCTTGCCTTCTCCGTTCTTTCCGTTCACTTTTCCCTCGACGATTGTATTCATCAGGCTATCGTGTATTAAGTTGTCCCGTCTTCTTTTTAAGATTTTCACTAGGCATCTCTTCTCTCCCACTCTTCTTATGACTTCATCGTTTGCCACTCGATCGATCCTTTTTATCTTCATCATTTTTCGGCAGCACCACATTTAAAATGCTTCCAATCTAGACTTCTACGCTGCTGTTATTGTCCATGATTCACTGCCATATAGTATAATACTCCAGATGGTTGTTCTAATGAAATGTTTCCTGACCTCCACGCTTGTATTTGCAGCTGTATCCAGGCTCTTCTTACGGTAAAACGCCCTTTTCGCTTGGGCAATTCTACTGGAAATTTCTCTTTTACTTCGTCCATTGCTGGTTACTCGGCTTCCCAGGAAACACTATCGGCCAACACGTTCCACCTCCTCAATTATTTGTTCTCCTGGTCTAAAATTGGTCCTGGCTTCTTTTCTTCTACTGCATACCGATACCTTAGTTTTATTTTTATTGATATTCAGATGAGATCTGGTCATTGTTCGTTCCATATTTCCTAGTGTCTTCTTTAAATCTCCTTCTGTTTCTGCCATGACTGCCATGTCATCGGCGAATCGTGGCATGCTGATTTTCTTCCCGTTGAATTCACTCCCGGAGACTTTTCTTTCACTTCTTGCATGGCTTTCTCGACGTAGACATTGAATAATACGGGAGTCAGTGCACATCCTTGCATCACTCCTTTTTATGCTTATTCTGTACTGCTGGGTCCTGATTTGATTATGGCCCCCTGGTTCCACATCAAGAGTAATCCACAAGCTGTGGTCATTGTATGATAGTCCAATTTCTTTCAGAATTTTTAGTATCTGTTCCAATGTTCCAATCCACGTTGTCAAATGCCTTTTCCAAGTCTACAAATGCAACAAACGTCGGTAGAGTCTTCTCTATTCTCTTCTCTATAAGTAGCCTAAGGGCCGAAATCGCTTCTCTTGTGCCCTGGTTTCTTCTGAACCCGAATTGGTCCTCATCCAGGGACACCTCAGCTTTTCGTTCCATTCTTCTATAGTTGATTCTCGTCAATATCTTCGAGGCATGTGTCGTCAGATCTATGGTCCTAAAGTTTTCACAGTTCTCAGCCCTCTTATTTTTGGCAATAGGGACGATGATGTTTTTCTCAAATACCTCGGTTTTCCTTCCTGTAGAGTACATGTCGCAGATGGTTTAGTACAGCTGAATAAATATCTTCTCTTTGGAATTTTTAATTAGTTCGGCAGGAATATCATCTATTCCGGTAGCCTTATTTATCCTCAGATCCCTTACAGCTGCGTCAAATTCTGATTTTAAGATTGGGGCTCCCAAATCATCCATATCGACTTCATTTTCCTCTTCGATTACTTCCGATCTAAGATAGATTTCATTGTACAACTCTTCTAAGTATTCCTTCCATCTCTTCACTTTATCCTCATGTTCAATTAAGAGTTCTCCATTCCTGTCCCTGATGCTGTTACATCTTGCAGCCCGTTCCTTGAAGTGATTTCTCACCATCCTGTTGGCAACTTCCACTTTTTCATTTGCGAGGTTGCTTTGTACATCTTCGCGTAGATCCTTCATCCACATTTCCCTTGATTTTCTCGCTTTACAGTTTATTTCATTCATGATTCTTTTGTAGCGAAGTTGCAATTCTTCAGTTTCCACAATTTTATAATTTTTTCTCTATTAAACAATTCTAAGACTTCTTCTGTAATCCATGGCTTCTTCTTGACAACTTTTCTTCTCCCCAGAACTTCTTTTGCTGCTTCCTGTAGCCCGATTTTGATGTTCTCCCATCTCTTTTCCACTGATTTCACAGTCAAATCCTCTTCTATTTAGTTTTCCACTGCCTTCTGTAAGGCCAGCCGTTGTTGAGGTTCCTTTAGTTTCTCCACTTGTCATACGTTCTACATGGATTTCTTCAATTTCTTGAGTTTTAAATGGCATTTCATCATAACTAAGTTGTGGTCACTGTCGATATCTGTACCCGAGTAACTTTTGCAGTTCTGGACCTGGTTTCTGAACCTCTGCTTCACGGAAATGTAGTCAATTGAAATCTTCTTCTGTCTCCGGGCATTTTCCAGGTATAATTTCTCCGTTGGTGTTTTTTAAACAATGTGTTTGCCACCACCAAATTTTAAGAGGGGATGAATTATTAACGAAGTAAATAATCCAATTGTAGAGCCTATAGAGCATCAAAAAACATCAAATCCTTCCTTAGATAGAATAGGAACAAAAGAGTACCTGACTCCCTAGATAGTTCCATAATGTATTATTTATCGCAAAAAGAATCAGTTTTATATTTTTGCCCCATATTTCTTGATTGCACCAGGAATGAAAAAGTAGCCTTAGCTCCGGACAATTCGTCTCCTTTCCGTAAATCAACTTATGCTAAAGGGGCGATGTTGAATAACTCTTTAGGTTCCCTAGGTTCGCGAGAAAAATTATTTTTGTAAAAATATTCATTTTTTTGCCCTGAGCTTACTGTTTGTCATTAAAACCTGTAAGTAGGTTTTTTAATAAAAATCAATGAAACAGAAACAGGTTTATAAACAAGAATTAGGAATTTGGGAAAAATGTGCGATTCAAACAATAGGAACTTGAAGTAACAAGGTGCTCGGCTTACACGAGTAAATACGGTACTTCCGTAGCTATAATAATAAACATCCATAAATCTTACCAAGGGTTTATGTGAAAAAGAGACAAGCAATCTGTGGCACGAGTCCCATATCCCAATAATAGAAACAACTTTTTATTTCAGCACGGAAAGACGGATAAATGTTATTTAATTTAAAATGTTTTAATGATTTACAGCTGGGATATCACGTTTTATGTTTTTAGTTTCAAATGGATAATTGAACGCAGTACTTCAATCTCCTGCCTGAAATACCGATGATTCTGCCCCGTGTTCGGCCGAAACTACACGAAGTGAATAGACCATGGCTCGAATTCTGTTCTGTACGATTTGTCTGATTATTTTTCCTCAGATTTTTTTAATATCTTCATTTCAGTGCAAAGTTATTACCCCCATCTAAACGAAATTTACTGCAGATAACGCTACGTCGAGCGGTCGCCAAGAAAGATAAACTTTATCTAAATTTGAATTTGCCACCGCTGAGGGAACGCAGCTCGATACGCATGGCAGGTGGCCCGTACACGCCTGCCCTCTGGTGGCGCGACGCTGGACCTCAGGTTGTAAACAGTCGCCAGCCATTACCGAAGCCGTCAGTCCGCTGGAAATCTCGTCGGAGGCGGAGCTGTGATAAATAGGAGCCTGTGGTTCTTTGCGGAAGCCTCTCACATGGTCTCTTGAACAACGAGCCGCATTCATCACGTGTGCCGGTTCTTCGTAGTCTCGCGCGTAGATCCGATAGTTTATGCCCTGGTTGGTAGAACTGTCGTAGCGATCGGCGCAATTTAGCACCCCGCGAGGGGCTGTATCCTTAGGAGGGACTCAAATCAGGGAGTTGCTGAGGACTGCCGTTCTGTTCCACTCGGACGGAGGTGTCCAGGGAGCAGTCAGCAGTCTGAAATCTCCTATCAGGAGGCGATGGCTTTGACGAAAGCCATCTTCAAGGGACGCGATGTCTTGGTTAGCATGTTTAGCTCACACTTATTGCCGGTGTCTGTGATCCTGCTGGCTCAGTGCATCGACTGCCCGGCGACGGACGTCTTGATCTCACCTTCCGGGAGGGAGCCCACGATCAAAGCAGCCCTCCCCATCGATGTCTTGGGGAATGGTTCCATCGTCGTGCCAGCAGATTCGGACTGGCTCACCTGGAGGTACAGACCCTGGGTGTTCTCTGCCTTGGGATCAGGATTGGTCAGCCTGAGCGGAGTCTTGCCGATGTTCCTCATTCCCTTCGGCTATTACGGCGAGGAAGGAAAGGGTGAACAAGGTGGGTTTCTTCCCAAACGATCATCCCTATGGAATTTGGCGACTGCGTTCATCCCTTCCCCATATCACCAGTTATGTAAATTTACCGTATTTGTTGTGGCTTAATAAATCCCTAGAGTGACCCCCTGCTGCATAATGCGGCACCCTGGTGTCTCCCTATATCTTCCCCTTCAACAAAAGGGTTTCAAACCAACAGATCTCTTATCACTTGAGCACTAATTACCGTCCCTCTTGCGTCTTGCCTTGCTATCAGCTGTTTTCTTCCCGAGCGCCCCCTGTCGCTTTCCGCGACGAGAGGGAAAGGGGAATCGCGGGATTCTCGAACGTTTTCGAATCGACAGTCGCGTGTCAGCCTCTCGGTCTAGTCGTAGGGTGACGTCGGCGATCTCTGTCTACTCTTGGTCATCTTTTTGTGGCCGCCAAAAGAGCCCCCTTTACTCGTCTCCCCAGCTGCTTACTCTTTTTCCTTCCGAGACGGTTGGTGCCTCGGGGAATTATTTCGATGTGGCAGCTACTTGCTCCATGACCTCCCCATATTATTCTCGCCGCGGATCAATATGTCTTTCGGCCTCGCTACCATTGCTCCGTACGTGGGGCGTCCGGCATGATCGAAACAACGGCTCCAGAGACGTTTTTGTGCGCTATGTTTACTGTTTTAAAGAAGGCGCAGTGCGAATTCGGGTAAATGAGTTCGGGAAAGAATTCCCGTTTTCGCTGATTTTGCTGTCGCCGAAACCTACACAAAAGATGAATGAATTTCACATACTTTACGTCACTTATCGCCTCTCATACAAATCGTTCATTAAGATTGAAGTTATTCGATTTTATCGGCACAAAAATTTGATGGCCTTTGCTCCTTTGACGACGGCTGGCACTTGAGTGCGTGGGAACTTTAGTTTCGTTCAGTCAATCTTGTGACTAATATCTTGGCATAGTTGTGTTCATTTCTTTTGTATGACTCCTAGTCTTGTTCTGTCACTGATCTAATTTCGCAGCTCATCTCAAAATATACTGAATTCAGCCCACCTTCGTTAAGGCGCCAGCATCACTACCCAAAGATTGCGAATCCTATCTCGGTTATGGGTATTGTTTGCGTTAAGATTAGCTTAGAATTAAGTAAAACGGTGCGGTATAACTTTAGCCGTAATGGCACCCAACAGTAGTATAATGTTACTGTTACTTCTTATCTCAAACTGATAAAAAAATCAAGCTACAGTAATTCTCTGGCGCCAAGACCGTGTATACTCACTGGCATAATATTGCGAAATGTATCAATTAACCAATGACGAAATACAAATGGCTCAAGGGTTCATGGACCGTTGCCAATTTTTATAAGCATCAAAATGATAACGTTGAGTCTCTATCATCCGACTATGGTCGTAGTACAAATTTATCTTTCACCGAATAATACAAATGCATTTATCTTTCACCCATATTATGCTCGTATCTACGTCAACTGAGTACCCTGCTGGCCATGACGAGCTTGTGTGACATGGGGTGAATAATTACCGAACATGTAGTATTGTTAATGAAAAATGTAAGTATAATATTAAACATAGCTTATCGAGGAGATCGTTCCGGCAATTTTGACGATCTCATTCTTTAGTTAAATTAGGTTCCTATATTTCAAGCCCTTCTGCCATTTACAATTGTTTCCCACGTTACTTAACAATGACTTCCGGGCATCGTTCGAGTGAAAGTGTGTTGCAATTGTACAAAAAAGTACTCCTCATGGGGATAAAATTTTTAATGAAACCCGTCAAAGAACTAGGCTTTCCGAAGTGGGACAGCTACTACACTTGGGCATTCAATGGTCCACGGCGCGTGTGAAAATGAGACGATTTCGAAATGGACTTTGGTCGTTCATTATATTGAAATACTTGGTTCCCATAGATGTGTGGTTTCTATACATATGGGGACTCGTCACCAGCAGTGTATATTCGAGTCACTTCACAGTTTTATTTAGGCATAGATCGCTCAAGTATGGAACGTTCGAGGAAGATTATTAATCTATTGCGTAAAGTAGCTGGAAAATATATTTGGCTTCGGTGTCTCATCCTTAAAAAAAAGAACAGGTTTGTAGTATGATGATTGCAGCCCCGGAAAAACGATGCAGGCTTCCTATACCTACCGCCCTACCGGCTTAGATGTAGTTCCCCCCTAGGTTTTGCATTTACATAACGGCTCCTTTCCTGCTCCATTACCAGTTTCAGGTTAATCTTAAAAGGATCTTACATATCTGCACGTCATCAAAAATTCACTTTCTTTCCCATCCTCGCTTACGCAGCTCTCCAAATTCAATGACTACCTTCAGTATCCAATTACCCTTGATTATTCACTCCATCCACCCCCATCCATATACACTCATAATTTTCACGAATACCTTTCTCTCGTCCCCACCATGCGCATCGTTTGTGTAAAAACCGGCTTACCGATGAGCCTGACAACGAGCCTAGCATCTTAAACTTCATTTTTAGTCACAGATTTAATTTAAATCTATTATCAGTAGATGTTGACTATGTTCATTTTAATCAAATGCCAACATTACTTATTTAGTCGGCCTCTTGAGGAGTAATAGTATTTGTATTCGTGGCAATATTGCCGTCAAAACGTCCACCGTGTACAAGTTTTCGTTGGTTCATGCTAATTTTTACAAATTTCGTGCACTTACGTAATTTTACTGTAAATAAAAGTCCTTCTATCCTAAATTATAGTATTTTTATCTTATTTTAGCTCTTTAACTGAGAGGAAGGGTATATGGAGCGTTTTACTCCTTTCATACCGTTCAGTCATTCCATATCCCACCCCCTTCCCATTAGTTAATCATTCTCTCTTCTCCTTGAAGTCTCAGCTTAACAAATATACCTTAGAATGTGAAGTCTTCACTCCTTATATTGACCCCTGGCGACGTTTACTATTATCTTGTACACTTTAACGTTCATTTCGCTCCTACCATGATTGATCTACCCTCTTTATTCATGTGATACAATTGTAATCCTCCGTTTTTTCATCTAAGTGGCGAAATGTTTACTCCTTCGCCATATTTACTCAAAGCCTCGGTTTTGGAACGTGTCGTACTTAGTATTGAAATATTGTTCAATTTTCTTATAATTTATGCTGACAATTCTCGGAAAAATGGAAATTGATGCTATTTAATTTGAGCAAAGAAACTTCTTATGTCCTATAACTATAGTTTGTATTCATATACGACTCAATCATCGTTTCTACTGTTAAGTTTGTTGTCACCTATACCATTTCTGGGCTCGACGTTTCGCTTTGGCACGAGTAATGGTAGATATTCAGAACTAGTTGGGAGGACATGAGTAATCAAGGATATAAAGTCGTCATAGAAATTTCTGAATTTAATTGATTTTTATTAACTTTCATTAACTTATTCTAACTTGAAAAGGATTTTATAATGAAGGGCAAGCATTCAAAATTAGATTTTATTTGCCTTTACATGCATACTTTTTAAATCTATACTTGATAATGTCTACATTTGAACTCAATGCGACGCTGAAAAGAACTTTGTCTTGTTAAACCTTACCTCAGAGTAGACGTGGGTGAACAGTGACCAATGGGCCCTGATATAGCCCACCGGTCGGTGAGGGTGTCTCGAAACGGTTGCAGTTGTGAAAAGAAGCTTCTTTAGTCAGGAGGACCTCAACTCAGAAGCAGGTAGGCACTTCCCACACTGCAGCTGGTTCGTCTGTTTGTCATATATATCCACCCAAACGGACGCCAACACACAGGGTTCAGTCAAGGGTTTTAACCCCGTACTTACAGGTCCCAAGGTCGGTTTCAGCAGTGATTGTAGAAACCACATTGTTTAACTAGCCCAACGGTATGTGAGATTCATCATGAATTGGAAGACTATTTTCGGAATGAGATTATAGGGCTTCGGACATCCTTACCGATGCGTTATCGTGTAAAATGTATTGACGCTGAAAATTTCGGAATGCGCTGATAGAATTGTATGTAACGTAGTCTCCCTTCGGAATGTGCTATGACGTAAGGCGGACGTCGTTCATCCTCTCCATGGAGCATCATATCTAAGCCGACTGCACAATGGTGTCCCTCTATAAGGTCCCGTTGGGTTAGGTTAAATTGTCATGGGTTCGCCTATCGCTGGTGTTGCTCCCACCGTCATGCACGCCAACGCCTCTCGAGGGTACCGCCTCCTGTTAATGATCACATCACTTAGAGACCCAATGCAGGAATGGGAGTTGTCTATCATTGCAGTTGAATGTTGTATCAGCTCTTCCGCTCGAACCCATCGGTATTTTTCTGTTTCGCATTATCACGAGGTATGATATTTCTAAAACTCACGAAGTTTCCAACGCTATCTAGTTATTGAGACAATGTCCTTTACTGCTCTGCACTTGATCAATATGATTCATAATTGAAGGTCCGGCAGTGCTTTCCGACTTATACGTAGGAGCTTGAAGTGTGTGCTGTAAGAACAGAAACGCTCATACTTTTTTGTATGTTAAAAAAATTACCTTCACTTCTTCAATAAGGTCCGCGTTTTTAACCACACACATCTTTCATAATCTAAAATAACCCGCGATGCTACTCGATAAAGCGGATTTGCGACCCAGCGTGGTCTTATCAGTTTTCTGCAAATTTAACATGAAAATATTCCATTCGCGAAATTAATACTTAAGGTATTGACACCAGACAAGGAGGTTTGCAGTCGAAATATTCCAAGTCAAACTACCTTCAATGCATCTAATCACCTTCACAATTATCTAACGAGGAGTTTTGAGCAACCTGAACTAAATTAATAGAAATTTTGTTAGGAATGAAGCTAAAGAAAATCGCCCATGCCGAAATTTTTCCTGTGCTATGAACTTGAGGAATTCAATGTTTTTCCAAAATTTTACCTTTCAAATTTCAAATTCAAAAATGTGATGTTTTGTTAATGAGTACACCCGCGTCCGTGCATTGAATAAAATCTGCGCCGGATCTACTCCTGCTCTCCAACATTATCCCACATCTGGCAGCGCCTCTTCTCCAGTTTTCCATGGAGGTCTGTGGACCGCACGGGTAGGAAGGAAGAAATGCCGCCTGCCTGTGGGCGGAAGCGTAGGAAGGATGTGTGTGTGTGTGTGATTCGCTTCGGCGGAGGTCGGTCTGCGTTTGGGTGTGGGAAGGAGGGAGAGGGTCGGCGTGGCCGAGGTGGAACCAGTATAAGCCCGATGGGCGGAACCCAGTGAAGGCATGGCCGGTCTGTGTTCGGAGAAGAGGGCTGACCAACGCGTCCCCGCGGTCAACAAAAAGATGAGTGCCTATGAATTCACGGACGAGCATGGAAATGGTGCGCGTATAAACGAAAATATTCAGCCACACACTTGCTAAGCGTAGGGACTTACATATGTAGGTCTGGAGAAGGATAAAGATGGAGGAATACTGTAGAAAAGTAAGACAATTGAAGAGGCGGTGATTTTGGAGGTTTTTGAGGAAAAGAAATAAGCGGTAGAAATGCGAAGAAGGTAAATAAAGTAGTTGTACGGAATATTGAGCGAATAGACGCTTTTGTTAAAAGGGTGAGGGAATATTGGTAGTGTACGACTGTTGGTTGCTCTAACTGTTTACGTTATACCTCACCATCTTACCTAAACCTAATCCTAACACAAATACAACAACTATGCCCCGAGGGGGTGCTAGAACCCGCGACCTTTGGGTTGCCAGCCCTCAAGTCACCCTAGGTCGGCAAAGAGAGAGGAAGGAAAAGGATGGGGATTTAGTACTCCTTTAGAAAAGGGGTGAAGAGTTAGAAGTTTAAACATTAGTTTAAAATAACAGTTTTAGGGTAAAATTGTAACTACTTATTTGCTTCTTAATTAATGCAGTTTTCAGTGATGAAAATGGATATGAAAGGGTCGATGAGGGAGGAGGGCTCAAAAAGGACTGTCCAAAGGCCCATTATAAATCGTGGAGCACTAGTGTTGTTAGAGTATTTAACCATGATTTTTACTGTTCACTATTGTTTTATGAAGTACTACTCGTGTTTCGACACTGGAGTGTCATCATCAGGTACACTGTACTATGTGGTACTAATGATGCTGATGACGATGCAGACGCATATGCTGGAGGGTCATGGTGCAGTCATTATTTTTCGTTCTCTGGCTTGAGGGTCCCAGGCTAAAAAATGTGGCGATGCTCAAGGCATTAAGATGTGTTACGTAACCTGGGACTTCACCACAGTTCTGACCAACAGAACTGTGGTGAAGTCCCAGGTGGCAAAGGGAGAGGATCCGTCATCTCTCCCTTTCGAAAATGTGTTTCACCTGCCTTAATTATTGCCTTAATATGTGAGCTGTAATCTCTCATATGAAGCCAATCCTCCAACCGTAGTTAATTCACAAGACTTCTTCGTATCCGTGAAAATGGAACTAAGACAAATATCTGAGATTCATCCGTTGAAGGAAAACTATATTGGGAATATTTATTTTGTTTTTCCTGTCCTGACCATGGGCATTGGTCATAAAAGAAGTAAAACGTTCTCCTTTTTCCGCATAGGATTACAGCCTATAGTAGGGGAAGTTGTTCCTTATATTTTTGGAATGAGCACCATCATCATGATTGCAGTAAATGTCTCTTCTGGATTGCATTGTTAATGGTACAAAAACTTTCTGCCCTCTCCATGTTAGTTATAATGAAAAGGAACTATCGGCACCAAACCGGAAATTTTCGTTTAATTTGGAAATATTAATCAAAATTCTATCTTCGTTTTGCTATAAGGGCCAATAATTCTCGATTTTACTATCTTGGATGGTTAATTACATGATTTCACGGGGATTACATATAATATCTCTCAAAAAGAAATCTTTTCTTTCAAAAGTAATTTCTCATTCATCCACCGCTTACACGAATTCGTCGAAAAATATGGGAACCCATAGTTCTTTGAAAGAGTCAAAAGTTATCAGTGGTGCTAATTGCACAATTTTAAGAGAGTTACCTATATGTGTCGTTCAATGGTTATGTGCATTCTATCCAATGAAGTTAGGTTTACAAAATGCCATTCAATAAAAGCTTTGCTTATTTAAACATCAAAGTGTTAAGGCATTAATTAGAATGGGTAAAATATTGTACTTGCTTAGCCGTACATTGGGGAATAGTATAACATGCTTAAAGCTAGAAGTAAAATTTGGGACGAATAAAAAACAACTTGATACGAGTTAAACGCTTCATTAATAAACTTCGTTGTTTGTGGGCCGTAAATTTTCAATTTCATTATGGAGCCTTCCTACCCGATTGTGATAGTACAAGCAGATTATTTTACGCAATCCTCGATCTACTACTTATTCCATTGAAACTGGAGTCCCCAATTGCGGGAAGGATCGGGGTTAACAACCTAATTACGGCTTGTAGATGTTAACTGCGTGACAGAGCGTGACTGACTCAAAGTCATTATCTAATCGTTCCAGTCCTGGTAGCAAGAGGGAAATTTACCATTAAATTGCACCTTTTTCCGTACGGAAGGCACGCCGCGGCGTGCCGGCGCTCTTTTGAATGGTGGAAATTACTCCTAGTTGCCAGTTTTAAAGGCCACAAAAATGGATTTTGGTAACCTGATACATTGGCAAGAATAGTCCCACATTTCCTGTGCTTTTTCCAAATCTTCGTCCTTTAACGTTTGATTGAGCGTGGAAATAATAAAAGCGTCCACCCATTCGTGTTTTATCGCGAAATGATGCAGATATTCTCTTTTAGTTAAACTACAGATGTGGAGAAAGTTAGGTGGATAGAAAATAAGATAAATGAAAAAATACTAGAGGTGATAGGGAAAGATAGGAAGTTGCTTGAGAAAATTAGGAGGCTGAAGGACTGGATGTAGTAGATGGAAAATTTCCTGGTGACGTATCGATGCGCATAGTTTTAAATGGTAGTATAAACCTGATGTATTCCCAATGTCACAGAAAAAAATACCTTCGAATGTATTAAATGGATGAAATGATTCCCTGTGGCTTTTATTATTTGTTTTTCCTCGCTAATACTCACTTTTTATGAAATGGAAAAAAAACAAGTTAATTCCTCAATCAAATTTTAATATTTCAGTTTCATTATCACACAAATTTTAACATCTTGATTTATTTCCATTATAACCCTAATTTTTATCGGGTAGGTATATAATTTACATTTTATATGCTATTCCTAATTTTTATTTATTTTTTATGGCTACCATATTTTGACACCTCCCACCAGCGCACTCCTTAAGCAGTCGTCAATAGTTTGTCTTGATTGTAATCCGTCCAGCAATTCTATAGAAACACTCCTCGTTCAATAACGGACATTGATGGGAGTAACTTTAGCAAGGCCATGCGAAAGGATGAACTTATTTTTTTCGACAATTCAGTTTCATTCGCTGTACGCCTCTCTCCCGAGGGCAGAGTGACGTAAATTCTCGCATGCATATCGCCACCACGGAGCTTATTGTGACCGAGGACTCACGCTGGAGTTCAACTGGGCTCGCTTTATTCCGGGAATCACCTGTCCGCCGCAGTGCCCACAGTAATTAACTCTTGCGCACTCCCCCTTTTTGACCCTTTGCCCTCACGTCGTTCTTTTCACCCACTGTCCGGCTAACCCTATTCCGTTTCCATCCACGATCTCCTCGATGCGAAATTTCCTCCTCCGCACCTCTTAATTCCACAACAATGGAGCCGACTAACTTAAGAGACTCGCACGAGATCCGTTTACGGTTTCGAGAGAACAATTCCATTTAAAGCTCCCACGCGCCTCCAGCCGACCTCCCTAGCGTTGTTACGAATCCGGGAACTCATTCCTGAGACTGAATAATGTGCGTTCGGGGAATAAAAAGGCCTCAAATTTAAGTTGTCCAGCAATGTATTAAAGGTATCTTTTACTGGAAACCAATGTTTATATTTTCATAAATAGTCTCCAGAATTTCCTTACTTTTCTCCTTAACTGGATTCCAGGGCAGGCACGTAGCCAGGGGGGGGGGTGGGCTTCAGCCCAATAATTTTGTTGTTCTGTTTGTAACTGGGCATGTTAATCCGGATTATACTGGGTATAATTCTAGTGTTAAGTGTCTTGAAACGAGATCACTAGCTTGATGCATGTGTGTGGTTAATAATTGTTCTTTTCAATCTGATATATATGTATGCGTTGAACTTCTATTGTGGAGCCGGTGAAATTAACCTCTTCATAACAAGGTAAGAAGTGAACTTTAACCAGTGAATAGAGATAGGAATAAGCACTGTGAAAGTAAATACCAAGCACTAAATTTAAGGGAAGAGATTTGTAACAGATCGGCACCGAACGGGTTAAGGCTCATTTGTTTACGCTACACTAGACTTTGCCCTCCCCGAAGCAAATTTCTGGCTACGTGCCTATTCCAGGGTGCAAACGGTGCAGACCATTATACCTTCCCTAACAATCCAATAATCCTCATTTTTCAACACATCACTGTATAAATAACAATAATAAAATACGCTGTTAGAGAAATAAATAGATGTAAGTGATTTTAGTTATCGACCCACGAACCAGCAGTTCACACAGTTGACACGCAACAGTATGAAGTGGATTATGAATTTCCGACGGAATGGGGCGCCAAATCCAAATCAAAAGATATCGCTGTTTGATGGTCGTAGTGTAATCTCACATAAAGGACGCTAGTTATAAATTCAAAAATTAAAGTTCCGTAGTGTTGTGATTCAATGACCAGACTTTTTAAATGAAGTTGAGTGTAAATTTAAATCAGAACGAAATGTTCCTGGGCCTCTAATTGCTTTTGTGGACATTGACGCAACTCTCACCTCAGTTTCAACTATTTTTTTCTTTTTTTCCATTACCGCCGAAAACAGCACATGTGGCCTTAAGATCGGGGTATTTAACATGTAACAACGGACGAGCACACACAACCATGTCCTGAGTGGTGAAAAAACCCACTGAGGCGGGACTCGAACCCGCGACCCTCGGGTTAGCAGGCGAGGACTTAACCACGCCGCCCCCGGGGCCGACGAAACGCTGATAATCTCTTAATTATTTACATAATTCCTTTATGCTGCATCATTACTTTCTCCAGATATCTCACACGACGTCTTACTTTGCCATTCTTCCCATTCCCTTTTCGCTCGATGACTTTCTTCATGAGACTATCATATCTCAGGATATGGCCGGCTAAGATGGATGCTGCTGAAATGCAAATGTTGTTTGCAATAGAAAAGTATCTATTATACTCGAATTCACGACTGGGGCGATATCATAGATATTTTCTGGAGTTCTGGTTATCGCTATGCGAAACGAGGACCTCTGCAGAAATGACTTATCGCAAAATTACCCTTATGATAAGCTATCGTAACCAGCGATTTGAAGCCACAAATGAATATCAGAAGGATAGTGATCATGTTTTCTCTACCTCTCCATGAGGGAATAAAGGTAACGATAGCGCGTGCGCTATGAATATCCAAGATCGAAAAAAATTGACGTCGTCAACCTACAGCAATGACGATTTATTGTGGTCGAAACCTCGAAAAGTCTCGATTTATGTGGTTAAGTTTCGTGGCGCAAACAATTCAATTCGTATAGACTACAACGTCACAGCCTCGATATTTTCGAGGCTCGAGAATCTCGAGTCTTTATTGAGTAAATCCCAATTAGGGCAATGAGTCTCTCGCAGCTTTTCGTATCGACCGACTCAAATGAACGGAACTCGGAGTGTGACCTCCGAGGAATCAATTGGATCCAATTGTGGGCAGACGTGGCCCCAAAAATTTGTCCTGCCTAGGCTCGATGATGCCGCCATCCAACGCGAAGCGGGGCGCACGATAGTGACGTACGCGCGGCTGGTAACGCCCTCGTCCTCCCCACACGTCACGTCTCTATCTCCGTCACGTTACGCTCTCATTTGTTTCGTTTGTGCATTCAAATCTGTACCGCACACTTATAGGTGCTTCAGACCGGGATGAAAAGCACAAAGATGGGATTGGAAGGGTATGTTGGAAGGGTGGAGAGAAACCCGGCGTCTGCATTAGCCTCCTCTTAAGGAGGTGGCTCGCGACTGCTTGAGTCAAGTTGCCTTTGGAATCTTATTAATTTAAGTACGAGTATATGCCTGATAAGTGATCCTTACTTCACAAAGAAAATTACCTAAGCTATTGAAAGTCATAAGTATCACAATAAATACGATGGAAAGTCGAAGGATTTATTTTTTATGATGATTTTAATCAGCTCGACGATGGAGTCAATACAGCATTTACGATACAGAAATAAATTCATGTACTCAATGAATTTACTAAGTTATAGCACCAGAATATTACTATTAAACGTTATGTTATAATATTTCTTGAAATATTCTTTAATATCTCTTTAGTAATGATATTATTTTGGCTACAGCGACCGCAGCGCCACTTAAAGTCAACTAACGCATTTCGTCTGCTATAAGCGCAGAAATTGGTGGATTTAGCGAAACATACGGTAGGTTGATGCCTTTTTTTTCGTGGCATTTTATTCCTTGTGAAATTACGCATAAAATATCAGTTTTTCCAAAAATGACATGTCACTGTGGTATTTTTAAACTTTATATTCCCATGTGATGGCCATTCTCGCCGTTAATCGTATGTAATTTCAAATGCAATTTGTGCTAAAAGGAGTATGAGTTGGTATAATTATCTTTACTTTATTAGATAGAGGAACTTTAGTTCTATAAGTGCTGAAAATGTAAAAAAAATTACATGACTTTCACTTTTCGAATCAACCTCCTTAACGAAAGCCGCCGAGGGGACTGCAACTTAACGTCCCTGCCGACGGAATTGAGTGCTGAACTCTCCTCCCTGTCGAAGTGCAGCACTCAAGAAGGGAACGTTGGACCAATGAAAGAAATATCTGCCACTGCCGGAATTCGAACCGTGGCCCTCGGGAGGAAAGGCCAGTACTCTAGCCAATACACCAATCTGACCCCGCAGAAGTGATGTGAGCTCGTGTTGGTGGACTGGGGACAATTTGCAGAGCTCGGGAGTGGCCCACATCGTGGCGAGGCGCAAATTAGTGTAAATCAGTAGCATCCTACCCAGCCGGCACCCATGGTACGAGCTCATACTTCCATCAACGGCCAGTTGAATAAAAAAAGAGCGATTGCCTAGCTCATTGCAGCACTCGTGTCATCATTTAGAGGACCGATAGGTAGGCTTTAAGGTTCTCAAATGGTAGTTCGTTAGTCGCGCTTCTACTAGTTGTTCTACTACTTGTAAGTTGTACTAATACTATCGTCAGAGCCACAGCTCGTGTACTGTCACATTGCCAACTCGAACTCCCGCTTTGCAACAGGATACCATTTTCAGTGGATGAAAAAAGGGCTCAATTATGCCCTTAGCACTATTTAGCCACATGGAGGAGATGCTCTTTCATCGTGTGAGGACCATTTACGGATATATAGCTGTGCCAACGATTATTCTGAACTGATTGACCTTCTCAGTGTAAAATGCAATTCGATACTGACCGATAGATTCAAGCAGGCGACCTCACAATGATATACTTGGATGAATGAATTTTGTTGCTTACCTTAGTTTATGTTGCCTTAAGGCCATTTTACACGGCGAATGATCATGCGCATTATCATTCATGCATTATTTCGCGAATTAATGTAAGCTACCGATTAAGGGCGTTTTACACGGCGAACGATCATGCGAATTCATTCCATGTATTTTATGCGCCGAAAGGATGTGCAATAGTAGGGCTAACGACATTGCGTATCGATTCACGTAAAATTTCCGCCGAACGCAGCTGTTCTCGGAATGGTTTATTTACGTCGTCTGATATACGTGATTTATGAAATAAACCATGGGGTATATATGTAGTTATTATGATATCAATGAAATAAAGCTTTGTAGAGTTTGATATTTTGGTTAATCTTAAGTGAAGTCGACCCATCAATGATGGACCAGTGTGGTTTAATTTACATGTCCACTGCTACAGCGTCCATTACAGCGTGTGCTATGGCTGATTCAAAATGAACTGTAATTAAAGGAATTTGAGGCCTATTGTAATTTTTAAGGAACGATGCAGGAGTAATTTAATGCTACATTAAATCTCACCAGACATGATTATTAAAGATCAGACTCGACGACGGTAGGAGCAATTTGTGCTGCCAGAGGCATGTACCTTGTTCACCCTTTGACATAAATGTTGATCATAATATTGATATTTTACAATTCGTTTCCGGTTAGCTGTCCCACAAAGAGTTTTAGTGACGGGTGAATTATATCCATGAGTACTCAATAAGAATTCATAAAAGTATAATAAGTTTACTTAAACCCGAAGTGTAGCGGTATCTATCGGAATATGAAAGCGGACCATTTAAAAGTTGGAATCATGCTATTTGTTTTAATTATTTCCAGTTCGTTTTACGATAACAAAAAACAATGAAGTGAAATCATGAACGGCCTGACCATGATATGTGTTTGACAGCTAACGGAAAAGTGCCGTCAGAAATATTTTAATGTATGTTTTTCGGCTGTATTTTTCATATAATGTTCCAATATTTAATCACTTTAACTCGTCACAAGAATAATAAAAAATCTTTAGTATTAAAATAATAAGTCTATATAATATATTATATTAAACTCTGGCTTCACCCAAAACGTGATTAATGGAAGAACTTCGCCGTGGGCACGTCCTCGGATGTTATAAAAATTATATATACTCCATGGGTAAACCAATAAATTAGATAAGTACGATAAGTGCAGCTGATTGGATAACGTCCTTCACTTGTTTCATTTAAATCCTCTTCTACCCGCTAAAAAAAACGTACTTGAACGTCGTGCGCTCGTAACATGTTCTATTTTTTTGATCGCATGATCATGCGTATGATTTTTCACGCAAGGAATTTTCCGTATTGCACTACGTAAGAACATCATACCCATGATCATTCGCCGTGTGAAACTGCCTTTAGGTCCTTAGAATTACTTCAATACTCCACGAAGGAGCTCGCTTTAGGTAGAGTTATATTCCTCAAAACTGCTATACATCAATTCGCATTATTTTCCCATTATTCACGTTTTGATACTGATTTTAAAAAGACAGGTTAAAATTTGTTGCTGAGCATATTTTCACTGGGAATATTGTGAAGTGGTGAAGTTTATACATTGTCCTGTCAATTTGGAAATGGTATATTGATGCTGAAAACCAGCTGCGTGCGATATTTTAGTCTTCTAAGCTTTCACATCCATTATAGGCCGCATCATCAAGCATAAAAACGAAGAAAACATGATTAATGCCTATTTTTTTATCCTTGATGATACGGCTAGTACAGAACGTGAAAGCTTTGATGACAAAGAACCACCCAGAACGGCTCCCAAAAGTGGCAAATGTCCACCCTATGAAAATCTATTCACTGCTGATGGAGAATATTGACGTGTTCAAGCATGGCATACATTGCAGAAATTGTACCGTAATTTTGAATCAATCATTGAGCATTCTTTTATTTCCATGAAAAATGTTTCAATTCCAAATGTTGTGACCTGAAAATTACGCGATAGTTCAGATGATTATGGTTTACACAATTATGCTTCAGAAATACATAACTGAAAACTTTAAACTATTCTAGTCGTAAAACTCAAATCTGAACGAGCTTAAAGTAACGTAGAATTGGTATTTTATTGAATTTACAAATCGATCTCGCTGTAAAAGTCGCCTTCTCCAGATTACCGAGTCTCGCTTGAGGGATTAATTTTCCGGCGGAGACAGAGATTGGTAGCAATCAGTCGATTAGGAATCACGATAGAGAATACGTCTCTTCAAGTCCCTTTGCTTCCTCCTTCCCCCTTAGTTCTAGCTCTCATTTTGAAGCACCGTAATCTCATTCGACGTAAGCAGTCTGAAGCCATCGGAAAAATATTTATTGACGACAATTTTGTGGGGAGTGGGCGAATACACGTTAAGATTTTTGTGACGTGTGTGACATTTCACGATCCGCTAGCTCGGAAGTGCCTATATTGCGGTGACCACGTACTCCCTATTGTGATATTATTCAAGAGAAAACCCATCAAGTCTGAGATTGGGTCGAGGGGATCCATCCTCTCTTGTGTGCGCGAAGGCCATTCATTTCTCGTGCGCGGCAGTCCGTGAAAATCCACCCGTAGCCCCTCCAGTTTCCCGCGCGAATTCTCCCGCCTTACATATCCGAGAGGAGTGGAGTTTGGAACCGGTGGTGAAGCGATAAGGGGAGAATAGATTCGATCGTCCCACGCGCCCAGCTCTCAATTTCGCGAAGCGCGAGGGATATCCTCTCCGGTCGACTCTCGAAATAACGAGCGCCGACGACGATCAACCGGTGCGAACCCGAACTGATTTGTGCACGTGACCGCTCCGATAGTTCATTTTTCACGACGGCGAATTCACATCTCGTGCGTGAAGGAAAATTCGCATCCCATTCATAAAGGAGTGCGAAATGGGAATGATTTGCCCCCTGGCCTTGAGCGTTTACCGTGCGAGATAAGTATTATATTCACCTCGCCGGGTCTTGTCTGCGTGACAGAGGAATCAAAACAACTTCCGTCACTGTCGAGTCGCAGCCGGGGAGATTTATATGAGCAGCACAGCTTAAACGCGACCTTTCACGAGTGGAGCGAGGAACTGGTGTAGACCTGATAAAGGGACTTCTCCCCATCCCTCTGCGACTCCTTTTTTTTTTCGTTGGGATCATTGTCCTGCGTCAGTGGACTAACGAAATGACGAGCTGTGACACCCGATTGGTGCCAAATGGTGTGAATTCAGGCACATGGTCGCTGATCCATCAACGTAAACATTATTCCTTCCAGAGTTTTCCCACAAGTAAAATAATGTGCGTAAACGCTCCGAAATAATGACGAAATAACCCGGAAATCTTAACATCATATTTGATATAATTATTCTAGCAATACTAATCTCTTATTATTTTATTTGAAACCACCGCGGTCCATAAATGCGTAAATATTGTTTTGTAGTGGTAATTTACAATTACAATCTATGAGTAATTTTAATTAACCTTGAAGGGACATTTACGCGTTGTAAGGCTACCATCGCAAACATGGTGTTCTTTTTCACATTTGAAGAAATTAACAACAAAGAAAAAAAACATGATACCACCAAGGTGAGCCTAATTAACAAAGCCAAAGATTTATTTTAAACAATTACATTGAGATATACTCTACACTTTCTTTAGTAAAAAGCCAATAACTCACATTTCAAGATGAATCTAGACAAAAATCTACCTGTGACTTAATGTACTCATTTCACTAATTTGTCATCATTGTCACATTTATCACAATTGTATCCCAAGTATCACATTACCCGTATACATTTTTCTATTTATTCTGTCTTTGCCTGGTCATGCATTTAAAGTGATCTAATTGAGAATCCGGCTGGTCAAGTAAACGTTTCAGTACAAGATGCAAGATGGGATTTGGAAAAACCTTAGTAACCCATTGAACCTGTATTTATTTTAATGAGAAACAAAAAAGTAAAGCTGAAGGAAAATTTCGAAAAATTCTCTCCAATAACCTTCATAATCCCATTTTCTTATTTTCTTCTCTTGTGAACATTAAAAGTTGATATTTTCAAAAGTTGTTGTCTGGATTTCTAGTCTGTAGACAAAAGGTGTTCAATCTGAAACGTTAGTTTGTTTAATAAGAAAAATGCGGAGAAAAAGATATTGGAATAGTACACATTCTTTGAAGTTCTCATATTTATTTTTCGTATTCAGTCTCATCCAGCGGATTCTTCAATCCATATATGAAGGGTTTCTAGGGAGTTAGTTAGTTATGCCTTAAAGTTTGTCCTTAGTACTATTGTCACAGTCTTTGTGCGCTTGCAGTCTGGCGAGGTCTTTGCCAACAAAATATCTTTCACATAATTTGGTACCTCGATCCATTCGATCCAATCCACTCGATCCTCGATTAATTTTTCCCCAAAAGGTAGTCGTAGAATTGTTCGGTGCTCCAACGGCCTATGTTATTTCGCACTATAAGCCAAGTTAATAAACCTATGACAAACACAATATCCATGTCCAAAGCTGAACCCGAACCCCATGAGACTTATAAACAGAAGGCTTATAGAAAGCTCAATTGCTTTCCAGCATTGCTAAATTGTGAATAATTTCCTAGAATCGTATCGCACCCGAAGGAAAAGTATAGTGCAAAAATGTAATGCCGGATAAATTGTACATTTTAGTGTTTTTCAGTTCAATGTTGAGGTGCGTGACTTATGATGTCGACCTAAGTGAAAGGTTCACCATGGTACCGTGCCGAGCCAATGGCATGGCGGTCTTCATCCTGACCCGATCTCCGTCAGCTCCCCTTCACCCTGAACCAACACTTCATTCCAGGGATCGATTTTCTCCTCACCTCGCCGTGTAATTGCCTTCCGCTCTCTCATGCTCGAGTCCTCTCTCACACCCTCTCGACATCCGCGCTCCGACTGCACTTCCCTTTAAAAGCTTCCACACGGCCTGCTTCAAAATTGAAGCGTCGAGGAATCAGTAAAGTATGTACATCGTGGTCGAATCCTCATCGCGTGCAATCGCATGGGGAAGAAGATTCCAGCGTGCCTAGATGAACTAAAACCTGGGACAATTATTTATTCGGAAAATGTGGGAAATATTTAAGAGTAAACGGTCAGCGTTTTTTTGTCTGGATAGCCTGCATGCATCACTATTTATACGTAGAACCCAAATTCGGAAGCATTATAAAATTCTACAATGAACGTAATATAATATTCCACTCAGCTATTTGAAAACTGTGTAATGATCATACAACCGTCGCTAATTAATAGAAAAACCTTGTCCCAGAATGGCTCGAAGCGCGAAAAAGGAATGGAAGATTTAACCACAGAAAATATACTAATTATGTGAGTATTATTCCAACCATTAGGAAACATACCTTGCATCATATTACGAGCTAAAGCATCCTCACAGTAAAAAATAGTGTTGCATCATGAACTATTTAAAGAAATTTATTCCAACTTACAAGTTGTGGTCACTAACTGAAGAGACTGGGATAGCCAATTAACAGTCCTCGTATTTGAAATGCCTCCTAATTGTTTTTTTACTATTTTTTGTTACTCTTCAAACAGATTTCGAAAGGATGGACTCATTAAATTCCAAAATATTGGTATGGATAGGTAAAAACTTCATCGACCAAAACTCAAAATCCTTGTTTTCTTAAATTCTGGTTTAATTAGTAATTAAATTCTTAATTCCTGGTCGATAAGGTGGATTTAAATTTCTTCTACTGTAAGCTCATGTCTACAGCTTCTTTCTATGTCTAATGCAAATTTTAACGTATTGAATTCGAGAAAATGAATTGCACATTAATGAATATTGTATTACATTTTAGATAATAATCATTAGGTTACACATATCTGGTGGATACATTTCTGTACATGCATAAAAATTCTCTCATTAAGCAGTATTTTACACACTATTAGTGCATATCGCCTGCCACTTGCTGTCGACGTGGCTTGCAGGGTACTCAGTAGGTGTAGATGTATCGACATGGAGTTTTGCAGTGTAGAAGTTCCATTCGTGTTTCGTTCTCTCCTTTGTTCTACGATTCTCCCCAACTACGATCAGTAACAACGCGCATCTTCATGCGCATAGTTGCGAAATATGCGAATCCTCCCATGCTTTATTGTACTCCCAACTCATTTTATCGAGACAGAATTCTTTCTTCCAACGGGAAGCAGTTGAGGCTTTAAAGCTTTGGGAGAGTGAATGAGATAATGACGCTCGTCCCCTCGAACGGGGCGGGACGGCAGAGATTTTTTTGTCCGTCCCATCTTGTTCCCTCAGCCTGCCCAGCATCCGAACTTGGCGAATGGTGGAGAAGCGTGTCAAGGCCGCGATCTCGAAGGAGTTCGGAGCGGACGGAGGAAGCGCACGGGCAGGTCGACGGGCGGAACAATGAGATGCATTGTTGTTGACCGCGTGTCGCTCGCGAAGCGGAGGGAAAGAGAAGCATTTCCTCGCATGCACACCCCCTCCGCCCCCCAGGGATTTGAATCGCTCCTCGTCGCTGGGGAAGGAATAGCGTCGAGGTCGCCGGTAGCTGAATGGACAAAGGTCCATAATTTAATTCTGGGATCAGATTGGTGTCGTTGACATAGTATTTCTCAATCATCCAGAGGACCTGGGTTCGGGCATGGCGGGGGCATATTTTTTCAGTGAGACCTCGGTTCCTACTAGAATTCCCTATATGAAGTATTTATGATGCAGTGCTTCGTGGGAGGTAAGATGTCTGTTGCTGTTGGAGCTTTTAGTTAATGGTAGGGGCTAATGCCGACGCCGGGTCTCAATGTACTCCTTCCCCTTTTCCTACAAATCTCTTACAAAGTTCTCGCCTTCCGGACGGAGGCATCTTTAAATTCGAGACATACTTTTAACCACAAAAGAAACAGGTTTGGAACATAATACTCCTTCTTTCTCTCTCGTCAGCAGACTCATTTTCATGACTTGAACGCAAGGCTAAGCTTTGCGATGTGACCAGCGTTAGTCGCGGAAAATACGTCAGGCATACAACTGATGAGCGAAGTAGGATGTGAATAGATTTGAATTTTTCGACCTAATTAGGCGTAATCCCTCCAGCCACACACCCTTACGGTGGCTTGCAGAGTATTTTGTAGATGTAAGTAACAGGACTCAATGACGGTAAGAAAGTAGGTGTCCGCTGCTTAATATTTCGTGGAAATACGCGGAAATTGTATCTTCTAATTACATCTAAAGGTCACATTGCTACGTACATGCATTGTATGCATGTAGCAATGTACATACATCCACACATTTTCTAATGTACGTAAGCAATAACCGAACCGACCATATATAAATACCGACTACCGGGTAGATTTGCCCGAGGACTCATGTTGATTAGAGACAATCAAGGACTTCCAAAGCTATGGTACAAATAACAGGAAAATTCTTTCAGTCTCATTCCCTTTTACTTGTTTATGTTTCCTCTTCCTGCATCGACGGTGTACAGGTTTTCCCTTTTACGCGACCTTTAAATTGACTTAAGCGAAGTTTTCATGATATAGAGATCTCCATTTATATTGTTCTTACGATCTTTCTGACTTATTGAGTTTGGCCGGCTATTTCACGTTAATGTTCGCGGAAAAGAATCGCCAAGTCGAGGTGTTTCATAGCCTTTTTCTTTTCGCATATATTCACACATACCTATTGATATGGAATCAATGGCGAATATGCATGGGAAAATTATAGGCTCTCTGAGGTTGCGATTCCATAGAAAGGTGCATACTAATCGTAAATGCCTGATTTGCCTCTGCCTGTTCGTCAGGCAATGGCAAATAGCCGCGAGTCTAATTTCCCTTAGAGTAATATGCTTTATAATTGATCTTGTTTTATTCGAGAATGATGTATTGAGGCATTCGATTGCATTTTCCACTGAAGGATTATTTCTTGACATAATAGGTAAGGCATGTCTCATCGGAAGACGGATATATTCATTATACCTTTTTTGAAATCCCATAAGAACCTCATCGCATGATGTAGTATTATCGGGCCATTATTATTTTCGCGGCTTATATTGTGCGGCTTAAAAAAATAATATATGGCATTAACTCTTCCATCATTTACATATGACATCGGTTTCAAGGAAGCAAATTATAATTCTTGTGGATAACATCACGCAAAGAGATTTAGTAAACTTGGGAAAATTTTCATCTTCTCACTCACTCACTCAGTGATTCAAACCGAAGGTTGGTCTTTGATAGGTGAGAGTAGAGCTCACCCCGTACTAAGCCAATGGCGTGTGAAATTCACACATTCAGGGTAGGGGGGCCAGTTCCTTTCCCTGGGCCACCTGCAATTTACTACGAAGTTCTGACATGCAGAAAATCGAATCCCAAGGATTTTAGATGGGGGTGTCCAGAAAGGCTCTTGCCCGGGATTTTCATCTTAAGAACGTTTTTCCAATTTTTTCACAGATTGCAGATCAAAAGTAAATGTACTTGAATTATTAAGTATAACTGCTAAAAAGCCAAAATGGTGATCCTCAATCAGCTCTCATTATTTTCCTAGTTACTTTACTTGGTATTACGTAAATTGGGTAAATAGATGAAGAAAATATAGTATCATATGTGATTGATAATGTATACCTCTCGCATAATTAGGTTCCTTTGACATTTTACCTCGTGGAAACATGTTAATTGTAATTTAGAAATACCATTCCGTATTGTCAGTTCTACAATCGGTCACTAATCAGTATTCAGTTTTGAAGGTGCATCAAAAAGTAAGCATGTGATTCCCTGAAAGTTTTACTCCACCACTGAAATACCGGAATACCTGGTACCTGTAATGCGTGATTATATTATCCGAGATCAAATTGCAGAAAGTTTTACATCGATCATTTCAGTTGTGGGCCGCAGTAAACGTTAAAATCATCAATTGACAGGGAAGCCCATATACGATAAATTTAAGCAGATATAGGAGAGGTCTTATTTATCAAGGACTCGAAATTCCTAAAATTCCTAGAATTCCGAACCTCGAGTTGTGATGTCAGGGTCTCAAAACAAAAAAAACATATGTTTCTAGGCCAAAATGAGGGAATGGGGGAATGATTGATGACAAAACGTCGGCACTGATGTGACCAGACAATGCCGATACTTAGCTGTATAAGACCCCTAATCGTGACGCTTGGGTTCTCGATCATGGGTATTCGTAACGCGCTTGCTCGAATTATTACTTACTTGATATTTATGATGCCACCCCAGGCGTTGCGTAGATAATAGTGGAAATGATTCCCCGAAAATGATTCGACCCTATTTTCAGAGGTTAAATAAGGGGCTCTAAACTTCCGCCAGATTGATCGGTAGCGTACGTCATCTCCCTTGCCTGGCTTGCATTCGTGACGTTGTGGAGTAACTTGGGGGAGATGGAGAATCAATTCCCGAGTTGATCAAAGCGGAAGTCGGAATAGGGTAGCTGTTTCTGCGTCCGAACCCACTTTCCGTGCCTTATCCTGATCAGCTTCTTCCCCAAGCAGGTGGAGAAGGAGGAGACTAATCCACGCTTTCTAGATAGTGACGCGTGAAAATGAAGGGTTGCGTAGTCGCGGAGCAACCGAGCATGAAATTCGAACGGAACAATTGCCTCCGACCAATCCGTAACGTGGAACTTCCGATCCGCCTTTCCTCTACACCCGGTTCTTTTTGTGTCAGTCATGGTTGCAAATTATATTTCCGCTCGCGAAAACCACTCCCCTCTTTCTATCTGTCACTTTAAATTTGATGCCTTGAAGCTGTGTCGTTGGTAGCTGAGTATGAATGGTACTCAGAACATCTGGAGACTTTCGCTTTTGAGTGATTTAAAATATCGGAGTGATTGTGGACGTTACTATTAGATAATGGCAAATTAGGAAATGGAAAAATTGGAAATTAATGCAACAACGTCTGTTCTGAATAACATTCCCTGAGTAATGTATTGGCGGGGACTGAGATATTGTGGATGAGTGGATAGAGAGAGGAGGGATACAAAATTCATTCCATGACAAATTCTCGTATTCTACATGGGTGTCATTTCAGCCTAACGACCGGCTCATTGGAGACAGGTTTTTCCTTTTAGTATGGCACTGCCTAATGTATTAAAAATAGAATATTTAACTGGTGTAAGTTGTCGATAATCATTCCTGAAACAGAAGACTTTTTAGATAGCGTATGTGCATGATGCCGCACAATCACTCATCCCTTGCAAATGATCGTGCGAGAACGGTAAAACGTTTCGTGCTACCATATATGCCTGTAAAAGATTACCAAGACTTTTATTTCAGAAATTTACATACATTAAAAATGGCGATAAAATTCAAACTTATATCCGTCGTTGTACCTGTTTATGCCATAAATGAAGTAACATTTTTTTTATACGCCATAAGGCAATGTATCCGAATTTTCCATCCATCGACGAACTTCTGATATGCTTGTGGTCTTCGAATGTTCCAATTTTCAGTTCTTTTGTCGATAATCGCCAGTGCAAGTTGTTTTAAACTTTTCTTGTTTTAATGAATGGGAAAAATGTTTTAATTTTGGGACGCTGTAATCCCAATGCCAGAAATATCTATTAATAATTTTCAAGACCGAGACCACATGACTACCCTTTCTTCATAAATAAAAAAAACCTACTTCACTACCAGAAATATGCGGATAAATTTTTGTTGCTCAGAAGTTATATCCCACATACCATGGATGTAAAAATATTTTTCCTATTTCCCTTACGCATAACCGCTAGTAACCTTTAAATACCCTTCTTTGCCGGCTGTCCTTGACCAGAGGACCAATAAAGTGGAAATGATCCAGTAAATTCTTGACTCAGAAGAATTAATGATAAAGGGACTGGACCCCATCGGCAAATATTTTATAATAATATTAAAATGGCAACCTGGTGATCGGGGACCTCAGCAACGAATTGGATATTTCCGTGGTATGATTCGGGAAATGCCTTCGAACACTTCGCCAAAAAACAAATGGACCGAGAATGGAATGTTGCTAGTATTTGCTCAATGCTCATTTAGCGTTGAATAGTTTTTGAGTGTTATCAAAGGGGCATTTGGTTGACTAAGTTCCTCAATATTTTTTACACATGAATGTAAATCCTGAAAATCCACAATGCCATGAACTTGCATTATGATAGGTTACAAAAAAATTACTCGACAAATGAGACTTTTGAAGGAGACTTATTCATCCTATGGGCAGTGACCTAGTCACGTTGAAACACCTATTCCCGTCAGATCGTCAAAGTTAAGCAACCGTGGGCATGGGCGGGGGTTCGTCTATATCTACATCTACGTAATACCCTGCGATCCACCGCGAGTTTAGGTGGCAGGGGGTGAAGATCACCAAGCACTTACTACTCACATGCAACTAAGACCTACAATGCTACTACATAATGGAAATATGTTAGAGATAAGAGTCCCGTGCAACTACATGGTTTGTATCTATATAGTAATGAAGGAATTACATGCTAAGGAAGGGGTTGAATGGGTACCCTCCTTCATACCTCTACCGCGGAGTGGTTTTATTCCCTGTTCGTATGTGACGGGAAGGTAAAATGTGGGTTGGCAGAATGGACCAAAAGGGTCTAAGTTCCAGGAGGGCTCCAGAAATCCCCCACCTCGAGTTTACTTTTTATTCATCCCACTCTTCCCGAGTAACCGAGTTCCCGGAATAGAATCCCGCAAATGGACTTCGGAATTCAGTCGCCTCACTGGAGCAACTATTCTCGCCTCGAACACGCATTTTAATCCCCCAGGGGGCCGCTCATCTCCCAATCGAATCGACCGGTCGGGAGTCCAATTCCCACGGAGTAAATTGTCTCACCGAACTCTCGTGGTTTCGAGCGATCGTATAGGTTTCGAGCAGGTGCCTTATTCACGAGGAATTCGAGACCGTTCGGCGTCGACAATGACGAAATTTTTACGTCACAACAGCTAGTTTCGATTTTTAAAGCGCATGCGGTTGGATTTGTTGAGGCTCGAGTATGTCGCATCCTATCTTAATAAGGTCCCAGGTGCGGACCGTTGATACAAGTCCGCCGAACTGAAAATGATATCCCCATGGAAAAAAACATGGAAATTTTGCAATAGATCATCCCCGGTATATTTTCCTGGGCTCCGTTTGATCCATCAAAAATACTCTCCGCTCACAACTCTAAGGAGTAATCTGTAATCCGGATGTCAAATAATGGATGGTTGCTCGAGCTCTCATTTCCGCTCATATATTATTCATATCCTTCCTCCATAGAGACCCTTATTATCTCCTCAAGGACCTTGCTTTGGCAGAAGGGAATATATCCTGTATCAGGAGTGGGAGTTGAGACGCATGCATGTTTCAAAGAGAGGAGACTTACTTAGAGAGGGGTTTTTCACGCCGGAAATGTTGGGATGAAGAAAGAGAACGGAGGAAATTACATAGTAATCGCGAATAATCGAGAGAGACTCGCGCGACCGAGATATTTCGAGTGCTTGCCGTAACATGCATAAAGCATGCCGCCGATGGGACAGTATCTTGAGAACTCCTTTTAGGTGGTGATGTTCTTCTCTATCGTGGTTAGCGGTGAAATACTGTAGCAGGGTTACACACTAATTTGTATCTAGGGGACTAACGTAACCTCGACAGTAAGTGATAACATTTTTTTATTATGACACCAGAAAAAATAACATCAAAAAAGGATAGGCTTGATTTCACTATTCCATAACTGCCATTAGATTCGGATTTTTAAGGCACGGTCAAACGACATGTATTCTGAACGATCACGACATCTATTCACGACGACATCTATTTGCTTGAACTATTACTTAATGCCTTGGGTACCAGTAGTATCGACTTTGTGAAGTACAATCAGCACGGATCGATGTGAACATAAGCTATGGAATTGCATGCCCGTGATGATTCTCATGCCGTAAAATACTAATCAGGTATCGTGAAACCAGGTCTTAAGGCCGCTTTACACGATACAATTTCTTGTACAAACGCTTGTATAAACTGAACGAAATTGTATGCTTGTATGAATGGAAATATAACAGGTTCTATTTTCCGTTCAGTCATGCAGACAATCGCCCAAGCGTTCGTACAATTTGCCGCTTTACACGGTACAATTTTCTCATACAAGCGTTTGTTCAAGAAATTGTACAAAAAATTGTATCGTGTAAAGCGGCCTTTAGTGATATTTAACGCACTAGCAAACTCTCGCGGCTCTGGTTCACAATAAACACCATTGTCGTAATTGATTGTCGTCAATTAGTTTTAAAAACTTTCTAAGAAAGGGTATAGGTTAGTGATAGATGCTAGGAAGCGAGCATATTTGTTAATATTCCACCAAAACTTATCGATAAATTTAATGGATTTTGAGTTATCCGATTATAATCTTTTCTCGATGAGTTGGCGCTGATTACTAATTTTTTCTCTAAATGGCATCAGATTTTAAGGTTGAGAAATAATTTGAAAATCACTTCGTAATTTCTCTTAAGTAGTAGTTTTATCGGTAAAATTGAACCATCTATTGATACCAGATAACAGCTGAAAATTGCATCATCATCTCCGTTAAAAATTAATTTTAGGTATATATTATTTGCTCAACAAGCACAATTGAGGTGAAATTGCAATATTCCATTTCTCTTGAACATAAAGTCTGAGACATTGGAGGCAAACTCTTTATTAGCTTAGAGAAAAAATGTGTTTTTCGTATGACTACAATTGATTGGCTAATTTATTCCTTAATTGTTTTTATCGAAGGTAACTCCTCCATTTCTTGTGGATACAGATTAGCGAATATTTAAGGCAAAGTCATGATCCATATTAGAACGTTGAACAGGAAACCTTACATTGCTATGCAGAACTTTGCTATACGACTTAGCTGAGAGAGAGAGAGAGCAATATTTATGATCCAGTAGGTATGACACACCATCTCGTGTTTATTGCGTTTCAATTTTTAGCTACCAGTCGGATGTATATGTAGTTCTTGGAACGTGCCTTCCATTCCGCTTCGCGCGTCTATGGAGCCCGACTGCGGCACGGACAGTCTGTGAGATGACCTTTCGTTGGATGTCACAGAATAGATAAACTTGGCTCCGCTGCTGTATTTTCATCGCGCATAAGATTTATCTCCCCTCTGTGCTCACTGCTCTCCCATCACTCGAGATTGTAAGCTGACTTTACGAGTGATAAATTTTTCCTGGTGCATTTTAAAGCTAAATGGAATGTTCTTTGTAATTACAATATTACCTAGTTAGTCAAATTATTATAGCAATAAAAGTTGAAAAGGTAAGAAAGGGATCATAAATTTTATGCGCAGTTTTAAAGATGCTCCTGACTGCCGATGTTATATCGCAATATTTAATTCAGCCTTAATTGCACTTTAAGTTCCGGCAATTTGCCCACCCAACTACCTAAATATCCACTTTTGATGGCAGCCGAATTAGACTGGCAATATAGTGCTTCTCTGACAATCCAGAGGTTTGATAAAACACCAAAGTTTTTACGCAATACCCATGCACGAGGCTAGTTTGCCTCTCTCCTCTTGCAGAGATGATGTGGACAACTCGCGTGTGTCGGCCTCTGAGAAACCTTAAGAAAAGACATCAGTGCCTTATCAGGATTCTGGCAAAAGATGGGTCACCACTTTGGAATGGAAACAAATAACATCAGTAACCCAAATACATGACCACACGTGTATATTGCGGAGTTTTATGTTCATTTTGACCCTCATGGAATATTTTTGGGAGAATAAAATTTGTAAAACTTCAGTACTTCGTAACGAACTATCCAGGAGATATATTCATTGGTTTTCGGATTAGATACCGGTGTCACTGTTGTCGCGATTAGTTGCGGAATATCAGAATGCCATTTCGCCGTCAGCCGACAGGGACGTTAAACCCTAAACAAGGGCCGTGCCCCTTGACATATGTTGAGATTATTTTGTGAAGTAGCGCATGGTATCTCTTAATATTTATAATATCATTTTTGTGCCTCACAAGTTTAGGTGTTTCATCTGTTTTGTTACTACTGTGTCCGTTTTAATTCTCGTACATAAATGGGCTATGTGAATTAAGTGCTTATTAGTTCCCTGGTAATAGCATGCTTTTGATGTGCGTATTAAACTCAAAAAAAACTTTGGCTGAATTTCCACTAAGGAAAACTCCACCTTGGCCGGAATTTTGATTCAGATTTTTCTTTTTTCTTTGCGGAAATTCTGAATTTCAATGGGTGGATCCGCTGAAGTATTTGCTGCTAGTTCGCAATCCTTCAATAAAAAAAATAGTTTAAAAAACCGGCAAGTGTAAGTGCTTGAGTACACTTTTTTCGCATTCTCAGTTATCATGTGCGCATGCACTACTGTCGTTCATGGCCATTCGATAACCCTTATTCCTGTGACTGCTAATATATTTTCTTTTCCGCATGAGTCACAATGACTCAATGTTTTTCGCTGCACCACAGCGGCTAGCGGACGTCTTTTAAAAACAGCAGCTTTTAATTTTTTGCCGATATCATTGAGAATTGTTTTGGTGTCCAAATTGCTTAGGGGACTTGTTGCCCCTTGTTGTTGTATTTGCGTCCCTCAAATGTTTTCCCGTTTCGAGTAATAAAGGTACTATATTTCATTGATGCACATTAGCTTTCGTGTTTCATACTCTGCCAAACATAATGTTGAGGAAGATATCACAGAAGTTCCAACTGAAGCATGAAATCCAAGGTTATACTTATCGCTAGATCAAAACTACACCACGTAATTATTATTGGGACTGATGTAAATCGGTGCATTTTTGGAGGTTTTTGAGAGCAATTTTTCATAAATACCAGTGGTAAGTACATGAACAACTTAAATTTAAGAAATAGATATAAATATCATCAGTTTAACACCATGCATATTACATGCGTCTACAGAAAACGATCCAAAAGAGAGGGTGAAGAGAATCATAGAAGGGAGAATCAGTGAAGAAGCTGGATCTTCATAATGAAGGGTCAGATGTTCAAGGGAATGTTGGTTGATCGATGCTACGCTTTACTGTTGTTTCATCATCCAAGTGGAGTGGAACGGATTCGTCGGAAACGTGTTTGTGAACGTGATGAGGATCGTGCCGTGGAGATCCAGCAGATGCCCTTGGAATTTAATTGGACGTTGTAGACTGGTGCCAAGAGAGTCGATTCATTCAATAAGGTGACTGTTATGATTGCATGAGGCTAAAAGTGCAATTTAAACATCGGCATGTTTTAATTAAAATGACATTTAACTAAAGACTTTAATGAGAAGAATTGACGAGTTTATACCTGAGATGTAATATAATTATTTTTTCATTTTATAAGTTCAGTAGAGGCTGCAGGAATTGAGTTATTTTGCACCATTACGGCATGATGAGCAATTTATTCGGTGCTTAGAAAATTTAGAGTAATGTTGCCTGTTTTTAAGGAGGGCCAAGGAAGAAAATACAAGGAGGAAGACCTGTTGAGAGGGCAAAGCATGGGACGGATTGTGGCTCTATCTTCCACGCCACGAATATGTAATCAATATTTCAATCTATAATGGTTACATGAGTATTTTTGTGTGTATCTATCACATTTAACACACTTGTAATTTTATCGAGTGTAATGGAACTTAAGAGGTGTTGAATTAATATAAGAGTCTGAAATATGTATAAAATATATTTTGTACAGTTTGAAATAAATCGGGGTTTTCAATAGGATTCAACCTGGAGGCTTTACACCTTGAGCCCTTTTAAATCTCCCTTTTATTATCGTGATTATTTAAGGATGCGGAGAAAGGGTGGCATCGACAAAAGTATCAAGATTTCGCGGCACTTGACATAGACCTCCAATCTGATGGACAAAGTGTATAGGCTCTTCAAGTGGAATCCAGACAATGATTAAATTTGCTATTAAGGATCTGTCGCCACGAATCAAAGCCTTTCCATAGGCTTACACTGATCATTGAGGATCGAATGAGCACCAGAGAACGTCCTAGGGAAAGTTAAAGCTGATTCATGCGGTACTATGCTCTGTGTCACGATTCAACTATTGTAAATAATTCGGAGTCCTCGATATTCCTGTCCATCTTTTTCCTTTCCTCCTCCTCGTATCTTCTCATCATTTAGTATTGAATTTAATGCACCATTTTTGGGCTGAAACTTGTCGCTCTCAGCTTTTATTGAATTTCAAACTACCTTTTCCTATACGAAATCAAATCAAACTGGTCACCACAAAAATTGCCACCTCCTTCTTATGGCACCTGACTTGCTTTGATAGTGTTGTGAAAACCTTCAGAGATGATTAATGCTTTCCGACAATTGCAAGTTCTTCTATGGTCACGAGCTAGTTTAACTAGAGAAGCGTGTGATGAATGAACGCGACGTTTCCTCGTTGTTGAATTACTAGGCTTTTAGCGTCATGCGAACGGACTGCGCGGCCAGGAATATTTTTCATTGGATCCTTTAAATTAATCACACATTGCAGCAATGTAATCAAGGTGAGTAGCATCGTGTAAGGATCGATTTTCTTTGCCGTTGCAAAAATAGTAGGCAATTGCTTGCATCATCCTGAAAAGAATGCAGTGGTTGGCTGTTGATCTCGAACAAAACAATTATTCGAGGAATGATATCCCAGCCCCGCCACCGCCTTCCTGTTGCGGGATTTCCTTGTTTGTGGACATCAGGGGTAATGTCCTTGGAACAAAAGGATTGGGTCGTCGCCAGGAGGTGCGGCAATTCATGGGAGCGGCGCCTGAAGCCTCGATAATCCTCATGCACGCCGACATAGCATGAGTTGTCCTCAAGAGTATTTTTTTACAGATTGTCAGGCATCGTAAAAAAATTAATTCCTTCGTCTGCGGACTTTCAACTCGGAGGTCGAAGAAATCGAAAGGGTAAACTTTTGCTGTGTACTTAAATTTTGTACACCATATTCCCGCCCAGCAAACTCTTCAATGATACGTCATAGCCAACGATAGCCAAAATTAAACACCACTGTGGTGATGAGAAGAGGTGATTGCATGCATAGTTTTTACCCCATTAAAATGAATATAATTCACGGATTTAGGTTCTAATGTTAAAATTCATATTAATGGGACGTGTTTGACAATTGTTATTTTCCAAAGATTTAATAACCTGAAAATGATGTGAACACAATATCGAAGCGCGTTGTGTTTAAATAAATCTGTGGACGAGTACAATCGTCTAAAGTCTGTCCCATTTACATTATTCACTTTCCGTGATCTTCGTTATTTCGTTGTATATCTTTTAGATTTTTGTCGTCTACATTTGTGAGCTGAATGTCTGTAATCAACTTCAAATTTAGATAATATACTACGGAATACATTTCACTCTACAAAATTGCACTGGAATAACTGTGCATTGTCGAAGACTGAAGGAGATATTTACCGATGGCCGAAATGTGAAAATATAGTATTCACAACTAATTGTTATTAACCAAGGATTCAAGTTATTTATTATCAAGTTACACTGGGTGATAAAAATGTTTTCGGTCTTAGTTTTACCAGCTTGATAATCAAATGACATCGAGAACTTATCAATTAAAGTAGTATTGGAATTAGAGTCAATCAATTTCTCATTTTATTTTCGCTGCGAGTGCAGCGCGCAAAATTTCTTGAACGACTAACATTCAGTTCAAAATGCACTCAACTCGCGCTGTCTCCTGCATTATTAACGGGTGTAATTCCGTACCAACGGAATGAAAATGCTTTCTCCATCCTCTGGCTCCTCTGCTTTCCTTGCTTCCAATTAAATCAAATGCAACGTAAATGAGATTCCAATGGTGCAAGTGCTGTGTTTACTGCAAAATTGAATACATCAAGCATGGAAATTCACTATGCAACGTGAATTTAAACGTGTTATTTTCTCAGTCGCCTAACGGTTACGGCTTGGGATATTCAGCCTGGAATATGGCCAATCGTATGCTGTATTAGGCATCCGAGGCGGGAAAAATGAAGCCCTCGTTCGAGATGCGTCTTGTCTGGATGCTCTGGGCGTGCGACGTAGCTTCGTCCGGACTTGAGGAAGAGAGAGAGAAAAAAAAAGGGAAGCGGAACGGGTGGATCGACCTTGAGGGTACTTTTTTTTACGCGCTCCCTCGCCTCTCGTGGTTTATTTCGGAAGCTGGCTGGCGGCGCCATCCCTGTCCTCGAGTTTCTGCGAGATAAGAATGCCTTTTTGCGGCAGGAAATGCGGGGGAAGGGCACCCAAGACGTTGCTTTAAGAGATTTTTTAAATAAAACCTCATGCACACGGTCTGCGTCAAAAGCATGGTGTGAATCATCACAGCGTGAAATCTGCGTCGAAAACACTGTCATTTGGCTACTAAGAATCACGCGCTGTCTCTCTAGGCAATCAAGATCACTATATTTTCCTTTTTCCTGGCGTAAGAAATGGTACCATGCAATTCGAAGTGACTCTGGGAGCATGCTAGGCTCTGGCACGCGCCCTCCTGTATTCAGATGTAATAGTCTATGATTTAAGAAGAACACTGCTTACTGTTCAGTATTGATACAAAGTTATTGAAGAGTGTGAAACATCACGATGTCTGTTCTTGATTATTGTATTTATTCATATCATCATCAGTCAACAAGCCTCAGATTGGTTTGACGCTGCTTTCCATCAAGCGGAAAGCTGTATTTATTCTACCAAGTCGATTCTTCCACGATTATTTTCATATTGACCGGACCTTTATGAACTCTTCTGGCCAATCAGCCTCGGTAATATGTGAAGTATACTTTTGTGAGTCTCGCATCGGCTTTTTACCTAGTCTAACGTGTGCTTGCAGCACGGTCCTAACGTTACAGCATGAGAATGAAGTCATCAGGAAAGAATGCTTGTGTCCAGGCTTTTAATTACCACACTTGGTGAGAATTTTGTATTAATCTCGTCATTTCCAGCATTTTAAGTGTTGATGCTGAAGAAATGGGCATCGCTAATTCTTTAACATAGACATATGCTGATAATCTCTGCAACTGCTGGGATTCGAACCCGGTTCTTTGAGATTTGAAGCCATTATACTGTCCACCACACCTACCTGATCCGCTCGCACAAAACAAACGCTCAGTTTTCATTCGGCCCACAGTCCTTAATAACATATTCCGCTCTTTTATGCGGAGACACCGCTTGTAATGAAGTCACGTTTTACCCTTTTGTATCCCACTCTCAAGATTATTTTGATGCAAATCCTAGTCTAAGATTAATGTGCTCTGATGTCCCGCCCATGGATAAGTGCGTCACCGTTCGAGGGAGAAAGATATTTTAGTTCTCAAAGTGAGTAATGACCACGTTGTGTGGAGTAGATGTTCCCACTAATCCCTTCATTAAAAACCTGTTTACAAGGAAGTGATAAATTACTTTCTCACTTATCAGATTTATTTGGTCTTCGTAGACTTTATTTCCAAAGGCTGCTTCTCCCAATCTTCTAGATGAGACGAAAGGTACTATTTCTCCATTGCCTGGATGCCACCTCTATATGCTTTATCTCTTGGTAGTAAGTTAGTAATTCTGTGACCGACAGCTGAGGTCATTTGCGCCCTTTAGGATAGGTGAGTAATTGGGTAATGGTAGGAGTTTTCAGGGAACGGAGGAAGGGTGGAGAGAAACCCGCCGTCCGAATTAGCCTAATGTTAACAAAAGGCGCCAAGGACGAGTGGATCCGGATTGAACCTGAAATGCACTCCACTAGACACTCAACTGGAGATCGGTTTGCGACTGAAAAATCCGCCACACTACCGGGAATCGAACCCGGACCACTTCGATGGGAGGCCAGTACTCAAGCCACCACACCAACCCAATCCACGCTTTCTCTCTTTCTTACAAGACAACAGACTCTCAGAATTCTAAATACTACGACAGATATCTCACAGTTCTTTCTCACAAACTCTCGTAAAAAGACGATTCCGTCGAAAACATTCATTACAGCACTTTCCTTCCGAAGAAAGTTAAGCCGTTAGTTGTCGATTATGTCAGTATTACTATGGAACCGTGGAATTGACAGCCAAATCCCTTTCCCACTATCTCACTCACACCTACCCCTAAAATTTCCTACCCCTATTTCCTACCCCTAAAGTTATTGACAACAATTTTGCTTAGCGGCAAAATATGTCTAGGAAATTAATGAAGGTAAATTCAATGCATGGCCACGTGATATATGTCTATGAGGCGGGACCCACGACCTTCTCGAAAGCAAACTCCGAACTTTAGGTACAATACTGAAACTTGTTCTGGTTCCATGTCATCAAGAAGAGGATATGTACAGGAAAAAAATATCAGATACCTAGTAACCCGAAGAAAATATCATGTGCTCAAGGCACAATTTTTTGTGAGGAATGAGCTAGGCACTGTAAAAAGTTGATCTGATTTTCAGTGCGATCTGAATTTAAGCGCTGTCTGGTTGTAAGGCAGGAACACGGATTTAAGGTACGGAAGAGGCAGGAACATGGATGGTTGGTACAGGAGCAGTTAAGCAGGAAGCAGAGGGAGCAGGATTCTGGATGGTCTGATTTTCAGTCGTTCACCTGCCTTATTTTTAGACAAGATATTACTGCTGAAATTCAACATACCCTGTCTTAAAATTGTTGCATCTGAAATTCAGATCGCTTTTGTACCTTAAAATCAGATCTACTTTTTACAGTGGGGATTACTCCGTCATGTAAAAAGGAATAGGAGTGAGAGGCCGTCACGAGACCTTCCTAAAATGGTGGAATACCCAATGATGAATACGACCGCTGGACTTGATTAGGACAGTGACATCGAAACTGACGTTTGCGAAACCGGGGAAATGTTGTCCGAGTATTAAAGGCGAGAACGGAACACCCCGGAAACCAGCGCGTGGGCTCGACGCGATAATTCGCCGCGCAGTCCCATGTGCAAGCATTCGGTGGCAAGTCATTCGCATACAATCCCTTATCTCGTCGCCGACCCGTGATGCACTTCCCCCTTCCTCGCGGCTTCCATTTCTGCGTAAGAGCGAGACGGACATGCGATTTCCCGTGACGGGAGGAGCCCCTTTAACGCCTCCCTGCGGGATCCAAAGGCGTCCGCGGGGATGACTCCTGGATTTCCAAGAGCGAGGAGTTTATGCAAGGGACTGGGGGAATTTTGAGTGGTAGATGTGGGACTTGCGAGACTTTTGGAAATAGGGGAAAACCCTGTTAATCAGCCTGTGGTTGAAAAATATTAAAATACGTGAACGATTCTAAATACTATGCGAGATGTTTTGTGAAAATGAACCATTAAATGAGGGTCCATTTTATGTTGAATTTTATCGGTTAAAATATGTTTTTAAAGCATGGATTTCATTGATATTAAGTTCGGAAACAAGTTGTCTCTTCAGAGTTTTCTTCGGTCATATTTTAAGATATGTAAAACATGAGATGATATATAATCGATTCCAAATTCTCTCCTAAAGATCTTTTGAAAATGAAGCTTTCATTTGATAAGAAGCTTTTCATGTTTCATGAATAAAATTTCTCGACTCCAATATTATTTTTCTATGGCATCGATTTCGTTGGTGTAGGGACTCAGTGATAATTTTCAATTCATAGTTTCCTTCTAGTAGTGAGTAGAAGGAAACTCTCTACTAGTTGTGATTTCCATATTTTTTGGAGCTACAGCAAGCTTACTACGTTGAGAAAATAATGAATGATAGATTACTATTATTGCAAAGAGCAGAAGGGATGACTCAAATTCAATCGCTAGTAAATTGCCCGGCTGACAATAGTCGTCCTACTAAAATCGTACTAAAGAGTAATAGGTATTCGCAAAAAAAGATTTGACTTATTTTATCGATTGCAGGAGCGTGATACCAGAGACCTAAGTAACTCCACTGCTAATTTTTGTTTTTTTTTTGCTAATGTGTTTATGTAAATATCATTCTTATGTACCATCCCTTAAAATTAATGCTTGTACGTACTTAAATGCTTGTATGCCATGCTCTACTGCCTGCCTTGTGGAGTATTTATTTCGGTATAAATCTTTCAGCGTTATCTCTTCTTCGCTGATCAAATTTTTAACTTAGGTGACGACTCGAGAGAGGAATGTGATGTGCATCGCATGAAAATGGCGACAAAACCGAAGTCCGTCTCGCATAATGAACGAATGTATTAAGCATTGTTATGCTCACTCTTAAAAAAAAGATCTAAGTTTAAAATTAGTCATGGGATCAATCGGTCCACTAATATTGAGCAGGAAGCCTTGTGCATCTCTGCTTTCCCGTCCTGCATGAACGAATGAACTCGCCAATTCACGCTCTCGGTGGAGTTGAATAGCCGCATATCTGACAGCAAATGAGTTGATTTAAATGGAAAACTAACTTCATGCCAATCAGCCTGCGCGAGGGCTGCTGATGAAATTCCATTCGCAAACTACCAATTTAAGTGAAGAAATTATCAGTTAAATATTTCCATCCCGTCCTTTGAATTTAACTGGCAACTTGGTAATTGGTAAATTGGTATTTGTTTTTATAAACTTCAAAGAAGGGAAATTACACTGCATCTATCACCTACCTTGGTCAGATTCTCATTAAAAACGCAACTTCATGAACCCGTTCCAATTCGTTAAAATTACGATCCTCACTCTGGAAATATAACGATGTTAGTAGTTGGTCGGGGTATTTACTTAAGAGGGAGGTGGACGGAATGAATGATTTGTTGCAAGGTTTATCTTCTTTCTAAAGGAATTTTTAAATGGTGATAATTATTACGCCTTCAGTAAACGCAGGTTTAGGACTTTAAGAAGTTGGGATCATGTTCGTGTGGTGGCTGGAGTACTGGCTTCCTATCCCTAGGTCCTTGACTCGATGCCATTGACTGGGTGAGATTATCAGTTGGCAGCACGTTTGATTTGCTTATTAATTTTTCCCATTTCACTGCCCCTGCAGAAAGCACTCCAGGGGGGGGGGGGTGTGCTTGAATCGTTCGTGATTGATTCCCGAACACAATGTAAAAACATGCGAGTGAGTCCTTAGTTACGTACCGGAATCCCAAGCCCAAGCGATTCAAGCACACCCCCCCAGGGCATCACTCCGCCCGCAAATGAAACACTGAAGACCCTTGGCGCCACTGGTTGTGAGTAGGCATCGAGTTTCTCTCCACCCTATTAATCCTACTTATAACCCACCATCATTTTATTGTCACCTTTTTCTAATAACGACTACTCTTATCATTAAGATCAATATAATAAACGCATAGGCTATTTCTGTTTTGGTGCAATGCTCACTCATTGCTAAAAGTTTTTTCAAAGATCGATCCCTTTTTCATCATTCTCTTCGGGACGCGTGCATGAACGTAAATATTTGAGAATAGTGACATAATTGTTTTTGATAAACTAGTGGCTGCAGGGAGTTTAAACCCAGTGTTAAAGAGATATGGTTTTATCCGTGCAGTAGACATTTTGTCTTAGATTCTTGTTTGACTTATGGCAACTGAAAGTACTGAAAATTCGCAATGAAAATATTTGAAAATGTATGTCTCCTAGAATTATTTAGTCGCACGTGATTTTTTCACTCGAGATAAAATAATTCAATTAATTTTTTCAAGTGTGAAAAAGGACGCAATTACATTTTAATGTGGCCCAATCACTGAGGAAATTTTTCTTATACTTTTAATTTCGCCCTTCCTTGGTGTTAGTGGTTCTTTTCATACATATGCATCGCCATCGCCAGTAACATTGTATGTAATCTATTTCGATGTGCATCGATTTCTATTCTTTCCCCTTGAAAGTATACGTTTACGATATGTAATTGATTCGTCTTCAACTTTGAACGTCCTTGCACAATTGAACTGATTTTTGTAGCATCGTGTAACTTCGCATGGTAAATGAAAAGGTCATTGGTCTTTCCCATCAGTGGTTACAGGGGATAGGCGACTGATTAGATACACCTCAGGTATTTGAATGGGCTACTCTATCTGGTTTGTGGTGAAATGAGTCCAGATTAAGTAAGTTTTCCTTCCATCCAAGCGCAGTGGACTCCTGATTAAGTGGACTCCTGATTTTTTTCTCCAAAATTATCATAGCTCAAAGTGAGGGGAGGCATTTCAAATACACTTCATTTCCCTTCCTAGTGTCAGTAAACCTTGAGTAATCGCAATCGGCGGAAAGTAAAAGTTGTTTTTACCCCGTTGCTAGCCATTGATTCTGCCGGCCTTCCTCTCCGTTTGCTCGATTTATCTCCGGCAGATACGCGTACTCCTCCGCTTGCGTTCTTAGTTATTTGGTCGCGAGACGATAAGACCAGCAGTGTTATATATCCTATTGTTTTCCATCCCCATTGCACGCTCTGCGCATGATTCCGTTGAGTTCCTTGGCCCGTGGACTGGTTCGGTTGTCCGCTTCTCCAGACAGCGTTTCGAACCTCTTGGGAGCTGAGAGGGAGCCGATGTTTATTGTGTGCGTCCTCATGCTCTCGACCGTTTCGAAGGTCGGAGGTGACTGATTGTCCGATTGCCTATAATGCTTTAAGTTGCTCAAGCACTCTGTGGGTCCTTGAGGACGAAGCGGTGGTCTCGTGGTCGGTGATCTAATTGGTGTCTATGCGTCTATACAAGTCTAGAAGTCCAATGAAAATCACTAGTGCGATTAATCTCTTAAAGAACCGGATATTTTAGTAGGGTGAGAGAAATGAAACACGCGGATGTTTTCGGGTAATATTAAGGGAAGGCATTTGCAACATGTCGGTACCGAACGGGCAAACTGACTTGTTCCAAGTTACGTTACACTACACTTAGCCCATCCCCCCGAAACAAATGTCTGGCTACGTGGATTCTATGGCTTCTTCGCCAGGAATTGGAATCAATATTTCTTTCGCATAGATGAAACACCGTGACCACCCACGTGAAATGAACTTTCATCTTTTTTCGGGACGAAGAGGAGATGTCGCAGCAATAGCACGGTGGGAAGCCATATTCTCCGGGTTTATCGATCATTTTGATGACCTCTATATGAGCCCTGGCGCAGTTTTGGTTTTAGATATATTTAATTTTATCCTTCCCATTTTGCTAAAATGCATACCCACGCTTTAATTCACATGGTAATGTTACTGTGAATGTCAACTTGAGTATTAAGAAATTACTTCGACTAAATAAATGCATCGTACCATTACGCGGCTTGCTTCCGTACTTTTACGTTAGGCGTTTGGTTTCTGTATTCGAATTATTTGGCGTGACTTTATATGTTTTGAGAAACCAACGTGCCATGTTTATCTCGTTATTCGGAGACTTGTTATGAGGTCTACATTCCGAGTATTTCAAGAGCTGAAAGGGGTCGACTTTAGCCGACGATTACTCTGTTTTCGAAATTCAATTGCTATGGAGATTTATCATTTCAATACGAGATGGCTGTGGATGTTGTGAACAGCTGCGGGTACAGTTATCACCAGAAGTATTTTGTTGTTCTTTGTTTTTATCATTTTCTGCCTCATTGTCTATTTAGAAACGGAAATAAGTAACGAAAGAAAATTGTCAGTATTTTTCTTTCATTATGATAGTCCACCAAATCAAGCCTGAAACAACTACCTTTATAGGAAATAAGTAACTTAAAGAGTTGAATTTCTTACTGAAATAAATGTTTGAAATGCACTTTAAGGACTTGTCACTCGGATTTTGCCTTTCATTAGCGATGTAACATTCTCTTTTTGTTTATGAGATTCTGAGTACACTATCTTGCCATATCACACCAAAATTTGCTTGCTAGGGAGCTCTTTCACCTTCTTTCCTAAAGGACTTGGGTTCTATAACCGCCCATTGAATTTGTATATTGTCTTGTACATTTTGATCACAATAAAGGACTGTTTTTCCCTAAACTCACTCGTGAAATAAATTGGTGTATGTTTTATTCACTTCAGTGAATGTAAAAGTTAGTAGACTCCCTTAAGAGATGATTTTAGGTGCTATGATATGGTTTAAACTGGTAGCTTTCGGTAGAAAAGGATTGTTTGTTCGGTGAAAAGATTATTTTATTATACGTAAGCTATTTTTTAGTGTTCCGCGGACGTGGCGTCATTGAAGTGCGTATAGTCAAGGAATATTTATTATTAAGGCTACGAGGAAAATTTACGCGACGATGGAAAAGATGAATAATTGCGTGAGCTCTTGCACCAGTCATTTCCCTCCCTTCACATTATTTGTATCGTGCAGCTCCGACGTTGCAGTGAGAATAATAAACACTCTTCCTGGATACAGACTTAAGCGAGGTCGCACACGAACATGCGAGAAAAAAAAGTGAAAGAAAATTAAGGCAACATTTACATTTCACGGAGCCCCAAATATACTGCACTTCGGCAAAGGGAATCGATTCACTCTCTCGAAAAAAATATGAACTCCGTAAATCTGAGCGTGGTATACATTCCGCGGCGGAAATTCGAAATCTTGACCTAGAGTTTAACCACAAGCGCGAGCCAGACACCGGATGCTCTTGAGTCAAGAGTTCTGAACCTCGTGATGATGATCAGCAGTCTCAGCCGTTTAAAAGAAGTTCTTACATATTAATCGGGATGTCTTATTTTTAATCTAGATTTTTTCGCTGCGATTATATCCAGTCTTAAGCTGTTGAGAGCGGGCATTTCCTTTACATTGAAAAACCTTTAGCTGACTTACAATAAGTTCCCAGTTTCTTTTTGGGAATTGGTTTAGCGTAGGGGCTTGGATACTGGAGGTTGGTTTCGATTCCCGGTAAGGGTTGCAACATTTTCCAGTTCTCTCGGTCATCTCGGTCCCTATTTGAGTGCCGTGTTGAGTGCACCTCAAAGAGGGGCCCCTTGCGAGATACATGGACCCCTTGGGGCCTTTCGTAAAGAGGAGGCTAATGCCAAAGTCTCATTTACTTCTACCCTTCCTCAATTCCTCTAAGAATCTTAACTATAATCATATCCCCACCCTTATTGACGCAAATGACCTAAGCTGTCGGCTATCTCCCAAAAAAAACACAAAAACCCAATTCCTTTCGACAGCAAAATGATATTTTTCCAATTGATAAGTTTTTAAATATTGAATCGGCTGTTGTGAAATGAATCCACCAGTGGATTCATTTTGTTTTCATTATGATGTTTGGTGCCTGGACCCTAAATGTTGAATGAACCTGTCTCTGTAATGTGATAACGCCATTAAATTACAGCTGCCGTGCTTGAAACAATCACTGCATCTTTCCTTCCTGCCAGGATTTTTTTCTTTCCATTGTGTAATTGGTTTCAGGAATTCTCTTTAAATGTTCACAAGTCATGCATTTGCTTGGAGGAATCGTATTTTCATTCGAATGCTCGGGAGTGATTTGCTTATTCCGCGTAAAGAGTTCTCTCCCTTTCAGCACGCTCTTGAAATTGCGCCGTTTAGTTATAAGTTTCCGTAGTGATGGACTTCGAGGAAATCTTGAGGGTAGTCATGTGTCTTAAGTGTTAAGTTGCTGCGACTGATTAAGGTCATTGTGGCAGATGAAGTATGCCCTAATGCGAAGCAAACTCCAACCATTCCGAGGCCACGTACGATTGGCAACACCATCGCGGAAACGAGATTCCGACATAACTCGCGACCATTTGAACGGCATGTCAAACAATTACAGACCATATATCGCATTAGAGAGAAAATGTAGTTTTAAAACACCATATACAGTGACGACATTAAAGATACGTGGGCAACCGTATTGGAATTACAGAGTTACTGAATTAAAACTTGGCGGAAAATTTAATGAAATAACATGGGTCAGTATGTATAGTTCTTAATACGTGTAAACGTAAAGTTATTCACAAAGCGGTACATATTACTTTGTTACGCAAACTACGCGCCATAGCCATATTAGTTAGATTACATTTCGCGGTCTTACGTCATGTAACGGACTGTCCATGAAGCGATAAAAAAAAACAACTTAGTAGGTTGCAATGTTTTTTGTTTCAGCTGAAGAAATGTTTTCCAAGAGAAATAAAAACCGTGGAATGTAAAAACGTTGCTGCGTGGTTATTTCTTACCATGGAGATACATCGGTTACACGAAGTTGAGGCTGACTCAATCTTTATAGCGTACTAGGACGAGGCGTGACAGGAAAGTAAGAAGGATTGGAATTCTTTATATATTTTTTTGATATTTACTTCCCAAGGTAATACCCTTCTAATTAATTTTCACCTGAAGTCACAGGCTCGCGGGAACGTTTGCGCCATTCATATCTGCATTTCTGGAAGTGCAAAATCAGTAAACCCTTCAATTGATGAGCAATGGCTCCCTTAAATGTGATAAGCATTTCTAACGACGTAAATTACGATGAATTTTGAATTTTGGGAAGGGAAATACATCTCACTGGCTAAAATCGAGAGGACTAAAGACGCTGGAGTAAGTACCCTACTTACGATTACGTTCCAATGGCAGAGGTGTCAGAAAGGACTGTCGCAAGGAACGTTGTCATAGCGCTGCTTTCAAATGTTTTCAATTGTTGTCCACAACAAATCACTCGTTGACGAGTCTATCAAGAACTACATAGCTTGATTTTCAATTTACCCAAGAGGCACAAATTCTTTGCGAACATTCCCTTCATTGAAACAAGTCATAATCTCCCTTGTTATTTTGCCTCAACTCATATTATGACTACGTGGCAGGCCAGAGGATAGAGCGTAGGCTGTTGACCAGAAGAATCGAGTTTGAACCCGGAAGATGCCATTGGACATGTCCAGACATACCCAAATTGTTATTTTTCTGGGTATCAGATCTTTCTAGCGAATCACAGGTAACTCAGGGAAAGGAACGGAACCCCCTTTACTGATGTGTGCGCGGTGTGTGAACTTCACAACCCATTGAGTGGTAGGAGTAGTAATCGTGGATTTTCAGTGCTCAAAAGCTTAGATTTTATTGCATCGTCTAACTAAGTATCTTTTGCCCAGGACGAACACAACATCCATGCCCCGGGCAGGATTCGAACTCGTGACCCTTGGGTTGCCAGGCTAGGGCGTTAATGGCCTAGCTACCATGGCCGGCACAGGCTGTTAGGCTTAGTATTTATTGAGCTGTACCCTCACGAACCAGATCAACCGTTGGGTTGGACACAACTCATATTTCCTTAATTAAAGTTTGCAAAAAAAGCTTAAAATTATCCCTGAAAAGTAGGTGACTATTGTATTTCAATAATATGTTCTTTTGCGTGCTGATTACGGTGTTCGTTTCGAACCTCGATCCCGCTAGGATAGCGTATTCGAAGGAAAAGAAGACGCCACGGGCGAGACTCGAATCCGTGAACTCTATTTGCAGCCGCAAATGCACCTTATAGACCCATTTTGCGAGTTTTCTTTTCGCTTTTAACGTCACATGGGAAAGAGCTAGATTTTACTTCCACAATTTCGGAACATTCAGTTAAGTGGAGCGTAAACTTATCGTTTTTTCGTCTACGGAGCTGAGAGGAGTAGTGAAAGTGAATGACAAGGCGCTTTCGCTCCTCGTTTTATTAGTGCCGGCGTATTACGAGGGGATGCAGTCAGACGTTGAATTGAATCATCGTTTTCTCCCGTCGAAGTTCTTGCGGAGACAGCAATCTTTTAAAAGATGGTGGGGGTATTGTATTGCATCGATTGGTGTGATGCGGAGTGAGCTAAAGCTATGACTACAGAGATTTGTCTCCATCTTGATTGTAAAAGTAACTCAATGACAGAAATTGTTATTTTTTTATTGCCATTCGCTTTAGATTTGGAAATGACTTTGGAAAATTTGCTGACGCCGCTATGATGAATTTCGGCTGAATGCGACTCAATTGTTATTAATTTTTTAATACACATGCAGTCTCCATAGGGATTCAGGGAAAACGGAATGTTTTGAAACAAGGGAGGAGGGCTTTATCCTTTCCTAGCACACCCATTCTGTCTTTGTTGTTACCCGTAGAATAGCATTGGTCCTAATGACTATATTACCGGCTTTACTGTTAAGTCAGCTAAATTCACTAAGGGATCGCATACATAGCTTGCTAGTTGCTTCACATATATAGCTCGTAAAGCTATGTATGAAATATATAGCTTTACGGCCTCTTACCTTCCAGGATATACGATGCACAAATTTAATAAATGTTTATGTCAAACATCTTAAAAATGTATGTGTTTATGTTGCAGTTAAAAGTTGTAAGTTATTCTTCGCAGGCTGAAGCGACCACCGTGACTTCCACTGGCATTTTGAAAATAAAATTTTCAAAATGAAGGGATAAAATAAAACGCTTAACGAATTCATGCGTTCATTGTGCGGCGGTCGAATAATAACATGATTGTTCTTCAAGCGCTGATAACGTACTCTTATTTCAAGTGTGAAAAGGAAAGCACGTGTCTCAGTCGCATCTGAGTCAATTTTGACCCTGATAATGGCCTAACTAGTACGGTTCGTAGAAGAGAAATTGTTTCGTGTGCTAGTTTTCTGTGATTAGTCCTCGTAGATATAGTCAGCTTTCTTGCGTTGCGGGCGCAGTAAGGGTGATAACAACAGCAGACCCTGGTCGCAGATTGGCGTTGTACAGCCATCCAGCACGACCGACGCTATTACTATTGAGCATCTAGTGCTGTTCTGGCCACTTCAATCTTATCGATGATCGTGCTTGCACTCGCTAGCCCGCTGTGACCAAGCCCCTCATATGCCACGAAGGCAACGCGGTCACATTTAAGTAAGTGTCACCCCGGGTCACAGGCCCGGAAACTCCTCGGAATTTGAGGATGTGGCGGACACCGGGCTTTGTCGAGCGTGTTGAAAGTGAGAGTTCATTGGTCCTGGAAATATTAATTATCATTCACATAAGTTCCCCGTAGGTCGCATGTGAGGACAGTGGTCTTCATGAAAAGAATGTCTAATATCTAATATTGATTTTGTTGAATAGTTATATGAAGTATTTTCAATTGCTTAATAGTAAAAACTCTTTGGATTTGGACAGCACTTGAGATTGACATCTTGGTCTAGCACTTATCTCAAATTTAGGACGTAACAATTAAGAGAACCGCAAATCTTTCAGGGCATTTGAAGGATATTCCTGATGCTTGAATCAGGCACGGAGGTTATATTATCTTTTATTAGGCGAAGTTATCGATGTAGGCAAATCTGTGGCGTGTATCGAGCATTGCCGTTGGGACAATAATTTTAGTTTCAGTGAATGAATGAAAAGGTAAAAAAATGTTTAATGATCGTGTAAAGATAAAAGTCAGCATGATTTCATATTAATGTCTTAAACTTTGTATTAAGAAGAAACTTAATGTTCCGAAAAACTCTTCCCATAAAAGATTTTAATTCCGAGTGAACTGAAAACAGTGTGCTGGCTTCATGTCATGAGGTATTTAAATTATAGAGTCCGCATGTAGTAAATATTATCCCTAAAAAGCAAAGATAAATTAATAGTATATTTATAATATGATTTACTGAGATTCGTTCATTTCTTATAGCTATATTGTCGAAGGCGCAAATACAACTTTAAATAGGAAAGAGGGTTGAGAAATTTAGACGATGAGAAAATGCTGTTTTAAAATAATAGTTTTTGTTAGTCAGTAAGTGTTTTTGTGTGCATACCCAGGCCTTTTTTTTAAGATACTATCGCGGAAAGAGAAATTCACAATCGTTTTGGTCTTTCCCTCTCGCCTTTAATAATGACGAGCTTTTGGAAAAGTGTTCCCTATACGTTCTACCACTTCCACCCAAGACACACAACTACACGCGTCAGACCGACCCATTGAACTTTGCTGAGTGGCTTTGAAGGAACGCGCTGCTTTCCCCTTCCATCCATCTTCATTTTACCCTTACTCCCCGCTCTATCCTTATCCTCTCTCTCTCTTTGTTTCTTCAGCATAGCCTTTTCGCTCCGTGAAATCTCATGGTGTACAAGGAGGCGCACGAGAGTGAAATCGCTGCGGTCGTGAGCATATATCCGCGTGAAGGGGAAACATTATTTTTTTACCGTAAACCATAGGCATTTTTTTTACTGCAAGTGTTAAACAGAACATCCGAAAGCACCGTGTAGCACTGTTATTTGTCTTCTTTCCTTCCGTAAAACACTTCCTCGATTAAATATGGAACCAGAAGTATGTTCGAATAAATATTGTCTAAATATGTTCGAACAGTGAACCGACCGCGATGGCTTCGAGGAAACAAAGCGTATTACCAAAAATAATGGAAGGAGGCAGGGAACGGCACACGTATTCCTTGAAATTGCAGTGAACAGAAACTTGAACATGTTCTAAGCGGTATATCATCTTCAATTCCTTATTCCTTTTCACATTTCGATCTATTAGTGGTTGGGAACTAATATTGTTGGGCGCAGCTAATTGCTAAAGCTGATGATTTTCCAGTTTCTATTACCATTTAATACAACTGTTAAAGCTGAGAATACGTCAATGTTTGCTGAAAAAGTACTACCCTATACAAAGAGCATCCCAATACAACGTGTCTCACTCTAAAAGTGCGTACTGAATAACACACATTAGCGAGAAAGGGAATATTCTTAATGAACAATAGGTCCGCCATATTTTAGAGAGGTCTTCATTTTTCTGTAACCTGTATGGTAATTATTTCTAGATCTCTTAAAAGTAACTAGTAAGTATCGTACTTAATGTTAAGGAGCTCCGACTGCTAAGTTTATATAGCAGAGTCCAATACAAGGATTTAATCCTGAGCAAAACATATGTATCCATGGCAGTATTCAAATGGTATTAATAGTAAACCTTTATGGGAGAAAGTTGAACTACCGAAGTAGTTCGTGATCAACCAAGATCACCTTAAATTTTGTTAGAATGGTAACTCCGATGACTGCTGCTATCATAGCGTATTTTGAGAAATGCAATATTTTAAATGAAATACCAAACAGTTAACACGCCTAAAGGCAATGCAATTTGCGAGTTGTTCGCACTGTGCTCCGATATTCTCTGTATGGTGGTCTCGCGACCACATGAGGAAGGGGTAGATTCTTTAGTGGCTAAGTTCTATTCCTGGGCCGACCGGCTGGCCGGTTTCGTTTTGCATCGTATGCTGTCGACTTCTCCGTGCGACCTCGAGCGACATGACCGCGCGTGACTGACCTCAACTTGGTTGAACGATTCTCGCGTCCCTCGTGGTGGAGGCAGCATCAAGAGTGGCCGAGACCGCTGTCTTCGCACTCTTCACAGGGTAATTGAAGTGAGTTCACTCATCCCTCCCACCGCTCCACTTTAAGCGGTCGTTTTATTTTTGGAAGTATCCTGCAGAATAACCTAACCTTCCACCAATAACCTAATGGGCTCAATTTCCCCATTCATAATTCGTTCACTTCCCCGCTCATGTGATGCGAAGGACGTAACTCCGTTCTGAATGCATCGGAAACGGCGATCGCTCCGCATTCGCCCTCCTCGCTTAAGTGTCGTCGATAGCGAACGGGAGGGGGCCGTGAATAACTGTGGTTTCCTTTTCATTTAGTGGGTGCCACGTAAAGAAGCGAGCAAGATGAAAATGAGTTAGACCACATTATGGAGGTAATTGATAGGGGTTCTTTTGGAGACAGTGATGCTTGAACTTTAAATTGAAATCGGACACAATATTAGGCCGAAATTAGTTTTGTTGCTCTTGAAAATTAAGAACATTTTATTGACGCTTTTCCAACAGGAATTTATATTTTGTGACGAAATGCTCTCCTGTCCCTAACGCTTGAGGTGTACTTAGACTTTAGACTGGCTGCAGGTAGAACTTACTCTGAAACGCCCTTTGCAGTCACTTCACAAAACACATTGTGTGATAGACAATTATTTAACCTTTGATTTCTCAAACCAAATCGTACCTTAACCATCCCCTCTTTTCAAAATTGGAATTTCAAAATTGGATTTCATATGTGTAAAAAAATTATAAATTTCTTTTTTAAATTACCGGTTTTTAGACCCAAATCAGTAAATTAAACCTCTGAGAAAAGGATGAAAATTGACATCAGGTGTCCCTCCGGCTGCCAGTATTTTGCAAAGTAAGCTTATCAAAGGAGTTTTCACCTGTCGTTATGTGCCAAAAAACGGAGACTGTGCACCACTATCAAGAATTTTCAGTCATAAAATAAACGCTTAAGTAAGGTAACTCAGTTAAAAATTCTAGAATTTATCGTACTTGATTGCGTGCAACAGCTCATGAGAGACACCTAAAGAGAGGAGTATGTGAAGTTGGGAGTTTGCATTCCTTTATGTCTAGATTACACTCCTTAGCCAATTTGAAGATTTAAAATTATCTACACCTCAATCAGGTTCTATGTTTTATCTTCAACATTTTAGTTAAGGGAGCAAGAAAATCAGAGGGTCAAAGTTAACACCTCTTCGGCGTGACGCCTATTCATTGAATGTCCTCGTAGTAATAATTATTCAGGAGAGGCCACCGACAGGTATTGATATTTGCATCATTTTAATTAGGAGAGTAATTGAATGTGGGTAAGAATTCTTCAACGACCTGGCGTTGGTGTCATCTGAAACTCTTATCTCTTATCGAAAGACCCCTAGTAGTCAACGGGTTAACGTCCCATCCGGAGGACGGAGTACTGAACTTAAAGTCACAGCACACTGTTGGGTATCGGTAATAGAAATTCTGCCTGCACCGGAATTCGAACCTGGACCGTTGGAGATGGGAGGCCAGCACTCTGGTCACCACACCAACCCGATCCTCCTAGAATCTACTCGTAGAGTTATTCACGAGCCCTCATCGTTTTCCCCTGGGAATTCTACTTCCTTAACACCTTCCCTACCTAATAATGAACCGGAGACGCACATGGCACAACCGATGGCGGATTCGTTAACGTGACGAATTCAGTGACGTTGCGATGCGTCGCTTGTCTTTGGTGCGGGAATTGGGGCGCCCATTGTTTTAATGGAGTGTAGTCACGGCATGCTCGCGTAAAACTTGGAAGGGAAGAAAAAGAAAAATATAAAACCACGGAGTGATAGAGTCGTCGTTTTCCGCCACCGAACTCCTTTTACGGTTTCTGTTAGTCGCTCCGTCTTCACGGATGGGAGAGCCGAGCAGTTTCTGCCGCGTTAAAACGTTTCGTTGGCGTGGTTCCCCTGTTTTTTTTCCGCGCCACCGCTCTCGGCCCGCCAGGCTCTAAGGAGGGAGGAGTGTGCCGACCGGAGAGTCGGTTTCGCCTTTGAGAGTGAAACTGAAGGAGATGGAGGGAGGAAGGGAGATTTGTGAGCTGCCGAGGGCGGTGAAAAGTTTCTCCTTTCCGCCGACCGCGAATTTTCCATTTCAACGAATTTTCCATCTTGAGCGATCATAGAATCTTATCTCATCTGTGGGGTTTCAAGTCTGTCCCGCGATGAAAGGCACTTAAGACCGGGAGGGAAGGTTAGAGGTATGGAAGTGGGGGGGTGAAAAGAAACCCAGGGTCGACCCTGCTCTTAACCAAAGACGCTAAGGGGATCACTGCATAACGTCCCATGTGACGGACGTGTTGAATTCGGAAGTGCTTTCAACATTGCTGTCAAGTAGGGACCAGTTTTTAATGAAATATCAGGTTCCAGGATTCAAACCCAGGTACCGGAATTGGAGGTGAGAACTCTAGCCTCTACACCAACCCGTACAGCTGCGAATCACTTATTATCCTGTACAAATTTATCATTGTCTCTGCAAGCATCTTATGTACTAGAACTCCTTTTAACATTGGTCTTTGTGCGACGCTCTGTTCCTTTTTTATTGTGTAGTGAGTGGGATTAAGATCGGTGTCCAATCAACATTAGGATGAAGTTTTAAGGAGTTAAGGAGTTAAAATGGAGTATTACTGCACGTTACCAGCTTTGATCACTCCTTATTCCGTTGTAAAACGCTCAAACACATGTGAATTTTTAATGAGTTAAATTAATTGACGGCCAATTAGGTAAATGTTTCACTCGGAAACAATTATGAAAAATCCAATGACCACAGGAACCAGGCGTGAACATCAAGCAATGGCTTCAATTGGTCTGCAGTTGTAGGTCAGGGTTGATTGGCCAACAACAGTACAAATGGTTTCGACGTAATTCTGCACCTTGTACATAAGGATAAAAAACTCGGCTGTTTTCCCATTTTCATCCCTGATTCCGTAATGGAGAAGGCGAATGGCCATTCGGCGAGTTAATTTCGAACATGATTTGCCGAACGCCAGTTGACGTGAGCTTGTAAATCTAATCCACATTACTTTTTTAAACGAAAGGGAATGGCATTGCGGTAATATTTTGTATATGTCCTTTTCTGCGTCATTTTTTTTAAATTTGATTCAATAATTCTTACTCGTTAGGAAATATACTTTTACGTGAATTATTTTGTAACGTTTTATAGGGCATTTTGTGGATAAATACACCAATTATACATCCATAATGTGTATCATCGGTACAAATGTTCATAATTCAATCGCAGGACCCACAGATTATCTACTTGCGAGACTTTGACGACACTTCAGAGGGCCATAATTGCTCCGCTCCTTAGACATCCGTTCCAAAAGCGTAAAAGACTCGTTTCCCCTTGGAAAATTCTGCCTGATGATGTCTCGTCATCTCCCATTATGCTTGAAATCTCATAAGTTGCGTGCCGCGGGTCGGATTGAAAGTATCTGTAGACGGAAGTCGTGCCCTCCTGTGCTTAATTAACACTCTTGAGAAGTAGCGGGAGCCTTTTTAAAAGGGAACGTGATCATAATGGCGTCGAAAAGCATCCATATCACCAAATGGTGATGTGGATGCTAGCGGAACTTCTACCATCAGATGGGGAAGGATTCAATCCCTTCGGGGCCGTTCTCCCGCCGTACGCATCAGCTGCTAGATGCGTTGCGCAATGCACTCGCTGGTGGGAGGCTGCTGGTGTTGATGGCATTGTCGTCATTACTTCAATTTGGACTTGATGCGCCATTTTAGGAAATGCTACTGCACTGATGAGAGGCGTTGATGAAATGCCTGGTGGGAACTGGTTGAAAGCTTTCATGCCGCCCCGTTTTTTATAATCAAACCCCTCGTGGGCGTGACTGAATACGTAATGTTGTCCGTAATGTTGGATGATCTTAACCTTGCCACCGTGAAATGATTGGGATAATGGATTTCACCCATCGGCGAATTAGGTTGTGAGGCGGGCAATCATTGAGGTAATAATAGCCAAATCCAAACACAACGCAGCTTCGAAGAAATACCCTCAGGCGTAACTTTGTGGAATTGAAGCATCATGAAGATAAAAATGACTTGGTATATTCCACACTTTTATTGCAAGACCTGGTGCGAATGACCATGGCCGTCGACGCACCTTAAACCTAACACTACTACTACTATTGCAAGACCGTCCGCGGTTTCGACGGCTAGAGCGTCATTATCAAGGCAACATATAGTGTACAACCAACAACAAGGCAACATATAGTGGTTGTATACTATATGTTGCCTTGATAATGACGCTCTAGCCGTCGAAACCGCGGTCGGTCTTGCAGTAAAAGTGTGGAATATACCAAGTCATTTTTATTTTCATAACGAAGCTTCCCTAGATCATGACATTAGCGGGGAAATGCGTCAGATTATCTTCGCAGAGATCTTTTGCAATAATTTTTCGAAATGTGGGGCTTAAGTTAGTGCATTCATTAGCCAGTTGAGTTATTCATTGTGTAGATGTAAAACTGATTAATCTGAGAAATAATTCCATTAGTTGACGTGTTTCTTAGCTCAGCCTGTAGGTTGAAAATTAGAATGCATGAATATTCATAAATGGAGTTCCCTTTTACAGCAATATCTATCCTATCTCGCAATAGGGGACTCATTGCGTAACCATTTCTTATCTCCTTGAGGCTACGCTGTTTAGGGTGAGCCATAAATCGCTAGGATAGCATATTAGCGGATGAGTAGCTCTCTTAGTCGGAATCGCTGCAAGAAAACACAGGCTGCCGTTCACTCTTTCTAGCACACTCCACGACAACCAAGAGCATATTTCTCTATTATCATATTTTTCTTTTACCTTTCATAAAATTACGCTTCAGTATATCACAAAAACAATGTACGCTAAATGATTATGGTGCTATTTATTTCATGCCATACGAAGCATAATCAATGAGAGGGAACGGTTTATATCGTCGCCATGCTGACGGCATACCACTATCCGTCAAAACTCTCGGAGAAAACACTGCTGTGTCTGCAATTCTACTGCGTACATTAAAATGAAAGAATATCTGACGGATGAGGTGGAAGTAGCGGTGATAGCCTGGGAGTTTGATAAGTAAATTGGGCCGAGGAAATCGAGCACATGAGGAGAGGTCAGTAGTCAGCGGAATGATTGCCCTGCCATAAATAGGCACTCGCTTAATTATATGATGGTTTCGATTGGTGGTTGGGATGTCAGTACTCAGGCGGCACATGCTTGTGTACATATCGTTTGAGTTTCATGCAGACAGTCTTTTTAATGCAGTAAAAAGAGTACTCGGCAGTGTAGAGTACAGAGTGCAGGCCTTTAACTTTTAAAGAGATGCCCTTTTGAAGTTAAAGTAAACACAATAGAGAAGGCGGAAACTATTTGTTGCTGAAAGCGGGGCGTGGTAAAATCAACAAAACTTCATTTCGTATTATCATCATAGAATGACAGGATTATCCTCAAAAGGTGAATTGGTTTTGGTGACCTTATGATGCAAATTCATGCGTCGTAAAAACTTTTACGGAGTGACAGTCATCATCTCAGTGAGAACGGAATTTCAAAAATTCGGGTAAAATTCCTGGAAAATTGTATTTTCTGACTTTATTTCATGGGTGACCACGGAAAACGAAGAGAATGAAGAAAACATACCGGCAATTCTAGAGTTTATTTCCCCTTGTTTGTCAGTGAAATTAAACAAATCTCAGCTTCGCCTTAGATAATCTGTGAGGATGACTTATGAATGATGGGATAGGGTTGGTGTGGAGTCCCCTTATCCCGAGCTCGAGTCCCATAAGTGGAGCAGATTTTTCATTTTTGTGCGTCCACAATTGAGTGCTGTGCGGGGAGCACTACAAGCTCAGTACTCCGTCCATCGGATAGGACGTTAAACTGTGCTCCCCTTGGCGCCTTTAGTTAAGGCTGACGTGGGTTTTCTCTACGTACCTTCCCCCTTCGCTGAAAAAGTCCTACCTTTACCCGGTTATTCATCCATTTTAAATTGCATAAATGGCCGTAGCTGTCGGTTTTTTTGGACAACTACTACACTAAGAATGAATAATGTTCTTTTACATGATCCAAACCGGCGTTTGGCTCGTATTGACTTCCGCGCTGGAATTTTAGGAATGATCCCAGATTCCTTGCATCGTTTGACTCTTATCCAACAAGGAAGAGAGTAAGGGAAGCAAATTCCAATAGATTTTGACCGATGACGGAAGAGCGAAAGTGAATCAGCTTTTCCTTTTCCTTTAATCATCTCTCTCTAGAAAAAATGAAGAACGCTGCTCACAAAGAAATACGTTTGGCCTCATTTTTTACGGGGTTGATAGCCCAGCAGATGGCTTTCCTCCCGCGCAGAGATGTCGTGGCCTCGCGCAGCCTTGAGATACTCAGTAAGGCGTGACCAAAGTCGAGTCCGTGATGCCTCTGCTGCCTATTTATGGCGACTATAGACGTAAGTACATTTGGTCTGCCAGCATTTCCAGCGTATTCTCTCTCTCTGTGAATGCCCACTTGACCCGCGACGCTTTCATTATCAAGCCCTTAGGGGGCGTCCATTGATTACGTTAGGCGTTTAGGGGGAGTGGGGGTAGAGCCGAATCTCACCCAATCTCACGTGGGGGAGAGGTGGGGGGAGGAGGGGTACCGGCAAATATCACGTAATTTTTTTCGGCAAGAAACAGTGTAAAATTGCGAGAAAACTGGGTTAAATTAAATAAAACATGTTTCTCCACTAAAATATGGCCAAATCCTACACAGTCGCGGTTATGCGAATGCCACAAAATAGCACAGTAGCCGTTCGATTGTTTAGCAGCCACCGGCCAGCCGAACGCGCGAGTCGACGAACGCTGCGGCGTACGAGCCGGGTGGCAGCGACGTTTATGTTTTTTTTATAAATCCAACGCAATCAAGAACAGATTAACGTATTTACACTTAAAATATGCATTTTGAAAAATCTCATGTGAGGCAGAGTCAAATCTCACGACATCTCACCAAGGGGGGAGGGGGGTTGAAAAATAGCAAAAATCGCCTCACGTGGTTAATGGACGCCCCCTTTACGGAGAATTTTAATCGTCGCAGTTGTTTTCATTTGGGCAGTTGACTAGCAGCTGAGGTAATTTGAAAAACTTGGGATCGTGCTAATAGTTACGCTAATAGGGTGCCAAAGAGTACTTGGCCACTCAACTGTAGAGTGAGGATCCGAATCCCGGAAAATGCTTTGTTGAAACCCCAACATGGATCATCGTCATCATTACACACTAAAGGCTGCTATTAAAGTTGTTGGTCCAGCCATTACTGCCTCTTTAATGGCCGCCATTTTCACCCTGTGGTAAGAATCACATCCCATTCTTTTCATGGCATCTACAAGATATTTTAGCCTCGATCGTTCTCTGTTTTTCTTCTCGAACACCTTCCCTCCGAAGATTCGTGCTATGAAATTATGTCTCATAGAGTGTCCTAAGAATATGAGTTCCCCTTTTTCTATTTCTTTTATTATTTCCCCATTTTCATTCACTTCCTGTAGTATCGCTAATTTTTCCCGCGTAATCCTGCTAATCCTTGTCATATTCCTCCAAACCCACATTTCTGCATCCTCAAGGCGGCCTTTATCATGTGTTCTTAGTGCCCAACATTCACCTCCGTATAATATGTGTTACATATAAAAGATTTTACAAAAGCTGTCTTTTCATTCAAATTTAGATGTTTACTGATAAGGTGGGTTCTCTTATTGTAATTGTTTAGCAGCCACCGGCCAGCCGAACGCGCGAGTCGACGAATGCTGCGGCGTACGAGCCGGGTGGCAGCGACGTTTATGTTTTTTTAAAACAAATGCTTGTTTAGCTAACATTATCTTTCTTCTCACCTCCCATTTAATTGCCGCGTGGAAATGATTCCACGTTGAGCACTCCGTCTGTCGGGTGGGACGTAAGAGTGTTTGGCATATTTCGTGAAGAGAAGGCTGATATCGATCCTGGACCTCACAGCATCCTACTTTACCATCAAAGCCCATTCTTACAGCTCTCCTTCTGTTTTGAGATGCCTACAATTACGGTTCTGATCGGAAACAATGATTATTAGGTAATTAATAGGCCATTGAGGAAGTTTGGGTATCTGGTGTGAGTAGAGTTTTCGGGTAAGAAGGAAGGGGGGAGGGGAATTCGGCGTTCGCACTAGACTGCTCTTGAGGAAAGGCGTTTAGGTATCAAGGATTGAACCCTGCATCTCACGGATGTAGTCCTGCACCTACTTTAAGTGGGAATTTAGAAGTCCACCAAAAATCTCTGATCCTCCGGTATACGAACGCAGGTCGTCGCAATGAAAATTTCAATGGATCGTGGATACTTCTTTCGCGTTTTCGCTGTCGTTACCGACAGTGAAAACGCAGATAGAAGTGAATTGTTAACATTAACAGTCTTCGTCACTGGATAAATCGATTGAATTTATTGATTTGAAACTCTAGACGAAATTTGAAAAATTTCGATCACTTTTTCGCTCCAGTAAGAAATTTTAAAAAAATGAGGATAACGCGAGGGCCGCGTTGTGAATATCTGTGAACAACCCTCAGGTACTTAGAGAAGTATACCAACCCGAAGCATCAAGTTTCAACAGGACTTCATTTACAGGAGATGAAAAAAGATAAAAATTGTTCCTTTGATTTTTTCCCGTCTCATAATGAAAATGTGATGCTCTCCACTCAATTCTCAAGTAGAGACTGGTATACCACCGAAAAATCTGCCGGAAGTCGAACACGGGATGGAAGGGCAACACTATGAAAATAGACCCTATCCCGATTTAAATCGATCTCCGCCCGAAGCTTATGGGCGGTCAGGGATGAATAAAACTGAAGAACCGATTGTAATACCACGGTGATGGTGAGCTATCATTTGCAATCGAATAATAGTTAATAATCGGGTCCCCAAGTACGCGGTACTATGTGTGTCTTATCAAGCCCTCCCACGCTCGGGAAAATGTCGAACTTGACTTCTCGAGAGAGAGTGGGTTGCTGGGTCACTAAATCTGGATGCACGCGGATCCGGTCACGAGAGCGATGCTTTCCCGGGTTAGAGATACGACAGCTTCCTCGAACTTCGCACGCCAAATGGTCGTCGTCGGTCCGTTAGTAGGTCGGGATCGACCGTTGACAATTCGATGCAATTTTCCCCACATTTATGGTAGTGTGAGCGAGACATATTTTCACATGAAAATCAACCTAAACGATATAATTTTAAAGAATGAAATATGTTCTTTCTAACGGTAGCAAAACATCAGCAATTTTTCGAATTAAGTTTTAATTCTAATTAATTTTAATGGGAATATACTTGTCAAAAATGAGAAGCATATTCCAATCTAATGATGTTTGGTGGTACATTTTTGCTCCATATTAATTAAAAAATACGAAACTTCTAACGCACAGATCATGTTGCAAAATAAACTGCCTATAGTTCACATACGATTTCAATTATAGTTATTAAAAATCATATGGCCTACCGATGTATTAGTTATATAATCGAATTAAACTGACGGTTGAAACGTCCTGCCCAGTTATCGGGATGAGTGCACATAAAGAAATCCGGTAACGCCGAGCGGAGTGCAGCTAACGGAATGTCGATTACTTTTAGAGCCAAAAAGAGAATTTCCTAATCCTCACCTAAAATTGCTTGTGAAATATGTTTCAACAACAAAAAGCTTTGAAAACAAGCGATTAAAATTATCAGTGTAATACTTTATCTTCGTAAGCACAATCTCACAAATAAAGGTAATTAGAGACCAAGAAAATGGACGTACTCGGAAGAATAAACCATTTAGACCAAAATTAGTTAAGAAGTTTTAGAACATAAACACTGGTACAGTTTCCACAATTTTGATCACCTCCACAGACTATGTTTAAGCGCATTATGCCATCATCATGGATTTTAGGCATTAATTTAACCCTGACGATGGCACAATGTTCTGAAACGGTGGTCGGTGGTGGTGATTTTATATGTGGAAATTGTACCAGTGTTTCTGTTCTAAAAATCGATGTATATTGTTTTCAGAAAGTTAGTTCCGACATGCTTTCATATGATTAAAGCGAAAAGGATGAATAAATGTACGCAATGAAATGATGAATTATAGTGATTTAATGAATGCCATTGGGACTTTATTCTTTTCTTAAATCTTAACGATTTAAGTCGTTAAAAAACTAATTTCGCTTTGCCTCAATTATACCTTGCCTTAATTATTCCTTACGGGCATGATCACTAAGTTACAAAGTTAAAAAAAGGTAAGCATTAAATTTTCTGTCTATTTGACGAGTACATACCTACTCCTTTGATTACTTCTTCAGTGTCCATGAAAAGCCATTTTAATGTAAGTGATATGACGCAGGAATAGTTTACCAGTTATATGCCAGTGACTCAATAGCTACAACCAGTTTCTGCCATTATTATATTTTCAATTGTTTGCTTGGTATTGTTCATGTTTAATTTCTTGTTTTAATACGTATTTGTTCTGTTTGTGCTGAGTTGATATGCCATTGGACATGGGATTGTTCCTTTTCTTACGCTAAGAAAAATTAAGCCCATCTAGCCAACGACATTTCAAACGTAGGATGTGGGCAGTGATGCGTAATGTTAATATTCTGTTGACGTAAGTCGACGGATGTCATTTCCGGTTGTCACTTTCGGAAGCCACCGCGGGTGGGTTCTCTGTCGTCCAAGACTTTGCGTCCATTACAAGTCGTAACAACGGGGTAGCAAAGGACGGAAGACATTATTCTTTTTTATCCCTGAAGACTCGGTGCATAGTGATGTGAATTAAAGGTTCATCTGTAGCGGCTCCCGAAAGTGAAAAAAATAACCCTAACTACCACGTTCAGCAGAGCACCCATACTTGGGTGCGTCTAGTTCCTTTCATCTGTTGAACTGACTACGCATCCATTTGCTTCTGATATAATGCTATAATATTCAATTTATCAATTTAACATCCTTAAGAGTTTGTTGAAGGGGCGGATAAATATTTAATGAAAAGCAGGGCTTGCTAGAATGCCGAACACGACCTTCCGTGTGGGTTTGTACGAAAACAGATGGGAGAATGGCTCTTTCTCAGGATTATTTCGATTGGTTACAAACATCCCCCTCTCCTTCACGAATCCGTGCGCGCATGCGATGGATACCCATCCGGGTGCATCTGCTTAGGTCACCGGGTCATATCGATCGAGCGAAAGGATCACGATCGTCGGAACGAAGTCACGGTGGGGGTATCCCAGGAGATTGCTTTCTCATTTACGTGTTCCTCGCGACGCGTGCACTTTCTGCAGAGTTTTCTCGGTGGTGAAGGGAACGATTAGGGATGCACCCGAGAGAGGTCACATTGGAAGGGAAACGGAGGCGAAAGGACGAAAGATTCGTTGGGGGAGAGTTATTACCATCCTCTCTCTCTCTCCGAGCGTATTTATATCTGCGACCTGGCTGAACGGATGGTACGCGAGGGAGGAAGGATTTTTATCTCGGCGGAACAAGTCGAAGATGTCAAATGAAATCCATCATTGCATTGTACCTCTCGCGATGCTCTTCGATGTGTCCCTGACCCGCGTTTTCCTTACCTCCCTCTGCACTTTCACGAGCGAGCCGACTCGTCATCCCTCGACCCCGCACCCATTTCTCGTGCCTAAATTTGCATTTGGCAAACAGGGTCTCTGTTGTGGATGTTACCTGCGCACTAAATCCATGCCTCTCTGGTAAAAAAATATCCGCATTTGCAGCTCTTTCCAATCTTTCTGCTGTGAGAAAATATGAAGGTTGAAGGATCTGGCAAAATATGAAGAACCGAGGCAATAATAAGCTCTGAAGATCCTAGTAATCGATACAGAGTGTGTAAAATCAGAGGATGAGCTGACTACAGTAAGAAGATCTGTCTGGGAACTTAGGCAACAAATGTGAATGTTTGACGCAGGTAACAAATTATGGGCATAAAATATAAAGGTGCACCATGGCTGTCTTATAGCTAATCGGAGAATGCATTTTAGTGAAGCGGCTCAGGACGCACCTTCTTAACCCATAGGTACCTCTATACACTCGGGAAAGAACAACCGCGCTGTGATAAGTGTGATTCATAGCTTCATAGATTCATAACTGTCATTCAGCTCTTAGGGTGAAACATATTATTACGGAGCACCGCAAATGTCAAGACCTTAGAGTCGAAATTCTAAATAATAGGCAGTAAATGTTATGTTCTCGGGAGACAACCATGGAAAAATTGACCGGATGATATTGATCGTTAGGGGAGCTGGGCTCTACAACCTTTTGCAAAGGAACAACGCTAAAATAAGTGCTCTAAAAGCCCCAGGAAAAATGTCTGAGTAGAAAGCCAATATTATTATCATAATCGATAACGCTAGCTAAAATAGATAGTACCGGATATCTGGAGGAGGAAAATAGCCTGAGAAGAAAGAAGTCTAATACTTTTTCGAATACATTGCTACCCTTTGCGTTATGAAACTAATTCATATACATCTAATAAGTATCCTGCAAGTCTACTCAAGGGTGAGTGGCAGGAGGCGAACAATCACAAACAATGCACAAATAGCGCATGCGCCAATAGTCACAATGGTACTTAACTGGAGAACTATTAATGTTAATCTCGACACACCATCCATAATTCACTCTTGCACAATTTACTAATTGAAGCCAATAAACAGCGCACGGGTTATCATATCCCTGATCGCGCTTTTGAAAAAGTTACTTGATTGTATGCTATTTTATTGTCTCGGTGTGTTCTTTCTCACAGCCATGCATTTATATTTCATTTTAAAGTTGGTCGAATCTGAACTCATTTACAACGACGGTCTTAAGTTTTTATCTTACGAGCCATAAAGCGCTGAATGATACTTCATTGTTTTTTATCATACTGATAAAATTATCTTCCCATACGTTTTTGTAACCGTTTGAGAATATGTAAGGAGAAGTCAAACAAAAGATGCTTCTATGCCAGAATATAACACCGAAGTCCTGATGTATGGGTAATAGGAGGGCATTTGTAAAATGTATAAACCACAGTATAGTGTATTATAAATTATGTTAGATCTTGGAGTATTGATTACTTTTATATAAAATAAGAGTTTGAGTATGAATTTTAATTAAATTAACTACGACCTGCCTGAATATCTGCGATACATGCCGAATATCTTGGACCTGCCTGAGCGAATGACACACAAGAAAGGAAGGATTTTTATCTCGGCGGAATACACCGAAAATACCAAATCACATTCGTCATTGTATTGGATCTGAACTTAATTTGAAAATTAAAATGATGGAATGCATACTTCCAAGAGAACATCGAGCGCTATTCCTCCACAAAGGCGGGAGACAGTGAGCTAAAGTGCTGCGCACAGATTTTTTCCGATGACACCTTTATCTGATGTGAATTAAATTTTCAAGATGCCCGTTGTTTTCCATCTCCGTAATCGGGGGATATCTCCCTCTGCCTCCTGGCGACATTCAGAAGGCCATTCTTCCTATTGTTCATGATTTAGATCTTTGCGGTAGTCGCAGACTTAGACTTTAAGGTTCTCCCACTGCTATTGCTATATAGTAGGTACCTAACTAAATCTTAAGCTTAATTCAAAGGAAAGCAAAGCCTTATCGTTGCACACAGTAAAGGTAAAAGTGGTTGGTATATAAAAGGGATAGGTGGGTAAAACCTGAAGTGGAGTTGTACTAGTTATTTCATTTTCTCCATATTTAATACCCAAAAGTTTTACTCCCTTAAACTTTGATTATGAAAGCTAAGACGTTGAAATTAGTAAAATAATAATATGGATGCTTACTAAGTAATTTAATTTTCCCATGTTTAACGCTCAAAAACTCCAATAAGCATCGCCAGAACTGGAATTCAGTTTTCAGTTGTTTTGCACTCTTACGATTCCATGGGAAGTGAAATCGCAAAGCTTTCTCGTCCTGTATCCCTCTGGCTCCGAGGTGCTTTGCTCACACTCGAGCTTTTGTATGTTTTAAAGTGCTATATTTGAAAAAACTAAATGGTCGAATGATAATGAAAGCATTAATTCGAATTAACGCTTCAAGAATCACCACACATGCAGTACAATGGAGGTCAACCCAATTCCGAGTCCGTGGAATAAGCAGTGTAGAGTTCACGAAAAAGAAATCGTATCCGTAACCTATCGCCTAACATCTATGAGTCATCTACGTCTAAATGTAGTAGCAGATATATCCGTGATTACAATCAACACCGTGAAATGAATCTCAAATCTTCTTTCAGTTGTATGAATATAATGGATCAGTTTTTGTTGCAATGCTCTCTAATACCGAGTTAATCGTGGTAGTGTGTTATCACTTTTTCTTGCTGGTTAATCTATCTTCCGATAGGTTTTCTTTGTACTACTCCCTTCATGTAGTACGGTACCGTGCTGCCTCCTTTAGCTACCCATGTATTCTTCACATTACATTTTGTCTGTTGTCTAAACTGTGCTTTCCTCTCCCTCCACATCCCTTGACACTTCCCTCTATTCATCAAACAGTAATTTCTTATAATGAGCCCGTTCCGATTAGCTTTACAATTCATTTATTCCCTTTAGGGCTTCATTTTTTTATTTTCTTAGCTCTCATAATTATTTCCTTTCTTCTCCATAGCCACATTTCAAATCCTCCTAAATATATCTCCCCTGTCTTCCTGATTATCCGTATTTCTATCCTGTTTATCATACTGGACCACGTTTTTTGATGTAGCCTCTTAAATAGATAACTATTTCACGAGATTTATTAAATTTCAAATATGAATTTCTGTAGACATTTTTGCTTCAACATTTTGTGCTATATTGATTTGAAAAGAGGATGATCGTTTGAATTGTATTTTTAAAATGATGACCTACCAAATACTCTTTCAATAATATATTTATCCCAGACCAGAACGACAATCCACTATTCAATTTCCTTACAATACCACTGCTTCGCAAGGTCAGGTGAAGAAAACGTTTCGCCAACCGTTTTGTCTTTCGGAACGAACTCGATGGAAAGTTAAAAATAGTGATTAATTAAACCTTTACGTGGGTAAGATCAAAGTTAAATATTGAGACTGAGTTTTAAGAAGAGCGTACTGAAAAGATTCAGTTGGCATGTATTAAAATATCTGCGTGACGTACGGAACGGCTTTATCTCGGCGTTCATCTGCACGTATATCACGTACTGTAGATACGATCAGTATCTACAAGGAAGGGCTCTTAATATCGTCGCATCAAACTTTTATCTCGAAGGCACTCGGGTAGGATTCCCTCACCCATCCCAATCATTGTGCATTTCACCTTCAGACCTTCGGTTTATTCGTCTTCACAACTTTTTGTCAGCGCTCTTGTTCTCACCCGGCTCGGGAAAACCTTTGAACCTCTCGACATCGTGGATAAAATACTGCCTCAATCCTCTGAGTGGTTTTAATTGTATGCCTTGTTGCAATATCTGCGTAGTCGGAACACAAGATCTTCATTAGACGTCATTCAATGAAAATGAAAAGAGGGTATCTCCTTTCTTAGCAATCAATTTCCTTTTTTGTAAGACTTCCGTTCATAATCTCATATACCCTGTATCGCGCAGGTTTACTAGATGTTTTATTCACTTTCCCATCTGATCAGTGTACGTTTTCTATCAACACTTAAAAGACATCACCCAGCCACCAACCTGCGTCAGTTTTTGGTCTATGTTGGCCAACATTCTGATATTGGCAGTTATGTAATCTTTTAAGTGCACCCGAGCTTCTCTGCTCTAGAATTATTTTCCAAATCGCTAAATTAACATTAATCGCATTACAGCTAAACGATAAAAGAATTGAGACTAATCGTAAGTCGGTATTTTCATGCTCGTGTAGAACTTTAGTTATGATGTGCTTCGGCCCTCATATTATAATTCGGAACCAACTTGTAAAAAATCTAATTCCCGACCACCAATCTTTTTCTTTATTTAATGGTCTAATGTGTAACTTCGGGTTAGCGGCCAGTTTTCCATCCATTGGTTAAATCAGGCATTTATCATATGAAGAAATTATCTTCAAGATCTAAACGGCAATGTAAAATAATCAGCTTCCATTCACTTTTAATTGTCATTGGTAAAGTTACTTCTGAATTCTGTGCAACGCTCCTCTGTTTGATTGGACCCCGACGACATGTGCTGGAACGAAACAAGAATGGTCATGATTCTGAGTGAATGTAATATTCAGAGGGGAATGCTATAATGTTCATTCAATAGAGAAGTGACTCCTCCTTCGATTCATGAATGTAAATAAATGCATGAAAATTAATAAGTGTGATTAATAAGATTGATAAGTGTGAGTACGAGTATTTGTATAATTCTTAACGTTCCATCACTTGACGAATTAAAATCCTTACGAGTATGAATTGAATTTAAGTCATTATCAAGACTTGACTAGATTTATCTCCACCTGCTCTAGAAAACCACTCATGCGAACTTTATGGTGACTAAGTTACTAAAAGTTAATCTTTTTTGTGCAAAACGTTTATTGAATTAGTCTGAGATAATATTACTGAGCGATAAGTAGTCCATTAACTTAAACGCGGTTTTCTGAAAGATAACCATCGATCTGATTGAAAAGATATGAATGTCGGAATCTATTACCTAAGCGCATTTTCTCTCCACGTGGTCCACAATGACAGATATTATTTGAAGAATTGTATCCACGTGGTCTTCAGATTTCCAAATAAAACGAGTGGGGCTGATAAAATGAGTGATGCATACTAGTTGGTGATCAGTTGGCGGAGATGAACTGATCTTTTTGATGCGTAATATCGGATCCCTCTGTTTTGTTTAAAGATATTAATAGTATCATTTCTCAAAAGTGATACACTAATTTAAGATGTGGCAACTTTTCGTGGTGAAAAAATATTTGATTCAGAAGATTAGATTTGATAACTGACATCATTGGCTAATAAAGATTTTTTTTAAAGGGGAAACTGTAATATCTTTGTACATCATTATAGAACAGTCCCATCGTATCGCACCTAGATCGTTATCGCACATGAAATCACGCGAGTTTTTTCTCGATAAAGTCCAAAACTGCGCCGGGTAACTAACCTGCCTCCTAACGCTTATTCTTGGAAGGAACAATAATTGAATGACGTTGTTGATTACAATGAAGATTTGGGGGGTTAATGAGGACGGTATGCAGCGATATTGTGGACCGAGGCGGAGAAGGACACACAAAGAGATATCAGAAAAAACCGAGAGATATGTTTCACGCTGCAGGGATGGCCATCCCCAACGAGCTAGGGAGAAAAAAACATTAGATATTGCCCATCAACGGGTAAAATTTGTCAATATTTCCTAATTCGACTGATGAACACTCTAAAGTAATAAAACGATGATTTTGACTATCATTCGACGATCATACGAATAAAGCCCCCCTTATTAAAAGGCAGCGAATCTGAACCATCATGTGTGCTGTTTGAAGAAATGCTGCCGTTATTGAGAAGCATAGATATAATTTTTCTCCCTTCGAATACCATGTGGAAATAAAGTCCTCCTAATGTCTGAACTTGGGAATTTTCCGTGGAAGAATGCGAGGAGGGTCCACATGGGATTCCGACTCTGAGTGATAGGGATCATCTTCGAGATAAGCATTCATTATCATCGGTTTCAGTCCGCCTTTGAGATTTTCCATGGCTATGTTTTGTGTATGGATAGCCCTGAGATTAGATCATGGCGATATCTTCGCCTTTATTCGTACCTTCTTCTCAGTTTTGAACGGATTCTCCCTGCGACTATACATATTTGCCTTTTTTCGTAGATTGTCAGTGAGCTCCCCCGAAGAGGATTTGCGTTCTATTATTCTAGCTTTGAAGGTTTCTGCCGAAAGACAGTCAAAAAAAGGATCAGCTTTTTGTATACACGAGTATAGAAAAGTATGAAAGATAGGGAGTTACATACGTTACAATCTTGCTGGAAAAAGAAGCAATCGGAGGATTTCCGAAAGTTTCAGTTGTGCAACCGCCTCCTTCCGCGGAGAGAAGGTAACATGAATGTAACTTGTATCATTGAACTTTCTGCTTAACCTTTGTGTATCCTTTCACATGATGAGAGTCCTATCCTCGGAAGGTGGTTTCATCAACTATAATTTCGGAAATTTTCTCTGGAAGTCTCAATATTCGTGTGCTCTACTCACAAATTTGACTTGTTTTTGCATACCATCACCTTTGTGACTTCTGTACGATAGGTTATAACAAAATTTTGATGCAAGGAAGAGAGTTTGTTTTTTTGGCATCCTGTGTTTGGGTTGAAGCGAATAGCTTTTTTGCATATTTTATTCATAGAGCAAAGGGACAGTAATGATTTTTCTATACACTCATAGGGGCATATTAACCGTTGCGGCATCAATATCATTGAGCTTATCCTTTGTGCTTTCTGTCGTTCTCCGAGAGATTTCATTTTTTACTCATTTCGACAGTAGTTATAGAAGTTATTATATTATATAGCAGTTATAGAGGTGACTGACATCTCAATTAATTTGGGCCATTGGTTAACGGGGTAGAGGTAGAATTTTTCAGAGAATAGAGGAAGGGTAGAGAGAAAAATGTGGTTAGCCTACTCGTAACGAAAGACACCAAGGGATAACGTTCCAAACGCGGGACGGAATGTTGAACTTGAAAATACTCCCCCCACAGTACCGAGTGAAGTGGAGACCGGTATCAATGTAAAATCTCTGCCACTGCCGGAACTCGAACTCTGACCCTCGAAACGGGACTCCAGTACTCTATGAACCATAACCTACCCGATTCCCCTATTATTAAATTCATCACGAGACCTTCGTCATTGAACAAAGATATTAGGTAAGTTTGCGAAAAATGTCTCTGGTCACTCGGTCTACCGGAATTCGAGCTTCTGCACGTCTTACGGATTTCTGGAAGCGTTCTGCTCTTCTCCCCATGGCATGGATCTGGTTTCGTAATACCTCGGGGGCACGTTCACTCACAGATGCTTAACTCATGAGAAATCCGAGCGTGTAAGAAAAGCCGCGGCGAGAATTCCTTCGCCTTAGCGTCGAGGACCAACCGTTGATATTAAGAGTAGTATCATTCTCCATACCCACGCTCGAGGAAGTTTCTCACTATCAACTTGCAACAGAAAGCGTTGCGGAATGCAAGGTTATACAGACTATTTTTTAATAATCTCCTGTTTGATCGAAGAATTGAATCTATGCGGAAATTGCCCTCATCGGGAGACTATTGTGCAGACAGGAAAAAAACAGCATTCCCATCTGGCGTTCGCGGTTGCATTAGTTCGCGTGGCTTAGGCTGTAAACTAATTCTTTGAGAAACATTACTTCGGAATATATGTCAAAGGAATACTATAGTTTAAGAGTCGAAATCTGGAGAAGAGCGCGAAAAACGAGCAGGAAAACGCCCTGATATTATCTTTTTTTTACAGACAATGCGGAACTTTCTACAGCCGGAAATCAAGCGTAAGACGACTTCTTTCGGGTAAAGATCGCGATATAGTGCGGCACTCAACCGATGTAAAGCATGGACTACTGGAAAGAATGCTCTCGTCAGACTTGCATCCTTCGAAACACACAGTCACAGAACACCGCCAGAAACACACGAAACACAGTCGTGTCCATTCTGGACACGAGTGTGGATTCGAGTGGATGCACAAGGCCGTGAGTTGGTGTGCCCAGAGATTAAAGGAAGAGGAGGAGTTACGTGCCTTCATCCACTGCCGCATTTTGGAGCACAATGCGGCAGTGGATGAAAGGGTAGGTTACCATGAGACTGATTGCATCTATGGGGGGGCAGAATGGATGGACAAAAGGATCAAGGGAATTCAAGACTAAGGCTCGAAGGCGATTGCTTGGGCTGCCTAGGGTAGGCGTGACGTGGACAATGCGTATGCAAGTCAGCCAGTGATGGAATAATCGCCATCCTGTCGGCCGTGCTAGCCAGGTCAGCAATGAACTGGCCTGGAAACCAAAAGGTTCTGGGTTCTCATTCCGCCTGGAGCATGAATTGCCAGTCTAAGAATTAAGCCTGAATTAGACTAGGGGTGGACAAACTGCCACTAAGGAACTACCTGTGTTTCTAAAGTAATAATGTGAATGATTCTAAATTTATCAGTTACATTTACAATATCTAATGGTGCCATCATAAAAGGAAACTTAAAAGTTTCGTTAACCGATTCCAACTTGGAATTGTGCCTTAAATTAAAATCGTTTAGTTACTAGCCGGATATACACCTCCTTTCTCACGAAATAAAGGCTCACACCGATTGAAAAGCAATGAGAGCAATTTTGGTGTGAATTTTTCTAATTTTAGTAAAATTATAAGAAACATCTATTACTTTAAATTTTCCGTATCTTTTAAAATGTTTTTTTCCCGAATATTTCTAAAATTATTGTGAGGGACCAGTTTCTTCCTCTTCTATCTAAGGAGTTTGCCGACCAGTGGGTTAGACGGTATACCATGAGCTGTTGGAGAATCTAATTTCCTAATCCTACTGCTAGGTTGGAATCAGCACGGGATGGGGGTTAATAGAATTCCAGTTGTCAGTAGTTGAACTTAAATTTGAGATACCATGCTATCTCTATACCTGCACGCTCACGCACTGGTTACGTGGGCGACGAACGATCCTAAACGCTCACTAACAGTTAATGAAGCCGCCCTATTTCCGTCGATATCATCGCCAGATTGATAGATTTCGCCACATACTCGCAATGGAGAGAACCTTATTCATCATGCCCACGATGATAGGGAAGCCGGGGAGAGGGAGGATGTTGGAAAACGAGTGGTGTAATTGTGAACCGCCCACTTGAGGCGGAAAGCAAGGGCGCGATACTGATGTGAGCGATAGCATTGAGGATTGGGTGTGTGCGTGTGGGAGGTAAGGCAAAAGAGATGAGTTGTTGCCATGAGCACCCTCCTTCCAACCCAATCAAAGCTCATATAACCCAAGGAGGTTAGAATACACTGAAAGTCGCCATCGTGGCTGATTCGAGGAGCAAGGTCGACCATATTGGTAGGCACGAACACACGGGGTTACCACTCGCGATACCCGTACGAATGAAGTGGCTTTTGCACTCGATAAAACTCATAGCAGGAGGATGAACAATGGAATGCGTCTTTAAAATTTGTCAAGTAAACGGAAAGTGCGCAACTACGCAAGTAAGCGCCAAATATATAGTTTCAATTCGAACCAATTATTAAGGAATAGAATTAAATTCCATTGGAATAAAATAAAATTCCCTTGAATAAATATCCCTTGAATATCCTTAGTAATGTTAACCAACGCCGTTGCGATCAAATTTGGGTATTATTTCATTGTTGTGATTTAATGATTATTCTAAGTCCGTGGTTTTAATACACATGCAGTCTCCATAAAGAGGCAATACAATTCTTTGTGCCGAGAAGGCGGGACCTAATCGTTCAATCCAAGCAACCCCATTCTGGCTTCATTGTCACCCAGGGTTTGCATGCCACCTCCAGTTCATTCCAGCCTCCTTGGTCATAGCTCTTTCAATCCCGTCCTCCTTCCGCTCGATTCCCTCGGCGGGAACGACCATCACCTCGACCAAGGTCTCGAGCAGTGCGCGGGTGGCGGCCACGAATCAAGAAGGTGGACGAGTGTCTGGAGGGGGAGGGGCGTGAGGAGGGTGCAACAACCGCACACGATGCGCATGGACGCCAATAGATCTCCGAAGTGTTTTCGGAGCCGAAGAGGAGAGGGGGAAACACGAGAAAAAAATGCATCTCTCAAAGCCAAGTATTCTGAAACATAATCGCCAGTGATAAAAAAAACAGTAAAAAAAACTCTCCGAGGACTCCTCCAATGTCATCTCTCAACAGCTAATGGTTTTCGAAAATCGTAAAGATTAGCACGTCCCCTCACGTGTGGATGTTAATCGATCGACGATCATTTTTTTTTAACCTCTGTGCATTCACGGCGCACGCGTTTTCGAAGCTATCGGTGATCATTCTGGAAAGGTTCGTCAGGAAGGCTGTGACGTAACTTTGTTGATTCATCTTCTTACATCCATTCAAATATCTTTTATTCGTTGGGAAGAGTTACATTTTGGTGGCAGTATTTTGTGATTTTTCTTGGCACGTTTAGTCAATCTAAGCCTGATCAGTTCACTTTCATTTTTTCCTGTCGATAAATAGATGCTTAATTTGGCTGATTTTCGCAGTTGTGAAAATGGGTGGGGTATGTACTCATCCAAAGTTTATTAATGTCCGAATGCTGGAATAAAATCCCAATGACTCGAGATCAAATGGACAAATCATCATGATGAGCTAACAATACTAAGATTGCTTACTTCGATTCTCCTATCAGCCGAACTATTCACATTTATAATTATATAACCTTTAATAATTTCTCTTTCACATTCTTAATGACTTGCTCCGTATATGTGTCTCATACAAGGCCTTTCTCTGCCATTGTCTCCGCTCACTTTTCCTTCGACTATTGTCTTATCCAGACCATCAAGTGTGAAAATAATGCCGATCAAGTTGTTCCGTGTGCTCTTTCAAGTTTTCACCACACTTCTTTTTTTCTCCAGCTCATCTTTTGATTTCATCGTTTGTAACTTGTTCGATCCATTTTATCTTCATCATCTTCTGTAGTACTGCATATCGAATGCATCTAGTGGTGACATTTCTGCTGCTGTTATCGTCTATGTCTCACTGTCATAAAGAATCATGCTCTAGATGTAAGTTCTGATGAAGTGTTGACTTATTTAAGAGCCCTTCCTGGAAACCAAACGTTATTAATGGATTTTCATATAAGGTTATAGTATTAAATGCAACGTCATCGTTATTCGGCTATCCTGAGATTGGTTTCACACAGCTCCCCTCTGAATTCTTCTGTCAGATAGTCTCTTCTTATTTATGTATTTCTTCTCTTTCACATCCTTCATCACTTGCTCCATACATCTATTCGAGGCCTTCCTTTGCCATTTTTCTCGTACCCATGTCCTTCAACAATTTTATTCATCAGGCCATCATGACTCATTATCTCATGAGTTGCACAATTCTCACGCTCATACTGTAAAATTAAATTTTAAAATGATAAACGGGAATACAATCTCTTCGCGTATTAACACGCAAATGCTTGACTTAACAATTCATTAAACGGTTCCACTTTAAATTCTCTCGCATTTGAATCCCTATTTTATCCAAATTTCAAATTATAGTGATGCACTATCAGCTTTGTTAACTATCAGGCAATGCGTGAGCAAATTCGTGGACACTAAAAGCATCGAATTCCTCGGAAGCGTGTTGCAATTAATGGTATCGCTTAGATCGGCAGGTTCAGGATCTTTCCCTTATTCTGGAGAAAAGCCATGTCTCTTTCCTCCAACAATATATATCGGCTGTTTGGAACATCACATTAAGCTCTCTCATCGCTGTACAATTCTCCTGTGGTATTGGTTTAATGCCGGAATGGAGGTATTATCAACCTTATCATTGCTATGGTGTACACATTATCTTTTTTAAAGGCCCAAGAGTTTCTATTTAGTCATAGCAGTAAAAAATTTGACCAGTTATAAGAATCGGCGATCATTAAGATGGATAAAATGGTGCTTCCAATCTTATAGAATTTTCACGCAATGTGATATTATAGTCTAAAAAAAGTGGCTAATTACTCTAATTACACCCTCATGGAGCCACTGGGAAGAATTGACGGAGTGGAAAGCAATTCTTCAATAAGATACTTATGGTAGTTGCTCATAGTTTTCCGTTGCCAGCATAAAAGTATGTATTTCAGATGCATGAGGGTGCTTTTTCATAGATTGGTATCTCGGGTATCTCTTTAAGAGTGAACGGAAATTTGCTTGATAACAGAAGGGTTTGGTAAGGATTTTGGCCCTTATTTTCGTTAATTTCCCGACATTTTATCATTAACGGAATTTTAGGATTTGAGGGGTGAGAACGAAATAAATCTAATTCGAAAACTAGATAAATCTACAGAGTTTTCCTTTTTACTTCACCACCATGATGTTTCACGAAATTAAGTATTATCATCTAATTTGTTTCATTTTCAACTTTCGGCCGATACCTATGGCTCCTGTTAAGTAGCGTTAAAGATGGCATCAAGGATGTGAAAGAGAAGAATTATGTAAATGTGAATGGGTTAGCTGATAGGAGAATCGAGTAGGTGACCGCGTCAAACCAATGTTAGGATTCTTAGGTCATGAGATCTGGATAAGTCTTTGAAGCTCGATTGAATGCTCAGCCAGCTCTTTCAATCTCGATTCGGGATCAAAAACTTAAAGCCACATTTGATATTCGCATAAAAAGCAAGACTGTTTCCAGTTTTGCTGCTCGGGTTAGGATCGATTTGAAACTGGCCGTGGTAGCTAGATTGGTAACGTAAGAAATCCAAAAGTCGCAGGTTCGTATCCCGCCTCTGGTAGGGGTGTTGTGCTTGTCTTTAGCTTTAAGTTTAGGTAAGACGATACAAAATAACCGAAGCCGTTTGGAGCACCTTAAACCAGTCTACTCTACTTTGAACTCGACTCGAAGTAGCATGGCGCAAAATAGATATGACGCGCGTTACATTGACTATGTGTTGATGGCGATGTGTGTGCTGTGTGTGGCGATGCTCCACGTGTTCTCTTGGAATCGGCGAGCGATATTATCGCCAGCATTTTACCAATATGGCGAATGGCAGGCTCGTGAGGGGGAATTTAATGCTTCAGTTCATGTTCTCATCTACATATTTCACCACAACAGCCTATTGGTCTCCCCCGCCGCGATTTATTTTAGGCGAACATATCTGATTACGTCTATTTTTCGCTCGAACTTTAGATTGTCGCGCAGATTCAAACTTTGTCTCTAGAAAGGATTGGGTCAAATATGCCAAACTTACGTACGATACTAGTTCATAAAAATATCGTTGTTGATCATTTTAGAGCTAAATTCCTGGCCTCTGGGTTTCGTTGCAAAGACAAAGGAGGTATGTGTTCATTATTAGCTAGCAAAAGGGAAATGGCATATATTAGCTCCTTATACTTACTGTAATGTCACTGTCCTCACTAAAATAGATTTCACGAGTGTATTAGGCGTTATAATGAGTCACCAATGAAGGAAAATATCTTACAGCTGGAAAAGATTGATAATCAGCTTCGTGTGTATCGAAAAGTTTTCGCACTCCTTTTCAGAGTCCTTGTGTGATATCTCGCCGTGCTATGTTGGAAGAGTGTTTCGTTAGTTTCATATTTCCTTTTCCTCCTCCTTCTTTCCCGGGACTAAAGTGAAAAATCGGTGGGCAGCTCCGCGGGTGGAAGAGGAGGAAGCGGATGTGAAGGGGGCGGGGGAGTGTCTGGAGGAAGTGTTTACGGCGCGAGAGGGAGTGTTGGAGGGGAGGGGAGGCATGGGGGGGGGCGGCGAAGGAGGGGGATGCGGGAGGGCGAATGGCTGAACTGGCGGAGATGATAATTGCGCGGGCGCCACAAGTGCCGAACCTCCGCAATCCGCAAGCCGAATGAGAAGGCCGGGTGCTTCACGAGGTTGCCGCTAAGGCCGTTTTGCCAGAAGCGTTTAATTGCAATGTTTGAAGCTGCTATAATTCCTTGTTATTGAGGGAGGCGACTGACAACAAACATTACTTGCGCCGTAAAAGGATAGGTGAGTGGTGGTGTGTAGGTAGGATTTACACGGGAATGGATAGTAACCGAACCGGCGTCGGTTTTAGCCTTCTCTCAACCAAAGGCGCCAAGGTAGGTATGCACTTCTTTAGATCCGATACGACGGACGGAAAACTTAAAGTGCTCTACAAGTCGATTAGACACTGGCTTTGAAATTGAATACAGTCAAATTAGGGATTCGAACACTGGCCCTCAGGATTGAAAGCCTGTCCTTCAGCTTCCATACCTACTCGATCTCCACACTTTTGGTATCTCGAGGTGAATCCTATACGCAAACATCGGGTTTAGACCACACAGTACTCTTGTAGAGGCTGGTATGCCACTGAACAATCTGCCTCGTCTGAGATTCGAACCTGGGCTCTCAGAGTGGGAGGCAGATACTCTATCAACCACGTCCACTTAATCCTCGTTACAGTCTGTGGAGACGTGTGAAATAATAAATTGCTGGAATAAATGCCACGGCAATGTATTTGAACGAGTAACTTTCCATCCGGATTCATCCTAATCATCTGCATTTTTTCTTTGCAAATAAGCACTCTTGCGCCGCGTATTTGTCATAGGAGGCCCTGATTATAATAAATTGTGGATACACCGTAGGTTACAGGTATTACTATTGCTGTAATACCCGCTTCCATAATCATTAAGGATGTGCACTTCACTAAATAGTGTTATTGGAGGAAATGTATTGGAACAAAAATTTATTTGTGTGAGGTAGGAGCCTCTCGATTGTGCCACATCAGTGCATACTTGCCATGAATACAATGGAAACTTATCGCTGTTAGGAGTCTTCGTATCTCTAATAACAGCAGATAGTCGTTAAAACCAGTACGATCGGCTTCTGTGCTATGGAGTGTTGGAAAATCGTGGAAATTGAATAAATACTGCAGGAGCTATTTTCCACTAGTCCACTGTTCCATTGCCTTTTCATGGATATCGGTAATCTTTTTTAGCAATGTGTTGTTTTACGCCGTGCAATTTTCACTGCATGTGATGATGTCTCCATGCATGAAACTGCGCAACGATAAGCGTATTGTAAAACGATCTTAAGGGCGCGCATGGATGGCCACGATAAAATAACATCAAAAATACCTATAAATTGTATCGGTAATAGTGATCAGTTTGGTTTGGTGGTTAGAGTACTAGTCTCCCAGCACGAAGGCCCGGGTTCGGAAGCGGACAGTTGCGGATGCTTTCTTTTGGAAAACCGACCCCCTACTTGAATGCTTTGAGGAGAGCACTGGAGTTCAGTGCTCCGTCCGTCGGATGAGACGTTAAGAAGTGGTCCCCCTGGCACCTATCGTCAAGAGCAGACTAATGCCGACGCCGGGTTTCTCTCCACCTCTCTTCTTTACTTTTACATTTCCATCACTCCCGATCTGAAGCGCCTATAAATGCACGGCTCAGATTTGAATTCATGGAATGAAATATAAAATACATAGAAAAAAATTGTTGTGGATTGACAAAATATTGCAATACAACCAACTACATACGTCACACACCGCAATGAGTATTGATCTGCGGCATGGTCAGGACGTAGGTGGAGCATATCACTAACAATAGCTTATGTCTTGCACTAGCTCTTTTTATCTGTTGACGAGGAAGCCGTACACCGTGAAAATCGACCGAGTCGTGTCTTTGTCCTGCACATGTAACGGAGTCAATGTGAAATGTGGGACAAAGGATGGTGAACTTTTGATGCCGGTTTTACTCGATGCCTCCTCACAGCTACATCCCACGGGATTGCTTTCTTCCACAGATAAATAACTCAAATTTCATCAATACGTCTAACTGCCATGAAGCGAATGGCATGGCCATCTGATGCATGTCAGTAAGACGGGCATACATGAGATGGGATATGAAAAAAGATTTCGACTCACCGATTCAAATCCATTGTGCGCCGTACACTCTCACAAAAACGTTGCCTGCCCAAGTTCTTAAATTTATTAAAGAAACGATAGATAGAAAAAATAGCGACTTCAAAGTATGCACTTTAATTTTCTTTAATTTAATATCTCTTAATTATTCACTGTCACAAAACTTGGCAACGTTCTCCAGCTTCACAATTGTTTTGAAAGTGAGTGGTGATGCTAATTTTCAGCAATTTACAACTATCTGAAATAAGCGGAAACAGGCAATGAAAAAACATCTGTGTTCCACACGGAAAACTAAAATTAACTTTAATTCGTTTCGTGAGTAATGCAACTATTTTTTGAGTTCAAGTTGAAGTTCCAGTACGAATCATATTCAATCATTAGCAATTTTCAGGGAACTCTTCTGTGAACGGTTCTGCTGCTCCAGATTTTATTTTTTTGACATATATTGTATATTTTCTATTATAATTCCAATCCGTTTCGTCTAAAACATAATACAGCGCACTATTTAACTCGAATGGAATTTCCGCCAGTTAATCTTCTAAAATCTTTTTTCCGTTTTTTTTATGAACATCCTTTTGTTCTGCTGTTGACTCGCTCGAGTCATCGAAGGTCTTTGACACCTATGTCTTGAATGCTTCAGCTGCGCCTGTGTGAGCTTGCACCCCCATGATGCAGTTCCTTAGCGTTAATTGGATTACTTAGCGAGCTCCGGCAGCGAGAGGCGTAAAAGATGAGGAGAATGACTGTCGCATTGGGTGCACTTCATGAGGGTATGTCAACAGAAGCCCACGCTCTAGCAAGGGAAAAGGCTGCTGCAATTTCAGATGCAGCAGGAACAAATATATTAAATTTTACCCACGCAAAATATAAGTTCGTAAATGCAAATGTCACTTTCTTATATTTAGAACAAGTACGCATTAAGTATTCATCTAAATATTCATGCTAAAAGTCAACTTCACGGCTGGTGACCTACCACCCCCTGCCACACGTTCCGGCGGCATGCAGGGAAAAAATTCAGATGCAAAAGTAGATGTTTACCGGAGATTGAAACCTAGAAAATTGTGCCAAAGATGTCCTGCCCTAATTTTCAAATTGTGTGTAACGTGTTTTGTTGTTAAATGGACCTAATAAATGTGCACGGCAAACTACTCCAAGTCCCCAAGTTTTGTTGAACTGTTCTCCAACCACGAAGAATAAGAAAAGAATAATACAAGTGAGATATAGAAAAATTTTTAAGTAAGCTTCCTTCATAGGACTGATTTTGCCAATTGTAAGTGGTATTTTCAATGTTTAAGAAAGTAAGCAGAGAAAATATCGTAGCATTTTTCTCGGAACTGGTTCTGGATAGGAAAAAAGAAACGTATGGAATCAAAACTATTGTTTTATGAGGATAATGCCAAAGCGTGTGCAGAAGTGGGTTGTGAATAAATTAGTGCATATCCTTTAAATTATTTTTACGGGTTTCCATTAAAATATATATAGATAAGTGAAGGGACAAAAGAGTGCATACAATTCTTACCAAGTAGTCTCTTGGTTTCTTTAGTCTTGTCGGGATATTATTATATGCACTTTTACGTACTTGCAGTGTTCGCTTCCTGCCTTGGAGTTTTTTTTTTATCTCCGACATTGTTCCCCTTGTCAATTTACAGTGAGTTAAGACGCAACCGCGCTTAACGTACTCGCGTCACTCAAGCAGGGCTCAGTGCATGCACTCCCTGCTCGAGAAAGCGTTCAGTAATATGCCTATTTAAAGTTCTCCGTTGTGTTTTTATTTAATTATTCTTAATTAATGCTTTTTGTCTATCGTTCAAGTAATTCCTCTAAGTAGACTCTTCGTTCTCTATGTGAAATAAACCCGAGAAAGTACTGATGTGCGAAGTGAGGTTAGCGAAGTGATTCAATCTATCTCTAAGAAATAACGACAAGCTCAATTATCTCTATGCTTTTTTAATGACACAGTAGGTTTTAAATGGTTCTTGACCATGATAAAATTTTGCGAAGCATTGCGCGCCCGTAGACGTTCTCCAGCTGATCAAAAACGTGCAAGTTACTGAATGTTAATTTCACCTTTTATCGGTCGAACAACTGAGAGTTTTATTCACCTCTCCCTTCACATCCGAAAACATTACGAATAGTAGCATGCAAAATGATTTCAATTCGTATTCTGACAACATATTAGTGCTGTTGAACATTGAAACGTACTCGTAATGAGTAAGGTTGCCCCCTTTGACTCTCATCCCCTCTTCTGACAGCATGTCCTACTGAAGTATCATAGCCTACGATCCGAAGTCAAGAAGGGGATGAAGGTGGATTGCGGCCATAAGTTGATGAGTTGTGAGAATAGTGATGCGGACGTAAGTTGTGATAATAGTACATGTACATAAATGATCGAAAAAACCAACTTATTCCGATAAATATGGCGACATCGCAAGGAACGCTTGCAATGTAGATATATATGTTTTGCATGTTAGGGTGCGTGGAGTATTTTAATGAATGGTTTGGCTATGGTATTTTTTTTACCCATTTCCATCGGGGCGGTCCCTCATGTGCGTACAGAGCGTGAATGCTGCTTCGCTACCGCCCCAAGCGCATATGACGGTGGATTTTTTTAAGCCACAAATCACGAAGAGAGGGAGAATCAAAAAGGAACAAAGGTAATTGGGTGAAAATGAAAGTATATTGCTGTATATAACTTCACACTGTATTTTAATTTTCGTGAATGGTACGTGGTAAAAACGGACTCATCAATATATCAGTTCTACTTACCTTATTATTTTTTAGATCTAACATAAGTATGTGTACAACCGAAGGGTCTTTAGAAACTCTAATACTTGTTTTCATGCACACTGTATGTTAGTTACAAATTTTTTTGTGACTCGCGACCTCGCTCAGTTCACGAATCGGATCTTCCTTTGCAAGAAATGGGATTTGTTGAGCATTAGAATCGAAATAGAGTATCCTGCGTCATAAAACCATTTGCCATGCACCATTCCGCGAACTCCGAGTGTATCCCTCGGGGCTCTTTTAGTGTCAGAATGGAACTATCGATTAATCTTTTTTGCGAGGGCCCATATTCGTCACGGAGGGGGAAACTTAAGTGAGTACATTTGGCATTTTTTCATCAACAAGTGAACGAAAACCTCAAAGCGGCGTTTGGCTGATGTTTTTATTATGATGGCAACCGATGGTTAAGATCTTTTACCCAATTTAGGATTGGTGGGAGTGTGGTACAAATAGTAATTTTATTGAGATCGGAGAAAAAATGGAGAGAAGCCCGGCGTCGGCATTAGTCTGTTCTTAACGGAAGGTCCCAAGGGATTCACGTTGTTACGTTCCATCCGACGAACAAAGCACTGCACCTGAGGCAATCACCACGCAGCAATAAAGTCGAGACCTAGATTCCACTGCAATATCTTTGCCACTGCCGGAATCCGATCCCAGGCCCTCATGTTACGAGAGCGGTACTACACCCAAAGCCATCATCTCGCCGTTGGATTAGCCAGACATGGCTTCATAAGAATCGCTTTTAAGTTAGAGCTTCATAATAACTTTCATACTGGGAATACGTGTCATCCTCAAAGGATCATACAGATAGCATATTAGAAAAGCGGACCAGAGAAGATATTCAATAGGCACCGCAGATACCGGTAGATGAAATTGGCTAGCTACTCTGAGGTTTGTGAGACCACCCAGAATAGCAGAATTAAAGGCCGTATGGAACTACGTATAGTCTGCAGAAAAATAGGAAGATTGGGCTCTCTCCGAGGCACGTTGGATTTATAATCAATGTGGTAGTAAGGAAGATGCCGCGAGGAAGACTAAAAGACGAATATATGAATATCAGAGGGATAATTTGATAGAGATAGCGGGGCGTAAAAGGAATAGCAATTAGCATGATATTCCACAGAGAAAAAAAACCATTCCCCTTGACCGGGACTCGAACCCGGACCCCCTGATATCCGGCCAGGTGCTCTACCAGTTGAGCTACCAAGACGACCTCTTTCTCTCTGGAAATCCTAGAGGCTTTAGAGGAACAAGATGCTACCGGACTGCTGGACATATTATGTCACTAAGCAGCCGAAGTCGTGCGCATTGCGCCACCGTCCACGAGGTTAAAGCCGACGTTTATACACTAAGGTGCTTACTTATAAAAAATTCAAAGCTCGCGAGCCAGCCACGAAAACTTTAGCGGGGTTGCCCGCTGAATTTCACGATAGCGTGATATCCCACAGAGAATAGGAATAGGAGAACAGGAATGAGGCATGCTAGCCTCTGAGTAACACTGCAGCAAGAATGGAGTTACTTGGGAACGATTAGCCTACGCCTCCTCCGCAAAAACATTGAGTTTTCTGTTGCCTCTTATGGAGACTGTATATATATGGAAACATAATAACAATGAAACCGTACCCAAATTTAATCGCAACGGCTTCAATTAATCTTCATAAGTCTATTGAAGGGAGGTACTTATTAATGAAAATGATTTCCATTGGAGTTCACTCTTTGCCTAAAAACTGTTTCGCATCAAATTTATTTGATCTACATGTTTGGCTCTTATTTGCGTATTTTCGCCTTTTCCAGAAGTAAGGAAACAATTTATTAGAACGTACATCTGGATAATTCTTCTTTACGGCAGTCGGGCATGGACGATGACAGCAGCGAAGAAAAGGGTGGAAGCATTCGAAATGTGGTGCTACAGAAGAATGATGAAGATGAAATGGATCGACCGAGTGACAAACGAAGAGTGGGAGAAAAGAGAAATCTGCTGAAAACTCTTAAGAAGACGGGACAATCTAATTGGCCATGTGTTAAAACACGATGGCCAGATGAAGACAACAATGAAGACAGTGAGAGTTACGTTAATACGAAGAGGTTGGCCGATAGAAGAATCGAGTGGAGGGCTGCGTGAAACCAACCCTAGGATCGTTGACCAATGACGATGATGATGCGCATTTTCCTCTGTTTATTTGACGAATTAAAAAAATATGAAATCCATTAGTCAAATGAAATCCATCTTACTACTTAAAGTTTTGCCGCATGCAAAAATAACTTGATCCGTGCGAGTATCGCGAGTGACAAATACATGTGTCCGTACCTAACAAGATGGCCGCTGGTTTCTCAAATCAGTTGCGATGCCTCCTGCAGTACATTCTAACCTTGTTCGTACCCGTCTTGTCATTCGCGGTCCGAGTGGCATGGGATCGTCGGCCGCAGCAGCGTCCCACCCGCAGCGATCTCCCAAGGAGGAGAAGACGATGTCATATTACCCCCACCCCCCTCTTGGAGGAGGACGAGTGCAGTGGGGTCCAGCTCGCTATCAAGCGGGGAACAGGAGTAAGGAGAGGACCAATAGGAGGGCCGGTAATTGGCTTGCGATCAAAGAGAGTCCGGCTGGGGTACTCCCATTCTTTTTCCCTCGACACTTGATCCTTCCTCCCCCTCATCCCCCCCCCCCCAACCCTAGAACTATCCTCCTCTCCTTAACGTCCCTTCTCATCGCCGAAGAAGTTCGGACCGCTAGGTCGGGATCTATTATAAACCACTCGGGCCGCGATGGGAAATGGCTCTCTCCATGCCAGGGGGGAAGGGTAGGTTGCAGAGCTGGGAGGACATCGATGCAGTCGCCCATAGAGATGGCCAAGGAGGTTAGAAAGTACTGGACGCGGCTGATTCGAGGAGCAACGTCGGCCATCTTGGTTGGCGCGGACATGCGGGCTTACTGCTTGAAATACTCGCGGTTGAAGTTGTTTTTACACTAAGTAAAACTGATAGCGATGAGATCAATAATGGAATGCATTTTTAAAATTTGTCAAATAATCAAAGTCAAAGAAAGTGCGGTAATACGCAAATTAGAGCCAATTGTAGTTTGAATTGGTTAAAATCGAACCAGTTTTAGTAAAAAATTATCTCCAAGGGGAATAAAATGCATTAATACTTGCCTTAAATAGACTAATGAAGATTAACTGACGCCGCTGCAATTAATTTGATTATTTCATTGTTTTTAATGTCTTCATACACATGCAGTCTCCATTAGAGGCAACAGAAAACTCAATGTTTTGTGTCGAGGTCTAATTGTTCCCAAGCAACCCCATTTTGGCTTCATTTTGACATGAAAGATAGCATGCCAATGCCTCCTTCAGTACATTCCAACGTCCTTGGAGATGTGGCCACTCCCCCAACCGCGTGGTATGGCCGAAGCCGTGTCATAATTCACCAATTGGGTGCCTATAATGCTCTCTTTGGTGGAAGGAAGCCATTTTAAACTGCGTCCGAATTCGTGGTAAGCATCAGTCCACCGAGTTTAGACATCCTATTGTTGCCCTGACAACGAAGAGAGCATCATTAGGTGTTTATCCATTTACGACGCCATGTTGTAATCCGTAACTACAATACAAACTTATTTTCTTCTTACTCTATTTTATTTTCACTCTCTTGTCATGTTTTTATATGTACGAAAAACTGCAAGGTAATAAAAGTATTATAATTATGAATAACGGTGGCCAAAGCAAAAGGCGAAGGGTCGGGCCAACTTTTACGATGCACTATAGGTTAATGTAGAGGGAGGGAGGATCAGTCTCATTACGATTGGTGATGATTTTAAAATTAATTCTAATTCAAAAATAGCATTGTTACACCAAATGATTGTTGAATGAAAAATGGTATTGAGAACTAGATTTTGTGTTTTTAAAGAATGTCTTTTTTTAACTGACAAAAAAGAGGGCTTATGGGCAGCATAAAGTAGGTAAGTAGTGGGAGTCTAACAATAAGAGGATGCCACGTTATATGTGGGTGGTCAAAAAAGTGAAAAATCAGCTTTACGTAATACATGGATGCTCCCCTATTTCTCGGAAGGGCACTTACGAGAGAACGTCTCCTCCACTTAATTGAAAATTTGTCCATGGCCGAGACGAAAGTAGTGATGGCATCATCGGCTTACTTTCTTGTTTTATTTTCCTTTTTTGTTATCCCCCCGTTTTTCTCGGGTGGGATTTCGAGTGGACATCATTGTCATGTAGGCTGGCGCCGTCCTAGGGCTTAATCGAGGAGTTTATGGATCTTAGGACGAGATGGGTGGGGAAAAATACCTTTTAGCTTCAACAAGCTTGTAACAACAAGCTTGAAGCGCAGCGCTTAAAAGAAAAACAGATTTCGTCGAAATGGGAGCAGACCAGAGCATCTTACCTTTCTCCAATTATTTTTCGATGAAAAATAATTGGAGAAATGTAAGATGCAACTGGATCGACATCGGTTTTGAAATGGCGTTGTGAGATTAGGGATAGCCAAGCTTTGGACTTTGCTGCTTGAAAAAATACAGAAACGTTCAATCCGTTCCATTGAACGCAATATCGGAACGCTAAACAGTGAATGTTATATACTCGCCATCAAATGCGATGTTGCACTTCGGAAACTATTCGATATGTGAGTGCAAACATTTCAGAGACAAAAAACCATCCAATTTTACCTTTTGAACCTGGTATGTGCACAGAAAACTATTATATTCGAAGTTAAATTTAGTACTCCCTGCCTGATACTTATGGACTGTGCTAATCAGTATCTATCAATGTATTGTGCAGCCTATAAAAGTGACACCCTAAAACATTTTGTAAATTATATTTCAACTCGTAGTCATTCGTGTTCGAATATGCCACGATAGGTACCCTATTCTCGAAACATAGGGATTCTTTGTAGAAAGAATTAAAACGCCTTGTGAAAATTCCCTCGTTCGGTGGACTCACCATACCAATGAAAAGTATCGAACGATAAATGTTGACAATTCCTGTGGTCACCATGAATTGGGGTCCATGTGGCCATAAAAGGGAAGCATGACGCGGGCGTGTTAAGGCCTCTTAGCAATACCACCAGAGGTTAAGACAACAATGCTAGTTATAAACAGTGCATATTTATTTAATTTAATGGCAAGTCTAACAATAAGTAAGAGGAATAAATACACCCTTCAATGGGAATTCAGAAAATACTTAAGTAACGCTATGTTTAAAAGTTTCTCAGTCTAAATGATTTGCTTTTACGCTTTGTATATGGTTAGATTTTTCTACCATTATCCTAAAATTACCCTTTGTGACAAAAGCCGACTGTAAGGGTGGGCGATCAAAATAGGGGTACGCCCCATTTTAATCAGGTTTGAGAAAGGCTGGACCAATTTTTGGAATTTTTTCCTCCTTCACTGATTAATACCCCTTCTAACGCAGTCGTTAATTTTCTCATGAGTCTTATTTTTCTTCTCTCTACTTCCAACGAGAATGAATACTTCCCATCTTTTCAATTTTTACTGCGCTAATTCCAACTTGACGTTTCCTTGGCTTGTGCTTCTAGCGATTACTCAAGTTTTATTTTCATTATTCTTTAACGCCTGTTCCATAACCTCCTTCGCACCGCGTGCTCGCAGTTCTTTAAAGCTCTTATTTTCTCTGCTGCTAGCTTTATGTAATATCTCAAAATCCGTACTCCGAATAACGTAGAATACGTTTTTGGGGTTCAAATCGTAAAGAAGATATTGGGAGAGAAGCTCTTCAGGCATCTCATTTTCAAGGTGAATATTATCTTTCTCTACCTTTATTTTTACCTAAAAATATCTAATTTGTTTCATAAAATTGCAGCTCTAATGTTATTAATGCAAAATACATGCGACGTTTGAGATATTGGATGTTTGAAATAATTTCCGCAATGTGATTACGTAGTCTTCCAGTGGGTTACACAACGTATGGCAAGGTTCTAGAGTCCTGAATCCCTACTTATTGATCTTAGATTCGAGTCCTATCTGCTGCCTTATTGGAATTTCATCTTGTATCTTCATCATGCCATGTTGCAAGCATTTTAAAATTTGTACGCAATATAACAAATAGGATGTACAATCTTGGACCGTCTGGCGTCTTTCTTAAAGAACAGGTTAATACCGATGCCAGGTTTCTCTCTACCCTTCTTCTTTTCCCTTTCAATCCAATTCTTGTTCCTTTCCTTCAGGTCTCAAGTGCCTTAAAGTGTGGGACGGATTTAAAATCAAATTTAAATTAGGAAGATTACTCGAGGCAACCCCAGCTGAGCTGAATGTTCTTTTGTTACTTACGAGTGGGTTGGAGTTGGCTGCCCCAAAGTTTGCCGTTATTACCGATGGTCCATGAATGCCACTGCTCATGTGTGTATGCCAGCTTACGTGTTGATGACGAATCCGCAATGAATCATATCTCTAAGGACTAAAGCTATTTTTTTTTAACTTTATGAATTTTATACCGAGAGTCCGAAGTACACCACCGTTTGTGAGATCTGATTGGTTCGTCTGCTTGATACCATATTTCATTCAACAAGCAGTAATAGTCGCTTTTTGGTTTGCATGGCGTCGTATCAAAGAAAGGGAATCGTTCCTTTAAATACACCGAATCAGCATTTTCCATTTTGTTTTTCTATCTTCATTGCTGTACGTAAAATGTATTCGTGAAGAGCATTGACCCGATTCAAGTTACGATATTTCAATGACTTATCGAACGTTAGTTTTCGAGTGGAGGGCAGCCGACTCTGAAATATTCCTACGGTGCTGTTATTAAAACGTTTACGTTGTGTACGGAGGCTTCGTCGGGTGGGTTGGGTGAGCGCTTGTCATTTTACTTGATGAGTATCAGTGGCAAATGACCACCACTGAGGAGGTGGGAGCGTTGTGGTAGTGACCAACTACGTGACCAGCGACGGGAAACTGAACTGTCAGCAGCGTTAAGTCTCCGCGATGCAGTGTCATCTTCTAACTCGATGAACCGGCAAATGCGACGTTGCTTCGATTCCACTTGGCGGTCTTTGACGTCACCTGCCGTCTCATTCATCAGGGTGACGTGAATCCTCACTATTCACCCTTGGGCGTGATGATGAGACCTCTACCCCATCAGTGGAACTGGCCGCGAGTTTTAATCGCAGAACTTAATTGACGCCGTGCGTTTAATGACGCATTTCCCGAGAATCAATTTCGAAAATGAATATTCTCTAGGATCAAAAATAGTTCATTTATCTCAAAGATATAATCTTAAGTGAAATTTTCATTTTAATTAAGTGTATGCTATGTCATTTTATCGTAGAATACCGATGTAACCGTGAATATATAATCGCTTCCAGAACAGTATTTTGGATGACGACGGAAGGGTGAAGCATCTCATTGCTTCCATCTGCATGCCAAGTGATACGATATCTCCAAAATTTGTAAACCTCTTGTATTTGTACTTGTATTTGTTAAGTGATGAGAAATGGTGTAAGTAATTTTTTGCATCTGGCATATTACCAAGTGTGCGATAAAATATCTCCAAATTGTGTAAACTTAAAAGTTGCATCCAGGAAGTAATATTTATTGGTGTGGAGGTTGGTGCGATGGAGTTAGGTGACGAGGATCGTTATTTTTTGGCACCCCGGCCAACCGTTCACTCATTATTTCTGTAATTGTCTTCTGTACTGTTTGGAAATGTAACTGTGTAATTTTTTAACTGGGAGAGTGCATTTATGCCATAACTGTAACATATTTCGAACCTAGAGTCCGAAGGACTAGGTTCTTGAAATAAATACTATACTATACTATACGATTATCAGAATACTCTTTTAACTTCATAGATGGTGTGGAGAGACACCGGCCTAGTTACCCAAAATTCACGGGTTAGAATCACTCTCGGGCTTTGATATCGTAAGTATTCCGCGTAGTAGTCATCGAGGTTGAATTTTGCAATCTATCCTTAGCTATTGGGGCGCCTAAAGCCTTAATTCTGTTAATTTTCTTGGTGTGGAGAGTCGCAACCTTTCCGTTAATCCAACCATCGGGCTAGTGTTGAGGCAGAGGACTTTGAAATAAACGAAAAGGAGAAATGAAAAAGAAGGCCACACGGGGGTTTCGAGTACTTGAGGATGTTAAGATATGTTGAAGGGAGTCTTGCAGCATTACGAGGAGTAAGTTGATGATCGCTTTGCACACTTTAAATTTCACCCTAGCCACAGGTTCCTGTAGGGATGAACTTACAGGACATAAAATTGGCGCCACAAATATATTGCTTAGTGGCACAGTTTTTCCTCTAAGTAGTCCTGGTAACGTTCAAGTATAAAGCCAGAGTGCGTATTTATCCTCGCACTGGAAACAGAAAAATCTTTGTCGTCAATGCCCGCGTCTAGCTCTCCATCACTCAGTTGAGCAGCTGACTTCCCTCGGAATCCTGACTTCTATCAGAACCTCAACAACGACTCAACGGCGTCTCGCTGAAGGTGGAGGTTCAGAGAGAGAAGATTAAATGCATGTACTTACATGCATGAAAGTCACGAGGACAAATCCTTGCGTTCCATGGCACAGCGCTGGGAGTTGAAATTTGTTAACAACTTAAACTTTACGATGAAAAATCTAACTCAGCCCCGTAATCTTCCACTTCTGCTTGCAGTTTGTGAGGAAAATCAATGTTCCAACTGTTATACACACTCTTCTCTGCGCGCGTAGGAAAGTTGCGCGCTAATACAGTAGACCCTCACATAGCGCGAGGTTAGGTTCCTTGAAATCGTCGCGTCTTGTAAAATCGCGCTATGTGAAACAAAGAATACACAGGAAATACCGAGATTCGTTCCGTAATCTCAATGCCTAACGTATGGCAATACCGAGTTTCATTACTTATTCTTAACACCTAACTTGTGATTCAGGCCGAAAGTATTATCTCTCAGTAACTATGCATTTCGGGAAATAATTTCGTATTTGTACAACGTTTGAAGAGATTTTTCGTATTTTTGGGAAAGGTGTCCAGGTCCAGTATAATAAAATTGCCTTTTTCAAATCAAAATCATCTATTCCATTTATCATTTTAGCATTTTAGGTCATAATAACAACACAGGGCACACGCACAACAAAGTATTTTTAAATAAACTCCAGCACGAAATTTTTTTCGCCTCTTTTATGGGACCACGGAAAATAGAACAATCAGCCGTTTCTATTTTCATAGCTCATCTTGTCTAAAAGAAAATGAAATTTACGATAATTTGGCTTTCAACAAACACTGTGTAAGGTGCAGAATTTGAAAACGCTCACCACATATAAGTTTAAGGCAGCATCATCGGTGGGCGCGCATTATGATAATCAGATGGATTGCAACAAATATATATCTTACCATTTTGTAATGTAGAAATTAATGCCATTTATTCTGACAGCCGATGCACCCAAGGCTGCATTCCAGCTGAGTTGAGCGTTATTTGTCCGTGTTTTACAAATTAACCTCGGTGGAAGATGCAGAATCGTAGGACCCAAGACTAGCAATTAGCGGAGAAAAGATGCCTTTTAAAAGGTAACCTCGAGGAACTATGTAATGCAGCTGTTTTACCTCGCTCTTCATGGTTTTCTATAGCTATGTTTTCTATAGTAAGGCGGTAAATCTTCCTTCTATACACGGATCGTCTCAACGTAATTTTTCTTGAAATTCATCAAGTGCGTTAAAAACGTCCTCGAGAGATTTCACGGTCAATTTAAGACACTTATTTTCATCTGAATTCACTTAACCTGTTCACACCTCTATATTTTGATTGGCCGTAATCAACTCCAGTTCCAGCAGCTGTCAGAAACGGTCGACTCCCGGAAATAGCTGCAGATTCCGTCACCTCCTTGTGATATGGTTTTTAAAATTCTTCTACCTCTTTCTCCTTGTCATCAAATCCTTGTCCCCCGTTAGATATTTCCAGGTACGATTTCGGTAATTTCTTCTTCGAATGACGAAAACTCGAGTAAAGTATTCACCACTTCTGTACAAGGCATTTTCCAGCAAGTATTCAATGTGGACTCCTTCACTTCATTCCATGAATCCAATATGATGTTAATTGCATCCATGATTTTTAATGAAGGCCTAAAATTCATGATCAAGCAAAGGGGTTTACTTCAAACGCCTGCAGCCGTCTCTTGAAAGTGCGAATTTGGAACGTAGGTTTTATAAGCATTGCCTGATGATGCGTCCTGCAATGGCCGCGAAAGCTCGCACACCGACAACGCGTTATACGCAGCTGCACACGAAAGCCTCTGACGACGATCTTGAAAGTGTGCCTAGTGTGTATTAGACGGTTTTTTTAATTCCTTGATCCAGTGGTTGTCAATGGGTGTCGTACTTAGAAGGAGAAACAGTACTCATTGTTTTCACCAGCATTTGGAGAATAACGAATGTCCAGGGGTATTGTCAAGTGTAAGCAGGGCCTTAAAATTTAAGTTTTTCTTTTTTAGATCTCAGAAACAAATGAAAATTGAAACCACTTTGTACACAAAGCTGCGTCCACCCACGCATTTTGATTTGATTTCCAATGCACAAGTAGGATCACCTAGATTTTTTCCTTTAAAACTCAGGAATTTTCAGCACAAACAAGTATCGATCAATAATTTAAGGAACCTGAAATATTAAAAAAAAACAATGTAAGGCGATGCTTAGTGACCTTAAATCCTGGTGCTCATCGCTCCTACTTTGAAATATATGTTATCTTCGACATCTTTTTCCAGAACAAGGCTGTCTAATTTGCGTTCAAAGTTGGTTAAGGCAGATAACTCCTTTCTTCAATCATGGCAGAAAACTCTGGAATAAAATTGTAGGCTGTTTGATGATTAGCAGATTCACTTTCCCTATGTTCCCCATCATATTATGATTATTGTATCGTTTTATAAGCTCCTTAAACCATTCAAAACTCGCAATAAAAGTTGTACTGGTAGAAGACTCCAGATTTTGTGCAGATAAGGTGCTGTGTTAAACCATTGCCTTAACACGCATTACTGCTGAACTCAGCGTCACCATTATTTGATTTTGGTCTCAAACATTATTCATAAAGCATTTTTCACAAACATCCATAGTCACAACCATTTTTCCACCATGCACAAATTTACATTTATTTTGGAAATCCTTTTATTTTCTCGCCACCAGACGTTTCTGCACTGAAGTCAGTCTTATTTTTTCCTTCATTTGTTCGTATAGTACGTTTATCCCGTGTTTTCTCCGTAGGGATGATGTTTTTTGGCCTGATATCAGTTTGTCTAAAATTTTCCGTAAGTTACTAGTATCAGTTACTGAAAGTTGCATGTATCGTAATGAAATGATGAATACGTAGTAAATGTCATGAATTATGACATTCTTTACCCACAGTGTGGCTTGATTCGACTGGTGTACTACTTTGAATATTACTGCTAATCCTTGAACCAATGTATAGAGTCATGATGGAGCGTGATTCCCAGGTTTGCTCCGATCCAGATATCTGAAACCGCGTCTTACCGAAAATAAAGATCGCGTCTTGTGAAATTGGGTACATTTCTATGACCGCGTCTTAACGAAATCGCGTCTTGTGGAACCGCGCTATGTGAGGGTTTTATTGTACAACTTTGTGCGTACAATTTTTTTACCCTTTGCGATTCTTACGCCACTTCGGAGACAAGTGCCGACTGCTGAGATGAAATTAAGTTAGTTATTGGGGGATGAAAGGAATAAGTAAGGGGTTTTAAAGTACAATACATTGCATTAACTTGACCACTCCTAAAGATCCAAATAATCCATGAAGTCTTTGCTTGTCTAAGTTCATCTCTTTGGCTCCGTAAACAAACATGTGTAGCGTTTGATGCCATAAGAAATATAAATTGCTGCCTTACTTTCACGCAACACCCTCTCTCACAGTCATACAACTCATAACTGCATAGTAACAAAGGAATCTTTGCTCTCTTATCCGAAATTATCAAAAACTTTTCCTTCTTTCCATTAGCAAGGTTATTTTAACGCTTTTTCGTTTGTCTTCATTCTGCCTATCGTAATTTCCCCATCCCTTCGCTCCCCTCGCACCTCTCAAAACGTCCCTATATATTCCTTAGAAGTCGTAAATTAGTTAACTTCATTTATTCCTACATATACCTATGCTACGAACTCCAATGACTTGGTGATTACATGTGGAGAGGAAAAATATCGTAACATGAAATTATTTTTGCGTTGATTATGGAATAGCACTTGGCTGCTCACAAGTTCTTAATGTAACACTGCTTTCGGCAAGATATAAATTATACCAAGATGAGCACTTTTCTGATTTCTACTAATGCATTGAATAGATTTTCCATTAATTAGTTGTTTCATAGTAATGCAATGTTAATTATTGGTAAAAAGGGGAAAAATATTGTGCTATTTAAGAGGAATTAAACCCAAATAATTTAGTTACTTTGTAATTTTATCTCTAAATAGTAACCCTGTCAACAAATGCAGTTTCCCAGTGAGTTAATTTTTATTTTAACGTTGTGATTTCTGTAATTTATTCAACGAGCTATCTAAACAAGCTGGTAAATATATATGATATCCCGGAGTTTCGCACGGGAATCGAAAGTTCTGAGGGGGAATTTCACTCTGTCTGCATTAAATTTCTCAATTTCAACTCTACCAATTACGTGTGAGGGTGGTTAGAATTATTATTCGTTCTTTTTTTGGGAATTATTTTCAAGAAAAACACGTGCGCCCTGATGTGAATGGATGTGTTTTGCTTATTAACTTCACTACTATAGCCTCTAAGTAAGCATGAATTTCAGTTGTTTATCCTCGATTTTTACCCTTTTAATCATTCTGCTATTATTTTAATACAGATGTAGTAAGGCTAGGTAAGCAGGGAATACTACTCCTTTAGAAGAGATATTTTCAAATATTTCCTTTGCCCATTAATACTCTCCCGTATATAATGCGACAGGTAGTATTGAACCTTTCATTTTCCATGCTAATAAGAGGGATTAATTATTTTCCTTATCGTATTTGCGTCGTCACCTTGTATCCTAACAAATATGTAATTAAATAACAATTAATACATAAACTTAATATGATACATAAATCTTCCCTTTAATTTTCGCGATTTACTTCTTTTAAAATACGGATGGTAATTTTGGAGTCCAACAACTCACAATTTTGAATTTCAGCAAGCTAGCAATGCGGTTAAATAGTTTTTTTTACGTAAATATCCTGTTCCTTGCTGGTAAGAAAACTCGAAAATAGTTCATCGTTTACCTCAAGTACCACCAACTGTCTTGTAAAAAGCTCAACAGCTGTGTTAGTTCGACAAAACATATTTTTTAAATGAGTTGGGCATTTCTCTGACTGTGGAATTTCGTGTCGTCGAGACGTGTTTACGCCATGATTCAGTCTTGTTTTGACCGAGCGAAAGTGCCGGAAAAAAATCCATGCCGCGGAACGAACGAAAATCCCATTAAACCCTGGGTCATCCAAATATACCCGGATAATAACCACCGCGTTGCTTTTTGCGCGCAGATCGAAGGAAAAATGAAGTAAAAAAACGGAGTATGTTATCAAACAAATCCTCATCGAAAGTGGGACAGCGGTGTAAAATCATTAATTTCCAATGGGTTTCCGACTCATGTAAAACCATTACCGCGTTGAAATAAGTGCGTTTGAACTTTGCATCGGAGTATAGGTACTGTAACTATATATTAACTTATAGGTACTGTAACTCTACACAGCTACATACAGGTAGAGAAGTCCATATTAATATTCGCGAATGAATGTACCAATCAAAGCGTACCAATAACATGAATTAAGAAGATAATTGTGTTTTGTAGCCTTAAATAAATGTTTTCGTTTTTGTTTTTTGTTTGAAGTGCAGTAAATATACTGACTCATTCTGTGGTGGTCTGGTGCACAAAGCTGTTCATTGAGTATTAGCTACTTGAAAACTGCTCTATAAATCCCCAACTGTTCATTAGCCATTCTACTTATAAACCTATTTGAGCGCAATAGATTACATTTAGTCGAGAGTTAAAATTAAAAGAATTTTGTCTGTATCATAATTTTTGTTCTTAACACCCTGTCGTAAACTCTACCCACTGACTATTATGCGGCAGTGAAACAAGATCCAATACAACGAATAAATTCAGCTTCCAGTTCTAAGTAAATGAGACGAAATTCACAGATTTTCTCTCCAAATAAATAAACAAGTGATTGGGAATTTTGTGATGAATTCGGGGAGACTTTTGCCGTTATAATAAGGTTTGAATGATGAAGAATGGAATTTCCGAATCAGTCAATATTTCAAAGTTTATCTCCGTACAGTTTCGTTGCACACAGTGTAACTAATCATTGCCGAGAGTATTGAAAACTGCTTCATAAATACAGCAACTCCTAACGAATATTTTTGAATATTTTTGTAATATATTTCGATAGATGTAGTGTACAATGGAGTCATGTGTCATTCCACAAGCAGGAAGGTAGCTGGGGTCGAATGAGGTTCCTACCACAGAACGCAGGCTTGGTGCACTGTGTCACCCGGCCCATTCGCCCCCTCCCTAAGAAGTTCACTTCGACAACCTCGGGCCATAGTGGACGACCGCATCCGAAACATCCCTTAATTTCGTTTTACTCGAAGCAGTGCATTGCACTACTGGAAGCAGCGTAAAATTGTGTACATTGTGAATTGAACGCTTGGAAATAGGACAGGGGTCGTTTTCTTCACAGTCCTTCATGCATTTGATAATCTTTGCACACAGTTCGTCGCTTTGCGCTTTACAATGTCCACTGCGCATAACTACATGCATCGATCGTACAAATCATCGCAAGAAACGGCCTTTATGGCCCTCCGACCTTAGCTCACGCCATCCAGTACTCACCTTGGAGCTTTTGTAGGAGAGGCCGGCCGCCTTACCCTTCTTGCTGGACACCTGCGTCGTCACGGCTATCACATCGTCCATCATCTTGTAGCACTCGATTTAATTATTCCCGGCCCGGTCGCGAAGAGGCGGCGGATCCTCCGCCCACTAAAGACACAGCACACACACTGGGACCTCTCCCGCACAAACACGGCAGCACCGGCTGTGGACCGTTTCGGAAGGTAATGGAGGCGTGAATTCCCACCGCTGACTCTGGATGTCCGTATCCTCTCTTTATTCCCTCTGCACTCGCCCGGGGGAAGGAAGGAACTGAGCAGAGGGCGGTAAGGAAATTTGTTTTCCCAACACGCGAAATACGGTATCCTTGCCTCTCCCGCGCACCAGCGAACCCTATCGGTTCACTTCTCCCCTCTCGCCAGGATCAAAAGGGAACGGATGAAATGAGGATTTGTCTATCTACTCTCTCTGTCCTCGTTCCTGGAAGGCCGGCGTCAAAAGGTTCACTCCGCTGTTGAGGACGCTCCGATTTTCTCTACCGATACCTCTCTCTCTCCCCCTCTCGCAATCCCTTTCCTCCCGTTTCCCAATCGTCTTCCCGAGGAGACGGCTGATTTCGCTCCGGGGGATGGTTGAGGAGAGAGAGAAAGAGAGAGGGTGTTGGTCTCTGGCTAAATCGGAATGGAGCTCCATCTCTCTCTCTCTTTCTCTCGTCTGTCCATGACTCCCTTTCCACCGGAACGCCGCTCCCTCCCACTCACCCCCTCCCTTCGCACTTACTCCTCCCACAACCCACCCCGCCTGCCTCTTATTTTCCGGACAACCCCTTTTCTAGCCACCCCATCCCCTATTACTCGAGATCTCTTTGTGCTGGATTTTTGTGACAAGGAGTGAGGTGTGGGAAGAAGTGGGAAACGAGAGGGGAAGAGGGTTGAAGACGAAGGAGGTGGGAAATGTGAGTGGGAGGGGGGAGGGGTTGCTGTGGCGTTGAAATATTTATTGTCTACACCTATAATGGAGGGTGATATCTTGCGTCCACTCTGTCGTCTTGAGGAGGAGTTTTAGAGAAAGGTGGAGGAGACGATTTTACGTACGTGAAGAGAAGGGGTCGGTGGTGTCTTTTCAGTTTTCGTTTCCAGAAAATTTTATTTTGGGGGATATTATTCCTGCACGTGTCCCTTACGACCCGGTTAATCGCGAAAATTCTCGTCTGATTCCCAATGCATGTATGAATGGGTAATTTTTTAAAATGAAGAGTTGGCACAGTCCTAGTATTATATATTGCCTCTGACTAATTTCGTGAAGAAGATGAATGTGGAATGGCGGCCTTAAGGTTGCAATTCGATCGCTTTTGCGCGTCCCAAGTGCTATATCTAGTTTAAAAACCGATATTTTTAGGTGATAGACAATTAGAGATCAGAGACTATATAAACTTTTTTACGGTTACTTACTCTTTGATATGTAAATTTCACACGCCGTTGGACTTAGTAATTGGGGAACTCTTTCCCCATCAACTAGGCCTTCGGTTTGAACACTCTGGTGATTGGGTTTTATTTCATTTTTTATCTGTTTCCATTTGTGAAGGACAAATATTGTAAGTAACTTGAGCGTTATACGTGAAAATCGCAGCTGCGAAATGTTGTTATCCTTACTCAAAATAATTTTACCTAAATAAAAAATAATTACTCTTGTGAAGAGAGTCTTTGTGCTATAGCCTCACCAGATTGCGGGCGCAAAAAAATCACGAACCCTAAAGGGGAAGGAGGCGACTGCCCCACCCTCCTCAAATGGTAGTCTTTAGGACCGGGGGATGAGTTGAGAGGCGAGAAGGATTGAGAAGTACGCTCTCCTACTCACCCCTCCCCCTCCCCATTCGCTCCGCCGCCCCTGTCCGCGCGATGCACGCACAGTCACCGCTGTCCTTTACGAACGCACCAGATTCCGTTCCATCTCCCTCCCGCCCTCCCCCGAGTCGCCGCCCCCAACACTCGGAGTATACCTCCCAACTCTCCTCTTTCCCCCCCTCCATTCACCCACCCCCTCGATTCGGAGCCCACTCCGCATAACTCCCGAGGCATGGCGTTAAGCCGAGTTGTTTAAGACATCCGAGCATTCGTTTTCTCTTTATTTGAGATGCCCGCGGCTATTATAATCCGGCGTCAACCGACGAGAGTTCTGTGAGATGCATGGTGTGTGCCACTTCGAACTCCCCCATCGATTCCCTCTATCCTCATTACGCCTTTTTTAAATTTCTTTTTTGTTTTCTGACCTCTGCCCTGACTGCACGTAGAGGAGCGTGTGAATAAAAGCGTGCTTGCGTGCACCTAATTTCGTCAGCGTTAGATTGACTTCATGCAAATACCACGTCTGTGACTGCAAGCTGGTCGCTAGTAAGCTGGTAGAAGTAGAACTTGGGTTTGGGTACGTTACTGGTTAAGGTTATATCGCACCGTATAACGTGTGTTGTTAATCCGAGACAACACTACATTCATGCCTTGGGTGGGATTCGATTGTGATATTTGGGTCGCCCGTCCAGCGCGTTACCGACTTGGCGGCCGCGATCGGCGCTTATGAGCGTTAATACTAGCTAGCACGTATGTTGTCCAATAGAAACACGACGGAAAAAAGCACAGTCAGAAAGATTTCCAACTGATATGCGGTGGTCTTCTCTGGTACCGTGATTATTTGATGAAGATTCGGAATTCGATCTTCATTGGGGATAATTTCAAACGGTAGTAGAATTAGTGGCTTAATTACTAATGCTATATCTCCGGTTCTACAACCTTTTTATGTTATAGCTTGCGTTCAAACCGAAAGTTAGTCTAGTAGGTGAGATTAGAGCTCACCATTTACTAAGATCAATCGTGTTTCAAATTCATACATCAGGGTAGGGTGGACAGTTCCTTTCCCTGAGCCGCCAGCGTTTTACCAAAAAGATCTGGTGCCCATATAATTGTCTAACTTATTTTAACTCTAAGTTTAATTCTAAGATAAACAAAACGCACATGCTAGAGGCGGAATTATAGAATAAGTATAGTTTACTACATTTCGGTCATTAGGCTCCAACTGCTCAGGTTAAATTTCACCGTCTAACCTAAACCTAACCATAAAAACTAAAACAATATCCATGCCTTGGGCTGGAATCGAACTCGCGACCTTTAGGTTGGCGACTTAGATACGATGGAATAAAAATCATTTGACCTCAAAACAATCCCCATCACAGCTGTAGTGATCATGTTCTCTTAAGACAATGCGTTGTTACACTGATTCCGAAACTTAAAATTAGTTTCCTCATCATGTCATGTCAGTTACGGATCACGGTCCTCAACCAACCGGCGAAGAGGTTCAGCGTTGGCTGTGTTACGGAATCTCAGGATGCTATTCGTCCAGGACCCATCAGGGCTGAGGGACCTTTTCACATGATTGACAGGAGACCATGTTAAACAAACCTCTCTTGAATGAATTGGGTACTGTTCGGCGTAACTTGGTGGAAATTCATTATGAATTAACATGTAATAACGTTGTATATATCCACAAAAACCGATGATGCCCTAAGTGGGTGAAACCGGTCGTGGTTTAATGATTTTTTTTGGAAACATACAAAGTTATTACTTGTTAACTCTCTTGAATGGCTTGCTGAAGGAGAAGGACCGAGCAGGTGCTTGCGCAATCGCGAATCGTAGCCACGCCATTCTTCGACGTAGGAAACGGTAGTGGTTAGAGTGAGAAAACAACGCGCCCGTTCCCCTTCTTCTATCTCCATTTCTTGTCTTCCTTTCCCCTTTCTATTATTCCCGACTTCAGCACCGTGTCCAATCCTTCCTCCCATCGGCTGCCCTCACGCGACAGGCTCCATCATTTCCTTCCGAGTGATTTGGGCAGGTCGCCTACTCGCTCAGCGCCGTAATTCATCGGCAAATTGGAGCGCGGGGCGGGAGGAGGGAAGGAGTTCGGGATAGACGACTGCGGGGAGAAAAGAAACGAAGGGAATGAAGGCGTGAAAAATCGTCCACTCTTCTCTCTTGCTTTCCGAACGCTTGGAAATGGTCCGGACTCTTCGCGTCGTAGTTGATTTATCATCCTCCCTCCCCCACTTGGAAGAAATTGATTTGTTTACATTTTTTCTTCCTCCTGACTCTTTTGAGTCATTCGCAACCGGACATATGACGAGTCGAGCGCCTGGATTTGCGATCAGTCGAAAACCGCCGCCTCCCACTCTTCGGCCCCCACCGCACTTCTCTCTCCCACTCTTCGTCCCTGGAAACGTTTGCTTTTCCACCGCCGATGTTTATCCCAGAGAGCCTTTAGGAGAACGGGAAGTGAACCAGCTTACTCTCCTGCGAAAGCCTTTAACCCCGTCATGTTCCTCACTATCCGTAAACTTCATTTAAATGTGCATTCCTCCACTTTTGTCAGTTTTTTTGGCATTTTTCATTTAAAAAAATAAGCTTTAGTTATTTTAAAGTTCGGGTTTTAGGTTCTTCATCTCCTAAGGTACTGCCAAACCAAATTTTAAATCCTATACAAACGCAGCATCCATGTCCGATGCAAGATACGAACCGTGGACAGGGTGGTTGTGTTTGAAACCGTCGGGATTATCTCGAATAGGTAACCAAGGATTCACGTGGTATAAACACGAATTATACGCAAATTTGGCGTGTTAATACCGCCGATTACAATCTAAATTCATCGTTTGCTCTTGTGGTTTATCTCATCTTTGGCTTTATAGTCGAGACAGATGAGAAAAACTCGAGTGAAAACAATTAATAATATTGCAACGAGCGATTCATACGCACTTAATTTGCACACCATTCGTGTTTATATCACGTGACTTCTTGGTTACCTATTCTAGATAATCCCGACAGTTTCAAACACACACCCCCAGGCCAGCAAGTTACCGACCTACTACCATTCCTGGAAAGTCAAACTTTCCGCAATGAATTTAAGGATTGCAAACTAGTCCCGAATACCTTAGCGGAGTCACCCGCAGAATTTCCATAGAGAAATATATGCACCTTAGCGACCTTAGCCCAATTGGCCGAGTACCTGGCCGGAAATTAGGGGGTTCGAATCCCGGTCATGGTGGAGTTTTTTCTCTGGGAAGTTCTGTTACTTTTCACTGTGTATTTCATGAATTTCAAGATTGTAAAAGTTGCTAAGGAAATTATTTAATATTACACAACTTTTCCGACTACAGGTTCCTGAGACTACGCAATAATTTTTTCACCGAGTGATTATCATAAGCATAAAGATTTTTAGATGCTCCATTCGTTAAGGTCATATTGCATGTCTAGCATAATGCATATGACGTTGGTCGACGAAAGTTCGTTAAAAAAAGCTTTATTAAATAGAAATCAGTGGTACTGAGCGCAAAGCAAGAATTTAAAATGCAGAAACATACTGAAAAACTTAAATCAAAATCATAATTCAGTTTTTGAATACTTAACAATCCTATTTATTTTTTGGAATACCGGAAATGAAACCAACCCAACCAAACAGAACTTTTCCTATAATATTATGATAATAATCGTAATTGGTTGAGAATAAGTGCTAATGACGCCTCAGTTTCAAAGTTAGGCCTAGGGTTTATGACATAGAACTCTTTCTTCTGTTCGAATAATTTCGTCGAATTCCTCTGCAAGCAGTATAGGCAGGGTCAATTGTATGCCCGCACCGCCATATTTTGAAAGGGAAGACCGATATATCACTCACTTGCCGTAACTTCTTCCTTACACCCCGTCACAATCTCACGTGACATAATATGGTATAGATTTGGTGCTCTCTGTACTCTCTGAGTTCATGAATTCTATATGAAAATCCTAGTAATATTTTTTGCATTGTTCTCTGTCATAAAATAAGCTTTTTGCATGAGGAGTCCATTGGGGTATGGGTATTTATAGGTTTTTTTTGGCATGAATGATTCATCACTAAACCATTCCTTCAATTGTAAGAGAAGAATAGCTCCTTCTTGTTCTCAGCCCGATCCATTTGCAAATTTTTAAAAAGAATTGGCCCGAATTTATACCGAGAGATGCAACTTTGGAGTAGCTAGTCTCTCCGATGTTATAGTATTTATCAAAAAGCATGTCCTAGAGGAATGACTATATGCTGGTTAAGTCTTCTCGGGTTCTCCACCGGGTCAGGGAAACGTCGAATGCCGACGTTCCGACAGCTAACTCTGCCATCTTCATCAGAGCGTTTAGTGTCGTGTCCAAGAATCTGCCGGGTATATATACTCTCTGCCCCGGCTCAGGTCACTCTTGATTGGCTGGTTCATATCCTCCCTCTTTCTTCTCGGATTTCCGGAGCACTGGTTTCCAAGGGTTGCTGAGGGCGTATCCTGCGTCGCGGTAAAGTTTTTCGCCTGCAATCTGATTTCAATCGCCTGCTTGGTTATACGGTCCCAACATTATACGACTTCACCAGAACTGTACGCCGGAAAACACCAGATTGTTCAATGACAATATGGTTTGTTTCGTATGAAAGGTATTGCTATTTTAAATCGGCTCACTCGAACTCGGAATTATTCATGAGTTTAGCGGTGTATCAGTTTAAATACGATCTGTAACAAGCACTCGGATGCTTTAAAGCAGTGATTCCCAACCTTTTGGCCTCCGTGTCTCACTTTCCATCTTCAGGAAAACCAAGTCCCACCAACATACATGGAGAAATTATGTTATTTAGACATTTCGCACGTTACGATATCCTCTCAGAAGCTAAGGGCGGGCAGGGTATTTAGCCAGCTTTAGTCCCTCCCAGATATAGAATTCGAAGTTCCATTAATGGGATGCGTCTTAGCGATTGGAAAACTCCATTACTATATGTAGTTTTCAAGTCTGTCCTCACACTTGAAGGCGCATTAAACCGGGAGGAAATGCAGAGGTTGGGAGTGAAATAGGGAGGTGAAAGGGTAGAGAGAAACCCGATGCTGACATTAGCCTGTTCTTAGCGAAAGGTGCCTAGGTTAACACGGCTTAACGTCCCATCCGAAGGACGGACTGTTAAAGTAGGTGAAAACTGTAGTTGACCGATGAAAACTGTCTGCCACTGCCGGAACTTGAAAATTTTCCCTTTAGGATGAGGGGCCAGTACTATAACCACTACAACAACTCGGCTTCCCGCATAACTCGGTTGGGAAACATCCGTGGTTTTCAAGTCTTAATCCGCTCTTAAAGGCCCTTCAGACCTGGAGGAAAGGTACAAGGACAGGAGTGGAAAGGTTAGGAGGGAGAGTGGCGGGAAACCCGGCTACGGCATTAGTTTACTCTAAACGAGAGGTGACAAAGAGACACCGGATTGAGTTCTGCACTCGAATGCTCTCTCCAAACCGCTCTCCATACAATAGTAGGGGCGGGTTTACAAATTAAAAATAAATTCCACTGCCGGGATTCGAATCTGGGCCCTCCCAGTGGGAGGCCACTACTCTAACGATTACACCAAATGTTTACTGTTACTGAAACCGATATAAGCTTACAATATTAATCTATGAACATATACAATTTGTGGTCCGTCTCAAATAGTTCGTTATTGGACCATAATCACAAAAGTAGAGAAATTGATTGCCGAACTGACATTAAAAACGTCCTTCTTTCCTCGTACAATTAAGGTTTATGAATAGCTGCAAATATATCCTATAGCGTAAATACGAGTGTATCATTGGATAGCATAGGTAACATGTTGGTATATGGACTTTAAGCTAACCCAACTAACGGCGTGTTTTTGCATGCTTGCTCTTCTATATTTATGTTTTTTTTAAATTGTGATGTTTAGACTAGAGTATTATTACTAATCCTTTTAATGCATGATATATACTGCATGCTTGGTGTGAAATCACTCCCTGCCACTCTCCTTCCTTGGAGGGTATTATGTAGATGTTATATTTACATGCGCAAGTATTTCACGCAGGCGAAGCTGGCATTCCCAAAAAATACTGTTTCATTTGGCCAGTGAGCTATTGGCTCCCTCTGTAGACTTGGGAGCTTTTTTTCGGTATCCCTCCAAAAATAACTTAGGAATTAATAATGATCATGCTGATTTTGAGTTATTTGGCTTGGAACTTGTTCTAATTTAATGGCAAGGCTCTAATTTTACGCTTGGCTGTGCCGTAGTTGATATGAATAAGAGAATTAAACAAAAATCCTGCAGCTTTTCACGGCTCGTGAGCTATTCTTCCTAACTTTAGGCCACTGTCCAGCGTTTCAAAACAAGTTTGGCAAAATAAAACTTAAAAATAAATGCGAATATAATTATTTAAAAACGAACATTTTTATCACGCACCGAATGTACACGCCTTCACCCCGAGTCAAATGATATATTGTTCGCAAGATGATTAGGCCGTGGATGTGAAATGCCTGAAAATATCGAAATTAGAATCCATGGTGAATTATTTCGTGTCCCCTCCATTTTGTCGATTTATATTCCTATTCATGGAATATTATTGACAGAATTTCGTGTAGACACTAAATAGATTGGAAGCTTAAGAATTGAGGGTTTGGAAGAGAATGTAAAGGTAAGTACAAAGGACAAAAATGAGGAGGAAAGAAGAAGTTTTGAGAATGATTGGAAGAGGAGAAAATTGCTGGCAGAAATTAAGAGAAGGCAGAGTAGGTGGAGGGAACAAGCACTTAAGTTCAATTGAATGATGAAGATCAATATCGAGAGTAGAATACCTACTGGGTTAGCATTCGACACTCAATATCGATCTTCAACTGATCTGATCCTCTCTGGGCAAGCAAGAGGACGAGAAAAGAAAGGTATATTTTATGGATAGTATGAAGAGGTGTTATAATACGCCATTTGCAAGGAATAAAAATAGCGTTGGAAAGATCGTGGAAATTTAATGAAATTTAATGAAAATGAAATTTAAATAAGATAGGGGCACTCCATGAAAACCTATACTAACCGGAAGAAGACTATCAAATCATCCTGCAAATTTAGTGACCGTACGCACCAGCTCATTTATTGAAGATTGCCATCTTACCGCGTTGATAAATTCCATAGTATTGTATTACAGCGCATATTTACGTGGTTTTTTTATTGAAAACAATAAATTTACGAGTGGAATATACATTTTAATATTTTCTCTATCATATTAATCATGTTTATCTATTCCAGCAACTTTTTAAACTTTATTATCATTGAAACATCAAATATCGATGAAGCGCTGTGAAACTGCACTTTTTTCCTTGTTGGAGAAAGTTGAAATGGAAGTTATCTCTTTGAAGTTGGTTTCAGGCCGTTTTCCTGAGCCAAGTTTACGGTTTCCGCCAGGCATTTTGAGACCTTTGAACGACCAGAAAATCAAAGCCTTTGCATTCGCCTCTGCTGAAAGTACCACTGATTCCTAGTTTGCTTGTTGGTAGTTTGTACTCTTTGAAGTTGGAAGAAACTGATCGCCGCTTCTCCACTGTGACATTATGCGCCAGCGAACAGCTCTATGGTTTTTTTTATCATGCGGCGATCACCAGAACCACACCGGACAAGAATTTCTAATGGTCAAGGACGACTCGCAAAGGCTTCCTTCTTGACTAGTCCTTCGAGTTTGGATGTGGCGAAGAGCCCTAAATTATTGCCACTTTACGTCGCGCATTTGTGGTTGTTGACCCTCGCGATGTGGTTCCTCTCGGAGATGTCCTCCTCGTTTCGTTGCCATCCTGAAACTTAACGGTTACCCGCGCTTCTTGATGCTCTCATACCATCATCTTTGAGGAGAATTTGGAGCTCTCCCAACGAAAGTAGTCGGCGTGATGTTATTTAATTATTTTTAAACGTTTCTCGGGGGCAAGTAGTTACGTCGTGACGTTACCGGGTTTTAGGTTGTTGGGTGAGATTTGCGTGGGGTATCGGAAGAAAAGTGGAGGAAACCCGGCGCCGGTACTTATAATTGTCGTGAGAACTGGCTCTGAGTGTAGCGGGTGGCGATGACGTGGCGTCATCGGAGAGGAATTCTTTAATGCCATTATCACAAAAAATTTCATCGCAACAATGTTAGGTAATCTTCCCAAGGCTATTTGAGGGAGGAATTCAACTATTTTATTCCACTGAGAGCTCACTCTAATCCTTAAAACTGATTCGAGTATAACCTATTTAAACTATATATTTGGCGCTTATTTGCATATTTGCGAACATTCCATATGACGAATTAAAAAAAATAATTCCCCAATTCATCTCAGTAGGTATTCTCAATTTTTCGAATTGCAAAAACAACTTCATCCATGAGTATCCTGAGTAGCAAGCCTGTATGCTCCTGCCTACCAAGATGGCCGAATCGCTTTTGAAATAATCCGCGATGCCACCTCCAGTACATCCTTCTTAGGATAGTTATAATTATCAAGATACTTTCAATAAAACAGGAAGACGTCGAGATTTCCCCATCGGAGGTTCGATACGTATGTACCATCCTTCCATGTTATCTGAAGCCTTCATCCGTGCACAATCATGTCTTCAAAACTTCGGATACAATAACTTTACCTTTACTGAAATAAGATCGAAGGTTTTCCCGGCGAACTAGCTGTAGAAAATCTTCTCGGGTTTTCCACCGGGTCGGCCGACGTTTCCGTGCCCGAGTCGAGAAGATTTTCTACAACTTTACCTTTACTGCTTCACCTTTACATGGTAGCCGTTCCACGTTATCCGACACCGTTTTAAAGCGAAAAACATCTTTTAGACCTTATTCAGATGAGGCGTATGATATTAGTCTATGAATAAATTAAATATGGGTACGGTGCTTTTGAGTACGTACGAGTATGGTCTCTCGATTATCTCTTGGCACGAATTAAGCTTTAATATTCACCGTGGCGTCTGTGATGGGGCAAAACCTAACGTAGGTGGGCGTGTGACCTCCCAAAACCTTTCACCTATGAACGGGGACGTTTATGACAGCAGGAAATCCCGGCTGGACCGATGCCAGCTCGCTGTCGAGGGGATTGCCTTTGTATCCGCGGAAACTTTGTGTTGGGCGAGGTCCTTATCCTCCCAACGATTCGTTCCACTGTCGCGTGAAGGAAATCGCCACGTGTTGCTATCACATTTTTCTTCATCGCGCTCCGATTTGAATTTTTAATATTCCCTTGTTAGGCTGAGTCACCATCATCATCTTACATAGGCCATGCCTCGTCGCTGCAATCATTCTTCTCTATTTTCTGTGGTCCTCTTCATTTCTTGATAGTTATTACATCCTATGACTTTTTATACATCTTGTATCATCTTCCCCCGTGGTCACCATTTCCCACTCTTTCCCAGAACTTTTCCTTCAAGCACGTTTTCTGTAAATTTGTTGTGTCCATGAAGGTAGCGATAAAGTTTCGTTTTCCCTTTTTGAATGTTCTCTATAAAGCCTCTTTGTTCCTTTACTTCTTCTTCTACTTCATCCTCGATGGTTGTGTTTCTGTACAGCTAATTTTAGCGATACTTCAGCGTAAATATATTTGCATTGACTCTAAATATTTCTGTTTCCAATCAAGAGAGCCCAGATTTCACAACCATATAGCAATAGACTCCCAATAAATGTCTTTATAGATTGTTTCCTTCTTTCCATGCTGAGAAATTTATTTACCAATACGTCTTTTTTCTTTTCTTTTAAGGCTTGTTTTACTATTTCAACTCTTCGTCTAATGTTTGTATTTGTAATACTAGAGAAATAATCTAGCCATGTGTGTAAATCATATAATATCGTGCTTGGGTTCTATGAATCGAAACATTTCATTGGTGCAGTCGACAAGTTCATTGTCCTCATGCCCCAAGCATCTATAAAAGGTGAGAGACCATCGAGTGAGCTCGCACCCGAAGGTCAGCTTGGACGTTAGTGGTGCCAAGAAAAAAAGTTGCACGTGCATGTAATTTTATCCTTTGATGTTGGCACTCCGCAACGCCTGTGACAAGTCGTAAATTATCCTTACGAAAAAATTCCTTTCGTATTTATGAGATAAAACTGGCGAAGTTAAACTTGGATTTAATGTTTTTTTGGGATTCAAAGCAATGTTATCATACTATGTTTGTGCAATAATTATCGTTAAGTATTCTCCCAATATCGATAGGTCTTTAAATAGTCCTTCCAACTCCCTGTTTGTTATGCCTGTCTTCATAAAACCACTTATTTCTCCTCTCTTCCGCCTTATTCAAATTTTTCTCCTCTAGCACCATTTTTTTGTTTCGTGCCGTTCTAAAACGTCCTTCGACCGTCCTTTCGCTTTCTTTCCTTTTCTACCACGTTTAACCCCAATAATTCTTCCCTTGTCTTCCTCTCCTCCTAGATAACCCCCTTTATTCATCTCTGTCGTACAAGTCTCCTATCCTTATCCTAGTTCCGAAAAGATTATGTTTATATATATTCTATGAAATGCAAAGCTCCCGATTAGAGTTATAACTAATCTTATTTTATCATCTTATCCCCGAGTCGCAACGTCATATCTCTCTCAACCTCCTTGGTGTTGTTTGTTGCTTTATAACCTACCTCTTTGCCGTTATAATAATAATGGACTCTCTTTCCTTTAGTAATTATATCATCACCTAATCTCATGAGATGAAGAATGGGGGAAAATTGCTTAGGAAGACCACGTGTATGCTGGAAGCAATGAAGGATATAAATGAGGAGAATTATATAAGTACGAGGAGGTTGTACAATAGAAACATCGAATGGAGAGCTGCGCCAAACCAACCTTAACATTAATTAATGACCAGTGATGATGAATCATTGTTTTAATAATGCAATGGGAAATATGCCTTGCCCTCAACGACCGCGTTCATCGCTATCCACGACTTCTGACCCTCAGCTGCAGTCATTTACATTACATGTCTAATATATAGCTAAGCGCAAGATCATGACACCTTTACCAGCATGTATTACAAGAATTCTCTATTTGTGAATTTCTTTCATCTGCAATTTTTCACTTGAATACATATCTCCTGTAGCCATTGTCACATTTTATATCTCAGCTCGTGACTTGTATAACTTATTACCCATTCCCGAAAAAACAACCTCGCGAATCCGTTCCAGACGTGAGTGAATGCATGGAATTTGCCTAACATACACAGAGACACTCCCATCACAAGTTCTCACCTCCCATATAAAGTAGGAAAAATAAATAAGGAAAAAGGATATTATCATATCAGCATTCCCCACCAAACGAAGTATTTCAAGGTTCTGGGTGCACATTACGGAACTCGGCGATGGAAACGTATCGAGTGATGTGGCTGCAAACGCTTCGGATTTTTACTGCGAGCGATTATTTTCCACTCGAGATGAACGGTATGAACAGCGGAATTCTGCAGCACCGATAAAATTAGTTACGTGCCGGTCGATAAGTGTCATGACATATCCTTCGACTGCTCCCCTCGACTGCTACATTTATTTGCTTGTGCGCAATCAAGCTAAGTGTATGCCACCCTACGAGCCATCATGATTAAAGAACACCACGTTCTTCACCTGTGTGTTTTTCTGTCGCCGACCAACTCGGGGTAGCCCGATATTCCTTTTTTGTCATTATTTGAGCGAGTTTGCCCATGAAATTAGACGGTGTGGAATTAATACTTCACTTTGTAATATATCCACATTTTTATTAATATTGACCACGGTTTCAGTCACTGATTTCCATTTTCAAAGTGTGGCAATAGTTTGCCGAAACAATGGTCGGCATTTGTAAAAGTGTGGAAATATTAAAATTTTTAGTGTTCACTATGGTGTGGTTCCACAAAATAAGGCCTTTATCAATTTCCAACGGAACATGGTCTCTCGCCTCATCTGATTTGAGTTTTCTTCCAATCACTCATTAGCTTCTCTTTTAGTATCCTATGCAACAACTTTACGTCATCCTTAGCGTCACCGACCAGTTTTTATCGTCGGTTGAAAAAATTCAATGTTTACGAAAACTTTTGGAATTGCCTTTCGCTCGTTTACACGCTGCTGGACGTGGTCTATTTTCTCTCATACACTGTTTTCGTTTCAATGGAGGATGTTCGTGAAGACAATATCTGCTGATAAAGCCCCTCAGAGACGATTGCTCCTGCTCTCTTCTCATGCTCCACCCCTTTCCACCAACACAACGGCCGAATTCAAACGGGTAACAGACATTAGGCGGCAGCGAATCTTATACTCTCCTGCGAACTTATTTAGCCCTCTACCGCCAACTCCTAGCTGGTGGACTTCGCGAAGACTTTCGAGAACATTTTGCGTGAAGTTCCTCTCTTAATTTCACATTGTTTTAAGAACTTGATTTTAATTGATGAACCTCATATTTGTCTAAATAATTATGATACATTTTAGGCGAGGATCGTGGTAGCTTAGTAGGTAGAGCACTCCCCGGGTCCGGGGTTCAAATCCCGGGCAAGGCCTTTCTGGATATCCCCATCTAAAGTCCTCGCGATTCGATTTTCTGAGTGTCAGAACTTCGTAGGAAATTGCAGGTGGCCCAGGGAAAGGAACAGGCCCCCCTACCCTGAAAGTGTGAATTTCACACGCCAATGGCTTAGTACGGGGTGAGCTCTACCCACACCTATCAAAGACCAACCTTCGGGTTGAACACAACTTACATTTTAGGTTTGGAAAAAGGGTAAGGATTTATAGGGTATCTGAGGCAGAGGTCCACCATTATGGCAAATATCTAAAAGTAAAAGATAAAGTCGGCCGACAGTCCGGCTCGTGGAAGATATCGCAGAGCCGACGCATGGGGCAACTGGAAGGAAAATGGCAGGAAAACTGGATGATAGTCCTTGCTAGGCAATCTTTGCAGGATGGTGCAAAAACGCGAGTACAGTCGTTAGTATATAGAATTCTGGGCCACACTCTCTTTTGGAATAAATGAAGAACCGAGGCTTTTTCGGCGATGAAAGGTATCAATGGTTAACCGTAGAAAAAATACTGTTGCGAAAGTTTCACTCGGTGCAGAAAAAGGGCGCGAAGTTATGAAAATTTAGAATACACTAATGGGAAAGCCTTTCCTCCACGTCCTCATCCTCAGGGAAAATGATGATTTAAAATTGTATCCAACCAATATTTCATCCATTGACGCGTCAATAAAATACTTGAGGTGAGGGTTTTTGCTATCCCTAGGATTCCGGCAAGCGTGACTGAACTAAATGAACCTACATCACCCACGGTATCTCTTTGGCTTTGGAATTTTCGCTAATACTTCAAAACATGCATGCTTGTAATATCTACACAATGGAAATTTCGGAAATATTACACCCCCTTCCTACTCTGCAAGTTTTGCATTTAAAGAGTGTTTCCTTCTGTATTTGTGTTACCTGTGTCCCGAGCCTAAAGGACGCCGTAATGTGCGAAGGCTTCCCAAAAATTCTAACCCCCAGCGAAAATAAGTTTACTTGTATAATTGCACGAGAGTATATGTGTTAGGCGTGGAGTAACGGTTACTGACAAATAATTTTCAAGGCGCTGTCTTTAGCATAACGGATCGTGACTTTGGTTGCCTTAACACAATCTTCAACCCAAAGGTCGACTCGATTGATAACAGAAGATTTCACTAGCACTAGGCTTCACAATAACTATCCGCTCATTACGAAGGGGAGGGCAGTTGTACCTTTGGTTTTCCAGTCAGAGGGTTAAACCATAGAGCGTTGGTTAAGCTGAATAATTTCGAAGAGCCTCACCGAGACTTGAACTCGTGACCACAGTAGTCTGTAGCGCCACTCGTTATCCTTTGAACAGCACAGGTCTTTTATTAGGAAGGAGAAATAAGTTCGCCTGCCAGACAGGTCGGTAACGCACTGAACTGGCAACCCAAAGATCGTGGGTTCGAATCCCACCTCAGACATAGCTTTTGTGGGTCTTTAAAAGTGAAAACAAAGGATTTAGTTAGGTTTGACAGCGTAATACAAACTTCGAAGCTGAGCACCTTGGAATTTGATGTAACTAGGAAGAAGAAATGGTTTCGGTCTTGACTTGGTGGCATTTTCTCATCTCGGTAAGGAAAAGTAAAAATTCCACTGCGATTCCACGTTTAACATTAACATTTATGTTATAGATTAGATTACCCCCGAGCCTTCCACCTCTTTATTCCCCCCCACCGCCCCCGCACCCTGGCCGTCCTCAAGGTCTGTCTGTAGAGTATACTACAGTACTAAGACCCAGGGCCGTCCTGCCGTCCCTGCTCCCTCTACCACCCGGGATATATGTATATAATAATAAGTATGAGTTTGCCTTATTTACCTGAAGTTGGTGTATTGCGGCGAAAATGTATCGTGAGAATAAGTGTTAATGTTACATGTGAAATTGCAGTATAATCTTCACTTATCGTTCCCGAAACAGTATTTTTTTGAGTGAATGTTTGATAACCTGCTTTTTCTTCGAATTAGGTATGTTACTTCCAATAGCAGGAATGAGTGTAATGGGAATTGAGTTTTAGATATATTTCAATATATCCTCTCGCATTTTGATGCAACTGATGCATGTTTTTATTTAAAGTACTTATTCTTTTTTTAATTTTTTAAATTATTTTTTTCTTTTAAATTCTTAAAATTCTTTTTAAAATCAACTGTTGTCAAACCTTTTTTACGCGATGAGCTTATTTTTATGATATTTATGTATCTACTCTTGGTATCTCTTTGTCATGCATAATTGATATCACATGTTTTTTATGCCTAAACCAAAAGAGCTTAGGGGCTACCTATCGCTTTTTATTATTATTATAACATAAAAATTATCATTGACATTATCTTTCCTCTTCTAACCACAGGTGGTGGAGGTGCCCTCCGTGTGATGCTGAGTTTCGCGGTCGGCGGGTTGCTAGGCGATGTGTTCCTGCATCTGTTGCCCGAGGCATGGGGTTCTCTGCCGCGCTCTACCGGCTCCACCACCGCCGGCAACCTCTTCTCGTCCCGCGGACATAGTGAGTGTCCTTACGCCCCATAAATTTGGCCTACATATAATACTTACACTATACAATTTCTTATTTGGAGTGGTAGTAATAAATCAAGCCGATTACTTCGCATTACGGGCTTTAGGTGTTCCAACCTTAAGGTCGTATCGCACCATCTAGCCTAAGGTCCTATGCGTAAGGCGATTAACCCTTGGGTTTACAGGCCGGCACATTACCGACCTGGCCACCGACCGGCTCTTATCTTCTTTGGAATAGGCTGGAATTATTTGAAACGTAAGGTTACGGAATAATGATGAAGATCAATTGAGTGTATAAGAATATTGGAAAGGAATATATAGAATGAAATGAAGGAGCCAAATACCAAATGAATATCTAAATGTAAGAAGAGAAAGTAAAAAAAATAAAACTCGTGAAAATTATAAACAGTCGAATGAACGATAATATCGGATTTGTCATGAGATGATATCATCTCGAAACCAAACTCTCCTTAGATTTGAATCATCTCGAAAGGACAGTCACTGACGAGACTGGAAATGGGGAGAACTGCGGAAAAATAAAGTTGATGAGATGTATGGAGCTAGTAATGAAAGATGTAGAAGAGAAGAAATACACTAATATCGTGCGAGCCAATTGGATAGAGGAGAGAATTGCTGCGTGAACCGTTCGTGCGACTGATGTCCAGTAACAACGATTCTTTGGGAGTTCCCAAATTCCCAAAGTGGGGGATGCCCAAATGACCTATGTAGACTCATAAATCTTGATATCGGCTCAACAGTGCGGCACTAGATACTCAGTGCTAGTTGAAGCAGTCCAAAATCTTTTACAAATTAGATTTATAGGACGGCACGTTGTTGTTTGTCGACTTCGTAATCAAGCATTTATGGGTTTAGGGATAGCGATTAGAGCACTGCATTCCCATTCATCATTTTACCTATTCGACACCATTACCAGACATATATAGGGGTTGGGCTAAGGGCTAGGGAGTACTGGATCCCCAACCGAGGTCCCGGGTTCGAATCGTGGCTTCGGCAGAGATTTTTCAGTGCGTTTCCGGTCCCTAATCGAGTGCTGTGGGGTGCACGTCAAATGCGGTTCTCCGTCCAAGCAGTTGGCATCTCCTAGATTTTCATTGAGATTATAGGATATGATGCTTTTCTCGTCCTTCCTCCGTTCCCACCTAATGTATTCACCAACCCACCATTTCTTAAATGGTGTGAATGACCTTAGCTATCGGTTGCCTCTCCCGACAGCAGAAGTATCAGACTGACGAAATAATCATGCGTTGACGAATCTGGCCGCATGCCGTAGAATAATGCCAAAACGTCGTTTGGATTTCATGTCAAAGTTCGCAAAAAAAATCATGTGATTGTGCCTATCGCGATCGTGGACGTAATGGTATAAGGCAGTGGTGCCCAATGCTTTTAAGACAGTTGTACATTTTAGCTGCGAAAGGATTGTCTTGGGCCGCTTTTAAAAACTATGACTGTTTGATGGATAATAATTTTAACGTTATTTTATTGAAAAAATAACAACATAAAAGCAACAAAATACATCATGGAAAATAAAAAAAGGGCTTGAAGAAAAACTATTCGGGTTCTCCAACGGGTCTGATTGTCATAACTAGCCGACATTTCGCTGCTTGTCTCGGAAATCATCCTCAGGGAGTTTGGTGACTCAATTGTCCTGAGGATTGATGCCCAATGCGAGCGTGGTAACGTCGGCCTGTTTGGAAAACCTGACCCAGCGTAAAACCCGAGAAGGTTTTCTTCAGCAAGTTCGCCTAGAATGCACACGTACTTATTGCAAAGCCCTGGTTAAACAATCATGAATATCTTTTTCAAAATATATGTAAGTAAAGTATTTGTGTTAATTTTTCTCTCTGGGTCTCATGCATCACCGTTTTTGGTCGCGGGTTGAACCCCCTTGATCTCATTTTCTGTGTTACCAAATTCATATATTCTCTATTTCTCAAGGAAAAAGGGTACGACGCCACGCTCTGAACACAAGAACCTCGATATAGACATGCATGCGCGATTTATCATGTGGAGTGATTGTTTTAGTCAGTTTAGGTATATCAGTTTCATGAAAAATCACTCTGGGGATACTGAATCTGACTCAATACAAGTTCTCGTCCGAAAGAACAGAAAACGAACGAGTTGAAGCAACCTTCGAATGTTCACCTTTTGTGAAAGAATTCACGAAACTGTTGTCGTACAGAATAACGTTAAACCAAGCTTATTCTCCTAGTTCAAAAATCTGATCCATGAGAAAAGTGGATGAGCTGATATTGGAGGTCTTGTGTAGAGAAAAATTGAGGTTAACTATAGGATAATGCCACCACATTGGGTTTTAAAGGTAGAAAATATGTGCTTTTGCGAGTAAACTCCATGTAAATACTATATCGTGCGAAATGTGGGTTTCTTTGTACTTATACAGTGAAGGGATCATAGGCTAAAATAATTATTTTCTTGAAACCCGATCGTACCTTGTGGTACACATCCCAAGGTCACATTAGTTAAGTTGCTTTTTTCGGAAAGCTAAAATATACCTATTGTTTCTCGAAACCTGGTAACTTTGTTAGGAATCGCTTGTTTTTGTGGGACAGATAAAATAATATGATTAGCACAGTAAACAATTTTCCACGGTCTGAGTTCAAACGTATATATACATAATTGAAACAGTTTTGTAACGAGGATCCAACACCTCACCTTAACCGTACTGCAAACGATTTTCTTTCTTCGGGCTCGGAATAATGAATGAGAAAAATATAATGAGAAATGCAAAGAATACGTTACCACCTGTTTTTAAAGAAAAACTTCGGGTTAGGGGCGAGGCTTTGCATCGGCATAAAATCTATTGTTTTCTTTGACGAGAACTCAGTGGGCAGGTATCTCGTTACATTTGCTCATCGTTTGCCCTACTTCCCGTACTTCGTGAGCATCTGACGGTTCTGAGGAGGAGGTAACGCGCGACTGGATATGCAGCGCATATATTCGGGAACTCCGGATTTGGAGGAGGCGACGCACAGTGGTCCGGATCCGAGAATATTGGGACAAAAGTCATTTTTCCGACTTTCTTGAACATCACTTTAAATATGCAGCTCTTGTAGCATAATGTCCGGGGAACCTTACTGCACACTTAGTTTTGTATTAAAAAATTTGTTACGGGTAGTAAATTGCTTCAAAATAGAGCTAGTTTTTGCTAAACCACGCTCTTTTAATTTTTTCGAAAAATATACATTTTCAACAATTTTTTTGGTCAGTTTCGTTGTAAAAATTGGTAAAATGACTATGCTCTATAATAATATGGACATTTTACTATCACAAAATGTAAGTTTTAAACTTTCAGTGATTCTGCTGTTCGCTGGAGGAGTTCCTCAAGAGGAATCATTTTTTCTCACAAATTTCGCATAAATGTTGGATTATAAAATGAGTGACACCGAGTGACACGGGGATTCTAATGGTGGTTAAATTGGAATATATAAGAAAGACATTAGTAAAGGTTTCAGCTGCAAATATTTGCAAATAAGTGAATAACAATGACTTATGTGACTCTCTGCCGCGGAAGTAAGCGTCGGCACTTGACGCGCGAGCGTAGGCACAGTGGAGACACATTGTACAATACGTCTTTCCCTATGTTTCATTGATTAGGATTTTATAAATGGAGAAATATACTATTTTATTTCTCTATTATAACCTGTTTTTGCCCAAATTTACTCTAAAAAGAGGGAGAGAAAAATTTCTGACTGCGATACATAGCGAAATTGTGACGCTGGGAGAGAGGCAAAATATTTTCTTCTATCGCTTCCCAGTACGATTCCTATCGAATTTTGTTAATCGTTTGAAGTATATAAGACTGGTTGTATGCACTGCTGCTGGGAAAACCCTCTACTGCTTGTCCCTTTCCTCAAAGCTAAAGTGTAAGAGACCCGTTACCCGCACACTTGCCGGACCCAAGGGAAGGGAAGTGGGCCTTAGTCGGGATATTTTACTATCTCTACTTAGCGCGCCACCCAACTTGTGTTTATTGCCTATAGGCGGTTTCTTTGACCTGCAAGTGAAGTTACACGTGTTAACAGATGTCGTTTTTTCCTCCTCTTTCTAGATGGGTTTTATTGCAGGGCTGCAGCTCAAATGCATTTTCGCACAAAATTCAGGAATTTCACATTTCTCTTTATTCGGTCCTCCAAAAATCCCTCCTGGTTATCCTCAGGGGTACACTCAGATTCCTCCATGTTTCAGTCGAGACATTTTGGTGCTTTTCAGTATCTCCTTTCTATCGATGTTTACACATGCGTTCTTAGTCGTTAGGTCCTCGGTTGGCAGTAGTTTTCGTTATTTGAAGTGATATCTGAAGTAGTGTTAGTGTTGTGACATATCGGAATAGTGTTGTGAGTCAATGATTGTTTGGTTCCTGGCCACCAAAGCGATAAGGATAATTAATCAGGTATGCTGTTTTTTTAATTTCTGTTCAAAGTTCATTTAATATGAGGTATCACACTAAATTTATTAGGTATGCTGTTTTTCTATAATTTCCGTTCAAAGTTCATTTAATACGAGGTACAACACTAAATTTGGCATTGTTTTTGCTTTCGTTTAAACTCCTAACTTTTTAGAATAAAGATTTTTTCAGAATTTAACTAATGCATCTGCACAGAACTAAGGATTCTAATGATCAACTCACAGCTATATCGCTAATATTTACGCGGAGGAAACTTCACGATAAAATGCAGGAGAAAAGGGAAGAATCAATGGACGTCCGGAAAAGTAATTTGACGGAATTTATTGAGGATTGCCTAAATTTACACGGAGATGAAGACGGAAAAAATGTGCTCAACAATTTTTTGGAAGTAAATTTTTTTGTTAGTTACGAGAAAAGATGGCCAGCTTGCTCGCGAACAAACTCTTTTTTTGTACAGAGGTATGCGACATGGTTGGATCAAATCGTTGATTTCCCTGATGTTGTGTATCGTAACCTTCCAGGCACCTCAGGTTCGTATTTTCCCAGTGCTTAAATTGTGAAATAACATCTCTTAGGCTATTGTCTAAGTAATAAGCCTTTTTTTATCAGGTAAATCTCATAAAAGAAAGGGTAGGCCAAAAAAACAATTTTCGGATGTCACTGTCCGATCAAAAAGAAGGAAAACTAAATTCCTTAGAGATAGTACTTCCCCTGCAGAACTGTCTTTTGTTACAGCCTCGAAGCTAAGAGAGAAGGGACATGGCGCACAAGCGTCTCTAGTTAAAGAGGCTACGATGACCACCCCTACACGGGCAAAACGAATATTGAAAAAGTGAAGGAGGGAAGAGAAACCCATCTCTACCATGTCCTCTGATGACGGTTTAGCATTAGTTGTCAATTCAAATATGACAAAAAAACAGTATTTGCAGATAAAAAATTCTGCAAGATATCATGGACATTCAATGGCCGGATACAAATGATATCTGCAAGATATTATTTGTATCCGGCAAATCATTCCATTTTGAATGCCAAAAAGACTGCTTATCCGGATGGTATTGAGATCTCAGAGAATACATGTGAGTTAAACTGCAAACCTTGTTGCACCACACTTGCTCGAGGCTACTATAATTTTTGCCGATATTTTCAGGTAGTTACTTCATGTTTTTTAATGAATAAATATAAATTTTTAAATTTGTTTCGAATTAAATTAGAGTTAAATTAAATCAGCTGAAATTCCTGGTGAGGATCCATTTATTTTACACAAATGTTCTTTTACTTCAACGCTTTTCACATGAAATAACATAGAAAATTGATTTTCAGGGGTAGAAGAAGAACTTATAATCAAATTTTCAAATGTTTTGAGAGCTTTGTCATGTGGCCATCTAATTAATCCCCCAAAATTTAATGAATATTGTACGGACACGGCCAAATTTTATGTTAAATATTATGAGTGGTTCTACATGCCACCTACAGTACATAAAGTTCTGCTGCATGGTGCAGATGTTATTGAGTCAGCTCTTCTTGCAATCGGAGAGCTTTCGGAGGAGGCACAGGAATCGCGGAATAAAGATATAAGAAAATACCGCGAGCATCACGTAAGAAAAATTTCAAGATTCCACACGAATTAGGACGTTTTCCGGAGGCTGATCCTGACCTCTGAGCCATTAATCAGTACATTAGGTGCTGAATTAAATAAATACTCTGGCCTAAAAGATCTGCCTAAAGAGGCCCGTGAACTCTTGCAAGATTATCCGGACTCGGCGAGTGAACACGAGGAGGAGGAGTGGAATTCAGGAGAATCTGATTTGGAATTATAAAAATTGTAAAGTTAACAAGATAAGTAATGAATTATTGAAATGAATTAACTAATTTGCACTTATTACTGCTTTAATATTTATTTCATACTAGCATAGGTTTTAGCTTCAGCGGCACTACCTCTGACAGCTGATAATCGCAATCACTTCAACGTTAGAATCGATTCCCCCAACTGCCTTATATTCGCCCATTTTTGACAAAACATTTACTACTTGAAAGGTCTAAAAGTTATATTATGCAAATACTTCATATATATATATGCATATTTAATAATAGTAATACATGTTTTCTATGCAGTCTCCTCATTATCGGTTAATTTAGCATTAAAATTCTCAATATTTTCTAAAATAATTATTTTTTACTAAAAATAACAGCAAAAATGAATTCAGCGTGTCCTAAAACATAAAAAGGACAATTTTCAAAGTAATCCGAAAGAAATCTGATTTTTGTCCCTTATTGTCGCGATCCGGACCACTGTGCGACGTCATCCGTTCGCTTCCGGTGCGATAATGCTTTTTTCGTCCTTCACCTCTTCATAGAGGAGGAAGCGATGCACAGTGGTCCGGATCCGAGAATATTGGGACAAAAGTCATTTTTTCGACTTTCTTGAAAATCACTTTAAATATGCAGCTCTTGTAGCATAATGTCCGGGGAACCTTACTGCACACTTAGTTTTGCATAAAAAAATTTGTTACGGTTAGTAAATTGCTTCAAAGTAGAGCTAGTTTTTGCTAAACCACGCTCTTTTAATTTTTTCGAAAAATACACATTTTTAACAATTTTTTTGGTCGGTTTCGTTGTAAAAATTGGTATAATGACTATGCTCTATAATAAAATGGACATTTTACTATCACAAAATGTAAGTTTCAATCTTTTAGTGGTTCTGAAGTTCGCTGGAGGAGTTCCTCAAGAGGAATCATTTTTTCTCACAAATTTCGCATATATGTTGGATTATAAAATGAGTGACACCGAGTGACACGGAGATTCTAATGGTGGTTAAATTGAAATATATGAAAAAGACATTAGTAAAGGTTTCAGCTGCAAATATTTGCAAATAAGTGAATAACAATGACTTATATGCCTCTCTGCCGCGGAATTAAGCGTCGGCACTTGACGCGCGAGCGTAGGCACAGTGGAGACACATTGTACAATACGTCTTTCTATATGTTTGATTGATTAGGATTTCATAAATGAAGAAATATACTATTTTATTTCTCTATTATATTCTGTCCTTGCCCGAATTTACTCTAGAAAGAGGGAGAGAAAAATTTCTGACTGCGATGATACTTAGCGAAATTGTAAAAATATTATTATTATTAGCGAGATTATAAAATGATTGACACCGAGTGACACGGAGATTCTTATAGTGGTAAAATTGTAATACATAAGAAAGAGTAAAGGTTTCAGCTGCAAATATATGCAAATAAGTGAATAACAATGACTTATGTGACTCTCTGCCGCGGAAGTAAGCGTCGGCACTTGACGCACGAGCGTAGGCACAGTGGAGACACATTGTACAATACGTCTTTCCCTATGTTTCATGGATTAGGGTTTCATTAATGAAGAAATATACTATTTTATTTCTCTATAATAACCTGTTCTTGTCCGAATTCACTCTAGGAAGAGGGAGAGAAAAATTTCTGACTGCGATACTTAGCGAAATTGTGACGCTGGGAGAGAGGGAAAATATTTTCTTCTGTCGCTTCCCAGTACGATTCCTATCGAATTTTGTTAATCGTTTGAAGTATATACGACTGGTTGTATGCACTGCTGCTAGGAAAACCCTCTTCTGGTTGTCCCTTTCCTCAAAGCCAAAGTGTAAGAGACCCGTTACCCGCACACGTGCCGGACCCAAGGGAAGGGAAGTGGGCCTTAGTCGGGATATTTTACTATCTCTACATAGCGCACCACCCAACTTGTGTTTATTGCCTATAGGCGGTTTCTTTTACCTGCAAGTGAAGTTACACGTGTTAACAGATGTCGTTTTTTCCTCCTCTTTCAAGATGGGTTTTATTGCAGGGCTGCAGCTCGAATGCATTTTCGCACAAAATTCAGGAATTTCACATTTCTCTTTATTCGGTCCTCCAAAAATCCCTCCTGGTTATCCTCAGGGGTAGACCCAGGTTCCTCCATGTTTCAGTCGAGACATTTTGGTGCTCTTCAGTTGCTCCTTTTCTATCGATGTTTACACATGCGTTCTTAGTCGTTAGGTCCTCGGTTGGCAGTAGTTTTCGCTATTTGAAGTGATATCTGAAGTAGTGTTAGTGTTGTGACATATCGGAATAGTGTTGTGAGTCAATGATTGTTTGGTTTCTGGCCCTCAAAACGATAAGGATAATTAATCAGGTATGCTGTTTTTTTAATTTCTGTTCAAAGTTCATTTAATATGAGGTACCACACTAAATTTATTAGGTATGCTGTTTTTCTATAATTTCCGTTCAAAGTTCATTTAATACGAGGTACAACACTAAATTTGGCATTGTTTTTGCTTTCGTTTAAACTCCTAACTTTTTAGAATAAAGATTTTTTCAGCATTTAACTAATGAATCTGCACAGAACTAAGGATTCTAATGATTAACTCACAGCTATATCGCTAATATTTACGCGGAGGAAACTTCACGATAAAATGCAGGAGAAAAGGGAAGAATCAATGGACGTCCGGAAAAGTAATTTGACGGAATTTCTTGAGGATTGCCTAAATTTACACGGAGATGAAGACGGAAAAAATGTGCTCAACAATTTTTTGGAAGTAAATTTTTTTGTTAGTTACGAGAAAAGATGGCCAGCTTGCTCGCGAACAAACTCTTTTTTTGTACAGAGGTATGCGACATGGTTGGATCAAATCGTTGATTTCCCTGATGTTGTGTATCGTAACCTTCCAGGCACCTCAGGTTCGTATTTTCCCAGTGCTTAAATTGTGAAATAACATCTCTTAGGCTATTGTCTAAGTAATAAGCCTTTTTTTTATCAGGTACATCTCATAAAAGAAAGGGTATGCCAAAAAAACAATTTTCGGATGTCACTATCCGATCAAAAAGAAGGAAAACTAAATTCCTTAGAGAAAGTACTTCCCCTGCAGAACTGTCTTTTGTTACAGCCTTGAAGCTAAGAGAGGAGGGACATGGCGCAGAAGGGTCTCTAGTTAAAGAGGCTACGATGACCACCCCTACACGGGCAAAACGAATATTGAAAAAGTGGAAGAGGGAAGAGAAACCCATCTCTACTATGTCCTCTGATGACGGTTTAGCATTAGTTGTCAATTCAAATATGACAAAAAAACAGTATTTGCAGATAAGAAATTCTGCAAGATATCATGGACATGATTTGTATCCGGCATATCATTCCATTTTGAATGCCAAAAAGACTGCTTATCCGGATGGTATTGAGATCTCAAAGAAGAAATGTGAAGTTAAACTGCAAACCTTGTTGCACCACACTTGCTCGAGGCTACTACAATTTTTGCCGATATTTTCAGGTGGTTACTTCAATGTTTTTAATGAATAAATATAAATTTTTAACTTTGTTTAGAATTAAATTAGAGTTAAATTAAATCAGCTGAAATTACTGGTAAGGATCCATTTATTTTACAAAAATGTTCCTTTACTTCAATGCTTTCCACATGAAATAACATAGAAAATTGATTTTCAGGGGTAGAAGAAGAACTTATAATCAAATTTTCAAATGTTTTGAGAGCTTTGTCGTGTGGCCATCTAATTAATCCCCCAAAATTTAATGAATATTGTATGGACACGGCAAAATTTTATGTTAAATATTATGAGTGGTTCTACATGCCACCTACAGTACATAAAGTTCTGCTGCATGGTGCAGATGTTATTGAGTCAGCTCTTCTTTCAATCGGAGAGCTTTCGGAGGAGGCACAGGAATCGCGGAATAAAGATATAAGAAAATACCGCGAGCATCACGTAAGAAAAATTTCAAGATTCCACACGAATTAGGACGTTTTCCGGAGGCTGATCCTTACCTCTGATCCATTAATCAGTACATTAGGTGCTGAATTAAATAAATACCATGGCCTAAAAGATCTGCCTAAAGAGGTCCGTGAACTCTTGCAAGATTATCCGGACTCAGCGAGTGAACACGAGGAGGAGGAGTGGAATTCAGGAGAATCTGATTTGGAATTATAAAAATTGTAAAGTTAACAAGATAAGTACGTTATTATTGAAATGAATTAACTAATTTGCACTTAATACTGTTTTAATATTTATTTCATACTAGCATAGGTTTTAGCTTCAGCGGCACTACCTCTGCCAGCTGATAATCGCAATCACTTGAACGTTAGAATCAATTCCCCCAACTGCCTTATATTCGCCCATTTTTTGACAAAACATTTACTACTTGAAAGGTCTAAAAGTTATATTATGCAAATAATTCATATATATATGCATATTTAATAATAGTAATAGATGTATTCTATGCAGTCTCCTCATTATCGGTTAATTTAGCATTAAAATTCTCAATATATTCTAAAATAATTATTTTTTACTAAAAAGAACAGCAAAAATGAACTCAGCGTGTCCTGAAACATAAAAAGGACAATTTTCAAAGTAATCCGAAAGAAATCTGATTTTTGTCCCTTATTGTCGCGATCCGGACCACTGTGCGATGGAGCGCGCGTGGCGAGCGCCAGCTGAGGAAGATCCTTTGCTATCTTCCAAAGGTCCGTACGCCAAATATATTGGGGTCGGAACATCTTCCTTGTGTTCCCTTGTGATATTAGTCAAGGGCAGTGGCGTAGTCAGGATTTTTTCCAGGGGGGGGGGGGGCAGAAATAAGTTAAGGTTCCATAGCACAAGTTTGTTTTTTCCCATTCGTGAAAAATATTAAGATTTTTTAATACAATTTGTATTTATTACATTTCTCCCTCTCGTTCAATGTCAACGAGCACCTTCAGCTAGTCGACCTGTAATTTTTCATTTGACTAATGAGCCAGGGGGGGGGGGGGGGGCAAGCGCCCCACCCTGCCCCACCCTGCCCCACCGTGGCTACGCCCATGGTCAAGGGCGCCTCTAGGGATTGTGGGGCCCCTGGTGACTATGGTCTGCCGGACCGGAAAAATATAGTAATTCGAGCTCTGAACTTTATAAAATCAATTCTTTAAGTAATTAATCATTCCATAATTTATTAACTACAATGAAGGAACAGGGAGAATGAATAAAATCGTGATATTTATTCTTCCTGTGACCAGAGGTTCTAAAAACTGCGAGGTCCTTGGAGGAGTGGAGCCCTGGGGAGGAGCCCCACTTAACCGGCTCAAAGGGTCCCACTAATAATATTATGGTCTTTTGAGCCGGGCCTGAGGAACCCGTTATTTTTGTGGCAGAAATTTATAAGGATCATGATCACACATTACTGTGCGTTGCTTTTAGAAGTTGGGGGGCGTCGGTAATCAAGAATAATCGTGTACGCCATCGGCAATTATTTCGCATGAATATTTTACATAAAACAGCCTTGATTTTCGATAAATTTTAAATCGCACGATCGCGGAGAGGTTTCTTGCAAGTTGATAAGTCGGTTATCTCTTCCTTCTTGGCGTTTTGCTAAAATCAGCAGAGAAGTCATTCATCCACCTAGACACGAATTCGAACTTGGATCCCCCTGATTTAATTAAAGGCTTAAGGCTGGGTGCTTCAGCCAGTAAAGCTACCAAGGCGTCATTGTCCCTGTGGATTTCGGTAGAGAAGCTAGATGTGATGAACTGCTGTACATACAATATCACAAAGCCTGGTCAAGGTGAATAATTCTCTTCTGTGTGCAAATCTGGCTAAATATCAACTTTCAATCTCACTAATGGAGTTAATCACTGATATGCACATTATTGTGCATATCAGAGGGGAACTCCACTTAGATTTTTCGTGGATCATTCACAATCCTTGAAATAGTTCCGATATTTGTTTTCAGAATAAGTGACCACATATTTTATTCTTGCAATGTTCCTCATCATAATGAGATTTTACAACAATGCACACTGGAGGTACTTTATTTGGAATGGGGGTAAATTTCTGGGGTCTTCACTTTATGGGAAATTTGAAAGTATGAACTTGGAAATTACAATAGATATTACGCAGCTGTAGTCTCTTGAAAATTATACTTCTTCGTCTGGTAAGTTGTGTAAATCCAAATGAGAAAGATGGATGTTGATAATAATTGGATAAATGACACCTTAACCAAAATTTAGAGCAAGGGGTAGCTAAGAAGTGAAAATGATCAAAAAGTAAAAAAATTGTCTTTTTACACTGCTTGTTCAAAGGCCAATGTAGAGTCAAGAAGCTTTAACTCAAAAATCCACACTTTGTGAGAAATAGCACTAAGTTTATTTATTTTCATGTTGTTTAAGTTTCACAAAGTGTCCTCGCATTCCATTCAAGTTATGCTTTGAAAAGAAAATACTGTGTACAGCCATTGTTTGCAAAACTGATACCACTCTTGATGTGAATTTTCCCAATCATAGTCTGAATTTGGATGATTATGAATATATTCATGAGAATAATTTAATGACATCAACCATTAGGCATTTTGCAGATGAGGACTAATATATAAATCAGCACTCACAAGCCGAGAATGCCAATATATGTATTGTATGGTTCAAAAGCCTGTCTTGAATAAAAAATGATAAACGCTGCTATCCAATACCAAAGCTTATAAAAAATCGTTAATCAGGATTCAGGGTAATATGTTTAGATGGGCCTTTTAGTGTTACCAAATGCAGTCAAGCCCATTTATATCGAAGTTGAAGGGACCGAATATTTACTTCATAATAACCGAACTTCGTTATAGGTGGACCAGTTTTTTAGAGCCTCTCTTTGACAGGGAATAGCCTTCACTTAATTTTAACCGGAACTTCGTTGTAAACGGGTTTGATATAAGTGGGCTTGAGTTTACATGCAAAAAATTACTTAGGGATTTCCACAAAAATATAGCACTTCATAAAACAATCAAAACTTTGGCATCAATTATATATCAATTTGGAATCTCTTTTGTTTTACAAGGAATAGGGTATCCATTATAACTAAAATTATTTTGACTAAATTTTTAATGCATAACTTAATTAATTTTAACTAATCAATTGTTGGTCTACTCAAGAGGTGATATATCGGTTCATATCAATAAGAGGATTAAAGGTTATTGAGTGAATTTTAGTGAAAAGTAAAATATTTTCTCTGAGGGGCAATAGACTTCCTGCCTTTTAATGCTTATACCACTGGTAATTTGCATGCTTTCAACTCACCCAGGTCTGAATTCTGTGATGATCTGCTTCCAAGGCATATTTAAAGCACCAAAATCATTTCTCAAGATGAACCAGCTAGGGTGAAATTGGCTAAATTCCAATCCACTTCATGTGAAGGATTTTTGGTTGATTCACTGGATCCCAGATCATTATACCATTTCCTAATTGGACTGTGGCTCTTTAGAGTTGGTGGCCTTGCTGCTTAAAGTGAGCAGATTTTGAATGAAAATGGTTTACCCTGAAAAAAAAAAATGTGATTAACACTGCGGTGGATCTGTTGATGTCTTTTCATTTCTGCCGAAAAATGCAGATGATGTCAGTTGATGTCTTTTCAATTCACTTATTTGTTTTTGAGCCATGCTGTTAATTGGTGGCTCTAGCATTACTCCAAAATATAGCTTGGTCCTTCTCATTTATAAGAAAGTCATAATTCATTGAAAATCATAGGCATGAAAAATTTATAAAAATGCCAACATGAAAAATTTATAAAAATGCCAAAATAGGCCAGCATATATCGAGCTTCATCAATTTAAGTGGCCAGCAGTAAAAGTATTTCAGCAAATAAAAGGGATTATATCTTGCTTTATCCTGTGGACTGTCTCAGAAGGCAGCCCAAGCAGCATCATGATATCGGCCCAATATCATTTTTATACCGTCACATATCACATTTGCCATTATAAAAATGACATTTGCTGACGATATTAGGCCGATATTAATTTGATGATAAAAAGACATGTTTCACCACTATACCTATGTTTGATATTACCATTGACTGATTTTTCATTAACACGATAATGGGATGATTTAATAAGTATGATAGTTAAAATGTATCCTGGATAAACATGTTAAAAATATTTATAAATAGGGACAGTCGTACAATAAAACTGCATGGAAAAAGAAATGGTGAGAGGTAGTTTCGATTTTAGAATGTTCACATTGAGAACCCTGAACTTTACCCCTGACCCAACTCTACTTGTTAAGAACTGGGTAATTTTATTTAAGCATTTATGATATAATGACGTACCTACTTTACTCCTGACCCAACTTCCCTTATGGAAGATGCATAACTTTAAGCATTATCATTGCACTAAAATATTTCAAACTCATTTTTTGTTGAAGTTATTGGAGTTATTATCCAATATGGGGGGTTCACATTAATTGCCATGCGAAAAAATTCACCTGGACCGGGAATCGAACCACGGACCTTTTTTTCTTCACGAACCGAGATTTGAGCCCTCGCGGTACATCAAGTATGGCAATGCAACGGAGAAAGGGCGTCAAAGAAGCCACGACCAAAGGTGAACCCCATCCAGCACTAAAGCTGCGCTTGGTGGTAAATGTAGGATATTCCAAACCTATTTGGTTTTAGGCTCCAATTGTCAGGAGGAGGTGGAAGAGGTTTTATGGCATTTCTGAAACAATCGAGGAAATACTGGCAGAGAAAAACTAAAAAAAATATTGAGGGGGAGGGGATAGGTGACTTGAGTGGAAAATCCTGAGATTAAAGTATTTATTTGTGAGGAGACATAGGAAGTTGTAAATATATTATGTAACATTAAAAGTGTACTTGATTGGTAAGATTATATTGAAGGAGAAAGAGAAGATTTGAATTGAGAGGAAATTGAAAATGAAACCATATTTTAAATCTTATATTGATCAACTAGGAGAAATAAGTCAAGTTTTCTATGGAACAGTGGTGCTGGCCCAATTATCAAAAAAATTAAAATACACTTTTGATTCCTCATTACTTAGTTCCATAAAATAATGCCTGATAAAAAAACTAACTGTGGCACAAGTGATTTGGCCTTATTAAGAATGGCTAGGAATGGTAAATTACCTTCCTACCAAAACATGCCTACATAATCTATTCATGGTGTTAGAGAGAGCATGTAGCAGGTAATAAATATACTAATTTGTGTATTGAAGACATTCTCTTTAGAATGTCTTTAATGTGTTTAGAAATCATTCAACATAGTTGACCGATAGAGAATTTACACTGGATTAAGAGTGAAATCCAGAAAATGCCTTTTAACAAATTAAAATACACAATGAGACTGTATTTAGGAACACAATGACTCCATAGGGAGCAGTAGGGGCTATAAGAAAGTAACCAACCCATCATGAATAGGGTCTGAATTTCTCTCACTTTTGCTATTTTTTATGTGCAAGTTCTTGCCTTGCCTATGAAGACCAGCTTTTTATTCATTGTGATGTATTTGTATTACTTGTCACTGACCGAGACTGAATTTGTGATTTTTTTATTAAAAAATTAACTATAATATTTAGGTATCATTAACAAATCATTTTGTACCACATTACTTGTAAAATTTTAGCCATTCAAGTAGGATAGAAATAATTTTAAAAATCTGCAAAAGAATCTTCACTTTTTGTTAACCATAGCCCAGGATTAGCTTTTATATGTTGGACTGAAAATCTACCAAGTTTTGCTGCAAGTAAAAATGTAATGTACATTGATGAAGAGAATTTCTCATCATTTTCATTCCACTTTCAGGCCAGCATATCTGGACAGGCATGTGGGTCCTAGTAGGCATGCTCGTCTTCATAATTGTGGAGAAGTGCTGTCCAACCAAAATGGAAGAAGGCACCCATGAAGAGAATACAGAAAAAACCAAGGAAAAGGCAACTATCACTCTTAACAATAATATCCACAAAGCAAGAGAAAATGGAGAGCTGTCAGCGCACAGGAAGGAAAAGAGGAATGACCTGAGTGGCAACCACAGTTCTCCAAAAAAGGTAAATTTCATAGCCTTTATAGCATACCCATTTCTCCTTTGCACCATGGGCAAGGCCGGTGCATTTTAACCATAACAGTAACAATTATTAGCAGGTGAGAATTAGAAACAAAGCTCAGTGAACACTAATGAAATGAAGACAGCTCAAATCCAAAACATGTTTTGTTTGTCAAGAGATATCATTTCAATATAGCATAATTGCTTTGGCAATTAGAATTGTCACTTTTGATAAGATTCAAAAACACTTTTCCTTGAATCAAAAATATGTTTTCAGGCAATACAGTTTGGTTTATTTTCTCCACTCAGAAAGACAGTTTTGTCCATGCATGGTGCTTTTAGTGTATTAGTCATCATGGTATTGAGGTTCCTGTTGCCTCATCAGAATGACGTTAGTTGCAAGAAATTAGAAAAAAAAGTCCGGGTACTTCAAATAAACTCAAGAAGATAGATAGGCATGCTTGCTCCTTTATTCATTCAATTCATTGCTCCTTAAGGTTTTTTTCTATCTAGACAAACTTGCATTATTGACCACACTTACATTTCCAACCATTTTTTCCTCATGACTATTTGAAATGTGCCCTGTCTAGAAGCCAATAATGTGCCAGCTAGAAACACTAGTATGCAGCACTGTAAATTGAAAGCATTCTTTTGTCTTCAATAACAATAAGCATATTGTATTTATTTGTCCAGAGTTATGTATGCTTAATACTGATATATAGTACTTAGCATGTACGTATTGTAACATAACGCAAGGCCGCCATAGTAGTTCGCGGTCGCTACGGGAAGAATCAACAAGAGGAGTCGAGGAGGAGTCAGCGAGAGATGGACGTCGCCCACGAGTGAGGCGGAGATTGATGTTCGAGTTTTTTGGCTGTTTTGTTGGGGTGAAGGAGGAAGTTTTGGAGGTGGGAGTACTAAGTGAGAACTGCATTGACCGGCAGGAGCGGGAAGGCGAAGTGTGGAACTGTGTGGACCGATCGGTGCTGTGGCGGAGCATATGGTTTTTGGGTTGATAAAGTGACGTGGATAGTTTTGGAGGTATTGAAGATATTTTGCTTTGTTTCCGCCATCGGGAACATGTATTGATTTGTAGCTATATGTTGTTGCATGGATGGGAGAGTATATTCTATAATTTGAATTTGTGTGTTGAATATCTGTCTTTTTAAATCTTGTTGCATACCAGATTGTCTAAATAGATGTGTCCATTCGAACTCCGTCTTAGGTTACAGTATATAATAATAGTAGAAAAATACTTAGATATAACTAATATACAGGGTATGAAAATGCAACTCAAAATTACAAGTTCAGAAAGCCATTCACAGACCATATTACCTTGTGAAACTTCAACATCTTTCCTTTGAAGACTGATGTCCTTTTTTTAATTTTGGGTGTAATCAGACTAGCTGTGATTGAATGTGAACCCACTGATGAAGAAGTGAGCATAAACACAAGTTTCAACACTGTCTTTGGTAATTTTTTTTATGTCTAGTGTGAGCAAGCTATAGAAGAAGTCAAGAAGGCTTCAGGAGTGAATATCCAAGGAGGAAAATTTGGATGTCTCAATTTACTGATGGCATAGTGGTCATGGCAGAGACAAGATTTTAGGAGGAGAGTATTTAACACAGACATTGATTACATCACCTGAAGGTCATTAAAAAACTAAGGTTATGGAATATTATAGAAGAGCATGAGCTAATGCCAATGATAAACACGAGAAACAAAAAATGATGACATTTGTTTTTAGTTCATTAAGATTTGTGAATGGAATTCATCTCTTCATCACATTTCCTACTAAGGCTCACATTAGCAGTGGATTTCTTCATTTATTCTTCATAGCGAAATTTCATACTAAGCATTTAAATGTGGAAAAAACACTTCTTGGATTGATGGTGATTTTTCTAATAAGACCCGGAATGTTTTGAAAATTTGATTAAAAAATTATGAGACATTAGCTCATTTCCAGGAAAAATTTCTGTGCATATGTCCTAACATTCTCCCCCTGGAATATAATCATGTTCACTGATTAATGAATTGAGCACTCTTTAATGCAATAGTATGTAGTGACCAGAGCTAGAGCTCTTCCATCTGATGCCAAAATGGAGAAATAAAATATATTAATGGAATGAACCCTTATTTGTGAGTGTTCTTTCCAGTGTGAGTTTCCATTTCTTTTTAAACTCCATTACAGGTGGCTGGTTACCTTAACCTTGTGGCCAACAGCATTGATAATTTCACCCATGGACTAGCTGTCGGAGGTGGATTTTCTCTTTCCCTCCGAGTTGGAGTCTTCACAACATTTGCCATCCTGGTGCATGAAGTTCCCCATGAAATCGGAGACTTTGCAATTCTTTTGCGTTCTGGTTTCTCAATGTGGGATGCTGCAAGAGCACAGTTGATCACTGGCAGTGCTGGTATCATCGGAGCCCTGGCTGCATCTGCTGGTGCAACAGCTCCTGAAGAAGTTGGTTGGTATCTATTTCAAGTCTGATTTTAATCATTCATTATTATAATCAAAATGAATAAAAACTCACCCATGTTCAATGACCGGGGTACTTACCTGCATTATCCAATTAATATTCTGTCTTATTTACTACCAGAGTGTGGTCTAATTTTTTAAACTTTTTGTGGGTCTCATTTTGCTTGACTTTTCTCTCATTTTGAGTCTGATAGGATCATTCTTAGGAGTGAAGATTGCACTTTTAAATTCTAGATTGCAAGATTTCATCTTATGCGATTGCAGTTCCTTTCATCCTGTGGGTAAATTAATTGAACTCTTAAAAATTCACTTTTATTCCAAAGTCTTCTAACAGATTGGTTTTAATGATTATCACCACTCAGCTTTGCATTATGGCTCTTTCCCTGCACAATTTATTTCTCTGGATCAAGATTTTTTGTATATTTTTATATATTACCAAAAGAGCATTTCATTTTCATTCCTTGCTCTTGTTTACTGAGTATTACCAATGTAACTTAAATAATGGAGTTCAGTATCCCATTGTCCCAAATTACCCATACCATCTACCCACTTTGCTTCATACTTCCACCTATAACTTTCTTTTATCCCCACTGTGCTGAACATATCATCATTCATCCTCCTATCCAATCCTTCCTACCTTCTAATCCACACCCACATCTCAAAATATCTTCTTATCCTCTCGTTGCCTCTTATCTGTCCTAATCACCCCACCTGTGCTATTCCCATCGCACTTTAACTTGAGTGAAATATAAATTATTGGTCTAAATTAAATTGTGAAAATTCATGAAGCTAGTTTCAATTCTCATCCCAGTTTCTGACGCACCATTTTGATGTATTTCTTTTGTACTGTTACATAATCCCATATTTTGCAGATGCTACATCACATTGAAGATAAGTAGGTTAAAACAAGTCTAATTAAACATGTTTTTCTTTGAGTTTGTGATTAATTTATCATGACCATTAGTTCAAGTCTTGTAGGTATTTTGTATCCATCACTCTACAAGGAACAGCAAATAATGCTCAAGGGCACCATAGTGAATCTAATGAAATAAACTTACTCAGCATGATTTGTTTAGTTTGAATTGTATTTACCTTAATGAAAGTTTAAATGAGTTTAACCGAAATCGTCATGTTTGGCACTTGAAAGTTTTTAAAAGATCTTTCAATATTCTTTAGCCACTCATTATATTTAGTTTTGATTTTAAAATAATGCAGATTTCTGAATACTCATTATATTTAGTTTTGATTTTAAAATAATGCAGAAAAAATAGCTTAAAATTTGAGTTCATGTACCCCATCACATAAAACTAGATTGTTATATAGAGATTAAGACCTAAATTACATTACCAGCTAATAAATACTTTGACAAAGCTCTCAGCTTAATTCCTCCTACATATAAACTCTTTATATTAAATCTTCTGTTTTACATCCTTCATCACTCACTCGAAACATCTTATATGTGGTCTTCCTTTGCCATTTTCCCCATTCACTTTTCCCCAAATGACTGTCTTCATGGAATTATCATGTCACATTGTGTATCTGATAAGTTTGTACTCTCTTCTTGTTAAAATTTTCAGCTGACTTCTCTTTCTCCCCTTCTCAAAACCTCTTCATTTATTGCTTGGTCTATCCATGTTATCCTCATCATCCTTCTGCAGTAGTTCCAGATGCATGGTAAAAATCCTCAATTTTGGCAGCCTTTTTTTCTCAGATTTGGCCTGCTTCAAGTACACAGAGATTTTAAATATATTATTTTCATCATGCACAAAATGCAGTATACTAACACACTTCTAGTGTTACTACATCATAGCCCTATATTATTAGTCATGATTTTAATAGCATCATCCAATGAACGATTCCCAATTTTCTACATGGAAGTTGCCTATCATTATTAGTATGTAGAATTAATGGGAAAATGGTATTTTATTTTCTACTACATACTAACGTGACCACAAACTGCATCAGTTGAAATTGAATTAATTATCCTTATGTTAAAATGATATTTTTCTGCAACATGAACCTGCATATAAGGCAGTTCCAATAATAGAATTAATTCCATATTTATAATACTGTGCAAGATGCTGTGACATATCATTTATGTGAATGTGCACTGCCTTTATTTTTAGTTCTCACTATCTTGATTTTTTATGCTAATTAAAGAGCATATTTTAGTTGCTTAAGTTCTCTTCCTTAAAAAGTTACTTCAAAATATTTGAATAAATCAAGTCATTTAAAAGTTAATGAAATCACTAAATTAATTAGCATTAATATTCATTCACGAAGTGCATATTTTAAAACTACAATGTGTAATCATGAACTCTCAAGGTCACAATGATGCCCATTTGATATTATTATGATTGATTTTGTACTTGAAATAAAATACATTTTTTAACATGTGTACTATTGGATATTGCTACTGCTTCATGAACGCTAATATCGAGTGGAAATAGCACTACCAGGAATTGGGGAGGTCAAGAAGGGGAATTGTGAGCTCGTCATATCCTCTGAAAGGGTCCTCATCGATCATACCTAGCTAAAATTGTGTCAGTTTCTGGATACCAAATCTTTATTTGAGACCATAGGAAGTTCAGGAAAAGGAACCAGCTCCTTTACCCTGTGATTTTTTTGCTTGCCATTGTCTAGCACTAAGCAGGCTCTGCCTCCTCTGAACAAGTCAACCCTCACATTTTGAGTCATTCCTTGTTCTCTTATCTTGTCTAATTTTCAAATTATAAATTTGATTGAAGTGATAGAAGTTAATTAATTAGTAAGTACTGTTGAAGTTAACTTTACAAGTTAATGCCCAAATGAAAATTTGCTTCCCCGATGCTGACTAATTTGAAACTTAGATGTGTATTATAAATTTGTAAATCATGTAAGTATAAATATCTTAAGCCTCTAGAAAGTTAATTTAAAAAACTTATTTTTTAAGTACCAATAAATAAATTTTTTAAATACTTATGCCAAACCTGTTTATAACAAAGTTCCGGTTATAACGAAATGAAGGCTATTCCCCATCAAAGAGAAGCTCTGAAAAACTGGTCCACATATAATGAAGTTCGGTTATTACAAAGTAAATATTCAGCACCTTCAACTACATTATAAACGGGCTTGACTGTATTAGTTTTATCAGTTTACATTGAAATTTACTCATTAGATAACATAAACTCTTAAACAGTATTGCTTCTATATTAGTGAACTCAGGTGTTAATAGCATCATTATGTAATCAACATGAGTGAATCAAAAGATTGAACAAATATTTTCTTTCAGCAGAGCAAATAAAAAATACACTCTTAACTTTTGCTTTATTGCAGGGGTGTCATGGGTCCTGCCCTTTACAGCTGGAGGATTCTTACACATAGCACTTGTGTCAGTCTTGCCTGAATTAGCTTCAGAAAGTAACCCAAGGGAATCAGCCAAGCAACTTTTTGGATTGGTCGCTGGCATACTCCTTATGGCAGCTCTTACCATAATTATGGGGTCCTGAGTATTGTGTTTCGTATCCTTTGGTGTTTGGAATTAAACCTTCTCCAAGGAATGGAACTAGTGGGTGCCAGAGTGTTATGTGATAAATTTCATTGCAAAGCATTGATGCAATTCGGTCTTTGGGCTGTGTCCACTTGCTCCAAGTTCCATGTAACCTGAATGGTTCTAAACAGTTTGTATAGGCTCGAGTTGGAGGAGGTATTTTTATTGCATGCAGTTATTTTTTATGCTCTGTGGCAATGAAAGTATTTTTGGTAAAAAGACAGTGAGCATCAATAGCGAGGCAAGAAGTAGTGATTCAGTCTTTTTCATCACACAAGCACAAGACTTGGCCATTGAACAGAAGCAATGCCAACCTCAAAGCTACATCAAATTGTTTTGTGTATTTGGTCTTTCAGAGTTCCTATGACTAAGGAAACAAAAGAACTGGGTCAAAATGTAATTTTGACTGTGATATTTTTGTAAATTTCCTTATTATAATATATTAATGTGCCAATTATATGCCATTATGTTTTATCAGTGTTTATATTTTGCCAATGATTGTAGAAAAACTTTTGGCAATCCAGTCAGGAAGTAACACTTGTTGATTGTTATGGCTATTTTTGTTTTATCTTCAGATTGTACCTGACATAATACAGGGGAAGAAAGTGCACTTAAGGGTGAGAAAAATATTATGTTAAATGTTCTGTTACTGACCATAAATCATCATTGGCAAATTTATTAATCATACTTGATTACTCAAGAGTATGAATGTGAGTTTAATTTTAATGCATTCCCATCAGGCAAAAGTAGTGACATATGAGTTGTAGATAACTCGGTATGGTTACTTTGCCAAGTAACCTGTCAATGTAAACAAAACATCTGTAATATATTTGTATAAACTGAGCATATGTGTTCCAAATAAATTTGACTGATTATTAAGGTGATAGTTTTTTTATTTTAAAGTTAGGGTTAATGGAGCAATAAAATACCAAACATATTAAAAAATAAAATTTATTAAGCAGCTAACTGGTCTAAAACACTTTAGTAGAAGGTATTGCCACATAAATATTTGTTTTGTTGGACAGTAAAGTGGTTCACAGAAAGATTCTTTCTCCGAACACTTGCATACAAAAGTAGGCAGCATTAACTTCCCAGAGTTCAAATTGAAAGTGTTGAAAGCCAGGTATCCCAATAAGTCTCATTCAGAATTTTGATAAAACAAAATCCTCTTCTTCTCGAATTATAATTATGACTGGCGGCAATAAAAACAAAAACATTCAACATTTCTGAGCGTATGTACAATTGAAACATATTGATAAAACTGGCATTTATATGCCAAGAGCTGAATTAAGTAACAATAAGTCCTCTGTTGATAAATTTGAAAGTATGGTAAAAATGTGCCAGCTTGTGTACCCAAGACTCCATCTATATCTCATATGAGAAAATGATAGATACTCTTCAGCAGTATGTGCACAATGAAGAAAGAATTGCCAAATGTAGCTGCCAAAAATAAATGGAGATCAACTCCTAAAATACTTGGCAACTAAATATTATCATTCTGTATTGTTAGCTAAAATTTATAACAACATAAGTTATTAAGGTCACTTAACATACTTCTGGATATATTTTTTTCACTTGAGCAATCATACAAATTTGACTACACATAATGTTATTGCATCACTAACTGTATAAAGTTGCTGTCATTGCAAATCTAAAATAGCATACTTGTAACTGAAATGCTTAGTAATACTAAAAGATTCTCAGTTACAACAATGAGTACTAATCGATTCAATACCTGGCATTAAGATGAGCTTATATAAAAAGATACTTAGTCATGAGCAATCTTCATTCATGGTTCAATGGAAAATAAATACTCTGTCATACTATAAAATAAACAGCAATCATTAACTTCCTCTAAACAACAAAAAAAAACCAGGAGCAGAGATATGGATGTAAGAAGTCAATTAATCATGATGTATTTACTTACCTGTACACCTGGATACTGACTCACAAATTATTACAACAACATGAGGATGATGGCATAAATGAAAACACAATGGCTAACCTCTTCAGTGACTCTCAAGTAAAAACCTTGATTTGTACAGGGCACAGCCCAAGTGGTCGTAAACCATGGACTAGTGTACATATCTACACAAACTATGATGGCACAGATTTTAGGACAGAGGTAGTCTGTGCTCCAGCTGTACCAAGAAATTACAGTCTCATACTGTCAGGATAAGGCACACGATAACAGGATACCTACAGAAACAGGCTTAATGACCTCAGCCACTTGAACTTGCACCATCAGGTTGGAGGGGCACTTGGGATGGAGTGTTTGGACGAGAGGGACATGGAGAATTCCGTGAAAATGGAATCTCATTACGGAACCGGTCCAGCCTGTCATAAACAAGCTTCATTGCTTTCACACTGTTGTACTGGTCTGTGAGGTACAGTAATCTGATTCCATCTTGAGAATAATGGTCCAAAATACCCCATTTTTCAAAAAGACGAAAAGCGGCACGAACTGTGTCAGTGGACATGCTTTCTCCTGTTAGGATTCATTAAAGAAAACATGACATTAAAAGTTGGATCCATCACACACTCAACTAATCATGACTCTCACTAAGGTCCAACATAATGAACATGAGAATAAATAATTGAATAGATTATGTGATGAATTAAATCCTATAAAGCTCACACAAAAATAGCACAACAATGGTGTAAAATGAACATGAATAAACATAATACAAGGAAATGATGATGCTAAAATAAAAAAGTCTTCTATTTACATGATAATAACCAGACAAGAGCATTACTTCTTGGCCAGTTAAACTCCTTAAGTTGCTCATATACCAAAGAACCAATTTTTATTGGATAGCACACACGTGCACCCAATTAAATAATTTATGCCATAAAAAAAGAAAGATCATAAGATTTAAGTTTTTAAACTTGAGTTTACAGATTTTATTTTTTCTAGATTAACTTCATTCTTCCCTGAATTAAATTTTTTTAACCCTCTCCACTGAAGTGTTGAGAGACACCATAGAGTAAGTATGTAGTACTTACTCTATGGTGGTACTGACAATCAACGCAGCCTTCCTCACCACAAACTAGCAAGCCAAATGCCACTTGACACACAAAATTATTTCTTATTTTAAGGTGTTTCCTAATTTTTTTATTTTTACACATATAAGTGCATTTTTTCTTTTGTTATGTATTTCATGTTATAATCTTTTATTCTTGAAGCACTAGAGTACAAGAAATCAATATAACAGCACCTTATCTGCAGATAATGTTCTTCATCTATCAAATCATAATATGATAATGTTTATTATTTGACACATGGGAGTCTTTTGTTGTCAATTGCAGTCATTTATTGAACATATATCAATGCCACTGAATAAGTCTTACATATTTAATATCCTATATTGGAATACTCATATTTGTTTTTTGGATTCTATGTTTTACTTTTTATAGTTTAGATATTATTTTTTCTACACATTGTACATCTTATCTCATATTACTTCTCGGTAACCTTTACTAATTCAGTTGTTTGTTTTTTGGATTCTATGTTTTACTTTTTATAGTTTAGATATTATTTTTTCTACACATTGTACATCTTATCTCATATTACTTCTCGGTAACCTTTACTAATTCGTACAAACCAAATTATTAATGATATTTGATAAAGAGTAGAGGGTGACCTTAGCATTCTTTAGATTACATGTGATCTCATTTGAATCAGATAATTTTAAAGTAAGTTTTTATTCCATGTTCAGGCATCCAAAAACTAGCCACAACAGTTGAGTCAATCAATATGGACACCAGATAGACTAGGATAAGAAATATGGAAGAATCACATTAGAAAACCTCAAGCAGAATTCAAATGCAACATATAAGAATGGCTGACGGAGAATCAGAAATGACTGTGGTCGACAGAGGAGTAAGAAATGATCGGATTGATTTGATAGTAAGAATTTTTTCACAATTTTTTTTAACAGCAATGACCCAATATGTTGGTATGCAAGCAAAGAGCATGTCACATATAAACACTTTCACATTACAAGCACAAGCATGTTCACTCTCCAAAGTCAGCCACAGTTAAGTTTCCTACTTATTTGTCAAATTTCAAACTTCTTAGTGTTGATGCCCTGGTAAAAATAAACTCCTCCATGGTGGGTAGTTACCCTCCATCAACCCATGCTCTACCCTCCGTGGAGGGTAGGGGAATGGTAGCACTACCCTTCCACCACCCTCACTGAGAACTCCGTCGATTGCCCTCTGCCTAGCCTCCTGGTACCCTCCATGGAGGATAGGGGAAGGGTACAGCTCCCCTTCCACTACCCTTGCTGGGAACTCCTTCTCTCACCATCCATCTACCCTCCATGGAGGGTAAGGGAAGGGTAGCACTACCCTTCCTCTACCCTTGCCTCAACGTGCATGGCCTACACGCCATTTACCCACCATGAAGGGTGAAGGGAGGGTAGGCATACCCGCCATCTTAACTAAATCCCTGCATCCCTGGTGTTCTCACGGCTACCCTCCACCTACCTCCGCCCTACCCACTGTGGACAGTTAAGGGAGGTGTAGTGCTACCCTCGCTCTACCCTTGCTAGAACGCGCACAGCTTATTCGTCGCAACCAATTTCCCTTAGGAGAAAAACCACCCATGCCATATTGAAGAGTAAAGGCATTCATAGAAAAAATTAGCGTTTAATTTAAACTTCATTTAAATTTTTAATTAAAAATTGACTTGATGCCCATGGGGCGTTTATAGAAAAAAAATAGCATGAACTGGATGCTATTTATTCGCTTCTTAGAATTGATTGTGAATTCTCAGCTTTAAGCATATTGTTCTGTTTTTACTGTCCGAAAGATTCTGGAAATCTCATGTCATATATGCAGGAAAACTGCCTTAAGAGTCTGGAGGAAAATGGAGTAGACATCTATTGCATATTTTTCATCCTGTGATGTTTTCTTCCCATGATGCATGGCAATTATTAACAAATCCCTGAAGAAAAGCACTGAAACAAACGACTATGACATCACACTCTTAAGTTAATTTCAAACTTATTCAAAATCGACACATCCTTTTTCGACGCTAATTATTCCATAACTTAAGACATGTTTCACGCTGTTTCATGAACGGTACCATTGCCAGTATGGGTTTTTGAATCCAGTGCTAGTATCGTGCTAATGTTAATTGCACGCTGACTTTTACAATAAATCCACCTTAATTTGCTGGAAGATCAGATCTAGGCTGAAAAGTTCGTGAATACAGGATAATTTTGTCAGCGGATCCTGCAGATCCAAGGACCTAATAATGCTGTTGTCTATCGGACTGAGGATTTAATATAAGCGTGAGAGTAACAAAAGAACAATGGAAAGCATGGGCTATCGAGAAATTCGTAAGTGCCCATAAATGATTGGCACATTATTTAGGAAAATCTTATTTTTCTCCTCTGGAGTTGAAAGACTATCAATTATGTATATTCATAACGGTCATGCTTATTTTTGCCCATAAAATGGTAATCGGGAAATGTTTAAGGATGCAAAATAACCCAGTGTCAATATTTTTGTAAAGTTAATTGTCATGAATAAACTAATGGCAACCAGCAGGGCTATATATATATGGCCTCCCAACATTCAATTGCTGATAGAAAAGCATTACGCAGTCATTGTTTAAAATTGTAGGTCGATTGAAGCATAGTAGTTATGATTGAGGTAGGCGCCTGGGACTACAGGAATATTGTAATTGGATGTATCATACGTGTAATAAAGAGCGCATGACTTAATTTCGAGTTCCTCTACTTATGCCTATTTTCTTATTCAATTTCTGGTTCTACGTGCACCCAAGCAAGTAGTGATTTTTTGATAGCCAATTTTTTTTGCGACATGGCTACAGCTCCTCTGTACAGTTCCATGCTCCAGTCAACGCTTTTGTGGACAGCTCATGAACGCTTGCGTCCGCTACATGAAATGTTCTTTCCACCATAATTTGTACGCTTTCATGTCTCATTCCCTTCCCATACCCACCACGGACGTGCATGCTACCCTTCCCCTATCCTTCCCATACCCACCACGGGCGCGTGTGCTACCCTTCCTCTACCCTTGGAATGTTCTAAACTACCCTCACTCTACCCCCGCTCGAGGGTAAGGCGTGGGTACTGCTACCTTCCGCCTATCGCTCGTCATGTCATTTTCCTACCCTCCGCCTACCCTTCATTTTTGCCAGGGTGTGAATGGATTTCCTACAGTGAAAGGATTTCCTAAGCCTCACAGCATGTAAAATTTGCACATTCAAGTTAGGTGCAAGTTCTATTTATAAAATATAATGCCATTCCTCACACAAATCTGAGAATAATGCAACACAAGGGTTTTAGGTAACAGGCATTCAAGAACATATGAAAGGTTGAATTAATTCCATGTGAAAATTCTTCATCCAATTTAAGGGGTAGTATTTATCAAATTATATGGATAAATTAAAGTGAAACGAGTGTCCTTTGCAAAAAAAAACTGTTGGATTTCAACAGTTGGCCCATTTCCTGTTGAAATTGTCAACAGTAACTATTGGATACAACTGTTGGCCCAATTTACTGTTGAAATTTTCAACAGATTTTCATATAGGATGGATCTGCTATCCCTATAGTTTTCTTTCCATGATAAGGTGACTCAATCAATAACTTACCACAATTTGCTATTTTTGCCTCCAAATGAAACTTCATTTCTGCTAGTGCCTGTTTTATCATTTCTGAGTCCAGAAGTTCTTCAGTCATTAAGCAACGAGTAAGAGCCTGGAGAGTGGCTATATACATATCTAAAATTGGTCCCCACACTCGCCATACCACATTTGTTAACCATTGTACATTCTCACTAGTAGAGTCTAGGCACACCTGTAAAAAGAGAGAGATAGCTCAAAAACAATTTTCCAACACATTAAGATGAGAAACAAACATAACTGGCCATTCATAACAGATGTCATTTAAAAAAATCATCATCAAGCTCAGAAAAAGTAATATGTAGCAATGCAGCATTGCATTTTTCCTACAAGTCATGGATAACAAAGGTGTATAAAGGTATAAACCAAACAATGCATACAATCAATCAACCATCAATTATCATCATGTTTACAATATTTTGAAGAAAATGCAAAAATATGTCTCTCCCATGCACATTGGACGAGGTGCTGAATCACATTAATGTTGATAATTGCATCCCCTTCTTAAGGTTTCATCATCATTATTATTATTCTTAGTGGAGTAGAGAGAGAGATGAATTACACTAGTGTCTCAATATTACCACCAAAGGGTGAATTGAAATATGCAGTAACATAGCGTCAATGCTGCAAAGGAATGCAAATGCACCCAAGACTAAGGAAGCTCAGTGTGTTCATGTGATATTAAAAAAAAATGAGAAATAGATTTATAACTGATATACTTAAAGAGGTTCAATATGATAGGCTACATATGCATATTGTAAATTCATCATTTTAGTACCCGAGAAGGCATTACTTTCGTTAATTTCTATCATCATTTGCCAGAGCTCTGGGGTGCAGAGCCCCAGTTTTCTCCAGACTAACCCAAGTTATTTCTTCAACCTGGGCTCAAATACACCCTGCTATGCTGCTGGAAAAATGAATCCATAAGTAGTACCATTGGATAAGATTAGATCTGTCAATATCCGTACTTACGCCACTACTATCAAGGAATACAGTGCAATAGGAGTATAATAATTTGGTTACAACATATTCAATGTCGATGCCATCCTGGATGGTACATTCAATTAGCTAGAGCAAAATTAAAATTAGCTGATTGTTAGGCATCATTGAGAGAGTATGAACTCCAAAGTTGAGCAAAAATAATTAATAAACAGCTCATGGCCATAATCCAAGTGCAAAATGAAGAAATGTGACAACACAATATGGAAGAGGACTTGATGATTAAATGCATGAAAATACTCACCTCATACTCAGTTCGGTTTACAACAGGGGCAGGCCCAAAGTCCTCTTGAGAGTCATCACTTTCATCAAAATATGTGGCTATTCTTCTTGCATATGCTTCATCAGCCATGTCTTTCTCATCCTCTGGCCCAGCTTTTGAAACCTATTTAAAATGAATGCAGCTAAATGAAGATAGATTTCAACTAGGGATGTGTTGATTCTCAATTTCTAATCTCGATACTGCCGATTCTTGTGGATTGGTATCAGTATTGAGAATCAATCACCTATAGTCGAGACCGATACCAGCGATACCTATATGAGACATGACTGATTTCAATTACACCTCGCTATACTTCTTTCTCACCAAATCTTTTACATTAGCAATGGCTGAGATTGAAAGAAATTTCTTTTTGGGTACTTCAAACCTTATTTTCATTTAACTGAAGTCACTAGCACTGAACATATGAATGTGAGATGCAAACTTTCCATTGGAGCTAAGGTTCTCCAGTGTTCTAAGTTCTCGAGGTTACTCACTTTTACTTCTATACATATTTGCAAAATCTTAGCCAGTACATTAATTTATAAGCTAATATGTCAGAATGTCAGTGGTCAACACATCTTCCATTAAGTTAATTGTAATATTTATTACAATAAATATTACAATTAATAATACAGCACAATCAAATATGTATACACATTTAGAGTATTATAATTAACATTAATAATATAGTAAAATCACTAAGTGGTTGGGTTTATTTGTAACCTATTGCCTAAACTGCTTAGATATGAAAAATATGACCTATTAATTCGTTGGAGTCACCAAAGGAGTATCTACTACATCGTTAATTATATTGCTTGAGCAGGGAATTATTTGTTATATTCATTTAAATATTTGTATTAAATGCATCGTGCGAAATAATAACTGCATGGAATAAACAGCAAATATAGCCTCCAGCATAGACCTCTTTGACCCATTTCTAAATTTCTTTTACGAGTAACTGCAATCTACCTGTAACTGTACCTAATAGTACTTTTAAAACATGTAATCAGTACTGTAAGCTGGGGTGAGTTCGGATATGCAGGATGAGTTCAGACAATCACACCAGCTGGTATTTACATTGTGTTTTCTCCCTAAGCTCATATTGTTATACAACTTAATTGTGTCTTCGAGATATACAATGATACAATGGAGCATATTCTGTATAAAAGCACTGGATCTTGTACTTAACACTGTAGTCAATCCAATTAGTTTGCAGCACAACACTTAAGTGAAATTTTGTATCGCCAAAAAGAAACTACTGTGCTCTTTGGTTAAGTGCTTCTGAATTTTATGAGATTAACTTCTCTTCTAAGCTGCACCATTTTCATAGCACATGAAAATTTATGTTTAAATGACATGAATATTCTGTCTACTAGAACACATTATTCGATTTCATATAGCTCCACATGCGGAATAGTGAGAAGGCCTACACGAGGGTCATTGGAGACCAGTGCTCACATGGGCATAATGAGCAGAAAATTGTAAAGGCTGTTGAGGCTGTGAAATGTAGAAGCATGAAACTTCAGGATGTGTGCAAATTTGGAGTTCCAAAATCAACAGTCCATGATTAATTGAATAAAAAGTACCCAAAAAAATCTGGAGAACAAACAGTTCTATCCACTAAAGAAGAAGACCAGCTGTTAAGGGGTTCTTAAATTGCAGAGTGGGGAATTCCCTTATGGGCAATTGACCTCCAGTTCAGTACAGGAGTTCTTGAATATGTTGGATCGACAAGAAAACACATAAAGATAACTGCATGGAAATGGAATGGGTGCGGGGTTTCATATCGAGATGTCAAGAACTCACAGTGCGTTTGGGAGAAAATATTAAAAGGGTCCATGCAGCAGTGACTAGAGAGTTTCGAGAAATATATATTTTCAAAATTTAGAAATGGTTTTGGATGGTATTCCACGAGAGAACATGACATGTTAATTATGACGAGACAAATTTCAGTGACGATCCTGGAGAATCTCGGGTGATTGCCAAGAGAGGAGAGAAGCACCCATCAATCGTTAAGGACACCAGCAAAACGAGTGTCTCTATGATGATCACAGCATCAACAAGCAGGAAATTGCTTCCACCATACACAGAGTAAAAAGCTGTGCACTTGTATCCTACGTGGGTAGAAGGTGGCATTGAGGGAGCAAGGTTCAACAGAAACATCAATGGATGATTTGACATTGAATCCTTTGAAGACTGGTTCACAACATGTGTACCATTTTTCAAAAACAGGCTAGGGCCAAAACTTTTGATAGGAAACAATCTTTCGAGTCACCTCTTGATAGAAAGTATTGATTAGGTTATATGAAGTAATGGGAATAAATTTTGTTACACTTCCTTCTGACACGATCATTTATACAAGCCTCTAGATCTTGTTTTTTTTAGACCACTTATGATCAAATGGTAAAAATGTCTTGATCAGTGGAAATGTAAAAATCACCGGTTCTTCCCAAAAGTGAATTCCCCAGATTATTGAAATCTGCCTTTGAATCAATTGGATCATCCTTGTCTGGCAATTTTCATGCAGGGATTAGAGCCAAAGGAATTTTTCCATATGTTGAGTTATTAACGAAGTCCCTTGTTTAAATCTGGAGGAAAATTCGGACAATGCCACTGGAGGCATTGCATGGTCAGATGCATTTCTGCAGTAGATAGCATCAACCCGCATAGAAACACATGCGGGTAAAAAAATCTAGGGGGAAAAGACTTAAATTTCAGCCAGGGAAAAGTGTAAGTGCTGAATGCATGAATGAATCATTTGCTGAAGAAGTAATTTTGTATTTCCCAACTCTTTTCCTGAAAATTCATTCCTTTTTATTAAAATTCAAGACCTATACTACACAGGCTTTTTGTGAGAAAAGTTATGGAAGTCTGTTCCAATGATTTCCATTTTCATCAAAAATTCTTTTAAACCAGCAAAATTTTACACTCTTGTCACTCTAATATAGAGGTTAAAAATAAAAGAAATATAAACTACTCAACTAATTTCTTTGGTTTTTAACAAAACACATTCAATTTCACCATTTTATCTTCACAATTACAATTTAAAAAAACTAAATGCTACGTCACACCCATCAATGCAATGCTCATAATATTTTTCAATTTGTTTTTCCATTTCAATGGTTCACCAATAAAAACCAGAAAGTAAAAGTATCTTGCAGTCGTTGAACATGACAAAAACATTTATAAATAATCATTTTCAACAAAAGAACATATTTATAGTAAAAGTATATGTTCTCCTATTACCATGAAAGTGATTACTCTGAACAAAAACGTAAATATTTTCAACATGTCCGAACTCACCCTACTCCGTGAGACGTGTTCGAATGGTGTTATTGAATATTTTTCATAGTTTTTATGAATTTTCATTTCTTTCTTTTTATGGTATCTCTAAAGGTTTATAGATTTAAAAATTCAAATTTCACGCATATTGGCAAAAATTTTGATACGTAAATAATGATTGTTCATAAAAAAGGGTCCGAACTTGCCCCAACTAACGGTACTTGCAACTGATTATAAATTTAGAAAAGTAACTATAACTGAGCCCAAACATTTTTTCTGGGTACTTTTCTCTGGATATTAAGTTGGTGAAACACAAATTTTGATTTGTTTAACACGTTCAACTCGATGGATGCGGATGCGCGTCCAAGGTGCATTTTCAGGATACCGAAGGACAAGCATTCGCATCTTTTAATGACCTCTCTGATGACCTCACTGAAGACCTCTATGAAGGAGGCGAATTCGCGTCTTTAATAAATTATCGAGTTTTGTTATTAAAAAAAATTTTTTAACTAATTTTAAATTACATTTGAGTGACTGGCCAAATTAATGTGGCAGAAAACGCTTTCCGTTTTTCATGATTGCACACTAGAAATATTCCGGGTTGAATGTGTCAACAATGCAAATTCAAAAAGCACCTTGGACACCTTTGTTAAGAAGATTTAAGGTCTCTAAATTTTTAGATGAAATTAATTAATTTATTGTGAATGAGAATGGATTCACTAACCACAGTACTGTATAATTCAGCAAGACCTTTGGACTACAAAAAATGAAGATAAAATGAACCTCATCTTCCCTAAAATATTTCCCCCCTCTTCTAATGTAGACTTCAGATGAGATATATAGAACCAGATGTGAAAGATGTGAAACAAATAAATCAGGTATAAATGAAGAGGTTAGCTGATGAGAGAATTGACTGTAGAGCTGTGTCACACCAGTCTAAGGCTTGTTGACTTATTATGATGATGACAATGACAGAGGAATGAAACATTTTAATAAGAACTGGTGGGTTTTACATAGTAATTATGACATCGAAGACATGGAAAATATACCTTTGAAAACATTTAAGTAACCCAATTGTTTCAAAAATACTTAATCTACCACACAGAGTATTTACTTACTCAATGGCAACTGTATTTTTAAGAACATTAAATAATATAGTTTGAGAGAGAGAGAGAGATGAGCCTTAACATAGCAGCAATCTCAAGGTTCGGGCTAATATGATACTATAAGACAAAAACTTATTATTAATAAATTTAGCCAGCATTAGAAGAGATAAAGAAGAAACTGGAATCACTCACTGGAATAAATAAGCCCTCTCCTAAGAGATTATCTATGTGGTCCTCTATTAAATTTTCTAAAGGATAGCATGGTCGATTCCAAACCGACTCATACTGAAGAATATCACAGAATTCCAATGTTCGCTCTAAAAGATCTTCCCTAGTCACAATGAAACACTTGGATGAATCATTTGATTGGTCCTTTTTCTCCGCCAGCAGAGATCCTAGAGCTCTCACTAGATTCAAGAGAAAGTATTTTGTTAGAATGAAAACAAATTCCAATTCATCAGACCACCACATTATTCATATTTTAACTGACAAACCAAGATAATGAACAGTAGTTTTGGAATCATAACATTTTTTAAGAACTATAAAGAATTTGTTATATTTTACCTTTAGGTTCAAAATGCTCATAGAAAATAAGTATCTTGATATTTATCAGATGCTCATAGAAAATATGTATCTTGATATTTAGCACCCTGATTCTTTAGTTTAAGGAAAATTTTAGACTGAGCAATTTCACATATGCGCAAAAACAAAAGAAAGATGAATCATTATGTGTATAGGTATCCAAGTTATGGTGACGTAATAATGTATATATGTTTATGTTGATTGAGTTCTTGTATCGTGAATGAGACTGTATGAATTCTAAGAAAATAAAATAATAAAAAAACCACAAATTACGACAAAAATAACTGTAATTAAGATATAGCAGTTTTCAAAATAATAATATCTCAACATTGACATCCTACAATAAAATTTATCAATGCAAGATGATGGAAGTTTTCTTAACATGGTTTCCAATTCATTAATTTCATAAAAAAGAAAGTTCCTTCATGGAAAAGATAGAGAAAGAACAGACCATAAGTCTTCCTTTAAAGAGCCTAAGACAAAGGGTACAACAATTGGTACCTTAAATATTAATAAAGCAAAATATATTTTGATAGCTACAATGTTAATATTTTCATAGGTGATAAACTGAAAATGTTATAACAAACTACCATGACGATCATAAGAATTCTCAGTTATATTTGTTCATGATGGAATAAATTTTTCATGTAGCACAGTTAAAAGATGATATATGTATTACGTACCTACCTAATACCATCTCATTTTCATACTGCATAGTCTCATATGAATACCAATCAGAAACCATATTGTTACATCAGTACTAATAGAAAAACACTAGAACTTTACGATTAAAACTTGTTGCACAAGTGAAATAGCCATTAACAGCCAGAGAACTAAAAGTGTACAATGTACATTGTAGAGTGAAATATATTTACCTCAATGTGAAATTTGTTTTTTAAGGGTCTGTAATTTGTATCTTAACTTTATGTAAATATTTATGCAAACAGGTTAATTGGGTTTTTATTAGAGATGGGGCAAATAGCAGATTTCTAAAATTCTAATACCAAATTCGAATATTAATCACCACCCAAATATCTCACATTTCGAATACCTTGAATAATAGAATTTAAATTAGTATCTTAAATGCTATTTTTCTAATTTATTTGTTGCCTGTTTAAGTAAAAAGATACTACTTGATAAAATTAAAAAAAATAATTCTGGTTTCCAAATTTCAAATATAAAATAACATAGCTTTACTACCAAATAGACTGAAAAACAGTAACATTTCAAAAATTTACCCTTCATAATTAGTGATAAGTGAGCAGTAAGTGTTAATAACCTTTAAATTCTGTCTACTTTTGAATTAACCACAAATTAGTCTCAAAATTCAAGTAAATTGAAAATTTGTGTTAAAGATTAAACTTTCCAATATTAACCTCAGATCTGACAGAATTACTATTTCAAGATAAACATTTTGCTCATAATTGACATATAATTCGGCAAGGATCTACTGTCAGTATAGTACACTGAAACCCCTGAGTTTGAGAAGTTATCTCTTCCTAAAGGGAAAACCAATTTTAATGCAGTTAGGTTGTACTGATAATTATTATTTCTATACCTCTCCATACTCTTCATGATAAAAAAACTTGCGGCTGCTATGGTCCCACTCAATTATTAGTCAAGTTCAGTGGCGGATCTAGGTTTTGACCAAGGGGGGGGCTAACCGTGGGTCTGGGTAATTCTCCTCAGCCGAAGGGGGGTTCGCGGATTTTGCAAATTTGGGATTTTCAAGATTCAAAAACGGTGGTTTTCGGCTAATGCTTAGATAAAAAAGACACTACTATGCACATGTAGTAGGTCGTTTTATTAGTAAAAGGTTTATGGTGGTCATTATGGGCCTAGATTGAAATACCGGTATATTAATAATAAAAACTTATGATGATGCTTTATCTATTTCTTAAAGTTTGGCTTAATGATAAGGAACACAAAAATAGACAAATCAATTTTATGATTAGATAAGTTCATTTGTTTTTTTTACTAAATTTTTACGTTAAACAACAGTCAGGAAGTTAAAATAGGAAAAAACATTCAAAATGTAATTATAATTAATTTAAATTTGACTGCTTGTTGATCTTTGAACTAGAGATAATTAACAAATAAAGGGGGAATTTATAATGGGTGCTATAAAATAGTAAAAAAATTACTTCCGATTGAATACAGCGGTTTAATTTAAAAAGCAATACTGACATTCTTCACCTAGCTGTGGAAGCTGCGTAATGAATCATTTTCCCAGTGTTCTACATTCATCCGTCTATTCTTAGCCTTGCTAAATATGCTGATTATTTCGCCTACTGGTATCTCCCTTTCTTGATAGGTTGGAGGGAATGAGGCCTTCAAGAGGAAGGACTCCACAGAAACCTCTGCTGAATCTTGCATCTATCTCTGAAATAAAATGATCCAAAAGAGGCAGGAAGACTGATCTCCTGAAATATTCTTCAAGATTTTCTGCGGGCGCGTTGATTCTGTTTCTTTGACGTATGCATGTGTTCGGTGTTGATATTTCAAACCCCAGCTCATCTGCAACTTGAAGGGAATTTTCGTACAGACTTTTGAAATCAAGTTCGGCTTCGCGCCGAATATTTTTGAAGTTCTCCAAAATGTCAGTTACGTTAACTAAAGCAGACGAGATATCCTGCTTGGGGCTTTGAAACCGTTGACTTAGTCTTAAAGTTAAACCAAGGCAGTAGGCTGCAACTTCAAGGCCAACTACAAATTCGCTTTTTTTGATGGCGCACGATAACATGTACGCTTCAGACGACACTTCTGGCGTTTTGTTGCCAATCAAATTTTCCAGTACTGTGACAACAGGTACAATTAACTCTTTAAAGGTGATGACGCTATCATGTCTCTCGACCCATCCTGTAGAGGCAAAGTGCCTTCAGTCTCTGTTTCTTTGATTCGGAGAAATTCATCTTTTCGAGAACATCGATAAGAGCATTTACTCGATGGGTGGAGGCCGATAGGGAGACAGAAACCGTTCCAACCGTTCCCATAACATTTCTTATTGCTGGGATTTCGCAACATTTTGTGATGCAAAAGTTCAAGGAGTGACTGAAGCAATGCATGTAAATTGCGAGTGGCTGTTGTTGCGATATTCGGGCTTGCACGCCGTGTAAATGTCCCGCCATATTTGATCCTCCGTCGTACCCTTGACCACACAGGTAATCATATGACAAGCCAAGTTTTGACATCTGCTCTTCGTCTATCGTTGATTTTATAGCCAAGCTCGTTGTTGATTTGAGCTCAATGAAGCCAATAAATTCCTCCTTTACTATGGATTTGTTCATATCAAGGTATCGTGCATAGAATGTAAGTTGATCCTTCCTACTAACATCGGTAGTCTCGTCACATATTATGAAGAAATATTTGGCTTTTTTTTACATATTCAACAAGTTTCTAACGTAAAAAATCACCAATGCATTCTATCACATCATTTTGGATGGTTTTGCTAATAAGTATGTTGTTGCGTTTGCATGTCGAAAGATGCCATTTTAAGTCTTCGTCGCCTGCATCTAATCTAAATGACAAGAGACTTTGAAAACCCCCTGTTTTCCTTTAAGAGCCATTTCTTGGTCTTCTTCACTGCTCAAATTGCCATCATCTTGATGGCCCCTCATGGGGAGGTTGTTCTGGGCACAAAATTGTATTCTTTTTATTATGGGTTTCAATCGTTTTCCATTTTGCTCAACTATGTTTGCTTTTTTTCTATCAATCATTAGACCAACATGTTTGGTTGAAATTCCAGGATCAGATTACATAGACTCTTGAAATGTAGAGCTTTCTCCATTGTAACTAAATATAACGAATATAACTTAATACTTATAAAATATAACTAAATACGTTTTACAAAATGGTAACCTACAAAAATTTCGATTTTATCTAGTGTATGTTTCCACCCAATGGGGGGGGCTATAGCCCCCTTAGCCCCCCCCATAGATCCGCCACTGGTCAAGTTACCAGTTTTGTAGAAGGGTTTTACAAATTTCATAATAGCTTTTTATTAGCTATTTGCAAAAGTATTATATGGAAGAATAGACATAATGTGTGACCCCATATAAATTAATGAATAATATGTAACAGGAGTAAAAGATAAGCTCGTTTTGAGCAGCAACCATCAATGATGCATACAAACTTTCTTTGATTTTAAATCTTAACTATAGGGTATTATTTTAGGCATGTTATTTAAGGTCAAAATACAACAGCAACTCAAATAATGATGCTAGAAGAATTCCATATTCGAGATTTAGAATAATTACGCTAAAAGTATTCGATATCTTGATTAATTATGCTAATTACGCTATATTTGGCCAGTTGATGAACTACATTGTATTATTTGAAACTGGACAGAACAATGTTGTATTAACACTTTCTGCTCACTTCTTAAGGCTCATAAAAGTTAATGTCTTCAACAGTCCATAATTGGTAGCTACTCGTAAAATACATAATTTTATTATATATTTGACATTTTAAAACCAGAATAATTTTTTTTCCTTACTCAACTAGTAGACTAGGGATGACAAATGCATACCCTCCTTTACTGTTGACTTTCATTTATTAAAACAACACTAACAACTGTCATGGATGGTTCAAGACAAAATATTAAGATAATTCTAAGCTGTGAACATAGACGTAAGAAAATTTCCATTCATCCCAAAATGATTATACATATTATAGAGCATGATTGATATGAATAATATGCTGGCACAAATTTATTCACATTTACATTTATAAATAATTAATTTTAACTTCCATTTCACTAAAATTCTTACAAGAAAGCACAACTTAAAAATATAGCATACTTATAGCAGATTCCAATGCATACACAGGGAGCAGGCAGTGAGAATAATATGCCAGCTCTATTACATTTGGAAGCATGGTTACTGGGTAAACCATTGTTTCCTTGGAGCTATTCCGTTCCTTCACAACAAGTCCAGGTCCAAGAATATTCACCTTGAATTAACCAACATGGCACCAAATTAGAATGAAATCTGTCATATGTTGGGAGTATGAGTAAAATTTAATCACTACAAAATAAGATTTTTAATGTAAAATATCAACTGACAGTGGAGTTTCAACTCCTACTACTTTTTCTCTTAAGCTGTGGTAATTTCCAGGGGTATAAAACCAGGTTATTTCAAGGAATTTAACTAAAATAACCATTATTAATGTGCAATCGTACATTATATGTACACATATTTCAATGTATTTTGACACACCTGATCATTACATTAGGCCGAACAGTTACGATTTTTTGTGAGTGATCAACAAGTAAAAAGTTATGCTACCCCAATGAAAAGAAACATCCAGAAATAAAATAGCTTTTAGTTATTCATTTTTTATTTGAACACCAAAAGATAAGGGATGATTTGTTATTAACTTATAGTATCAAGTACCAAGTCTAAAAATCAAGTCCAACTTCTATTATTGGAAAATGACTCAAGAAACAAGATGTTCTGAAGTTTTACTGCAAAAACTTAGTAAATGGTACCATGATTATGGCAACATTTACTTCAGTAAAGATTCTCATAATATTTCCTTCATTTATGTACCTACTCTAACCAAAATATACAAGAGACAAATTTGGTGCTTCAAAATGAGCAATGCATTCAAAGATCACGTACTAACCGTGAAAACTTTAGCCGCGTTACCCGCTGAAATTGCGCTATAGTAAATATTCCACAGAGAAAAAATCAGGGGGTCCGGGTTCGTGTCCTGGTCAAGGCAAATGATTTTTTCTCTGTGGAATATTTGCTATAGCGCAATACACTATTTGATACATTTACCTAATGACTGAATGTTTAGCATCATTCTGTACAGCTGAGTACATTTGGTATCAGGAAATAGAGAAGAAAACTTATCACTGAAAATAGATATCATTGACAGGTGAGAAGAGAAGATGTGAAAAAGTTTTGAGAATGAATATGTGGTTTGATTGAGTGAAAGATTACCTAATATACTTGATAAGCTAAAAACCAAAATACTCATGAAATTTTTGGAACAATAAACGAAAGACTTCTATAAAAGCAAGATAACTTCTAAGTATTAAAAATAAATTCACCTAATGCCACTAGACAGACAATTCATGCAAGACAGCCAACTTGGGCATCTCCCATTTCAGAAAAAATCGCAATGAGTCACGAAGCCAATGAGTGCCTCTCTCTTTCAATGATAAAATTCAAGATGAGTGCACCAGTGATCTTGAATGATGGAAACTTACTGCATGGTTAACAACATCCAAAGAATCCCCAGTGAAACCAACATCACGTCCTCTCCCACGCAGTCTTCCTTTCAATCTTTCAACAGCATCTGCCAACTGTACTATTGGCACTCCACGTCTGAACTCATTTAAAAGTAAAAATGCAACAACGTTTGTTGATACGTATGCAGTAGCCCTTGCACAATCTGTAATTTAAAAAGATATTTGATATTACTAAACTACTAAGTAGGTACCATTAGGATTGCGTTTGTACAGAAGAGCTGGTAATTATAGGAAGTGCTGTCACTTATTTTGACCATAATGCAAGTTAAACTGCTTAAAGCATATAAATATAGTATTTTTCAAATAACAATGCATATTTGTACAGCTTTTGAGGATATTATTTTCTTATCTTGCAGTTTGACCAACTAACAAATCACCTATCAGATTTAGTCTTTCAAGGACAATAAGAAAAAGGTAGTGAATAAAAGCACCATCCCTCTTTACTTAATGAGTCTTTTATCAACAAATTTTCCCAAGTTTAAACAAATTTTACCTCACCTAGGAATTCATGTGTTACATATATTTCAATCATGAGGCCTCAATGATCATGACACATTTCAAAGGAAATAAAAAGAAGTGAAAAATGTCAAATGGAAAGGTTAATATTTATGTGATATTTGTGTAATTCTCTGAGTCATGGATGGTAAGAAGACATCTTCTATCAAGAGATTATACACGGATAACAATATATTTAGTTGCCTAAAGGCAATTTCCAAATCTATAAGTCTTGATACTACATTTGTTCCAGCAAGACCCTGAATTTTCTGACACTGATAGAAAATCTGCCGTTTTATTTTTGCAAACTGTAAAATGAATTTTATAATGTAAAAAATAGAGAAAAACTGATAATCATGTGTGCACAGACATAATTGTTCACGAAAAACTGAAGGCAAAATTAATAAATTAAAAGTGCATGAAATCTCATGTATGAAAAGTGATGAAGCATAATTAAGGTAGGGGAGTGAATTGCAAAGAAAGGCATGGTAAACAAAAATGACAATGCATAAAGGAGGAAGAATACAAGCAATATAAGCTATATTATCAGCTGTCATAGTAATAGGAGAGTATTCATGTAATAATGTAACCAAAGTTAAAGAAGCATGCATGTATAAGTGAAGTGGGAATATATTTGATAAAGGGAGCACATTTTGTAGGCCCACAACTATTTAGATGGGTAGCATTTTTGCCCTGTATACCTCAAAAGTGGATTAGTATAAAGTACCTATACATATATGCATCCCTCCAATAAGTATCAGTTTACCAATTGTACACTACCATGGATATTACACAAAAATGTAGCCACCTCCTAATCATAAATTACAATGTAATTGATAATTTAACATAACTACTCAAGCATAGGATTATAATATAATCAAATTTATCACCATAAATAACATGACGAGCAATGCTCTCAACAGCATGCCTCCTCTCTTCTGCAACAATATCTGTTCCATATAGCGATGTACTTGAAGGAGCTTGCTTGATTCTAGAGTATGGCGTTATTGTTCTATGAATGTCACCAACCACACTTGAGTTCAAGACTTTCCCAGTGCGCAAATGATAGGCATTCATCAGTTCCTGTGAATAGATTTGCATTCAATAACAATTTTGACACCATAAATCTGAACCTAAAATAAGAAATAAGTAAGAGAATTGGTGATACTTGGTTCACAAATTTAAAATAATAGAATATTTATGCTAAGACCATTGATGAAAGTCTTCACGACCACCAATGGAGAGCAATCAAAAAAGATTAAAGTTATAGAAATAATAGTGTTTAACACTTTTAAAGCCAGCTAATCAATCAGCTGACATGCATTAAATCATCACATATTTGTAATTTTTTAATCCCTTCAAATAAGGGGTAACATGAATGATTTATCATCCTCCTGAACATTTTCAACATTCAGATAAATACATACTTCTTAATTTAACATACAAAAAGTAAAACCAACAACCTTGCAAACTACATGGATAACGTGCTAGGCAGTTTTTGCATAGTCTATCTGCAAGGGACAGAAAGTAAAAGGGTTGATAACTGTTTATGTTCTCCTTCATGACATTTCCAAAATTAACAGACAAATTCCACCTGTAAGTTAGCGACTGACTAGTACAATCATATTAAAACCAGCAAAGAATGGCCCATTTTGATAAATCTAGGTAATTCCTGCTACTGTTTCTACATGTTTTCTCCCTTCAGGCCTTTTGGGGCAGAGTTCTAGACTTCACTCCTTTCTCATCCAGGAAATTTATTTAAAACGATTAAATGCATCTTCAGAAAAGTAATCCTCATGTGAAAATACAGATGAGATTTCCAAGCAGTTGGATTATCCACAAACCAACCTTTACAGAATATGGTGCTCCAAAGTCCATTCTTATCATTCCATAGTGTGAGGTGATAACTGACCATATGGCTTTTACTGCACTGAAAAACCTTTCTGGGATCTTGGGTTGCCCAAGTTGCTCTCTCACGAAATTTCCATCCACAAGGCGTTCATAATTCAGACTGCATGGCACAAGCAAAGCATCCTCAATAACACCATCCAAGTAAGCTTCAATGATCACAGATAACAGTCCCCCTGGAATGATTCACAATAGTCAAATCAGAATTTCCACATTTGTATACTGCAGAGCTGAGACTAGGTCGCCTAGTAGCTAGCTACTATTGCAACTTACATGAAAGTGACATTAATGTTCCAATGGAAATTATACTACTAACATGACCAAAAAATATGAGGAAAAAGAAATTAAGAAAAAATAAATTGACTACAATGTAATAATAATAAGAATATACCCACACAAATGAAATATCTACATATAAAATTCATTATGTGAAAAGTTTTAATGATTGAAAGGAAAATTTGAGTTTTAATTTAAAATGTCCTCCAATAAAAAAACTATTCTTAAAAGAACAGAGTTAGAACATAAAAATATTCAATTAAGCCAGAAAATTCATGGGACTAAAAAACCAATTTTTCACTCCCAGAGCCCTTAATATGCAATGAAAAAAAAGAACAGACATAATTTTAATTTATAAAAGACCATTATCTTGAAAAGTGACCACAGAATGTATAACTCTTATGTATTCAATTACCTAATTATATAAAAGCTGGAAATAGAAAATTACAGGACACACAAACATAGTTGAAAACAATTGCAATATTACTTTTGAGAACCCTCTCACCCCACTCTTAGTGGTATCAAAACAATAAAAGAAGGATGGAATGAAAACATTAGATGAACTTTCTATAGGCTTTGCTAAAGGATTAGACTCACCTTTAGGTAAACACGGCTTCCCAGTCCGTGTCCGCCCTCCTTCAATGAAAAATTCCATATTATGGCCAGCCCTTAAAGATTCAACCATGTAGGAATGCAGCACTGTACGATAAATAACATCTCTGCGTCCTTGTTCTGGATGCATTTTTCGTCTAATAAAAAATGCACCAAGGCCACGTAACCATGCTCTGTTGAAATCAAATACTCTATGAGTAACCAATTACATAAATGGAGAGTTAATGGTAGAGTATTTTTTCATGGGCCAAGAATGACACAAACACAAGAAAGCCAGAGTATAAAACTCACCCAAAAAATGGTATACTCAAGTTGTCACCAGCTGCCACAAGGGGGCATTTGATTTCATTGTCGAGCAGAATGAATGAAAGAAGAATGTAATCCAAATGGCTTCGGTGCAATGGGAGGATGATCATTGGAAGGCCTCTACGAGATGCTTGTTTCAACACTTCCACCTGACCACAATGCACTATAACACTAGACAGGAAGCTAGGAAGCACTTTATAGAGGAGCCAGCCTTTTACCCTGTATGATGAAAATAAATACAACAATTTGAGAATGATACATGGCCCAATTATCTAGCACTATATCTACATAATACCTTATGAGCCACCGCAAGGTTATGTGGCAGGGGTGCTCTATTCCATTAATTAACATGGATTAAAGGAAGAATAAATTTTCATCTCAAATAAAACCACACACTAAGCATACAGCACCATGTTAGGTATATCCTAGACTTACAAATAGATGTCATTGGAACAATCAGAATTTTCTAGGCAAGGGGTGATAGGAGATTAGTTTGCCTGAAAGATCATCTAAGCACAAGAAAATGTTTTCAAGAAATTCATTATTATTTCAAAAAATTAACACTGTTTTAGAATGAAAAATCAAAAGCTTACTCTTTATCTTCGACAAAAAAAGAGTGATAATTAAGGAATGAAGCACTCCCTACTGCTCAATTACATATCAGAAGGATGTAAAATATATGATGAAAATGCAATTATTTTTGAAAGAATTTCCAAAGAAAAATGATACTAGATTATTGATAATAACAGTTATACACATAATAACACATAGACGATAATGAGAGATGTTTATAATGTGTACCAATGATCCATGCATGTAAACAATTACCTCTCAGAGGTAAAAAATTTATAGGCTTCCAATTTTGTACAACAATCTTATTGATACTTCTTTTTCAAAGAAGGAAGACATTATTCATCCATTCAGGATAAAAAGGGGCAAAATTTTCCAATATATGGTAATAATGGGCATTTTGTCCTCTGAATCAGTAAAAAACAAAGCAATAGCAACTTCTATTCCTACTGGTCAAAAGTGGTTAAAATAGATAGCCATACAAGTATCAACTATTTCAGCAGAAACAGATATGATACAGTAATAGAGACCACTTGATTGGACAGATTTGAAATGAAATTGAAAGATGGTAGGGAAGTATGGAGAAATATAATATATTATATTTCTGTACAGAGCTACCACAATCTCCTCACAAAAGTCATAGGGAGTTACAAGGTTGCTTAGTGAATGAATATTAAATGAAGTTCATACACTTACACTACATGATAACCTGCACAGAGTAACTAAGTCATTCTAGTATTCATAAGAAGTTATCAAGTCCTGGCAGCTTAAATTTATTAGTCTTTAATGTAATGTGGAAGACCATCAATTTCAGAGATGAAAAATCCATGCTGAGCTCTGTTTCTGCAAAAGCTAAGAAAGTCGTAACAATTTTTACATTTTTCCCGCATCTTTCATTTACATAGATGCTCCATTCACATTAAGGTAAAGCCCATCTGATGTTCCTTCCACCAATTTAGTCCATACCTGCGGAGCTTTTTAAGACAAGTTATACAAGAAGAGATTTCTTGAAACACAATATTCACCTTAACATGAAATCAGAAAGCTTGGATGACATATCACCAAGTATTTTAATAGCACGTTTCCTATGCCTTTCAAGGATTTTTTTGTATGTTTCTTCATCGGGACTTTCCCCACAGCATGCTTTCCTGTCCTCAACTTCCATATTAGCTGCTTCTTCAATGGCTTTTATTACATTATTATCAGTTAGAACCTGAAAAAAGCATTGAGTTTTCACTCTAATGACCATTCACTTTAAATTCAATCAAATACACCAAGGGAAAAGTATTACAACATCATGCCATGGTAGAAGTCAATGACTAGAATAAATAAATTTATAGCTTAATTTTCAATATTCAGACAAGAAATGAAAATTGATAGGTACTTAGCTTTACAACTACATATAATTGAAACTGCTAAACTTTGAACATGAAAATTATTCTAGCATAAGAGTATTAATTCCAAAAGAGGAGAGAGGGAATGTTAACAGGTAAAAGCTTAGTTTATATAAGGTTTATTACACCAAAATATAACTTACAGATGAATATATTCGTTTGTACTCGTACTTCTTCAGCTGCGCAACACGAGCCAAGTAACAAAATGTACGTGTGAAAAAACTGTTGTGAGCTCCTCGGGTATCAACCAGAAGGGCATTTCTAATTCCCATATTGGCCAAGGCATGGTCTATGCTGGCACTCTGTAAAAAAAAACGAATGGTAAAAATTATTTTTAAAAACTTTTATAGGCACGATAATAACGGCTGATGCGGCATCGCCAGAGCCCACTGCAAGGGTAGAGGTGAATCTTTTTCATAATTAGAACAAGCAAACCATGGTACTCATCAATAGAAAGCCATCTGCTACTTCAAGAGAGGGTAACAGAACTAAGGTATTTCATAATTCCCGCAGAAAGGAAGATTCTATTTTTCGCCGAGCCCGTTTGATACATCACACTACAACTGCACTTGGGTTACTAACACGTAAGTCTATTATACAGAAACAAAATCCGTAATCGCAGCAAAAAATTCATTCCGAATTGGTCACCTACCTTCCGCCGCAAAATGTCTCTCTGTAGGTCTAATTTACTCCACTGATATTCCATTTCTCCAAAAGATCTATTGTCATGCATTTAAGTCATTTACTGTCATTAAAATACAGAGCTATTCAATAAAACAGCAGCAGTCATTGCACAGCCACTATGCCGCAGCATCCTATTATATTTAGCCCATGCCGACCAGTGAATTATTTTGGCTGAAGATCACGGTCATCGCAGCAGTTCTGGAGCCCTAGCGGAGAAAAATAGAACTACCCGTGTGAGCGAGCTACCACTCGAATTCAAATTCTGAAATTTTTAAATCGAAATCCACGCCAGGTCCTTTGTGGGGAGTCCGAAAAACTGAAATGCAGCCTCTTAATAACGACAAAAAAGGAATGTTCATCGATTGGAGATGCAATAACTGTCACACTCTAGGCCTGAGTTGGGGAGGGTGGGGAGTTTGGAACCCTCGCAGCTAGGCAACTATCATGAACCTTTGTCTTGGTTCGAGTAGTAGTCCTTGCGGTGTTCCCACAACAATACAAGCGTGGGAAAAAGAGACAAACGAAGCCATCTCGCGACACATTTCCTCTTATTTTCCTCAGCATTTCACCCGCGTTCATTACGACTCTCAACGAACTAATTCCTTTCCGCCCCTTGAACTCATTAAAATTTTTAAATAGCCTCAGTTCGTGATGACTGTTGACGTAAACACTCAGGAAGTAGTACTCCACTTCGAACGACAAATACCTATGTATCTCATAGGAATTAGATTTAACTTAAAAACGATGCATACGTACAGTCGTACGTTGCTTTCGCCGCAAATAAAATATTCCTTCCCAAAATGAGCTCCGCGTCCGGATTCATTAGGCATACTGCAATAATTTCCGAAGTTCCATTCGCCGTCGAAGGATTCTAAAATCTCCGATGACTAACAATAAGTACTAATCCTTTTTTTATGCATGTTATGTAGTGCATGTTTGGTGAGAGTTCACCCCCTGCCACACACCTTTATGGTGACTTGCAGGGTATTATGTATATGTAGATGATTAACAGCTATCCTCGAAAGAGGCGAGAAGTATAGCAATGATATTAACTGTCACAGGAACGAATAATGACAACCACACCTGGTAATCGTACAATGCTACCCAATTTATGCTTCCAATTCTTATTGTCTCATGCTCATTTATTTAAAACTCGCACGCTTCTGTCATTTGCTATTCACAATAGAAAAGGAATAAGATATCGTCGGCGAATTCCTGAAACCTACTATGTGACCAAAATGCCAAAATTGAGTTTTTGGCATAAAAATGTTCGTCTCGTCAAGGCGCATCCACCTATGAAACATACAATGTGATATAATTGTGTTAAAATATAAAATAAAATATTATATATTTATGTAATTAATATAAAAATTACTATATTAAAGGAAAGATAATGCAATTTTCCACAAGTAACTCGTGGAAAATTGCATTATCTTTCCTTTAATATGGAACGTTTCCATCACATCTCGCCTGAATCGGGTTTATTTATAAAAATACTATTTTAACACTTTTAAACAGTATTTTGTGTCTCCTGTAAAATTTTATATTTTGCACATAGTAGGTTTCAAGATTTCGCTTCGGTAGTGCTAACAAAAAATTAAAACAAGGCGATCACAAAGGATAAACATTCTTTTTTTTTCACCCGCTGACGGCAACACTTGTGACTAACCTCGGTGGGCATTAGGAGATGCCTAACGATTTCAAACAGCCTTCAAGACTGCCTCGTTTTTTCAGTGGTCTTAAACCGTTAAAGTGCCTCACCTAATATCGATAAATGCAAACGCCATTTATTTCTATTCCATTTCCCGCCTCCATTTAGTTCAACCCCCTTGATGGATACGCTATCGCATGAAAATCACAAAGAGAAAATGGAACGCAGCCATTTAGTAATGGTGAGCAGTCTTAATTTTCAGCCATCCGATATGCGACACCCCCCGGAAGAGGGGTGTAAGGAAAAACAAGGCTGCCTCATTTAACAGTGAGTACGACTGACTGATGCGGAAATGAAATAGATTGCACACAAACGATCCATCAACCCTTGATGAATATCCAGCAGCCATCTTACTGCATCTCGAATGCGTTTCTCTCTGGTCCAGCACAGCTAGTGTTGACAATAATGAGAAGCTAAATTTGGCTCTTTTGCGGTCCCCTATTATCCTGCTAAGGGTCTTTGTCGGGTTCCCAGTCCCCCATAGCGTCGCGTGGGTGACCCAAGAAAGGACGGAGACTTTTTTTAAAACCGGAGTCGTCACATGCCAAACACGGTTCAGCCGCCTCGCGCTCAGAAAACGTCCGGGCTGGAATAGGAGGCAGCAGTTAACATCGAACGCAATTAACACGTTATATACGCAGAGTGTTCTGGGATATGAAATCCGAAGTTCCCAAAATTAGCATAAAAAAGAAACGATGAGATTCATTGTCAGAAGGGCTAATTCGTTAGTTACAAGACATATTTAATGACGTCAATTAAGATTCAAATGAAATAGGGTAGTTTCCTATTATTTTTTTATTGTCTTGATCGAAAGTTTATAACCTCTGGAGTACGTGTTTTAAGCCGTTCGATTTTTAAATGACGTTAAGTATTTTTCCTCATTAATTAAAAAGTGAAAAAAATCAATGGCGCGAAAACGCGACGGCAAACTATTGCATGCCGGTTAATCCTACGTGTGACGTTAAACTATTTCCTCTACCTGCCACCAGGTGGTGCTGCGGACGCTTCCAAATAGACGCCGCACTCCGCTAAGGCTTATGAACAAGTATTGGAGGCATATTTATTCCGTTAATTAATTATAATTAACTTTTATTTATTTATTTAACATGACTTATGCAGTTGATTCATTTAAAATCAGTCAGTATTCCTTTCACAAGCATATCATGTAGTTCGCCTATCGCCGCACGACCTTCACGCCATGCTTCGTCGTAGCAGAAGACGCAGCGAGCAGGACGTCCTTGAGCCTATAAAATGACTAATAATACCATGTTTAACTGAGAATTCTTTTCCAACATTGATAGTTTTTACAGGTTAATACTAATAAATATTCACTAGAGCTGAGGGGCCCTGAAATACAACGGTAAGTTCAGGAGACGAATTTTCCTATGCTTCGCAACGTAAACTACCTTCCTGTTACGTCAGCATGAAGGCAGCGCACCCCGCCATTTCAGAGCCTTTTCAAATGGCCTTAAAATTAACATTTAATTCTCTAGTAAACTGGGATTTCTCAATACAAACTTTTTGCGTAAATTAAATACATTTATGGCAGGGCACAAATCGCAATTAATGAAGTCCGTTTTCTTTGATGAAGGAAACTACCCTATTCGAGCTTCATACGATCTCGAAGAAAGTAAAAGCGATCATATACATAGGCAAATAATATGGATATGTGGAATATCATGAAGGAGTTAAACGAGAGAATCACTTGGATGAAAAACAAGAGAAAATGGAGCTTAAAAGGTAAATAATGAAATCTTCGTCAAACCTGAATGATCTTTAATGTCAACACAAAACAATCAGTCCCGAAATAAAGGAAACGATTTTGATTGCAAAACTAGTACAGGAAGTTATGGCAGGAATGAATTTAATGCTAGGCAATAAGGACGCCGTTCATGTTAATAAAAAAACCAAGCGAATTACGACATTTCTATTTTTTGATTTGCAAGAGGGAGAATTTTCTTTGAGAAGAGGACAATAAAGTTCTTGCGGGGACATAATATACCACGCACTTCTAAAGACGTGTGTATTTAATCGAGACCATCTTTGCATATTTATTTCTGATCATTAAAAAAAGGTAAATTTTACCATCGTAAGCATATTTCTTCTCTTGTACATTATCAGTACCTACCTGCAACTTTTGCAATGTCGATATCAAAATATAATTCGATGGAGAGGGCAATGCTCCCTCTCTATATGCTCCCGAAATGACGCCCGTTAACAAAGCTAAGGCTAAATTAAGCATAGCGGCGCAAGGATGAAGGAAAGGGGGGGAAACAAGGGGGCAAGAACTCACTAACGCAAGGCGCACGGCGATCCACGGGAAAACTTCACTGGATTGTTGACACTAAGAGGTGAATAGGCACATATCCCCACAGGGACGAAAGGGAACAAAAATTCGCTAGCGGCCAGTGAGTGATTGATAGCTGAATGACATTAAGGATAAACATTTTTCGCCGTAGACCATGGTTATTTTATACAAAAAATGCATAACAGCACATTTACGATTAGGTTTAAAGAAATATAATACAAGTGTGAGCGAATACATAGAACACAAATAGAAATGCAGACACTAACTTGTAGTAAATAAGAAATTGTAATATACAACAGAATAAATATATAATTCTATTTCCGATTTGGTATAAATTAAAAATAATAAAAAACAATTACAAATTAAAACGAGCAGCATTACAAATACTGATAGTATATTTTAAATACCGTTAATCTTCATAGTTGCAGCAAGAGATAGCATTGGAGAATGCGATCAGAAACATAATTGCAAATACTGTATTGTGACGATAATTATCGACATTCCATTGTTTCGCCTTCAAATAAGGAGCTCGACGTAGCCCATTGAGAGGTGGGTAGCTGACATCCGGCGTGGTGGCCTTCTATTAAAGGAATAAAGGACCAAAAGATGGTTGGTACACGCACGGTACATACAAACTCCTCTTCTTAAGCCGAATCAGGGATCGGATTATCACAGAAAAATCAGTATCCGAGAGCTGCTTCCGGAGAAAGAGGCCGGCACGATTAAGTTCACGAGTAGGAAGACTGGTCAGCTACGTATCTCCACGTTTGGCAAATGAAAAGTGAAATTCGCACCAAAACCAGATGACATAAGCAACACTTAACATTCGACAGTTGGAGGAGCAAGTGATGTTAAGAATAAACTGGTTCGCAAATTTCATGGTCATGCCGCCACTGGGATGTCTACCTCCAATTTCGTCCACTTCCGTTTACGATTTAGTTATTAGGACGTTACACTTCATACTTCAATCACCGCCGAAGAAACGTACAATCTTCGATCATTAAAAATAACTATCCTAATCGGTGATGACAACTAAAACGATGAAAGCTAACTTCTGTAAGAAATAGTAAGGGCCTCCAATTTTGGTGGCCGTATTACCAAAACTGGATGCATAAGCAACACGTAACATTCGACAGTTGGAGGAGCAAGAGATGTTAAGAATAAACTGGTGCGCAAATTTCATGGTCATGCCGCCACTGGGATGTCTACCTCCAATTTCGTCCACTTCCGTTTACGATTTAGTTATTGGGACGATACACTTCATAATTCAATAACCACGTTAAATCTTCGATTATTAAAAATAACTATCCTAATCGGTGGTGACAACTAAAATGATGAAAGCTAACTTCTGCAAGAAAAAGTCAATTTTGGTGGCCGTTTTTTTTCCATTTATGTTCCCAATAACTATTGTATTAGAATTTTCTCGCCAAATTCTCGAGATTTGACTCTAAAAGGGTGCTGAGAAAAACTGTAACAATAATTATTTCGGATTACAACATTCGTTACTCCCTGCATCACCATGCAGCTAAACTATGCCTAACAGCTTTGGGCATCCATAAAGATATCTTTTCCTCTTCGACGAGCTCAATTAGGTACATAATTGGTGATATCGTACACAGTTTAAGTAACACTGTGCACTAGGGGAGACAAGCAACTTAAAGTCGAACCACAGAGCAAGCACGCTGTGGAAGAAGAAGAAATCTGAGGAAGAATCACTTCACCATCTTTAATTTTAATACGTGCCGATGAGAACCACCGTATAACGCTCCACTCGATGAAAGAAGTTTCCACGTAAGAAATTGCTGTGAGAGGGTAATGAATTGGATTCTGGGACTAATTTAATGTTAATCACCTTCTTCTACAGGCAGGAAACATTATTTAGTAATATCCTATTCTATTAACATTGATAGCATCCATGCTTATCGACGGGGTTCTAGGTGATTTTACGGCTGATACCCTACAGCTGTGTACACTCATCCACAGCCGATACCTTGCATGAAAACAACACACACTCCAAGACAGTATTTGACCTTCGGGCTGACCAGAGAGCGCGTCACTCTGATTGAGTTGTCACAACAATTCATCATAAAAATAAAATTTCTTCCTACAAAGAATAAATACGATAAATATAACATAAAGTTTCTCCACCATGTCACAAACCCAACAAACTGCAGGTATTGTCTGGTGGAATCCACTTTTCAGTGTACAGGGTTAGTCCGAAAAGTAATAATTATATGTACATTTTTTTCACTACATACAACTTGTATTAATATTTTTTCATTGATTGATAAATTCGGAAGTATGTATGTATGCTTCCCAGTTATAATTTATTTCCGTCAATAGTTAGGCTTTGATTACAAATTTATTTTTTTCATTGAACGGAAAATCAAGTCATTAACACTCACCATAGTGAAGCAGAAGTTTTAATGGAACAAATATTCCGTTTTTGAGTTTTCAAAAAAGCGCCATCAATGATCTTTAAAAATGAGGGAAAATCACCTCCCATCAATCAATCATCAAGCGCTGGTGAAAGACTTGAGCGTAAGTGTTCTCCAAAAAAATAATAAAATAAAGGAATTTGAGCCAAAACCTTCCCATGAGATGTTTTCACTTCAAACGCGAGGCGAACTTAAGGCCAGCAGTTCTCACTGCGAGATCCACATGAGTACACGAGAGAAAAATTAATAATAGTAATACAAATAATGATGACGAAACATCGACGGCTTGCCTAAAGCGCTGTAGAAGAAGAGATAAGGTGGAGAGGAAGGACATATGACGTTGGAGGAGATGCTCGGTCCACCATTCCGATAAATGTCACGAGCGATAATATATATTTTCATGTCGCAAAGGAGAGAGCCGGGCGGGTTGGTTGGGATAAACAAAAGTTCTCGCGAATAACGTCACGTCAGGAATAGATTCCTTCCCGACACGGAATCTAAAGTAATAATCTCATGAGACGCGCGATGTCGTGGGATGGGAATAAGGGGAAGTGCATTGATTATCTCCAGCGACTGTCCTCATGGCAACGGGGCGAGATTCCGAGTCGGGTGGAAATTGGACAGATCGGAAGCGCCGCCCTCCGAGCTCGGACAATAAACAAACCCTTATCGGGAGCCGGCAAACAAGCGGCGACCACTCATCACCTGTTGCCGGGGATCACCGTGACAAAAGGAGCCAACGCGAGAGCGAGGAATGGACGCTTAAAAAAAAAGTAAAGCATTGAAAACTGTTAGTGTTGTAATCTAATACATAAATATGGGTTGGCAACATATGTTGCTATTTATGACAGTAACTATTTATCTATATTGTTGTTGTCAACTCTCTCTCAGTAGGGATGGGCGGTTATGAGACAAAAACAGGTGTTCGGTTAACCGGTTATTTTAAACAGAATGAGTACTTGAGTATTAAAACCTGTGGAAAATAACCGGTTATTTTTAGGTTTTATAACCTGTAGCATAACCGAAACAAGGCCATCGTGCAGGCGGGGGTGGGGGAGGGGGGCGGGGGGGGAGAAGAGGTTTGCGTAAAATACTGATATTCATTTATTATCTAATGTAATTGTATTTTCCTTATCATTTATAACGCTCGCCATTACTGGAACATAAATAATACATTTTATTTAAAGGCAGATTACCGCGGAACCAAAGAAAATAAATCGGATGCAGTTGCAGTGGATATAAAAGTGAATTTTTATGTGAAAAGTAACATCAGTAATACTGATCTTCATTTCATGCTCATTTTCCCGAAACTCCCCCTTCGACTCACGAATATATTCTTATAAGAGGAAATATAGTCTTATAAGAGGAAATATAGTGTTATAAGAGGGAAACATTAGAGATGGGAACCACCAAACCAACACTTATACCCTGGCCAAGTCACTTGCCGAAGGTTTATTTTATGAAGTCGGGCTATTTGATAATAACCCTTCTTACCTTAGAATTAATCAGGTATATGTATCAGTATAAAATAATATAACGCGTATGTTAACGAGATATTAAATTTGAAAAAGTTCAGAACCCTCGCCGAAATACCTGGGTAACTCGCAAGGATATTCACCATATTGCGTATGATGAAAATTACGACCTGTTGCCATCACGAAGTAAAACAATGCATAAATGTTTCACTTTCAACGTTGAGCCTTGGGTTTACTCATGGCGGTGAATATCAACACCTTTATTTCCATAATTCTCCGACAGGATACGGGCTTTCGGTTATTTCGCTCAGGTTATGAGTACTCGGTTATAAAATATAACCTATAACCGGTTTTTAACCGACCAGGCTAATGCGTTTGTTGCCTAAGGAGCAAGTAGTTCCAGAGCTCTCCTACAGAGTGCGGGCTTTCGGTTATTTCGCTCAGGTTATGAGTACTCGGTTATAAAATATAACCTATAACCGGTTTTTAACCGACCAGGCTAATGCGTTTGTTGCCGATCAAGTAGTTCCAGAGCTCTCCAACAGAATGCGGGCTTTCGGTTATTTCGCTCAGGTACGAATATTATATTAGACTCCTTGTAGCCCTTGTAGCCTCCTTGCACTCAGGTTAATGAGTACTCGGTTATAAAATTACTAATAGCTTTTTCGTCCTGGCTGATGTACAATAAGCTGCCTTGGGTGCAAGTAGTACTTAACAGTGTCTACCGACAGAGTGCCTACATCCAACATTTTTGATGAAAAATATTCAGGTTATTTTTCGGTTATTCAAAAAAATAACCGAGTACTCAGGTTAACCTGATCGGAAAAATAACCGGTTATTTTTAGGTTAACCTAGGGTAAATAACCGGTTATGGATATAACCGGTTATTTTTGCCCATCCCTATCTCTCAGTCGTTCAATTTGTAAACTGGAATTTGGATGTGTCTGTGACTCGTTATTAAAACATCTTAGTTTAAAGCCGATATCTCAAGATATTATTTAACCTCTAACAGGTTATGGGCCCAGGCGACCGAAAAGGACCAGTTGTGCTTCAATAGTACTGCAACATTACGCGAGTGCATTTTTTTTACGTATTGTATCGTTAAAGCGAAAAATGGCTGAGGCGTCAGTTGGAACTGGTTTGGCATCCATGGAAAAATTGGATGGACGGGACAATTACAATATTTGGACATTCCAAATGAAGATGTATTTAGTGCACGAAGGTTGCGTTGAAGGCCACGCCGCAGATGACACATCCAAATTAATTCAGGACAGTCGGTGGGGCCAAAATGACGAGTCCGCGTTGTGGGCAAAAAGTAAAGGGGTTTCCGGGCGACAACCTGGTAAAGCAGTGCAAGTGGCTAGAAACGTGGGAAATTTGGTGACATTAGAGCCAAATGCAGGAGCAGATGGAACTACGAGACACGCAGTAGCGGTTCATCGCATGGGTCCAGGACTGCACAAGGACCATCAGCTGTACCGAGTACGGCGATGAAAAAGGAGAGAACTCTTCTCTCTGTGGCAGCCTTGGGAGCCAAACACATCGCGAGTGAAGCTGACTGGTTCATCTACTCCGGAGCTACGGCCCATATGACAGGAAGAAAGGACTGGTTGCAGAATTTTAATGATTTATATATATACCTATTAGATTAAGTGAGGGTGTTAGAGTTGTAATCTAATACATAAATATGGGTTGGCAACATATGTTGCTATTTATGTCAGTAACTATTTATCTATATTGTTGTTGTCAACTCTCTCTCAGTCGTTCAATTTGTAAATTGGAATTTGGATGTGTCTGTGACTCGTTATTAAAACATCTTAGTTTAAAGCCGATATCTCAAGATATTATTTAACCTCTAACAAAAACGAAAGGAAGTACATACAAAACGCATCGAAACGTAAACAATGGCCCAAAATTCTTTTTTAGAATAAAATCAGTCCATACCAACAGTGCTAGATAACTTGTAAACTCATCTAACGTATAAATCATCAAGCAAACCATGGTAAGTGATTCAGGAGAAGGCGACCAACAGCCAAGGTCATTTGCACCATTTAGGATGGATATCGGTAAGATGTTTTCGATGAACGGAGTAAGGGTGGAGTGAATACCGGCGTAGGTATTAGCCTACTCTTGACGAAAGTCGCCAGGGGGTCCACGGTTTAACGTCTCATCCGACGGACGGAGTACTGAACTCGCTGTACTCTCCACACAGTGGACCTCCAAGTGGCGACCGGTACACCAATAAAAAAAATTATCAGTTGGGATTCGAGGCGGACTCTCAGGATGGGAAGCCATCACACCAAACCGAGCCCCACAAATCATAGGCTCGCGTGTTCTAAACCCGCCACAAGTAAGTATAATGTCTAAGGATTGAGTTTAGCGAATCTTCATAACGCGCGTGCTTCGTTAATTTGAGATGTTTTTCAATTCAAATTCGCTATAGAGAGATAATGATCGCCGTTCCATAACTTTCTGCAGTGCGCTTTCAATGGCTAATTTTAGTTAGCAGAACGAATTGCAGGGACATTTAATTTGTATAGTGCGCTACTAGAGGAGTTTGTCCAGTTAATAACGGTGACTATCGGCAGCAACGCGAAGAAGGGATAAATTACCTCACTCCAGATTAGGCAATGCTAAGCAACCCCACCAATTAATTCACCTCAAGCCTAATTTCAAAACAGCTATGGAATCTGAACGCTTCGAACTTGCATTTTAAAGAAAGAAAAAATTTTCTATCTTATCAAGGGTATCAACACAATCTGATAATTCATTGATTGCAGTCCAATCGATTCAAACCACATCATCAGTTCCAATGATGGAATGTAGTTGACTTCGGAAATCGAGTTTGCGCTGAGCGATCGCCCATAACTGAAAATCGGCCGTTTCGACCGACCACGTAAGAAAAAAAGGCGACCAATAAAACTCAATGTTGTCAGAAGCCATCGACAGGGTTTGAAGAGGTGCACTGATCTATTATAGCTAAGTTTTTTCGATGTTGTTCTTTGTGGTTCATCTGACCTTCAGCAATACATCTACGTAGTATAAGAATCTTTCGAGAAAACTGCCTTCTGCAAATTAAAATAAATTTACTTCTCCTCTCCGCGAATCCAATCACTGCAAGACAAAAATCAGCCATCTCGAGTAGAGACACTATCCAGGAGAACGGTCGAAGCTCGTCGAAATATGTCAAACTTGAACCGGAAATTAATTTTAATTGAAATAATATGCATTGCAAGAATCGATTACAGAGTGAATGGAGTTCAAAACTTGATGAAAATGCGTCGAAGAAGAATGGAGAAGGAGACAACTCACTGGGCACGAATAGAATTGAATTATAAAAGTAATATATGAACTATAAAATAATAACAAATTATAGTAAGAACTGATTTTATTATACAGGGCTAGAATGATTTTGTTTTTCTGCGCCCGTAAACAATAGTTGACCGGAACCGGTGGATCGACCGAGTAAGTAACGAGGAAGTGCTAAGAAGAGTAGGAGAAAAGAGAAGTCTGCTGACAACTCTAAAAAGAAGAAGGGACAACTTAATCGGCCATATCTTGAGACACAATGGCCTAATGAAGACTATCTCCGAGGGAAAAGTGTACGGGAAGATTGGAAAAGGCAGGCCTCGTATGAGATACATGGATCAGGTTGTGAAGGATGTAAAAGAGAAGAATTACGTCACAATGAAAAGGTTAGCCGAAAGAAGAATCAAGTGGAAAGCTGCGTCAAACCAATCCTAGGATTGTTGACCAATGATGATGATAGGGTTATACATTTCTTTGAATTCACTTGGGTATTTTTTTACATTATGCAATTGCATTAGAGTAAAGAACTCTTTAAAGTTGTACTGCAACCTACGCAGCCTACATTACAACTACCTTTCCGGTAATTACGTTGCCTATTGTAATTTTTAATTGCTCGCAGGATTAGAGATACAATTTTAATCTTGCTGCAAAGTTGTCTTCATCTTTTTTCCGTGACAGAAACGATTGTCGCACAGAAATCATCGAAATACAGATTCACCTCAAATTTACCCGTAAGTGTGTCTAAATTTAAGACTGCGGTCTCATAGTGATTCCAATTAGACTTTTTCTTGCGATCACGAAACACTGTATACCAAGTTTTCACAAATATCGCCTAATATCTCTGTGGGCCCTCGAAATCCATCATAAAACCACCCACGCTGTATATACTGGGAGGGAAAGAGGAGACGGCATCGCAACTGATTTGAAAATCAACGTCGGCCATATTGGTAGTCCCGGACACAGAGGCTTGCTACTCGTGATACTCACGGATGAAGTAGTTTTTACACTTTGTAATAAGATGAATGACGGAATGGATTTTTTAAATTAGTCAAATAAACTAAAGTGCGCGAACAAAAAGGGCGCAAACAATCTCTAGTAGTTATTTCAATAGGTTAAATTTGAACCAGTTTTAGTAATGAATTCAACACCCAGGGGAATCAAATGCATTAACACCTACCTTAAATAGCCTTAGGAAGAATAACTGACGCCGCTGCGATGACATTTGGGTGAGATTTAAATATCAGTTGTTTTAATACATACGAAACTTTAATACAGGCCCCCTGCCACACACCCTTGTGGTGGCTTGCAGGGTATTATGTAGATGTTTCATCTATTATGTAGATGAAACAGAACAAGAGGCAACCGAATACATAATGATTTGTGTAGATGAGGTGGGGCTTATATCCTTCCGATACACCCCTATTCTAGCTTCATTGTCAACCGTAGGGTAACAGGCGTACGTCGCCTCCAGTACATTCTAATCTCCTTCGTATGACACAGCGAAGATCTAAGTTGCTCTCGCAACGGGCGCCGGCGAATCATTAACCGATGACGCTAGGAAGCGAGCGGGATTGTGGATAGCATTCGAGGATAATACTCCGTCCGTCGGATGGGACGTTAAGCCGTAGTCCCCTTGGAGCCTTTCGTCAAAAGCAGGCTAATGCCGACTCCGGGTTTCTCTCCACTCTTCATCCTTTTATTTCCATTTCCATCCTTGTACCTTTCCCCCCGGTCTGAAGTGCCTATTAGCAGAGTAAGTATAATATAGAGGGCTCACCGCATAGATCAAAACTGTTAATATACATTTTGGATGTAGTACTGGAAGGTTTACAGAGATGGCGAGGGAAGAATTTTTTGCGTTACGTCACAAACGATATACATCGTTTCCATCGCTTCCGTTTTCCTAATCGACTTAAGCAGCAAAATCGAAAATGGTCTTGTAGTTGCTCCGTCTGCTCCTTGTAGCGGTAGATTGTTTTTTTTTTATGAAACAACAAGGAATCCCACCAGTGACATGATATGTTTGCTTTAATATTGAGAGAAATGTTAACTTATCCATGTGACTGTTGACATTAGGTGAAGGCATATCGCACCATAATAATAAAATAACAAAACTACAACAATAGCGTATGTTATGTGCCGCTTAATTCGATTGAAAAACGAAAGCAACGGAGATGATTTACATCGTTTGTGACGTAAAGCGGAAAATTCTAACCACGCCATCTGTGAAAACCTTCCAGTACTACGTCCAAAACCCATTCCAATAAACTCCCGATTATCCGTGCGCGCGTTATCCGGGCTGCGGATGATCTATGCATTGCCAATCTATTTAGTGTATCGGCAGTGGCGAGTTAACTTTTGTTATTTTCCTCCAATGTTGACTTTCATTACGGCCCTACCGACTGGTCCGATGTCTTACGCCATGCTTCGTGCCGCCCCCCGAGGTTTGCGAACATTTAATTGCGTCCGGGATTGCTGAACTAAAATGCTATTATGTAGAGCGAGGATCCTTCCATTGACATATTGTTTTTTTTTAGGGAGTTAAATTATTTTGGCGGCGCACCGTAAGAAATGAATCCGGCAAGAACCAAACAGCGGATTATCCGAGCACACTTCAGTCATTGGCACGGAAAATAGGGTAACTATAACAGTTTTGCTCTATGTTGTGAGCCCTCTATATTTTACTTAGTATATGCTATTAGTGCGGGTGCAGACTTGAAAACAGATTAAATGGGATCATACATTTAAAATTTGTCCAAAAGATACATACCTGAACAGAAGGGTCGCACTTGACACAAATGTCTTGGAAGTTTCTTTGGCCTCGTGGTGGGAAATCCACAATAGGATGACGCTTGACGTAGTATAGATTCCGCTCGCGAGCCTGAAAAAGAATAATTTGAACAAAGTTATTTAGTATCCATCAAATAAATATACTCAGTTCACACCAAAATTTCAACCCATCATAGCAAACATACCGCCCCAAAGTAAACTAAGAACCACAACCACGATCACCATTTTTGTCTAACACTATAAATGAGAAGTGTCAAGTATTTAGTCTTACGTCGAATTCATAAGACATACAAAAATACAGAGCCACAAGTCGGTTCAAAAACCGACACTTCCTTGAGGCTTCAACAGACGATATGATATCATTGTTTTTTTCTCTAAATAATTAGTACTCGTAGGCCCACAAGCTTACGGCAGTACTTAAGTTTGAAATGTAGGTATGGCCACCATCATAAATAAAAAATCAATCTAAATCAGCAACTGTATACTGTGCCCAGTTTCTTATCAACTCTATGAACAGATTCTGGTAAATAATTAGAGTAAAACGTGCAGTAAAAATTATTTTATTACTTGATCAAATTTAATGGAAAAATCAATTCTGAAAAGCGATCAACGAGTGGGAAACATGTGAAACTAGAATGACAGAGGCACAGTGGCTCTAAAATCTTCGTCGTTTTAAGTTTCGCAATAGCAAAAACAACACTAGTCGTGACCCATGGAGTTGGTGATATACTTTCTTTATCTACAGTCTGCCAATGACCTCCTTCGCGAGTGTACGAGGGAGAACAAATGCATAAAAACCGTCAAATAACAGCCGAAAAGCCGAGCGATACAAATTCACATCACTCACTCTCTTCTGTGAATGACCTAGAAGGCTTCCACAAGAATGTTTGGTAGAAGGTTAAGGAAACCTGCCATAGAAAGAATACTTAGCACGAAACGCTTAATAAATGATCTATAAAACGCAAGGTTGTGCACCACACATACATGGTACAGAGACTTGATTTTCGTCTCACCGGCTATTTCTCTTTGTCAAAATTTTATCACGAAACATGCCAGCTTCGAACACTGGTATTTTATGACTGAAGCTTAACAAGTAGCTGCCATTTATCACGTATAAGTACGGTAAACAAATGAAATTTTACAAAGGTGCTACAAATTTTACCAAATTAATGATATAAACAGTTTTAAAGACTCCCTACATGGAGAATTACGTTGCATGTGTAACAACTCACACCACATCCCTTCATTCGAGAGAAAGTAAGACTTCATCAGAATTGAAATAAGAATGACTTTATAGATCTCACAAACAAACTGGCCCGCGAAAGTTCACCCAAGCATTTCATCCACTCACTATGGCATGTGTCAAATAGAATAAAGAGGGATCGGTTAGGTGTGGATGACTGGTTTCCATCCTGAAGGCCAATGGCTCGTATCCTGGCGGTAGTAGAGACTTCGGTGGAGAAGCGGATCCACTAGAATGCTGAGTAGAGAACTACGATGCAGTATATCGACAGTATGTCAAGCGGGAAGTTGAACTGTGGACCAAGAGCCGGATGATTCGGACGTAGGATTTCACTTCACTCTTCTTCCGTTTCCAAAAAAATACTTCTACTTAATTTCTCACCTATCTTTAACGGCGCGAATAAGCTCAGTCGGTCTCCTCTCCTAAATAACCACCACTACTGCGATTGATTTAAGTTTATGACTACCTATCAGGTTAGAACAGTTATTCATACTATTTTACGCAGTCTTGATTACGAAAAAAGTGAGGATAAAAATACTTTATCGCAAGGGTTATTTACGGATTCCTTAATTTCAACCGTCCAACAAGGTTATGAGGAGGGAAATAAGATTGGATAAATAGCTAGTTTTCGGCTGGTAGAGAACTAGTTTGCAATCTCTGTTCATCTAGATTCTCTACACAGGTTCCATAATGCCTAAACTACGCTTTCCGCTCGTTCACGGAACTTTTCAATGAATAAGAAAGACTTTCCTTTGTACTGCCGTGAACAATCATGACGCTTGGAGAATAGGTGATAAAGGGTGGGATTTCCTGAGCATTTAACTCACCCGCGATAAACTCGCCAAACTAATCATAGTGGGACGCCTTCTATAACCCTTGGCACTTACTAATGCAGTTGGTGGCATAAGACCCGACAACACCAACCACGGGCACGCGGTCATCGTTCTCTTCTCATAAACGGTCACCATTAAAACCGAGAGTGCGACCGCTCCGGCGCACGGAGAGAAATCACGCGATGAAAACGACCGTTTTATAAACACGGAGAGAGTCTCTTTCCTCCCAAGTTAGAACCAGGGCAGCGTGGTAGAAATCTAGCACACCGAAGCGTCTACATCCACGACCGCCGGGGATACCCGAGTCGATGAGAGGCGCGGATGACGGAAGCATCATTGAAACAAGAGCGAGGCAAGGGGTGTCATCCAATTACCGCAGCACGTCACAAGCACACCCCACTGGAAGTAAATCGTTCGAGAAATTGACCTACGATGTCAACGAAATAAAGAAAACTCGTGCACTAGTACTCTTTTGATTTTACAGCATAGAAATTGCATAATTCGCGCACGTTCACATAACAGATCATTAACCTTTCATGTGATTAATTAGCCATTTTTTCCGAATAATTTCCGACAAATCCACCGAAAGGCTAACGGATTTCATTAAAAAAGCATTGGTTGCTGGAATTTTAGTTTTTGAGCCACTTCGACGACTTATAACGTGTATACAAACTCGTACCTGTCGCTATATAAAAAGATTAACGGCTTGCAAATGACAAAAATGTTCGAGTCACAATGCGAACGGCGACCTCCACCTAGGGACCGGGGAGAGAACTCACTACTGGAGTAACTAGGTCTGCTGAATCACATTTTCAGTCACAAATTTTACAGGTGGTCATGGTTTCCAGTTTCTATGAAGAGCGGACGATTGGCAATGGCGAAGGGCGACGAAGCACTCGCTCAAAACTACGCGCAGCACGTTACATGAGCAATTTTGCTTGTTTCACCCTAATCACGCACTAATCATCAATTTTATGGGGTCGCTGAACTAGTCTCGAGGATTTCTGCCGGTTGGATAGAAACGCAAACAATTGCATTCCGTAAAAAAATAAATAAAACCCGCAAAGGCGCAAAAGTGGATGTATTGTAAGTGGATGAGCGCGTAGCCAATCACGTGGTATCAGACAAATTAACGAATTTTCCTTTTAAAACGTACAATTTTAAGCTCGTAAAGAAAAAAATCATTCTCATTTCAAAATCACAATGCCACATTTATGACAACACTGCCTCGAGTTCCCGGTGGAACTGTCAAACAGTTTCATCCGAGGATTCCAACTTAGGTACCGAGTCGCGCTTTTGCCCAGCTAATCTAATTACAAATTATTAATTATCCAAATTATAAGAACTAAAGTAGGTACATATATTATCAATTGCATTATAAAAAACAAGAAGACTAAAGATCTCATTACAGTTAAATGCAATAGCAACTTTGAAGCAAATATCTGATAGGCGCCAGGCCGCACGCAAATTTAGCAGGCAACACGCAAAATAATGAGAAATGCCTTTCGGTACACCGACATTCCAAATCTGTTGATTTCATTTGTTTATTCACTATTTTACTTTCACAATTTCATTTCATGCTTCCAGGTCGATTTATACATCACAGTTTGATGTAAAAGAAAGAAGCATCCGCCAAATAAGCTAGAGACAGTCAATAGTTACAGGTGGTCGTGGGCGGGGAGGGAGGTATTCTTCAACGAGAGAAGACCGAACAAGCTGTAAGCAACTTGAAAAAAATTAATCAACGCAGTTATCGCGATAAATTAAACGACTTATACTCTAATAGTCTCATATGTCAAACCGTAAAGATAATGGACACACACACAATAGCACATAAATTTATATTGTATTTACATTTTTAAACTAAATTTAGTTTATTTTCACTCGTTCGGTGTTTTAATAAGTATAAGGGTACGTTCATGGCGATTAATTTCACCGATCCTACTTTTACCGTCCCTCTGTTTATGGATGAGAGCTTCCTTGTCCGCGTCACCCAACGGCGGCTTCTTAACGAAGGCAAGATGATTCAAATCAGCATTTCCGCGAACACGTGGTCGGATGAAAGTATCAAGTGAAAGTTAATGTGAGGTTATTCAACGCTCGGATGTGCACTTCCCAACACCGCATCCAGAGCCCGCGGTCGCTAACCGATGCGACCGCGTTGGAAAGGCGAAACGTCCCTATGATCGAGAACGAAACGAATCTCCACCTTCTTACTGCACCACCAGTGCTGAAGGATCTTAGGATATCCTTGTGATGGCTGTGGAAACCCTCTTCTCGGGATCGGCACCAAGCGAGGCTTTCCATCGCCGACGTTCCAACGAGCCACTTGCAAATCGTCATCTGCACTGTTCTTCAATACTGTTATTGCTTTCCGAGCGGAGACTCTTACGCTCGAATAAATGAGCAGAAATGCATTCGTATGTTAGCCAATCGCACAAAACAAGCCTCGTACGTTCATTTCCAGACATTCTTTCGCCAAAACGCACGTCTCAAGCCCTCTAATTCATATCTATGCATTAATCCCATGATAAGTCAATATAGCACTCCACTCAATAGCCTTCTTCACACTAGCATTGGGGAATTCCAAAACCTCTTCAAACCCACAACTCTTAACGTTTTCTGTTAATTATCTTAGCTTCTTCGCTTATTACAAGTCTAGGAACGATACAAACGCACGCTACAAACAAAATATCACTTTAGCCGATGGTAGCATCCATACATAAGGTTCAAGTTGTATGCTCTCTTCTGTTAGCAACAGCATTTTATTTTTAACTTCTGAAATGCTTCTAATAATCATATTGTTACTGAACAATTACAAAATCTGGAATACGTAGAGGAAATAGACCCATGCGTACCCACATTCCCTCGCACTACTTAAGCCTTCAATATAACTTAGAGGGAAACTGACATAGTTTTTTGACAGACATCATCTTCTACTACCTACCTCTTTCTTCGTTGAGGAAGACCTAACGACCATTGCCCGAAGCGATGGTTAGTAGGAAACTAAGTTGTCGGAGATCTCTTTATGAATTCTTACACATTTGGCAATAAATGTCTTACATGAAGTACAACTCGAAATCACTTGCAACAGCACACATAATAAAGCATCAAATTTAAAAGACTTCTTTCGCTGAACTATTTGCCACGGTAAAATGATGCTCCACAAGTTCTATCCACATTTCACATTTGTCAGTTTAATGATAAGACATACTCAAACACAAAATATCGTCTCCATAAGTTTCAAAAACTGGATATCCACACTCTAAGGCTTCGTCAATGGCGATCTTTAACCTTTGTCACGGATATTAATAGACATCATCTGTTGCTCAAGGAGATAAATTTCATTTCTCTTCCTTATAAGATAGAAAATCTGACGTGCGTAAATACGAGCGATTTGCAAGACCAGCCACAACATTATTTCATCAATAGAAAAAGTGAATGGAACAACACTACCCGCAAAAAAATATTATTTTTATGAGAGAGGAAACGAAGACAAAGGGTTCTTAACGACGGACGGTGACCAACCGCAACAAAAAGTGTGTGACGGAACGGAATAAATGACATGCATTGAAATTTCCTGCCTCGCAATCTCAATGATTCAACGCTCAGTTGGAGCTCGGAATGAAGTCAACAGAGGAGGCTTAAGGAGGAGAGCCAGGCGGAGGATTTTCTCAGACACGAACTTGAATATAATCATCCGCGTTGAAGTTTCCACGCCGGATATCTCGGCGGTCCAAGGAAGCCAAGATTAGGGAGAAGGGGCTTAATAGGCGACCAAGAAACAAGCTCTGTTCAATCCTTTGATTACTGACGGTAGTGATCGACTGTCCAGAGTTGGCCAGAAAGACGCAGGGACCGAACAGGTCAAGGTGGGTGAGAGACAGTTGATGTCGCGCACGTATTATCACCTGATACTTAACGGGCTGTGCACCATCACAAGCAAGCCTAGGGGCCTAGGTACATATATGAGACCTATATGATGAATCGCCAAGCAGACAGGACTTCAATACTTCTACAGCTGAGGATAGTGTGAAAAAATGCTAAAGAGGACGTTTTTCTTCTAACGATGCAACGAAAAATATCAAGCATAAAAACATATAATACGTTTCTTGATGAGAAAAATATACAATGCTCAACTGGTTGGTCTCGTTGGCGAGGGTTGAGCTCATCATGAATGTACGAACCAAAGAGCATGTGAAATTCGCACGACAGGGCAGGCAGGGCAGGTGGGGGGGGTATTTCCCTGAGACACCTGAGGTTTCCAGAAAGCACTGGCAAAAAAAATCACTCCGGATTTAACTCGCAGTATGAAAACATGACTTATAGATTTGAACTCGGGACCTTCAATCAAAGTTTTCCCGGCTAGGCTAACACGTCGCCGAGAATGAAAAAAATATACTAAAAAGAAAATGTTCTGTAGCTTCTATTCAATTATAGCTCACTTGTCTTCTGTTCTGCACTCTCCTAATGCCCCATACATGTAACAGCTACACATCTGTAAACTAGCAGGTACTTGAAACGATCAAAGGAGCAGGAAAAATAAAATAGAAACGACATCCTTTTCGACTAAGTTGTTGACGAAGCTAGTTGCCAGATGAGGCATTCTAGGCCAATGCCTATTGCAGAATGTTTTTGTTCCTGATATGTTTCTTCTTCCTCGTATCACGGAAAAGTATTCCGTCAACCAGGATGGTAATATAGTCATCATGTACACAGTGAATACAGTACTATATACATTTAGACTAACTAACTTCTCATCCTGGGGTGATTCATGAGTAAAAGCTGCATTGGATGAAATAAAAAAAGCAACACGAATTTACGGTGAAATTTACTAATACGCGTAGGGTTAAATTATAATACGTATCAGACATCTGAATTGCCGAAATCAGGTCCGGCATACGAGAGCTTAGGTTCATAACTGACCCCGACGGGTAAGAGAAATAATTTTGCAAATGGAAAATCAACCTCCGTGAAGTGACCTAATAAGCAAGATCTAAGACTAAAGTGAAAAAAACATGAAGAGTGGATATTGTTGAAATATCAATGAATACACAAGAAAAATAAGCAAAGAAATGAAACTTTTGAACAAAATTCGGGACCGAGTAAAGCTGGTAGGCAATTCTCTGGCCCGACCCAGCCCCAATAACCAACATCTTTACCCGTCCCGGACCATACAGACCTCTATTACGCATGGATTTTTAATGAAGTAGCAACAAAAGCTTAATATTTTTAAATGAAGAAAAAATAAATATTCTCCGGGAGAAAACTTCAAAGTAAAAAATGAAGGAAAAATTACTTTTTTGGCTCATCACGAAATGGAGCCTAACACCCCAACGCCGGTTCACCCACACCGCAGCTTACTAGACACCCGAGAAAACAGTCTGCTTGCCACGCTTTGCGCTTGCGCTTTGACTTGTAAAATAGTTCAATTTCGAAATGATACAAACTTTGCCACATTCATCAAGAATTTTTCCAGCAGTGGTTTCAACGTCTGCGCGTCATTTCCTAGAGTCGACCTTTGATATTGACGCACAAGACTTGAGAGTGGAAGATTGATTTTGTCGGAATATTGATATATTAATTGTATTACATAAGTACTTGAATGCACGGATAAAATGACAATAAATTCTTGTAAATTTATAATTTCAAATTTATGATTTCATCTTCAAGTATGATCACCATCATCACCTGAACATGATGTGGAAGATCTAAATCTAGGTTGTTATTGATTTTCTTTATTTGGTGAAAAACTGCATAATCATTTGATCCGTCATATTTCAATTACACCTGATACTTCCTTATTCATTCTGAACAGCAATTACGTCCGACTGAAACATCTAAACAATCCTATTTTCCGCAGCATTTGACCAATTTGGGCTAAAATTTTGTAAAATCACGCTAAAATATTAAAAGTGCTTATAAAACGAATACTGCTCAATTAGGACAGTGAGATTGCTGGAGGAAACGACATAATTGCCATCTTGCAGCGAAGACACCGACTCCGGGCTAACATGAGAGCGGTGGCCATCTTCTGGAAGCATAGTTATCAATTTTAACGAGAAGAAAATGATGCGATAATGACATAATCTCTTCTTGGCACCCAGACACAACGAGGGATTGTTGCACCATCCCTCGAGACACCGGTCACCCACAAAAGGGAAGTTTTTCTAGCGTCCGCGCTCAAGTCAAAGGAATGGGAAACGAGTGGGTCAACAAACCAGCACGGAGCACAGATGAGAAATCACAATATTTGAGGCCGCTTGAAAGAGGTTAAAGTTCCATAAGCCGCAATACTCTATTGGAAAATGCGAATTTTGAGCGCCAGGCGACCTTGCGGACCTACTAAATGTATGTAGGTACCTACCGCAAAAATCCAACAAACTCCAGGGTGAAAACATCACGTAAAACGTACCTTGCTTTGTAATACTTATAACCTAATGAATATAATGAAAAACGTGTTACAATTTTTACCACACAAAATGAAGGAATCAATTTTTAAAATTGTCACAAGGTCGAAATTAGCAACTGCGTCCATCAAAGTCTACTACCCGTGAATTCAATGGCAAATGTGACACGAAACGATACTTTAAATGTTTTTCATTCCTTCGATATCACAAAAATATCTCAGTAGAATATGATATTTCTCCGAAACTGATGCTTTTATGGGCTTAAGTCTCTTGCTTAAGAGCAAAACATTTTGGCCAACAAATCATCATTTTCAATAGCGGTGAAACTCTCCTCCCCACTCACGATAGAGAGAGACATAGCAGGGCTAACCGAAAAATGATTAAATTTACAATTCACTAAATTAACGCAAAAAAGTGCATTTATATTGAACAATTGCCGTAATATTGCGAACACAAAAAATAATCACATTCACAACTCATCTTCGAATCACATAGAACATTTAAAAGCAATTTAAGTACCTACTTTACCGCATTTACAATAAATTAAAAATATAAATTTTTACTTCGCTCTTCCGAAGCGTTAAGTTTGACGACATAACTCCGCAGGAAAATTGTTACACTGACCGATTCAACTACAATTTCTCATCAACTTGTACATTTGTGAGTAATACCTGAATTTTTCGAAGGGACTAATTTTTCTTCTTGAGCTGGTTAACAACTTTTTTCTGGTCAACCTTCTTCACTACAGAATGAAATCTTCTGTTGATACTTTGACTTACGTTATTTGTTTTTATCATTAAAATAGTGCCTCACAAAGCATATAAATCATGCAGAGGTATAAACGACAGAACCAGTAGCCTTTTCCTCAAGAAATTACAACAGCTATGGAAGAAGAAATGTGCTGCATTGAGTGGCCTTAAGTTATTGTCTCACGATCTGATTTTAAAAGGAAGGTTCCAGAGACTACTACAGAATACATGACAAAATACACAAATATTCGAACATTCCATCACCATCGAAGGCGCATGATTTTTATAGTATCACAAATAACTTTTTCTTGACGTAGGAATGAAAATAGACGGGCAGGAAATTAACTAATTTATCATAGAATTTATCACGATTTCATCAAATATTAGATTTCAGCCATTTTAGAGAGCATTAGAGTTTAAAAATGATAAGCACTGGATGAATGCAAGAAATGGAAAAACTCAAGTAATAAGATTTTGGATAAAAAGGGATGCTTGGCTTAATCCAAAGAGTAAAAGAGTTGAAAGGTTATAGAATATGAGAAAGTTCACTTATTTGGGCAACAATGTAAAAGAAAATGGACGTATAAGAAATACCTGAGGAAAAGCAACGTGATTGGTAACGAGCAGAAGGCAAATAAATTTCAATGAAGTCATTTTAGGGCACATTTGAGTATAAAAATGATAGGCATTGGATGAAGGCAAGAAAAAGAAAATCTCATGATAAAATTTTCCAGAAACACGAAAGCTTGGCTTAAAGCCGACGAGCAAAAGGGTTGGATTAGAATAGAATATGAAAAAGCCTCGTATGAGATATATGGAGCAAGTTGTGAAGGATGTAAAAGAGAAGAGTTATGCCAGTATGAAGAGGTTGGCCGATAGAAAAATCGAGTTTAGGGCAGCTTCAAACCAATCCTAGGATTGTTGACCGATGAAGATGATGAAAAAGTTCTCATTTTTGGGTGGTAATGTAAAAGAAAATGGACGTATAGGTGAAAACCTAAGGAAAATAACATAACAATAAGGAAAACAAGTGCAAGCAAAAGAAATTTTTAAGTAAAGCTTGCTGACAAATGATATCAAGTACGGCGAATGTAGGACTCAAATTGATAAGCTTGTTGACTTAAACATTTAACACATATATTTGAGGCTGTTCATATTCTAAAAGACAAAATGAATCTGTGAATTGATTTTTTATTTTAACTGGCAAAGGATAGCATTGCCGCTTACCTCTTTCTCCGCCTCCCTAACCATTTCCCGCTCCCGCTCCGAGCGAGATGTGGGGCCATAGAGCTGCAGCGCCGCCGCGGAGGCGTTGGAACATGGCAGGGGACGGTGGAGCGTGGTCTTGGGGTCCAACAGCTGGGCTCTAAGGCCTGAGTACTTGGCCGCGTGGACCCCATCCGACTTGACGGGCGCAATGCCCGACGCGAAGATCGAGGCTGATTCCGATATGGACGGTCCGAACGCCTCCTGAAGCCTTCCCAGGATATCTACCATCGTTCTGCACCTGGAGAGAGAGGGAGGAAGGATGACACTTCAAAAATCATATTCCGCCAAGCAATCCTAAAAACAGTTTTATGCAATCCTTGATTCAGCACAAGGCTAGTGCTACCAGTTACTGGATACTTAGGACGGAATATAGCATGAATGGAAACGTCCTAGAAGGCCTCACACGATCTAGTGCTTGCAATGAAGCGGTATTACTGGCATTACATACTAATATAAAAAAGAGAAAGACGTACAGCGACCGTAAACATTTACCGTCATTGGTAGGAGGTTACTAGGTCCTACTGGGAGCTAGTAGGAAACTTGTACTGCATCCAGTATGAAATAAAGTAGCTCAGTGAGTATGGTAGCGATCATGCTAGTTAGCCAGCATTATGGTCCTATACCATACGGTAGTAGAAAGCTATCATACTAGCGAGTATCCTCGACCCTGAACTGCATCTTGATCACGGTGTAGAGCGATGTCGTATGAAACAGGCTTAAGGGGATAGAGTTGTTAAGGTGGCAAGTAGCTTCCCGGCTCGAGGGCCCGGGATTGAACCCATCATTAGCAGAGATTTTTCACTGGTATACCGCCCACCGCTCCCCAGTGTATTGAATGGAGAGTACTTCAAATTAAGTACCAAATCTACATCTACATCTACATCTACATAATACCCTGCAAGCCACCACAAGGGTGTGTGGCAGGGGGTGATTGCTCACCAAACATGCACTACATATCATGCATAAAAAAGGAATAGTATTAATATAGTACTCAGAACTACACTATTTAAAAAAGATAGAAATTACAAAGAAAACATGCAAAAAACATTCTGTTAGTAGGGTTAGCTTTAAGTACTCATACCAACATGCAGCTACCAATGCTATTCATTGCTACTCTCCGATAGGACATATTTACCGTTATTCGTATCTCTTATTGTGCGAGGGAAAAAGGACATTTTGAATCGGTCAGTTCGGCAATCAATTTCTCTAACTTTATGATTATGGTCCAGTCTGCCATAGTAAGTTGGGGTTCGTAAAATATTTTTAACATCATCACTGAAAATGTTGCCTTGGAATTTGTGGAAGAGATTAAGTCTAAATTTCAACCTGCGATCTGACAATGATTCCCATTTCAATTCATTTAATAGACTGGTTACGCTAATATAATTATCGTATCGTCCCTTTACAAATCTTGCCGATCTTCGCTGCACACGTTCAAGTTCATTACTTAGACCGATTTCGTAGGGATCCCATACACTGGCAGCATATTCCAAATGAGGTCTAACAAGGGAAAAGTAGCTGATTTCTCGTACATGATCGTCACATTTACCCAATACTCTTTTAATGAAACCCAGTTTGCGATTCGCTTGACCAATTATTTCACGAATGTGTTTACCCCAGGAAAGATCATTTGTCAGTCTTATTCCAAGATATTTAATGGATTCCACGTTTGTTAATTCATTATTACTTATTTCTATCCGTCGTATGGAATGTTAAACCGTGGTCCCAGTGACGCCTTTCGTTAAGATCACGCTAACACCGACGGCGGGTTTCTCCAGCCTTCCTCCGGTGCTTGAAATATTCCCACTTCAACCCAATTACTCACATACCATCCTATAGATAAATTTCAAACGCAGAGACTGACGAAGTTTGGCATATTCCACCAAAACATTTGCAATCTCGAGTGTTATGACGAAAGTATTTCCATCATCATCATCAGTCAACAATCGTGAGACTGGTTTGACGCAGCTCTCCATTCAATTCTCCTACCAGTTAATCTCTTCATATTTACATTTTTTTCCTCTTTCACGTTCTTAATCACTTTTTCTACGAAACGAGGCCTTTCTCTACCATTCTTCCCGTTGGCTTGTCCTTTGCCGATTGTCTTCATCAGGCCTTCAGGTCTCATGATGTGGCCGATTAAGTTGTCTTCTTCTTAGGGTTTTCAGAATACTTCCTTTTATCTTCATCATTCTTCGGTAGCACCACATTTCCAATGCTTCCATCCTTCGCATCATCCATGCCTCACTGCCGTAAAGAAACATGCTCCAGATATCTGCTGATATCTGGCCTTCAGCTGATATCGGGCCATTTTCCTTTCCATGGTTATAAGAATCTTATTCAGATCCCTTCTCTGTCTATGCTATGAGTGCTTTGTCATCAGCGAATCACAGCATGCTAATTTTTTCTCCGTGGAGATTCACTCCAGAAGGCTTCTCTTTGATTTCATTGATGATTCTCTCGATGTAAGCATTAAATTAATGGAGACATTGCCCAGCCTTGTCTCACTCCTTTCTTTATTCTTGCGTCTTCACAGCTGGGTCCAGATTTAATCACTTCTGCTTGGTTTTTATACAAACTTTGGATAGTTTTTCGGTCATTGTATGACACTCCAATTCCTTTCAGAATTCCATTCCTAATTCCAATCCACGTTGTCAAAAGCCTTCTCTAAATCCACAAATCCACTAATTCAATGAAAGTCGGTTTGTTCTTCTCCATTCTCTTCTCCATGAGCCTAGTAGGGTCAATATTGCTTTTCTTGTACCCTTACTTTTACTGAATCCGAATTGATCTTCATTCAGTAACTCCTTGGCTTTTCGTTCTATTCTTCTGTAGATGATCCTTGTCAATATTTTAGATGCACGTGACATCAGTTATAGTCATAACATGTTTGCATTTCTCCGCTCTCTTCTTTTTGGGAATAGGTATGATGATGTTTTTCTCAAAGTCCCTGGGCATTTCTCCTGTTGAGTATGTGTCGCCGATGGTTTTGTAAAGATGAGTAAATGTCTTCTCTCCTGCATTTTTTATTAGTTTTGCGAGAATATCATCAATTCCAGAAGCCTTATTCATGCGAAGGTCCCATACTACTGCGTCGAATTCCGATCTTAATATTGATGTTCCCATATCTTCCACTCCGACTTCTCTTTCCTCTTCGATCACTTTTGTGCTGAGATTGTTTCCGTTGCACAACTCTTCCAGATACTCTTTCCATCTCTTCACTTTGACTTCATTTTCAATCAAAAGTTCTCCATTATTGTCCCTTATTGTATTGCATCTGTGTTCCTTGAAGTGGTTTCTCACTATCCAATAGGCAGCTTCCACCTTTTCAAGTGCAGGGTTGTTTTGTACATCTGTACATCTTCGCATCAATTCTTCATCCACATGTCTCTAGCTTTCCTGGCTTGGAGACTAATTTCGTTCCTCATTATTCTATACAATAGCCGCCCTTCTTCAGTTTTCGCATTCTTGTACTTTCTTCTAGCAGGTATACGGATCTACGACGTGATCCATGGCTTCTTCTTGACAACTTTTCTTCTTCCAAGAACTTCTTTTGCGGTAGCGATTATTGAAACATAACAAAAAAACGAATAAGAAGTGCTTAAACAGCAATTGGAGAGGTACGAGTAGATTGACAGCACTGAACACTGCACTAGTACTGAACAAAATCCTCCAAAATGGAATGTGCTCGCTAAAAATTTCAATTATTATTTTATTCCAAAACTAATAACGAAAGAATCTATGCAATATCCTGAATTCACAATTACTGGTGATAGGAAAATATATTTTGAAACAATACTTTCAAAGCTATGGGTATTAATTCCCAACATATGCAAACGAAGGGGCACAAAGACACTATCAAAGTAATTTATTATAGAACATTAAACTCACTGCCAATGGGCAGGGATCATAATCCTATAGTTGGGGAAAAGTAAGAAGTCAATATAGGTACTCGGCTATTGCACCTCACGAACGAGACACTGGGGACCAGTTGAATTAAGACTGCAACGCTGCTCCGGGATATTAGCGTGTATTTTGTAAGGGACAGGTTATATGCATGCCTCCTGGAAACAAAATCTCATGCATTACGATAGCAATCTTGGCGTAATCACCGCTTAATGCGGCTCAGCAGTGCAACCGCCACTCTTATCTTAAATCTGTTATCTAGGGATGAGCTTGCAAGCTCCGAGGTTCTCATGCGGATGAAACCAGTTCTCCCGCAATTCGATCTTGTTACATCTAAAATCATCCCAAGTATAAGACGAATCCAATCACTTTAGGGTTTATAGGAGTTTTCATTTTCATTTTTCCTGACTATTCCAGGATTTCCAGACCATTATTAGTGATTTTCCCGGACTTTTGAGCGCCTGAAAACTCCAAGATTTCGGTCATTTATAGGTATAAAAGTGGTAGTGAGGAAGCAGAGAAGTCTAAACTTATGAAAAATTGGATGTTTATTTTCATATTAATCATATGAACTTCCAGTAATAAGAGATCAACAACTTTAAGTCAACAAAATAAAAATTATCATTCCTTACATTGATATGCCTTCAGAAAGGGTTTTAATTGCAGAAAAATATATGCAAAGAAGGCTAACCTGGCTTTTCCTTCAAACCTGATGTCATGTTAAAGTAGCTCTTTGAATCTTTCTTGATTTTTTCTTCTTCACATCCTTCTACAAATTTAGCTAAGTGACTTCAAATTTGACTGATAATAACTTTTTTGTAGTCAGAGGGACAAAGCGAAGCATTCCTGGCAAAATCGCCAGCGAATGAAAATGAAAATATGAATGGCACACCTTTCGCCAATCTTTTCACCAAATCGTGCAGGCAATAGCCAGAAAGAACCAGAATAGGGCTGCCACCACAGCGAAGCCGGCCTGAGGCCAGTCGTCCCCTCCTTCACCCTCCTCCTCCGCTCCTATGTGCAGTTTTTGATCTCTTGGCATTTTCAGGTGATAAATTTAAACATTTTGCGACCTTTCCCTGACCACACGTTAAATTCCCTGACTTTTCCAGGATTTCCATGTCCGTTTTCATTTTCCCTTACTTTTCCAGGTTTTCCAGGATTTCAAGGTTCCTATAAATCCTGTACTTCTACATCTCATACCGCTTACTGTCAGAAAACTATCATGCAATGAAAATTTGGCAAATGCATGATCAAATTAATCAAAAAACGAAAAAATTCTGAAAAATTCTGCTCGAGCGCATTCGTCCACGCCTACATTCTCAAGCAACCTCATTTTTTACAAGTAGGTACGTAGCAAAATCAATAACAAACTAAAAAAGAGTAGAGGAAGAAACAAAAAACATAATAGGCTGAAGTTTAAATTTATCGCAACTTTTGCTTCCCTTGCATAAATTATATATAATATGAATGCTATCGTGTTTTTAATGGATTTGCGACTTGATAAAGGAATTGACACTGCCCCAAAGCCATTTAAATCATTAAAATGAACGGAGAAATAACGTATAATTTAAAATTTTACGATTTCGAAAACAATCAAATACATATGTTCAGGGAAATGACAGTGATGAAAAATTCACTAACGCATTACCACCAAAGGAATACAATATTTACAGAGGGCGACGAGATAGAAAAGTAAAAATAAAAAAACTGCCAAATATTTCTACACAGTACGATGATATAAATAAAATCCATAGATCGCTTTTACATTAGCACGTTAAAAAAAATGGTTCGAAAATCTAACATCCAACCCGTCTTCATAACCTTAGTCCCATATCACACAGCCGTTCACGCCTTGCGAGTTCGTCATGCACAGAGCCGAAGCATATTACGGAAGGAAGTTTCTTTCCAACTGATATGTAAAAAAATAATGACCTTATAACGTTCATTCTGCAATAAATTAACATGTGTAACTGCCATAAGATCATTTCCCAATGAAAACATCGAAACAAACAGAAAAACTGGCATGGTTCCGAAAAGATTAATAAGCAATATAACAATGAGTTTTGATTTAAGCTTCTGAGTGTGTTTTTTTGCATTTCAAATTCTTCCTTTGATTAATCAGGGTGGCTACTGATAACCAATTTTCAAATTCCCTGACTTTTCCCTGATGGCTTTACTGAAGAATTTCCCTGACCGATCGCCAAAAGCTCTCTTACTATTGGAATATTTTATTTCTGCTAAATTAAATTTTCGTCAAAACTCAGAAAATGTTAAAAGCTGAAATCAATACATTAAAAGTTATAAGAATGAAAAAAATATATGGAACCTCCGCTCTAATGAAAAAATATATTAAACCTTCACAAGTGAAGCCCTCACACAAATTGTGCACACTTTTAATACATTTTTCACGCCCGCGTGTCCGCGGATGTGTATCGTGTTTCCGTGGCTGTGCATGTTTCCTTCGGTAAAATTACACATTGACAATGTCTAATTCTTAAGTAAGAGATAGCGTGGTAGTTCTGGGAAGTTGAATATTACTGAAAAGGCATCGAAGGGAAAGTTAATGGTCAATTTACTGGCGGACTCCGGCACAGGTATCACTAACCTACACGAAAAATACAAACCAAAGCCAAGTTCTTGGACTAGATCAAAATCGGATGGCACGAGTTTTAGAAGTGAATAACAATGTGATTAACGTAGTCATAAACCCTTGATTGTAAGAGAGAACCAAAAATGTAAAAATATTTGTATAAACAAACAAAACGTAATCGCGTCACTGCGAGCGAAAACAGGAGGTAATTATCAACGGCAGCGTCATATTTAGGAATTCCATATTTGAGGTGGTTAGTGACCTGACTAATTGCTTCGAGAGGAAGCTAAGGGGGCCATTCAATAATTACGTCGAGCGTGAAAGGAAAGGGGAGGAGAGGACTATTCTCATGGTCTCACGAAGGGGGGTATGGAAATCGAAGATGAACTTACGTAAGATTTTGTTTACACGTATGATCGTACTTGTATTACCGTTTTAATAATCATCGTCTCGTATTTTTAGAACTGCAAGCACGCATTTACTACAAGCTAGTGTGCTACAACTACCCCTCGACCTGAGTCTCGGAAGTTAAAAAAAAACGCGAGATAAAATCTTCCGAACAACATAGCCTCGAATTCCTTGTGATGAGCAGAATACACGGTGATCATGAATTTTAACACTACTAGGCAAATATCACATTAAGGATATACAAAAGGGATACATTGTACGACTGATTCACAACTGAATGTTCAACGAATTGACGGGGCTTATTCTATTCACTTCGGCGACGGACATTAGTCATAGTTGGTGAAATGTTATGGTGAAATAAAGGACGGAAAAGACTGCCCGGTAAACGTAATGGTAGAAAAATAACGAGAATTTCCTATCCCAGTTTCTCCCTGACTTTAACGAGAATTCCCTGACTTTTCCAGATTTCCAATTTTCCCTGACAATTCCAGGTTTTCCCGGTTTTCCCTGACGATCGGCACCCTGTTAATGATATGTATTAATAATAATAAATCATTATTACCTGACGAAGCCGGAAGGAAACAATTGATCGATCACCCTTTGCTGTGACCTTGTTGTTTTATCATCAAAACGCAGTGTTGACAACATAAAGAGGAATTGCTGTATATGCATGCATACATTGTTATAGTACCTATAGATCCAAACTCAGTTGACCAAAGCTCATACAGATTAGTGTTGCACATCTTTTGCACCCCAACAAATACATAATACAAAAAATTCCTCCATATCCTCAGCATCTGCATTACTATGATTCGATTGGGGAACTAAAATCTCGAAACGCCGCCGTTGCATTTCCCCATTTCTGTGCATCAATATTTTATTTTTCAAAGCGCTATCAAATAATAACTGCCAAGCTTGCCGGGGAATTTTGACATCACGCGCTGCACCTTTTGGTCCGGGCGGTTTTAAACCAAATTTCGCTATCTCATCCTCCATAACACAAACAAAAGAAAGAAAATAAAATAAATATGACATCAATAATATCCATTGGCTGTCAGTGTCTTAGGAAAATACTCAAAATCCTGACACAATGAAAAAAATCATTGCACGGTAATTTTACCATATACAATTGAGGTAAAGATGACAAAATCTGAATGTGCCGGAGAAAAATTGCGCGTTATTTTCATATGCGGTATTCGGGAGCACTCATTGAAAACAATCTTTATGGACCGTCCACGCAATTTATTGAAGGAGCGAAAAAAGTATCAAGCGACAAAAGTCAGTTTGCACGCCACAGTCTTTAATGTGGAAAACATTAGGTGAAAATAGTTCCTAGTCTTTCGGGCTCTTCCTCCCGCCAGCAATAACAATCTTTCCCTCGTAGGTAGGTTGTCTTTCTGTCTCTATTTGACTGGCAGCCTCTTGGTCGCTTTGCTGGTGGTATACTTTCATCTTCTATAGGTTCTTCACTACTTCCATCGTCTCTGTCTGCATCCGCATCATCTCCATCACTCTCAGTATCCAATTGTTCACGTACGGAATCTACATCACTGCCTGAAAATTGCCTCTCGCACCTTCTTACGTTTCCTCTTCTAACGCCAGCAATACCTGACGAATATTTTCATCACGCCTCATGTATACTCGTGACAAGGAAGACTAATACAGCACCATCCTCACTTTTTCTACTATTTTTGACGTAGATGGACATCGGGTCGCAAATCACTACTCATAAGAAATGCCAATTCCTACTCCCTTTATGCATTTCGAGGACAAACCCTTCCTTGGAAATTCCTGGGCCCTAGCTGTAAATTCCCTTGTGCCCTCCGAGGCATCAGTTTATTGTCCCTTTGCGACAAGTGCAAACCCCAAAATGGTTGCAGTTCATAGCTGTGCATAAAATCCTCTTTGCAGTTTCCAGTATAAAAAATCTCCAAATGATGACGGACGTCAAAGTATAAGGCAATATAGAGCAAGCCAAACCAAAAATAATCTTCAATACTGCTAAATCTGCGCTTCATGCAAGTGAAGTTTTTTCAATTCGTATTTCACTTTTAAATCCCTAATTGATGACAAAGCAGGAAAATTGGATAATTCACAAAACTTCTTTGATGATGCCACATATCCCATAGCTGTTAAAAAATATAAATATATTTTTTAAATAATAAAAATGTTTAAATACAATTATATCACATACATTTTTAGTAAAAAAAGGAGATAAACAATGATATATAATTTTTTCTCGATGTCTCAAAATTTACAAACTGGGGTCCAGTGGACCCCAGACGATTTTCAATATTTTTTTGTGAAGCACCAAGCATGTTAATAACTGCGGCACATGCATGAATCTTTTCCTAAGATGTAAAAAGGAATTTACATTAAATTAGCTTCCTATATTTCACGTTCTGTGAAAGTTACAGCGAAGCAAAAGATGCCTGGGGTCCACTGGACCCTAGTGTGCACTTCCAGGGTTAAGAATGTTGCCGATAAAATTTAATCGCAGACAACCAGTCCGTAAGTGTTCGCAATGCGTAGATCGAGCAGATTGAGTAAATGCTTTTGAAGACAATTGAGACAATGAGGGGGAAATTGGAAGAAAAACAATTAATATCGAGATGGCGTTACACAGTGCATGGAAAATATTAGCTAAACCGAAAACGCCACTAAAAAGAGTTCTGGCTTTTACGTTCAGCCCAATGAAATTACAGCAACGGAATAGATCTTTCGTTGTTTCAGCGTTGACATTAAGGGTGAAACTTTGATGTCAACGATGAAACCTTGGTGATACCTCGTTATCGCCAAGGAATGAACAATGTGCTGAATACATGACAGTTACAACAAAGATTCTACGATTCTTTGATTACTTCAATCCATGTTTTTTTTAATGGATTGAAATCCACAAAAGCGAAGTCTTTCTGACAGCAGGAAGATCAGGAAATTACATGGCACTAACATGGCGGAATAATTTTCCCAAGGCTTCTCTCTCTCTCCGCTGTACTTTGAAAATAAATGTCCAATGAAATCCTAGTAGAGTTCACTTAAAGGAGTAATCTTAACATTAAAAACTTAAACTGTAGCAACAATCAACCCTTAAAAATAAACTCAATCGAAACAAAGAATGGTTAAATTAAACAAAAAGCATAAAATTAATCCGGTAGAACCAAGAGCTAAGGATTTGCACCAGAAAATGCCAATACACTGCAGCAAAACCGACCTAAAAACATTAAATGGCATAAATGACAATCCGACAACTTGGAATCATGGCTTTCGTTCAACCAAGATCAACACTGACACCATGATGGCTTCATATCTGTCATTTCAAGCATCTTACAAGGAGGCGTTTGATGGTTGTTTCTTATAAACATACACGACTAAAAGGCTCCTGAAAATTAATCGCTAACATCTTTTCGATAGATGTACGGTGAAAATATAGATAAATACTTTTTGGCCAATCGGATAAGATCTCAGAACAAATAACCAAGGGAGGAAGTGAAAAAAAATTTTTTTTGCTGCATTCCAATGCTTAAAACAAGTACGACTACCGAGCTCCTACTTGCCCATAAGTAAGCGTTAGAATGTGGGCGCCTAAAAAAAGAACACTAACTCTAAAAAAAGAAGAAAATTACACGCAAAAAAATACATTTTCATTTAGGCTTGTTGATATGAGATTTTAAAATTGAGCCGTTCTTTTGATAAGAAGCAGTAAAAATCATACAGATACGCTAGAGGAAATATCCTAGTCTCAGCACTACATCTGCAAGCCAGACTAATAAGAATGACAATTGAAGAGTGATTTAAGGATTTCTTACTTCATCAAGAGGTTAGCGCCCACAGTACAAAGCTAACTACCAAGATTTTCTTCCTTAAATTGACAGTACTAGTTTTCGGTTTTAGATGCTCCAACTTTTTAGGCTATATCGCACCGTATAATCTAAGATCTTAATCCTAAGACAAGCACACAACAGCCATACTCAGGGAAGGATTCGAACCCGCGACCTTTTGGTTGCCATGTCTACGCCTAACCGACCTGGCTACATCAGCTGGCCTACATCATGGCTATATCTCCATAGAATTACCTTCCACAGCCTATCCACGACTGATGATTAAAAAGCCCAGACGTAAGTCATCACAGCGGGTCAAAGGGCACCGCGCGGAATAATACATTACTCATAGAAATCATAGAAATAATAGACAGGGAGCAATGAGATTGATGGTGACGACCAATTCTCCCCACCTCTCGCTTCTAACAGATTGTTTGTGCAACAGCGCGCTTAAGAGAATCACTGCCTTCCCACGGTCTCACTGTATGAGTCCGCATGACTGATATATTATTTCAACACTTAGCTACTGTTCCGATTGCTTGTGCGACAAAGATGACTAAAGGGAGCTCAGGAAAGAAAAAGAATTCCAGAAAGAGATCACTGACGGACGTCTCACCCCTGTCGACGAAACCATTTCATAGCCATCTCCTCGGTAAGTAGTTTTCGCCCGTCGGTCAAAATCTAAGGCAGCCGTCGATCACCTAAAAAACGAAAAAAAAAACTTTCCATATAATTCCATGGAAACATAGGGAAAATGAAGCGATCTTGCGGGAGAGTAAAAGGAAATCCAGAAATTTCAGCAATTTAAAGAAATGATAAAATTTTCCAATACCCGCGAGAATTTCCGATGACACAGCAGCAAAGAGATTTCGCACGACATGGAGTACCGAGTCTTCAACCCCTTGACACCAACAAGAGAGGGAACATGACGCCCTCGGCTTCTCTTCACTCGCGGAGCGAGTGCTCATGGGGAAGGGGAGAAAGAGTGCCGAGGAGAGATAAGGCGAGGGAATAACAATCCCGTCACCATCGATGACGCCTATCCACGATTCGAACGGAGATTTGCGTGGACGAACCGCGATGCATGAGAACGAATACTAAGGACGCCAAGCATCATGCTTAATATACATAAAGAGTCATTTTAGGCTGAATGCCGATGTTGGAGAGGAATTTAAAATCAAAGGTAAAAAACTTACATGAATACGTTCTTATAGTGACGATTCCTCAAAAACAGGGCTGAACCCATTTTACTTAACAAATATTTCATAGTTTCTTCGTTAAAGGCGTTCTCCAACTCAGTCCCGTTAACGAGAAAAAGCTGAATCAGTTTATTGATTTAAATAGGGAGTCGATAGCCTGTCGAGAGCTTGGGGGCCGATTTGGAAGTGGAAAGAATAACTTCACCAAGGGACTGGGTTCGAAGCCTGAAAGTAGTAGACCTTTTTATTGGGATCTCGGTACTTAATTGTATGCCGTGTTTAGAGGATTCCAAAAGCAATGATCTGTCCACCGGATGGGACTTAAGGCTGTGAACCCTTTGACTCCTTTCGTGAAGAGCATGTTAATGGCAACCCGGACTTCTCTCCAACTTTTCCTACCAATCCCATTCTTACACCTCTCATCCCGTTTCTAGGTGCTTTTAAGCGCGATACAGATTTGAAAAAACTATTGATGTCTGATAGCAGAATCTCCATGTAGAAAAAATGAATGATAATAATTGATGGATGAGTCCATAGGTAGAAATGCCACGGATGACTCCTTATTTTACACTGTAAATAAAATCTACATAGCACGGTAGCCCAGTACGTAGAGCCTGGGGCCACTGATCGGAGGTCCCGAGTTCAAAATAGATACCTCCAACTAAAATCAGTCTTGAATGATCTTCTGGATATCACTCCTTTCTTGAACGCCGTAAGCGAGAAAGAGAAAGGAAGTACCCCCCTCTTTCCTGAATGTTGCATTCCACACGCCGTTGGGCCCAGGGTTTCGTGAGCTTCAAACTTAAAAACTACTCCGAAATTTGGGTGTGGCACCGTGGTTATTTCAAATCCAAAAAGCACTTTACAACCTAGCAATGATTCCCGAACTTAGGAAGTTGCACATTTTTTACGGTGCTTAATCCTAATTTTTAGGAGCGACATGGATGCGGGATTCAGACAATGCGGTCGAGAGAGAGTGAATAGGCTCGAAGATAATACATCCAGAGCCTAAAACCTAACACACATGCCGGAGACGATTCGTAAGCGATCAAGATATATTAAATGTATCACATGATCAATCCTTCTTTGAAGGCAAGATACCACCATAACGTTCAAATTCGGTCGTTGCGCTGACGACCACCCGCGTTGTTAATGAACTTCATTCCCAATTAATTCGAACGTTTAGTACCTACATATAAATCCCGTATTCCGGTAGAGGGAAGAATAATATTTCGTTTTCCTGCTACAGCATACAAGCATTGATATTTTTATTGGTACTAAAAAATATCTCCCGGTAAAAATCCACACTTTTAATTCAAAACCCACCCATGTTTCAGCAACTCAGGGCCAGTTTCAAGTTTAGGTTCAATTTTCACCTTGAAAATGACACTGAGTCGCTGGAACCAGGTGGGTTTTGAATTATAAGTGCGGATTTTTACCGAGTGATCTTTTTCAATACGAAAATTCATAATTGGCACTAAGTTAGGCCTGAAAGCATTTCCTGCACATTTTAATTAATTTTTTCACGGTGATTAGGTATAGTCTTGGGTTTTAAGATGCTCCAAAGGCTGAGGTTATATCGATCCGTCTAACCACCTTAGTCATAAGGATAACGCAACATCCACGCCCTTGGTGGTATTCGAACCCGCGGTCTTTCGGTCGCCATGCCGACACGTTACCGACCTGACTGTCCAGAACCGTGTCCAAATGAAAGTGTCCCAGAAGATTTGAGATATTTTGGCATGTGATATACCAGGGGAATTCATGCCGCTGATACTCTTCCATGATGTGCATTGTGCCGGGATCAGAAAGTACGTTCTTCTTCACAAACACCGCAATCAATATTAAATATTGAACTCACTCAACACAAACTATTTGGACCCTATCGATCATTCACCCGCATGGCAACTAGGACAGCGGCAGCTTCGTCTCCAAGTATCGAGGTCCGCCGCGATCGATCGTGAACTCGTGCAGGAATATGTACGGCACGTGCGCAAGTCGACCTTCCGAGTGGACTCGCGTTTGTAATGGCAGTCAATCGCACCTTGACGTTGCATCGCGTAGCAAAGCAGTGCTCGTCACTCTCGATACCGAGAGGAAGATTGCACGCCACATTCGATACCTCGCAATAGTACAGTGAGTGTTCAGTACTCCTCGCGATGACTGCTGACCACCACCGCACCCGCGGTTGCGCAAGACCACGCGCCCGTGCCCCCCGCCTCCCGACTATCATCCCGACGATCCTTCGGACTGTGTCAACAGACCCTTCACGTGGAAGTGGGCTGCCGCCGGCTGCTGACTGTCTCTCCGTAGCATCACCATCGCTCCCGACTCCACGTTGCCATTCTTGCGCTCTCCCGACGCGTTATTTTTTTGCGTTCTTTCTTCTCCTTCGTTCCCTCCGGCGACTTCAATGGACATCCTCAATAACTCCGCGGCGCTATTTTTAGAGTTTTTTTTTACGATCTGTCGCGAGGCAGGTAGTTCTGAATCAAAAGGCAACATTCTAGCGCTGATATCCGTTCTTCGATGCTCCGTCCACGACCAGAATAAAAAAAAATGAAAAAAATATATTTTTAAGCATGCTTTTCTAAAAAAATTAACATCTAAGAAAAAGAAATATGTTCACATCGTACTAAAAAATGAAATTATCTCAAGTGAATTAAAGTTTAGCCTATTACTGGAAATAATTAAATGCAATTCAAGGAAATTATCCACACAATTAATAATTTATGAACATTAATAGGAAGTAATTTTGGTTTCAACAATATAAAATATTTAAAGTTGTCTATTTATGCAAGGCCACAACGAGAAGCATGGGGCGTGACCTCATTTATATTTCGCTCCTTAACTTTAGTTCATTTAAAGATTTTCTAGAAATTATATATTGAAGCGCTCTATTCCACTGAATAACAATATCTTTACATTTAATTAATTTATATTGATATCGGATATGAAAGAGCGCCCCATGGGAACGGGACCCGAGGATGGAACCGTGAAACCATGGAAAAACGAACTAAAGAAAAGCATCTAAAAAGGAAACACTCCCACCAAACCGAAACCGAAAGTTTTCACAGGCGAGGGAGGGCACAGATAACCTAGTGCGAAGTCCGATCACGCATAGAATTCACTTCCAGAAAAAATGAGGGACCGTTACTTCCACTTACCATCGGTAGCTGTTACTGGAGAAAAACAGACGGCAAAAAATCACGCAACTTAGGTTGAAAATGGGAGGCATACATTTACATCTTAAAAGCTTAAACCTTGCGATGCATCAGGCAATAAGTTTTTGATCATAAACATGATACTAAAAACTATAATATAAATATACAAAGTTAATATGATAAAAAAACCCTCACCAAAAAACTTAAAACTGGAAAATCCTATTAAAAAATCAAACTAGGGTTCAAAAAGATTGCGTTAAATCCTACTCTTAGTTTATTTTATACTCTTCCCCGTCTCTTCTTGAAAAATGTTAATAACTTATGCCAGGCTGCATTGAAATCCCAGGTTTCTCCAAATTATTAGGTACTTATACAATCACACAGCCAACCAAACCATCTATTCTACGCATGAATAGTAACTATTCTGTTTAAGTTATTGGAATAGGACCATGCAAAAATTAAACCAACGCTTTGAAGAGTAATATACAACCCTTCATCCCTTGCATCAGCTTCTATACGCTCTACCACTTAGGAACTCAATCTCATGTCCCTAATTTTCAAAGAAATAATGCAACTGTGGCAATCTCAGTACGAGTAAGTACGAAAATATCGGAATCCAGTCGGAGTCTCCACCAGTGAATCCCGGAATCCAGTGTGATCCCGGATAGGAATCGCTACCAGATCCGAGACAAAAATTTTTGAAAATCATTTCAGCTAAATTTGAAGCCGACCGATTTCGCCGCTAACGTCTCAAATATTTTGAGAGCTCCTCATATCATGGTCGATTCGATCACAAGAACAAGTTTAGAGATAGACTACCGGGCGGATAGATTTACCTTCCACGGACTGTAAGATGCAAGCATCACAATAACTGGGTAAGTAGATATAATGCGCGTAGCACCCATACTAAAAATGTTATCATTCACAGTTTCTAATCAATCAGTAGTATGTTCGGGGCACATGTTTAACAGACTTCCGACCCGGGTTGCGACGTTCAAACATCATCCTCCGTCACCTGATGATGACTTTTGAGCATCGAAACCCGAGTATGTGCGTGAATAAAGCATAATGGATTCACAAAGTTACTCTTTCCTTTTTATATGACTTGAACCAGGAATCGGTTCCAAAAAGTTACCCCCGTAATCATTAATTGTAAATGATACCTGTATAGGATAGGAGATGAACAGTACAAGAATCGTAATGAATATTATCTAAGCTAAAGTTCAAGTTTGCTCCTGGCATAAGAGTACTCCTGCGATAAAATTTCGCCGGACTGCCGAAAGCAAGCTAACACAAGGAGTAAATAGCGTAACGGAAATGAATCCCAAATAGAAAAGCTAACCGAAGTCGTTAATGATAATCATTAACACGGTTAATCCTATCACTTGTACACATTGTTATCTATTAGTACCAACAAGGTACCTTTTAACACAACCCTTGAGTTCGCATCTCACCATACACTCAGATCTATGATTCTATCTATAATTCACGCCATGAAAGTAATACAGAAAAATCAGTAACAAAAAACTACCAGATACCGGAGAGGAATTTATTCCTGTAAGATAATCAGGAAGCGATTACCATGGTATGAAACACTCATTTAGCATTCTAACTAATAATTGCAATTTTAAATATTAAAGTAATAAGTATCCTCGCCCTCTCCTTCCAAATTGCGTCACGTTTTCAGCAGTGTTTTATGCTGTTACATTTGTTCTCCTGACACGCCTTATTAAAGAGATTGTACCGTTTTTCTAACCTCACGGCGCCGTGACCTTAGAACAATAAGAGCTTAAAACCACGCAATTAAGGTCTTGCGACATCTCAATTAAACTCTGATGCTCACACAACACGAATGCCTACAAAGAGAGGCGCACGTTTTAAAAATGAGTATCCAGCGTCGAACACCTTGGCTAAAAATTCTACCGCCATCACATATCAAGCTATCTCAACTGAAACGCAAATATTTTTCAGGGTAAATAACAAAATTAGAGCAGGTTGGCTGCGGTAACCAGGCCAATAACGCGCCGGCATGAAAACCTAATGGTTGCGGGTTCGAATCCCGCTCAGGAGGTGTGCTTGAATCATTTGAGATTAATGCTGGTACGAAATAATCCCGAACGTAAATGTAAAATTATAGGTGTGAGTCCCTAGCTACACTATGGATGGTGTGTTTTTCCTACGATTTAGAAGGCTTTATGTTAGACAGTGCGATATTTAGCCTTTGGAGCACCTTAAACCCAAGACTACCTCTATAACAAGTCGGACACATGATCCAAGGGAAAATGTTTCAGTTAGTTAAAATTTTTTCATTGACATTACTTGTTCCGCCAGTTAATTTATTCCTTTCAGATCATTAATAACTTATTTAAGAAATCTAACTTCGCAGTAAACCGACAGCAAATAATAATTCATACACATGATATCAAAACATCGATATACATATATCAGTAACCAATTGAATGAATGCATATCCATGAGTAGGTACCATATTATTAAGCCCATTATCAACCTGGAAGTGGGTGCATGCTTTACGAAGGTGTTCACTACTACTTAGGTACACCTCTTCATTGCCGGATTTATACACACCTAAAGACCTCGTATTTCTCGTTCTTCTCCAATTTAAATCAGGGTGACTTTAAAGTACCGTTAGGGCTACAGAGTCATCCTTAGCATAAAAATATGACAGAATAACAGTTCTGACGATGAGGGCCTGTCCCATTGCTGAATTTGTCGTTGTATTAGAGACGGCGAGCATGGAGTTGTGGAGCGAAACCTGGCGTTGGCATTAGTCTGTAATTGAAAAAAGTCACCAAGTCATCCACCGTTAAACGTACCATCTGACGAGCAGAGTGCTGCACATGAAGTGATCTCCTCGTAATATTCAAATAGCGGCACCACTGATATTCCACGGTAAATCAATCATATGCGGGAATCTAACCCTCTGGATGGGAGGACAGAACTCTAGTCACGGCTCCAACCAGATTTCCATCAGTACCGAAGGCAGTGACTCAGCAAGCCCTTTTCATCCTATGCTAATAAGGACATTTGACTGACCATTTGAGTTTTATGATTGCTTGAGCATTAAAATATCATTCGCTAAAATATTTTTCACGTTACTCAACATTAAATGCATGCTGTATCACGCGCCAAGCCGACATTTTGGGGGAAGTAACAACTTGAGAAATGAGCGAAGACAAAATTTCAACAGATTTCAGGGTCATATAAATTAAATCCTCGGGACATCTCAGCAGAGGCCAGCTACGTTGGCCTTACTGGCATGGATGTTAGTAAGGCACCAGATGAAAAAGATACAACAAAAATGGCTGAGGATTTCTGAGTGGGAATTCCATCTTTGGTATCATGCGAAGATTCAATATTAATCCCCCCTCCTATCGACACACATCCACATTCGGATGGCAACTTATCTTTGCGAGTAATAAGGAATTTATGGAACATAGTGTTTCATCTCGAGTGGTGAGGAACATTGTGATTCGTCATGAGGGTGGACAAACGCTTATGCATAGTCTTTCACGGGACAAGTTATTCCAAAGGTTATGCATTCACTCGTGCAACAGGGTTGGGCGGATACGTTTTCCAACGCAAATTCGCCCGCAGTTAGACCTTCCCAGAAATTTCCACATTCAAAAAACTATTGGAGAAAGGCCGAAATTTACTTTTAAAAATGCTGTTACATATTAAAATTTTTAAAAAATTCTCCTTATTCTGTATCACTAATTTGGAAGACATAAATTTCAGTTTCGTCTGTGTTTCACATTATTTGGAATGTGCGGTGGATATGCTACGGAAGGGAAGGTTTTGAGAATGGAATTGTTACTTGTCATGAAAGAACGGTGTGGTATCGATTGAAGAAATATGGAGATGATTTAGCCCAGCTTCATAAAACCTTCAAATGAATATAAATATGTTCAACCTTCTCTGAAAGACTATACGTTCACTATTGTATCACATATGTCGCTATTTCTGTTAAGAACCATTAATAAGAAGAGTAGGTACCTACTGGCTAGGTAGTCCATAGATTGAATATTTTTTCAAGATATAACGGAAAATAACCTTTTATTGTTTATTTTCTTCCCGTTGAAGTTCAACGGGTACCCATAGTAAGTAAGTAATAATATATACGGCTGGCCATCACTCATAAAGTTAAAAAAACACAATCACTTTCCTTCAAGGTACATATGCGGCCCTAAATCGGAATCACCGACCTACCCCACCCTAATTTCAATTAGCTCGTACCTGGAAGCGCTCGACTAATGCTATCATTTTCACTTCACACCGTGACTGTTTGATTAGTGAGGAGAGAGCACGAAGGAAAAGTGAACCTGTTTTCATTATGAGCCAAGATGTGGGACACAGTGAAGGCTACTCTGAGAAGAAAGAGCTGAAGCCTTACCCGATACTGCTATGAGTGAAGGCAAAACAACACATTCCGACTTATTCTTAGTTGAGTTGAATGAAGAGTCATTTACAGTTATCACCGACGGAATGAAAGTATAAGCAAATTCAATGTTTAAATTGGAAACGGGCTTAGTTCGCAAAGTTGTAGTCATCTGGGGGAGAAGCGACATCGGCATTAGACAACTGTTGACGAAAGGCGCCAAGCGGAGAACAGCTTAACATCCCATCCGACGGACGGAGTACTGAACTCGTATGCTCTCCACAAAGCACTCAAGTAGGGACCGGTATACCAATGAAAAATCCGCTAGCGCCGGGATTTGAACCCAGAACCTCGGGATGGGGGCCAGTACTCTAGCCACCCAACCGACCCGATTCCCTTAGTTCACGAATCACACTGAGCAAACCTGAAATATAAATTACATAACTACCTAGGTGGACAAAAAAAAGGCTATACCGTTATAATAGGATTCACTTGAACACTGTTCACTGAATTATGCTATTCCGTTATACGCTCTGTTTATGTCGTCCCAATGGGACATAAAACTATTTCGACGATACCAAACGTAAGTTCATAAGATGGTTGACCGAGATCCGATTCTTTTATTGGCGTCATGTACTACACAACGGTCGACGTAATGAAACGAATGTTCGCATTTTTGCCAAGACAGGGAACAGTATGGGAGACAGAGCCGATACATATTGAGGCCGCATTAATATGGCAAGCCAGTGTTATCTCTTTCACCGCTATTGCCTCCACAAGTCTTTTTATGCGAAGCGTGATGTAACAACTGAACGATCTAACGCAGTTTAATTACTGTGCCTTCATTAAAGCCTATAACCTTCACTGAGCCCTCTAGCCTTTTCAACCGCACGTTGCCATGAGAACCTTAGGACGTAAGAGAAATGGCAAATCATCAATTTGATCCACGATGGCGAATAAATACCATAGTTGCGAACTGATGTAGGCCATACTTTGTGGATTATTCATTATGAGATAACAAAATGATTGGCATAGGCTCGCTTCGCGTATATAAGAAGTAGGTAGCTCAATTGGCCACCAATACCTTTCACTGCCAGTGTGAGTATCACTCGTAGGCACATAACCGACCTCACTAGTGCTGTGCGCCACAGCTGCTAAATCATTCGATCAAAAGTTTCCCTAGCGTTTAGTGTGCATACTGTCCTAATAATTTTCGAACTACTACACCTCCCATAGCCTGTACTCACACGGTTACTTATGCCATCGAAATATTAGCAGCGAATTTCCAGTACCGACTGCAAACCGGAGAAGACACCACCAGCATTGTTAGCGGGGAAAAGAAAGAGAAAAGACCAAATCCTTCGCCAATTCTTTTTTATTCGTAATTAAATTTATAAATATTTATTTAAACTTCTATATTGCTTACAATTTTATTATATTTTATATATTTTTCCCACGCCGCAGCCACGACTGGCTAATGAAGACCTCAATAAGATCTGCATTCATCTCCCACTCTAACCAAAACCCCACGCGAAAAGAAAACTGAGGTCGGTGACAAGACGATTGGGATTGGATTAACCGCAACGAGCACTACGCCAGACAATGGACACACTGAAATGACCGCCACCAATTGAGCATCGGCGAGCAATCGAGGAGAGGGCAATGGCACCCTCGAACCGATATGTGCTCGCTTCTCTCCTCCTCCACCCTCCTCAACAAGTTCTCCTTCCTCCCCTACCCAAATCTCCCTTCCCCTCCGAGTGGCGTGTTTGTGTACGGTCGAGCACTGGGGAAATCTGAAAATCGCACGCCGAGGTCGTGGCGTGACAAGGGAGGAGAGTTCTTCTATGTTGTGTGGGGGTGGGGGCAACGCCTCCTCTTCTCCATCGGGGCGGGAGCAAATACGACTGCCGGCAAAGCAAACCGATCGCTCTCCGACCAGTATAACAATTTCCAAAGAGGTTGGAATGAACTGGAGGAGGTACTGGTATGCTAGTAGCCTATGGATGACAATGAAGCCAGAATAGTGGTACTTGGGAACGAATAGGTCCAACATCATCGATCCAAAGATCTGGAAGAGATTGCGCACAAAGAAAAAGATAGAAGGAAATAGTTGAAGCGCGATGAGGGAATCGTGGGAATCCATACTAATCAAAAGTTGCGCAGTAGTTTTTATAAAAATTAGTTGCAGCATTTGGTTATCTTGATCAAATTTTTGCACTGAGTCGAGAGAACAAGATCTGTGTCACCAATCAGTTGGAAACACTGGACAGTTGGGGAATGTCATAAACCACTCAAAACTTTATACAAAAGATAACAATCCAAGGAAGATGAGAACTTTTTCATTTGTTTCGAGTACGACTTTAATAAAAAAAGATCTAGTCTCCAAGCATTGTACCATCTTAGAAAGAAGTTCGGCATGACATCCAGTAGAATGAATGCGCTTTATTTTGACCGATCATTTAGGTGATTCAACGTCAGCAATAAGTGTGGTGCTCCTCAAATGTTTATTCGCAAATACCCGCGCAAGTATATTACTAGATTTAGGTTACGCACGGTATTACCATTTTTTTTATTCACGTGAGATATTTTTAAATTAACAAATTTTAATTAAATCTTCGTAGAAACTTAAAACATCAACCTAAGTAAAGAGATCTAATAAGGAAGATGCAAGACCTAAGTGACCTAAAAGTGAAAAGTGAATAACCATTAAAGATCATTAAATAATAAATATGAAATCACCTGTAAAATGTAGAAACTAAAATACACCAATAACTTCAATACAATAAATACACAAAATAACAAAACAGATGAAATGTTTAAATGAAGTTCAGGACTGAGTAAAGCCGGTAGGCTGTTGGTCTGGCCAGAGCCCGGCCCGAGGGCAAAGGTTCGGAGAATGCAGACCTTTAATACGCTAGGTTTTCGTGAGTGAACGAACAACGTTGATGCAAAATATAATGGTAAATGCGATTTGGTCACGAGAATCACATGTATAGAATACCTTTTATGGTAAAGCTACGGTAAATCTGCGGCGTTCGAGCAGTATCATATCAGTAAGCATTAAAACGTTCGCGATTATCAAAGAGCACCGCAGCGCAGCGATCAAAGTTAAGCACGGCCGAAACCGCAGACGGTATCACTTAATCCCCGAGCGAGCACCTAACGAACAAATCGCCGAAAAAAGAGCGGGACGAGAGCTAAGAGAATAGAAGAGCCATGCGAGAAAATGGACACAAGAGGAATTGCCTTTATACTCTGCTGTCACAAGCCTCTTTTATTACCGTGACACATGGGCCGGCACTCTTCGCGAGGAAATGGCCTTGGCGTTGTGGAAAAGCCAGGGCGTCACAATGACCCTTGTATCTGAGTTATAATGGATCCTCTTGGTAGGAATCACCCCTGCCAGAGGGATAGAAGGATTTGTGCTAGACAAACGCAGTCCCAGCAGCGTATGCTCCTCGATAACAAGGGCAGAAGGGTCGGGTTGATGTAGTAGCTAGAGTACTGGCCTCTCACCTAGAGGGTCCGGGTTCGAATGCCTGAAGTGGGAGATATTTTTCATTGGTTCACCGAGTGCTACCGAGCCCCTACTTGAGTGCTTTGTGAAAAGTATTCGAATTCAGTACTCCGTCCGTAGGATCGGATATTAAACCTTGGTCCCTTGGCACCTTCCGTTAAGAGTAGGCTAATGCCGATACTGAGTTGTACTTCACTCTTCCTCATCCTTACCATTCATGTCCTTTCTTTCTGGTCTGAAGCGCCTATGAGTGCGAGTACAGACTTGAAAACCATAAATATAATAAAGGAGGCTTTAAAACGACGTCCGACTCCAGTTAATGAAACTTTTATCCCGAGAAAACACCATTGTGGTAGGCGACGGGAAACCATCAGAATTAATTTTTCTAATAAGCAGTCCGAGGTGGCTAGGTGGATAACGTATCCACCAGACAACCCTACAGATATTCACGAACAGGCATTTATGTACAGATATTTACACAAGTGTTCAGTTCAAAAACATGAATACCAAGCGCTGAGGTAGAGAGAAACCTTCCATTATGCATTGCAAGCACAATGACTTCGTGAACATTTAATAATTACTTAATGGTTTGAACTTACTTAAGCTTGACTGCACTCAGTAAATGCCTCGTAAACCGACAGCTACCGCTGCTGAAAGTTAAAAAAAGTTCAAATGAATGCTATGAATAAATACAAAACACAATAACAGATTTGACACTTGAAAACATAATAAACTTATGGAAGACGGGAATTGAACTAACTCTAGCTAAAGAGAAAACTCTGCAATCCAATGAAGACAGAGTAAACGAAATGTTACGAACGGAGGACTGTCAATCGATACATGCTCAACTATTCATATTTATTATCACTTCCACCCACTTTTTTTTTCTTCCACCACCACAAAATTTCTTACTACCAACTATTTTTATTTCATAACATTTCTAGACAGGTAAGTAGGTACCCTTAACACCTTCGCCAACGTCATACGACATTCGAGAATCAAAACTGTGAAACGAAGGCAAGTGATAAAAGCAGCAGTGCATTTACAGTTATTACAACAATACCAATAAAATAACCTCGGGTATTATAACACAAAAAATAGATTAATTAATTCAACCGGGGAGAGGGTTCCTAAAAGAATAGATAGAAATAAAAGAATTAATCGGGAAAATAACTTTATGAGCTCAGAGAGATGGCATGTAAGCAGGCAGTCTTAAAGATACATTAAGTTTTACAAAGAAAATTTCAAGAAACCTTTCTACTCTGTATTCATTTTCCGCAAAATTAGCATAAAAATATGTATTCGGTTCAGTGATCATGAATTGGTACAATGTAACAATACGATGAGGGTTGGAAGCGGAAGAACCTTGTATTCGCTTTTCTACTAATTTTATATTCTTTAGAATTAATTTATTTGATTATGCGTAAGTTGCATGACCCATTTATAAATTTTTAATTTTTATTCACGCCATGACAAAAAAAAGCAATCCCGAAATTAAACTGAATTCGGTACGGTATGAGCAAAAGTAAACAGATACACACACATACAGAAATTCACTCCTATGCGAAGTAACATCTTACTATTAAGGGAGGCGATCTACAATTCAGGTCAAGGGTAAGTGGACACTAGGGAAGATATTAATTTGGGATTGGAGAAAGTGTGGAGAGAAACCCTGCAACAGCATCAGCCTGCTCTTAACGAAAGGCGAAAAGATGTCCACTGTTAACAGTCCCATTAGAATGAAGGAGAACTAAGTCAGGAGTGCTCTACCAAAAACACTCAAACAAGGTCCAGTATTCCCTTGAATAATCTGAAACTACCTGGACTCGAGCCCGGGTCCTCGGAACAAGAGTTTAGTATTATATCCACCGCTCCTACCCCATCCCCATGCATGCTCTCAATGCGACTGAAGTCCGATAATCACTAATTAATTCATTTTAACAGAGGACAGACCGACGGGCTATTTAAGACTAACTGAATTTTCCGGGTGTTTTGCCGACTGACGATCCTTTAAAATTACAATTTCAAATGAAAGCGTTGACAGCAGACGGTGGCACTGCTTTTCTCCTCAGCCCGAACCATTGAAAGCAAAGTTATGCTAATCTAAATAGGGGAGGATAACGGGTAGCCAAATACTTTAAATACAACAACCATGGAGGTTTACCAGTCAATCTAGATAGAGTAGAAAGAATGAAAGGCGCACGTGAGCTGGCCAAAGTGAAACCATAGGTATGCTAAAATGAATTAATTACTATGATACAGTGTGAGGGCTATTTTATTTTTTCACCTTTCCTTTCTAGCTTTAAAAAAAATGTTCACCCCTTACTCAATGCATCTAATCATCATTAGGCCACCGAAATCATTTTTTTTTTATTTACAGAAGATACCGAGTTAGTCACGAAAGTATACACACGCTTAGGTGTAATTTACATTGAAAAGAAGAATGGGGGTCGTATAAGGAATCATAATCAGGGTAGTAAAAGAATTCCACTTATGAATTTTCATACTTTTCCACGACTCTAGACAAATTTTCATGACTGAAAAATTGTAATTCGAAGTTTTTATTTTAATTTTTTTTCAACTTCGCCATCTCCGATAGGAAGCCGAAGTGACACTAAGCGATACGGGGCTAATTTACACGGCGAATGATCATGCACATGACGTTCATGCGTTGTGTAAAACGGAAAATTCCTCGCACGTAAATTCATTCGCATGGTTCCGTGAATGATCGTATGATACGAGCGCACGACCTCCGTCTTTGTTTATTGAGCGGGTACAAGAGAATTGAAATTAAATAAGCGTAGGACGAAATCCAAGTAGATCTACTTTTCATATTTGTCTAAATTTAATGGCGTGCCCATGGAGTATACATATATAATCTTAAATGTAATATTCATGGTCATGCTACTGGTGAAGCTCTTTAATTAATCACGTTTTGAGCGAATCCGGAGTTCATTATAATATATTATGTAGGTATTCGGATCTTTTGATTATTCTTGTGACAGTTATAAAGCGATAAAACATTGAATAGAATATAGGATTAAAATAGAACATGAAAACTAGAACTGAAAAAAATGCACTCAAATATTTCCAACGGATCTTTTCCGTTGTCTCTCACGCCATTCATGAGGATTTCACTTTACTGTTGTTTGTTATCACAACTACCACGAACGGGGAAAAATAAAAACAAATAGCAGGTATTTAACCTTTAAATAGTTCACTTTCTTATTTCGATGGATACTCCTACACACTTTGGGCATAATAAAACTTTTTTGTACCCTAATGAATTCTTGTTGTATAATCAGGGTCCTGGATACGATTCTTCGGTCTCTAAAAATCTTAGCGTGACAGTAAGTCGGAAACTAACTGTAAAATATCAATATAATGGTCAACATGTAACTCTAAGGGTGAACTAGTTATGTTCTTATTGTAACAGGAATTGCGCCTCTCGTCGTCATTTCCGATCTTTCATAATCATGTTTGGTGATAGTATGAAATCAGAGGTAATTAGTATGAAATTGCTCCAGCGTCTTTCTAAAAATTATGATAAGCCACACAGTCCTTTATTAACTGTTCATTTTGAATCAGGCTTAGCATACTTCGACCTTTTTTTTCCTCTCCTGCCTGGCTCATAGCTTTCTCCGACAAAGTTGTGGCTGCCAACATTGCAATGGACACTGTAGCAGTGGATACGAAAATTAAACCATACCGATCCATCATTAATAGCTCTACTTCACTTCAGATTAACTTAAACCTCAGTCACTACTAAACTTTATTTCCTGGATATTATAATTACCATGCATACTCCACGCTTTATTTCACCAATCACGTATATCAGACGACGTAAACAAACCATTCCGACCATCGAAACAGTTGCGTCTATCTGACCATTCGGATTTTTTCGGACCGTTCCCGTGAATTGATATTTACTGTCGGTAGGGCTACTGTTGCGCATCCTTTCGGCACAGAAAATTCAAGAAATTAATTGGAATGATCATTCTTCGTGTGAAACGTCCTTAAGGGAAAGCTATTTCAGGTCATCATTTGAATTCATTCACGAATGAATTCATGCGCATAATAATTCGTCGTGTAAAACAGCCTTTAGGATCAAAGAAATACGAGGTACGCCATGAGCGTATGGATACGCCAGAAGCGAAATTTGCATGCAAAGACAACGTGGAAAAATCAAAAAGAAATGCAAGGACATTGAGCTGTTTTTTGTGTTTTAAGAGTTGATACCCTAAAGCTTGACAGATATTTCTAACATGCAGTCTTCGTCCGACAGGTTTGACGTTGAACAACAGACCTCTTGGCGTATTTCGTTAAGAATAGCCTAAGGACGACTCAAGATTTTTCGCCACCCAAACCTTATCCGAAACTACCAACAATCAGCCACCCATCACTCAATAATAGCGCAAACGTTGTCGGTAGACTCCCCCAAATTCCCGCTAAATGAATAGTACCACTGAAAGAGGAAAGGAGCAAAAAACTAAAACAGTCAACAAAGGGAGGTACATAACCGTGTCTCCGATCTGGATCATATTTACGTAGTACGGAGATTATTCGCCTTATAAGTGGCCTTTTACTACACCGAAGGTAACGGAGAGGAAGAGGATGCATGCAAGCGAATCCCACCCAGGATCAGCACTCAGAAACATTGAACGGATCGTTCCCTCCGCACAAGTCGCACCCCCACCAGAATCATTTTCATTCTACGGCAGCGCGGGATCGCCCAGACGTGGCCTTGTTCCGGGACTTCACCTCTTATGGCGTCTTTAACGAGATCGATTTAGGATCGAGGGTCGAGTTACGGTCATCAGTTATAAGACTAGTTCACTGACGGCCAGAGCCACTCATTGGACTGACAACCGAAGAACGAAACCTCTAAGGTTCCGAGCGGCAAAACCAAAGATGTTAGAATGCTCCAGAGGCATTGGCCTACGGGTGACAATGAAGTCAGAATGGGAGTGCTCGGGATTCATTACGCCCCAACTACTTCATACAAAACACTGTGTTTTAAACAGCTTCTTATGAAGCCTGCATGTGTATGAATAATCATTAAATCGCACCCGAATTTTATCGCAGCGGAGTCAGTTAATCTTTCTAAGGCTATTAACCCATTCTGGGAACTAATGTTATTCCTTAAAAGTGGACCGAATTTAACCTATTAAGATTAAATATTTGGCATTTGTTTGTGTTTGTGTTTTTCCTCTGTTCCTTTGACATATTTTAATAATCAAATTCATTATTTATATTACTACTGTGAGTTTTATCGCGTGTAAAACAAATTCATCCGTGAGTATCGCTAGTAGTAAGCCCGTACACGCGTGCCTACCAAGATGGCCAATGGCTTCTAAAATCCGCTGTAATGCTTACTCCTGTACGTTCCTAACTCCTGGGGCAAAACGAAATGGGTGTAAACGATCTTATGGTACGCCATAAATCAACGCCCACGGGCTTACGCCCACGATGTTATTGATTTTTACTCGAACAGTGTTAATAGTTTTGTTTTAGGGTGCTTCAACATCTACGGTTATTTCGTACCGTCTAACCTATTCTTAGGCCTAAGACACAGAGCACCCATGCCCGAGGCGGGATTCGAACCCGCGACATTCGACACAGCCAACAAAAAATAACCTTTCCGTGTAGGTCGGAAACACGGCACGTTACCAACCAAGTAAACCCGGCCATCCGGCTACAAACTCGAAATTCTAATAAATGACATCGGTTTCACTGATTAAGATGGAAATAAAACTGGGGCCCGAACAATGCTCCTGCCTAATCTCATTTTCGTCAGTGAAGTCAGGGTTGAGGGTAAGAAAATTGGTAATGGAAATATGAAGGAGTGGAAAAAAGTGAAGGAAGTATTAGTAGCGGACGGAGTTTTAAAGGGATGACTGGGGAGAGGAAGTTCATTGAGCAAGATGACTGAAAGAAAAAGTATTGATTTTAGGCAGCGACAAGGTAGTATGAGATAAAAAGAGATTGTATGGGGAAAATGTAGGGCAAACAGAGTGAAGTGAGGAGAAATTTCACTAATGACTCGTTGATGGAAGAGATAAATTACAGAAAGAGACTTCCGGGGAAACTAATAACACGAAATACTAACAGAGTACCTACGAAAATATATGGGTAAATATTCAGGAAACGAGGTGAGACAGCCAATTACATAAAGATTTGGGACAGTAAAAAAGCTTTCCCCGATGGTAAAAAATACACATCCCTGTTATTTCCTAGGTTTACAGCACGTGTAATCATGAAACACAGTATGGCCGCCTGAAAGAGCACATAGGGATTCCAAAACTCGGGCCTAAAATTAAATTGAAGAACCGATTCAAATGGAAAAATTAATTTTCCTCTCCGAAAAGAGGCTATGTTTATCTTTACTTCTATGGGGGGAAAACGAGAAAAGTATAATCTAAACTGCTCTCAATTCACCGAAATCTGTGTATCGTACTCGTATGTAGTGGTAGATCACGGCAAGATACATGCAATAGTTACACGCGGTGGGACCAGCCTCGTGGTGCTGATGCACACCAAACAAACGCAATATATATTGTTCGATTTAAAAGAATATGTCCCGGGCTCCAGGATTTTTTCAACCCAGTATTCATCCTGAATGCACACTGCAATGAGAAACTGTAAATTCCTCATTAATATTTATGAAAGGGAAATACACACGCGAGTAAAGAATAAATTGGGATGAACTTACAGTGTTTTGCAAGCATTACGCAAGAAGCATTCTCATAGAATCAAAGGCATCTCGTTCACTGCATATTTTACCGAAGCAGATCGTGAACAAACACTCAACAAACTACGGAAAAAATACAATAAGGAAAACAAAAACACGCATGTAGGAAGAGATCGCCATCCTCCTGGATACTCTCTTAAGCACTTCAGCGACCAGCGTCCCCAAAGAACTATTGCGCACGTAGCCAAAGGCAGAGAAAGTGGCACGAGTAATGAATTCTATTTGCTAGCTTCTTTTAAGCTTAATATACACAAGATCTACGAAGCAGCCCTCACTTGACCTAAAACCAAAGCGCACAGTAGAGGCGAAAGGTGGCGTGGATTAATGAAGTTTGATCTCTTCGAGAGACTTGAATAGTTATTTTTTTAAATATACTATCCGATCGAAAGCAATTAAAGTGTTAAGCCCCAAAGATAAACATCTACATCTACATAATACCCTGCAAGCCACCATAAAGGTGTGTGGCAGGAGGTGAACTCTCACCAAACATGCACTAATTATCATGCATAAAATTTGTAATTATAAATTAAAATAGCAAAGCATGCATGCGAAAACATGCTGTTAGTTGGGTTAGCTTTAAGTCCTTATACCAACATGCAGCTACCAATGTTATTCATTGCTACACTCGTACTGGATACATTTACCGTTATTCATATCCCTAATAGTACGAGGAAAAAAGGACATTTTGAATCTGTCAGTTCGGCAATCAATTTCTCTAATTTTGTGATTATGGTCCAGTCTACCATAGTAAGTTGGGGTCCGCAAAATATTTTTAACATCATCACTGAAAATATGGTCTTGGAATGTATTTAAGAGATTAAGTCTAAATTTCAACCTGCGATCTGACAATGTTTCCCAATTTAATTCATTTAATAGACTGGTTACGCTAATAAGGTTATCATACCGGCCCTTGACAAATCTTGCCGATATAAATCCATTAGAAACGGTGGACTGTCATGTTAACGCCGCATACTGGCAGGTAACTCAAGTGCGACGAAGCTCCCTTTAATACTTCAAATTACTACACAACCGTTTTCGTACAGTGAAATTTTCAACTTTTTCCATTTTAGAATTACACACTAAGTTTCCTAGATCTATCGCCATTGATTAGCCTTCTAGCTTACCCCGAAATGGAAGGGATGAGAAGGTAGTGTATAAAATCACCAAAGAGTTTTGAGCATACAAGAGAACCACTTCGGAGTCCAAGTGTTACAAATCATCATCCGATCCTGAAGAATTTTTCGCTCCTGTAAATGAGAAAAAAATGGGTCGCTTACCATTATTTTTTATTCCCAAATTTGACAGGGCTTGTAAAATGAAAAGGCCCGTATTTTTCCGTTTTTCGATCCGTCAATTAGTTCTCGATTTATAAGCGCCGAAAAACTGATGTTTTTAACCCTTTCGGAAAAGTGGGCGTGCATGCGACTTAATGCGTCATCCACTTCGTCCAATCACAACTGAGCTCCCGAAGCTACTTAGCCTTATCACAATGGGGGACACAGCTGACTCTGCCAATGGAAGCGGTTGCGACAGGATCTGTGCGAGCAGACCTTCCGCACCCCCCCCTTCCACTCCCTTCCCTTTCCCTAAAAACAGTCAAGGACGGGAGGTGGATGACGTAGTAAGTCTCAAAGCAGCTTCTTCGGTGGGCGTGACCTTTAGCTTATTTTAATTTTTTTATTTATGAGTGAATGGCTTTGGTTAGAAGATTAATTTTTTTCACTAAAATTCATTTTTCGTTTCCATCTAACGATTTTCTGTACAAAATTGAGATTTCGGTTCAGAGTAAAAGACCCCATTTCTTCTCTAGTGCTCGAAGAAATTAGCCATCACAGTACAAGGATGTTTTCACAACACCTGCGCCATGCATTCGCATGATACATTTTCCCGGAGAAGTCACGATACAAACACATTACCAGAATGCAAAAGCCCTAGTATTCTCATCAGAAAGGGATTACAGTAGCAAATCACCTGATGCAAAAGTATTTAAAACATTTATTTCCAAGACGGAAACAAATGAAATAGACCCTAAATGAATTACAGGAGTCGTGATGGCAACAGTTACCTTTCACTCCGCTCTAGCCCATTAAAGATATCCTCCCGCTCATCTGTCACCCCGAGAAACTTTTTTTCTTGACAAAAAAAATATTAATCTACACCGACACAATTACCCTACAAGCCACCACGATGCTGATAAGCAGGGGTGAGCTAACACCAGGCATTCATTTATTTCAAGAAATTGCAATTTAGTTGTTTACTATATTACGGGTTCTATACTGTCAATCTAAAATTCAAACATATCAATTCACATAATAAATAAGGTCGTAAAATCGCACTTACTCTAATCTCCTATTCTATTCTATACACCCACAACTCTAAAAGCTTTCACTATCCTCGTCGTCTTTCCCAGTTTAGGTACCAGTTCTCTGAATAATACTGAGCCTCGAGACATATCAAGCTCTTAGCTGACCTTTTCTTTGCATCCTGACTCAAAAGTTCTCTCTCCTCTGATAGTAAACGCCAGCTCAACCAAATCAAACCTTCTCCTCTCAGCAATGCTACTGCGCCCATCATCGTCCATTAAGCTACCCAAGGAACAAGACTATTCCTTAACGTCTATCCGTACGTTTTAATTTACACTTCATCTCTTAAATAAATTACAAGACAATATTTTCCCTGATGACGTTAAAATATTTTGCGAACTTCAACTTACTATGGTAGACTGGACCATGAACATAAAATTAGAGAAAATGATTGCCATTCCGATAGATTTAAAATGCCTTTTTTCCCTCGTACAATTAGGGATATGAATAGCTGTAAATACATAGAAGTGTATCAATGGATAGCAGCCACATGATGGTACGAGGACTTTAAGCTCACCAAACTAACTTTTGTGAACGTTTGTGAATGCTTTTTTAACTATTTTTAATATTTTTTAAATTGATATGCTTCAACTAGAATATAGTGACTAATCCTTTTTAAGCATGATATGTTGGGTGTTAATTCATCCCATACCACACGCCTTGATGGTGGCTTGCAGGGTATTATGAAGATGTACCCACTACCCCTTTTGTATTTCTCGCCTTTCGCTTCTTTTTGTACGAAAAGACGAAAATGGCCAACATTTTTCCGGATAGGTCAATGGTTGAATCGCATATGAAAACCCCCTTTTCATTACGTTAGCTGCAATACAGTAGCGGGGGCAGGCCTGGCAGGAGTTTAACACTGAGCTGACGCACGAGCCGGGCTCTGCAGACTCGATGTGGGGCGATTGAACCCTAACCGGGGACGCCCAAGGACACCAAATCGCGCGCATTTCCTCGCAAGTGGGCGGGGGACGAGTATCCAAATGGGAAAGGAGTGGGAGGACGGGGAGGGAAAGGAGAGAGGGCACAGCTGGCAGGAAAAGAGGCGTGGCTTTTCATACGCGTGGTCGAAACCAGACACACTCACTCATGGACGACCGCGGGGCAAGCTGTAGTAAACATTCACAAACGAGTGTAGTCAACGGATCGCTCTCCGTCAAATCCTCGTCCCTGCGCACGCGCTTGACCGGCTCGACATTGAGACGCGTCGGAATTCGTGAACCCCTCACGAACGAGGTGGATAATGCCGATCAAAGGGATCTAGTTGACAGGTTATGGGGTCGAAGGTTAACAGTAACAACGTCGCGTCCGCTGGACGGAGTACTGCACCTCTCAACTCTGCGTTCAAGTAGAGACTGGGATAACAATCAAAAATTACTATAAATTTCGAGATTCCAACGTCTCCAGGTGGCCTTAACACTACATCCGACACAATCCGATCGCCCAAAATTCATTCATTTGCATCGTATTTATGATTGCAGCCTCAAAAGCATATTAGCAATCATTCATACACTAGCTATGGTCAAAGTTACCACAATCCTTTCCAGAAATAAACAAGGTTTCATTTACACCTTAGGAATAGGATTTCCAAAGGGTAGAAAGACGGAAGTAGGAGTAAAAGGTAGGGAACAGGTACTATTTGGCATCTTAATACAATCCCATATATGCCGAAAGGTTTACACGATACTAAAGAGCAAAGAAGATAGGAGAGGAACGTCCACTTATCAAATGCGCCAAAAAAAAATAAAATCCCAATTTCACCGACACTCAAAAGGTTGGTTGATCCCGTGATTAAAAATGTTTCGGATGTAAAGGCAAGTTTGGCATAGGGGCTTTGCTTTGCGATGGCTCGGCTCAATTTACGAGCGGCGAATGTTGACGGATAGAATGAGCAAACAACACTTGAATTACACAAATCGCTGGCCTAATTAAATATCTCACTCAAATGCCTACCCACCACATTCTCTACATCGTTTTCATACACATCTCATCTCTTTGGAGAGAAGAGGAAGGCCTTTTACGTGATACAGCTAAGAGTGGCAGGGGGAGAAATCTTGACCTGCGTCCATATTCACAGAACAATTTAAACGTTACAATATCCCAACAAATACCACACAAAAAATAGCTCCTATTATGACGCCACCCACAGGCACGTGGAAATAAGTGAATGGTTGAAGTAATATTGTTCAACAGCACGCAGTAAAATAATGGAAGGTGAAGTGCTTAAGAAACTTCGGTACTTGACTTCATACCGACTTTATTGAGTTCCCGACGAACGAATTAAGTATGGGAGAAAATTAACTCTGATCCCAAAGTCTCCCTAATTTCTTAATTAAAATAGGTACCCTTAAATTTCACCTCAATTACGATTTATTAAGCACAAACTTTGCCAACGAACGACTCACCTCCGTTTCAGTGCCATGTAAACGATAGCTTATAAGAGTGCAGTTTTCGGGAAATGACGTTGCATAAATGTCTTTGGAAGATTTAGAGAATGCATTTTCATTACGTTCATAGAAGCTTATGGGAAAAGATGTTTTTTATCAATACCATTAGTAGTTCTCGGTATCTCCCTATATTTTTTGCAAAGCATTGACGCTTTCCGAAACGCTGGAAGACAAACTCAGCTTCTACTTCAAGTTTCATTACGTGGAAAAGAGATGGTTTTAATTGTAGTTAAAATAGAGTCAACAAATTCAAATCATGGTTCCAATACGCTAACGCCTTGTTCACAAAAGTGAATATAATAAAAAACATAGGAAACACATGGTGAGTCACAGATGGAGTAAATTAGGGAAAGTAAAGAGGGAGTGGTCTTCTCTGGCGCCCTTTAAAAATGACTAAATGGCGCTGCTGGGATTACAGCAAACAACTTGATCTAAAAAATGAAAAAACATGCGCACTGGAACTCTTACAACGCGCTTTCTCCCAAGGATCACCGACTAGACTGGGAATTGACAAACACGTATTATACCTAGACTCTACATTCTCCCAGGAAGTTGTTTGGGAAATCACCCACGTAGCTGCTGTAAACTCACTAGTTGGAATAGCAAAGCTAAAAACTTGGATTTACACAGTAGAAAATATAAAATTAGAGTTTTTCATCTGCAAACTTATCAATCTACCTAAATACCAGAAGCACGTCAAGAACCGTAAAGGAGAAAACATAATGAACGCACGTGACCCATTCGTGTGAAGTGCAACAAATGACAACCAAGTCATCAAAGTAAAATAATCAAACATAAAGAAAGTTTTGCGGCATTGAGTAAATTTATGACCCTGCAAAAAAATTGGCCGTGAAAGCTATTGCCTCAGCCTAATACAATTCTTCTGAGGCCCCTCGACAAAAGTACTTCCGATCTAAGAAAGAGTATCATTTCCTTTGTATCGTAAAAAACTTTGTTCATTTACGGTTTGAGCCAGTGATCAACATATTGAACGAAGTGTGAAAAACAGCCAAGGTGCTTTAGACACAATCTGGAAGAGGAGTACACAAAGAATCTTAATCTTTAGCAAGCGGAAAGCAGTATCATACAGCTATTGCACGAGTGAAATCGGCTTGACAACTGGCAACCTCGCACCATGAGTTAATTTCACATCACCTACTCAGCTAGTAGCCAACAAAAATAAAAGATCTTGATATCGAGAATAATGTTTTCCTCAACTCCCAGTTAGATTGCATTGCTGCGACGAGATCGCATATCTGAACTTATCGTTCCTTCATGGGATGTAAAAGAAAACAAAAGCGCTTACGAGTTAGTCGCCGCGACAAGAGAGGCTACCTTAAAACTAAATGTGAACTTTTCCCAAAGCTTAATCAATTTCGCTCTCTTCGCATCAAACTTCAGTCTTCCAACCAAATATCTTTCTTTCTTCAAGCTTTCCTTAAGAAGTCGGATATAGTCAACGTTGACTGGAGATAGATGCTCCACGGAAATTCTTTCAAACAGTGAATCGTATCGTCATTAATTTATTTGTTTTCACATCCGAGAATTAATAAAGCCTTTAGCAGTAGAAGCAGTCAATTAAAATTGAATAACAGGATTACAAGTGCAGCATGTACATCTATGATGACATAAATCATCAAGAAATAAACGTTTATTACATGAAGTAAATGAAATTATAAGAGAACCAATAGAGCCTTTAATTAACCAATAGAGAACTATAAGAGAACAGAATAGGCAGCATAGCAAAGGGATAGGTAGGGGAAATATCTTAGAGTATTCTGTAGTGCATGATACATGTATTAACCCCTCAAATACTATAGATACTAACAATCTAATTGCATGAGACACTTTAGTTGCTCGTTTGCATGTTAGTAGTGCATGCTTGGTGATCTTCACCACCTGCCACACACCCTATCGGTGGCTTGCAGGGTATCGTGTAAATGTAGATGTAGATGAAATTCTCTATTAAAAGAAATGAACATGTAAGGGGAAACTTCATTAACAACTCTTAAAACGGTAAACACCTACTACCCATCAATCAAGCTTGGTTCAACAAAGCTCTCCACTCCATTCTTCTATCAGATAGCCTATTCTTACGCACAAAATTCTTGTCTTCTACACCCTACGCCATGTCTTCAGCACGTCTCAAGGTGCGTCCGATTAGGCTGTCCCCTCTCCTTTTTAAAATTTTCATTAAAACTCTCTATTATCCCTCCCTTCCCAGAACTCCTTCATGTGCATTCAATGTCATTTTATCTTCATCGTACTTTCATAACACCATACTTCGAATGTTTCCAGTGTCGAATTTTCTGCTGCTGCAATCGTGAATGCCTCCGCATGTACGTCCCAATTCATTACTCATTAACTCGAACCAAATACCAAAACTTGGGGAGGACCATCATCACTCTCCCATGTTGATAAGGAAGTTATAATAAAGTTATTAATACTAGAGTAATTTGATCAGCTATATAGCTATGTTAGTTTCTTGGTAGACTAAATAACATGACCGAAATTAAAATTGAAATATCGGCCAACGAACAAAATGTCAAATGAGTCACGTAGCCGTGCCTTGCTCAAATGAGTATTCAGAGGAAATATTGAAGCATAGCGGAAAATATTCGTAAAAATTACTTGGAAACCTTTTTCACTAGATGGGTGGACGAAGTAACAAACAGGGCAATTGCTTACTAGGCTAATATTTTTTCCTTCACTTGGCTCAATAACGTTATGCCTGGAATAAAAAAAAACGAGAAAGAGACAAACGTTACTGTATTGCTTAATTTTGATTAAATGGTAACGTACGTTCTTGTTTAAGATTTTAGCATAGTAAAGATTTTTTCGGATAAACTTAGTTACTCGAGGGAGGTGATGACAGTTTAAGTTATTTGCACTAATTTGGATAAGTGGGTAATTGGGTAGGGGTATGAATTCTTTTGTTTTTTGGGAACGGAGGAAGGATGGACAGAAACCCGGCGTCGGCATCAGCCTACTCTTAACGAAAGACGCCGAGGGGACCACGGTTTAATGTCCCTTCCAGCGGACGGAGTACTGAACTTGGTGTACCCTCCACACAGTACTCATGCAAAGGTAGGTACACCAGTGAAAAGTCTACATCACTGCCAGGATTTGAGCCCGGGCCCTCGAGATGGGAAGCTAGCACTCTAGCCACTACACTATACCAACCCGATCGAATTTTTCTGATGAAAACGTGGAAAGGTGCACCGTTAGTGAAAACCTTATTTTGTAAAAATATTACACATTGTATTTTACTATTTTTTTAAGACAGTTTTTCCAGTATTAATACATCATCATAGTAAATATTTAAGTTTGTAGAGCATTAGTATCATTACGTCAACGTTTTCCATTGACTCCAATCGACTTCCAAGCTATCTGATTTTTCAAGTCAGATAGCTTGGGCCCACTTATAGGCGCCTCCAACCGTGAGGAAAGGTACAAGGATAGGAATGGAAAGCCAAGGAGGAAGGGTGGAGAGAAACCCGGCGTCGGCATTATCCTACTCTTAACGGAAGGCGCCAAGGGGTCCTCGGTTTAACGCCCCACCTGACGGATGGAGTACTGCGCTCGAATGTTCTCCACAAAACACTCAAGTTAGGGCCGGTTTACCAATGAAACATATCTTCTACTGCTGGGATTCGAACCCGGTTCCTCTGAGTCAGAGGCCAGTACTCCCAAGCACTGCACCCGGAGTCCCTGACCCCCAAGCTCTACACAATGTTTAATAACATCATATCGACGCCTGAGGGTAACTTTGGAGACTCCCGATCTATATGACAGTCCAACCAAAAAAAATTCCCCACGATGGAATTCCGTGCCTGTTTTCTCCTGAGTAAGTGTCCACTTAAATTTTCTGTCACGGCTTTTCCCGCACTATTACTCAGTCCCTCTTTCGGGACGAAAAGGACCCGAACGAAGGAAAAATAGACACATAGGTGCCTATAGCTAGAAGTTTACCTGATAGCGATGCCATGTTTGTCCTCCATGCTCCCTACATTCCCAAAACATCATACCTAAACCAGACAACCCACCTATCCATTATTTCACAAATGACAGCTGTCGCTTATCTCCTCTAATAACTAAGTACTACTATAAGAGATTAAGATTAATATGAAAAATAAAACGGCAAGCTACGGAGATATCTTCTAAGCAGCACTCAGCGCAAAGAGCAAAAGTTTTCTGAGATAAAAAAATGATAAGCCGATCGTTTACCAAATAGTCGCGGCAGATATTTTGTTTTTGTCCCCGAACTCCTAATATTATTTTTAATGCAGCTGATACTGACAATCAAGGAAGACAACCAGAGGCTAGACCCAAAACCAAGTCGTTATCGCCGAAAGATATTTGTCAAAACGCCCTTTTATAGTAAAGGGCTGCAAGATGTAATTCTTTGCTTTCCTCCTTCCACCTATAATCCTAATAATAAACGTAGCTAAGTGCTTAAAAGGGGTTGTGGTGGCCTACTGGGTAGAGCACTGAGCTACTGACCGGAGGATCCCGGGTTCAAATCCCGGGAAAGAGCCTTTCTGGACACCCCCATCTAAAATCCTAAAATTGTCTAAGTATCAGAACTTCGTAGGAAATCGCAGGTGGCCCAGGGAAAGGAATTGGCCCCCTTACCCTGGATGTGTGAATTTCACACGCCACTGGCTTAGTACGGGGTGAGTTCTACTCTCACCTATCAAAACCAACCTTCGGGTTGAATCACTGAGTGAGTGAAGAGCTAAAACTAAGCACAACTCAACGCAAAGAAATTTTGAAGTTTACGTGAGCAATGGTAGGTGCAAATAACGCTAAAAGGGAACATGATGTCTAGTCAATCGAGAGAATCAACTCGTATGGCAGAAGGAGCTTCAAGGAGAACTTGACTGCATCTAACTGAAGATGCTGCATCATAATATTTGTATTTTACCCTGCGTGCCGCCGCAAGGGTGGGTGGTAGGGGGGTGGGGACAGATCACCATTCGCGTAGACTTTTACCTGAAAAACCTTTGTTGATACGTAATGTTGATTCATAATTCCCCTCCACCCCCCCCCCCCTTTCAACCGTTCCCTCCCCTCACTCAAAATTCTATATATACATATGTATGAGATATAATTTTCACCTGAAGATGGTGTTGTACACCGAAACCGGTCAAGTAAAATCCTAATTTTGTGGAAAATTGCCAGTATTTTTCTTTCGCTATGATATTCCACCAAATCAAGCCTGAAACAACTACCTTTATTGATTCATAATGGTGTATGGGGTGCAATGTATTTGTAAGAACCATATTTTTTGCGATGCAGTCGTGTTCTGTGCTATTATTTCTAGTAAATATTTTCTTCGGTGTCAAATTCGAATTGTGATTAGAATTTTTCAAGTAACTTCAATCGTGCGAACAGCCTTCTAGGCTATGGTGTTTCCCAACAAATCTCTTCGAATATCCGAGTGTCGCTTTCTGTACCTTCATAGGAATTTGCTACCAAACGTACTACTTTCTTTCATATCATCTTTAGTTCCAAACTTTAATATTTATTCATTGGATCGCAAATGCATGACGCATACTCCAAGTGAGATATATCAAGTACGAAATAACATCTTTCCTTTACTATTCCACTTGAAAACTTCCCCAGAGTTTATTTGATAAATCCCAGTTCCTTCAGCTTAGTACCACAAACATTTCGACAGTAACGATACCTTATTTGTACTAACCTTGGGTGTATAGTCACTACGTTGTCATTTGTTGTACCCTTAAGACTTTAAGAAACCAATCCTGCTCCACTTCAAAAAGTTTACGCCTACCCAGGAGAGTTGAGACCTGGAAAGACAACTAGCCACCCAACCTAGGAAAGACATGCTAAAACTCTAATTATATACATGAATAAATAGGTAAAATCTTAAATCTTTGACACTACATAAAATAACTCATCTAAGTTACAAGAACATATTGCAGAAGATGATAATGCAATTTAATTAAGGTAAATTAACGCGAATATAACATTTCAACGCGTTTTCTGCCAAATGTAATGCAAAATGGTGACTCTAGGCATGGTTAGTTTTCCTCTACTTCACCTTCGGTGAGTCTCTCCTCGGAGAGGTCTAGGCTGCATATTTTTATCTAAACATCTCTTCATCTCGCAAGCTTCTTTATTTTTTAACAACTTCTTCCACATGTTATATTCGTAAGCATATTGCATTGTCTCCACCCCATCCCTCGTTTCCTTTCTATTTTCCCTCCAAGAACTTGTTCATCAATTAGTCATATCTCATGGTGTGTCCTATCCATTTTACTTTTCTCTTCCCTAGCATGTTCACTATTGACCTTTTCCCTCCGATTTCCTAAGGCGCTGATCATTCCTCATTCTATTTTTCCATCTCATTTCCTTCATTTTCCTCCATAACTTCATTTCAAAGCTTTCAAGACACCTTTCCTCCATTTTTACATCCAATTTTTAAGCTACAAAGCGTGAATTAATTGAATGGATGAGAGATTAAGGTTTGTTGTAGTAGTTATTTGGGGAGAGCGACCAACAGGGTGGATAACTGTGTAAAGGTAGGAATTTTTAAGGAACTGAGGAAGGGTGGAGAGAAACCCAGCGTCGGCATTAGCTTGCTCTTTACGAAAAGCGCTAAGAGGACCACGGCAAAACGTCCCATCCGACGGACGGAGTACGTAACTATGCCCTCCACTAGGCACTCAAGTAGGGACCGGTTGGCCATAGAAAAATCTGCCACTGCCGGGAATAGAATCCAGGTCCATCCAACGGGCGGAGTACTGGACTCGAAGTGCTCTCCACTAGGTAGGTACTCAAGTAAGGACCGGTATACCAATGAAAAATCCGGCAGTGGCAGGAATCGATTCATCACTAACAAATCCCGAGTTACTATTACATCTAACATGGCATGAGAAAAAGTATTGAAAATCTACATAAATTACACATGGGACATTATAAAATAAGTAAAAGCAGTAGTGACGGGAGCCTCTAAGAGCACATATCGAGGAAAGGACTCGAATTAAACTGTACGGTCAAACCACTTCTTAAGGTCAATCTATTAATCTAGTTGATAAAAAAATCTGAAGGGACCCAGAGAAGCAAAAGGGAATAGAGACTTTGTTTTACCTTCACAAAAAATGATTAAACATAAAATGATTAAACATCAATATTTATCAACCAAATTACAGAAATTGACAAATATGAAAAGGTAAACCCTCAATAGAAATAAATAACGTTGGAATAAATAGTATTGAACTTATGTTGACACAGACACCACGGCACGTGATGAGCATTTTGCTGGAGATATATCCCAGAGGTCTAAATCAACAAGCTTACAATTATATCAAATCTTGAGCGTATATAGTTGGTGAGTTGTCTAGATAGACCATTACAATACCGTAATGGTCTATCTAGACAACAAGTCCATTTCAGACTATCTATAATTTTACTTCAATAAACAATTTCAATCGGTAGAGCATTCATTATTAGAATGACATAATAGCTACATATCTCCAAGGGATTTACACAATCACGAGATTATTCACTTTATTATCTCTTGACTTTAGGAAACAATATCAAAATATACTCCTCGTCAAAACAAATCTATAATTTATCATCCCACACTTAGATATAGATGACATACAAAATTTATGACGTGGTAATGATCAAGATCAGGAATATGAAAAAAATTAATCGCTATCGCGTTTGATAGTGGGTAGGGCCCTACGTACATCCCTGAAAATTTTCACATTCCTTGTATCATATCTTTGTAGAGGGATAAATGGGGTTAACCCTGGGTTAAAATTAAATTATTTATACGTACTTTTCACGTAATGATACAAACAAAATGGTACTTGAAATTACATTTTCTCCGCCAATGAGTCAATATTCATGGACAAGAACTGCGTAAGTGTACGTTTTTCGAAGAATGAAGTGTGTTCACAACAAAGGCGGTTAAAATTTAAACGATTAATGCTTATTAATGGCGTCTTTTAGCGACAACACTTTAGCGATTTCCGTCACAAACGACGCATCATCAGTTCAGAAGCCTCGGATTTGATTTAGGCATATGCCTGTACAGGAACTTGGAAGATTACTTAACTACTGTACCTCATTAATAGTAAGAAATGCCCACCATAAGTAACTGGCACTCACGATTCAATAATCAATATATATTTTGGTAGAATGAGCAGAATTGCGTCACGGTCTTAATGTGGGGGTGAAATGAATGGTGATATACCGAAATACAATTGTCAGTCGATAAAATTTGATATTAGTTGTTGATTAAGTATGAGTTTTCCCTAAGTTTTTTGTGACTATACGCCCGGAAAGATAACGACTGATGAGCGGGTACGCGATCTTTAAGGCCGTTTCACACGAAGCAACAAATTTTACAACTTGACCCCGCGTAAAATTCGTGACAATTGCGAGGGTGAATGCGTGGAATTAGAACGGCTACTTACGATATAAATGTACCTCAGAAGTTTTCCATGGATTTCGTTATTTCACCAGATGAAATTTTTTTACCAGATGCATCAGACTGCACCAAAGAAGCATAATGTTAATAAGGCCTTTACAAACACAGTCAAAGAAATAACAATGACGCAAACTTTAAGTGTAATTACTTATAGTAATTGGCTATAGCCTGTCCTATACCTGTTCTATACCTGTTATATAACCTGTTCTAAGTCACCCACGGGGTTGCGCTTGATCGTACCAATTATATCCCAGGTTTTTGGATTCCTAATCTATACGTTTCATATCCTAATTCCTAGCAGGTTGTAAGTGCGAAAATATGGTAAGAATAGGCGAGGCCCACAACGGTTTCGAACGGTTTGCTCGTCGCCGCACGCGAAACTTTTACGGCAAGAATCAAGATCAGAAGAAGATACGCCCATTGTGGAACGCGTGGCCAAGGTCATAGACGCGGCCACAGAACTCTTGACGAGGAACCATGTCGCTGACTACACGGATTCCAGCGTATACGCTGGCGGTATTGGCAGACTGGTAAATGGAAAATTCATCGCAAGCGGACGAAAATAATACCACGGTGCCCGTGCTCATTTTTAAGGCCTTCGGAGGCTTCTGGAGTATACATTAAGCAATTGGGATCCAAAGAGGGAAGATTTAAATTGGGAACTGAATGAGATGCAAAAAAAGCAAAGCGTTGGGTAACAAATTCCTATGAACATACAGAAAGCGACACCCGGATATCCAAAGAGATTTTTGGGAAACACCATAGCCTAGAAGGCTGTTCGCACGATTCAAGTTACTTGAAAATTTCAAATGCCAAGAATTTGAATATAGCATATTCATACAATTTTCTACCCCAAAAGTACATTAATAGGACAGACAGAAGTAAGAAAATTAATATAATTTCCTCCTCGGAATATAATTTCTTAAATTCATTATTAGACTTTAGTGACTTAATGAACAACAGTGTAGGCTGGCGCTGGATACTTATATCTTTATGTGCACCCTCTCATACTTTTCTTTGTTCGGATTTATGAGACCCGTTCACAATATGACCAGTTTTCTTACAGTTCGCATTCGTTGTGGCTTGGTATGAGTTTCATGAATATTTTGCAAATTAGAAACCTTTATCGACTCCCCGATTCTGTATGAATTTATTTCCGAAACATCCTAGAGTTTGGTGTGTGTTACCTTTCGCACACCCTAGTATTTGATATTTCTGACACTTTTCGCAAGCTAACGCTCTTGGTCTTGCTGTAGGCTCACTTCTTAACAAAGACTATATAGCTCTACATTTTACCCTGCAGGCTGCCGCATGGGTGAGTGGCAGGGGGTGGTAAATCACCAGTCGCGTAGTTGACTATTAGCTATATAGTCTTTGGTAAGAAGTGAGCCTACAGCAAGACCAAGAGCGTTAGCTTGCAAAAAGTGTCAGAAATATCAAATACTAGGGTGTGCGAAAGGTAACACACACCAAACTCTAGGATGTTTCGGAAATAAATTCATACAGAATCGGGGAGTTGATAAAGGTTTCTAATTTGCAAAATATTCATGAAACTCGTACCAAGCCACAACGAATGCGAACTGTAAGGAAACTGGTCATATTGTGAACGGGTCTCATAAATCCGAACAAAGAAAAGTATGAGAGGGTGCACATAAAGATATAAGTATCCAGCACCAGCCTACACTGTTGTTCATTATGTCACTAAAGTCTAATAATGAATTTAAGAAATTATATTCCGAGGAGTAATTAAGTCATATAAAAATGTATGCTTGGGTAAATTGAACATTTTCCCCAGATACTACTCTCCTCATTCCAAGATGTGATTCAAACGGCGACTCAAATACGAAATATCACCCTTCAAAAATGTTACTAATAAAAGAAATGGTTGGCGAGTTTACGTTGTGGAAGTTATTCATTATAAAAGATAAAACTTTGTTCTTTTCCACAAATATATTTAAAACAAACCAACCGGTTTCGGCCTTCTCAGGCCATTCTCAAGATTACTGTTATCTTGAGAATGGCCTGAGAAGGCCGAAACCGGTTGGTTTGTTTTAAATATATTTGTGGAAAAGAACAAAGTTTTATCTTTTATAACTTCAAAAATGGATTTGAATTTCGGTATATTCCAACGTGAAACGTCGATAAGACACTATTAAGAGCAATAAATACCGTTTACACAGTCGTAGAACTTTGAAGAGCATGTTTTCCGATGTGGTAGTGCAGCTGTGGTAAGGTGGCGATTGTGATCGGAGACCCAGGATCAAATATGGGTGAAGCCTTATCGGCCACATACAGGTACCCAAAAGTTGTGTTTTTCTGGGAACACTATCTTTCTTGGAAAATAATGCCACCACAGAAAAAGGCACCCTTCAATATTCTAAAGAGCGAATAACGGTATAGAGCATAATAATATGTACACCTTTCTCATTACCATCACATTGAAGGCCAAGCACACACTAGCACGTTTGCGATGGCCCATTGCGTCGGATAGGTAGCCATGCTGAAAGAGACGCGCCTTGAAATTCGGAAGGTACCACCAGACATACCCGGCTTGTACCAGGTTGTAACCTTCTTAAGAGGTCAAGAGTTATCAGCGCGGTTATTCGCGGTGTTGAGAAACAAGCTACGTGATTTCAAACCAGCTGAGCGAACGAAATTTCGAAGACTTCAAACACCGCAGGACTGAGTACGAGGTCTAACCTGTCCTTTATCAAAACAACCTTCGGAATGATGATTGCCGTGGACAAAGTCTGCCGTGAAATACAACCACGTCACTTATCAAGGAGTTAACGTGTCCTGTGGGAACAAGGAACGTGATGAAATCATCATACCCCAAAGCCATATAACGACAAACAAAAATTCAATATGAAGAGAGAAATATTCCCACGTCGCCATGGCATTTTCTGACAAAGTTATCCACAGATAATTTTAACTATCAATAATATTTTTATTTAAATTAAATTGCCAGCGGTGTCGAAGTATTTGTGGTCGCTAGAAACCCTTGATTATCTCATTAGCCCACTCCGTTTCACTTTCACGTTCCAACATCTGACAGTTGACAGTTGGTGACATGATTCCGGTCTTTGAGCCTTCATTCCGGGAAAATGTGCTCGATTCGGGGGAGAAGACCGACAGCTAATGTCATTGGCGCCACTGCGGATACGTGGACAATCAGGAAAGGTAGAAATTCTATCGGGAAATGGGAGAAAGGAAGCGGTATCGGCTTCACCCTAAAGCCGACACCACCTCGGCACTATTCTCTTCAAGAAATTGCCTAAGGGGGAACGGTTTGATTTTCCACCTACGTCTGGTCAGAGTATTTACCTCAAAGTGCTCTAAACACGGCTTTGGAGAAGAAACTCACAAAAAAATAAGCGCAAAAGACCACACCATGCCCATTTGTCTCATTTATAACTTCAAGCCATGCCTGAAAAATTGTTAACTTCACATCCGAAGACCCGGGTTAGAGTTCCAATAAAAGAAGAGGGATTTTAGTATGTAATCCAGGTCCCTACTTCAGAGCTGTGTAAGGAGTGCATCAAGGCTAATACCCCGTCGTATGGGAGGGACGCTCAACAGTGGACTCCTAGGTACTTTACGGTAAGAGTAGGCCAATGCCAACGTCGGATTCCAACCAACCATTCCTCCGTTTGCAGTTGATGGCAAGAAACCACGCCGTTCACCTATTATGATGGCACAAATGACCTCAGCTGTCGGTTGGATAGAGCCTCTCTTTCTAAATATACCAACAGAGACAACAAAAAAAACATAATCGTGTTAATACGCGACCCTTCTACAACACCACACGTTATGGGAGATATCTAATCCCAGCACTTAAGGATATGAATGTGGTATAAGCGATTATGAAGGATAAAAGTTCTATCTACAATTTAAAATCTCTAATGTTGATATCCAAGGGCGAGTATTACTTGTTCCAAGGGATCATACAAATGATAAGTTAATTTTTCGAAAATTTATCCAGCAATGTTTTCAAACAAATAAATGAAAATAGAATTGTAATTTAATAGTACAACAAAGTCATCCCGCAAGATTCGTCAAATAAAAATACTGCGAATCACAAAGCATGCACCCAGTTGGTAATAACTAGGCCCTTATTTTGGCAAGGAAACAAACGATTAGGTCAAGTTCTCAAAATACTTTTTAAAAAGTCCACTGAAAGGCAATCGTCGTATATACATTTACAGGAATACATTCCTCATCCCTAATGGGTCATGCCTAAGAAGACGGTGATACATTTACCATGATCACATCACAATAGAGGCAGTATTACTTTATACTAATCAATATTACATTAAGGGAGCTTCAGGAGTATATGAACTCCTCTTGACCACCTAATGCAATTCCTTCGGTCAACCTGCAGGAATTCTTCTCGCCCATTTTGAATACATGATAAAAAAATCCCTCCGAAAACTATTAATAGTGGAATACTTCATGAATTAACAAAAAGCCGAACATGTTTATGATTCCTGGTGAAAGATAAACACCTTCCTAACACTTCACCCTAATGCGCAGAACGATGACAGGCAACTTAAATTGGATAAAGTTTCCAGTTCAAAATGTTGCAATACAGGCTTATAAAGTAACAAAAATAAGCTTCCGCGATCCACCAATTCCTGCGGGGTTACTCGCTCTCCTAACATTTTCTCTCTTATTACGTAGTAGCATTAAAAAAACTGCCAATATTATTCTTCGAAATGAACGTCACAAGAGACGGAGAAAATGTGAAATTTGACTTGATAACAATAAAATGATAAGTAGTTCGTTTGCATCCTTTGTAGGACTGATTCTTTACGAGACATAATGCAAATCACGATTGCCTGGACGTGAAATGTACTTAACACTCTACGATTCTTTTCTCTAATTGTTTTCACATACACCATATTTTTCGCGAAGAACAAGCATGGGAATAAGTGCTACAAATAAAATTAAGCACTCCAATGAATGCTGAATTTGGCGCCTTGCATTGACTTAAATCTTTGCGTATCTTTTGAATCGAAACGCATTGATAGTGAAACGTTTTCTCGCTCAAAAAATACTTCGCGGATGTTGCGGAGTATTTTGACACAGGACTGAAGAGCAGAAAGCGAACAGGTGGGAGATACAATAGAGATAACATTGTTTTAATTTTCTATTGATTATCGAGCCATCGATCTGTGGACCAAACAAGTTCAACATCACTGACAATCTACCTACCTAAAAGATAAAACCATATGGCAACCGGAGACAAAGCAAAAATAAGTTGCGGAAGAACCTTATGAAAGAGTCAAAGACGCACACCATAAGGAATGCACACAGGTGAAATGGTATACACTTATCAAGTTCGTAAGCACTCGGCGAACACTCTCGGTCAGCAAAAAGCGAACTTCACGAGAGAGCAAAGCTGACCGCGACTTGTATCCACATTTCACAATCGTCGCCGTCTGCTCGCATTAATCAGTTCCTTAAGCTTCCACAGATGGGATTCACTTCGCATTGGGAGATTACACTTATTGGCGTGCGGAGGGAGCCGACTACCCCATCTTTAAACGTAATTGGGGTAATCCAGATCTGGTGGCTGTCTTACCCGAGGCAAACATACCTGCGAAAACGTTACGCACGTCCCATGATCCGATGGCACTAGGTCCAAATATTTTTTAATTGAGGCCACTTTTAACCTGGCATAAATTGAAATGTCAACATATAACATACACATAGGAAACTTGTCACCAATGCTGATTCAAACACCGGTCAAAAAACACCACATGATGTTCACATTTTCAAATCCAGGGAACAGTTACCGATACGGGCACATGCGTATCGAAAACATACAAACTGCAAAACACACAAACATGCAAAAGGCAATAAAATCATAAAAAATACATTCAAAGCCAATTTTTTTCAAGAATGTGTACTCATTTAAATATGAAAATAATCAAGGGATAAAAAAATATATATTTCTTCCACGGTTCAAATTTCACTAATATCAACTATGTGACCAATCTTATTAAAGTGTACTCTTGAGTAACGTTAACATCCGATATCTACATCATCATCTGTTGTTTTCCCGACGTATGATTTGAATGCAGCGCTCTCGGGAATCCATTATCCATATATAATCCTCGGAAATCTATATCGAACGCATAATTTATAAGATACATATCTATAAAACTAGCTCTAAAATAAGATTGACACATGATCTTTCTTGGGGTAATCACATACGTAAAATAATGGGTCACGCTAATCGTTGATTGGGAGTCATCAAAAGAGTACTGGGTAAATTTAACGATCATGTACGAGAAATTACCTAATTTTCCCTTGTTAGACTTTATTTGGAATACACTTCCAGTATATGGGATCCTTACGAAACAGGCCTAAATACAAAATTTGAACGTGTACAGCGAAGAACGGCAAGATTTGTAAAGGGTCGATATCATAACTATATTAGCGTAACCAGTCTATTACATTAACTAAAATGCGAATCATTGTCAGATCGTAGGATGAAATTTAGAATTCATCGCTTAAATAAATTCCAATATAATATTTTCACTGGTGACGTTAAAAATATTTTGCGAACTCCAACTTACTACGGTCGACTGGACCATAATCACAAAATTAGAGAAATAGATTGCCGAACTGGCAGATTCAAAATGTCATTTTTTCTTATTACAAAAAGGGATACGATTAGCTGTAAATATATCCTATAGCATAAATTAGAGTGCATCAATGGATAGCATAAGTAGTTTTATGTTTGTATAAGGACTTTAAGGTAACCCAACTAACAGCATGTTTTTGCATGCTTGCTTTGCTATTTTTATCTTTTTTACATAGCGAAGTTTAGACCGGAATATTAATACTAATCCTTTTAATGCATGATATGTAATGCATGTTTGGTGTGAATTCACCCCCGGCCACACCTTTATGGTGGCTTGCTGAGTATTATGTAGATGAAAACTGTACACAATTTAACGAAATAATGGTACGTAAGACCCTTGATCAAGAACGGGAAAATTTGTACGGTCACCAACACCGGTAATCAAGATAGTAACTGTTACTGCGGTAACGGCGGCCAAGCAACTGCTGACTAGGCCGCAAGTTCTAATTCCATCTAATTTTAATCATGAGACATACTTGTGGGTACACCGTGCGAAATAGGTTAAGCAGTGGCACCTAAAACAAAATATACGGTAACAGAACTGGTAAGTTAGCCACGAGGACTAAGCGATGGCCGATACACCCATAGTTCGCGGATTCCCTAGGATGTGGAGTTTGTTTCAAGTTTAGCTATGGATACGATATGACCTCATTGCCAGCAGTCGGAGCTCCTTAAAATCTAATTCTATATCTCTTCACCACGATATCCTGTCTTTCAGAATTCTAGAATCACATTCTACAACCGTCAGTATGTATGGTGCAATACTCGTATTTACACCAATAACTGTAAAAATAAAATATTTATAAACAGCATAGTTGAGGCGATCGTTTTATGATCGGACGATCAAAGCTCAATTTTAATAAATTCCTTCCAAACACCCCTAGCTAAGCCCAAGCAGTATCGCATTTCACTGCGTGTCAGAATCGGCATGATACGACACGTGACACTAGGCAATAGAGAGCTTCCCTAGTATGAACATACGGTTTTAACTGAGCTAAGGGGGTAAGAATCACCATCATCGATCAAACAGACATATTAATGGATGTTAATATTTATATTTACGAGGAATACGCCGACATCAGGTAACAGCTGGGAACGAAAAGGCGGCAATATTTAGAAAATAAACTAACGAAATAATCCTGACAATGGAATCTTGAACGAACTAGAATTCTGAATGAACGAACTATTTGGGGATTCTTCTAGCTGAAACTGAGGTCGAGCACGTGGATAGGTATTCAGAAGTAACGACAGGATTCATAGGCAACTTCTAAACAACCGATATGACGGACCAATTACTTCCCCTCCGAGTTTTCACAAAGAATCAAAGCGAAAGCTAATCATACCACGAAAGACAACACCACCTTAAGGCATCGAACTTGGTACCCCAGAAAAAAAGCTGACGCTACATTAATCTTCATTTTTATCTCTGAGAAAAAATATGAATAAAAACCGAAAACTTTACAGAAAAAATAGTGTGAAAAATACTATGGACACATTAGAGTATTAAATTACGAACTTCAAAAGGAAAGTTGGCCGAATGATTCGCGCTGAATCGTCAATTCCAAGCTTCTTCGCGAGCGCGTGCTCCGTTAGCATTCGAGGGCAGATTTTCAGATGACGTTCAAAGAAGCCACAACGCACCCATCGGAAGATGCCCCCTTGCGTTATGCATGCATTCTGCTCCACCCAGAACGATTAAGTAACACCATCCGCTCCTCCTAGGATTTCCTACTAGAGGAAACAGGCGAGATGAGAAAATCTATGCCACTCACGTTTTACCACTCCACTTGTCACTCGAATCATGAAAATCGATAACGTTCCTCATGTTTTCCAAAGCAGTCCACCACCGTGAACAGTTTGGATTCGCTCTGCCTTCAATCACGAAGATATTCCTTGACAAATAATGTGAATTGCATTATGCAAGTAAAAACGGTCCGTTTATGAATGATTTCTGTGGAAATGTTGGATTGGAATTTCTTCCGGTGTTACCTTCCACGTGCGTCCATTTTTCTCGGACGACAATTACTGGTCTAACTGACTGGACGGTATACCTTATAAGACAGGCACAATTACCATCACAATACTTGACCCGCAGACTCCAACTGTTACGACAATTAAACTATCGTCCAAATAATATGGTTCTACACTGCAGACACCCAGAAAGCAATTCCAATCAAAGTAAAAAAGGTGCAATGGGGAACATATTAAAAGATCAGGAAAACGATGCAACATATCACCCCCACTAGTGAAACCAACTATAAATCGTATTAGGAAAACTTCATTAGCAAGTTTTCTTCTGTAACTTAACATTTCCTATGAGACCTTATCATTTGCACTGAACCAGCTTGTTGGTAAACGACTCCTATATTACTATCACCTGGGACTTCTCCCTAAAACTGGAACATCACAGCCTAGTTCAGTAGAGGTTTTTTTCATTCATTTCGCATGTGAATACATTTTACAATACAATACTTAATTCAATTCAATGAAAATCCAACTAATACTCCTATAATCAAAGAGACAAGCCTGGCGTTCTGCATCGAGCACCGAAGCGAATTTCAACACCTTATCCGAAAAAAATATTCAATCCAAAAACGACAAAATAGAAGCATGATTTTATCACTGACATTTTGGATTACAATTACCACAACTATTGATATGCTTCCCGCTGGGGAATTATTTATTTTTCATAGACCCGAAAAACAGCATACGTGGCCTTTTAAATCGGGCACTTTAACAAATACACAACATACACAGCCATGCCCTGGGTGGTGAAAATCCGACCGAGGTGGTACTCGAACCCGCGACCCCCGGAATAGCAGGCGAGGACTTTAATCCCACCTCCACCGAGGCCAGAATGATAAATCGGAGCCGAGCGTAAGCAACCTGAAAAATCTTCCATCCGGTGGTGATACATTTTTCAGAGTAACCCCGGTACCTACTTTAGTGCTTCGTGGAGAACACTTCGAGTTAAGTATCCCGTCTTTCGGATGGGACATTAAACCGTGACTCCTTGGCGCCTTTCGCCGACGCCGGGTTTCTCTGCCACCTTCCTCCACTCCCATAAAATTCCTTTCCCCATCCAAATTTTCCTAAGAGACGCAAATTACCTCAGTTATCGGTAGCCTTCCCCCTGACGACAACAACGATGCACATATCTTCCACATGATATTACCTCTGCAATCTTCCTAGTTCCAGTCTCTCATAATATCTAAACAGCCTATTCCGTTCCTCTCTTTTCCCTGCTTACCTGGAATACCGTCCACCACGTACTTCAAAACACCATCGCTAATTATTTTCTTAACTAATAGGATAACGAGAGTAAATAAATGAAATGGTCAAAATGCTCTTCAAGCCATAACTCTTGGCACCTTTTCCATTTACGTGGCTTAAACTAATTTACTCAAACTCAAAGACCCATTTCGTCCGCTGTTAATGCATTTAATACCGAAAAGTGAATATACTTTAATCATTGGAAATCTTTCAAAAAGATATGACTCTTTCATCTTCTGTTCACTCTTTACTCATAATCCGTTAAGATAATGCTGACGCCAGCGCTAGATTCCTCTCCATTCTTTCTCCACTCAAGATACCTTAACAAAATCCCAATGCCCATTCTGGCAAATAACTTCAGCTGTCAACGAGCCTAATAACAGCAACAAAAGCATTCTAAATGACATGACGTCAACAATATCAATGAAACAGGACGGTAACAAAAGTTATTTTGTCGAACATCGTACATGTAAAAACTACGAATAACAATACTTGTGCTCACTATTGTTATTAAATCCAGAGGAAAACACAAGTTCTTTCCACCATTGTAAAGTACTAGTGCTATCCGTTGTTATTAAATCGAGTGTTGAGTACCAGTATTATAATCCTCACATCAAACGACGGAGCCCTTTCACCTTTTCCTTACGCATACCATTACTAACGATACGATCAGAATCATCGGTTTCACGTGATATTTCGCACGTGCCTCCAAATGCAAAAGATTCAATATATCATTAACATCGAGACACGAGAATGAAACACTACAAACGCAACACCACTAATAGGGGCTGAAAAAAACTTTTTCACATAGGTTATATGGAACACAACCGCACTAGGTCGGGTTACTGTTCAACCCCTCTCTATCCCGGACTTTTACCCGAATTTTCTTCAGCAATTGTTATGTCGAAAACTATTACACCGGTGGCGTGTTTTCGGAACCGATCACCACAATACGAGATAAAACCTCCCGAGTAGAAGTGCAATGATCTATTGAGTTAGATTTCCTCGAAAACTGCCAACTCCTAGCTCAGATGAAAAATTTTATCGACCACGGCTCAGTGGCCTATTGGCATCTAAGGAGTTTCCAAATAAAATTATATTCAAGGACAGGTATCAGCCATAGCTGCGATTTTCCCGTTGTCCGGTAGCGCTCGAGCAACGCATATGGAACCGCTGCTATTTTTCTATCAACTGTCAGAATGACGACAAAAGTATAATCGAAATTAGGCCATCGAATAGGAGAACATATCTCCATCCCATTACAGCACGTACTAAATCATGTTCCTCCTCCTTGTGTGACCTAGCGAACAATTTGGATCTTAATGCCGTCAAGGTGAAGTTCACGAAAAAATTATCATCCCGGACAAGATAAACACTCGGGAAGGGAGACACAAGTCCACTTGGGCCACAGAAATCAAAGGTATGTAATTATCGCTGATAGGGAATCTAACGAAACAATGGGGAATTCAATCAAGATATTTTTCAAACTGTCCCAATCCAAAGGTCAACGACACATGTATGGCTTTTATCTGAAGTGGCTGGTACTTCCATCCATAGTAACTGAATAAGCAACTAAGTTAACCCAAAAAACCAGCATCTTTTTATACATTTCCTCCCGGTCTGAAGTGAGCGCCTATCAGTGCGGGTACAGACTTGAAAACGCAGATGATCTTTTGCGAAGTCTTCGATAAAAATGAGTGCTGACAAGGATGCACTGCCACTAAGTCTCGAAAGTTCCATTATAGATAACGAAAAAGCGAAATTTTATTTGGTAAAAACCCTTGAAACTATGGAGAAATTGCACGTGAACATGCAAATAGCAGAAGTAAAATTTTTTCGGAGAAAGCGCGCTGAGCAGATTCTTTGTTTTTCACGAGTTCTGTGTTCACGAGTTTTAATTATCCAGTACTTTTTCTTACCATCGAACGACACGACGGAATCATGAAACCTCAGCAACATACTTTAATTGATCCCAATATCGTCCCAATCACCCATTAAATTTTTACTCATAGGAACGTTACCTATTTTCACATTGAGCCGTTCGAATACCCACTTCTTCCCCCCGGGGTCATTCGTCCAATAAACCCGTATTAAGTTAGTTGGATCTACCTCAATCTAGATAAAGAAGAATTCCATCGCCCACATACTCCGCCACTCTTTTTTCTCATTCTCTACTCACACCAAATCGATCCCACACGCACTCAAGTCCCATCCACAATATATTTACCGATAATCATCGCTCCAGTACACCCCGCAGAATTTCCATTAGGCAACCATCAGACTTACCATCGCATATATTACCACGAAAGAAATGCATAGAAGAAATGTATATTTTCTAACTTCCCACCTATAGCATAGTCCACATAATCCAGCTTTGGAAGGAACTCCCTTGACCATAACCCTTATTCCACCAAGTATGATCACCAGAGCTAGCTTCCATCAACAGCTTCCATTGTCCCCACGATTACGGGTTTAGGGGTAATGGGAGAACACACAAAATTCTAGAACGTAAGTAGCTGCATTCCATTGACAAATTTATGCTAAATATGTAATACCGGTTGTAAGAAAAATGGTACATCACAATGAAGAATATTAGTCCCAATCTTGGAATACAAGAATTCTCAGATTACTCAGGATCTAAACTGTCAATACCAGCTTACACTTTCACAGCTGAATTAAATTACGTAATTAAAAAATCACACCATTAGTCCCTCCGAATTCCCATAACATGCTTCCTTTTTACAGCAGATATTCTTCGAAAATAGATACATCAGTACACAGACCCACAAATACGAAATTACAAACGGAAGTAAAACCAGAGTCCTCGTGATTCTCTAGTCAATTTCGGGAAGTGGACAACCAAAACTTGCTAAAACAGGTGCAAAGCTGAGAAATCCGCAGGCACAGAATAACGCTATCCCACAGAGAATTTACATAATTTTAAATCTCTATACATGCCGTTTGGCATACCTATACAAGCTAGGCATTGGACAATGGACCAGAGCACCTTCGGTGATTCACACGTAAACTTCATATATAAATCTCGTTCCCCGACACAAGCGGCCTCGGATAAAAATCATTTTGCGATCAAGGCCTTAGGAGGCCGATTTCCGCGGCTCATCACGTGAGGCATAAATGTTTTGGGCATGGCTCTTAAGGCGAAAAGATAAACACCACTCCACTAGAATTCGCACCTGGTGACGGCCTATTCTGCACTTGTTCTTCTCAGCTATTTAGTCCCTTCGCTTCTGTCAACACATCTCCCTGAAAAACACGTTCGGCCTCCTAGGGAAACATATACTGTGGTCCATGTCCATGCCTTATCCTTAACTTAGGTTTCCTCCTCCACCTTACTTTCATCCTTCGTCGAGATCCTTTACTACATCAAGGTCCATTGTTTAAGCCGGACGCGGTAAACAGATCGGCAGCGTCAGGTATCGTCTTTCCAGTTTCAACGTAGCTCACATCCAATTAATTTCAAGGAAATTTAACAAATACTCAAGTGTGCAACAACATTTGGGGGCACATAAGATACTCGCAAATATTTCTCGCGATCATCATATTTATTTACACCAAATTAGTATACATTCTAAACACTTTGAATAAAAGGCACGATAAGTATAATATCCCCAAGATATTACCCGACGAAAACTTTTGTATTAGCCTAAAGTATTGATTTTCTCTGGATCAGACAATTACTTTTAAAAGATACTACGGGGATATTGTACTTGAGTTTCTGCGGTCGAGGCACTGCGCACTGAGCATATCGTGCCCTATATTTTTCTCGCGCGACTAAAACATCTTCGGACTCAACCACGAGGCTTACGATGGAAGATTTTGTAAAATAGGGAATGCGCTTTTTAAATCTTAGCACATACAACTCAAACACAAAACCCGACGCCGTGACCTAATAGTGCATACATTACATAGTGCAAAAACCATAAATATACGAGTTACCTGCGGGAAAAAGCATCTAATACCTGAAATACCAGGATTTCTGTTGTTCTGAAATCCGACGGATTCAGAACAACAAGTTAAGATTTTAAAATCAGAATGGCCAATAACGGTGGCCTCAAGGACTTGAAACTTCGACTTCTTAAACTAAGACTTCTTAAACAAACACTTTTAAGGCGGATAATTTCAATCAATTACTCAGAAGAAAACAATAATCGAGAGCGCAATGAGATGAATAATGTTGACGAATTTCCGAGGCCGGTGCCAAATAATTCATTGTTTCCAAGAATTGTATAAGGGGGACAAACGACGAAATGAGAAACACTTGACAATAGCTATGCTTAAAGATAATTTTAAGATATTTCCGAGAAGGGCGACAACTCGACATCAGCTACCGAACTTATATGAATTCATTATACTACTTTTTTAGTGTTTGATTGACCAAATAATTTAGTCGTTCATTGTGAGAAAAGATAAAGGGAAAGATTTCCACGATTTCGCAGTTTTTGTCAAAGAATTAAGCATATAAAATAATTGTTTCGGGGAGAAATTCCGCTGAGTGTATCCCTTTTGATCACGATGACCTTTCGCAGTGTCAGCATCACATCGTGTCCACTCCGGGCACAGTGAAGATTAAAGAAAATCATTAAAATAACCAGTGGTTCGTCAGCCGACTTCTAAAGCAACGATAAGGCTAAGATTACAGCCAATGATATTGTCAGGTTTGAAACTGACGTGAAGCAAGCAATCGCTTGATATATGGGGAAATTCGTAAGGAGTACAAGAAGGGCACGCGTGCATAGCCCTTGCAGAGGCCTGCAATTTCAAGCAGTCCAGAACATGCACAAACAACCTGAATGCAGAGACGATGCGTAAGTCTACACTCCCCTCGTCCAATGCGAACAGAGGTAGTTCCTGTCGTGATCCTACTTCTTTTGTATTACCTATATTATTCCCTGACTTTTCGGGAGTGAATTGTGATTGGACCGCAAGAAAAATGTGACGAGGAACAAGGAAACCTATAAAGGAAATTTGACACTTCAAATGCTCCCAATATACCATATATCAGAGCCACCTATAAATAGGAGGAATACATTTCAGAATAAGATCTCTAATTGAATGGCTACAAGTTGCTTGATGATTAACATGTTCAACGAAGCTACAATTAGGAAATGTCTTTTACATAGAGGAATTATATACACTCCTCTATGCTGAAATACATATTTCACTTTTGAATAAAATCATATTCCTGAAATATGTCTTTCAAATTAAATACGAGACCCTAGTCACCAAATTTCTCAGAACTAGTATTAACATACCAGAGTACTACATACCACTACCTTAGGCGCACCTACCATCCTTTCCGACTTATCCTACAAGCAAATGTTATTAACTAAAAGCAGGCTTGACAGGTAACACATAAAATATTAAAGAAAAGTAAGGCACATTCATTTATCATATTTTTCATGAGTATCATTTCCTACATGAAGTCCACATGCTATTTACGTAATCGACAGCCACGGGAATATCATTTTCACAATATAATCCAATGTTTGCTAAGGAGACTATTAGTTCATAGCCAAGGCCGAGGTCAGAAAATTTTTTTCTGGGGGGGATTTCAATTATAGGACATGTATTATTGCAAAGTATTATTAATTCATGTCCTACAATGGATTTCCACAAAGTATCAGCCACCAGCATTCATTTCAACGATTTCAATTATGACTGTGCCCCTCAAAAATATTTCTGGCTAGGGCCTAAGGTTACTGGTTTGGAGCATGAATGAGGAATTTTTTTGGGAGCGTGCTCAATAATTTGGAGCTTGACACGGTCCCCATCGATTAATTGGCCAAAATATGAATTATACCTACTCCATAATACATAATTTGTCTCCAAATTTCGGAGGGGGTTTGAACCCCCTGACCCTCCTCTCCGCTCGCTACGGCCTTGTTCATAGCAACTATTGGGGGTGCATTGGGAGCACACGAAACCTGAGTTCGATAGCTTATAGGATGCATGAATAACAACGGCTTTGTTTGACTAGGAAGGCGATGGGAGAGGGATGCTCACGAGTTCACCGTTTAACATCCAATCCCACGGGTAGAGCACGACACTTAAAATGCTCTCTACACAACACTGAAGTAAAGAATGGAAACCAAATGACCTCCAGGTGCGTGGGACACAGAAAACTAACCACACGAAACTAATGAAAAACCGGAATGTTAATGCCTTCGAGGTAACATCATCGCCCAAAGTATCTTAACAAAAAAATGTATTCTGACTGTTTGAATAATACTTCACGGAATCTTTTAGTCGCTTCGGAGGGCCAGACAACATAGATTTGGAAGACTTAGAAGTAAAAATATATTTTTTAAATCAAGCAAATAAACCAAGAAACTATCAACACGATTTTTTTAACAAGCCTTATGTTCAACTTTATTCGATAAAAGAAACAACATTCAACATTTTTGCGTCAATAAGTAACTTTTGGTTATTATGGACGGTAATTACCGCCGGCCGTGGTAGCCAGGTCGCCAACCCGATGGCCTCACAACACAAAGTGCGCGGGTTCGAAACCCGTCCAGGGCGTGAATTTTGGGTTCATCCAAGATATAAGATCTTAGGTTCAGCGTTGCAATATAACCTTAGCCATTGGAGAACATAAAACCCACGACTATTATTACGACCATTATCACCGGCACCGCACAGGGCACCATGTATGCCCCAATAGCCGCCAACTATATCTTAATCTCGAAGAGAACAAAATAAAAATGTTGACATACCTGGATCTGAACAGCACTAACACAACTGCTACGACCAGAAAGAATTCTACGACCCCAGTCATCTTGACGTGCAGAAGCAGAAAAAATATTCCACTTTCACATCAGTGCTATGAACTCAAACCGACCGCGCATACAGAATGAGAAAGACTGCTACCCGCCAAGATTCTCCAACCTTTACAACTCAGCGGCTGATCAGCGATAAGGCATTTCCAAGGCCGCGCGCATGTATACTAGAGCCATCTAGTAAACTAATAACACACTGCGAAAATTGAAATGCCCGAGCATCATGACAGCTTGGAAATTGATTACTATGGACGTACCGGTAAGCTTCATCCAAGGCATTTTCTCCGTGACAGCTTCGATTTACTCCAAGGAATAATGTCTTGGATATAAATGGCTTCCATCTGGGAGAGCCAACACGCTGTTGCAATGAACGGAGGTAAAATTGGGTCATAAATACGCCGCTATCATCATATATGAACTATGGGAACAGAAATACTAAAGTATGACGTCCATTACCATTAGAGGCATTTCTACTAATATCTACAACATTATTCCGATATGAACTCAATTCAGGGGTGGCCTAAATAACAGAAACAGATGATAACATTGATCCTGCACATTAAGTAAGAGACTGAGCTTCGTCAGAATATTCTTTAGTACACAATTACGTTATACCAAACGCCACAATACTATAAGTAAACATAAGACAACACAAACGATCTTATGTTCGGACAAGAAGAAGAACGAAGGAACTTCACATCAGTTATTTAACTTACCTTAAAATTCAGCCAGCGATGTGGGCACAACAGCTGATCTCTAAAGTCTAAATCACTATAGAGTACTCTTGATTATATGCAAGCACATTACAGCAATGTGACACACAAATCGATCAAAAACATCTTACATCACCTTTACCTCCACAAATCACAACACCGTTCAGCGCGTTTCATTTATGAAACAAAGTAATGCCGAATTCACTACCTGACGCGGTTGGTACGAACATTTGACCGCGAGCTGATCCACTTCACAGAATTACTTACTATATTATATATCATTAAATATATTTTCGATATTCTGTATGATATAATTGTGGCTATGAAAGTTCAAAAATTTGACAATATATTTGGGCACCAATCAAAAGTCTCTAAAGCTAATCAAGATTATTCGAGAGCTGGGAACTTTAAATAATGGTACAGAAAGTCAGCTTTTCAGTATCTAGCAGATAGTGATAATGATATATCTCTGGTGCATACCCAACCAACATTTTAGAAGGCGAAAATTTGACGCAGCTCTACAATGCATTCTCCTATCAGCTATAGTCTCTTCGTATTTACGTATTTCTTCTCTTTCACATCCTTCATCTGAACTATCTATCGCATACTTTGCCGTTCCTACCGTCCACTTGCCCTTCAACGAAAATTAACATTATGGATAGCAATAATTAATTTTGTAAATAGATTCCACAAAATATCAGGGACGTATCTGAAAACTTGTGATTCACCATGGCCGACTTCATAAGTCGCCCATGGATTCACCGTACTGCATATCTGACTCACCATATGAGCAATTTCTAAGAAGCTTTTGTTTTTTCAACTTTATAAACTGAGTAATAGATACTACTTTAATATTATGTTCTAATATTTTTTATGAAATGTTGATTTCATCCACTTATTCCCAGTAGCCTATTACATTGCGCTAATGTGGTAATATTGACCCAATGTTGTAGGCTACTTGGGTTCAATTCATTATAGCCATTCAAGCATCAATGAACCGTCGATGCACGAACATGTATATCCATGTTCATGCGTCGATGATTCCATTCAAACGTACCAGCTGGTACATTGTCTAGACCGCAGGAAAATATGGATAAAATGTTTTATCCCTTCAATGTATTCCACCTCTATTTTGGGCCAATGCAGTTATCCTGATGGAAAAGTATACACACAAATAATTTTTATGACGAAAATGGAAAAAAAATATTCATAAAAAACTGTGTGTTTGCATTTTAAAACATTTTTGATGAAAACCTTTCGGAATATAAGGGGGGGGGGGGTTTCTTAGGTCTTTACTCAGTCCCGAGACGGCACAAAAACCACAAAACGTTTGTTATTGACAGGAGTGTCATCATTATAATAAATAATTAATATATTAAGACACGAGATTTCGATCAATAATTAATTTTTGTATTTCATAAAAGAAAACTGCACGCCTTGAAAAATGTGTTTAAAAATTAGCACCCAGTCAAGAGAGTTTTTAAATATCATGCACAGGAAGCGGTTAAGTAAATATTCCTGAAATTACGTCATTCACGAAGATTTAATCAATGAAGAGATTTTAATTTCTGCCCACTCTCTATGGAAATCAGTTGAGTAAATAATTTCATTGATTATAAAGCAATAATTTTCTGGTGCTGGTGAAAATTGTCAAACAATTAAGGATTATCATTGAGATGCGTTAGTAAAATCCCGTGAAATTAATAAATGTGTCATTAAAACACGACGCCTTTTCTCCGAGAAACGTTGCTCCTTTTCATTGGGCCACTTTTAAGGCGTCAGAGTCCTTTGAATACATCTGATTGGACGTGGAGAAGGAAGCACCTCTTGTGCCTTAATAAATGAGCGATGAAATTCGGGGAGAGCACGACTTGCAGACAACTTAGACGGAGTGTGTTGTGTTTCACTCGGTTATAAATTAGATTTTACTAGATAATACCATTTATTACAATGGCTAAGCTTTATTTATTGGTTTTGATAATTTTTTGCTTTGGAAGCGTTAATTTAAGTGATTTACAAGAGGACTATGGAAATGAAGACGGAGAAAATACCGAAAACACTCCTTTCATACCCACAAAAGAATGGCAGAGAGTTAGAAAAGGTACTTGTTTTGCTCATTACCAAAACTGAATATACTCTAATTGCATTCCGATTTGATCTTACGGAATGACTTCTGCTTTTATGGCGTTGCCTTTTTCGTCAATTTTTAAAAGGTGATTCTCTGTCTGATATTGTACGGATGACTTCCGGCGGTTTCTTCGGATTTTGTATGGCTTTCCAAGCATGCCTTTGGATAAAAAGTGGTCTTTTTTGGATATTACGGTCGACACCTATATTTTATATATTATTAGATGATAATCGGGATGTCATTAGCACGGAGTGCACATAATCCTTTATTCCTCTAGTATCCGTGAGTGATAGAATTCATTCATCTCTGAATACCATGGCTTTCATTTTAGGACAAGCCATTCCGGCTGGAATACATTCTAGACTGAATCTTCAAACTGGTGTGGTAGAAGCTAAGCTTTTGGATGACGATGACAGTAAAAATACTGCTCTCTCATCAGTTCCCATGGAGGATAAAGATTTGAAATCAAGTGAGGATGACACGCATTCTGACGAAGTCAATAGACGTGCCAGGAAGCTGGGAGATATGCTGAGCAAAATATCAGAAGCGGAGTTGTTAGGAACGAATACAGTGGTGAGTGAAAACAGAGAAAGCAATCGTCCTAAAATCACAATTTTTTGGTAACTCCACCAATACAGTTCACTGTGGTATCAACATTGCATATCTCAGTCCCTATTTGAGTTCTGTGTGGAAGGTGTTTCAGGTGAAGATCTCTGGCCATCGTATGGGGTGTTAAACTTTGTATTCTTGGGTGCTTTTTGGAGAGTGGGGTAATGCCGACACAACTTTTTTCACCCTTTCTCCGCCCGTCAGCAATTCCATCTCTGCCATGCATACACTGATGCACAACCCAGCTCATGTATGGTTTGACTCCTAGATAATTCGTACTTTTTTCTGTTGACATATGTTTTCTCCACCGTCCTCACCCACTTCATGTTCATCATTTGGTGTTCCCTAGGTGAGGATCAAGAGGGTCAATAAAGGTAGAACAATAAGGATGTGGAACGGAGGATACTGATTGGCGCTAAGTGCAGGGAAAAATAATCGCCCTGTACTCAAAGGTTATAATGTTTTCTGGTATTGTTGAAAGGAAATGTGTTTTATGTACAGGATGGGTAATTCTGCTAAGTGACCAGAACACATTCAATGCAATTAGAAGGAATACCTGGAATTACTGCACTACTGTACAAAGAGGCCTTGGAGATTTTTATTGGCTCGCCCATAGGATATGCAAGGAGAATATATTGTTGGAGAATTTTGTAGAAAAAGCATTGATAACTAAAACGAAAATGAGAGTAACAAGGGAATGTGAAGACTACTGAATTTCTTCTAAGTTGGTGATTAGAATAATCAACCGATGTATGGAAATGAGAGCAATGAATTTCTAGGCGATGATCAATTCAGATTTTGTAAGGGAATTAAACACGTGATGTTAATGCAGTGATGAGAATTATAATTGGTTTTAGTTTCACACGATGTCCCTCTTCAGCCCCTAATACCTCCCATCATTCTATCCAAGCTATCCGTTCTTTGCCTCACATTACCCCATTTACCCAATATCCTCCCCTCAATCACATATTTAAACCCTCACCCTTTTTACCTTCTATTTGTATCAATCTATTATATCTTTCCTCTCCTACCAATTCTAGTAATTCATCATTCGTCCTCCTTTCGACCCACTTTAATTTCTCCATCCTTCTCCACTCCATATCAAACCTTTCAACAGTATTTTCATTACTTCCCTAGTGGGTCTCGAACTGGGGCCTTAGAATAGGAAAACACGCTGACTGATTGTCACAGGGAACCCCCTCCCCCTCCTCCAACACAAAAATCCATGAGCAGGTCATTGAGGAAGGGTCTCACCCCAAGCCATGGCAAGTGGCTCTCTTAGGAGGACCATACCCCGGTCTTGCAGGTCTTTCATAGTCTGGGTATTTAAAGGGACAGAGGTGTACTGTTGTCAAGTCTCCTTCAACTCGGGACTTAGAAAAAATCGGCCGCCGAAGTGGTAACATTTTATTGTGGAGGGGTGCACCTCTATTGCCAATTCATACTTTTTGCCATCTTTAACTCATAGGCAAGTTAGTTATGACATCATGCCCCAAAGGCTAGGCTAGCTACAAGATATTTGGCCACTGTGAACCCTCTTTACCACATTTTTTATACTACTCAGTACCACTATTTCTACTTACTCCTGCAATCTTAGCCTTGTAATTTGCCATATATTTGATGGAGCATTAAGAATTTTCTGAGTGTGTGCGCAAAGGTTTAAGTTTTTTTACCATATGTAAAAAATCTGAGATGCACCGTCATATGAGTTGCATACAAGTTTTTGGGAACTAATGGCAGATAAATTAGTAACCAGTCAATTATCAGGCCATTTGCTTTAACCTGGCCGATGGCCACTCACGCAAGGGGGGGGGGGGGCACTTGAGGGTTATCTACACTTCAAATGACATGCACAGTGAACAATTACAGTTCAAACTGGTTCCAAGGAACCAAGTTCACACATGTTTATCCTCTTTCTTTTCTCAGTTGGAGTAGGCCCACCTGCACAGTAGCCTACTGAGTGTCTGCCAAGTTAAAGAGAATGGAGTGTACCATATCCAGTAATTTTAATTATACTATACCATGTATACACTATATAATTGAAAGGTAATATTTCATTTGTTTGAAACAAAAATGGCAAATTAATAGGTTTGTGTGAATTCCTCAGGGAAATTTTCAGATTTCAGTTTACCAGTGCCATAAGGGCAGTTACAGTAATCTCTAGTCCTAGTCTGACCTAAGCACTCATTATGTAAGATACATTGTGGCTTTCTGTTAACTTATTTGGGGAAAATAAGTTGGTATTAATAAAATTGCCACATTTGAGATAGGCATCTCTAGTAACAGTATTAATGGCCACCAACTTTATCAAAGAAGATAGTGAGGGTAAAGGGACAGAACAGGGATTTCAATTTCCATTGAGGGAGGTGAAAAATGTGAAGAATATATGAGTGAGTTGACGTAGAGGTTGATGTTAAAGAGAGTGAAAAGTATGCACCATCAGAGCCCTAATTTATTGAGAAAAAATGTTTATGAATACTACTGTATTTGATGACATTCAAGAGCACCCCAATTTCAGTAGGGTATATTTCTGATGAAATGCTTTGCAAAACACATGCGGTCTTGTATGACAATGAACTTGTGCTGGTCAATTTTTTTTACCTCCTTCGACGTTGCAGAAGAAAGCCAGACTATTTACTCCCTAGTGCTCTTCATAGCATAGAGGCACAATTATAGCCATTACTACTGCAACATTCAAGTCAATTATAAATGCCATACCTTACACATAGGTGCCTTTTTGAGCCTTAATTTCAGGGAAAATGGCCACCTTATATGCTGACAAATATGGTATACCTGCAAAACAGCTTACTATAATTATCTGGTTAATCTGTGTTCATGAGTAGTGCTATTTTCATTTCAATCGTTTTTAAAGTTCAGAATTAATATAATTGAATCCATTAACATTTTTTGCAGCCTGCTTGCTGTCCTTAAATTTTTCAGAATTAATGCAATTTGATATTGTTATTTTTTCAGGAAGAAGATGCGAAAAAGAAATTCAGGTCGTACGAAGAAATTAAAAAGGAGTTTGAAGATCTAAAAATGTCCATTAAAACTGATGCGGAGATAATATCAGAGTTGCTGGAAAGATTTAAAGGTGCCAGCCAACCAAAAGAAATTGTAAATATTTTAACAGACTTGGAATATCTTCTTCATCAGACTGATAATGCAGTTAATTTTGCCAAAGATGGTGGCTTGAAATTTTTGGTGATACCTGCTATCAACTCTTCAAATAATGAAGTTATTATTGCAGCATTGCGGTTATTGGGATCTGCTAGCCAAAGTAATCCCCAAGTACAAATTGCTGCTCTTGAAGCTGGTGCAGTGGAAAGAGTATTGCGCCTAGTTCAGAAGCCAGAATTATCATCATCTGCACTGCATGCCCTCTCATGTGTGATTCGCCGTTTTCCCCTAGCTCAGAAAACTTTCATTAAGTATGGTGGGCCAGCTATACTAGCAGAATTGTTTAACAAGTCACACAAAATGGGAAGCAACCCTACCGAAGACTATAATTTCTTGTGGAGGGCTAGAATCAAGGCAGTTACCCTCCTACATGATATGATTCTGGAACATCAACAAGCTGAAGGAGAGGCTAGAACTCAGTACTTACAAGTGGGGCTCAAGGAACAAATTATTTCCCATAATTGGTGCAAATTATTCCCTTCTCTATTAGTTGTAGAGGATGATCATGATGCTGCAGAGAAGGGAGCAGAGGCAATGCTTGCTTACTGGGATACATGTCGTTTAGACTTCTTAAAAGCAGCTCCTACTATTTTTCAGGCTGAAAAGCATTACTCTGAACTCTCCAAGACAGAGGTCAACAGTAGGTCACCAGATGCCAGCGATGACTTGCTCTCATCAGAAAGTGGATATTTTACTGGAATGGCTGAGCTGATTACTAATTTAGGAAAAAGATTAAGGTTAATAAAAGAGGAGTTGTGAAATGTGCTGTTACTTTTATTGTTGTAACACATATCATGGAAAAACATCATGTTTTTACTCATATTGAGTTGTTTAAAGAAATCATAGCAGTAAGTTTTGTACATCAATGTTTTTATGAAGGAAAAGTTCCCATTTTTTTAAATAAATAACTTTAAAATATGGACATGATTTACCACCAGTGGCTTGCAAAAATACCTTATTTGTACTTGTGATAAAATTAATTTGGTTATAAGATAAATAAATTGAAGAAATGCTGCCCACCATTGTGCATTGCAAAATATATCATCGTGTTAAACACAACAAGTCATCCAGTATCACTTATAGGGATGAAAAGCATTTCAGTCACACAGCTTTCATATGGACCCTTAACTTACCTCAGTTGCTTTGCCTATGATATTCACTTTTGTTTCATTCAAAAGCCATGCTCTAAGTAACTGAGGACACATTCTGTTTACAATTACCTAGAGAATAATTAAACCACAAATGATTTTTAATCATTCTGCTGTACTCTCAACTATAAACATTGAGAACGTGATTAAAATGTTCAATAGGCAACAATCATTTATAACTGTTAATTAAGTCACACTGCCATTAATACATAAAATACAGATCATCGTGAATCTTTAGATGATAACTTTTCAATTAGCTCTTGTAAAGGAGCCAGTTCTTTACGGTCAATTAGATCAAACTCTTGGACAAAAAATATGAAGTGCTTAAAAGAAGTATTCAAGTGAGCTTCTTCACCCAGTTGAACAACTTCTGAGAAATGCTGATGATAAGTGTGAGCATACACTCTGAATAATCTCTTTAGAATTGTTTTAGCAATTGAGAGAAAATTTTTTGGGAAAGGTACCCCAATCTTGGATGGAAATAAAGTTTCATCATCTAACTGGTCTTGTACCCATGTCATTAAGTAATCTATGTATTTAGGGGCAGAACATTTTATTGGCTTCTTGACAGTGTGACCATCAGCCCAATGGTATTCGTACTTTGGCCCAGCGGACATTATTGGGCAGCTGTCTTCTGTACAGAACTCTGTAATAGTTCCGTAGAGCATATTAATTTGATTGAAGAAATCTACAATGTTAACTGCCACCCATTCATTAAGATCTTCTCCATCAGGTAACATGACAGCCTGTCTTAAATTTCCTGATCCCAAAGTAGCTGCATCATGTTTCATTAAATCATAGTGCTGAGATCCTTCAGGAATATTTTTCTTGGGTTTAAATGTCTTTGAAGACCTGCTTCCAAATAAGAAGCTCATGTTGGATAGTAAGTTGCTGCACTTCAGGATGTAGTTGGAAGTCCACATAAATAGTCAATTCCTAGATAAAGAGATAAAATTTAGCAATGATATACACAATTTTTATCAACTGCAGAAAAAAGAAGACAAAGATGTCTCAGGATGTAATAAGATCAGTTCTTTGATAACACAAAGGGTTTCAAAGCAAAGGTTTAACTTACTTTTTAATGAAACATTAATGACTGCTCCCATCAGACCATTAAAATCTTTTTTTTTTTCAAAATCAAAACACGCCAATGAAGCTGTAGTGTAGGAAAAAGGTTTGCTGCTGAAAGTAAAAAATGGTTACAATCAGATAAAAAGATTCACTCAATGAATTATAGAAAGTTCAGAGATCCAAATAGGTAATGCTCACACTGATTTACAGTAATATTATGCTTATATTTAAGAAAATACATGCCACACAGGCAAGGCTCTCAGTACAAATTTCCTAATTAAAGACAACATTTGATGATAAACGTATGCATTCAAAAACTTTTGGGCAGATATAATGCCGAGTGCTAGAAATTATTAACATACAAATTTGAGGAAAACTGGAATAAAATTACGAGAAACATAATCATAACAATGCAGTATACAAACAAGAAATTATGGTAGCAGGTAAAAAAAATGGTAACAGCCAATAAGAGAATAGTTAGGAAACTGTGGATAATTGAATAAATGATTCAGGAAGAATGTGAAAAGGAGATAATATGGAGAAAGTTCAAATAATTGAACAATAAAGTTAGAAGAGAGAAAAATATGGCAGGGTTGAAGAGCAATGGGATGTAACAGAACTGATAGAGGCATATTATGCATAAGTTAGAAGGCTATATGCCAGTAAGGTAGAAAAAGCAATCCCAGTCATTCAGGATAAATGAGGAAAATAATTTACATCCCAAAGGAGTTAACACTAGGTAGGAAGAATTCGTACTGGAAACACAGGTTGGAGGTGATAGACCTACTGTCGTGGAAAAAAGTCATGACACTTGAGTTTACAAGTCAATGACAGTTGTACGCGCAGTCCCACATGAAAACAAGTTATATCAAAAATTAGCAAATTTAATTCTGCGTTTAACTGTGGAAAGTGAAAATTTTTATTTTACCTTGTTAAAATTTTATTGTCGGCGAAACAAAAAAAGTGCCGGTTTTTTCACCGTTTTAAACGGAATGCTCACTTTAAAAATTCATAACTTTAAAAGTATTCATTGGATCGTAACCAAACTTTAATACGACATAAAGGAACCTGTTTTTAAGGTATGTACAAAGTTTTAAGATAATCGAAGTTGAAATAAAATTGTTCTTGTAAATATTGTGAAACAACTTTTTCTCAGTACTGCGTGGTCATATCGATACAAATCTTGTTCTGTCATGGAGCTTATAGTAATACAAGGCTAATCGGTTCTCCATATTTAGAATTTATTTAGTTTTTTATTTTATGTGCGCTTACATTTAATTCGGTGTTTCCTACAACAAGAGGTGTGCAGCGAACGAGATGAAACGGACGCATGACCTTGGAAATCCGTGCGACGTTGCCGCGTTCGACACCATTCCTGCGTTCCATGTGTAGAATCAGTACAATTTTGTTGCATTGTAACTTAAACAGATGGGATTCTTATCTTTCGAAAGAAAACACACCCCTTTCCATCAACTTTTTAAGTTACAATGCAACAAATGGTGTCCGATGGCAATAGACGGTGTCGAACGCGGCAACGTCGCACGGATTTCCATGGCCATGCGTCCATTTCCTCCCGCTCGCTTCACTTCTCTTGTTGTAGGAAACACCGAATTAAATGTAAGCGCACATAAAATAAACAACTAAATAAATTCTAAATATGGAGAACCGATTAGCCTTGTATTACCTCCAGCTGTATAAGCTCCATGACAGAACAAGAATCGTATCGATATGACCACGCAGTACTGAGAAAAAGTTGTTTCACAAAATTTAAAAGAACAATTTTATTTCAACTTCGATTATCTTAAAACTTTGTACATACCTTAAAAACAGGTACCTTTATTTTGTATTAAAGTTTGATTACGATCCAATGAATACTTTTAAAGTTATGAATTTTTAAAGTGAGCATTCCTTTTAAAACGGTGAAAAAACCGGCACTTTTTTTGTTTCGCAGACAATAAAATTTTAACAAGTTAAAATAAAAATTTTCACTTGTTAAACGCAGAATTAAATTTGCTAATTTTTGATATAACTTGTTTTCATGTGGGACCACGCGTACAAGTTTCATTGACTTGTAAACTCGAGTGTCATGACTTTTTTCCACAACAGTAGATGGCAGGATATAAAAATGAAAGTTGACGCAAAAGAAGATAGCATGGATTTAGGAATATTAGTGCAAGATTGAGATAGTGTTATGTGGTATTAAAGTAAGAAAAGCAGTAGAACAGAAAAAACAAGTGAAACTGATTAGGAGTCTTGGGAAGACATGAAGACAAAGATTTTATGGAATGATTTGTAGGATATAGGAAGCACAAATCATGAGGGAGGCCTTCATAAAACTTGTGTTCATCCCCATGAAGAAGAAAATGGATGTTTGCTAGGAGACTATAAGATGATAGGTTTTATCTTGCAAGCAGCATAAGTTGTTCTGAGAATATTGAATAGGAGGCTGGGGAAGAGGGAACTTAATTGTTTAACCTGAGGAAAATATCACCTTGGTCATTACGGAAGGAATAATTTAAGTAAGGAGGAAAAAGGAGATGTATTATGAATAGTATGAGGTGGGATAGGAAATGTGACGATTTGAGGAGCGAATTAGTGTATGTAGATGGAGTCAATAGATGAGTGAAATGCAAAGTTGAGTAGGAAATACAATCAAATCCTATCCAACATGGTAAAATATACTAATGACCAAACAATGATGGAGGTGAACTTTCACCAAATTTATCGACCTAATAGACTTTGACTAAATTAGGCTGTACACAGCACAAGCAATTTTGCATGTTTAAATATCCAGAAAAGCACCCAAGACATGGTGTACCAGAGATGCAGAAGATTAACATGCGAATGATGTATGAGGATTATCATGGTCTGTGTTGTTATGATGGTGGCTCGTGCTAAGGTAACCATTCGATGCTACTAAGTTTTGTGCTAAAAATAACTGGCACTAACGTTGGCATAACATGTACTGCATCATATCTTCTATTCCCAAACTGATAAAATTCTTTTAAAAAAGCTGTATGTAGGTGTAATACTAACAACCTAGTTCTCTCCTGTTTATACGCCTATTACACTACAGAAATTAATATAAATTATTTTAGCATGCTGAGATTCGCCAATGACATAACAGTCATGGTAGAAACAGAAGGGGATTAAAGGAGACATCAGGAAAGGAAAATGGCCAGATAACACCTGAATATTAATAAAAAGAAAACTAAGGCATTGGTATGCAGTAGAAGAAATGAGGCCAGGACCAATGGGAGGTGGAAGAGCACTGTTACCTGTGAAGTCGAGTAACCAGCGATGGATGAATTAAAGAAGAAATTGTTGGTATAATTGCCCAGGCGAAAAGGACATTTTACCATAAGAAGATTCTACTTACAGCTACAAATACAATCGTGGAAGTGAGGAAACCATTCATTAGAACGTACATCTGGAGCATGCCACTATGTGGTAGCGAAGCAGGGGCGATAACAGCAGCAGAGAAGAAAAGGATGGAAGAATTAGGTACAACCGATGAATAATAAAGAGAAAATGGATCGACCGAGTGACAAACTAAGAAGTCATGAGAAGAGTGGGAGAAAAGAGAAGTCTGCTGATAGAGTGAAAAAAGAAGAACATATCTTAAACACCATCGTGTTTAAGATATGATCCTGAAGCAGACAATCGTCGAGGGCAAAGTGAACGGAATGGAAAAGGCAATCTTCGTGTGAGATATATCGAACAAGTAGTGAAGGATTTAAAAGAGAAGAATTACGTCAATTGGAGGTTAGTCGATAGGAGAATCGAGTGGAGGGCTGCGTCAAACCAATCGTAGGATTGTTGACCAATGATATATACAATAATTTTTTCCCAACACTGAATCGCCAAGTTTAGATTTTCGCTGATTACTGTATTGAACCAATGCTACCACTAACCATAAGGTTTTTCTGCAACCCAGAGACTTACGAAATTGGCTACAGGAATTTCAGTTTCAATACTTGGAGCTTGACCCAATTTCAATTTTTATCTCCACTATGTACACAGTGATTGCTGAATTCATACAATAAGAGCAATTAAGTTCCTGCACGCCTTCACGTTCAGGAGGCCCCCAATAGGATTGGTCGGTCTACGGATACTTTACTCCCTACACCTGAATATTACATAAAATGCCTAGGTAAAATCTGAATATTCCCTAACGTGGCGAAGAAGAAAATTTGAATACTCGTAAGGATTTATCAAAAACTTTCGCCATGAGAAAAACTGAGGGCCAACATGCTTAAAAAACATGACTATGAGACCTAACAATTTCAAGCTAAAACCATTACTCCGACAATTTCGCCAATGCATTCACAATAGCATTCTCCCATTGTACGCTTACATCTTCAAGGTAAACGTATATCGATGGTGTCGCCAATAGATCACAATTATTATGGTCTGAAAATTGCACATTTTTCATATAATCTACTGGTAAATAATTCTAGTCACTATGGTAGACTGGATTTAAAAACAACTTAGTGTCGTAACGTGGCACATAATTTTAATAATCAATGGGCATGTATATTTGACCGATTGGATAAGTTAACATGCAAAGTGCATTGATATTTCCTTATAATACACAGTGACCGTCAGCTACGTTGTCTTACGTATTTACAGATGATAACAGTTCCTTTCCTGCACAATTACTGAACTTTTGCCACTTAAGCAACTACAATAATTAAGAACTTACATTTTAATGACAGAAGTAACACTCTAATACCACACACTGCACAAATGTACTAGGAAAACATTACTGTTTACGTTCATGATTGCGAAGTGAAGTCAAAATGAAAATGAGATTTTTAGGAGAGAATAGACTATATGCTGCACCTTACCCACCACAATTGGCCCACACGGATATAATCCGAGGAAAATCAGCACTTGATCACGATGAAAACCAATGAAACGGGATTAACGAATTGTTATTCCGCCCACACAATCCAAAATTGTGCAACACTATGGCGAAATAGCGAAATAGCCACTGCCGTTTCCTGATTTCTGGCACCGTTGGTAAAACTGTTTTGATATTCTTTTTTTTCACGTGAAATGACTAACGTGAGGCGTGTTGTTTTCATGTAATCTTTCACTGTGTCACAAAAATGGGTTTGTTTGGAAAAACACCCGAGAAAAATCCTAAAGATTTGGTGAATATGATTTATTTGATAATATATAATTTCATTTCTATCTTATGATACATTCTAACTGAGCAACACTTAAAGTTTCTCCTACGGTATCAAAATCTGAGCATTTTCTTGCTGGCAGGTCAATGAGTGGTGCCACAAATTACGGAAGGAGGGTTATCAGTTAGATCGGCAAATACGAGGTAAAGCTAATGTCGCAAATTTTGCATCGTATGGTGCCATTTATGTGAAGTGCTATGTTTGAAATTGTGTTTCCCACAGCCATTCAGAGAGAGGAAGAAAAAGTGAAGAGGTCCTTAAAAGAAGCAGCAAAGAAAGGAGACAAAGACGTTTGCGTCATCTTAGCTAAAGAAGTCATTCGAGCGAGAAAGGCGATCACTAAGATATATACATCCAAAGCCCATTTGAATTCTGTACAAATGCAAATGAAGAACCAACTGGGTATGTCATAAACTACTGATTTTTCATTTATCTTATAATAAAGATCAATTTGTTACAAAAAGAATAAGCGTGTGGTTGTTTGTATTGGTTGATAATTCTCCAGAAAGAAATCCTGGCCGTACAGCTTATTAAAACGTAGCCCTTGATAGGAATAGCTTTCTGCCTATTTTTGGAACTGTGGGATTGATAAGTTTTTTCTCAGTAACTTTATTTCAGCGTGGATTTGAATAAAACTTCATTGTTGTAGGTATTTTCCCATGCAACACAAGGGGAAATTCAATGGGAGAAAAATTACTGATATCCTTACGTTCCTATCTTTTAAAGTGGGTGTACGCTTAATCTTTTTGGTATGTTGCTATTTCCTCTTTTGCCGTTGTATCGCAATAATTAGTTGGGGCACTTTTGTGACCAGATGTCAGTGACAGGACCAATCTTCACTGCACTTAATCATTGATGTTGATTTAATTATGCATTTTTGTACCCTTAGATCTGTTTAATGGCATCGGCTATATGTTGTCTATGACTCATATTTTTTTAAGAACCAGGCACCTTCGTTAATTTTGCATTCAATAGTTTTCATTCTTTATTCCTTGCCAAGTGAAATATTTTAGAATTCATCCATGTCTTATCTCACCTCTTGAAATAAAAGTTAGTATGCTGTGCCTAATTATATAGTTGCCTTTCAAGATTTCTACATTTCTTAGGATTACGTGAGAGAAATGCGGAATGTACTTAAAAGAAAGTCACTCCCCAGTTCACTACCTCGAAGGCAAATCTTATAAGAGAGAGGGCTGCATTATTGCAATTGATGAAGCTGGGATGATTACTCCTAATGATGCTACAACTAATATTTTTGTTTTGCTTGGATGTATTCTTGTATTCCATTTTATCTTCATCATTCTTTGGCAGCACCTCATTTCGAATGCTTCTAGCCTGCACTTCTCAGCGGCTGTAATCATCCATGCCTCAAAGTCATAAAGAAGCATTATTCATTGTATGTTCTCATGATTGTTTCCTTACTTTCACCCATGGCTTTCCGGCTATAGGCAGATTTAGGTAGAATGCCCTGTTTGCCCATTTTACTGACTATTTCCTTCTTTCGTCACCCATCGCCAGTTATTTGGCTTCGTAGTTATCAATATTTTCTCTCATATAAATTTTGCTTACTAAGTGTAAAATTGGTCTTGTCCTCTCTCCTACTGCATACCATTACCTTTGTATTCGTTTATTTATCTTCAGGTGATACCGAGCCATTATTTTTTCCATGTTAATTAAAGTCTTCTTTAAATCTCTTTCTGTCTCTGCCATTACCACTAATTAATCAGCAAATCAAAGTATGCTGATATTTTCACCATTGGATATTTAGTTCTGAAGCCTTCTCTTTGATTTTCCAACTGGCTTTCTCTGTGTTCACATAAAAATTATGGGATTCAGTGCACAGCCTTGTCTAACTTCTTTCTTAATTCTTGCTTCTTCACTGCTGAGTAAATATCATGTAATATGCTGCTGAGTACATGTTGCAGGTAGTAGTTTCACACAGATGGTTCAAGGATTGTGAACTTGTCGTGAATATCTTAGTGGAGTCACCCACTGAAGTGCCCAATAGCATAATATCCATGGAGAAAAAAATATACCCTGACCAGGACTGGAACCTGGAACCCCCTGATTGTCAGGGGCTTTACTAAGTGGCTCAATTGGTAGAGAACCAAGCTGGAAATCTGGGGGTTCTGGTCCAGGTCAGGATGCATTTTTTTCTGTTAGGAAATTCTGCTATTATGGAGCTGGGTTCATATCTTCCCTCCTTCATTTTTGGTTTTCCCACCAAGAACGCCATTTGTGTTAGAAGCCTTACTAAGCCTCAGGTTATTTATTGCTGCATTAAATTCCGATTCAATACTGAAGTCTCCCAAATCATCCTTTCAACTTCATTTTCCTCTTTCATTATTTGCTCACTGAGATTGCTTCCGCTCTATAAATGCTCCTAAACTTCCTTTCATCTCATCATGTAATCTTAATGTTCAATTAAAAGTTATCCATTTTTGTCTTTATTGGCATTTCATCTTGTGGGTGGTTCCCTTGAAGTGTCTTCTCACCATCCTGTATTTAACTCTCATTTTTCTATGTGAGAAGTTGTTTTGTATCTACATCATCGCATAAACCTTCATCCAACTTACTCTAGCTTTTCTTGCTTCATGACATACTTCTTTCCCTATTATTTTGTAGCATAGTTACCCTTCTTCAGTTTTCATTTATCCCTCACTCTTCAATCAGTTTTGAAACTTCATCTGTAATCCATGGCTTCATCTTAACAAATTTCATTCTCTGAAGAACCTCTTGCAGCTCTTTGTAGTTAGTTTTCAATGTTTTCCTATCTTTCTTCCACCGAAGATTGGAGATGGAGGTTTTTAATCCGTTTTTTGTGTCATGTATGATTTCATTTTGCATTACAGTGCTCAGCTCAGGTAAGGTATTGGTGTGAATCTGTATGTAATGTACAGTTTTATTTTGAAGCATTTGTAATTTTTTCAGCTTGGAATATAATAAGGCCCATATTTGTAACTATGCATAAAACATCTGATAATGGCTAAATAAAGTTATTCTCTTGTAAATATACCTTAACTGTACTATCAGGGAATGTCAAATGAAAACTGTAAATGCATAATAAAATGTCTAAGTACAATGATGGTGTCCTGTGAGTTTACAGTATTGTTACTTGTATGGTAAATTATATCCAACAGTTGGCTGAAGAGTAGAGAAAGAAATGTGTCCATGATAGTGGTTACTGATTGGTGCCCTGCTGGATAGAGGCACCAAAGAAAAACCTTTCTCTTTTAGATTTATTGCTGGTGAAGGTGTAAAACTAAGGATGGGTCGATTCTTGATTCCACCAATTCTTAGTAGAGTCAAGGAATCGAAGCCTTCAAAGTCAATTCTGAAGAATTAAAAACCAACAAAAGCGGTACGCGATTTTAAATTTCCTGGGTGTAAGAGCACGCGCTCATGCTCTCTAGTGGATCGACCAGCAAACTTCAGAGGAAAATCTTTTTTCCTGTGTTTATTTTTTCTTTCGTCTTTTATTTTCCTGTGTTCCTTTTCAACAGTGCCCGAAGGAATGGTGAAATACGTCCTCACTGAATTTTGTGGAGATATTCAGTGGATTTAGTTATACTGGTGGCAATCAACCTGTTAATTATATTGATACAGTAGAAACTCGATATTACGAAGTCAACGGGACCTGAAAATTCGACAATTCGTAATATCAAATGTCGTATGAACGAGTATTCTTCATCAACATCACAATGAAGCACCTTCCTGAAATACATATATACATTCCCGCAATGCACGTGCATGATTTACGATGTATTCATGAATGTATCTATAAATGTGTATTCGTGCCAACAGGGGTCACTTACTTGTTTCTTATCTCCAATGAGTCAGAAATTAGGCAATCAAGTGTCTTTGCAAAATTTTTGTGCTGTTTGGACTAGGCCTATGAAGATTCATTAGTGCATTTTTCTATATTACCTTAATCTCTTCTGAAAAACTCCTAATGTAAATTGAGCGGTGTGTATATATTTTTAAGCTAGTATTGATGTAAGTATGCACTATGGAAATGTGAGGTTTGCGAGATCATTTGCAGCTAGATGCTGCTCCGGATATAGAATTTAGAGGAATAGTAAAAAAAAATGCAATAGATAGCACGTATTTCACAGTTTTAATGGTGGTACGATGCATTTCAGCCGCTAAGCCATCATCAGGTACAAATAATATTCGGTCAAGAGAGCGGTATATATACACAACTAGGAGGGGGTGGGGAAGACAAGTGTTTGGTGAGGGGAGGGAGGTGTTGAGTGAGGGGAGGGAGGTGTTGAGTGGGGGGGGGGGAACTGGTGGCGAGTCAATGCATGTTTTAGGAAATGGAATGGCTAGGAGTGGGGAGGAGTGACATTTGAACAGCTGATCGTTCATGAGGGACTCCTCCCCTTGCTGAACAATTTCAAATTGTTCCAGAGCGTCCATTCTCCAGCCTTTCCTCTCCACTCGGAGTATCTCTGGGTTAAACAGGCATTGGTGTGCTATTTCCAAAAGGTGTTTGGCCACGAGGGAAGATGAGTCCCCTTTCTCCCAACATTTCCGGTGCTCAGTCATACGGATTACGGATACAAATACACTAGGAAGTGGTGTAGATTACCTTATATTGTCAGTAATTACTGAAGAAGATTCACAAGTAGAACTGGATTCTGTGGCTCTAACATCCACTGTATCCTGTCCACCAGTTTAGGAATTTGGTCACAATATAAGAATCTTGTTACCTCTGCAGAGAATATTCCCCAGGAAACATCAGGTGAAGAAGAACTAAATAAGTACATTAGTGAGAATACATTGCACCCAGAAGCAAGCATGGAAGAAATTGGGAGATACTGGCACAACAGCCATTTTCTCAGCCTAAAAACACTTGCTGTAACGTATCTTTGCATACCCCCGGCTACAGTCTTCAGTGAAAGGCTATTTAGCACTGTAGGGAATATTGTAGATGCCAATAGAAATATGTTGGATCCAGAGAGGGTCAAAATAGTTTTGTTTTTGAATTAAAACTTGAACAATTGACTGCATGATCTGTGGATTTGAATGTGGAAAATTTCTGAATTTGAATTCATTTTTTCTACATCATAATGTGTATTGCCCACATGATTTTATTAAGTTAAAAGATAAAGAGCAATAATGCCTATAAGTGTAAAAAATGCCAAATATTAGTTAAGTTATTTCTCATTGTAGTCTTTATTCTTTTGTGCTTTGTTGTTGTGTTTTTCTGCTTTAATTTTTGGAGTAAAAAAGCTAAATTGCTATTTTAATGACTCTTAATTGTTTTGAATTCTATATAATTCAGTTAATATGGAAATTCCTTGTCACCTAACATGCATTCTTCACCAATTTTTTTTAAAGTAAAAAAATATTGTTTTAAGATTTGTGTTAGTTTTATTTGTTATTTATTTTAAGATTTCAAAAAATTTCCAAAACTCATAGCTCATAGCTTGGCTATATATAATTTTATGCGTATTAAAAAATTTAAATATTCAAACTTTGCAATAGAGTACCATTTCAGAATCGACAATCAAAAACACAGGAATCTGGATCGGGTTTGGAATCGAAAAAAACTGGAATTGACCCATCCTTATGTAAAACCAATTCAACATTGAAATTCACCATAGAACGAAAGTGATGAATGGTGATGCATTTTGTTATGGCGGCAAAAGTACGAGTGGAGTAGGAAATGTCACAAATTCACAAATGTGGAAGAAACTCCTCTGAATAGTAATGTCTTAGAGTATTGTTTTTTTTTGAATCATTAATAAAAGAAAATCACTGAGTAACTGTGGATGAAAATAGTCACATATTGGGGCTTTTGGAAACATGGCAGCTGACAATAGAGCTAGAGTAGACAGTTGAGAGTAGAGGGTGCAGCAGAAGTGAGTATTGAATGGTGAATTTCATCTTCACCTAAATCACAAACCTTTTTGGCATAACCATATGAAAGGAAGTTAATGTGGATTCTCTTCTGGAACCAAAAAGGCATAATTATGGAGCATTACATGCCCATGGGGAACACAGTCACTGGTGCCCCCTATTCAGATCTGCTGAAGAATCAATTTAGCTGACCATATGATTTTTTTTTCTCAGAGGGATACAGGAACTTTGTAAGCATTGTAATTGTGGTATTAAAATCTTTAAGAACATGTATTGCGTGTCAGTGAGTTTAAGTGGAAAATGATGGAGATGTGTTTCTTAATTGCTCCAAATTTTTCTCTAAAAATGTTCTTAGAGTTTTCATTTAACTCACTCTCATATTTGTAAAAATTCAGACGTAATATGAAGGAATTGGTATCTGCCCCTGTCAAATATGAATGATTTCTTCTACTAGAACAACACTGTGCAGTTTTGCTACCAGAAGAGCCTGCATAACTGTCATCAGAATAGCCAATTCACATGGAAGAAATCCAGAAAATGCTGGGATCATCATCCCAACACTACAAAAATTTACATACAAATAACAGTGTTATACTTCTACCTTGCTTTCAAATTACAAATGTACTACCTAATATAAAGTTTCAGATTGAGAAATTGACATCTAAATTTGAATTATTATGTTTTTAATGGTGAGAATTGCCCACATTTTAAACAGTAACAATAAATTATACTTGGTAGTAGAATGATGGAAATCAGTGTGAAATTAAACCTTTAAGATGAACTGAAATAATTTTATCCTTATACTCAAATGACTCCTATTAGCTTGTCACTTACTGTTTTATGTTTCTGATATAGGGTTGGTGGTTGTTTAGTACATATCAAACTTGAACTGTAAATGTCTATATTTGTTCCAGCCACACTCAGGGTTGCTGGAAGCCTCCAGAAGTCAACTGAAGTCATGCAAGCTATGCAGACTTTGGTTCGTGTTCCTGAGGTTGCTGAAACTATGAGATCAATGTCAAGGGAAATGATGAAGGTAAGTTGATTTGGACTAGGCTCAGCTTTTTTCCCGTTTGAGATCAATGTCGAGAGAAATTATGGTTTGTTGGTAGATGGGAATAGGCTGTAATCTCAGGCCCCTGAGCTGGTCTGTCTTAAATTTTCCTTTCATCACAATGAAATTAATGGCTCAGAGTATGAATTTTTCTGTATCAATTTAGCTAGGTTACATATGCTTGATTTAGCTTACTGCTAAAATGCTGAGTGACTTGTCAGATTTATAATTGTTTTCAATTTAGCCCACCAAAAAAATATGACACGGAGCTATCCTTTTCTACATTTGGTCCGTTTGGCTTACTATTTTCATGTATATATGATAGTACCAGTGTAATCCATCTTTTAATATTGGATTTGTAACATTTATAGAATGTAGAAGTAGGGTTCTGGTGTTATAAAGCTGATTCAGCACTTATTATCATTGGTCAACCATCCCAAGATTGGTTTCATGGTGATTTTTCTACGAGGGCAAACTTAAAAATAAGGTCTCCAATTTTTTTTTCATAGAAAATGAAATTTATTGATATTGTTGAATACATCGTTGGAAAGGTCATGGCTTCAGCTATTTTTCGATGTAGTCACCCTGGTGGTCGATGAATTTTCTCATCCGCACGATGAACTTTTGCATCCCATCGTCATACCAGCTTCCGTCCGCGTTGCGAAGATAGGCGTTGACCTCCTCTTGCACCTCGTCGTCCGTCGCGAACTTCATCCCTGCTAGGTGTTTCTTCAGGGCGAGGAACATGTGGCAATCACTGGGTGCGAGGTCGGGGCTGTACGCAGGGTGCCTGATCACTTTCCACCCAAACTTCGAGATCAGTTCCTGCGTCTGATTAGCCGTATGAGGGCACGCGTTTTCATGATGAAATGAGACCCCCTTCGTCAGCATTCCTGGACGTTTGTTCTTGATGGCGCACTGAAGATTTTGCAGTGTGTGGCAGTATCTTTCCTTATTGATAGTGGTTCCCCGGGGCATGAAATCCACCAACAATACTCCCTTTCGGTCCCAAAACACTGTTGCCATGACCTTCCGGGCTGGAGTTGGTTTGACCTTTTTCGGTTTCGGAGACGTCGGGTGGTGCCATTGTTTGGACTGTGGCTTCATCTCGGGGGTATAGTGGTGAACCCATGTCTCATCACCCATTACGATAGAGTCCAAAAAATCATCTCCTTCCTCTTCAAAACGGCGCACAACTTCTTCCTCACATTCCATGCGCTGCCTCTTGTGGTCTTCGGTGAGCTGTTTGGGCACCCACCTGGCAGAAACCTTTTGGTAATTCAACTTATCCTTTAAAATTACGCGAATTGACTCTCTACTACACACTTCTCCAAGTTTATCTTCCAACTCCTTCACCGTTACCCGGTGGTTTTTCAGCATTTCCACCTCCACTGCTTGCACTGTCTCATCTGAGTGCGATGGCCTGCCACTTCTTTCCTCGTCGTGGACATTTGCGCAGCCGGAAAGGAACTCGCGGCACCACTTACAAACGTTTTTAACCCTTTGCGGTCCAACGTCGAGGCTGGCTCGACAGGCCTAGCTCTAGCAGCAGGTCCAACATAGAGTTGAGCTCGACATCAGATGGCGCTATGATTATGCGCATTTTATGTAAGATGCTGCCATCTTATGTCTTTTTTGTGAACTTCTAGTACCTTATGAAGCCTTTTCACCTGTTTTGCAAATAGTATTTCTTTCGGCTACTACTTGAATTCCACAAAAAAAATTGGACCGCAAAGGGTTAACATCCATACATTTTTCACCGTAAACATCAACCAATTGGCGATGAATGTCGATAGGTGCCACCTTTTTCACGGTCAAAAATCGTATGACAGACCGAATTTCACACCTGGACGGAGATGCGAGTGGAAACTCCATCGCGGACTGCTGCTATGCCAAGACTGAGCTGTCGACAATGCTTTGTGGCGGCAGAGTGGTAGTGGGGAAACCAAGGAACATGTTGGTGTTGCCGGATTGCACCTAGCGCTTCATGTGGGGACACAATGACTTAGGAGACCTTATTTTTAAGTTTGCCCTCGTATTATGAGCTAACCCTATCATGTTATCACATTTCTTCTCCTATTTGTACTTCATTGTTTGTGATGATTATTTTATAAATTTTCTTCTTTTGCTGTGTCTCCCATTTACTTAGCCATGAATGATCTTTATGGCACCAAGAAAATATTTATTATCTCATTTAATTTTTCCATTTACAATGTCCTTTCCTTTCAGGCTGGCATTATTGAGGAAATGCTGGAAGAGACAATGGAATCAATTGAGGACACTGAGGAGCTGGAGGAGGAGGCACAGGAGGAAGTAGACAAGGTATATCCAGTGAGATATTTGCAAAGCGAAGCACATTACACAAATTTCCTTCTTTGCTTCAAAGAGGGCCTGATCTATTTCTTCCTACTAATGGAGCTTTGCTTTGTAGGTATTATGGGAAATTACTGCTGGACAAATAGGACAAGTTCCAGCTGCTTTGACAGACTCTCTCCCTGCTGAGCCAGTATTAGAAACTCCTGCAGCATCTACATCTAAACCAGTGGCTGTTGCCATGGATAATGATGAAGAGCTTGCTGAAATGCAGAATCGCCTACAGGCTTTGAGAAGTTAGGTATATATGAGCAATGACAAAAAGTAACCAATGGAGTGCTTCTCAATGTGTTTAAGCTGTTTATGGCTGGAAAAAAATGAATTTACTGTCATGCTTCACTATGAAGTATAAATGAGTTGCTGGCGGTGCCAGAATACTATCATCTGTGGAAGAACTGAGTTGAATTTTAATGCAGAATTGACTTAAACTTTCTCAAAATCAGCTGTGGATTTTGAAATGTGCACCATGGAATATAGCCTTATTTTGTTGATGTTAGATAATGGGACAATTGTTAGATAAACAAGTGGCATTGCACTCAATGATCATTTCACTTCATTAGCAGATGTAGGAATGTTGAATTCATAAAAAAAGCTATAAATTCTTATAAAATTGCTTCTATGAGAACGTTAATTAAATTAATGCAAGAACTATTTTTAATGATGGTGTCATGTAAAGGCTAATAATCAAATGCTATGAGTAATTTTGCACTTAATTATTTTTTGTAAATTAGGCCTTATTTATTTTGTTCAAATAAATTATATGCTCTTGTTAATAAAACAGCGTTCATTCTTTGTCCTCCTATTTTATGCATGTCCACTTCTTTTAAAGTAATGTGTAAGATGCCATCAGTTAGCAAATTATCAGGGGTCAAACATCAGCTATTGAGTAACCTTTTGTGCATATGTAACTTCTGTGCCAGAAATGAAATGCTACACAACTTTTGCAATACCACTGTGATTATTCAGACTTCAAGAAAAAATTTCCAACCATCTTGTAAAAAGTACTGTAAACTCTTGACATTTTTTTAAATTCTTAATGTGGAGAATCCTTCAGATGATAATGCAGGAATTTCTTTTTGTCTATGCTTGTACCATTAATGCAGTTTTGTGGTACTCTTATACTTATATGGGTATTTACACACATAGAATTTGTCATTTAAAGGTGGGTAGACAAGTCAAATTATGATATCAATCACTCTGTAAAATAAAATTATTTTTTAAATAAGTGGATTAGTAATTTTACAATTTTGTACCAAACAATAGTCTTAATAAGGATTATAAAATCGATAAGCATTTTATAAATTGTGATCCTGATAGATAATTTGTTGTAAAAACTCAGGCATTTTTCCCTTTTTAAGCACTTGATTCCATGGCATTTCAATTCGAACTTGGAATTTTAGTATTTTCACAAACGATGGAAATGTATGTGCAATTATATCAATTGACCATCACAACTGTATGAAGGTGAATTTATGAATATGCAAAACTTGCGTAATACTTATTTAGGAGAGAGACTGATTGAACTATACGTACATAAATTTAATTCAGCTTCTCACTTGACAACTAGCATCATTAATAAAATTTCATTAAATGACATTTAAATGCATATTAATTATGCATGATTCTTTGTTTGTCCCAGTCAATCAAAGGTTTAGTGCCTTAAAAACATGTTACTTTATTTGCCCCTTACTACTTAATGTCAACAATTATATATCTTAACTTACTGTGTCAGTGGCACAAGGATTATTTCCAAAACCAAACTATAAAAAAATGAGTGTTATCTAGGAGGGCTCATAAATGAGCCAGAAATGCTGATTATAATGATACATATAAATTCAGTAATCATTGGGACATAACTGAACCCCAATGATAGGTAATCACACTCATTTTAACCTTGACTACATGTGTTCCAACTGCTTTGACAAGAAAAGAAAGGTAACATGAAAGAACCATGATAAACCTGAAACTTAAGTTTTCCCTGGGTGAGACTGTCTCCACCTGGGGCAGCTAAACTTGGCTACTCAGGATTGCCAAATTGATAATTAAAATTCATTTTTGAGGAGATAAGCAATATACCACAGCAATGCTTTAAAACTGTAAAGATAGGATTCATGATGTCGAAAATGTCTGAGAGTTCTGTGAATTTTTTTTCTCAGTACACTTAACTTCCACAAGTAAAAAATCCTAATTCTGAAAAATTGTCACATTATCCGGAGACAAAGGCAAAGTAGAAGAGGTTCTTTAGCTGACATGATAATTAGAGGAAAATATCTCCATTTGGAAATAATGACAGTGTTATCAAAACAATAAATTTAGTCTTGAATGTCCAACACCAAAGATGAGAATGAGGAGCTGGGCCTAAAATATATTACGCATCACTCAAGACCAGGTACAGTAAAATCTCTAGTTTATGAACTCCTTTAATGAAATGTAGCTCCAGTTCTGTCCAAGTAGCAGAAGAACATAAGAGATCCTCTAGAAATACCTCTTGAAATTTATGAAACCCCTCCTTATGCTAGCTCTACACGCTAGGATGAGCGGCCTGGATCAGCCGACATAACGGCTGATTCCACCGTGTAGAGGCACCACCATTGTTCAGCCGAGGGGTAGGCTCAGCAAGCCTCGAGACCCCAGCTTAAGTAATATGCTTTGTTTTTGCTCGGATTAAACAACTCATGTGGTGCGAAAACGCGGTTGCTATTTAAAACTTGGATAAATAAGATTCTCAATCCAATGGAAGGAAACGGGGAAAAAGTTCCGGAAAGTACAGAAGGTAATAGAAAGTGATAATATACCAGTAGAATTATCTCATTCTCTCAACAATCACCTATGCCAGTCATGTTGAGTGTTTACAATGTCATTTGTAAACTTCGGCACCAGATGGCAAAGCATCGATTTAAGTGCTTCGTGTAGAAAGGAAGGTGGCTCAATGTTCAGGCGGAGCCAAATATGCTGAGTGCAGGCAGACGTGTAGAAGAGGCATTAGCTAAAAAGAGCCCTCTTTTTCACAATTTACACCTCTATTAAAGGAACTTTATTAAAAATGAGTTAATAAATTTTATTGGCATAAAAATGTCATATGCTGTCAATGTGGACCACATCACTTGGTTGATGTCTATTTTGAGGTAACATATGTAAAATCCTTTCTAGGAAAAAAATAAAACAATGCTATAACAGTCATTTTTATCAAAGAAAGAAAAGAGGCTCCGTGGGGACATAAAAGAAAAAGCCAAATATCTTTCATTCTTGTGATAAGGATGATGCATTTTCTGTTAGGTAGCCCTATAGCAGGTCTCAAAAGATTGCTGTAAATGGAAATGATACTCCTGACAATATCTTTATCATTACAGAGGTAACCTTTACATTTTCCTCTTCCTGGAAAATGCTTTTAAGCAGTATATACATGCATTTATAAGGTGATTAACTAAATAAAAGACAAAACTCAATTTTTTGGAGATCATTTATAGAGCCTGGGAAGTGGAACAAGATAATCCTTATGAGAAGAGTGAAGACTGAACTTTCATCTACCAATGCCACTTAAAATGTATAACTATTAAGCTCAAAATTCTTCATGGCATTGAGCATGTTATTGCATCCATTACAGAATGATCGGAGTATGCTCAAAAATAAACTTTGTTATACTGAACACAATTACCACCATATAATGATCAACATTATTACTATTTGACTCTTGATAGTGACCTGAAGAGATTAAAACCACTTCAGTGGGTATTAATAATAATGTGTGGAATATAAAAAAAGTTTGTTTTTGAGTATGTCAGCATTCCACGAAGTCCACTTGCCTGCTATATGCCATGATGCTATGTAGCTCATTGGGAATGTTTCATCTGTTACCTCACCACCCCCACACCAACCTTGCTTATAACACTCAGAAAGGGATAAAAACTCATTCATTGCAAGGCCAGACTCTTAGAGCTGACACACTGATAGAGAGGTGATAAGTGTTAGGCTTCTTTCCCTCAACAGAGCATCGGATTTTGGAGGAGGTAGATAAAATTGTTGCACAGGAATATATTGGTCATATACATTTCTTTTCAAAGCCATTATATTGTCCATAAGCAAATGAATTAGGAAATTTTGTTTAACGCTTTCGCTGCTGTGAACGTACCTAGTATGATCGCACGGTAGGCTGCTGTGAACGAACCTTTTCGTTATCACAGTAGCGCTTTCACTTTTCCGCCGCATGTGACAAGTAGTTTTCCGGAGAGTGAGTCACAGCGAAAGGGTTAAGTAAAGAAAACCTGTTTTTTTTTAAATTTTTATTAGAGGTGGGACGAATCTTAAATTTTCTCAAATCCGAACCCGAATCCTAAGAGGTTCTAGAATCTCTCGAATCCTACATATAAAGCTGATAATAACAGAAAAGAAAAGACTTTAACAGCTGAATTCAATGAAAAACAAATTTAACAATAGTTTTCAAAAATACAACTCATTATTGCAATAATACAAATAAGATTTGATGAGCTGACATAGATAAGTACTAAAAATGATAAACAAAATTTTTTGCAAGAAATTAAAGCATGTGAAAATTCTAGGAGGCATAGCGATGATATATTTCCAAAAAGTTCTTAAACTGATACTGAATTGCATAAAAAACGATACTGCATTGCTTAAAAAATGATACTTTTTTCCAATATAGTCGAGTGTTCATGACTCATTCACAGCGATAGGCAAGCTGCTTGCAGGAGACAATTCCTCGTGTGTTAATCATTGTAATGCATTGTATACAGGGGGACACAGGGAAATATTAACTAGATTACATATGGTTGGGCCAAGATTAGGAACAGTGTGAAAAAATTGTAGTTGTAAATCGGAGAGAATATCAGGAATTAGTTTACAGGTGTATGAGGAAAGATGCAGAAGAGCAAGCAGTTGAGAAAGGATGGGTGGGAATATGGTGCAGTAGACACAAGAGTGGTTAAGACACATTGGGTGTTGGCACAAATTATGGAGGAAGTTGAGGAATGATGGAAATAGAAAAATTTAAACACAGCAAGGCGAAATAAAATTTAAGGAAACAAGCAATAGACTTAGGAGGGGTACGAAGTGAGTGAGAGAAAAGTGGCAAAAAGGTCAATGTAAATAGGTTGGGAGGTTCCAGGGAGAGGGAGAAATAGGCACCCTGTACTCAAAGGTTATTCAGCAGCAAGAAGTGGAATACGGTACTGTGCATTAGTGTTAAGACGGAGAGCTGCTGATAGAACTTACTAGAGATTCAGCATAGGGGTAATGAATACGTGACAAGAACTGCATGGCACTAACAATAGGCAAGGGAACTTGGGAATAGAAGAGGAGAAGGACATAGATAAGGATGAACTGGGACCAGGAGTCCAGCCATGCAAGTAAGTTAGGGTAAACATTATGGGAAAAGAAGGTGGGGGAGACTATAATGATATCCTATCAAAGCTACTTAAGAATCGAGGTAGAGAAGAACGAGATGATTTTATGGGTTTGTTCGCAGGATGTATGAGGATGAAGCTTGGCTGGAGGATTTTTTTTAATCTGCATTAATACCTAACCAAAAAAGAAAGATAAGGCCGCAAATGCTGAAAAGCATACACTTCTTAAATAAATGAAAAACTTCATCACCTATGCGATAGCATCTGCAGATCCGCGAGTTATGCAACCCGGACCACAATCTCGACAAAAATGACGTACGTGTACTGTAATTTCTCGCGTCATTACAATTCCACATATGACCGAGGCCACGTTAACTGGTGGTACATCTGAGAAAATTTTATTTCCCTTTCATAGTGGTAACTTACTGCATGAGTTTTTACTTTGTCTTTCACAAAGAGTTTAGTCCATCCACCAGTTATGCAACCCGGACGACAATCACGGCAAAATCGTCTCGCGAAACGCAAATGGCGAACCATTCAAATATTTGATTGCGTAAATAAAGGCAAGATGTTACATTGCGGGTATATTAAAATTATTGAGACTTGAAGGAAAAGTCTTTAATGGCGGGTAAAAGTAAATTGCGGGGACGTAAAATCGAGGTTTTACCATATTTGTAATGAACATTTTTATCACTCGAAACTAATCTTTTCTAAGGTATTACATAAAGAATTCGGTGTTTATTTATATTTTAGGCTTCGAAAGATTCGAATGATGAAAATAGCACAAAGATTCGAATATTCGACTCGAATCTTTTTCAAGATTCGAATGTCCCATCTCTAATTTTTATATAAGAGTAATTCTATTTGAAATTGACAAATTTCTTAGAAATATATTGCTTTACCATCACAGATCTCAGCAAAAAATTGTGTAGTGATGGTGTCTTTGTTTGTGAGTCCAAGATGTTCCAGGATTTTATCTAGTTGTTGCTTTCGGGAGCTGCTGCATCAGTAGCATTGTCCAAACTTTCGTGGCCATTGCAGGGTGCTTCACCTTGGAGATAATATGATTAATATGAAAATAAACCCACAGTTTTTCGTAAGTTTAGACTTCTTTGCTTCCTCAATACCACTTTTATCTCTGTAAATGACCAAAATCTTGGTGTTTTCAGGTACTCAAGAGTCGGGGGAAATCACTAATAATGGTCTGGAAATACTGGAAAAGTTAAGGAAAATGAAAAACTCCTATAAACCCTGTCGGTGCAGACACGTAAAAAGTACCATTAGGACGCTTTAGGACTAAACATACTTGATATTTATGTACGTACTTTAAATAGACTTTTTGCAACAATAAATGGTGATGTTACCACCAATGTTACATCTAAAATCCATTTTTTTACATTTAGGCTTAAAATACACCAAAAAAAGACTAAAAAAACAGGCAAATGCTTCTCTTAATAGCACTGACACACATAGTATAGGGATAAAAATAAAATATTGGATTTTGACCATACCTCACTCAGGCAACCTTGAGAAATGCTGACTTAAGTCATCATGTAAATTTACATCCAGAAATTTTGAAAAAAATAGTTCTTATGCAATAAGAACTATTTATCTTGGATAAATAGATTTATCTTGGCTACACCACAAAGCACGGTTTAGAGTTATGTAAACAAGAAGATATGCGATAAGAACTATTTAAGATAAAAAATGTTCATTGGATAATTTAAAAAATAATGCTGAAAGTTATTTTTAAACTTCATCATCTCAAAAATAATGAACCATCCATATAGGCACAGACTGTAGGAGAGACAAAGTGATGCATGGATGCTTACAAAGAACCTCTTTACAAAAATGCGTCAAGATTTTTATCCTTTTAGATTTATTGTAATGAGGTTTTACTGTATTTCCTTTACATTTAGGGGTAAAGTAGGTAGTACTAGATTATTAATTTTCATTAGGTTGGCTGATAGAAGAATCGAGTGGAAAGCTGCATCAAACCAATCCTAGGATTGTTGACCAATAATGATGATGATGAGCGCAAAACATGTTTTAAATGTCCTCTATGATGAATTTTAATATCAAATGTATGCTCCTCTAATGTCCACTGCGGCTAAGTTAATTGATGAAATTTTAAGAAGCATCCCACTTTGAGAGGACCAGGAAAATGCTCTTTGCCCTCCTGTGGTGTCATACCCTATAAGAGAAAATTCAGTGAGCCACTGCAGCTTTGGACAATGTATGTACTCATGATCTTTCACAACATGACATAGAGGCTACTTGCAGAAGTACTCTTTACCAGAGCACCAAGATATTATGGTACAGACACTAATCATTAATATTTTATCAACCATAAACCATATCAACTGCTTCCCCACCGTCATTCAAAATTGTTTCAGCAGTCCTTCACTGACATCCTGGCCACATAGCTTACATCAAATTATTTAATGACTTGTCATCCACTAGAAATCTTAGATTTCAAGAAATGCCATTGAAGACAATCACAGGACCGGTTACATGTATATTCTCCAATATTATGGTACATATATGCACAATTTGAATGTGTTCAACTCGTATACATTAGAAATAACTTTTTTGAGTAGCTTACATGCAATAATATTCAGACCCCCAACAGTGAGGTAAGTACAAAAATATATGCAAAGAAACAAGAGTTCAATATTTTCATGGTAGCGACTGTGAACTTTTTAACAGCCATTTGAGCTTCTGGGAAAAGATGGCAAGCTGGACTCGGCTCATGTGTTGAGTATCCAATTTGCCATGCAGGCTGTGTGTTGTTATGTTACACTACTATCCCAAGCAGCCTACGCCATTGGACCAATGTAGGCCCAATATTGATCCGCTGTCATAATATTGGCTTTCATTGCCACTGGCTTACCAACGATGGCCCAAGGTAAGTTGGCTAGCCAATGAGGTATGCTCATTGCCATTATATTGGTTCTTGTTGGCAATATTGGCCCCACAATGGCACTAGATAGAAAGCCAATATTAGCCCACGTTGGAAATGTAATGGTAAACCCATTAATTTTGCTATGGGAATAATGAATTATGGTCCATATTACAAATGTGGTAATCATTGAAGTGAGTTGAGTGCCTGTCAAAATTATGGAAGATATGGTTTGAGTAATTGTGCATGTTAATAAATGCAATAGCATGATTCCCACATACACAGCCCATACATTGCAGCCAAATACATATATTATTGCTGTGACAACCGAAATTAATGATTTAATGGTGTGAATTACAGGCGACTGGGTTGAGAATTAATGCCACTTCGCTTCCAAAGATATAATTTGAAGAATACTCCATATTCTTCTTGTCATTGTTCCATTTACCAAAAAAGTGAATTCGAATCAGCAGAATGGAATTTTGAACTGGGTTCAGTGGTATGTGAATCTTGTTGGATGTATATTCATTCAATTACGTTTTTTACTTCATTTGATGACATTTTACTGCTTTAAACATGTCTTTCAGTTTTCACTTGCTGTGATATCTCTTTTGACCTGGGATACTTTGGACTTGCATATATGTAATATTTTATGACTCAGACTGCTAGGACTAGGGGAGAGAAGTAGCCTAGGGGTAGCGAGTCGGATTAGTAAGCTGAGGGTCACTGGTTTGATTCGCGGTGACACCAAATATTTTTCAGCTTTTGGAAAAATTATATTTTCTGATTTTTCCGGAACGGGACATCGACTCCTACCCTAAAACACCTCAATACCCCAATGGTGAAAGGCAGCAGTATCACCATGAGGCCCTGATGGCGCAGGTCCGGCATCAGATGCCATAGATGCAGGCGAGAGTGCAGTTCATGGAATCGGCTGCAGTACTGCAATGTGGAAGGCAACGGGAAACGATTACAGGGTGAATTACTCAGGAGATGACCAGAAGATAGTAGGAGTGGGATTTTTACTGAATAAAGACTGGTCAAGAAGATTGAAGTCCTACTGGCAATATAACAAAAGGATTCTGATTATCAAGTTAGGAGATACTATGGACACAGTTATAGTGCAGGTGTACATTCCGACGTCGAGCCACTCTGAAGAGGAAATAGAAGAAATGTAAGAGCAACTGGAAGAGGTCCTAGACATAGTAAAAGGAAAGGAGAACCTAATAGTTATGGGAGATTATATTTTCCGAAGTGCAGTGGTCGGAGAGGGCCAAGAAGGAAGTAGTGTGGGTGAGTTCGGTTTGGGAAAAAGAAATGCCACGGAAGACAGGCTGGTAGAGTTATGTAAACAAAAGAACATGGTAATAGCAAACACCCTCTTCAAGCAACATCGGCAAAGAAGATATACATGGAAGATGTCAGGGGACAGAGGAAGATACCAGATAGACTACATCCTCGTCAGAACGAGATATAAGAACCGAGTGGTGATCATGGACAGCTGCCTGCAATACAAGAAGGTAAAGAGAATTACAAAGGATTCAAGATGGAACACAAAGACACTGGAGGAAAAAGAAGCAAGAGAAAGGTTCACCTCAGCCATTGATTCAAAACTAGAAGTGAAGGAGACAACTGTTACAGGAAGATGGAATGAAATAAAGAGAGGAAAAAATAAAAACCGAGGAGCTAGGGAGGCAATACTCAGCTTAAGGATACTGGCTGAGAAAATGATACACATAAACAAGCCGTTGTGTGGCATTCATGGACTTGGAAAAGGCCTTTGACAACGTCGAATGGAATAAGATGTTCAAGATACTGGAAGCAATTGAAATAGTCTACAGGATAGAAGAATAATCTATAGCCTCTACAAGAACCAGGTCACCACAATGTGAATGAAAGACAGAAGGAAGATAGAAGCCCAAATAAATAAAGAAGTCAGACAAGGATGCAACCTCTTCCCAACGTTATTCAATATATACCTGGAAGAAGCAATAAGAGACGCAGAGGAAATTGGTATCAAGGGCATCAAGGTGAATGGCGAAGAAATAAACATGCTAAGGTTTGCTGATGACATCGCAGTTGTAGCAGAAAGTCGCAAGGACCTACAAGCATCCCTGACCACAATGGACCAAGTACTTCAAGAATATAATATGAGCATCAACAAGAAGAAAACTAAAATCCTAGTGTGCAGAAGAGAGAAGCTTAGGGCAAATATCACAATTTGAGGAGTGAAATTGGAACACGTGGAGAACTTCACCTACCTCGGCAGCACTATAACTTGGGATAGAAGAAGCTCGACGGACATCAAGCGAAGAATAGCACAAGCTAAGGAGGCGTTTATGTAGAAGAGACTACTACTGTGCTCAAAGAACCTACGGCTGCAAACAAGGAAGCACTTCATCAAAACATTCGTATGGAGCGTGGCACTCTATGGATCAGGCACATGGAACATCGGGAAAGCAAACCAACGAAGAATTGAAGCCTTCGAAACATAGTGCTGGAGGAGAATGTTGAAGATTAAATGGACAGATAAAGTGAGGAAAGATGATGAGTACAGAAGCGCAGATGAAGGAAGGACAATATGGAAAACCCTACGGCAAAGAAGAACCAGATGGATTGTACATACCTTGAGGCACAATGAATTAGTTAGAAATATAATATAAGGAAAGATTGAAGGGAAGGTCCCACGAGGAAGACCAAGGGACAAATATATAGGGCAAATAAAGAAGGATGTGAAAGAGAAAACATACCAGGGTATGAGGGAATTAACATTGACTAGGGCAGAATGGAGGGCTGCAGTAAACCAATCCTAGGATTGAAATACTGATGATGATGACTGCTATGACACGAGAAGAAAATATAAGAGCATAAGTTTGTCCTATAGACAATTTATTTGAAACATTCGTGCTAGCCTAGTGTGTGGAAGATTGTTTTCTTGGTTACATATTGGTTTTACAAGGCATTTCTATAACTTCATTTTAAGTAGGCCCAATATTTTGTACACTCACTAGTAACATATAGGCTATTCGTTGGTTCACATCTCATCCCAATGCTTTGCCAATATTGGTCAGGCAGTGAATCCCCCGTACTGGACAGCCAATGATTCTCAATATTGGCTAAGCATTGGTTCATATCTCATGCCAATGGTCTGCCAATATTGGACAGGCAACGTATAGCCAATATTGTGTGGTTTCTTGGGTATAATGACTTGTTTATGTTTAATAAATTTTCTAATGCTGATTTTTGTTGAAGTTGGAATAACTGTAATACATTAGTATGAGCCTTACAAGGAACAATGTCATTAAAAGTCTTTAGGATTGAGTACTACAATTTATAATTAATAATATCAATTGGTATAAATATAAAAATGTGTTCAAAAACTGGCTAATTGTAAAGAATAATAAAACACACTGCAGCACAATCTCAAAACTGCTAAAATATTCAAGTACATGAAAATCAACAGTTTAAAGTTTTATCACATATGTACATCCTTAAACAAATTCATACTGATATCAGGAAATTTGAATGGAATGTTTCAATTAATAACAATGGCACGATTAATTTCGTCAATAATTCAATCAATAATTTTTAAATAAAAAATTTGACTCTAGATGCAAAAATTAAAATAATTGGATAATATGTTAAAATTTATTCAGCATCTGAGTCAAATAAAAACAAAAGGTTAAAATTTTACTCCATCAATTAATCTCATCTTCCATTCTCATAACCAGGAAAGAGACTTAGGAGAATTGATGACAGATGTTCATTAACTTGGAGGTTATCTTCTTTACCCAATCCTTTTCGGCAATAAGGACAAGTGTCGACATTAGCAGCAAATGATCTTTTCAAGCATTTCTGAAAAAAAAATTCAAATAAAATATGTCCTACAATTCAATCAGTGGAATGACCAGATATATGATGGATAAGGAGAAATTAATCACACCTGTATTTAAAAATCTAACAGAACTTTGATTCTTAAGTTATATAATGACTATAGTTTGATAAATCACAAGTAGCCAGAAAGAGATTGTTCTTAATCTGGTGAATGCCATCACAGTAATAATTATCCAAATGTCTACCTCAAGAATTCATGGTTTGGGCTTACCTTGCACATATTATGCAGGCATTCTGTGGTAATTGGCTCAAACAACAATTCTTGGCAGCATATACAAGTGAAAATTTCTGCCACCTTGGCAAGGAAGGCCTGAAAGATGGATCCAGTTATAAAGTGTGCATAATATGAAATAAGATACTCAATACAAATATAACAAAGAGATGCCACTTATATTTCATAATCTTTCATCATGGGAAAAAACTATGATCATAAGCAGAATTTGAAATATGTACTACTTCCCACTCAAGAGTTAAAAATATTTGTGCACGTCAAATATACACAATACTGGTTTACTATTTTACCAGAATATACCTCTAGCTGCAAAGCATCATTACTCAAAATCTTAAATCATTACTCTAAAATATATCAGGAACAAAAATTCAGATATTCTTCCTCCTTTATCAGCAGGATGATTGGGGGTGGGGGTTAGCTAATAATTGTGATACAACTCATAAGGGGCCCATATTTCCAACAAGGCCGATTGGCACCTTCCAGATGACCCCAGTAAGAAATGGAATAAAAGGTAGAGACCATGACAAAGATGAGCAAAGAGAAAGAGGTTAGAAAGAAAAGTGACCTTGATTTAACACAAAAGATATGTTTCAAAATATGCTAAATATGTCTGAATCAAATTAGAGTTCAGCAGATATCAATAGGCCTATTCTGTAACTTGAGGGTGCTATATTACGCCTCCGCTATTTCCCTTCGGAAATTACGCCTTTTCCAATTCTGTAAATACCGCCGCACTATATTACGCCCAATCCAAGTGCGCAATATAGCGCTGTGGCGTAATCTCTCAAGAGTATGAGAAAAGTAGTAGGGCAGATTCCAAGCGGCCAATAGGAGGCAGCAAGAACAAACAGTTTTAATTAAATCTGTATTATTTGGGTAGAATTTATTGAATTTATGCCTCAAGAATTTCTTAAAACTTTAATAAAAACTTTATTCTTGATATAAACTCTCAAAAATGAAATGTACGCAAAATATTGTTGGCGACTGGGACAAAGTAGAAACAGTTGAATGTCGTGAAGCAAATGTTGACGAAGTTTTTGTTCAGCGGACAACAGAATTCGGGTTGATGTTAATGTTGTTCAATCGTTATTTAGCGGTGTTGATGTGCTCAATTTTGAATTGTGAATGGTCTTTTATATTCATTTTGATAGTTTGACAAGTGTTTCCGATGATAAATACATTGAAACCCTTCATCACGCAAAGTTTAGTTGTTTACGACGTTAAAATAATATGAAGTAGCCCATTGAAACGTTAGTAATTACTCATTGAACGGGGAATATTTTTTTACTGAACAGATGATTGAAATAAGTGTTAAATTCCGTTAATATTTTCATGATAGTATGTGACAAATTGTATGAAAACCTAGAATGACAGGATGTAGAGAAGGGATTTAAAAAGGGACCTCCTCTGACTTAAAGGATAGCAGCTGCAATGTTGCTGAACAGCAAGCAGCCAAAATATGTCCTATGAGAAATAGCCCATTTATTGAGCTAAACAGCACGAATGATTGTCAGCTGCACAGCTTATAACGTTATATCTTTATAAGTTTGATTGTCACCATGCCATTTAATAGCCTTTTTTATATTTTCCTATTTTACATTTCACACCAGCTAATTTTGCAAAAATTAATATTGATTCGTTTACCATATGGAGTAGATATAAATACAAAATTTAATTTTTTGTGCATTCTATCCAAATATATGCCACAATGTAAAAGGTTATAACCTATATTAGCAATCAACTCATCTCATATATGTGTTGATAGATGTTCATGATTGTCGCATTTACGGCTTAGCTTTTGTATTATGTTTTGTAGGGTGAAATAAAGATAGTTCACATATGTTCGCATATGCGAGTGTATGAAATCGCTTAGATACATGAAAATTTCTTTGGCTACCAGGTATACATCGAATAAGATACGTTTAACCAAATTAACGTCCTTTCTGAAGTTGAGGAATCAAATATGAACGCGAATACAATATTTTAGGTTCATCAGTAAAATAAACTACAGCATGATTTCCAAGTTCAGTGAAGTCATTGAAGGGGTCTCTATCTGAGATTATGCGAGCCATAGGCTGGCGTTATTTTTGGTGCTATATAGCGACCCCCCAGGGGCCGCTATTTAGCTTACAGAATCAGGAAAGCGTTATATTGCGCCGATCTCTCCAAAATAATGCCCTACGTCATAATAGCGCCGGCGTAATCTGTTACAGAATAGCCCTACAAAAAGTCCTAGGAAAACAAGTAATTCATGGGCGATATGAATGAGGAACAATACATTTGAGCATAGTAAACATAATTGACAAGTTTAATAACATTCTTATGTGCAAAATTATTAAGAAAATATATTTGTTGCAAATTTATATGACAATGATGCTATGGTCATTTCAATTTTTGGAATTGCTTCAGTACCTGAAGTAAATAATAAGTAGAAAACTATCCTCATTGAAGTGAAGAACCTGAATAATTAGCTAAGCACAGATTTTACTACAGTGAGATCATGTTGGGTTGGGAATAACCCAAAGGATAGCACTGATTGGATAACATCGTATTCCAAGAAATAGGGATGCCTCTCATGGTATGATACATCACTCTGTTGTCACTTTCGATGATGATCTATCCCACTAACTGTGTAATTATTTTCAATTTAGATTCTGTTTCACTGTGGCACCAGATTTCAAGAATATTATAATGCTCACATTCATTTCCACTCAGCTAACTGGGTATTGTGGATGCCTTCATCAGATTTAGAATGAAAATGTTGCAATATTTCTCACATTATTACTATTCCGATACAGTAGAGGCTGAAGCTTTACTAGTGACAATGCTTAGGGATTTATGTCATGTTCGGAGCTCAATCATAATGAACATTTTTTTTACAGAATAGGGACAAGAGAATTTGACTCCTTTGATTGGTACTACTGTACCACCCTTTCCCTCGCCTAACAGGTACATTAGAAAATCACTCTAACTCACTTAGAGATTAACATGAATGCTGGTTTTATTTTTAAGGGTCAATAAATTCATCAACATACTTCCCCAGTAGGACAAAAGATGCTGAGCATATGCTCATGGCATTTCTATCCTGCTCAGGGAAACATTTTCGAATCATACTGTGAGTACATGCTGAAAATGTTTTCATGTCATTTTAGCAGCCACTCATTTTATAGCATTCAGTCTGCATATTTCTAGCATATGACTAATAACTGTTTTTGGGGTTATCCATGTTTTTAGTTAAAAAGTAGCCGACGTTTCTTCTCCTTTGCTGGAGACCTCCTCACCGGGCTAATGAGTGACAAGAGCGTTATGCATCAATTTATATGCTCATGGTGGGGAAGGGTGGGAAGGGGAAGGAGAGGGGTGGGGGGTGGGGGGAGAAGGGAGTTGTGGAAAATTCTGGATTGTTCTTTTAACAATAACAACATCATCCCATCATCAATGATCATGCTTGAGCATTCAGGCGATTCAGGTATGGCAAGTAAATTTATGAAATTGAAAATAATTTTGTTGAAGGAAAGTCATCAAGTTGTCATTGTTTTTAATAACCCTTCTGATCATTTTCAATGATAGTAATGACAATTCTTTTCCTTCTTTCAGATATGTTATATTATTACCGTAATCGGTATTTTGGGGTGAACTAATGAGGATTCAGATATTTATTCAACTATAGCTCATAAATGAACGTGAAAACATTGGAATTGTTGATTAAACTTAGTGCAGTGATGAGGTTTGAAACAATTTAACAGAACTTCCCCTTGGGAAAATGTAGTTACATTACTGAGACGAGAGTGGATTAAAAAAAACCCTTGGTTATTGAATATGGAGAACAAATAACATTTAAGTTGTGTTGCTGGTGTTGTGCAGCAAGCAATTCTATACTGTATACTCTCGATAATACGAAGTCAGCGGGACCGGAAAATTGGTACTTCATAAATTCGAATTTCGTAATTTCGAACATTTAAATAAGTCATGAAAAAATTTTAACTTTGTTTTCTCTTACTTTTGTTCTCTTCGGCAACATTGTATAACTTTTGTGGTCGTTTGTGAAATCATTAAGACGCATCATCTTTCAAGGCGCATGTTTTAAAAGATCGTAAAATAAGTACCTACAATGTTGATGCTTCTAAATCATCAATCATAGTGTTGGCAAAATTTCGTCCACTATCGAAAACGTATATTAAAAAAAAGTTGAACATTTTGTAATAGTTGTCTTCTATCGCCCAATAATAGCTTTAAAAAGCACAGAACTAAGCTCGTTTCCAGAAAAAAATCATTCACAGGTTATTACTTGTACCTTCTTCAGTCTATCGCCTGCGGAATAAATGATCTTGAAAGGTAATATTGTTTCTTTTCCACTACTAAGACCTTGTTGACAAATGGGTGTGACTCGGCATATTTTCCAAGGATTATATGACGGCCGGTGAGTTTGGGTTTACGGTGCATGCGGGGTTGTGGAGAGGAAAGATCCCAGTTTTGGGTGTATTTTTATCTGTCTTGCTGAGCTTGAAGGGGGAAGTGGGAAGGGGATGGGGGAATAGCGTCGTAGAACATGCATGACGTCGCTTCCTCTTTATCTGGGCAACCCTGGGGGGCACGTGCAGGTGGTCACGGGTGGATCTTCAAGGGATATCGGGGGGGGGGGGAAGGGAGGGAAGCGAAGGGGATGGTCTAGCGGTGTCAGGGTGCGAGAGAAGGGGTCAAAGTAGGCCTGGGCGATATTGATAATTCAATATCGGGATACGATAATTTTAGCATATCGTAAGGTGGCGATAACGATAAATTATATCGTGACGATAAATATTGATAAATTATCGCCACGATATTTTATCGGGGCACGATAATATATCGGGGCACGATAATTTATCGGGGCACGATATTTTATCGGGGCACGATATTTTATCGGGGCACGATAAATTATCGGGGCACGATAAATTATCGGGGCACGATAAGATATCGGGGCACGATAAGATATCGGGGCACGATAAGATATCGGAGCACGATAAGATATCGGGGCACGATAAGATATCGGGGCACGATAAGATATCGGGGCACGATAAATATCGCAATAAAATATCATGATATCGCGTCCCAATAAAATATCACGATAAAGGATTGTGATATGGCGCTCGTTCAAATATCGCGTAATCGCGCCCGATAAACTATCGTGATATTGCGCTGGTTAATCGTGTCGGGAAAAGCCGTTGGGTTGGCCTTCGCTTCAGCTGGAGCAAGTACGTTTGAAAACTTACTATTCTACTATCTGCTAATTCAAATTCTCAACAGTTCTCTCTCACTCTCTCTTTCAATTTAAGCGGTCTGATAATTTATGGGTGACGTCATGCTCTAATTTTGGAAGGAACTGTAAACAGCTGTTTGTAAATTAGTGTATGTATTGTCCGTCCATTTAAAGATATCGAATCAAACTATTCGGCTTGCTAGAATAATGTGATCTTACTTTAGATGATTACCAAAAGTAACCTTCAGTAACATGCATTGTTCTGATTGCTTTACACGTAGTAATGCCCAAATATATTTAATCATTTTTTCGGTAAAAATTACAATCAGTCCAATTAATTTAACAGAAATTACCCTTTCACCGAGCGTAGGTGAGGTTTCACGGCTGATCAACGGTATTTACGGAATACGACGCAAACAGAACTGGTACGTGATGTCTGTCCCGTATGGCCCGAACCAACTGTGTGCGACTTGCTTCGTAGCAGCCTGACCGGAACAGGTTGGTGATCAGACTAGCCACATTGCTTGTGCAGGCGAATTTTAAATGACAGAGAGACGCACAGCATCTTGATTTCGATCGAAGCTCATGCAAAAGTCGGCCGTGCCGCAGACATGCGCCCGCAAACTAAACGCAGGCCAGCCGCACACAGGCACAATATCGATGGTGAGCCAGACTCACATGGGGTGCAGATCATCATCACATCTCACATTGATCATTTCGATTGCACACTATCTGCGGGCGGTCGCCCACGGCAATTCAGACCTGCAGGCAGCCATACGCAGACGAAATGTATATGTTATTTCCTAAAGAGAAAGAAATTTTTTTCGCGAGCTGATGAAACTAATGTATTTACCTAATTTAGTCTCAAACTGCTGACTACTACTGAAATCTTTCCCGAGAAATAAGATTTGGATTAAAAGACGTAAGGAATGAAATTAATATTTTCATAAATCCTCCGGAAGATGGAAATGAAACAGAGGATGACTATGAGGAATTCACTTCGGAATGTAATGACCCTGATCGTCTTAATGACCGGCAGCTGAAAGCGGGTGGTGACGTCAGCATTGGCGATGTAGATCAAATGGACAATAATATATTTAGGCATACAATATATTTGGGCATTAGGTACTACGTGTACAGCAATCAGAACAATGCATGTTACTGAAAGTTACTTTATTTATAAGTTAAAGAGGTAATCATCTAAAGTAAGATCACATCATTCTAGCAAGCCGAATAGTTTGTTTTCTGAGTTTGTTTCGATATATTTAGATCAGCGGACAATTCATACACTAATTTACAAACAGTTATTTTCAGTTCCTTCCAAAATTTGCACATAACGTCACCTATAAACTATCAGACCACTGGAATTGAAAGAGAGAGTGAGAGAGAACTGCTGAGAATTTGCATTAGCAGATAGCAGAATAGTAAGTTATCAAACGTACTTGCTCCAGCTTAAGCGAAGGCCAACTCAACGGCTGTCTTTTTCCGATATCACGATCTTTTATCGTGATATTTATCGTGATAATATGTCGTGATATTTTATCGGGGCGTGATATCGTGATATTTTATCGGGACGCGATATCATGATATTTATCGTGCCCCGATATCTTATCGTGCCCCGATATCTTATCGTGCTCCGATAAAATATCGGGCCCCGATAAATTATCGTGCCCCGATAAATTATCGTGCCCCGATAAAATATCGTGCCCCGATAAATTATCGTGGCCCGATAAAATATCGGGCCCCGATAAAATATTGGGACACGATAAGACGATATTTATCGAGCAACGATATATCGTCAATTTTAAAAACTCAATATCGGATTCGCGATATTTTAATATATCGCGATATTTTACGATATATCGATATATCGCCCAGGCCTAGGTCAAAGACCCTTCTGATAACAAAGGACGCCGCATCCCTGACCCTCCCCATTCCACTCAACACGGAGCGGTTCCAATCAGCCACTGCCACGCACCCCCCAGGGTTGCCCAGAAGAAGAAGGAACCTTACGGACGTTCCAGGACGCTATCCACCCACCCCCTCTTCTCCTTCAAGCTCGACAGGAGAGATAAAGATGCTAGAGGCCTGCACATGAGTGCAAAATAAGGGTGAGGGTCGCCCGCCTGCGTGAGAGCGATATAGAGAGAGGCTCAACACAAAGACATTTGACGGACTTTTCCGAAGCATCACAAATGTCACCTAACGGAGAACTTGCCGAGTATAGGCGGTCAACCGTTGGCTGGGTGGATGACCACCCTACGATCGTCACCGCCGCATATCTTTCTCAAGGGTCTTTGCCATTTGCAATATTTTTTGGTCACTCCTTTACCACCCCTCCCCTCAGTTTCGACGAGCAACCCGGGCACCTGCCTAGGACCTGGGCAACCGCCTAGGATGCGGGCACCCGGGACGAACGGGAACGGTTGGAGGCGAACACGGGTAAGACATCCGGCATGGGCGGGCGAGGGTCTACCGGATTTGGTGCCCGTTTGCAGGCCTATTAAAAGATACACCTGCAATTGGGACCTTCCCTCTCCACAACCAGACCCTTTTCCCACCATGCACTGTAAACCCTAACTCCCCCGCCATCATAATCCTTACCCCCCACCAACACAACCCACCCTAATTCCCTAACGACATCACCCACCCTCACTCAACCCGTCCATGCTACAAGATTTTGGTGCGGAGAGCCCCTTCACAGAGAGCTGAGCTAGGATTGCTTGCCTTAAAGGATGAGGTAGGGTTCACAAGAATATTTTTACGGCCATAATTCCAGGTGCACGGCAGCGAGCATGGTATTTGCCATTACACGTAGAAGGGGGGTGTACCAAAATGCAACATTTCCCAGACATTTGTGCATGCTCGGCATATGCTAGAAACATTTTCAACATATTGAAAATATTTTATGAAAATGTGTTCCGCATATTGTGAGCATTAATTGTGCTACTAGGGTTAAGGTAAATGACTTTGGAACTACCTTATCATTATTTAATTAGGTGCATAATAACTCAAGTAAAATGTGGTTAGAGAGTATTAATAATATATGCAGTTGTGTTAAAGCAGGCAGTTTGGGTGTGCTAAGTGAAAAAATCTTTGAGCACCAATCATGATATTGCTAATATCGGATTAAGCTAATACATTTTAAGTGAGGGATAACTGTAATTCAAAATTGTGGAAATGGAAAGAGAAATATGATTTTTGCAATGTCTAGAGATAATTAGAGAGAGCAACTCACAGTTAAATAATAATGTTGAATTTTCCAATATGCTTCTTATTCTTTGAAACTGGTATAGAAAAGAAAGTAAGTACAGCAAAATAATGTCTCTAAAGACATCTGTGGGTCATTGATATTTAAACAAGGACAGATAAACTCAAAATAATTACATATATCAATCCAAATCATTAATTTGGCTATTTGGCATGAAAAGACAACCTTGCCTATGCCACACACACAGAATTAAAATATGTAATAATGGATGTGAACAACAATGAAAAATTCATTCACTACAAATTAAGTCGAAAAAATTATATTGCTTATTCAACTAAGAAACTAATTCAATGAGAAACTATTATTATGTAACTAAAGCTATGTAAGTACATGCTTATAATTGTGTCACCTGTAACCTAACATTCACTGAAATGGACAGAAGTCATACCTGTACTTAAGAAGGTTGACCGAAATGTATGTGAAAATTATAGACCTATATCAATGATCCCTACTGTTTCCAAAGTCTATGAGATCATTCTTCATGAACAGACAGTTAACTACTTTGAAACTAATAATTTATTTGCTGACTGTCAGTTTGGATTTAGGACAAAATGTAGAACCTGTGATGCAGTTACTCATCTTGTTTAGAGGCTATAAGGGGCTGGGAGAGTGGGAAATATTCTTGTGCAAGATTTTTTCATCTTAATACAGCTTTTGACACTGTTTCTCATGATTTGATCTTGTACAAAATGCAGTACTGTCAAGTTGAAGGGGCCAAATATTTACTTCGTGATAACCAAACTTCGTTATATGTATGTGGACCAGTTTTTCAGAGCCTCTCTTTAATGGAGATTAGCATTCACTTTGTTATAACCAGAACTTCATTATAAACGGGTTTGATATAATTGGTCTTGACTGTATTATGGTTTTTCACCAAGTTCTCTATCTCTGTTTCATTCCTATCTGCACAGGTGTTATAAGACTGTTGTTTATGAAAGTGAAGCAAGTAGCTCATGGTGTACCACAAGGCTCCATACTAGGGCCTCTACTATTTATAATCCACATTAATGATCTGCCAGTTAATCTAATTGATAGTGCCACTAAAGTCTACCTCTTTGCCGATGATTTTGAAATGAGCCTCTTTGGTCAATCCTATTAAGATGTGGACTTTATGATGTCAAATAAATCTTACATTCTCAATGATTGGTGCTCTGCTAACAATCTAATGGTTAACCTGAGTAAGACACATGACATTGTCTTCTCTCTTTGTAGTAAAATTGTGGGTAACAGCGAACCAGTTAATTTCCTAGGATTATATTAATCCTCAACTGAATTTTAAGACACATTGTTATAACCTAGCTAGCAAAATTTCCAAAGGGATATTTTTGATAAGGAGACTTAAATCAAGACTGGATGAGCAGTTTCTTAGAAGTATCTATTTTTCTCAAATACACAGCCATATGAGCTATGATACCTTATTGTGGGCTACTCCCACCAACATAAGTAGAATATTTATACTGCAGAAGAAATCTTTTAGTGTCATGGGAGGAGTTTCCAATAGAACTCACACCAGACCTCTTTTCATTAGACTCAAAATTATATCTCTTCCTTCCATATATGTATTCCAGTCCCTATTGTTTATTAAAAAAAAGTATTAAGTCATATACAGATCACACTTCTGTCCATAATCATGATTCAAAAAATAAAAATAATATTAGAACAATATTGTAAATATAGCAAAACTTCAAATTGTTTTGAAAGGTTTTCAAAAAATGTTATAATTTTTTTACCAATGCATGTAAGGTATTTGCCCATTGATGAATTTAAGGACTTTATAAGAGATATATTAATATTAAATTGCATTCACAAGGTTGATGATTTTTTAAAAATAAGATTGTAAATAGTTTTATACTCGTTCCTAACGTTTTTGGTATCCTTTGATGAGGCTCTACATGTAATATTATCTTAAAGCCCGTTTCGCACGGTACTTGATCCAGCACAAGGTCGAGTACACTAGTAAGTATACTAGCTTTCCAGTATCAAGTGAATAGAACCAGTATGCTGGCTAGCAAGCATGCTCTCTAGTATACTTGCTGAGCTATTGGATTTCATACCTGATGTGGTACTAAATTTCTAGTAGGACCAATTAGCCCAGTGACCATCTACCAATCCCGTCACGTTACAGATGCTGTGCGATCTTTTCTTTTTTCAATTAGTATGGAATCATATGGAATAACTGATTCATAGATTCGGGCAAGCACAAGGTCGATGATCGTGTGAAACCTTCCAGGACAGTTCCAATCATACTAGATTCCGTCCCAAATAATAAGGAGTGGCTATCACACTAGGTCTTGTGCTGGATCAAGTATATGTGAAATGGGCTTAAACTAATAAAGATTATTATTATTATTTAATTATTCTATTCATTGAACAATGCCCAAGAAAAATTAAAGAAAAAAAAACATACTGGTTTTCCCTCGCTCAAAGTAGATTGGCAGTCCTCCCATAGTTTCCCATTAGAATCCTCCTTAATCAACTTCTTTACCTCAGGTGGGAGTTTGAAAGCAACTACCTTTATCTTTTTAGTGCTACTTGAATCTGGAGTTGATAGCTTTCTTTTACCCCCTGGAGATGAAACTTGATCCTTTTCCAATGCCTTAGCCTCCTCATAACCATCAGGATACTAGGAAATGCAAGAAAACAGGATTAGGCACAGAAGAAGTTTTATGCAGCTGTATATTATTCACCCATATTTTCAAGGACAGAGTAGGGAAACCAACTGTTTTATTAAATAGGCACAAAGTCAGAAGCTAATTTATTTTTAGCACAAGATAAAGAACCGAAATCTCCTTAAAATGATACCCTCTAACTCACTATTATCTTTAATCCCAATGCTTGAATGCGTTTCTTGCCAGCAGGAGTCCAAGGAGCAGGAGTTTCATCATCTCGGCGCAGGCGATAGCGCCATACATCGAAACCAGATTTGCCCTTTTCCTTCCAATATTCAACCACTTTGTATATTCCATCATACCTAATAAATGGAAAAGGCCATCATTCACTTATTGATAGAAATAAAATTATCAATAAAAAAACTAAAATTATTAGCTGCATACACTTAAAAAGGCTGAGACTGGATGTCATTGGTGGGCCATTTCAGAGCACCGGCATTTCAGGCATGAACTACAAATTCCTAATCATCTACACGGAGACTAATTTAAGGAGCATTATGTAAATATTAAACTCCACATAATGCCACTACATTTTTGTTTCAGTGCTCAGCCTACATTCAGAACCCATTGGCTTAATCTAGGAAAATATTTCCTCAGTAACAATCACCATAAATATTTTATAATTAAAAAGTCAACAAAAGCATATTCAAACACACCTGAGCCAAAACTCAGTGAGGCTTAGGTGCATAGTCGGGAAAGTTACCCTGTTGGATTAAGTTTTTATTCAAATCAATGATACAACCATTCTCTTTCGTGTTCAATATCGTTATGCCCCGAATCCTCGTTATCAACAAACTATTTCCCCCATGACAACCATGGAAAAACAAAACATTTATTTTAATTTGATCCGCGATTATTATTTAACAAATTTACTTTGCTTCAAATTCCTCCTTTCGCGTGACAAATTTTAAATAATTAAACTCAAGTTTGGAATGTGCTTCTTCATTAATGCTTCGCTGACGTCCTTGGTCAAAACATCAGTTTCCAAGTCTGCTGAACCCACGTGATGAAGAACCACCTCACCATTTTTGATTTCATCCTTGACAAAATGATACATTCTTCTGATGTGCTTGTTTTCTTTGTTGATCTTCTCATTGTTATTCCAATTCAATGCTGATTGACTGTCAGTTCGAACTTTTATTGGTCGTTCAACAACTTCAAATTGTCCCAGCTCTTCTAACAACTCTGTCAACCAGATGCCCTCACAAACTCCATCACATAACGCCACCAACTCCGATTCCATAGTTGATAATGCTACCATCTTCTGCTTTCCGCTTCTCCAACTGATCAATGCGTCTCCAATCTTCACTGAATATCCGCCAAATGATTTCGAATCCAAAGTGGTACACCAACTGGCATCTGAACTAATCTCCAGTCTTCCAACTTCTCTGCCAATCTTCAAACGATACCCTTTGGTCCCCTTCAAATATCTCAAAACTCTCTTCAACGCCTCGTAATGAATCATCCTTGGATCTTTTGAGTACTGCGATAGTTTGCTGTAGGTGTATGCCAAGTCCGGCCTCGTCCCTCTCACCAAATATCCAATACATCCAAGTATTTCTTGGTACAAATCCTTGTTTGCTTTCTCCGAATCTTCGTAATCGTCAAGTTTGACTCCACTTGCTGCTGGTGTCTTCACTCCATTGCAATTCTCCATTCCGAATCTCTCAATAACTTCTTCGATGTAGCTTGATTGTTCCATGATAAATCCTTCTTTTTCTTCTTTGATTTTTATTCCTAGGAACTTCACTTCATCCTCCTTTGACACCTTAATCTTCAATTGCTTTTTCAGTTTTCCCACTAGTTGATCAATCTTCTTTTGACTGTCACCAACAATTATACAGTCATCCACGTAGCATCCAATTGCCAAAAATCCCTTCTTTGACTCTTCGACAAATACACATGGATCTGCTTTACATGGTTTCAATCCCAATTCCTTCAAAATTCCAGATAATTTCTTAAACCAACATCTTCCTGCTTCTGGAAGTCCATATAAACTCTTCTTTAGTCTAAATATCTTCCCTTCTTCAATGTTTACTCCTTTTGGTGGATTCATGTACACATGCCTGTCCAATTCTGCGTTCAAGTACGCTGCTTCGACGTCAATGAACTCCACTTTGTAATTTTTCTTCGCTGCAATTGCCAACAGTGTCTTCAATGACTCTTGCTTCATCACTGGACTGTAAGAGCTTTTGTAATCCACTCCCATTCGCTGTCGTGAACCATCAGCTACCAGTCTTGCCTTGTATACTTCTGCATCTTTGGTTCCCTTTTTCTTGAAAACCCATTTGCTTTGAATTAATTTTACCTCTTTTGGCTTGTTAACAATTTCCCAAGTCTGATAATTTTTCATATTTTTCAATTCCTTGTTCATTGCTTCAATCCATTTGATCTTGTCCTTGGACTCGATTGCTTCTTTGTAGTTCCTTGGATTGATTTCTTGCACCATATTGACAATGCAATCGGGCTCCTTCTTCTCTCTCGTTGACCTTCTTACTCCTTGTTGTCTTAATTCATCTTCTATTCCTTTTAATTCTTCTTGGTGTCTCTGTTTCAGGACATCGTTCGTGTCACCTTTTTTTCTCCCTCTTCTTCTCTCTCCAGCTTGAACAATTACCAACGGATTTTTATGAGATGAATCATCATCACTGTCGAATTGTCCTTGAAAATCTTCAACAACGTCATGGATAATTCCTGAATTGTTTTCTTCCTCGTGTCGTTCGTCTCGATTCTCTTGCCTCTCAATTGGGATAAAAACGTAGTTAGTCTCGTCATAACCAACGTCTTCTTCCTTCTTCTGAAAACCCATTTTTTTTTCAATGAACTTTACGTCTCGACTCTCGTGAATCTTCCTGTCACTCAAGTCAAATACTCGGTAGGCTCTCCTGTTCTTCGAGTATCCCACGAACACAGCTTCCTTTGATCTCACGTCAAGCTTCTTTTTTTGAACATCTTCATTTCTGTAGAAGACCTTGCAGCCAAAAACTCTGAGATGTCTGACCGATGGTTTCTTGTTTTTCCAAATCTCAAGTGGAACTTGATCCCTCTTCTTCGTAGGTGAAAGATCATGCAAGTAGCTCGCAGTCCACACGGCTTCTGCCCAAAACATCAGTGTTAATCCAGCTGCAATGAGTAACGTTCGAGCCATTTCCACCAACGTTCGATTGGCTCTCTCAGCAATTCCGTTGCTCTGTGGAGAATAGATCGTCGTTCTCTCGTGCTTGATGCCTTTCTTCTTGAAATATTCTTGCAATGTGTCGTTGGTAAATTCCGTACCATTGTCTGAGCGAAAATTCTTGACCTTTTGTCCTGTCTCGTTCTCTTTTCTCTCAATAAACTCGATCAGTTTATCGGCAGTTTCACTTTTACTCTTCAAAAAATCGACGAAATATCTTCTGCTGTACTCGTCCACAATAGTCAGCATGTACCTACTCCCTCCAATTGATTCTTGTTGCATTGGACCACACAAATCCGCGTGCAGTCTTTCCAAGATCTGCTGTGCACCTTCGATTTCGACTTCTTTGAATGGTGCTCTCGTCAGTTTCCCTTGAATGCAATCCTCGCAGTTGTCGTCCTTGATCGACACATTTTCGAGTCCTCTGACAAGATTCTCTTTCGCCAATCTAGAAAGATAATTATTGTTAATGTGACCAAGCCTCTGGTGCCATAAATTACTATTTATTTCGCTTGTGCTAAAGCAAACTTCTTTCTTCAGCTCTCGTTCATCGCTGTCCGTGCTCATTCGAAACATAAAAGCATCTGCTTCAAAGATCCCCTGTGCAACTAATTCTCCTGTTTTCTTGTCATAAATTCCAAATCCATCTTCATCAATAACTATTTTCTTGCCCATCTTGACCAGACTTGGAACTGACATCAAGTTGCTGTTTAAATCTGGAACATAAAGTACGTCTTTTATAGTTAATGCTACCTCACCATCGTCAAGATAGCTGGTTCCTTCAATTTCTCCTCGAAATTCAGCGTGAATCTTTCTGCCTGCTTCAGCCGTCACGATCTCCACATTGTCTTTCCTCTTATTAATCAATAACTCCTCTTGATGAGTCATGTGAGATGTGCACGCCGAATCAAGCATCCAAGTGACTCCATTTTCTGCATTTATCTTGTGATGCTCCCTCACTTCAAATGCATGTTGATTCTTGCCTCCTTTGAAAATTCCCTTGAATTTGCTCTTATTCTTGTAAAAATCCTTTGAATTTTCTTTAGTCTCAATTGAATTCTCCTTGTCCTTGTGCCAGCAATCACGAGCAAAATGTCCAATTTTGCCACAACAGAAACATTTTTTCTTAGTCTGCACCTTCGCCTTAAAAGCCTTGACCTCTCCTTCATTGGTTGATTTCTTGTTTTTCTCCTCATATCGCAAAAGTGCTCCTCTCATGAATTCGAAATCCACCGTTGGATTGGAAGAAATCGCTGTTGCAACTTCACTGAAACTCTTTGGTAGACCCTCGATTACGTACATAATTAATTCATAATCTTCAATATTATTACCCATTTCCTTAAGTTGAGTCTCTAATGTTTGAGCTCTAGTTAAATAACCGTCAATGCTTTCTTTCTCTAATTTTTCTAATTTAGCCAATTCAATCATTAACTGAGTCTTTCTATGTTTCTCAACACCGTCATGACGTTTCTTTAACAAAAGCCACAACTCTTTTGCATTGGAAATACCTTGACATGCTAACGCCTGCTCCGCCGAAAGTGTCATAATGATCAGCATGTTGACCTCGTCGTTCTTCTTTGACCAGGCTTCCCACTTCGCCACAGCCGCTGCATCAGCACCATTCTTCTCTGGTTCATCACCGAAAATGATATCTTGATACAATCCTTTCGCCTTAAGAACTGCAACCAATCTCATGCTCCAAAGTCCATAATTCTTGTTTGTTAGAGGCTCGATTCTTGAAACTCCAAAGTCTGACATTTTCCCTTGTCACTTTTCTTGACCTCCTGGAAATTTCACTCGTGTATCTTATAACCACGCTCTGCTACCAAATTGTTGGATTAAGTTTTTATTCAAATCAATGATACAACCATTCTCTTTCGTGTTCAATATCGTTATGCCCCGAATCCTCGTTATCAACAAACTATTTCCCCCATGACAACCATGGAAAAACAAAACATTTATTTTAATTTGATCCGTGATTATTATTTAACAAATTTACTTTGCTTCAAAATTAACCGATTAAAGTTAAAGTTAATCTCTGCAAAAAGTAACTACTTAAAGTTAGAAGTTACTTTTCTGAAAAGTATCAGATATCATACCAGAATATCAAAAGTATCAGATTAAACATAAAGATAAAAAAAGTAACTTTTACATTAAAAATTATTTTTTCAGTTACTTTGGCAAATTGGATGCTCTGGTAATAGAGACATTGATGGTTTTTTGTTTTGATAAACAAAGCGAACAATGAAAACTGTCATTGTGTTTTCTTCCATCAATATCCATTTGATAAAAATATCTGAATTGGGGATTTTCGTTGTAATTCCATTTTGTGTCCATAGTGCTGCTGGTCAGGTTTCCTAGTGTCTGTTGAAAGTATTTGGCGATTTTTCTGATGTGGAGCTGCGATTCCAGAATTTTTAAGTTGTTGAGAATTTAAGACTTTCTGACGAACCATGGTGCGCCTGTAATTTGCCACACAAGATTGTTCTGAGAAGTAGAAAGTGCTTTAAGGTTAGTATTGATATCATCCCCAGATTGCGATGTGAAATATCCCTTCACAATTGTAAAATTTCAGTGGAAATGGCTTAGTTATATAGAGTTATACAGTAGATGCCGAGGGTGTACCTGTGCACCTTTTCTCCCGATTCACTGGGGCCTGATGTATTGATGAAGCTATATAGAGTTACTGTAGATACTGAGGGTTTGCCTACGCACCTTTTCTTGTGATTCACTGGGGGCTGATGTATTGACGAAGCAATGTCGCCGAGTAATGCATATGTAGACTAACGCATTGTAACAGATACGTCAGTTTGAATGAACCCCTCCCCCTCGTTACAGCCATAGGTTTTTACATGATCCTTCTTTCTCAGCTTCAGCTATGTAATATTGACATGATGCCACCGAGTTAGGCATATGAGCCCTCCAGGACATTGTCTTCGCGTGGTTTCATGTTTTCTTGTCTGAGGGTACGTTCCTTAACTTTGGCGGTCATTCCCCTCAGCCCCACTCTTGTTTGGATGTATTCATCTGGGCCTATTCATTGCATTTTTATATACTATTTTATTTTTTCATTTGTCTGTAGAGTAACCTTTGCGCCCAAATTCGCCGAAAATTAACGAAAAAATTAATTGAAGTTAATTTGCATCAGTTAATGCATAATTTTAATGATTAAAAGTTAACTCTTTTAAACAGTAACGATTAAATTTAAAATAAAATATAACAATTAAAATGATAAAATTAACCATATTTATAACGATTAATTTTAATTGTTGACGTTTTTAATCGTTAATCCCAACTATGCTTAGGTGTGCTGAGTCTCCCATTATAATAAATGGTACAATAATCATAATTCAGTAAACAGGAAATAGAAATTTTTATCACATATGTGCAGAATAACAAACCTGTTTCCTTTCTCAGGAGCATACTTAGAATGTCCACTAAGTTTATGATTGCGAACCACTCTCACTGGCTTTCCATTTTTCCAGTTCTTGGCCTTGGCTCCCTTTTTATCATCTATGGAGGCATCACAGTTTCTGGCCAATGCCCTGAAAAAAACATGCAGTTTTGGTAATACACCTGTGTGTGTTGCTTGTACCATAAATATAAAACAACCAAAATATTTACTTATTTGTCCGTGTTAATTGCTGATGACAACTCTGTTCGGCAGTTCTTTTATTGCCAGATAAATCCCTCCCACCAGCTCCAGTATACAAAAACTCTTCTCCATTGTCAACATCATCCTCATACCCACCACTGAGAACTATACTGTAGGCACCATCTACTTCCCTACCATGGATGCCAGCAACATGAGGTCGGTGAACACCAGCCTCAGAAACCTATTCAACAGCAGAAAAATATAAGTCAGCATCTTTTACACTAATATAACAAAGTACATACAATAAAGCCTCTACCTATTGAACCTCTGCATATCGTAACCCTCCATTTTTCGTAATGACTTCGAGGTCCCACCAAAATTTGTATGCAATTATATGGAGAAACTCTTCCTATTGTACCTCTATATTTTCGAAAAACCTCCACACTTCGTACTGAGAATACACCCCCATGACGAGCCAACTACCTCCAAGGAGAAAACTATTCAGCGTATTCAGCTATGTATTAAATGTGTTGTGAATCCCCATTGAACTGGAAGGGAAAATCCCATCGAAGTTCGAGAAAGCGAGAAGGCCTCATCAAACGCTTGTGAGATGGAGAATTAAGTCAAAAGACACTTCTTTCCAGCGAGCTGACCGATTGGGCTCTGAATCTCGATGTTAGGCATACGCGATATAGTCAACGACATGCCGAGAAAATATGCTTTTTCCTTGAGTTTTAGATGTTCCAACTGTACATAGATTCATTTTATCTTAGTCCATATCGCACCAAGGAAGCTGAGATTCTAATTCTCAGGATAATAAAATATCCAGGCCCTGGACTGGATTCGAACCAGCAACGTTTGGGTTGCCAGGCCAGCGCACTACCAACCTGACTACCACAGCTGGCCAATACACAGTCATCAATTGTAGATTACGTCCCAAATGAAAATCATGGGTTTTTGATTCTTTCAGATTTTGGAAGAATAATTCTTAGTAATAATTATTAGTCTCACCAAATTAATTGGAGCTGGAATTAAGATCCAAGCCTCTGCTAATATTGGCCTTGAACATTAATTAATTGGTGATGTGACGGGCAAATAGGAATTTCGATTCGAATTCTGGTTAACTCAAATGATTTTTTTCGTGTCGATGTTCATTCTACTGGTATATGCCCGATCTCAGATCCTCTGCGAGTCATTGCAAATGCATCTTACATTCATTCATTTCTGTATCGTGAAAAAAAATCCCATTAAAAGTTTTTTTTCTTCACCAAATTTCGAACCCCGACCTCACAAATGCTGGTTAAATAATTCAGATAAGCTGCATAATTAACCCTTAATTAGTTATTAAATTTAATCCTGACATTTCTTACCAAACACAAAAACTACAGAAAAAGTAAATACTAGTTGCTTTTTAAAATATTTTTACTAGACACAGCTACTAAATACAGTAAAACCCCTTACTTACACTTTTCTAGAGACCACTAGAAAAAAGTGTAAATTGCGGGAAAATGCAAATAGCGGGAAAAGGACTATTTTCAGTTTCACATGCATACTTTAACAACATAAAGTAAATATACAACTAAGAAACATCCATAAACTGAATTAGAGCAATATTATTAATTATTTCTTGTATAGAGTATGTCCTGAATTATTTTTGTACGACATATTTCTACAATTGTTTCAGCCAACCAAACTAACCATTGGAGGGTGTCAAATCCATAAGTCCCAAACTTACACATTATGCAAAGCCTTTTCTCTTATGATGAAGCTATTCATGGTGATATTAGATGATCTAGAACCAGAAACAGCTTTTTAAGTTAGTGTTCCTTCATACCATGATTTCTTGACATTTCCTCTTTTTCGACAGGTGTCTGCACTAGCAAGCATGTTTCTGAATCGCATTGCATTTTTTCACAATTGCATCCATCCCTAGTAGCACAAAAGATGCTGAGCACATGCTCACGGCATTTCCATTATGCTCAAGGAAATATTTTCGAAACCATGTTGTGAGCATATGCTGAAAATATTTTCATGTCATTTTAGAAGCCACTCTATTATACATGCAGTCCGCATATTTCTAGCACATGTTAGAAAAACATGCTCAAAATATTTTGATGTTATGTGCTCAACATATTTCTAGCATATGTTCATAAAATATGCCTAAAATATTTTGATGGAAATAGCTCATTGTTTATTGATAGACATGTTTATTTATACGTTTCCATAACTCTTAAGTCTACAACTTGGAGTTTTGAGTTGAGTTTACCAGAGTCCACTATCGTGCTCAGTCATGCTATGATAACTGATCATACCAATATCTATCATCGTCCCGCTCAATTTCGTCTGTATGTCCATTGTTTTTTACCGTTTTCTACTGATTAGACCTAAATTAATGTTAATTATAGTAAATATCCATGTTGTACATTCGTAATTGTGCCGATGATGTCCATTTAGCTCAACGTTCATCTCATATTTCGCGGCGTTTGGGAATATCAACATCGCAAAGCAGAGCGGCGGCGAATTATGTTGAGAAACGAATATGAGAGTTAGCCAGGCCAGACTAAGCTCCTCGCTAAATTGCATTTTAAACTATTCTTGGTGTTCACAGCAGCTTAATTCGATAATGGGATTATCATCCTATCATCGACGATCATGTTCGAGCATTCAGACAATACAGGTACGGCGAGTAAATTTACGTAATTGATTTTGATGAAGAAAAGACATCAATTTCTCATTGTTTTTAATAACCCTTCCAATGGTTTTCATTGGATTCCTGCCTCGACTAGTACCTAACGACAATTCTTTTTCTTCTTTCAGATATGTATGTTATATTATTACCGTACTCGGTATTTGGGAATGAGCTAACGAGGTCATTATTCAACTATAGTGCATATGTGAAAGTGAAAACGTCGGTTGTTGATTAACCTTAGTGCAGTGACGAGCGTTGAAACAATTTGAAAGAACTTCCCCTTGGAAAATGAATATATGTTACATTACTGAGACGAGAGTGGATTAAAAATACCCTTGTTATTGAACATGCAGAACAAATAAAACAAAAGTTGTGTTGTTGGTGTTGTGCAAAAGCGATCTCAATTCTATTTATTCTCGTGTTGTGTGCTGTCATACTGGTTTTCTTTGAGATGACGCGTGGTATGTTGAAACGTATGTTTTATGTGGTACAGATCGTCAAGTGAATGAAATAATTGAATTTAGAAGGAATAATAATAAATATTTAAATCTACAGCTGCTTCCTTTTAAAATCATTTCCCGAAAGTCGTGAAAATTAAGAGTGAATACATGTGTGTATGAATCCAGTGCAATTGCAATTATGGGAACTTCACTCCTTCACTTGTCACCCATTGAAAGGAGAAGTATAACTTTACGAATAGTTGTATTGGTTGTGTTTTGCATTTAACTTCAAGATGAAATACGGTCGGAGCAACGATCGAAAGTCACATAATTCTGTCATCTTGTGCTGAAGATATTTTATTCGGATGAAGAAAGGTCCGGAAGGCTAGTTAAATGGAAGAAAATCGAACTGATATTTCAGTTAAAAACTGACCATAGTAAATGGTACATTTTTGACTGATATACCGGCATTGAAGTTCAAATTTCTTCCATTTAATTTGCTTTTCGGACTTTTCTTCCTCCGATAAAATGACCCTGAACGGTGATAGATTAAATATGCTACAAAAAACAATTGAAATATGCTCAGCATGTTTTCTCAAATATGCCACGCCTGTGTTGACAACATGCTCAGTATATTTTCGAAAATGTTTTCAGCACATTTATAGCATATGATTACCCGGACATTTGTTAATGCTCAGCATATGCTAGAAACATTTTCATCATATTGAACATATTTTACGAAAATGTGCTCAGCATATTGTGAGCATTAATTGTGCTACTAGGGATTGCAAGGACCGGTAATCTTTGATGTTTTGCTATATCAGTGAAAGTTGCATCATGAGGATCCACAATTTTTATTTACGCCAAAATGGAAAATATTCTACTTTCTGTGAAGATTTCCACGGTGATTAGAATATTACTCGAGGGTTTCCATTTTTTTTCCGTGTTGGTTCATCTCTTTGCACCACAGTTTTGCCGGCATTCCAGACGGCATCTTCAGGTCCAAAGTATAGGAAATATATCGGTAGTACGAAGATATAGGAAATATATAGTACGAAGATATAGGAAATATATAGAACGAAGATATAAGAAATTTGATGGGACGCGATCTTCGGACCTTAAGATGGCATCTAGAACCTGACAAAACTGTCGTCCAGAGGGATAAACCAAAACGGAAGAAACCCGAAAACCCTTGAGCCATCTTGAAATATTGTAATTCGCATCCATTTCCATGTAAAATAAAATTTACATTCCGGAGTAATTAAGGGTAACATAAACAACACATGAGAATATTGAGATACCTTGCTGGTCGGCCAGTGGAATCAGTTATCCAATCACAAAAAATTTCTCAAATTATTTTACTCATTTAATGCTGTTTGCACGCAATAAAACTAGTTTTAAAATAAGTTTTGTTTTGTAGTAACGTGTAGTACAACTGTTGAATTATTGCAGTGCGATGGTCGGGCGAATGATCCCGTTATGATCCACCAGTTCAGTTAATGTATTTTCAACATTTCATAATGTCTGGGTAAAATTTCATTTTCTTTCTTCACAATATAATCTTTGGTAAAACTTGAATAAACTCCCGCAGGTGTTCCTAAATTATAAATCATGTCCTATATGCATACATTTCATTGTGGAATCTTTTCCCACCTAGAGGATAGCAAGTTTCTATCGCGAGTGATATTTCATCTTTCTGTCACTAATGGCGCTGTGACCTGCCCCGCTACACCGCTAAGCTCAAATTCTTCCATAAACATAGCACATTACAGCTCTCTCTGGTTTTAGTGTACGTAAGCAAAAAGGGGTAAAACAGTGTTCTATATAGACTGGATCTTTCATTTTAATTTATCGCCGTTTCATTTAATTCATAATCTATCGCATTCTTACCAGCATCTAACACAAACGGCGGGAAAACAGAAGGTCGTGTTGTAAATACAGGCTTCTACATACATTGGATATAGAAAATGGAATGGGACCCGATTAAAACATTGTAAATTGCGGGAAAATGTTAATTTCGATAACGTAAATACGAGGTTTTACTGTATTATAAAGTCTGGTGTCAATGCGTTGTTTATCATTACTTGATAATTAATGATAAAGGGTATTTCAATACAAAAAAATTGTTAAGTGAATTGCCACCATGTTCAAGTGGTCACGGATCTCCATTATTAGATAAAAGACAAATCGGAAAAATATCGAGCACAGTAAATGTCCTTTATTTGACCTTAGCATATAAAGAAGTCATCATCTATAGGGATGGATTGGATAATGATTGTAGTTAACCTCTTCTTCACTAAATACTGTAAATATAGATTTGCAAGCGAAATGTTGAAATGAAAATGATGAACGCTACGAGAGAACGCGCGAGAGAATTTGCGAGGCAATTTAAAAGATGGGAAATTTATTTGTAAGCTTTAGGTTCTGACTTAAGTGAGTTGTCTTGTGGATTTTCAACACTCGCGGTTGATGCCCTCTTTTCTCGGAGTTGCCAGTTTTTCACTATTCTTAGAAGTTCCTGTGAATGTCGCATTGGCACGCAAAAAATTTGCGTTAATTTTTTCTGCCACTGTACAAATACAGTAATTAAAGAGACAGCAGCACATATCATACCCAAAACGTTCCATAAGGTGGAATATAAGTGTTCATTTTGCAGAAACCTCTTTATAACGAACCTTTATTTATCAAAATGAACAAAAAATTGGTCCCTTCCATTTTGATATAAAGAGGTTTTACTGTAATTATATATAATTATTATACTATAAGGGAGGATCTGAGAATTCTAACAAGATAAAATTTGTGCAAAATATTTCGTAGCAAGCAGATAAAGCAATTAATCTAGATCTAGAATTAGATAACCATAAAGAGAAGAGGATAATAACAATCTGAATCTTATAAAAAATGCATTACTTAAGCAGAGTAGGTCGTCCCAAAGACATGACCAAAACTTGAAATCCTGTCTCTTAATATTATAACAGTAAAACCAAAAAGGTACCATACCATCCAGCTGAAGAACAGTAAATTACAATGTCTGAACTACAAAGAACAACAACTATGTAGTTCATATAGTGTCTCTCTTACCTGGACTCTAAACAACCATGTTGTTCCTACTTCAACCCCAGGAATAGGGCCGTAATGATTAGACGGTACAATTGTGCATTCTTTGCTTCTTCCAACGCATGCCATGCCAGAACCCCAGTCTCTCTTTGTCCCATTTTTTGAAGATGCAAGGTGAGCCTTCTTTTTGCTTTCTTTAAGTTTATCTCCAGCCATTACAACTTCTGAGACATCAGTTTTACACTCAGCACAAAACCTATAAAAAAAGGGCATACAGTTCATGATTTGTACCATAGGTTCTACTTGAAAAAAGTGCAGCGTTTCCCAAATGAAACGGATTTTATTTCGTGAGATACGCTTGTCCAGGGGACAAAATTCTTACCAAGTTTGGGTGAGCAAGATGAGGTCAAATAGAAAAAGAAACAAAAAATTATGAATCTAACTATACCAAAAAATTTATTTCAACAATAGAAAAAAAAGTACAAACCAACCACAGAATAAATACTCTTCCTTCATGGAAATCTCTAACAATTTGGAACAATAGCAAGTAGCCACAAGGACACCCTTGAAAATGTCTCAGAAAACTAACTTGAAGAGGCCACACACATGCAAGAAGTGAACCCCTTACTGCCTCAACTCTAACAGAGGGCATGAGAGGGGAGGTTTTTTTTCTGGCATAAGGAGGGGATGTTTTTGGCAAGGTCAAGGTGGAGTGGGGATGAGCATGGAATTAGTCGATAGGTAGATTTTGAGGGGAGGAAAAATGGTATGGGTAAAGTGGGCGAGGAGGAAGTTTATCATTGGAGCATCAGGAACTCTTTTCTGACTACTGCGAGAGGACACCAACTGATGGCCTGTGCGCTGGGCAAACCTCCGGTCTTCATCCACATTCAGGGGGCTATGTATATAAGTGATGGCAGCTCTCGTGATGAAAAGGCGTGGACGAAATGGTGTGGACCAGACAGTGCAATTCAGATTCGTTGCATTTTAGAATCATTGGCATTGTTGGCACCATTGGCTCGCCAGTCATTAGTAAGCCTGCCATGCAAGTTCTTCGGCTAAGTCCATAGGGTATTTAATCCACCAAGGGGAAATGTCCAACAAGGGGAGGGGAGGCACCGAAATTGCCAAAAAAGAAACATTCTATCAACAGGACTTACACAGTTGCACATACTGTCATCATTACTGTGTTATAACTCACAAGAAAATACAAAACAACTGCTCTAGCTTAAATCATTCTTGAATGGTTAATACCTTATATTTAGAAGTGTATGCCATGTAAGTTTCTCCAGCTTATTTTAAGGTGATTGGGGATTTTGGGGTGGGATATGGGGTGTTTCACCAGCACTGCTTGTAAAAAAAAGGATTCAAAGATAATAAAATTTTTAAATTAGAGCTATATGAGAGTAGAATTACCAGCCACAAAATTCATCAGCCTCTATTCTTTGTAAAGAGGAAAAGGCCTAAAAAGCTATCTACAAGTACACATCTAACTACAGCAGCACATTACTCTTAAAATACACAAATGTTAAATCAAGATATAAATTAAGTGTTTCTTACATAAACAACAAATGGGCAGGATGAGCAGGTTAAAATTGTTAATCAGTGGAGATGGGGGAATATGGGAATTTTAACAAGATAAAATTTGTATATGTAACACATTCCGCAGCAAGCAGACCAAGCAATGAATCCACAGAAACCCATTAAGAGGAGAGAATACAGTCAGGTTGAATGTTATTAACCCGCTTTATTCTAACCTTTTCCTGGGGTACTAGCGAGAAATGCAGAGGGTAATTTAATCAAATGTAGCACATTAGGAAAAAAACTTAATGTAGCTATTTTCTTAGATATCCATAAGTAGGATACGCAAGTTTTTTTACTTTTTAAGTTGTACTAGTAAATAATTACACAATTTTTTCACAATTTCTGAAAAATAAATGTAATTATTTCAGTATCATAAATTTGAACAATATTTTTAACGATAATACTTTGATTTTTATACTAAATACAGTAGACTCTCGATAATACAAAGTGAGATAATACGAAATTTCGATTATAAGATGCAAAAAACCAGACCCAAGGAAAATCCTGTACTAATAACATGGCAATATTCGAAAATACGAAGTTTCAAAAATATGTATTTTTCGAAATTACAAACTTCAGACCGGTCCCAAGAAACAATTGAAAATCGTTTCTGCGAACCTCGGCAAAAAACTGCTTCAGCAAAACTACTTTTGACTGTGTAGACATCTAACAAGTCAGTGTTGCCGATTGTGGTGCATCATAAATGAAATTCGTGATTAGTAGTGCATTCACCTCCCTAATATGCCAGTATCTCCCCATTATTTTCCGCATGTAACTCCGCGTATCATTTAGACTTTTAGTAACGTGGAAATCTTGTGAATGCCATTATTTATCCTGGCTATTTTCTGTTGTACCTGTTACCAGCATTTTCATCATGTGCAGGGTTCTCTTTTAATTAAAGCTTATGTGTGATGGCACATACCATGCTCGCTGCCATGCGCCTGGAATTATGGCTGTTCAAATTCTCCATGAACCCAACCTCGTTCTTTAAGGCGAGTAATCCTAGCTCAGCTCTCCGTGAAGGGGCTGTCTGCACCATAAAGCTTGTAGCATGGATGGGTGTCGTGCGGGTGGGTGATGCCATTAGGAAATTTGGGTGGGTTGCGTTGGTGGGGGTAGGGGTTATGATGGTGGGGGTAGGGATTATGATGGTGGGGGAGTTAGCATGGTGTCTACTAATATATGCAAAAGAAATTCAAGACTTTTTCAAGACTTTTCAAGACAAAAATTTTAAAATTCCAGACCAAAAAGGCTAACTTCTTGATGTGTCATCGTGACGGTCAATAGTTTAACGCCCAGTCTTGTCTAATTTTTCACTTGGAATTGCCATCTTATTATATCCACATTATTAAAAGTACAAGCACAGCACCTTATCTGCTTCATTCATAATTAAACTCGTACTAGAAATTAAAATGCCATATACTCTAAATAGACTGTACCGTGACATTCACAGCTGTTTTTGAGGAATGCACAGCGGCACAGAATCCCTAGTAATTGGTATTTTGGATTTAAAAAATGTTCAAATTATACGAAATTTGGTCTATGCAGGTTTTCGAGGTCGCTGAATAAGAATTAAAATTCCAAACTTTTGTAAACTAATTTTTTCGACAAAAGTTTTGCAATTTTTTTACTTAAATTAACTCTTATTTAAAACATCACGATTAATGTGAACAAATATACGTTTTTTCAGTCGCTGAATGCTAATTTGATGTTCATATTTTCGCTAATTACTTTTTTCACAAAAGTATTTGCAATATTTTTATTCTTGGATTTTCACAAATTCATAATTCTCGTTTCACTAAAAATTATAGCACAAAGGTTTTGGCAATTTTTGAACACTAATCCGATGTTAATATTTTCACAAATTAATTATTTTGCAAAAAAATAAGTGGATTTTCAAAACTTTTTCTTTATTTTTGAACAATAAATTATGTAAAAAAATTATTTTGCATATTATATTTGCAATATATTAATAAACAGTTAAATAGCACTCACCTTCAGTTACAAAACCCATTTTTCAGAACAAGAATCGGGGCAATACACATTATATTCGAGAGAATTGAAGGTGAAGCTGTGCCTACTCCTTTTCAAATGATGCACTTGTTACCAGTGCAAAATTTTATCTTAACTACTAGAGGAGTAGCAACAGCGATATGTCCTTACTTAAGATGGTTTTGAATTCGTCCTTCGGTGCATCCAAAGTATATGCACAAAAACCCTATATAGAAAGTTTTTCTAGACTCATAAATACCAAGTATTATGGATCCTGCACCACTGTGCGCCGTACACGGCGGTCGGGTTCGCGCCGTCCCGTGTGAAAGGAGTCTTTGAATGAAATGATGTCTGTCGCCAGTCCAACCAAAGGCACCTCTTGAGCACATACCAACTCGAAGACTGACGAAACAACTAAACTCGAGCTAGCGAATGCCGAGTTCTCCAGTAAAAAAGGAACGATTTTGTCGCATACTCGCACATTCCGAAAGTAGAACTAGAATTCCCGGCGGCTTTTGAGCTAGAATTCGCCATCAGATGAATAACAAAGACATTCCACCGCACTAGCTGGCAAATGGCGAGTTCTCCAGTATATCATCCAGGAGCCAACGACATATTCGTCGGCGGCGGCACGTATGGCGTCGTCGGCGACAACGTAATATAATGAGTGAAAATTTTTCGGGTCTACCACCGGGTCAAAGGCTCCATCTCTGCCGACGTTTCCGAAAACGACTCGTTTTCCGACCCGAGAAACTTTCACTCAACTAATCCGCTGGGAAAACACCAAAATCTAATATAATGTTTTTATTTTCCAGGGGCTAATCTCGGTTCTTTCACGAAGACGTTATGCTTGCGTATAGAAGCAACACAATTCAATGGGAAATGCTAATAACAAAATGGCAAACGGTAAGCTTTACTGAACGGATGAGAGAAAGAAAACATTACAATTCCACAGTAAAGTTAATAAATCCCACCCAGTTATGATGATGCGCAGCATAGAAACTTAGGACGCGATGGTTTAAATATAATATTTCTAGTGGAATTTAATGGAGTTACACCCTCAGAGGCATGGCAAAACGCAAAATGTCACAATCGTACTAGAGTACGATCTATGGATCGCCTGAATCTTTGGAAGCGTTGTAATAACCACGGTCAAGGTCATTCTTTCGCAATAGCATTCATCGGCGGGAGGGAAGTATACGATCTTCAACCTGCAACCGACCAAGCCGATTTGTCACGCGGCGGCATGCAGGAAACGGTGCCCATGCCTAGTGCAATTGAACGACGAAAGTCACGAACTCACAAATACTGATCAGAGAGGTTTAAAATAACACCTCTTTGATAATGACAAATAAAGAAAAAGGGAAACAATATCTCATTTCGTAATGCTATGTCTGCCGTTCCAATTTTTATCTTGACGATTTGCAAGCAACCATTTTTCCCGATTTTTGATTATTTTTCAGCGAATTCCCGACCTTTTCCAGATTTTTTCCAGACTTTTCCCGACTGGTAGACACCCTGAGTTAGGGTTTACAGTTCGTGGGGGGGAAAGGGTCCAGTTGTGGAGAGGGAAGCTCCCAGTTGTGGGCGTATCTTTTAAGAGGCCTGCAAACAGGTGCCAAATCCAGGAGACCTTCGCCCACCCATGCCAGGCACCCTCACCCGTGTTCGCCTCCGCCCATGTGACGTAGAAACCCGACGTGCCCGTTCGCCCCGGGTGCCCGGGTTGCTCGCCCAAACTGAGGGGAGGAGTGGTAAAGGAGTGACAGAAAAATATGTATTGCCAACGGCAAAGACCCTGGAGAAAGATCGCATTCGTGATACTTCAGAAAATTCTGTCAAATGTCTTTGGGTTGAGCCTCTCTCTTTATCTCTAACACACAGGTGGGCGACCATCGGCCTGTATTTTGAGCCCATGTGCAGGCCTCTAGTATCTTTATCTCTCTTGCCAAGCTTGAAGGAGGGGAGGGAGTGGTAGGATGGCATCATAGAATGTCTGTGAGGTTCCTTCTTCTTCTTCTGGGCAACCCTGGGGGGCGAGTGGCAGTGGCTGATTGGAACCGCTCTGGGTATGAGCATAATGGGGAGGGTCAGGGATGCGGCGTCTTTTTCTATCAGAAGGGTCTTCGACCCCTCCTCTCACACTCTGACACCTCTAGAACCTTTGCTTCCCTCCCTTCCCCCCCCGATAATCCTCGAAGATCCACCCGCGACCAACTGCACGCACCCCCCAGGGTTGTCCATAAGAAGAGGAAGGAATGTCTCATACGTTCCATGATGCTATTCCCCCACCCCCTTCTCACTTCCATCTCAGCAAGACAAATGAAGATACACCCGAAACTGGGATCTTTCCTCTCCACAACCCCCCACGCACTGTAAACCCAAACCCGTCATATAATCCTTCAGGAGATGATGCAGAAAATATGCCGAATCACACCCCATTTGTCAATAAGGTCTTCGTAGTTAAAAAAGAAACAATTTTACTCCCAAGTTCATTTATTCTGCTGACGATAGACGGAAGACGTTACAAATAATAAGCTGTGAATGATTTTTTTCTGAAAACGAGCTTAGTTCCTTGCTCTTTTATAGCTACAATTCGGTGATAAAAGACAAAGGGCGGTTGGGCCAACTGCCATCATAACAGCGTAGATGTTTGAAGTAGATGTCTCTTTTTAGCATCCATACTAGATTCCTGTTACTACTGACTATTCCGAAAATAAAATTCTAATTACAAAATGTTCAACTTTTGTTTGATATACGTTTTTGATACTGGGATGAAATTTTGCCCACACGACAATCGCCGACTTAAAAGCATTGACATAGTAGGTACTTATTTTACAATCTTTTAAGACATGCGTCTTTTAAGAATGCTTTCACGAACGGCCACAAAAGTTATATAATTTTGCTGAAGAGAACGAAAGTTAGAGAAAACAAAGATAAAATTTTCTTCATGACTTTTTAAAATGTTCGATATTACGAAATTCTAAATTATGAAGTGCCGATTAACCGGTCCTGCTGACTTCGTATTGTCGAAAATTTACTGTAGTAATATATTTTTAAAAACATTTTCTAATGAAACTACTATATTTACATAATAGAGCCAACTGAAAAGACATGGAAAATATCATAAGTAAATAAAGAAAAATTAGTGAATGGTATTACTTTTTGTCAACCTCTGCATAGTCTTACAGTGCATTACGGGAGTAGTATCTGGGCATCTCTCTTTCTTGTCAGACTGTTCATCTACCACCTATGATGAACCAAGCAATTGCACATGTTTACTGCACTGCATACACACTGGGTGAGATCTTTTTCTATTTTTGACCCGTTCTCCACTACAAACAGCAAAGGACAACAGACATATTTTCACCTCAGACCCCTTGACGAAAAAGTTTGATTTGAACAAGGAATCAGTAGCTGAACTATCAGAGACTATTTACACATTCAAATTTAGTATCAATACATGAGACTATTGTTAAAAATAATGTTAGTCACTGTTGACCGCATCCATTATTCCGTGTGTCCGCAATTCAGAGTAAGTGTTAGTTCCATAAGCCTCCACGTTTTGCTGCCAGGGATTGAAAAACTGCCCATTTTAGGAGGCATCTACTATTTGGATATGTCCGTTAATGTAATAGATATGATGACATAATAGGAACACAGACTCACCATTCTTCTTCATCAGGAATGGATTCCAAGGGAGGCTTAAGGCACTTCAGGTGATATGAGCATTCGCATTCATCACAAACCAGTTGCTTTTCAGGTGCATCTTTACCACCACACACATTGCATCCACACTCACGGCAAAGTTTATCATCATTATCCTGGCAGGCTGTACAGTCTATAGTTTTTTTGACTAAAAATAAATGTGAAAAATGCGATTGAAATTCATGAAAAGATACTTTAATATAATTACTCATAATATTCAAGGTTGAAAAACAACACCATCTTAATTACTTCAGAGACATTTTAGGTTAGTTTATATGGTCAAAATACCAGCAAAGACACCACAAAAACTATCCTCAAAACATGTAGTCTTATAATGATAATCATGAAAAACTTAACTTGAAATGACCTTGAAAATTGTAAATACTCAAATTTTCATAATGCAGCAACAAGTGACTATAAATTATTTCAAAACATTATTTCAAATCACATATAATTACAAAATGTTGACCACCTTCTTATGATAAGGAGGACTCTAACAACAGAAAAAATGCCATACTCGACAGTATACAAAACATACCCTCACTTCAGTCAGGCATATATTTCTTAGGAAAATATTGATAACACCTATGTTTTTAATTACGATGCATGTGCCAATAAATTCATGTGATATCCTTAAATATCATTGAAACAAGCCAAACCAATTATACTTTAGTGCTCATCACAGCATAGAGGCAATAATAGCAATTACAACGACCAAATTCTTTATTTAAATCATAAAGGCCAAACTTTCACAATTAAGAACCAGAGTTATTTTTATTTATTGCTTTATAGGTCATTGCAAAGCATTATATCCAGGATAATTACCTGATGCATCACCCATATCCTGGTGTGTGAGTTGTCAGGTAAATAAATTCTATATATAAAATAAGCATTCAGTTTTTTCAAGAGAATCTCATCTCAAAATCAAATTGCCAAGAAAAAGTTAGAGTAGATGGAAAACATCTACTTATAAAAATGTTAGATCAAGTTTGAGAAGAAAAGGACTACTATAATTCTGCAGAAATACTAATGACATAGTTTAAAAATAATGTTGAATAATTAACCTGTTCCACCAATGTCTAGAATTTTGAGATGTCATTGAGTACGACTAAGAGAAAATATAAAACAGCATCACAAAAATATGAGAACATGGGTTGGAAGTCTTATCCAAGGCTGGTAAATGATTCAGTGCACACAATAGCAACAGATTGAGAATCTGGATGGATCACATTCAATTTATTATTCTTGAATAACAGTGCATTTTGGGAAGTTCTTCAGGATAAATTGCCAACTTTAAACAGGCAATAAATTATTTATGAATGGCTAAAAAAGTAAAAAATACCAATACCTATCTTATAAGTAGGGATGGGTCGGTTCGGTTCTTCGGTTCTCGGTTCCACCGGTCCTTGTGCTTAGAACCGGAACCGGAACCGAGGCCAAAAATAATCGGTACCGAAATAATTGGCGCGAAAACCAGTTTGAAACCTACGCACACTCCGAAAGTGGGGGCTTCACGTTAAAACCTGATGAAATAGTGTACTTAGATGCTTCAAAGTTGCGAATTATTCTAATTCAGTCTCTGAAAATGATTACTGATTACCTTATCTTACCATTGAGCAATGCAAAGTAAGTGGTAAATGAAGAACCGGAACTGAGAATCGGAACCGAGAACCGAAGTTAAGAACCGAACCGGAACCGAAAAAAAGTGGAACCGACCCATCCCTACTTATAAGTTTGTAGATTCACATCTTATAACCATGTGTCTCACAGAAGCAACTTAATACCTCTCTTGATTTGAAACTATAGGAATTTTTCATTATCACCCTGCCAGAATGGTAGATCAGTGTGAATACAGGCACTTCATTAAGATCATATTTAAACAACTGTCAGTGTCATTGGCAAAAAATACGAAGTCATATGATAATAAGGCCATTATCAGTTAATTAACTACACGTGATAGGTCAAATCGAGCGTATGAGATTTCTCCTTGTGCCTTTATATACTGGTTCCTAAATAAGGAAGTATGCCTTGGCATTAAAAATAAAGTTGATTTGAATACCAAGGTCAGGTGGTCAACTTACTGAAATACGATTTATGTAAATGAATTCACACAATTCTTAGTTGATAATGCAATTGAATGTATGAGGCGTTTGAAATCAATGTATGTGGCACAATGCATTATTGTGCTCCAATTAGAGGTCTACACGGGCCAAAATTTCCAGCCCAGGCCAGGTCCATTCATCACCGCATCCAAACCCAACCCAGCACGAAATTAGAATAAACATTTTCACTCCATATCTTGACCTTTCTTAAAGCAGCACAGAGCAGTCATAGTTGCACTACACATTTCTATCATAAAAAATAAAACGATCGCAATAAAATGGATGAGAGAGAGAAAAAAAGGAACTTTGCAAATAAAAAATCAACCTTAGTAAAATTGACCTAATATGTAATGAGTAAGACCTAAGCGGCCCACTAATTGATAAGTAGATAATATTTAAATATCATTAAGCAATAGAAATAAAGGCTGATGCAAAGAACATAACTGAAATATAGTAATAAATTCCATAGTGAAATAAGCAAACAGAAAAATGACCGAATGACACAGACTGAGTAAAGCTGGTAACTATAAATATATGTATGGATAGGCTATTGGTCTGAGCCAGGAGTTGCTCAGACCAATATCCTATCAACTTAACCCAGCCCAGTGGCCCTAGAACCTGACCATGCAGACCTCTTAAATCCAACATTCTACTCGATTTAGTGGATAGGAAATTTTACCAACTTACCAGTAGTTGGATCCTTCATTTTTTCTTCATACTTGCTATCTCTATCTTTGACAAGTTTTCTCTCTTCGATTTTCATCACTTCATTCACAAATCTAATTCTACAATCTTTTAAGTTTAAACTAGAAGACGACATGAGTATGTCACCAAAAATACTTTTTCCAGTCTTTGTCACTCTGTTTATCCTGAAATCATACCACAAACCCCTCGAGCTTGGTTCTTCTAAGTTGTAATTCACAAGCACTTTATCTCCCTCTTTTAACTGAGACACATCACAAACAGATCTACTTCGTGGTCGAATGTTTTTTAACTTCGTTTCAACAAATTCTTCAGAACTCCTGAAAAAAATAAAACCAAGAGGCATTGTCATAAGGTAATACACATACACTTAGGGGGAAATACAAAAATGTGGCCCTCTCTAAAACAACTTCAACCTGGCATTGGTCACCACTGATATGGCCAAAGGACAGCATGACCCACTGATGAATCACAATGGTATCAGCCAGGGTTCCCTGGTTGCATGGCGATCAAAACTTATTTTCCCCACCCAGATAAAATCTTAATTTCTGAGATTATACCTTAGCCTGATGAATGACATTTTTGACCTAATGCCACGTATACTGCAGGAGATAGTTAATCATATGCCAGGTTCAGAGTGCCAAAAGCCAATAAAAAAAACACTCACTACTTATGTCATTGAAGAAAACAGATGACACCAGGATTTAGTACAGTTATTTCCAGGTATAGAACAGGTTAAGCATTAAATACAGATATTAATGAAAAAATTATAGCATTATGGAAATACATAGTATACTATGGAAACAGTATAGTATAATGGAAAGCAATACATGTACTGTGTCACAATAAAAATCAAATCTTGTCATATAAAATTTCATTAATATCACAATAATACTTGTCAAGGGGGCAAGTTTTCAACGCTTTACATTGGAAGCTCCTTTAAGAATAATAGAAGATGGTAAAAGTATTTTGAATTAGAGTACAAAGGACCCCGCAGGCAAAGTTAGTTAGTAGAGCATGGCATGAATATTGTTCTTTGATCTGGTATTGTGTTCATGGTCATGGTTCATTTACATTGAAATATCAAGGGTTTTTCTTTAGAAATAGATTATATGATGAAATACAGTAGAAATTTGCCATTAAAAAACTCACTGGATCAAAAAAATGGCAGTTCATGATATTGAATTTCTTAAGACTGAGTTTTTTTATTTAATTAAGCAACTGTTATTCTTATCTTTTATTTGTAAATAGTTAAACCCTAGATGCCTTTTCTAGTATTGAGATTCTTTATTCCAGATGGTCAGGTTTTCACTGTCAACCTCATTGCATGATTTCTGCACAGCTCGGTGACTTGTCTATGAAGCTAGAGAGTTTCTTCCATGGCTATCAATGATCCTTGGGTCAGAGGGTTTGTAATACCTCTCCATGAGATAAATCAGTGAAATATCCTTGACCATAGTGAGGTTCAAACCCATGACTAGGAACCTGATATTTTTTGTGATTTTACTTGGCCAAAACCGGTCCTATTTTTTTAGGTATTTCAGTGCTTTTCCAACCAAAATTTCAATGTTTTCAGTCATGCGTGCATAGGGCATAATTTGTAAGTAAACAGAAAATGCAACTAATGACAAAATGTTTTGATATAATTGGTATGAAATACTTACAGTATATTTCGGCAGATAAGACAATAGTTGAATCATTAAAAAAGGCCCCCAAAATCTGGAGTCCTCTTATAGAACAGATACCAAAAAAAATAAGATTGAAATTTATATAAATTAAAATCATTATAAAACAAAACACCTACTTCAAATCAATGCATTTAAAATCCTGCAAAATCTTATTAACTATAAACATTTAATGAATATTTACACTTTGTCTAATCTCAAGGTAGTCTTATCTGTGGAAATATACAGTAAATTTTATTTTAAAAATAAATTGAATAACTATAGTAATTCAGTATTTCAATGTTTTGTTGTATCACACACACATTGAGAAGTTATGCAACCAGGACGACAATCGCGAGAAAAACAAGAAATTACATTACACTGAAATTACATTGAGGCATTACAATTTAACAGATAAGTAAGGTGACGATAACTGATAGTGCATCTGAGCAAACTTCATTCCTCTTTCACCAGCTGTGTTGGAAGTAGGGGGAAGAGAGGGCCAAAGGCCCTCCCCAGAATTTGCCCTAGGCCCTTGAGGAATGAGTAGTCTTCATTAATAAAAATTAAATTTCACTTGTTTCCAGCTTGCTTTTTCCCTTCTGACATATTCTACCACCTTCATATGCTCTTTTAGCGGAATTGAAGTCTCTACCCCCTCCTATCCACAAAAAATGCGGGCCCTCTTCAAGGTTGGCCCCTCCCAGCAAAATAGTTCCGATGCCACTGACTTTCACTGAGATAACTTGCCTCAAAAGGTGTAACTTTGTCTTTCTCACAGGGCTGACTTCCACGAGTTATGCAACCTGGATGACAATCACGTCAAAACTGACTCATTTTTAACATTTTCAGTGCGGCATGACATCAATTGATGTCAGTCATACTATGTTAGGTCCAGTGGCGGCATGACGTTAATTGACGTCATGCATATCTTTCTTTTCAAGACGGCTTTTCTCCGCCTCCGCGCCTCGGACGAACTCGGTGTGTGCTTCCCATACTTCATTTGACTCAAATCTGCTTTGGAGCAAGTTTAGTTTCTGAATCGTAATTATTTTATTTAAGACAAAATCTTCGTTGGTAGCCTTACACACAGTAATGTAAAAGGTAGGTATGAGATTGTAAGTATGTATTTTATTTGTTATATCTTTTCTTCTATCTTTTTAAGTTCTTAATACATCGCTCAGTAACGTACCTTTGGTGTCATTTGGGGTATTCAAAGGGAAGGAAAATGTTTTGGGGTTTTTCCGATGTGAGGAATTTATAACGGTTTTTCACATCCTGCGACCCCACTAGAAGAGCTTCTTCAAGCATTTCCTCAGTTGTACATGAACCACTGGTAGAGGAGGACTAGTTTGCACCCTTTCGGTATTTGTCGGAGTTCAGTTGGCTGCTTAAGTTTTCATTTATGGTACGTCATTCAAGTAGTATTTTTTATAATTTATTGAGATATGTGTTAACCTGTATCATAGACCTGTATGCTTATTTATTTCTCTTTTTTTCATAAATTAAGATTTTTTTCTGTGAATGGCGGGAATCTGAGTTAGTTGGACACTCTCATTGAGTTTGTGATTGCTCCGTGTTAGTGCATTTCAAGTGGTGCGTGTCATGAAAAATTTCATATTGAGGTAAACAACCTATTTCTTTTAATTTCAATGCATTTTTTGTGTTAGTAGTTAGATAATTCACGACCGCTGTTTCTATTAGCTTATTTCCAAAGATTTATTTATGGAATTAACGGAGTATTTTTCTTAGGGTTTTTCAAGAACTTATTTTTTTATTGTTAGGGCTATGTAATGCACGTTATGTTGCTGCTTGACTTAAGATTTATTTCAAATGTCATATAGGTACAACCTATGGTATTACATACATTTAATCTTTTTTCTATTACTTAGCATGAAATAAGAGCAATTCGTCCAAAATATCTTTTTCTCTCTACAGAAATTCGCTTTTCTTATTTATTAGAGTAGTTATATTGTGTGTTGATATTTTCTTTGCTATAATTTTTATGCTCTCATACACGTATTTTTCTTAAATAATTTCCGTGGGTTTTGTCTTTTTCATTCTATTCAAGAGTCTAGCATTTGAATATACATTTGTGTGTGCTCATTTCCTAACAAAATATTCACTCAATGAGTATCAAGAATTACTTTTACGCTAATGAACCATATAAAAAATATTTTTACATTACATTTTTATTGGTTAAGGAAATATCATTCTACAGAGTGTGAATGCATTTTTTCTATTCCAGAGGAAATGACTTTCAAATTTGACGAAATGTTTTCCTACGTATTTCCTACCAACAGGAATTATAAAATATCTCCAGGTATGTATTTAAATTACAATATGAATGATGAATTTTATTGAATTTATTTTTACATAACGTCTATTATACATGCTCTCAATTTTTCCAGAATGGTTAAGACAAGGGGAAGCAAGAAAGTGGGAGGAGCTGCTCCCCAATCAGCGCCTCGAGACCATCAACCATCGACATCCAGGGATGTTCCTCCAGAAGAGCAGCCTATCCCCTCAAAGCGACAAAAAACTGCCCTCTGCATCACTACCGAGGAGCAGGTTGAAAAAATACTCGAGGAAAGTGAGGAAAGTGACGGGAGCAATTTTTCAGGCGACTCCGAGTGGGGAGACAGTGGGGACGAGGAAGGCTCACTGTCAGAGCTAGAGGAGGAAGGGGTCCCCTCCCAAGGTACACCACAATTGGCCCATGCTGAGAGCCTCCCCAGCACCCTACCCTTACCGACACAGGCATTCCCATCCCTTCGCTGGACTTCCTGCAGACTGACGATACCCAAATCCCTTTCACTCAGACACCTGGCATGAATATCCCCGACCCAGGACCAGAGCCTCAAAAGTTTTTTTTTACCTTTAGATGATGGACGACATTCTTACCCTTACGGTGGAAGAGACAAATAAATGTGCCATCAAGCTGCTTGAGGCTAATGTATCCCCGAAAGCAAGGATCATAAAATGGAAACCGTTAGCCAAGGAGGAGTTCCTCGTTTTTCTTGGGCTTCTCCTTCACATGGGAGCAATATCCTTGAGAAGGCCGGCTAACTTTTGGAGCAGGGATTTTCTTTTTGATGTTCCTTGCTTTCGGGGTTGCATGAGCCGGGATCGGTTCATGGGCATTCTTCAATGCTTGCATTTTGCAAAAAGCTTTGAACCAAATCAATCAGCTGACAGACTCCACAAAATAAGACCTTTGATTGACATTTTCAATAAGACTATGGGCAAATTAGTGACTCCGAAGCAGAGACTCTGCATTGACGAGTCATTGGTACTCTGGAGAGGCAGACTGATTTTTAGAATTTTTTTGAAGGGGAAGAAGCACAAGTATGGTATAAAATTGTATATGCTGACTGAACCTTCCGGATTAGTCCTGAGAGTTCTCGTGTACACTGGGTCTTCTGATGCTGATGTAGGAGGCCGAGGTCATGTTGACAATATTGTTTATAAACTAATGGAGGGAAGGCTTGATGTCGGCTCTTCATTGTTTATGGACAATTATTACAACAGTGTCAATCTGGCCCATCAACTACTGCAACGGAAGATGTATTGTACCGGCACTCTCAGGAGTAACCGAATGGCTAACCCCCTACTATCACCAAGTGCAAACTAAAGAAAGGCGAGATTGTGGATGCCTTTACTGATGATGGCATTTGCATCTTGAAGTGGAAAGACAGAAGGGATGTACTGATGATCAGCTCCGAGTATGGAAGTCGCCCTTGATTGATGTTCCCCGCAGCAGAGGGCGAGGAACAGTCTCCAGGCCGGAGGCGGTGGCCAGGTATATGGGAGAAAAAAGTTTCCCAACAAATGGAGCGCCGCCACTATCGCTCTGAGAGAAAATCGGATTCCTTTCTGACGGTACAATATTCTTTGGTCTCGGCTACCACGAGGGAAGTTCAAACACCGTAAAGTGCTCGACTCATCGCCCGAGTATGTGACAGCAGCAGCTTGCCTGCCCCGTGCTTTCATCGCGCTGGCGTCTAGAACGGAGGCATATTATTCATTGCATGTATTTTAAACGCTCTATTTAACTATCTCGTTCTCGCCGAGCTTCACTCCGCATTCTCCGTGTCTTTTTTCTTTTAGGCCTCGCTTCTTGTCTCTTACTCTGGTAAGGCCCTGGGATTCACTCCACGTCTGCCTCTTCGTCTCTTTCACTCATTTGAAAAACTTAGAAAAAACGAGCTTGAATATTTTCCACGTCCATATAATCCATTGAATTGCTCTGTTAATATCAGTAGGTAGTGGTCGAGCTGTAATGTAACTGACTGGTAATACGAAGTTTTCAGTTCGATACCTGGAGGTAGCAGATATTTTTCGTTCATCACTTTGTTATTTTACGTAAGAACTAGATACATATTTTTATCCAAGACACGTTCAAGGAATGCTATGCTATTTTTTACCTTTGACCCCTCTTCTCTTTCGCCATGGAATCCTGTTTTGCTGTTCAAGCGAATTTGAAACTGATCTCATGATGGTGGATGGATCTATCTTCTACTGTTGCAATCGCTTTCTGTATTTCGCTGCTTTGGAAGCTGTATTTTGATGCTTTAAGGGAAATTCTCCGGGAGAATGGGTAAAGAAACCATTTTCATGTCCAGCTCTTTGTCTGCTCGTCTTAACAGCTTCCCAAAAACGTTCCGCCCTCCCTGAACTGGATTTGAGCAAGAATATTATTTTAATTAACTGCCCTGGGATTATCACATTGTCTTTCTATTTTGCTCATCGAATACAGCCAGCTATCGAGGTATCTACGTGCTGGGGTCGTAAAATATTGAGTAGGAAGATCATAATTCGTTCATTCATCCACAGCGGCCATGCAATATTCAATATTCAGGCCGCTCGATGGATTCTTTAAGGTCTACAACGTTATGATAATGGGTTTCCAACTTTCTTTTCGTTTTCCAACGTTGTGCATTTTTGATAATTGGAAAATACATCGCTCAAGAAAATTTTAACTCCTCCTGAAATTGTATGCATTGTTTTCTTACTGCAACTAATCAGCTCAAACATTTTCAAAATCATCATTTTTCAATGATTTTTCATCGTATCGTTAAATTAATTACTCATTATGGAATATCTCCCTGGATCATCTTCTACAGTAAAAAATTCTCTGGTAACTAAGTCATCACCGAAACAGACTGTCAGCTATCCAGATTCGACGGAGTTTCTTTTGGAGGTGATTTTTTCATCAGGTGATGATGTTGACCACATAGTCGAAGCAAAGTCTTCTTCGTGAGTAAGTGCAATTCTCTCCAAAAGTAACAAATCCCACTAGATCCCAAAGCTATATTATAGTATTGTGGATTAGTGTAAGGAAATGTTGGCGATGTATTTTTTACATATTTTATTGAGTAAAACCCTACCGGTTTCGACACTTTCGTGTCATTATCAAGAATACTCAGATACAATGACACTAAACCGGTAGTGTTTTACTCAATAAAAAATGTGAAAAATACATCGTCAAGTTTTTTTCACACCATGTCACTTTTTCACAAAGTATCGTCTGATTCTATTCAATTCTTGTGGACCAATCATAAATTTTGCGAGTTAAGGGCAAATGTGACCACGAGAATCAACAATGGAGAAGATTCTTCCAATACCAAAGCTAGAAATAGTTCTACAACATTACCCTGAATTTGTGATCTATAAGGGATGTGAGTAACTATAAAGCAGAAATTTAGCGAATGATTTCTTATTGCGGAGAAAAAATAAGGAAGTGTGAATCGGCCAAATAAATAAAATGACCAACTCAAATACAGCTCAATACTGAATATGTTACTCTCGAACACTTCTGCTCGGGGTATTTGATTCCAAAGGGTGTCCGGGAGATTTGGCTCAAAAGTGAAAATAGAAGTTGAAGAGACTGCTTTTAAAAATTTTGTGACTCGCTCATAGTCGGGGAAGGTATTAACCAATACATAAGAGCTGTTCTTTGACCAAGAGCTTATCCTGAGCGTTAGCAACAATAATTTCCTTTTGTTCATTAAGTCTTGGGCTGGGCAAAGCAATATTTCTCTTTTGAATGAAGGATTCATGGATGACTTCAGCCAACCAACATACATATTACCACCAGAATGCACTCAAGAAATATCACCAAATACCACCGAAATCACTCCGATTTTTCATCCATAGGATATTTACTTTTGTAAGTCAGTAAAAATATTGCTTTCTACTATCCAAAATTCTTATTTACTTCATTAACAGGCTTGGCCCCAGTCTTCCGCCAATTTACGTGTGGTTGTACCTCAGTACTGTATAGTGAAAGACAATTTTTGTAATGTAAAGCAAGTTGTATGTCCTGAGGGTTAATGAAACCAAATGTAACAGTGGAACAAGGGGCTCCGCCAAGCTGAAGTAAAGCTGTCGCCATAATTGGTGTATTGAACATCAGTTTGTATTTACTAGGGATGGGACGATCGGTTCTTCTGTTCCTCGGTTCCACCGGTTCTGGAAGGAACCGACAGAACCGGAACCGGCCTATAAAACCGGTTCTTCGGTTCCACTTAGTTTAATTTTAATCTTTGTTACGACCGGTTCCTGAAGCTTCCATTAGTGCTGTTTTCACGACTGCAGAAACATTAAATGAATTATGCTACAGCGTCTATGATTTAACGTCAATAAAAAACTAAAAAAGAAGATTGTTAATAGTAATGAAAATGTGCTCCAAGTCTTACACCACAAAGTTGAGAGAGTGGATGGAAGCGAGAGCGGTCACATCGCACGGTGAAAACGTAATGCAAAAAATTGTCCGTGTTTATTGCTTAAGTTCCGTCATTAAGTCGACCCATGGTGAAGTTTTTTTAATTTTCCAATGAAGGGAGTTCCCTTTTGTATCATTGACGTAGTTGTTAAGGAAAATTGAAAAGTTTGATCGCTGAAGCTGATTTGACGTGTCGAATTCCACTGCTCTTTTGTTTATGTCAGTTGAGTGCCCACTTCCCCTGACGTATGTCAAGTCCAGTCTAGTCTTGTCCGTGCTGCAAAATGGAAGCAACCAATATATTCATATTGAGTTATGTCGATATTTTCTTGAATATGGAACCTCAATTGAAGCAGTTGAAGATAAAATAAAGTGTAAACAAATATATGTGACCATTACGATGGATCTTTACTCATTGACTCACTGGCTAGCGAGAAACACTTTTGAGCCATATTATTAATTGCGTACTCCATTTCTACCATAGTCTTTGTGAATGATACAAGAATTTAAGTTATTTCTAAGTTGAGTTCTATTAGTTGAAATCTTCTTCCATTCACAGCTTTATTCACGGTGTTCACAGCTTTATTCACAACATTCACAGCTCTAGTTAATCGACCATGGACTACAATAATCGACTCGCATCTCTCTAAAATAGCATGTATGTACACGTAGCAGTTGACTTTTGACGGCTGCGAGATTCGCATTATATCGCTACCGCTATGATGCATCTGCACCAACTTCTATGCGGCTAAGATAATCGTCCATAGAATTTATTGTTTGAAGAATTTCATGATTATATAAGTGAGAATCATTATTATCATCAAATGCTTTTTCTTTGTCAACTCCTTCACCATCGGCTGAAAGATTTCTTCAGTCAAGACGACAAGAATACCAGCCGACCCTGACAACATTTGTGGAGTTGAAACGTAAATTTAAACCAGGAGACCGACGAAGTAAGGATATCACTCATCTAGTTGGAGAAATGATGTGTAAAGACCAGCAGCCAATATCTGTAGTTGAGGACAGGTTTTCGAAGGCTTATAGATTATCTCGAGCCTCGATACTCATTGCCCTCAAGAAAGCATTTTGCTAAAGTGATCCCTACACTTTACGAAGAAATAAAGGCCAAAGTAAAGTGTGTTCTTCAAAAAGCCAAATTTTTCACCATCACTGCGGACATGTGGACATCATCTGCTCTTGATGACTACTTGGGTTGAACGGTTCATTTCCTTGATGAAAAGTTTGTCCTTCACCATTACAGCATAGAAGTAATCCAGTTCTCGGAGGTTAGCCATACGGCAGCAAATTTATGTGAGTTTATCACAAAAACTCTGAGTGATTGGAATGTTGCCCAAAAAGTGGTGACTGTAGTAAGAGATAACGGTCGAAACATCAAGGCAGCACTGGAGACGTCTCAGTTTAACCATATCCCGTGTTTAGCTCATACATTTCAATTAGCAATAAAAGATATTTTATCAGAAACAAGGTAATACCAAATTTAACCGGAACTTGCCGGAAATTAGTGGGACATATTAAGCATTCATCACAAGCATGTAAAGTGTTGAAAAGTTGTCAAAATATGGCACAGGTGCCATATCATCGCCTAATCCAAGATGAACTGACAAGATTGAATTCAACCCTGCATATGTTAAAACGCCTAAATGAGCAGAAACCAGATCTTCTGCTTGCTGGTGGTGAACTTAAACTACCAATGGAGTTGACTCCAGCTCAGTGGAATCTTATAGACAATTCTATTCCAATTCTGGATGTGTTTGACTCAGCTACATCTATTGTGAGTTCAGAAAGTACAACAGCATCTGAGATAATTACACTGGTCCACCTCATAATGCATGATTTAGAATGTACTGCTTCTCGTTCATCAGGACTTCAAGGGCTAAGAAATGATTTATTGGCATCTCTGAAACTTCGGTATGCAAACTTGGAGGATGAGAAGCTGTATGCTTTTGCAACTCTCTTGGACCCACGCCTGAAGTTGCATCCATTCAAAGATCCATTAAAGCTAGCAACTGCTAAGGAAAACCTCATTACTGAAGCAAGAGATGTTGTTATCAATGAAATACAATCCTCTGAAAGACATGACTTAGTGTTAGATCAAAGGACACAACAAACTTCAACACCACAAAGCTTCATTTGGTCCCGTTACAGTTCAATCTTCAGAGAACCTGGTGGGGAATCACGTGAAGTGGATGGTGCAGAAAATGAGGTTACATCTTATCCTTCTGAAAATACATTGTCATCAACTTCTAACATTGCTGAATATTGGAATGGATGCAGTAAATTTCCACGGTTGCAAAAACTTGCAAAGAAATATTTATGCATACCTGCAGCCACTGTTTCTTCAGAAAGGCTTTTTAGTACCGCTAACATGATTGCTGACAAAAAACGAAACAGGCTAGACCCTGAACGTGTTAAAATGTTGCTCTTTCTGAACAAAAACTTGTGAAGTGAAATCTGAACTTATGGTCTACCGACTCAAAAGTTTCCTAAAGAACATCATTTATTTTACTGTAAACCTCATTCACTCTTTTTTATTCAGGAATTATTCAGGTATTAAGGTGGAGAATGAAACTATTTTTGTGAAGAACATTAAATCAAATTGATAATAGCAAAATGTTCATAATTCTAGTTGTTTTGCTTTCAAAGTAGGTTTATTTCGTACAGCTTTGTCAATAGAAGAAGTTATTTAGTAATAAAGGAATACGTACCAAATAACATTTCTGACTGACATGCATAGTAAAACTTAAGAGGGCAGATATCAAGAAAAAAATCAAACTAATTCCTAATTGTACTCTCTTTTCTTCTACCTACAGATGTGAATGTGGCCCATTTACTTTTGATTAACTAATTAATTAGTAATTAACACTTACTTATTCTGGTATATTATGACATGTATTTCCATTAAATAAAGTAATTGAAACTGTATGGCGCTTTACTAATTAATATCATCATATTATGTATAATAATCCTATTCTATTAGTGGTATGAGTGTTATTAGTAATAGAGTAGAAGTGGAGCTGAGAACCGGGAACCGATTGATAGAATCGGAACCGAGAACCGGGAACCGATTGATAGAATCGGAACCGAGAACCGGAACCGGGAAATTATGGAACCATCCCATCCCTAGTATTTACGTTTATTAAAGGAAAATCCATGAGGTGCTCTGATAACTGTCTTACAATTAGATTATGCTACTTGCTTCGCTAAATCATTCCATGGGTTCGAAGCAGGAATTATCTGCAGCTGTCAACATCATTACTAAATTATATAAACTTCTCCATTTTTTCAAACGATAGAAAGAAAGCGAAGAGGCAAACACCGGGTGAAGCCTGAGACCTTGCCAGAGGGCGAGGAAGGAGCGAAGATCGGCGGAAAGGCTCGGCGTTCGGAGAAAAGTTGGGCGAGAACGAGATAGTTAAATAGAGCTTTTAAAATGCATGCAATGAATAATATGCCTCGATTCTAGATGCCAGCGCGATGAAAGCTTGGGGCAGGCAACCTGCCGCCGGTATTCCGTCACATACTCGGGCGATGAGTCGATCACTTTACTGTGTTTGAACTTCCCTCTATGAGAAATGAGGCTGGAGATAATTTATTACGATAATTGAAGTAACAAGTTTTAATGTCATTCAGGATATGAGAATTTAACAAGTACCAATATTGTAGAAATTGCCAATAGGGCATTTGATAGGCTTCAAATGATGTTACCCGAGAGTGGATACATCATCAGCATAGTTTTTTTAAATAATTCAGTGCATGAGGAAAGTCATAGACCAACAAATTCAAGGGCCACATTTAAACACGTTCCCATCGGATCACCGAAGTTAAGCAATGTTGGGCCCAGACAAAGATTGGATGGGTGACCCTCCTCCATACCTCAACCACGGTGTTCTGGTCCTCTGTCTGCAAGTGTCTGTCAGGCAGGTAAAATGTGGGTTAGCACATTTTACCTGCCTGCTTGGATTCAAAGGGGTCTACGGGCCAGGGGGGCTCCAAAAGGCCCCCACCTAAATTTACATTCTTCAACATACATCAACAAAATTAATTGAAATAAATAGGCCCAAAATAAAGCCTTTGTGCACAAAACATTATTTATTAAAAAATTGGACTTAAAATGTCATGTTGTCACTGTCAGACGTATGTATATCATACAATTTGCTGGTGATCTGTTAGGTAGGATCTGATCCAGCAGAGGATTTTCTCAGAACTGCCTAATTGAGCCAGTTCTTAAAATAATCATCGATTTGACCAAAAGCTTTACTTGTTTGAAGAAAGTACCGACACATGTTTATTTTCGACAGGAGTGCTGCTACAATAGTAGACCTACCTTTCCAAAAGCCAAGCCAAGTATTATGCAAGATTATCATGCAAGAGTATTATGCAAGTAGGTGACTGTACATAAGTTATTGCAAAATATTAAAAATAATTTAAAATCTAAATTTCAAGAAACACTCTATTTAACCGACTTACTTGTCAAACGTAACAACATAAACTATTTCTTCTTGTAATTCTAGGTTCAATCCACAGGAAGTCTCCACATTCTCCTTATTTTCAACTTCAGAGCCACAACACTCACAAGCAGCATTGACAAGGATGTCTACAATCTGCCCTTCATACCATGCCCCTGTTGCTTCACTGTTCACATCAACATAGTCTCCAGACTATAAAAGAATAGAAAAAAATCAATGGTGTTTTAAACTAAGAATCATATTGTAGATATGCTCTTTGCAAAATAAAATAATATTTCTAGGAAAAATTTTCTTTTATACTTAGTTATAGAAGCAAAAGAAGCCAAGACACTTCACTTAAATCCCGGTGACCACAAATGGATTTTTTAAATGTTGGCCATTTAATGTCCTAGAAGGTACTGCATTAAAAACAACCATAGCATTATTGTCCCAGGACAACTACTACTCGTACATTAACTTTTTTTTAGGCCAGAGAAATTTAGTTAAAGTATTAAGAATTGTTTTGAAAGAGAAATATTGAGAGCTATAAAATAAACTGATGAAGCCTGACATACATCTGTTGACAATGTTGTTCAGGTTCAAGTTTTGATAATGTTTATAGTGAGTTATAAATAAAGGAACAAAATTAAAGAGTGGCATTCAAACCTGATAGATATCATTACGCAGTGGCGTGTGGTGTCAATTAGCCTCGGGTAAGCGCTCACACATCAGGCAAGGTAGGCATCCCGCACGTCACTTGCATAACCTCAATTATAAACTGAATAACTATTACCGATAATAGCATACTAGGTAACCCATTACTGCAGTATTATAAATACAAACTGTAAATCGATGATAACATATCATTACTGTTAGAATGCATGTGGTAAACATATTTTTTCTTTAATTACCTACATGTGGATGTCACCAATAACTTGTGTTGAATGTGTAATTCTATTGTTAACCTTTTTATGGTGACGACCCTTGCCATGATAATAAAACCAATAAAAATGGAATGTAAAAACCTAATCCTGTTGATTCATATTTAACGCTGAACCCACTGCACAAAATAACAGGTTATTGTGAACTTGAATGATTAACAGATTGCCGCAGTAGGTGAATGCAGAAATAGAAAAGATTGGATTGAGATTGTGACGACGAATGCACGGAGAATTGCGGGTCGGAGAACGCGAATGAACCATGGCGAATCAGGAAGAAAGTGGACTGAAGGACACAATAAATATCCCAAAGTTGACGAACGGGAATTATCATGCATGGAGACTGAGAGTGAAGGCGATTTTAGTCGAGAAAAAATATTGGATGGCTACCGACCCCGGATATGAAGAAATCGAAAATCTGAATGTGGACCAATCAAGATTGAACAGAAAGGCATTGTCCGTACTTTATAGATCAGTGGGCGATGACTATCTCCTGGAAAAAAAAATTAGCCGTTTTTTTCGTAGTTAAATTGGCGATACTCATTTCTGGTACATCATCTAAAGGAATGTGTCTCCTCCTGGACCATTCTTCTTGTGCTCCACGAGAGCCCAAGATACCTTTGATACCTTCCACTAGCCTCGCTCTTTCTTCATCGCTAAGACTGGAATCGAATACTGAGAGACCCACCAGCGCCTCACTCGGGTACCAAAGTTGTCTACCAAAAAAACGGCTAATTTTTTTTTCAAATTTCGAAATTTAACTGCATTTTTCTGATCTACCAGTCAGCAGTTGGGCGAGGAATTCAAGTTACCTCCATGGTGAGAGAGTAGTCAAGTCATTGCTAGTAGTTAGAGGCCATGCCGAGAGAGGAGTTAAATTGTTGAAAGATTTTGCAGAACTTTGACCAAAGACGAGAATAAATACCAGGAATTGTTACTTTTTGTTCAAGAACATAGAAGAAGGGTGCCAGATGTAAGTATTGGTATCTGAAACTTCTTGTATTTTTCTTTTTTATTAGTGTACTGTCCTTCAGATTTCCTGTTTAATTTTGTAAGCTATACAGATTTCTTTTAAACGAAGATGACAGATTTGGCAAATTTTTATGACCGAGTTAATAATAAATTGAAATAATTATTAAAAGATCATGCTCTTCGCCATAACCAGTGAATGAGTGCTCCAGAACTATGCTATTACCACGAGACAACGCAGCAGTTGAGGTGTCGTCGTGGGCCGCTTACAGGGGGGGTCTACGGACAGGAGAAACTCGTCCGCGCCGGCGGCGCCCCCTAATTAGCATTTCGAGCTCAATTCGCCCTCCTGTATCTCCTAAACGGGTGATGATAGGTAAAAACTAATGAAATTTCAGCCCTAAAGGGTCGTAAAATCATATATTTACTCTTGAAGCAGTTATTGTGATGCGATATTTCCATTTTTTTGAGTGGGGTATTTCAGACCCCATGCGGCACGTGTTAACAATATCGCAGCTCAACAAAAATTTCACGCATGTGTTTTCTCATCAAAATGAATGTTTTGACGGGTGGAACTTTTAGCTTTTCCGATTTTCGAAAAATAAGACGCACCCTACTGTACATGAAGTGATGGTGGCATTTAAAGGATGCCACCATATAAAACAGTATGCCAAAACAAAGCCCAAAGTGGGGTTTTAAAATTAGGATACTGGCATGTCCAAGTGGTTATGTTTTAGCCCTTTATTTCTTATCTACAGAACAAAGAGTAGTTTATAGAAGCCTTCTCTTTATACACAGCTATGTAGGTATCAAATAAGAAATCTAATAGAAGTACCTATTTTAAGGATTTCCAAGTAAGAAGCAGTGAAAACCATAACTACACAACCAGAAACAGTAACAAGTTCTATTTGAACTTTCAATGTAATACAGCTGGGCAGGAATCGTTGTTTGTAAATGGGTTAAAATTATATAACAAAATAATGAATGAAATAAGTGATTTAAATGTGAGTGAATGGAAATAAAAGTTCTGTGATTTTGTAAAGACAAACTACCCCCTCGGGTGTAAGGACATCAGTTCAACTATGTACATTTATAAATACATTACCAAGAAGGTTTGTGGGCAACAGTTGAGACGCATACTAGTTAAGGGATCCTATATGATTCTAGTGATATTGTCTGTTTGTTTTTCTCAAATAAATTGTAATGTGGTGAGTGATTGTCATACACATATGTAAATCTTTTTGAACTAATTATTGTATTTGAAAGATTAGTTCTCAAGAACTATAAAATAAAACTTACTACTACTACCTAGAGATGGGCAACTTGGTAAATTACCGTGGTAATTTTCGTAAATTACCGTGGTATTTTTCGTAAATTACCAACACCCCTGAAAATTATCGTAATAAACGGTAATTTTCAGAAAAGTTCTTTTTCAGAAATTTTCTTCCTCACGCAGAAAACATTGGAATGGGTCCCATGGGTAAAAATCCACTATTAGTGGATCCACAATAAGTGGCGATTTCGGCATCCACTAAAATTTTAGTGGATCCACAATAAGTGGCAATTTCGGCATCCACTAAAATTTTAGTGGATCCACAATAAGTGGCGATTTCGGCATCCACTAAAATATTGTGGATCCACTATTAGTGGATCCACTATTAGTGGATCCACAATAAGTGGCGCTTTCGGCATCCACTAAAATTTTAGTGGATCCACTAGTAGTGGATCCACATTAGTGGATCCACAATTAATGGATCCACAAATAGTGGCGATATCGGAGTCCACTAAAATTTTCGAAGCGGGAAATTAAGCGGGAAAAAGAAAGCAACATCCACAGTAGCGTTTGAACTGGTTAAGGCGCGAAATTTATCGTACTCCGGGGTTGTCACCTCTCGCTTTAGCTTTTCCCTCGGGGAATCGTCCTCCATGCTACTTCTGAACACTTGGTAGAGTGTTTTTGGACTACATTCTTTTTTATTGAAGTCTTTCACGAAAGATATCGGCACTATCGCCTTTCCACTCTCTCCGCAAAACATTACCTATACATACGCAAAGCTCGCCATGGCCTTATGTGAAAATCCTCTGATGCAACAAAGATTACTAGAAACAAATATCCGTTATCAATATGACTGGTTAAATAGTTTATTTTTGCCGCGTCTGTTATTTGTCGTTGTTACTATGGTTACGATCGAACGTCACGTGACTGCTACATTTTCACTGATCAACACGAATTTGATAAACTACGACCATATAACTCAAAAACTAGCGAATTATGATAGAAAAACGATTGTATATTGAAAAATAGATACCTACCTACCCTGCAGTTTTGCGGCAAACGGTATTACCAACAATTTCATCGTCTACCTATAATATTGTTAGTTATTATGCGTAGACGCAGAAGAAGACGTCATAATCGTCGCAGAGTGTCGCCGTCACGATTAAAGCAAATTCAAAGTTCTACTTATGGGAAAAGTTATAGCTATTATATCGTGAAAAATAGATTTTTTAATTTGATATTATTTGTGGGACTAAAATCCATAGGTTGTTTGCAAAAGTTTAACCCCTAATCAATTGGATGGGGAAATAAAATATTAGAGGAAAAGAAGAGGTATAAGGGTTATAACAGTTATTTTAACAGGATCCTGTAGACAAAAATGGAATTGTTAATAATGCCATTCATCATATCCAATAAAACGTGCGTATCCTCTGAAAGTAGGATATCCACAACTTAGGTTAGTGGATACATCTAAGGATCCACTAAAATTTGTGAACTTCCACAATCTATGTACCTACTTAAGTGGATCCACTAATGCCTATAGGCATTAGTGGAAAGCATTAGTGTCTATTTGCATTAGTGGATATAAGTGAATCGCTATATTTAGTAGATATCCACTACATGTTAAGTGAATATCCACAGATTTTAGTGGACATCCTCAAACTTTAGTGGACATCCACTATATTTTATGTGAATAGCCACGATATTTAGTGGATATCCCCAATATTTAGTGGATATCCACTACATGTTAAGTGAATATCCACAAATTTTAGTGGACATCCACTATATTTTATGTGGATATCCACAATAATTAGTGGACATCCACAAACTTTAGTGGACGTCCACTATATTTGATGTGAATATCCACAATAATTAGTGGATATCCACAATATTTAGTGGATATCCACTACATGTTAAGTGAATATCCACAAATTTTAGTGGATATCCACAATATTTAGTGGATATCCACAATATTTAGTGGATATCCACTAAAATTTTAGTGGATTTTTACCCATGGGGTAATATTATAAATTAAGAAGCTAAAACGATTTTGTTTACATTGTGTCCATGATTAATTCCAATTAACTCAGAGTAAAATAACAAATGCATTTGCGCCGAGGTATGTCTTTAGAACTAAAATTTCTCATAGTGTGACAAAAGAGAGGCAAATTGCGTGCTGCTGCCAACTTTGTTCTAATATTTTTAATGAGTTATAATAGATAAACGTCATGATATGTTTGATGCAAGTGTCGGTATTTATATCTCAATGCTATTTGATTTCACTTGGAGTTCTCTGATAAGGATTTGCAGTTCAAAACTTAAAATTACCGGAAAATTACGTTAATTTTTGAAAATTACCGTAATTTACCACGGTAATTTACCTCAAATGAAAATTACCGTAATTTACCCATCTCTACTACTACCATATGACCAGGATACCATAAATATGTTACTACTACTGTTTTTAGAAAGGAAATACCTTGAAGTATAGACTTGATGGTATAGACTTCCAACGCGATTTGTCATACTTATAAGTCCTTTCTTCTTCCTAAAAAATGAACAGTTAAATGTAGCATGAATATCATACCAAAATAAATAATCCACTAGAAAAAAATAACTTCTTTATACTCTTCAGCATAACATTATTCCACATGAGAATAGAGTTATTCTTGAAAATATGGACAGATCTGAATCCAAGAGCATGGTATGCTTTCAATTACTGTAACTTAAAAGTGGACCTTACAGGCAAAAATGAATACCCACCTTTTTATCATCCTCCGAGGAAACCTTGGATTTATCATCCTTCGCTGGTAATACTGAAGGCTGAACCTCACTCTTTAGCATGAGCTGGATAACATCATTCAGCACTATGTTATAGTCAAACAACTTGTACTCGTCTTCTAACTTGAAAAATTAAATCAAGATAAGACAACATGGAAAAAACATTTTGATAACAATCTGTTGCAAAGAGTGGCATAACTGCAATTTCTGACATTTCAGCTATTCCAGTAGTTGTATGAGACAATATAACAATGGTTTAGATATAGCTGAATGAATAAGAAAATTATAATTTCTGGTATTTATAACAAGGAAAAAACTTCAGCCAAAAATGGTCAAAATATAAAGGTCTCCATAGTCAAGAATGAAACCTTGGACATTGCTTTGCAAAACCAATGCATGACCCAAAATATAATCACCGGACGGACCAAGATGTACTCTCTCAGGTAGTCCCCACCCGGAGATGCGAATGGGGGACTATTTTACCTCTGGAATATTTTACTCGAGAGGGTTCCATCACATCTTGATAAGAAAGAAAAGAGTGAAGTAGCTGTGACTCCTCGGGATGACAATGTGGTGGTTTCCTCTTGCCTTCCACATCGTAGTATTATAGCCGTTAAAGTAAATGTTACCACACCTGTAGTCAAGTGAGTGCCCCTGTACCGACCACTGTGGTCTCCACCTTCACTCATGTGAAGAAGAGCTGCTGCCCTTTCCTCCGGGTGATGGAAAGTGTATTTGTTGGTGGCCTCCATCGCCAAGTCACGGCATCTTCACAGGTTCTGTTTATATAGTTGCCCCTCTTACCCAGGGATAGACCAATTACCCCCTCGGAATGCCGTTGCTTTTTGTCCACAACTGCTTATTCGACGAGTAAACTCGCTTATCTCACAGCTAACCTCTATATCTAGAGGTCGACCCACCATCCGCAGCCTGGTGGACGTACTCGGTGGCTTAAGATTCTGCAGCGAGACAAGATTTATACTCCTTTATATGCTTCCTCATGCTATAATTCACCTAATCTTCATCCTTGGTCAGCATCTTTGTCCGAAAAAAGTAAGGTGATAAGATGTGTCCTCTATGTTGATTTCTAAGATGCGACATTTGCTGGTCCATTGTCCTAAGTGCTGTGTTAAGATCTGAACTTTTCTTATAAGTGCTTCCTATTTATGAATGCTTCCTAATTTGGGAATTTTTCTTTGCCATCATGCATCTCTTCTCCTGTTTGTTTTGTGTCTGAGTTGTTTTTTTACTTTCATGTAGATTCTTTTGCTGGCTTTACATCACTCGCTCACTTAGTGATTAATCTAAAGGTTAACTTACATAAATTTTGCCCATTTCAAGTGCATATGAAATTCACACTGGTTGGAAGGCAGTTTCTTTCCTTCGGTTATGTTTTATATGGTTGATCCTCCATCGCCAAGTCACGGCATCTTCACAGGTTCTGTACCTCAGTCAAGTGTGATAGACATTTTAGCATAGGAACATGGAACGTGCAATCACTTCGGACCTGCGGAAGACTGGAGAACCTGAATACGCGTAATGCTCAGGAAGAGTGCAGGACTGCATGTGAACAGCTTCCTGCAGTACAGTGAGTGGATTAAAATGGTGAAGATTGAGACCAAGCCTACAAATACCATTGTGGTGCAAGTTTACATGCCAACATCAGACTACGAAGATGAAGAAGTGGAAGATATTGCGTACGTTATAAAACAGGTAAGAGGAGATGAAAACTTAATTACTTTTAGGAGATTGGAATGCTGTCGTAAGCAAAGGTCAAGATGGAAGAGTAACTGGAAAATATGGATTGGGACACCGCAACGAAAGAGAAAGACTGCTGGAGTTCTGCACACATAAGTTAGTGGTTACTAACATCTAAAATTGAAGAAATTGAAGAAAACAATAAAGAACATGTGGCAAGTAGAAAACCGGAGGAGACTCAAAATCAGCTGGCATTTCAGAAAGCAATCGGAAACAACATAGGAGAGGACCTGACTGAGAAGCCAGTGGAAGAGCGATGAACACAAGGGAGAAAGAATACTTTGCTGTTCCACAGGTAACCTGTGGACTACTCTTTCTCCCTTGTGTTCACCATGAAGGAGTTCCACAAAGTAACACCTACTACCATTGCATTTATCAGTAGAAGAACATTGGGGAAACATTAAATGTGGACTACCGGAAGCCGCAAAAGAAGTTCTTGGAAGAAGAAAAGTTGTTAAGAAGAAGCCATGGATCATGGAAGAAGCCCCCTTAACGCATTCGACCCGGAATATTTCTAGTGTGCAATCATGAAAAAAGGAAAGCTTTTTCTGCCACATTAAATTGGCCAGTCACTTGTAATTTAAAATTAGTAAAAAATTTTTTTGAATAACAAAACTCGATTATTTGTTAATGACGTGAGTTCACGTTCTTCAGAGAGGTCATCAGAGAGGTTTAACATCAGAGAGGTTAAGGATTAACAGACACGAATGTGCGTCCGTCAGTATCCTGGCAACGCACCTCGGACGCGCATTCGCGTCCGTCGGGTTGAACATGTTAAGAGACATTTCCCTTACACCCTTACCAACACGCATATCGGAAAGGGAACTAAATGGAAAAATTAAGAGGAATAAGGCAATCATAAAAGAAAATATCCCAGGATGCCTTCATGTGCTTCTTGGATTAACCCTTCAGCTCCCAGAATGTAATGATGTACTTGTATGCATGCACAGATACTGTAGGAGAAAGTTTCTTGCAAGCTTGACCATCTTTCACTCTCAGGATCTGGAGCCCCTTTACATCCTTAAGACATTAACTAGGAAAAGTCATCCCCCGCAAAATCAGCTGTCTTTTTACATTCTATCAACTTCCCTCATCATTAGCTATTTCAATTGTTACATCACAATGGATCACATTTCTCAAGTTCTTAGCGGCCATCCCCTGAGGTATGAGAAAAAAACATAGCCAGGGCATAAGTCTTACATCTCCTCCAACTTAACCCATGAAAATGAGGTGATGTTTGGACACCTTTTCATCCACACACAGTGGCAAGTAAAAGAAAGTCTGCTTAATCTTAATTGTGTTACGTGGAGAAGCAAAGTTAATCAATTTATAGTATAAATAAGAAGAAGACAAAGGATTGGTTGGTTATTTAGGGGAGGCGACCGAAATCTGGGGTCATTTGTGCCATATAGGATAGGTGGGGATTTGGGTTACGGTAGGAGTTTTTAGGGAACGGAGGAAGGGTGGAGAGAAACCCGGCGTCGGCATTAGCCTACTCTTAACGAAAGGTGCCAAGGGGACCACGGCTTAACGTCCCATCTGACGGACGGAGTACTGTACTTGAAATGCCCTCCACTACGCACTCAAGTGGGGACCGGTTTTCCACTGAAAAATCTGCCACTGCCGGGAATTGAACCCGGGCCCTCGGGATGGGAGGCCAGTACTCTAGCCACCACACCAACCCGATCCCCTAAGACAAAGGATAGGGTCCATTATTTATTTATTTGAATAAATGCTCACATTCAGAATTTCTGTCGATTTACAGTGACACAGAAACAAACATCAAATAAAGATGTAAATAATCAATCAAAACAAAGGGTACAAGGTGGATCACCCTTTATGCGGGATAGACAGTGTATACAGCTAGATGTGAGGGAATGGTCTCGAGTTGTACGGAGATTGGATACAGGCATTAAAAAATCTAAAAATATTTTTAAAGATAAGATAGCTCTGATTCCGGAACCCTGGGCTTCCCAGGGAAGAGTCAGGGGCCTGAACATGACAAGGGAAAAATATTTTGTTTTACCAAAGTTGAGAGACCTAGAACTTGTATCTATGTGAATGGGATAAGGGCTTTCCATCTATCCAAATTAACCACTAGGGATCAGACAGTAGTTCTGCTGACAGGAGAGAACAAGTGGAGGGAGGTCATCTGCTCCTACCTGACATACGATGCACCAGACCCTCCACCGTCAGTCAAGATGGAGAGGTTGGTGAATCATTGCATGACCAATAAATGGGATCTTCTTATCAGTTGTGATTCCAACTCGCACCACATTGTGTGGGGGATTGGAGACACCAACAGTTGGAGAGAATTTCTTTTTTAATATCTTATGTCTTAGTCGCATATACTCAATTAAGGATCACAACCTGATTTTGCAAGCAATGTTCTATAGGAAGTGATAGACATTACACACTGCACCAGTTCTTAGATGCACAGGATTGAAGAGTGGAGGGTATCAGGGGAGATAATATTATCAGCCCTCAGACATTCTCTTCACTCTCTGAGAATCCTATTCCAAGCAAGTAACATATAGGAACCTCAAGACTACCAAGTGGTCTATATCAAAAGAGGCTGGGAGATGCCCTAGAGGGGGCAACTCAGTGCAACTTTAGAAATGTAGATGAGATAGATGCTGCTGTTGATTACCTACATGGAAGCATCATCTCATTCTACAAAAACAGCTGTCCCATAAAGACCAGAAGGAAGGGTTAAATTACCCTGGTGGCGAGCAGAATTAAATGGTATTTGTAAAGAGATTAGGAAACTCTTTAACAACGAAAAGGGGACAAGAATGCCTCAGGATTGGGAATACTATAAGGTGGCCCAATGGAGGTACAAAGCAGCAATTAAGCCCTCTGAGAGGGATTAATGGAGGGCCTTCTGTGCGAGTATAGAGTCCGTTCCACAGATGGTGAAACTCCACAAGATCCTATCGAAAGACTCAAGCGGGAGTGGGGTCTCTGCTGCTTCCCTTGGGAGACTTCACGTCTTACGACAAGGAAGGTTTAAAGCTAATGCTGGAGACCCACTTTCCAGGCTCTTTAGAGTTGGAGGAGGTGCATTATGGGAGGGAAGTCTCCATTCTGGTTGAGCAGGATGGAATGGAGATTTCTTTCAATGCCATTATTGCCATGCCAACTCATTTCAGGGAGGGAAGTCTCCATTCCGTCCGAGCAGAATGGAATGGATACTTTCCTCCATTATCATAACTAAATTGCAATAATGTATTTTAGCCCCTACAAGACTGCATGTGAGGATGAGGTGTTTCCTGCACTTATTCAGGAAGGACAGGACTTACTCCTCCTCCCAATTGTAAGAATATTTCGTTCCATCTTGGCTTATGGATTTGTTTCAAAAGCCTGGAGGATCACTAAGGTGGTCTTCATACCTTAACCAGGTGAGATACACTACACGAGAGTTGACTCCTTATGAGGGATAAGCCTAACGTCTTTTCTATTGAAGATACTAGAAAAGATAGTTGACAGGTACATAAGGGATGGACCATTAAAAGACCATCCCCTGCACCCATATCAACGTGCATATCAAAAGGAATTGACAACACTTTAGTGAAGCAGAGGTTCAGAAACCAGGTGAAGAACTGCAAAAGCTACCCGGGTGTTGCCTTCAGGATGGTAAAGAATCACTTCAAGGAACTGGCTGCAAGATGTACCTAATAACATTAGGAACAAGAATGGATAACTCTTAACAGAACATGAAGATAAAGTGAAGAGATGGAAGGAATACTTGGAAGAGTCGTACAATGTAAGCAATCTTAGAGGGAAAGTAATTGGAGATGAAAATGAAGTCAATAAGGATGATTTCAAAGCCCCAATCTTAGGATTGGAATTTGACGTGGCTGTTAGGGACAAGAGGATAAATAAGGCTTCTGGAATAGAGGATATTCCTACTGAACTAATTAAAAATGCAGGAGAGAAGGCATTTATCCCAGCCTTAAGGGATAATTCAATGAAGGTAGCAGTGACACGAGGCTGCCCTCGGGGAGGAGTGTTATCTCCACTCCTCTGGAATATGGTAGTCCAGTCTTCTTTTGAGACTGAATAAGACTGGTGCATACACTCAAGGGTACACAGATTATGTAGCTATACTCATCACTGTGAAGTACCTGGATATTGTCTTGGGACTCACGCAGGAAGCACTGGATGAGGGAATGGGTTGGTGTGCCAAAACAGGGCTGACAGTGAATCGGGAGAAACCAAGACGGTATTTTTTACCAATAGAGGAAAAATTGAGGTCTTTAGACCTCTTTGCAGGGTATGTTTCTGTGGCCCTCACCATCAGTTAAGAATCTAGAGGACATCAAGTTCAACAGTGGAGAACATTTGGAGGCAAAATCAAGGAAAGACTGCCATTTCAGGATTCAGGCTACTCTATAAGCCCTGACATCACCATGGTGTAAATCACAGCTGCTGCAGGAGTGTCGTAGGGCACTCAATGAGATAGGTAGATGCGGCAAGGTGGAACGTTTCTGGATGCCTGTTCATGCTTGCATATCTGTAAATGAGATGGCTGATGAGCTGGCTAAGACTGGATCCAGATGAAATCCAATTGGACCAGAGCCAATCATATCTATTGCTACCTCAAATAGGATGGCAGAAATCAGACTGTGGGGTTTAGCCTGGCATTCTGAGATCTGGAGAACTATACAGAGTCAACGACAGGCCAAATTACACATAGGAGAACCTAGGCCTGGACTTGCAAAAAGACTCCTACTTAACAGGGTCAACTTTGACGGCAGTGGGAATCCTTGCCCAGGCACTACCAAGCAATGAGGCACAGCCTTGTCTAACTCCTTTCTTTATTCTTGCTTCTTCACAGCTGGGTCCAGATTTAATCACAGCTACTTGGTTTCTATACAAACTGTGTGTAATTCTTCGATCATTGTAAATTCCTTTCTTAATAACATGCATTCAATTCCAATCCACGTTGTCAAAAGCCTTCTCTAAATCCACAAATGCAATGAACTTATAAAATATAAGGAAGGATAATATTGTGAATCTTAAGAAGAATCAAGGATTAAACAATTGTGAGTAGGTTATGGGCAACAGAGCACATGAGCTAGTCGATTAACTTGGTAGAGATCTAGATAGAAATGAGCTTCGCAGAAATAACGTTACAAATACAAGCTGGTTCAATAAAAGCAACACACAATTCTTCATTCCCGTCCTTTTCAGGAAATTTAACACAGTACTTACATCTGCGAAAAGTTATGACAACGTTATTTCAATAATTTTACATCAAAGGTTGCCGTTACACATAAATAATAAGGGAATGTTTCATATTTTATGCATTGATCGTCGGCCAGAACAAAAAAATGCTGTGAGCATTTTTAATACTGTATTTCAGTCCACATAGAAGGCTAAATTAAGGGATGCTGCGTTTCTTTTACACGGTTACTTTAATATTGAAACCGAAGTCAATTCATTTGATGAAGAAAAAATTGATGGTAATGAATCTTTGAGGTATTTTTTATCATAGTACTGTCACATGTAATTAAATGGAAGAAAATAAAAATCCAACAAGTGAACAAGGTGACTTATAGTAAATGGTCACGTTTTCGGCAGAAATACCGGAATCGAAGTATGAATTTCTTCCTTTTAATTGGCTTTACAGACTTTTTTCCATCGAATAAATGACCATGCATGAACAACGATAGATTAGATATGCGACAAAACATCATTGAAATTTGCTTAGCACGTATTCTCAAATACGTCATGCCTGTTTTCAAAGCTTGCACAAGACATTTTGTAAATTTTTTTCAGCACACATTGACTACCTGGATGGGCGCATGCTCAGCATATTTTGAACATCAATTGTACTCGTTTTCATGGAATTAACTAATGTTTGGCAAATATATCACTGGTGTTTCATGTAATATGTAAGGAAATCAAAATACATGGATATACACTTCTTTAAAACACGAGAAATGCTTATTAGAGCGGAATTACAACTATCCAAATCCAAAAATAAGCTTTGAAGTCTTATTCTTTCCGCTTACAAATAATTAACTCTAATACAGTTAACTTAATTGGTACATACCTGTTTGCCTTTATAAAATAGGCGTTGCTTTGCCGGTTTGATTTCAGTTTCCTTAGCTATTAATTCTTTGAAAGACGCTACAGTAGTTAACTTGGAGGTATTTACTGTGATGTCCTTCGAATTGGCACCCAAGAGCCTCACTTTTACATACATTTTGAAAAGTGAATAGAATACTATTACTCTACCCACTAACCAGAATAAAAATCACAGATAGTTTCCGACGAAGTTTAAGTTTCTTCGTCATCCACCATTGTAGGCGAATAACGGCGGGAAATTGTACAGCCGCGCGAATTTTTAAGCTGAAAATTAACGCGTTTCATTTGTTTAATTTAGTTGGCCCGCGGGCGGGAGTATAAATGTACTACTGATTGATCAATTGGTGGGCTTTAAAGAGTCCACAAAGCACATGTTACATGAAAAATTAATTCCAAAATCAAGTAATGGACACGTTCAATTTAAAACATTGAATGTGTTGATGGTATTGCTCAGAATTTCTTCTAGCCTCCTCTTTTCCTCAATGTGCATGAGACTATCGAAGGAATCAAGCTGTCAAAAATTGTTGCCACATTCTCCCTTCAGTGTTTTCATAGGATCAGGACTGGTTTTGATTTCAGAGATAATAGAGTTTCCTTTCATGTTTCCCTTAATTCTGGTCAAACGAACATATTCAGCAAATAAGTAGACAAAGAGTATAACCATGAGTTGGAAGAATTAATCGGAAAAGTATAAAAGGGCAGGAAGAACCTAATAGTTATGGGAGATTGGAACGCTGTAGTAGGGGAAGGGAGGATTGGAAGTGAAGTAGGGGAGTATGGTCTGGGTGTTAGACATGAATGTGGCGAGAAAGCAGTTGAGTTCTGTAGGAGGAATAATGTAGTGATTACAAACACGTGTTTTAAACACCACCCTAGGCATAGGTACAGATGGAAAATGCTGGTGGATACCAGAAGGTACCATCTAGATTATATCATGATTAGCCAAAGATTCAGGAACAGCATGAGGATTTCAGTATAGTTTCCCAGGTACATATGGAACTGAACTTTCTTTTCCTGAACTTCCCAGACTCTGACCATAACTTGGTGGTGATGAAGTCTGAGGTAAAGGTTGAAAGTAGGAAGGAAAATAAAAAAGAGGGATGTAGGAGCACTGATTGGTACGAAGAGGAGGGAATATCAGCAAACTGTGGACAGATGCTTGAGGGAAAAGGAACAATAAATGAAGGAAATGATAAAGATTGGTATAAAAGATGCAGCTGAGAAAACAATTGGAACAGTATAGATGCTAGGAGGATCAAGAAACCATGGGTAGCAGCAGAAATGATGGAAAGGATCGAGGAAAGAGGGAAATGGAAAAATGTAAATACAGAGCTATGCAAAAGGTGCTATAAGGAGATAAAAAAACAGACTGAGGAGAGAAACAAAGCCAGCAAAAAAGAGTGGTGGAGTTAGCAATGCAAGGAGATGAAGAGACTCCAGAGGGAAGGAGAAATACCCAGTCTGTACGCAAAAGTTAGAATGTTATCGGGAATCAAGAAATGGAAAATGGTCCCGTGAATCAAAGACAGAACGGGAAATTTAGCAATGGAACCAGAGGAGATACAGCATCGTTGGAGGGAATATGTTGAGGAACTGTATGATAGCAAAAATAGGCCTAGGAACTTGGACTTGGAAGAGGAAAAGGATGTAGATCAAGATGACGTGGGCCCCGGAATACTGGATAGTGAGATAGGCACTGCAAGAAATGAAGGCAGGTAAAGCAGTGGGAGTAGATAACATCCCAGCTGAGCTTCTGAAAAACTTAGGCAAAGGGGGAAGGGGCAGATTTTATGAACTTGTTCGTAAAATAAATGAGGAGGGGGCTTGGCCGGAGGATTTTGTAAAAACCGTGCTGATACCTATACTGAAAAAGAGGGTGACAAAAGAATGTGAAGACTATAGAACGATAAGTTTGATTTCTCATGTGGCAAAGGTAGTGCTTAGAATCATTAATAGAAGAATGGAAAAGAGAGCCAACGAATTCATAGGCGAGGATCAGTATGGATTTCGGATTATGGACTCGGGATGCGATTGCAGTGATGAGAATACTAGTGGAAAGGAATCTAGAATACAATCAGGATGTATTCGCGTGCTTTGTTGATTTCGTAAAGGCGTTCAACAGAGTGAGGTGGGACAAGTTAATGGAAATATTGAGGAAGACAGGAGACTGATCCGGAATTTATGCATGGAGCAGAAGGTGCAAGTGAGAGTAGCCGATGGAGAATCAGATTGGGCCACAATAGGGTGGGGAGATAGGCAGGGCTGTCTGTTATCGCCGGTACTTTTTAACATTTACTCGGAGGAAATGGTAAGAGAGGCATGGGATGAGCTGGAGGCAAGGTCGGAGGGAAATTGATAAAATCGGTGAGGTTCGCGGATGACCAAGCACTAGTCAGCCCATGGCTTGCAGAAAACGCTGGATGCTTTGCAGGGAGAGTGCAAAATATGCGGGATGAAGATAAATCAGAAGAAAATGAAAGCAATTCGTTTTTCAAGAACAAAAAAGGTGAATCTAACTATAAAAGTAGGAGGTCAGAAGCTAGAGCAAGTGGAGCAATTTAGCTATCTAGGTAGTGTGTTGGAGAAAAAAAGGTATAGCAGTGTCGAAGTGAGAAGGAGAACCGCATTGGCAAAAGAAGCTTTTACTTGAACAGTAAACTAATGACAGGGGCATTGAGTAGGGAAGTAAATAAAAGAATAGTGAAAAGTTTCATGGGGAACATTGCACTATATGGGGAGGAAATGTGTGCTTTGTGGAAAGAAGATGAAAACAGACTCAGGGTTTTTGAGATGTGGGTGTGGGAAGGATGGAGAAAGTAAAGTGGGTCAAAAGGAGGATGAACGACAAAGTGCTAGATTTGGTAGGAGATGAAAGAAATTTGATAGATGAAATTAGAAGGCAGAAGGCACTGGATAGAAAAGGTAATAGAAGGGGATGGTGTTTCGAAAGATGTGATTGAGGGAAAAACTTTTGGTGAGCAGGAAGAGAAGAACGGGTAGCTTGGATATAATAATGGGATGTAGAAGGTATGAGGGGTGAAGAGGGACATCGCATGAAGTTTAGGGGGTGGGAAGAATTAAATGTCCAATTAGACCTACCTTCACTGGTAAAAAACTAATGATAATTCAGCAATTTTTGACCAATTTAACCACTTTATCCACCCACACTCTTCAATCCAACCCCCTTTGTCAGAACTTGGCTCACCCAAGGGATGCGTGATTCCCTCAATCTGTACTATAAATAGTACAAGAGGCCACAGTATGAACCAGAGGATGTTGGATTTTGGAGTATCTTCACATAGGTAAGCAATTGCCAATTCTGTTTTACAACCTCAAGGAGTTCACCAGGTTTTAAAGACAGAATATAACTTTGGCCTAGTCTTCTCCTTCACAGCACATCCATGCTTAGAATGATCCTTTCCTTTGTCTTTTACAGAAAATATGAGATGGGAGATATTTAATGAGAATAGTTACAGTGGCAGCGACCTGCAGTTTCAATTTTCTTATCATTTTCTTGCTTACCTTATAATGTCCACGTTATTTAGGGATGGTAACATCAATGTTATTTTTAAATTGAATCTTGATGAATTTCAAGTTTAAAAATTGATTATCTTTACCCCCTCTCCCGCTTCTATATAGAGCCTACCCAAACAAAAACTTTCAGAACTCATTCTTGCACAGTATTTTTTTTAACACCCTTCTTCAAATATACGTCATCTCTGTGAATACCTCTTAAATATGGTGGCTTTGCAAGTATACATTAGTTAACAGAATGCATATTATTGCTTTTTTATGGATATGCATGCATAGAAGGATAGAACAAAAAAATTGAGGAGTCTCCAGATGATTACCATTTAGTTTAGGACACTGGAAGCAATTCTGGCTGTTAAGTCTGTTTGACATGGTCCAATATATTGGCCAATTCACTGGAAAATTGATTGTGTGCCACTTGACACATACCAATTACCCACCTAATCCCACTATCTCACAAATGCTTTCTAACCCAATACTGGATTGTAGAACAAAAGTTATTTTCTGCTGACCAATCTCCATGATCAGAGATTAGCTTTGCTGTATCCTAGTGATCAAAACAACACTACATATATCAATGCTGCTTATTAGGTATCAATTTCTAGGCAGTTTTAAGCTACAAATTTCTTTTACATACTCTTCTTAACATAAATAACACTTTTATTTCCATTTTCTATCTTGTATTAAATAAACCAGCATCTCACTCTTCTTTTTTAATATAACATGGCACACTCATGAAGAATATGTGAGCATTGTTATGACCAATATTAGTTTTTTTCATGCTGAACATATTTTCTAATTTTTCACCCGAAATTGTTCCAATTTCTTGGCCAATAAATTGGACCTTGTTAAATGGGCTTTAGGTTATTTGAATATAAGGGAATCGAGAAGAATAAAGTGATGCAATCATTGTGTTTATGGACTAGTAGGCTTTTGACAACATTGGAATTCACTGCTTGGGACTCTAAAAGGGATTAGAGGATCTTGTAATGACCGAAGAATTATCCAGTTTGCATAAAAAAAAACTGGTGGCTGTGATTAAATCTGGACCCAGCTCAGTGAAGAAGTAAGATTAAAAAAAAGGAGGGAGACAAGGTTGTGCACAGTCCCCACATTTTTCAATGCCTACACTGAGAAAGTCATCAAAGAAAAGGGTTCAAGGATTGAAGAGGCATGGGGAAAACATTGGCATACTGCAAATTGCTGATGACATAGTGATCATGGTAGAGATAGTGTGTTGATATTGGTGTCAATAGGCACAATAGTAATTAGCAATTTTAGAGGTTTGACTCGTGAAATAGCCTGCATGTATATATATTTTCCATGCTGAACTATATGACAAAGAACAGCTCTCAAATCTGGGTTTGTCACTGAATGGAAAAGTGAATGGGAAAAATGACAAAGGCAGGCCTCGCATGACATATATAGGGTAAGTAGTGAAAGGTATTGAAGAGGAGAAAAAAAGATTAGCTGATTAGAAAATTGAGTGGAGAGCTGCGATAATAGCAAGACTGATGATAAGACAAGATGACTGCAAGATAATAATGTATAAGCCTTCTTATCCTAACCTTGCCTACAATAAGGAAATAAAACTTATATAGGGAAATAAACAGAGCAGAGCATTACATTAATGGACCAATTGGTCTACTTTCTACTTCTCACTGGGAATCCACCATTCTCACTAGTCAATTAAAATGCCATTCTTTCAAAATAAGGCATGTATTATTCACACAAATTTGGAAAATCTTGCACTTTGCAGGCAAAACTTGGGTGCATTTTCAAAAAATCACAGAAACTATTTTTTATCATTACCTAACTGTAGTTTAACAGATTATCAAAAATCCAATGAACGACATACAAAATATCAGTGCCTTAATATATTGATTTGAAAAAAATTCAATTTTTGAGAATTTTTAGATTAGGTAAGCACTTTAATGTCATCATTAATATACCCCCCTAAGTTACTTAAATGACAAGTAGGTACACATTCATTTTAAAGCATAACAATGGATATTCTTGTTTTTTTATGACCTAGAACCAAAATGAAGTATAAATACCGATATATGTTCTTGTGGATGTTTAACTCTTTGAGAGCAGTTGACTCACATGTGAGTCATTGCTGTGTGCTTTTTGGAGACGTTTGGATAACCTTGTGAGTCAAGAGCAAATCATATATTAAAATTCCTACAACTGGTAACGAATTCTCCAGGCAGATCTCACACTCAATGCTTAAAGTCAAATCTTCAACAAAAAGAAGCTTAATAAATATTTCAAATTACCTCACATTACATTTGATAGTCACACTAATAACTATGATTAAACACAAACATTGACCAGCATCAATCGAGTATTTACCACAAATAATAATCAATGACACAGACCATGAAGTAGGACCAAATAAATACAAAATGAACAACAATATACTTTATTGTCAAGCAACAGTCAAACAGAGAACATATTATAATGCCACCTCCACATATGCAACATTCTTAAATACATGTATTACTCAACAAAAATAACTGACAATATGAGATTGCATTTTATGCTACATTTATTTTACAACTGTTTTTTGCATGATAAAATGCGCTTTAGTAATAGATTCTAAAAATGCAAAAAAATAAATTATATAAATATGCTCAATTCTACAAAACATCGGAAAAAAGTACTTTTTTTCTAAATTGAACTAATATCTTCAAAACACCACTGGTCTAGTTTAAGTTGGCCATAACGGCAGCAGTGAATTCACGGGTGGTAGAAAAACCTCCAATGTCCTTGGTTTTGACCTAAAGGGGAAAGAAAAGTTTAGGAAGAAATATAAAAATTTTGCAGACAAATTCAATCTGAGCATCAGCTCAAAGTTTTGCTGAAGCAGAAAAATTGAACATCAACTGTGTTGCATTTGAAAAATTATTTTCTACAGCCCCTACACAACATAAATATTTAAAGGGGATGTTGCTTACAGAGAATATGTAATAAAATATACTTCCAAAAATAAACAGGTAAGACTGTAATTCTCATGCTTCATAAATTCAGTTTACGACTGAGACCATGGCCTGCACCATTTCAGCTATTCATCTCAAATTGGATTTTGTATTTCAAACTATCTTTGTTTTTCAAGACTAATTACAATGGGCACTCTCAAGCTACATCATAGGCGTATCCAGGGGGGGTTTTTGGGAGTTGTAACCCCCATTGATAAAAAAAACATATAAATTATATGTATAACACATGGTAATAGTGCAGTTATATCACACACTTTAGTTTATGAGTTTTTTTATATCTTTTGTTAGGCAACAAAGCAATAAATAGGACAACTACCAAACTACTGCACTACACTTCGATTTTAGACGCTACATAAACTTTATTAGGCGTCTACGTTGCAACTATAACAGTAGACAGGCAGACAGCACAGGACTTCACTGAGTAATTTTTGTGGAAAGACAAGTCCATTGCTTAAGTCAGGTTGGGTGTACAGTATAAATGTGGGGGCCGAATATGTTTTCGTCAGCGGCCAACCCTCTTCCAACCCCAGTGGCGGGGGCGTAATCGGCGTGGACCTCTACATCGCTCAGGCTTTTGTGTATGATACTTTTATCCTCCTCTATTTTATTTACTCAAACGCTGAGAGAATGCGTAAAACTTATAGAGTCAGTTGAGTATAGCTGGCCAATCCTCTGTAGCTAGTCTCAAGAGCAAGGCGAAGAGTGACCTCCAAGAGAGAGGCCCACATTGCAAAGCTAGAGAGGCTGGTTGCGGATATACACTCACATGTAACGGGATGTGTATTTCCGTATGCAGTATCGTAGCCAGGAGAGGGCAAGGAGGTGAATGTCCCCCCCGCTCCCAGTGTTCTGGCACCCCTAAGCCTGTGAATGTTTCTATTCTAAAGTCCCAAATATGTACATGAATCAATGTTATAACTTAATTATGAACAATAAATTCTGCAAGGTCTAAGTTTGGATCATAGTATTTATGAAAAAAATAATACAGTAGAAGTTTATAACAGTATGTTAAGTTTAGTAAACTGGTGAATTTACAAGTCAGCACCCCCTAAAAATTTTGCCTCTCCCCCCCCCTCATGGCACCTCCTAGACCTAAAACCTGGCTACGCCACTGTCCGTATGTTCTTTCCATTGGGTCTTTTTCCATTATCAATGAGAGAGGAAATTTCCAAACAGCGAAAGCCGTTTAGTCATCGTTCCTTGACTACTACTCAAAGAATGCTGAGGCTCACATGTCTTCTAACTTACAAGGCTGTGAACAAAATCGTCTACATGTTTCCTGCGCAAATTGAACGGTCTCACCACAAAAAGGTACAAAGTAATCAAAAAGCAGAGAGAAGGGGCTTCTATCTGGCTCCTTGATGAAGCACTCTGCCTTCGAGTTAGTTTGCTGTTTGTACTAGGTACTTGTTAACATTAAAAAAAATCATTACTTAGGCCTACTTAATAGGTATGCTACTAAGTATCTGAAAATGTTGTAGAATACAGTTTCCCTGCAAACAGTCCTATTTTTGTTAAAACCTTAAATATAAACTTTATTAATTAAAAAGAGTATAATTTAAATCTCCTTTGTAATTAGACTTATAAGTATGATTTTCACCCAAGTGCGTACTGTAAGCGTGCAGTGTATATAAAATAAATTATATTTATTAAAATTAGGGATGGGTCGGTTCCACTTTTTTTCGGTTCCGGTTCGGTTCTTAACTTCGGTTCTCGGTTCCGGTTCTTAATTTACCACTTACTTTGCATTGCTCAATGGTAAGATAAGGTAATCAATAATCATTTTCAGAGACTGAATTAGAATAATTCGGGACTTTGAAGCATCTAAGTACACTATTTCACCAGGTTTTAATGTGAAGCCTCCACTTTTGGAGTGTGAGTAGGTTTCAAACTGGTTTTCGCGCCAATTATTTCAGTACAGATTATTTTTGGCCTCGGTTCCAAGCTCAAGAACCGGTGGAACCGAGAACCGAACCGACCCATCCCTAATTAACATTAATGTTTTCCCAAGCCTAATTGAACTACCATTACGTATAAGTAGAGGTCCGTGAAAGTGGTTTTATTTTTTGCTAAAATTCATTTTAAAACTATGTGATTTCGGTGTTTTAGAAAATCTTGGCGGTGTTATTATAATATTACAATTTTTGTGCATTTCTAGGCGTTTTGTTATTTTTGGTACACATTTTGTGAATGCTTATACTTTTATTAAGCATTTTACATAACAAGAAAGGCAGTGAAAGAAGCAGGCATAACTACACACAATTGGCAACAAAGAAACTTGAACTGGGGGTGTGTCGCAATGATTTGTTTTGCATTGAAGCTCAGTAAAGCACCGAATATCCGACGATCAACCGCCAATAAGTAGCACCCCCTCTCCTCCCATCTTTTCTGTTACTTCCCCCCTTGCCTCAACTGCTAGCGCTTCCGTCCCCAGCCAGCAGCAGTGTTTAGGTCTACAACATTGTTACATTAGGCCCACACTAAAGGCTTTCCTGCAACAAGTTATCCAATTACGCTGTCTACTGCGTCGCGGTGAGTCACCGGAATTACTGCTCGGCATTGATGCGTGCCGGGCACGTGAGCTTAAATTTCCGCTCTTCCGCGGCCGTGTTCAGCGCATTATTGATTCAGAATATCTAATTCTTCAGGAGAGAAAGCGCGTCATTCTAGATATTTCCGAGAATTTCAGAATTGATAAATGTGAATCGAAGAGATAGGCGGTGATTAATTTAACGGCAAATTCCGGCGGAGACATCACTACAGTGCACGATATTACGCGAATGCGATATCCGCGAGACAAAACAAGCCAATTTACCTTTGAATCGTAATGAGATAGAGCGATTGAACGTCAGCAGCGTTAAACAATGAAGGCTTAGGCTTTAATCGATTATGACTCTTTAAATGTGATTTTTTGGCTAATTCACGTAAAATTCACGAAAAAGGCAAAATTTCATTTTAATTTCCAATTTCGCAGTATTTCGTGTTATCCCGTCACGCGAATTTCACGGATCTCTGCGTATAAAATTATAATGAATATCAAAAAGTATTTTAAAATATTCTTGTTTTTCACTAATCGCACAAGTTATAGCAGGTTTTTCTTGAATTTAAAAAAGAACAAAGTTACCCTCATAAGGCCTTAAACCTCACAATTTTGTGGCTAACTTTTAAAAAAAATTTTTAAACTTTTGATTCAAAACATGCAATTACTAAGGGAATTTCAAGGCTCAGAACACCTTCAAAACGTCATTTTAAGATGTAAATTTTTCAAAATTCCCAGACCGCCCATTTACATGGGGTGAATTCCATGCCCCCAGTGATGACCCCCCCTTCAGACGCTTCTAGATACGCCTATGAGCTACTTATTTACTTTGTACTAGTGCAAATGGAAGGTGAAGGATAAGCACAAATCAAACAACAACGTCAGTAACATTTTATTATAATAAATTTTCTCATCATGTTTTCCAAACCAGAAAATTAAGGAATTTCTCCATCTATATAATCTTCGTGGGGTCCATCCATCCATCTGTCCCCACTCTATCTCATAAACATTTCATCCTAGAGAGACGCATTAAACTGCATTGTGTTTCTAGCACAATAAAAGTCCCAAGAAAACTGTTCCCGATTTTGTAACAACCCAGGTTCGATTCCAGGCACCAATTATGTGTTTAAATTGATTTGAATTGACTTTTATAATTTATGAAAGTGCAAGAATTTTTTCTTCCTCTCAGTAAAATCATTAACTTTTCATCAATTACTTCCGTTCTTTCTGTATTGAACAGGAAATTTTTTTTTAACTCTCTTATTATTTTAACCAATTTACACTTTGCCCTCGAGGCTTCTGGACAATGTGTAATTAAAGTTGATATTTATAATTTTTCCCGTTCTTTCTTAGCATTGCCAAGGCTGCTAACATTGTTGCCTCTGAATGCTGATGATGCTTAAACCACTTAAACTGTGCTTCCAAGAGAGATGTCTTAAACTGCACTGTGCTTTTCACAAGGATATTGGACTATGCCAATGGAGGCACTGCAGATAATTTGTGAAGCTAGATCGCCCATTTCAAATGGCACAATTATACAGGCCTACTACTATTGCTATTCACGGATCAAGTCGGTCTGCATCGCTGGGGTTCCAATTGTGAATGTTTTTCAGATCTCTTTCCGCATTTGTCCTACGGAACCGAACTGGGATACGTGGAAGACAGCTGAAATGTTTGTGAAATTTTTGTCTACTGAGATGGATACAGGTGGTGAGGAGCCTGAATGAAGTCTTAAAAAAATGAGAGTAGAGAGTCGAAAAATGAAATGTAATATAAATATGCATCAAACAAACAATGGAGAGTGCAAATATATGCGACCGAACATATTTGATTTAAATATGTTAAATTTGTAATAGATTATAAGAATAGAATGTACTCTAAGTGGAATAAAGGTATAGTTACATATCCGTAGGAAGTTTATTGATGCCACTGAAATGAATATCGAGAATTAACGCACTCTTAATCTACATAAAAGGCCAGAGAAAAAAAGTTTTTTGCCTAGGAGGTGGATCCCATCCTTCCAAATACCCCCATTGCCACCAGTAGGCTAGAATTCCTATGTCCATTTGTGTTCCTTCTAACCTCCTTGGTTTCTCCTGGTCTGATAAGTTATGGATATAATTCCCATTTTTGCTGCTATTCCCATTTTTGACCCAGGTTCAATTACTGGCATATTCTGTATACATCAGAATTATGGTTTCAATATAGACCTTTAGTCATAGATAGCTGCCATTAGGCAACTATCAAAGTTAGGCAACAGGCATTCACAATAGATATTAAAATTTTCTAAATATTGTGTGCACATTCAATTCATCTCACTCCTGTTGAATGTCAATGGGCACCTTAAGCAAGTAATTTTAAAATTAGCAGAGGTTGACTGATAAGATATTCTAATTTTGGAGATAATTATAATGGAAAAATAATCAAGTAATATAATGGTTGGGGCTATAGAAATAAGATGCAATAAACATGCTTTCTTGCAATTTAACTGTAAATTCTTTCTTTTATCCAGTTAGAGAAATTCTAGCTTCTTCCCAGTGATTCATGTAGTTTCAGTTTAATTTAGTAATTGTAGTGTCCTCAAATTCTTTCCTTACACCATTACAAAAATAGCCATTGCAATTGTATGGTTTTCAAATATTTACATACATTTTTTAGGTTTGACACAAACATTGAGTGGTTTAAATAAAAATATAAAAGTATTTAAAAATGAACTCTATAAACTATTGTACCAATTACCTTTCCATCCTTGAGAACCTTATTAACTGCATTGCGAATCATATCACCATATAAAGGCAGGTTGACATGATGGAGCATTTTGGCTGAGCAAAGAAGCATAGCCGTTGGATTGGCAACATTTTTTCCCACAGCTTCAGAGTAAGTATGTCGAGCACCCTATAATGCAGGCAAAAAATGGGAAAATTATATATGAATATTAAAATATCATGCAAGCCTAAGAAAATACAGTAGAAGTTTTCCACTGTTAGCCTGCCTTTTTAAGAGAACATCATCATTGTGAATGGTATTTTGCATTGATCCACAGTGAGAGCATAAAGTTTCCCTGGTTATACTGAGCAGTCACAATTGTCAATTTCAAAGTTCACGAACTAGCCATGAAAACCTTAACTGCGTTACCCACTGAATATGCACAATTACATAGCTGACCAATTCCTTTACAACTCATGCAGGGGGTGTCAGGTGACCTCTTAATTTTTTGAAAAAATTTTATTAGTTACTACTACATGACAGAATAATCATCTCACAAAAGGTTTTGGGGAAAACATTTTTTTGACCGATTTACAGCATTTTGAAAATTGCATAAAACGCTGCTAATTGCGAAAGGGGTGCAGAATGCAATTTTTCAAATCTCTATTGCTCTGAAACTATTTGGACTAGAACCTTCTACTTTTCTTTGTTTTGAAGCCCTTGAAGTGAACCTTGCTTCAAACACATGAACAATGGTCAATTAATGTTTAAACACTGAACAAATAATTTGTTGTTCGATGGAAAATTTATATTTTTCTCGAAGCTTGGAAATTTATTTATAACCAGAGAGGGATTTAATCAGCCAAACAATTGCACCATTCTGCAGCCCTGTTTGATTACTCTCCCCAATAATTTTACCTCTCACTTTTAATGCATACAGTTCCTGATGTTGACCATCTAAAGTATGCAAAATGCAAAAAAGTTGCATTTTGAAGGAGTGACATCTCAAAAACCCCATCCTTAATAATTTTGAAAGTTTGTTGAAATAATCTCCGGGTAGCACTCAAGATGCTAGTTAAACCAGAAAACTGGATATTTGCCTTAAATAGTCACTGTGAATTTAAAAAAAATGTTTTTTTAAATTTTGATGTTCCAAGTATCACCCTGTAAATCAGTACACACTCATACACTAACCGTAAATCTTATAGATACTTAAAACTAATGTTCAGTGTAACATGTATTAACATGCTAATAATGCAATATTATTCCTCAATGTAGGCTCTATTGACTTTGCCGCTGATATTTAAAATGAGTAGTTTTTAGCAAAGTTTCAAGGTAAACAGATTTAATCTTTTAAGAATTTGTTTAACATTAATGAGAATCGTAAATTTCCTCAGCATCAATTTTCAAGGCCTAAAGTCGAAGCATTTACTGCCTACATAGTTACTTTTTTATCTTATTGAATCTGCTTAAGAAATAAGTATGTACTTATTAAGATTCATTTTCCAAACTTGGTTATTATTTCATTTATTTAAGTTTAAGATTAAAATTTATGATTCTCATTAATGTTAAACAATTCTTAAAAGATTAAATCTGTTTACCTTGAAACTTTGCTAAAAACTACTCATTTTAAATATCAGCGGCAAAGTCAATAGAGCCTACATTGAGGAATAATATTGCATTATTAGCATGTTAATACGAGGGCAAACTTATAAATAAGGTCTCCTAAGTCATTGCGTCGCCGCATGAAGCACTACGCGCAATCCGGCAACATCACCGTGTTCCTTGGTTCCCCCAGAACCACTCTGACCAGTGTGAAGCATTGTTGACAGCTCAGTCTTGGCATAGCAACCATCCACTATGGAGCTTCCCCTCGCGTCTCCGTCCAGGTGTGAAATTCAGTCTGTCATATGATTTTTGACCACAAAAAAGGTGGCACCTATCGACATTCATCACCAATTGGTTGAAGTTTACGGTGAAAAATGTATGAATGTTAAAAACGTTCGTAAGTGGTGCCGCGAGTTCCTTTCCGGCCGTGCAAACGTCCACGACGAGGAAAGAAGTGTCAGGCCATCGCACTTAGATGAGACAGTGGAGGCGGAAATTCTGAAAAACCGCTGGGTTATGGTGAAGGAGTTGGAAGAAAAACTTGGAGGAGTGTGTAGCAGAGACTCAATTTGCATAATTTTAAACGATAAGTAGAATTACCGAAAGGTTTCTGCCAGGTGGGTGCCCAAACAGCTCACCGAAGACTTCAAGAGGCACCGCGTGTAATGTACGGAAGAAGTTTTGTGTCGTTTTGAAGAGGAAGAAGATGATTTTTTGGACTCTATCATAATGGGTGATGAAACATGTAATGGGTTCACCACTATTCCCCCGAGACGAAGCAACAGTCTAAACAATGGCGCCACCCGACGTCTACAAAACCGAAAAAGGTCAAACAAACTTTGTCAGCCGGGAAGGTCCTGGCAGCAGTGTTTTGCGACCGAAAGGGAGTATTGTTGGTGGATTTCATGCCCCGGGGAACCACTATCAATAAGGAAAGATACTGCCACACACTACAAAAGCTTTGGCGCGCCATCAAGGACAAACGTGCAGGAATGTTGATGAAGGGGGTCTCATTTCATCACGACAATGCGTGCCCACATACGGCTAATCAGACGCAGGAACTGATCTCAAATCTTTGGGTGGATTCGATCTCGATCTTTGGGTGGAAAGTGATCGGGCACCCTCCGTACAGCCCCGACCTCGCAACCAGTGATTTCCACATGTTCCTCGCCCTGAAGAAACACCTAAGAGGGATGAAGTTCGCGATGGACGACGAGGTGCAAGAGGTGGTCAACACCTATCTTCGCAACGTGGACGGAAGCTGGTGTGACGATGGGATTCAAAAGTTCATCGTGCGGATGTGGAAAGTCATCGAGCGCCAGGGTGACTACATCGAAAAATAGCTGAAGCCATGACCTTTCCAACAATGTAAATAAATGTCATTTTCAATGAAAGAAAAAATTGGAGAACTCATTTTTAAGCTTGCTCTCGTATATGCTACACTGATTGTAACATTAGTTTTAATTATTTATAAGATTTCCAGTTAGTGTATGACTGTGGACTGATTTACAGGGTGATACTTGGAACATCAAAATTAAAAAAAAAACAGATTTTTTAAAAATTCACAGTGACTATTCAAGGCAAATATCCAGTTTTCTTTCCAGTTAGTGTATGACTGTGGACTGATTTACAGGGTGATACTTGGAACATCAAAATTTAAAAAAAACAGATTTTTTAAAAATTCACAGTGACTATTTAAGGCAAATATCCAGTTTTCTGGTTTAACTAGCATCTTGAGTGCTACCCGGAGATTATTTCAACAAACTTTCAAAATTATTAAGGATGGGGTTTTTGAGATGTCACTCCTTCAAAATGCAACTTTTTTGCATTTTGCATACTTTAGATGGTCAACATCAGGAACTGTATGCATTAAAAGTGAGAGGTAAAATTATTGGGGAGAGTAATCAAACAGGGCTGCAGAATGGTGCAATTGTTTGGCTGATTAAATCCCTCTCTGGTTATAAATAAATTTCCAAGCTTCGAGAAAAATATAAATTTTCCATCGAACAACAAATTATTTGTTCAGTGTTTAAACATTAATTGACCATTGTTCATGTGTTTGAAGCAAGGTTCACTTCAAGGGCTTCAAAACAAAGAAAAGTAGAAGGTTCTAGTCCAAATAGTTTCAGAACAATAGAGATTTGAAAAATTGCATTCTGCACCCCTGTTCGCAATTTTCAAAATGCTGTAAATCGGTCGAAAAAAATTTTTTTCCCAAAACCATTTGTGATATGATTATTCTGTCATGTAGGAGTAATTAATATAATTTTTTCAAAAAAATTGAAGAGGGTCACCTGACAAATATTTGTGGTACCTGCCCGAGTTGAAATGGAATTGGTCAGCTTGCTAAAATGAACACTCAATGTGATGAAGTTAAACAACTTTAATTTATGTGGGGTAAGAATTATTACCATGAAAGACAAATCAAAATTCCTCAGATACATGAGTTATTGTTACCTTTCTCATCTGTGACAATGTAATGATTTCAGAGACTAAAGTCAGGAAGGTGTCGGAGAGAGGTTACACTACTGACTTCTCTGGTGAGCAACTCAACAGTGTATCTGAAATGAATTCGGTGTTCTGTGATTATCTGTGACTACTACTCTGTTGACTTTGAGGTGTTTACTAAATTATTTTCAACTGAGTGTTAAAATGAAGAAGAAGAGAAAGGCTCTGATTTAACAAAAAATTCAGCCATTTGCAGCCTGTGAAAGAACGAGGACCAATAAAACTGAAATCAGCAAGAAAATATGGCTTATCACTGTCAATTTCATTAAAGATTTTTAAGAACAAGGATGAAATTAGGACTGACTTCAATTTAAATAATGTGACGGTCTGAGTCCGTCACAAGGCTCGCACGTTATAACCCCTACCTTTTCCGCACTCACCACCCCAACCCTCCCACTATCCCCGGCTCCTGCCCCCGGCCCGCGTTGACCAGGAATTTGGTTCCACGCGAGTGGTTTGTTTTTTGGAGTGGCTTGCTTCCGCGAAGGTGTGAGTGTGTGGCGTGGGAGGGGCTATTCGACCCCGCTCCAGGGTCACGGGAGTGTGTGTAACAGTGGCCTGCCCCAAGTGACGTTGTGCACCCGTCCTCCCAATCACGTGACCCCCCATCCCACCCCGAGGATTCGGGGATATAAGAGCCGCCGCCGATATATAAGAGATGCCGCTCGGTGGTTCTTCTTCGTTGATGAGAGACCAAAGCGTGGTTCTTCTTCGTTGGTGAGGGACCGAAGGTTCGTTGGTCAGAGACTGGGGTCCAGAGGGCAGAGAAAAATTCTCTGCAGAGAGAGAGAGAGAATACAGCTGGGCGAGTCTTCTGGAAAGACTTGGGGAACAGACGCGTCAGTGGAGGAGCACGGATCGAAGGCTGTAGAGGACTGGCGACGACGTGAGGTGGATTTGGTTGGCCACTCTTCGCCACAATTCTGTCTCGAAAGTTCGGGACAGTGCGAGCATGCATTGCCGGTAGCTGCCATACGCCACGGATTCAGAGACGCCGGAAACGCAGGGTTCCGTCGGCGTCGTGTGAAGGATCCGCGGGCCAGGGCTGCTCGCCTGCGTAAATGCTGCCGGGGCGACACGAGTGACCTTACCCTCGTCCCGCGCCTCATCTTCAATCATCAGCCTGCACCGGCCGTTGCGTAAGCCACCGTCGCCCCATCTTCGCCCATCGCTCTCCCTTTTTCCCTCCTTGTTCGCCAGTTTGTTTCATGACCGGCGAGCCCCGCTTGAACTCATGAGCGTTGTGGGACCTTTGAGGCAACGCTCATCCCCATCGCCATACCGTGTCCTATGTTATTGAATTGTGACAGTAGGCCACAGAGCCTTAATTCATTTCTATTGTCAGTACGGTGTCTAATGTTGTCTGTTAATTTCGCTTAGTGGGTCAGTCAATTCGACCGAAGCTAATTGTAAAGGCTGCATTTTTGTTTTGTAGCTTTAATCATTTTCACCTCATCATTTTCATCCCCATCCATTTCACCAAGGTATTCGCGTGTCATCCATTTCATTGTGATTCATCCATCATTAGTATCCCTTGTAAAGCATTATGTCATGTATTCTGGAGGGAGTTCATGTTATTAATCGAAGCACTAAAATGTTTTGCTGTATCTAAGCCACGCGTGTGTCAGTGTGTTTATTCAGTGCCTAATTGGCCATACTCCCACCCCCTCACTCCCAGCCTACCCCCCTTCACGATCCCTTTTAAATCTTATCATTTGTGGGTCACCGTCACTCCCACATCGGTCGGGCACATTGGGGTCCCCCTCGCGAGGGCCTTGCCCCCCCTGTTTTCGGGAGACGGTACGCCCACGTATGTGGAAGTTTGTCCCGGCTCTGCGGCCGCGGCCACCGGCCGAGGGGCGGGACCATCACAATAATATAGTGGGAAATAACAAGAAATTGTGAATGACTCTTATTATTTCACTGGAGAGGTTTTTACTTTAATGGTACACTAGCAGCAATTAAAAGTAATTCAAATCAACAGCTTAACCATCAACTGAAAGTTAAACAATTTGTCCAGAAAAAAGAATAAAAATAGAGAAATTTCCAACCGTGGATGGTAGGCTGAATAGAAGTTAAAAAATAAGAGGGATTTCACTGTATCATTTCAGAAGTAAATCAACTTATGTCAGCTTAACATCAGTGGAAGAGTGGGCACCAATTCAAGCTTTGATCCTGGAAAGATGAGGCAACTGTACTCTAAGTAGGAATTTTTCAAAAACTTATTATTAACTGTAATTTACATCATTTACATTGAACAGATTAGATTTTGAATCAGCATGTGATATTTCACCAATTTAGGATACATTGTAACAGGGCTGTATCATCCTGTGGATACTTATTCCTATTCTTTGCTGCTGAAAAAAAACTCTAGCTTTTAAAACTTTTCCATACAAACCTGAGAGCGTGAGTGCTTGTGTGAGGCACACTTTGCTTCTTTTACTTTGAATCCCTCATGATGATTTACCATAGTGACCGTAAATTGTCTCCATTCGAGTCCGAAAATATCTACTGAAGCAAGAGTTCAAAAGCTTCCTTATATCAAGAATCATGCTTAAAACCATATTGTCTGTCGAGACTCCACATGCCTTAGATTTTTCTTAGAATTTGGTACTGTTTTAAGTTCAAGATGTAACTGTAATTACAAGTCTTGGAAAAGGTAGTGCTCAGCTCCATATGGCACAATTGTTCGAACGATTCCCAGAACAGTCATTTCTTTGCCATTTGCGGTTTTGTTCTATGACCTACAACGGTGTACATTTTTTAATCCTAAATGCATTTTCCCTATTTTACAATAAATATTATTAGGAACCTTTTTCAGCCAATGCTGTGTGGGATACGAAGTGAAATTTATTTGTTTTTACTGTTGGAATTGGGAGATCAGACCTGAACAAGTTCACCAGATCAGGATTTAAATTAGTTCATTTCCTGAACTAAATTTTCCGATCACACTTGAGGGATCAGACAGAAGGGTGTGCAGCATGACACACTCGTAAATCATACACTGCCTTGTCATTGCAGTGCCAGAGTAATATTTGAGACATGGGTAGAATAATTTTGTGCCAATAAAATATATATTTTTTCATAATTTTCTGAAATGGCATGTTTTGAGATATTTTAGGTCGAAGGTCACAGTGAGTGACCTCAAATTGAAATTTTTCATATGGAGGTCATCAATAGAAAGCTCTGTATCTTAGCTTTTCAATGGTGTTTAAATTTTTACTCTACTATGTTTTCAAAAAATATACAGCCATTTAAAAGTATGCTGGCTCACCATTTTTTATAATTTTTATTTTTATGTTGGTATGTGGGCAAATTTTGAAAATAAAAATTTGAAAATTGGAAGAATTACCTGAATTGCTATATCTGTTCTTCATACTAAGTGTCATCAAATCACAATAGCTCGAGTAACCAACGATGGACAAAGCAAGAAAGAAATAGTCAGCAGAATAGCCCAGGCAAAGAGGACATTCTATCAAAAGAGGAATCTACTTACTGCAGAAAATACAAGCGTAGAAGTAAGGAAACAATTCATCAGAACGTAAATCTGGAGCGTGTTTCTTCCAGAATTCCATCAGTTGAAACTGTTGTCTTTCAACCATAAATCACGCAGCGTAACCCATCAACACACACGAATCTCCTCTGCACTGTATGGTACACCCAATAGTGTATGGCACGATATTCGAGGTATTCGTGGGTAGTTTTCACACATTTCTATTGATAACGATAGTAACATCAAAAAAGAAGGATTAACGACCCCATCCCTGATCCAATCATGACCCCATCATCCTGAACACAGATTGGACATTTTTACAATTATTTAGCAGTACACAAAGGCATTCAACGAGCACTTTACTGACACATCTCCTTCTTCTCTACAACCATAAGTTATTTTGCTTAAAAATAATCATGGCAAGAAGGCATTTTCAACTTCTATACTCACAGGCTCAAAGACAACACATTCAGCACTGTAACTTGCTCCAGCAACAACTCCAGCACCACCAACCAACCCGGAAGCAAGATTATCAACAATGCTACCATAAAGATTGGGCATCACCATTACATCAAACTGGTGAGGGTTCGAGACCATTTGCATTGTAGTGTTATCAACAATCATGGACTCAAATTGTATCTTGGGGAAGAGCTTTGCTGTCTGAAAATGAATAGGTTAAGTAGAATGAGCGTACAAGACAAAATTATGTTATGCTTCAAGGATACAAAAAATTGAATACAGCAGTAAAGAAAACACTAACCTCCTGGCAACACTTCAGAAAGAGGCCATCACCTAACTTCATGATGTTAGCCTTGTGAACTGCAGTAACCTTCTTCCTCTTATTTCTTGTGGCATAGTCAAAGGCAAACTTGGCAATACGCTGCGATTTTGCTGCTGTCACAATTTTGAGGCACTCAACAACCCCCTGAATTGTATAAAATTTACATTTTCATCAACAAACTGATATTCCATACAGTAGGGTAAGTGATTAAAAAAAAGTAATATAACAATACCATATAATTTTTAAATGCACAACTTTCCTCCTCGTTTTGCATAACTTCATAATTACAACCAGCCACGATTTGAAGGAATCCATTATAATACATACATCCTCCCCATGCCTTCACCCTCCAATGGCTTCCTTCAAAACAATAGTGCTGTTATTAACTAACCACTCAGGTCACCACTATATTTCTCCGCTGCTCCTCAACAAATCAAATTTTCTACCTGTCTAATGATCCTAATGCAGCTCCTAGTAATAAGATGCTGCTAGAAATATATGGGAAACAATCCCAAAAATTCGATGTAATTTAACCCTTTCTCTGTTGATTTCATTTTTAGCACTGTTCTCTATGAAATGTCATTGTCTATAGTGGAAGTGGAAAAGTTGAAGCACTAACTCGGTGCTTCAACCCGAAGGTTGGTTGGGATAGGTGATGGTAGAGCTCACCCCGAACTAAGCCACAGGCGTTGGAATTTCACACATTCAGGGTATAGGGGGCCAGTTGCTCTCTCCTGGCCACCTCGCACTCCGGGGATTTTTTTGTTTGGGGGCGTCCAAAGACTTCACCCGGATTTGAACCTGGGACCCTTCGATCAGTAACTCAGCGCTCGACCCACTAGACCAACACACTCCCCTGAAGTGTCATTATGACACTGAAAAATCACAATAGTAAATTTAAATTTCTGGTGGACCTGCACTACAGCGACTCATTTTGTAAAACTTCCTATTTTGCACATAGGTAGCAGCACAGATCCTACCAATGCTTGTTCTCAGAAGAATAGTCTTCAGTGGATTAGAGCGTGTTAAAAACAAGTTTTTTCAAGACCGTGGAGAAAAGTCCATCAGCACATTCCAGTGGAAAAAAATGTAGTTTACTAGATTTGATTTCAACAGCGAAAGGGTTAAATGCTACCACATAGAATCCTAGAGGTCCCTTATTGTCTCTAGCATTAATCATTTAACAATATTTTCTGAAAAATACCCTTCAGTGTTTCGGTATTTCTTGCTTCAGTTTTAATCAGCATGCATAATTGTATATTCCTGCAGATATAAAAACATTTACATTCTCATATTCCATGGCATAACATCCCTCAAATACATAAAATAAGCTTAGAATCTAAATATTGAATGAGCATATGTAAATGACTGATGCAATAATTTAAAACTAACAGTTTCCGGTTAGATTTTGTGGTACATATAGATGATGTCAAGTGAAAATAAGATGCCGTATTTGTCCCATTTTTTCATTTAATATATGATATGCACACTACGTACTTCGGCACTGTCACTTTCAAATGTATGAATATGGTTGTCGCAGTCGGATGTATACACCCTCCGAGGAGGGGAAAGGTGATGAGGAAGGTGGATGTAAAATTGGGGCGGGTTGGGGACTATGTGGATTGTTGGGTGCACCTTGTTTGTCCGATGTAAACTGGTGGTGTATACAAAGTGGTATGTGACATCTGTGGAGGGGTGAAAACTACACCTGACTATGCCTCCATCTTTAATTACAAAATTTTACACCTAAAATAAAAAGGACCTTAGTTGAATACCTTGGAGCAATGGAAAATAATAAAGTACAAGAAGAGGAAGGGAATTTTAATGAATGACAACACCTATGGGCATCATTCAACAATTTTAACTCTAACCCCAATTTCTTGACCTTTGCAATGACTCTCCCTTTCCCCTGCCTCCCTTGCCCATCCAAAAATCCACATAACCCCGACCCACCCCAATTTTACACCGACCTTCCTCACCAATTGGTGCCTCTCTTCATCAATCAAACTTCCTCTTCCACTTTCCTCCTCAGAGGGTATATATATCCGATTGTGACGGCCATATTCAATGACTTGAAAATGGCATAGTGCCAAAACACGTAGTGTGTGTATCATGTATTAAAATAAGAAAGAAGACAAATACCACATCTTATTTTCTTGCACAAATTAAAATTTCTTACAAAAGAAAAGTTACTCTTCCAGTTGTATGTACAGCAGGTCTGATGATGATTTACCTCTTGCCACACATTCTTTTGAAGGGGATGCCTTGCCTGATATTTGTTATACACTTGACTCAGGTGGTTTAAGACTATGGGGAGGAATTGATGCCTTGATTGGGAAAACTTAAAGATGGAACAAAAAGGAGAGTAAGTTAATTAGTTACTTGGTAGACAACCTAAACAACCAAGTAACTAATATCTGACTACCCAGGTAAAAATATTTGGTCTGTAACTGAACTGGAACACGTCTGGAACTGGGGTGGAGCTAGAGGTCTGTAGGTGGTCTGAAACTGGGAAGAAATTGAAACATTGCTCCAGACCAGTATGGTCTGCAACTGGTCTGGACAACAGATGGGCAAACTGGTCTGGACAACGGGTGGGCAAACTGGTCTGTAACTGGTCTGGACCCAGGTTGTGCACCCTTGTCTGTAACTAGTCTGTACTTCCTGCCTCACTGCTCTGGAATTGGTCTGGATTTGGAGGGTTTATCTTGTCTGTAACTGGTCTGGACCCAGGTTGTGCACCCTTGTCTGTAACTAGTCTGTACTTCCTGCCTCACTGCTCTGGAATTGGTCTGGATTTGGAGGGTTTATCTTGTCTGTAACTGGTCTGTTCTCAGAGGGTCTATGAGGTCTGGAACTAATCTGTTCTAGTGACTAGCTGGTTTTTAATACTTAACGTGATACCTGGGATAACTCATATCTCTAGAGACGAGACAGCTGTCAATCTTATCGATCTGACTGGTAAAGACAGACTGGGTAGCAGTGTTCTTAAATTGTTTACAATAGCATCCATTATACAATCAATATAACACATGGTTTATTTTGAAAAGGGAAGATATATCTCTATGGATGGGTGCAGCCGAAAGGGGCAAGAAAATTCAAAGTAATTCTTGCTACAATCAATAGCTCAGAATTGATATATTTCCAGATTATGTAGGTATGAGTGCAAATGGAATGCTAAATTTAACAACTGTCTTTTTGATTTTAACTGTAAATTTGATAGACTCTATAAGGATGGAGTCAATTATGTAGCCGAAAGCTATTCCATAAAGGGGAAGCATTGCTCCTCTTTTGCAGTATAAAGCCTGAATCACACGATCATTTTTTACGTCCCTTTTCAGGGATAGCTTAAATGATAGCTCAAATGATAGCTTAAAAATGATCGTCTGACTTGATCACTTCACGGATAGCGGCAATGATAGGGATCGCTATCCCTTTTTTCGTCATTTGAGCACGTCCTTTTTTCCGTCCCTCGGCCTGTCATTTAGCCAATCACAGTGCACGTTCTGAAAGAAACGTCTAGCTGCAGCCAAAAGCTGTCGACGACGGTGTAAATAATCCATAGTTACGAAGTTGTTTACCGTACAGAAATGATACGAGAAGGGACGGCAAAAATGATCGTGTGAGCGGCGAAATGATAGCTTGAGCTATCATTTTCGCGGTCCCTGAAAGCTATAGCTTAAATGATCCCTTTAAAGGGACGAGAAAAATGATCGTGTGATTCGGGCTTTAGACGATGGCTCATTTTGTGTTATTGAGACATTGATAAAAGTAAAATTTTGTCGTTGCCCCATTATATGTATTTGTGAAGGTGAATTCATTGCCATAATTAGAAAATGTAAAAATTATATGTCTAGTTCCTTGCCGGCAAATGATTTCATAAATGAGGTCTTTGTAGCACCAAGAGTGACAAGTATTGCCATTAATTGTATTGCTGATGTATGCATAATGGTGGAAGTTCATTTCATCTCAATCTAATCTACGAATTTCTTCTCTTTCACATCCTTCGTCACTTGTTCCATACATCTCACTTGAGGCCTTCCTTTGCCATTCTTCCCATCCATTTGTTCTTCAACGATTGAACCGGGCATATTGCAGTATTGTACTACATTACCATACTATTAGTATTTATACTAGTTTGTTTCAAAGGATAATGGGTCTATAAATGTTTATTTCTTAACTTATTGCTCTGTATTGAGAACATTGATAAATAAATAGTGATCATTTATGAGCCATTCTAAATGTCATTTAGCAAAAATTTTCCTCCGTTTTCATTAAGTACAACATGTTGGTCTGTACACGTGTCTCACCAGTAATATAATTTAACCCATGCATGTAAGAGCTACATACCTTGGGGAAATTAATTTAAAAATCACCAAAAAATAAGCAATGTAATGAAAAAGAAGGTTCAACCTTAAGCATTGGATTGCAAAAAAATATGGATGCAGCTAAATTCTTTCTTATGCTCGCAAGTACGTAACCGCAATCAAATATTGAGTATTCAAGAAAAGAACAACAAACTCTTTGCAAAAAATATATTTCCACACAAAACTTAAATACTTAAAACAAAATATATACATTAGTTTACAACATCATTGAATGGTTGTCTTTCCTTTTGAGATAATATTTAATTTCATGCCTACATATTTTAAAATCTCCTCCCCAAATTGCCATGCCTTCTGTTTCACATTGCACTTAGGTCTGCACACTTCTATGTATCCTGGCAAATAAAAAGGTTTTTTTTTTTCAAATGCTGCTATGACAATATAAAAATTGCCAGTTTTAATATGTGGGAGAGTGCATGCAAAGGAACTTAGGGCAAATAAAGTGTAGTTGTACTCACCGCCTTATGCCAGGAGTCTTGCCAGCACAATGCTCTAAGTTGCATGAACCAACTTTTTTTTAATGTTGATGAACTTTAATTATCACAATCAGGCCAGTTCACTATGCAATGTCACTGTATTTTCACTAATCCCCTAAAATAGTTCTCCTTATGTCTTTCACCATCATCATGAAAGACCCAAGCTAAGATGCCAACAGAAACAGGTTCCTCCTCATTTACGAATTCAAATAAATCACATTCAGAATGGCTAATTTTAAGAAGTAAAGTCAAGGACTGCATTTTCAAGATTATCTGAGATGAATGAGAAGACAGAAGATTCAGCAATTCACACTACTTTTTGGATGATATGTAGCATTGTAGAAGTGTAAACACAATAAATATATTATTATATGCATAGCAACGGTTTTTTTCTAGTTGATATATCAAACAGAAAACAATTGTTGCTATGCTATTTTGCATTCCATTTAAAAGTCATTATTCTAGATATTTTCTAGACATAATGTATTTGTCATTGTAGAAATTTTGTACTTATTTGAATTACTTTTCCTCGGACTCTACTTTCTTTCACTAACCAAAATCCAGACCAGTTACAGCCCTTCAAAACCACAGCACAGTTACAGACTGTCAAAACTACAGTACATTAACAGACCACCAAATATTAAACTGCACCTGAAGAAAAAAATACAGACTAGTTACAGACCAACAGATATTGTAGTATAGTTATGGACCAAAATCCAGTTCAGTTTCCAGACAAAATCCCTTCTCTTTATTGCAATCCAGACAAGTCCAGTCCTGTTACAGACTTAGCATCCAGAAATTGGCCTTTCAAGCATTACAGACCAGTTTCAGATTGGCAGCAGACTAAGTATATACTTATAAACATTCTGATATCCTAAGCATATAAACTGCTGAAATTTCAACAAACTGTTATGTCCTTCAGCATTAATGGCAATTTACTATTTAATGTTGGATTTCTACCGTTAAACATTAAAATCCAACAGAAACTGTTTCATTTTATCAATAATCTGTTGGAAATTTATACTGTGAATGTTCCAATAGACAACTATTGAAATTTAACTGTGACTGTCAGATTGCAACAGTTACTGTTAACAAATCTAAGTTAACAGTTAACAAATCTAAGTTAACAGTTAACAAATCTAAGTTTTTTCGCAAAGGAGACTCAGGGGAAAATGAAGTTCGCCTCATTTTCCAAGATGCAACTTTAGATCAGAACCCAATTCTACATTGTCAGACAGTTACTGACATCCACATCAAAAAGATTCAAGAGTTAGGTGATTCCATAATCATCAAACCTAGTGATATCATTGCTCAATGTATCAACATGTGTACTGATACTGGCAACTTTACAGTTGTAATTACAGCTTTTAGTGCAGTGTATCTACTTTTCTTTGTTTTGCTTTTATCTATTATTAGAAGATTAAACAAAAGTATCTTGTTTTTTATCTTTGGAAAATTATTCCGTTGTTATGAAATTACCTTACCTCCATGGCCCCACCAACAATTTTATGTCATCATTCTCTGCTTCCATTGTCACTGTCGAACTTCTCATCTTTCTGGATTCAGCACCACCATTATAGTCTAGGTCTCCACAAGTCTTTTTTTCCTTCAGGTCTTCCTGTTAATGTTTCTTTCAAGATTGTTACTGAGCCTTTGGGTGGGGGGAGAGCGGTTGTCGCCCCCTCCCTCCCCAGAGAACTAGAGAGACTGTCTTTTGATCGGAGGGGTGGGGGTAAAGAGGAGGTCAACATTGGCGAGTCCTCCCAAACTTGATGTCTGGGTCCACCTCTAAGCCCATCTCAGACATCATGTTTTAAATATGGCTATTGCGTCAGGTTGAAGAAATAGTTCCCTCAGTTATTTTAATGTGTACCTATATACCATAACATCTTCTATTGGTAAATTACATATGTATACAGAATGAGAAAGAGACTATCTGTAAGAACAGCACAATTCAGGATAATGTACAGCTATGGTGTAATTTGTGTACAGGTAGCCTCAAGAAACGGCGTGAAAAGTTGGTACTTTCTGTGTACAGTTTAGGATTATGTACAACTGTGGTGTAATTTGTGTACAGGTAGTCTCAAGAAACAGTGTGAAACTTTGGTACATTCTGTGTACATTTCAAGATCATGTACAACTGTGGTGAATATTAGGTGATTTTTGTGTGCTAGTCTGGTACAGTACACCACTGTACCACAAAAGTGTACACAAGAATTTTCGCCAGGGTTAAGCCATGGTTATGGGCAGTGGGTACCCTTAAACCACTTGCAAATCATCTATGTAGCAACAAATAATAATTGTAACTCTTCTTGAAAAAACTAATGTACCTTACAACTTGATTACTCCATAGCTCAGGATTCCTAATTCCATTAAGCATTAATGCCTAAAATATATTCTAATCATTGAACAGTTACAAATAAATTTAAGAGCGATTGCAGATCACCGAATAAAATATCAGAATCCTGACCAGTTGACCCCCTTGGAGTTTCTCAGAATAGTTCCAGACCAGTTGAAACCCATAGAATATTTCAGCATAGTTACAGAATAGATCCAGACCAGTTGCAGACCATCGAATATTGCAGTACAGTTACAGGCAATGGATCCAGATCAGTTACACACTACCGAATAGTACAGCACAGTTACAGGCCAGAATCCCAGACCAGTTACAGACCATTTTCCTTTGCCTCTTGGAAATCCAGACCAGTGCAGTCCTGTTACAGACCACTTACAGACCAAAATTCAGCCTTTCAGACCAGTTGCAGACCAGATCCAGATTAGTTACAGACCAAATATTTTTACCTGGGTACCAAGCTGTAAACAGACTACCACAAAGGTAGTATTTAAGTATTTAAGGAATACCATAAAAGGATTCTTAGAAGCCCAACCACAACAATATTACGTGGTAGACCATTCCTGAATGTATATGGCAAAGATCACAAGCAAAAACCAACAAGGACAACAAACTACAACCCTCTGCCAAAAACCATCATGGTGGCAATTTCTTCCTTGACAGTCTTATTGCTAGTTAGACATAAAGCCAATGCCAAGTTTTGATTCAACAACATCCACCACCTGGCCTACATATTCCAACCACTCTAAATTCCCGTCCAACTCTACTACATCCTTCTCAAGCAACATTCCAAATTCTCAGTAATTCCTTTCCAGACACATTTAAGAACGTTTTGTCCATTCACAACAATGGAGCAAGGACAAAGTGGTGTTCTATTTCTGCCACATTTATCTTCATACCCAGCAAAAAGCCTGGATTCCTTTTCTGCGACTGTGTCAACAATTAAAACACCATACAGCTCTTTCTCCAAACCACTCAATCCAGTACAATACCTTACTTTGTACCTATATTATTCTGCCCTCATTTTATTTTCCCATACCCTTAAGGACTCCCAAGTGAGGCTTGATATAGCTCATGCTTGGGTCAGAATAACAGCTCGTAACTGGATTATATACAAGGGTCTCCATTTATCATGCATAAAAAGTCTCACCTTTACGCTCTCATGTTCTAAAGCAGAGTACTCTCCTTCGGTCTGCTCTCGAATGATAACAATATCAAGTCCTGTATGGCGCGACTTAACTCCGGGTAAACTTTTTACATGCACAACATTAGCATATATATCTAGGGCATTCCTGCAAAATTATTAACGTTGTTTAAGTCACAAGAGCTAATAATAATGCAATAACATGACTAATTAAATTCATCAAATACCTTAATTTCATGTTCAAAGTTTGTAACTCCCCAGTATTACTATAATCAGGGGATGCCAGAATTCCCTTAAGGCATATTCCATTTTTGGAAATGGACTTCACTACTTCTTCCACAGAGGCACTCATTCCGGGAAGCAGTTCACTGAAGAGATACTTTTCAAAGTCCACAGGAACTCCCGCCGCCTTGAGTAGGAAGAAATGGTCAATTAAAATTAAGTCCTCACCGTTAGAAGGCTACAAGAAAATATATACATTGAATACCTCACCGTTAGAAGGCTACAAGAAAATAGCTACCTTGAATACTTCCGTGACGGAGTACACCAGCTCTGGGCCAACTCCATCACCGGGAATTAAAGTGCAAGTTGTCCGATTCGTTTTCGGAGTTTCTCCCTTGGATTTCTACAATGTAGATGCAACAGATTAAGCGTGGACAAATATTTATCCGTACAGATTAACGAAGTCATTGCTAGAGCATATTTATGCTTTATACCCTTTATACTTTGCAACGTTACATTTGGCTATCCATACCTGCTCATCCGCCTCGGATTGTAAGCCTGTGGTATGGATGGATCGTGAAAACATACATGGTGCCAGCTGAGGAACCTAAAAGCGTTAAATTAACGATTAAAATGGATTGTTCGTCGAAACAATATTTTATCCAAGGAACCAGCACATTTACAACGTATAACAAAATATCATGCAAGAATATATACACGTTTATTAGTTTGTAAGAGAAGCAAGCTGCTGCACTGAATATTTTAAAATGCAATCATTACCTGCGCTGCAACTCGAAATAGTTGCCGACCTAAGGCAGCCATGATTATTTAGCAGAAGACCACAGAAGACCACTTTCCCCGATGAACTATAAGGTCAGATATTTGGAAATTGGTGTAAAATTTACGTCACTTTTAATCAAGATTATGCCATTTGAGAGATATTTTATTTATAAATCTCAATAAGTATTACTGCTGTATTACTTCATCGGAAATATTATATATTCCCTCCCCCTCCCTAGATGAGCAGCGCTTCCATCGGCTTTTCACGCATTTCACACCTAGACAGAAAAGAATCGCAGAGCGCCTCATGTTATGGTGTTCTGGTGTAAACTTCGTGAACATTCGTTGGATATTTCGGTGACCGTTATTCTGGTGTAGCACATTGTGATATTTACCTTGTGCTGATATTATTTGGTAAGTATACAGATTTTTGTTCTCGTAACCGTAAGAAATTCGTTTCTTTAGTATGGTAATCGATTGGTTCAATTTATTTACTCTTCAAATTTCAGGTAGTCGCTGTTGTCGATAATGGGAGTGGAAAAGAAAGGCCAGAGAAGGAGCAGGAGCCGGGAGAGGGAACGAGATAAAAGGGAAAGAGAACGTGGACGCTCCAGAGAAAGAGAGAGAGATAAAGACAGGGACAGAGAGAAGGACAGAGAAAGGGATAAAGACAGAGATCGAGATAAGGAACGTGACCGAGAACGTAACAAGAAAAAATTGGGCGAGAAGGAAAGAAGGTCTCGGAGTACCAGCCCGAGGGATAGGCATCACCGGCATCGAGATGTATCAAGCAAATCTCAGGATCCTGGGTAATCTCCTTTATTTTCTTAGGTTATTTACCTAGCTTGAATGTTGATGAATTCCTAATGGTGCCACAATATTTCATATCACATTTTACGTGTGAAATAAATGCAGAAGTTCTGAGTAATAGAAATATTGCCCTATAGGATAGCAACTATTGATGCTAAACTACAGTTTTTTTAACAGAGCACTTAACAAGCCCTTGGATGGTAAAATTAATGTTTATTGCACATTTGGTTGCATCTCTTATTTTGGGTGTTTGTTAGTAATGCCTAGGTGGAGCAGGATGACCTTGTGGTTACTTTTTAACTATTTATTTATTGTATTTATAGTTTACCCTACATGAAAATCATAAGCACAAGACAAACTCAAAAATTTATAATTACAAATAATATTAGTCAAAGCAGAGTGAAATAATGCGTCAACAAAACCTATCTAAACTCAATGGACATATTGTGAGCTTTCAACAGGTTTTCCATTATTTCATTATGAAAGTGCTTATGCTTGCCCAACATTAATTACCCTATGCGAAAAACTTTCGAAAACATCTACAGTAAATTGGGCCAATGATTAAAATTCAACAAATCCAACCCTAATTTTTTTTTGCAAAGGGTCTTCACAAAAGTTGATATTATTATTACCTACACATTTTATTTAAGGTTGCATTTTTGCAAGAGTAGCTCTTTACATTTATAAAAAGTTCTATTTTGCCTCCCCTTAAAAGTTGGGGCTATCAGGTATAAAGTACTTAACAGCTCTTCGCTCTTACCTTTGTGTAAGACATCATTTACTAATTGGCAAATCTTTCAAAACTCTCCTGATACCCAGTGTTAGGAGTTAAAAATTTACTTGGAAGTTGAAAAACATATTCGATAATCTTGGTCAAGTATCTGAATCTTATTCTCTTTGGTTTATCATGTAGACCTGTCTTCCTAATTAGCCAGAATCCAGTTAATGACTTCTTGAAGGTTAGGTCTCAGAAAAGTATACTATTCAGATGATATTCGCAATTTAAACTGACTAATTATTTTGTGTTTCATATACAGGGCTCCTGCAGAGAAAGTTGAAGAAGATGAGGAAAAAGAGGTCAAGCCAGATCCTAGTGCGATTGTGAAGAAAGAACCACTCTCATTGGAGGAATTACTGGCAAACAAGAAGGCAGAGGAAGCTGCTCGAAGCAAAGTAGGTGAAAAGGATCAATCGCCAAACTCACTGATCATGATGTGCAAATAGCAGAGTGAAGCATTGCATATAACTCTTCTTAAGGGTTGGGAACTCGAAGTGTGTGTAACTATCATCATCTGTCAACGATCCTAAGATAGGTTTGATGAAGTTCTGCACTCCATTCAATTGCTAATATCTTTAAATTCGTAATCGTAACTCAGGAAGAACCAACACTACTTCAGATTTCCATTACTTTATGTTCATGGCTGCTTATTTGACTTGTTAACTCTCTTATCTGGCAGCTAACCTCTATGTCTAGGAGTCAAACCACCATCTGTGCATCTGATGCACTTGGTGACATTAAGCTCAGCCTTGAGGATTTATTAGAGTTATTAGAGAGTTTATAGAGAATTTTTCCAAACGAAAGAAAAGAGAAAATAAAAAGCAGTTGCTAAAAACAAGGAAAGGCATCTACATCAGGGATAGAAAAATGATTTTAGCAATACTTACTCTCTATTATTATGCAATCCCTGACTAATCATCATGACAATTTGTTTATCCTTCTGTCTCCAAGTAGACTCCCCTCATCTCTGTCTTCCACAGCCTACATTTATGAGCAATGCTCCTTAACCCATTGGCTTAGTATTTTTTACTCCTTTTTGCCACTTATTTCACTACATATTATTTATTGAAATCATATTTTGTATTTATTTTTAATTGATTAAAAACATTTTACAGCCCTTATCATGGATTTTTTTGCATTAAGAGAATATTAATTTTTCATTAATTTATTTTCCGGATATTTGACAGAAGGCCAAGTTCTGCCATCTGGTGAATCGCCATCTCTTTAAGCCAATTTTAATCAGTTAATCAGCCACCTACAATATAAGTGCTCTGGCAAAACAAATTGGTAGTAGAGACTGATTGGAGAGAATAACTAATTGCAGAAATGCAAAGAAAGATTGTCCTATCTTTATTTCCCACCTTAACACTCACGTAAACCTTCCATTTTACTGTGTATTTGTACAAATAATATTAATATACCCTGTCTAGTATATTCAAGAACTGATTCTTACTTTCCCTACCTTCAATGTACCCAAGTAAATAGTGTCACATATTTGAAGCCATAAGGAGACTGAAAGTGGTTCAATCGTTAATGAGTTTTTTTAATGATATAACTATTTTAAATGATGTAATTTTATCTTCTATTAGCCAAAGTTTCTAACAAAAGAGGAGCGTGCTGCTGAAGCACTTAGAAGACGCCAGGAGGAAGTTGAAGAAATTCGACGAAGGCAAGAGGAAGAGCGGAGGAAGAGGGCAGAGTTCAACCGTGAAGCAATGAGGGGTGCTTCAAGTCATCACCATCGTGGGCCTACCTCCTCTGGAATGCCATCTGCACTTGAGAGAGATCGGTAATTTTCTCTTCCCCTCCTTTATCAAGCCAGTGAATGTATTTCACATTCAACGTCCTAAGGACAATGGCAGAATTAGCTGTCAAAACGTCGGCACTCGCAGTTTCCCTGACCCGGTGGAGAACCCGAGAAGACTTCACCAGTATTCATTATCTTCGTCAATTTTATCTGCCCTTATTGTTTGACTGCAAGTTGGTATTAATTCCCAAATAATCCGTTATAGTGAACAATTTATTGCTACACATCATGCTTGGGATCATTGTTTAAGTACAAGGTTAATTCTCCCCACATCATACGTAAAACTCTTTGTTCTGAGATATCTATACATCTGAGATACACCATATTTCCTTCTTGCTGCTCGATTTCCTATATTTTCAGCATCGCTTGTAATATACAGTTTTGTACTCATAGGAAATGATCACAATTTCATATCATAATTCATTTTTAGGGTGATAATCACAAATTATTTTTAGATGCTAAATGATCGAATCGAACTTGTTTACTACTCTCACTCACGGAGCAGATGGTACGGATAGTAAGAAGGTATAATCTCTGAGCATACAACTCTTGCCACTGTGTAACAAATTCTTTGTCGTGTCTTTGCAATGTAGCTTTAATGTGTACACAAAAGGCTTAAAAGCTATCTATTGTGCAACAATGTTGCTATAGATACGTGATACTGAAACAAACTCCGCTTACGATTTTGAAAAGACCCCCTTGGGCCCCCCTTGCGACAGCCTACAGGGTACAATATAGATTTAAATACATATCCGTGTTACATTGTTTTGTCCTACGTACCATCTATACACGATAAATCTATTTCTTTGTCAAGTGGTGTTTCTGATCTAAAGTTTCTTCAAGTACCGTTGTACACTCAGACTTTGTTAAATGCGGATTTTTATTACTGATTACTTGAAATTTCAGAATTCTTTACAATGTACGAGTATGATTTACAGCTGCGCACCCCCATTTTTTCACCGGCGTTTCGGGAAAAAAGGTGCGTGGCGTACATGAGTAAATACCGTAAGTGGTTATCTTTATCTTTAAGTGACCCTAATGTGTTGTGTTTGTTCAAGAATCACATATCCATATTCTCACTGATTTCAACTTGTCTGCCACTCTCACTTAATTCACCATGCTGTGTGAATATAGAAAATATACTATTTTAATTAAACAAAATTTGAACTTTGCCCTCCTTCTGTGAAATTATGCTCATGTAGAAAAAAAGAAACCCTATTAGGAATAATTTAATTGTCTTCTGGCTGGCAGTCGCCGTGAGCGGGATCCACAGAAAAAAGAAGATGATGGAGGTGGAGGAGCTGGTAGTGCTGGAGGCAGCGTTCCGGTTGGTAACAATGCAAGTGGAACTGCAGGGGCGGGTGCTTCTGCTGCAGCAGTTTCTACGGCACTCTCTGCTCAAGGTCCAAAGGATAAGGAGAAGGAAGGAGAAGCCATCAAGGAGCGATACCTTGGATTGGTGAAGAAAAAGCGGAGAGTTCGCCGCTTGAATGATCGGAAGTTTGTTTTTGACTGGGATGCTTCAGAAGACACCTCAGTAGATTACAACCCATTGTACAAGGAGAGACATCAGGTATACTCAACCTTCTCTCATTTTTTATATTTCATTTTTTAGAACACAATGTTTGCAAATGTAAAGTGTTTATTAGCTACTAGGTTAATAAGTTATATGAATTAGCACTAGCTGCTGCTTTCAATATTTGATGATGGTAACCCCAACACTGGCTATCCTCTGGGGTACCTATATTGCCCTCTGAATTGATGTTTTTTTGTATTCTTTGTATTTCTATGTTTTATTTTTTCTCAGAGGTGGAATAAAAGTTATTATTATACTTCAGATGTTTTAATTAGTTTTCTTTGGCTTCTGAGTCTGTTCACTCAGCCAGACTATCTAGCTACATCAGTGCTTGTACTTACATTAATGATCATAGTCAACTTACCATGTCATTAATCTTAGTAATTCATAGAGCTCACTACATCAAACTTTGCACAGCAGATGTGAGAGATTCTAGTGGAATAAAACATTAGCACTTTTTCGCAAAAATTATTTTCATTTATGTCTGTGGAAAAGTGCTATTTGTACTCTTTTGACTTGTACTAGTGGTTCATCTCTGTGTGTTTCTATTTCAATGCTGAGAAGAGTATTCTTGGGTATTTCATGTGATTGCTTTACTGTTGAGTCCTTAATAAAGGAATGTTTTGGTTAAAATTTTGGAGTGGCAAGAAAAACTGGAATAACGGGCTTCTCAATTTGATGATTTAGTAGTATTATCTAGCTATTGGTGTGGCTATTCACTCAGCTATCATCAGTTCTTAATATCCATAAAGAATTGGGTTACAACGTTAAAGTGCTTACAGATGCTCATAAATATGAATTGGGGCTCTTTGCAATAAATTTTGCTTAATGATGTTGCTAGGTAAAAATCTACCTCATAAAAAGTGTATAAAATAAATGTAAAAAAATATTTTTTTTAATCCATTAATTATTGGTAGAAAACTCTGAAGGTAGAACTTTGATTGTATTCTGTGAAATTTAAAGGTTTTGGTTCGGTAATAACTGATCTATTGGGTGTATTGCTTACGTAAATGTACAGTTTTACAAGTTTTGTTGTATCTTTATTGCCCATTCCATTTTGAATTATCATAGCAAGTTCCTCAATTTTATTAGGTCCAATTCTTTGGCCGTGGCCATGTAGCAGGAATTGACATAAAAGCTCAAAAAAGGGACCAATCGAAATTCTATGGAGAGTTACTGGAGAGGAGGAGAACAGAAGCAGAGAAGGAACAGGAAAAGTAAGTGGACAAAGTGCAAAATTACTGTTGGTATCATAGTAATATGTGATGTTTTTATCATTTAGGATTGATATCACTACTAAGTGTACACACTTATTAATGAATAATCTCAACAGGGTTCGGTTGAAAAAATTGCGAAAAAAGGAAGAAAAGCAGCGCTGGGATGATCGACACTGGTCAGAGAAAGCCCATGAAGACATGACAGAGAGAGATTGGCGTATTTTCCGTGAAGATTACAACATAACTATTAAAGGTATTGTTAATGTAATATGTGAGACAGTCTCATTAAAGGTTTCTGTGTGGCTTATTAACTGAGGTTTTTAACTGTTCAGGTGGCAGAATACCTGATCCTATTCGAAATTGGAAGGAATCAGGCATACCTAAAGAGATTTTGGATATTATTGATACCATTGGCTACAAGGAACCAACTCCAATCCAGAGGCAGGCTATACCAATTGGACTACAGGTACCTAAGCATTTAATAATTACTGTTCTAGTATTGAATGCAAAATAATACTTTTCGAGAGTTAATTTAATTTAAAGTACAGTAGAACCTCTTTTTTACGAACCTCTTATTTACAAAATGACACCAATTTACGAACCATTCCGCCAGTCCCGATCTTTGTACATAGGAATACCATGTAAAATGACCTCTATTTTACGAAACCTCGATTTTACTGATTTACGAAGTGAGAGGCTGGTCCCTAGAAGTGATTGACCTCTGTTTTACAAAGTTTTTGAAATGATTTTGTAGCACTGAACTCAGTACAATGGAATAACGATCGCAGTATACCGTGACAGGAGCAGCTGAAGCCAGATAGGTCATGTTGAGAGGGCCCTCGGTCCAAGTATTTCATATGGGAAAATGTGAAAAAATCGAATGTGAGCATAGTGCTTTTTGAAGTGCTTAAACCGTTGCAAAAATCCCCGAGACTGATCATCCAAATCGCAATTCAATCCTAATTATATGATCCAAGGAAAAAATGTTCAAAGACGCATGGCACGACGCCTATACTTATCGAAAACAATGCCCCAGTTCATAAAATAATCGGATTAGTGCTTGGTAATTTCTATTCCTTTTCTATCATTTTGTGTATTGCGAATGCCTAACTCGTCGTCAAAGGATCCATATTTTCTCTGGAATTATTTAAAATTAGCTTTAAGGTAGCCGCCGCAACCCCAATTCAGAACTTTGTTCAGCCATTCACTTGAAAATAGCATTCCCGTAGGAAGTTCTTTGCTGCAGCTGTCGTGGAGCTTAGTTTCATTAAAAAATACTATTTTGCAATAATAAATTACTTATATTCAAATCTTGATGCAATTTGATTATTTAATTTGTCATTAGAAGTGTTTTATGTTGTTAGGTAAGAATATGCGATCGCTTTCTGTAGCCGCGAGTACATAGTTCTCGTAAATCACCGCTAGATGTCAGCACTGTGGAATGTGTCTTAAAAAAAGAGGGAATTTCAAATTAACTGGTGAATTTCTAAGATTGACTTTCATCAGCTGCGAAATATTATTAAATGTATTTCAAATGATACGCTTTCTTCAAAAAGGCATTTTCTGGTCTTTTCACTGAAATATACTGGGTCAGTTGGAACTTTGTTTTGAAATTTCCTAGTTAAAATGCATCCCTGGCTTTCCCATGTTAAAATGGCTTCTTTAAACACAAATCGACTAGCACTAAATATACCCCTATCGTTATTTAATGCATAACTGCATATGCTTAAAATACTCCGCAGGATGAGTTAATTCTCTTATGCATTTTTCCCCTTATTTTGAGATCTACCAACTGAACAGCTACAAGAACTTAATTCAATTACAGCAGCCAAGCCATTATAAATTTGTATAAAAATATTCACCTGTTTTTTTTTAATTCATGGCTGTTTCATTCTCTTTTACGAAAGTGAGTCTCCTAGTCTTAGGAATAATGCCTATGCTATACAGCGAATCAATACAATTGAGGTGTAATTTTTAAATCCTTTCAATTTATTGCAAATACACTGCACACAGAGAATTTCATTTAATATCTGTTTTTTTCCTGAATGAGCAGAGATTACTATAAAGCAGCAAACTAATTACTATATTTGTTATAGTAATTAGTTTGATTTCAACCCTAACATAACTATTTGACAAGTTAAGTGCAGCATAGTGTTTAATTGCATTGAAAGTATACTCGCATTCTTGTCAGCAGAGTTTTAGTAGGCGTACATTTGTCGCAGATCAAGCCTCATATGTGCATGATGTGCCTCCATGGACATTGCTCCATGCTGTGCGAGGTGTTGCCAGAGCATGGGAGTGTTACCGCAAAAACTATTTCCTACTGTTGGAGATCAGCTGGTTTTGGTGACACATCAGTTTCAGAGACAGAGGAGTTAGTGGAAGATAACCTCCAATTTTCAAACCCTCTGATATACGCAAGCTCAAATTTTTGGGTCCCTTCAACTTCGTGAAATAGAGGTTCTACTGTATTTATCTTGTTAGAATGATTCTTTATAAGAAGGTTTTCCTAATTCAAGTTTTTTCTCTAACTAATGCAGAACCGAGACATTATTGGTGTGGCTGAAACGGGTTCAGGAAAGACCCTTGCTTTCCTCATTCCTTTACTTATGTGGATTCAGTCTCTCCCTAAAATTGAGAGGATTGAAGATGCTGATCAGGTAAGATGAGTTTCTGATTTGATCAACTTTCTCTAAATAAAACTTAGGGGAACATAATTTACCCGCAGTGGCTGCTGCACTAATATTTTATGAATGCATGTTTTGCCTTAATGATTTATGTTCAGTGCCAGTTGTCCTCTATTTTATATTTTCCTGTTCTGTTCACTTATTGTGTTGAAAGGGAATTGAAGGTGAAAGAAATTATATCACCCTGAATTTCTGTAACCCATTGAGAGCAATTGTTGGTTTTGCAGATGTGTATTCCACATGATCTTTTTTACTCGCATCATATGTATTACATTATAATGTATTCACATTCATACAAAGCGTATTTATTTTTCCCTCACATCTGTAATTTCTTCATTTGGTCAAATAGCTGAAGGTACTATTATTCTTATCAATTTCTTGTTATAATTTTGTGCCAAAAGTCTTGTAATCCTTCCTTTTGACTAGTCATGATCCCCAAATTCCATTTCCCCATCATGGAAAACTCTCTCTCCCATCATTTTACAGTGCTCCTACATACCAATACTAATTTATCTCTCAGGCAGTTGATTTTTCAAACAAGTGAAAATGTTTCTGTTTGAATGTAACCCTATTAAGTGCTACAATTTCTTTTATAGGGTCCTTATTCCATAATCTTGGCTCCAACTCGAGAATTGGCTCAGCAAATTGAAGAGGAGACAAACAAATTTGGACAACCAATGGGCATTAGAACTGTCGTAGTTGTTGGAGGTTTGTCAAGAGAAGAGCAGGGCTTCCGGCTACGAATGGGGTGTGAAGTGAGTTTTGAATGGTTTTCATGTTCCATGCAGTGCTTATTAAATTAACACAATGGGCAGTTTTCTAAAGCTGTTTTTGCTGCCCTTCACATTCTATTGTGGTGTGGACAATGTGCTAATGATATTGATTTGATGATAACTTGTTTATCGATTTCCCTTTTCTTCTGAATTCCGGATTAATCTAAGGCTGTAATTGATGTTTTAATGGTATCCTCCTGTGCACAAAGTGACGGTGAGCATGTTTTAAAAAATCTTGCTGTGTTAAATTCATATCCTTGTTTTTCTCTTGTCTTTAGGTTGTTATAGCCACCCCTGGTCGTCTTATTGATGTCCTAGAAAATCGTTACCTTGTTCTTAGTCAGTGTACGTACATTGTTCTTGATGAAGCTGATCGTATGATTGACATGGGATTTGAACCAGGTAAGCTGGAGAATGCAGTATGGTCACTATGCTCAGTGTTGAATGAAAAATAATATGCATCTAATGCAAACCTAGGAAAGTCAATTTTTTGTTTATTTTTTATATATAATAAATTTATAGTATGAAGATCTGTAATGATTGAAGTATGATATGTGTTAGCATGAAATTGTTGTAAATGAAAACATTGTTTGAAGGAATTATACTTGGTTTACTTTGTAGTCATGTGTTGTGAGCAGGATAAACAAATTCTTCTATCTCTCAATCTGATAGTTGATCTCTCGTAATTTGTCCCTTCAGACTGTACTGCTGATGTACCTAGTATATGTATGTCTGCAGCGTCATGTTAGAATATGTGTGATTTGAATTTTTCAAGAAACTTTAATCCTTTGAGGAACTTTTTTCCTCTAGGGTTTCCCAACCTTGCTCTTCCAATAGCCAAGTCAGTTATTTATGTTCATAGGAATATTTTACTAAACACATTACTTTTCTTTGTGCCTTATTCAGCTCCCAAATTTAATCTTTCTTCATTGGATTCCAAATGCTAGATTCTATTCCATGTGAGCCCTTGCCAGCAGGAAACCACATCTTTCTTTTACTTTTGAACTTAAATACATTCCACAATTAGTTTGATAAATCCTTTAGCACTGTGTCCCAAACATTTTTTGCTCATGATCAGTGAGGAAAATTATGGCTTCCTTAAAGTTTTCCATTTTTAGGAAATGATAAGATAGGTTTTGTTATTTTATGGTTGGATTAATTAATACAAGTTTACTGTATCCTGAGATTAAAACTGCATAGATGTGAAAGATATTGTCCTCTCTTAATTCTGTGTGTGACCTTCCGATCACTTTTCTTATCTTTATGCTGGCTCTGTGATGGAAAACTGATTAAGTTATTATTATACCTTATTAATATTTGATGACATTTTCTTTAGATGTGCAGAAGATCTTGGAATTCATGCCTGTTACAAACCAGAAGCCAGACAATGATGATGCTGAAGATGAGTCCAAGCTTATGGCTAATTTCAATTCAAAGAGTAAATATAGGCAGGTTAGTAACCCTTGTAACTATGTTTTCCATATGGTCATTTTGTATATTTAAATTACTGTTTAATAAATAAGTTATGGAAGAAGTAGGGAAGTACACACTGATTACAAATATGTAGTATCACATGATTGCAACTACTTTATGAAAAAGGTGTCTACCTCCATAACTCATGCATCTTCTTTCCTATGGAATGCATGTAAATCTTTGGAAATAATATGATATTGTTAAAAATGGTGCAGATGAGTAGATGTTAGAATGTGAATGTTTTCCTTAGATTTAGAGGTTTAAAAAATTGCAAATTATGAATAATACTTCAAAATTTAATACAGTCAAGCCTGTTTATAACGAAGTTGAGGGAGCCGAATATTTACTTCGTAATAACCGAACTTCATTATATCTGGACCAGTTTTTCCGAGCCCTATTTTGGAGGTCACTGCTGTAATGTTGCGGCTTGTGTACTTGATGCTAGGGATAGTTCTAAATACGCTTAATATGAATCTCAAAGTCTATATTCCCCCAACCTATCGTTTATTTCGAATTTATTCACTGGGGTAGCACACTTTAATGGTTATCTAGTGCCTATTTCAAAGTCATTGTGATTTTGGTATCGATTTCTGGAGCTTAAGTTACTTTTAAGTGTTGCCAAGCTATTTGGAACAATTGCTAATGCTTATGGTGTGCTGTGCACCAACAGCTGTTTATCCCAAATCAAACATCCCCCGAGTACATTCACATCTCGGCTGCTCCATCCCTAGCTTTTTTTCCGGGTCATTCACACCATAAACAATGCCTGCCCCTCTTCCTTCCGAGCCCCTCCCAGGCTCTGGTTGGATGACTGTAGCACTAAGGAAATCTGGGCTTGTCGCCGACCTTCATGTGATGCTCGACCCCTACCCTTCTCTACCCTCTCCCAAGCCCCTCCTCTATTGGAAGCCAACTGGGAAGTTAGGGAGTGAAAAAGTGATGAGTGAAATGTGATACTTTTTTTCATGGTCGTAACTGATAAGGGACTTCCAATGGGGAAGGGTGATGATGCAGCAGTTCTTCATCGTAGCAGTCTTCGGGGTAATGGGCTGAGAGCAGGCCGGTAAATTAAAAGATCTGCAGCAAAAATTATGCTGACCTGTCCTTGAAACTACCTTCCTGCTATGGAATTTGGCCCCTTAATTCATCTTTCTTAGGCAGATTTCTGTCCATCTCACCATCCACGATATCGGTTTCAACATCAGAATTCAAGTTGCTGGAATAAGAAGAAGCGTTGTCTTCTGCATTGTCGGAATCTTCAAATGGAAACCGGCATGCCTCCAACAGTTGGAAAGCGTTGCTTGTGACATACTTCCTCATGATGCATTTATCATCTGAATTGCATCCCAGAGGCTAGTGGTAGTGGATCTTTCCACAAGAATGTTTGCTAGAGTTCTATTGACTAATCGACAGACTGTCTTCTAGACAGCCTTCAGGTTAAGTGTTATACAGTGAGCACTGCAGTTTTCCATCAACAGCAAAACTTGATGTTTTTGACGCAGCATATCGTTGTCAAATTCGATGAGCCACTCGAAAAACAATTCCTTTGTCATGCCACGCCTTTTTGTTGCTCCTATACGTGACAGGCATATGACGAACAACTTTAAAGTACCGGTGCTTCTCAGATTTTCCTATCTCGTGAAGTCATCTTTTATCACTTCCATGTAGATTAGTGCAACACAATAACGTAATTCTGCTTTTTGCTGTGTTTACCTCCATGACCTAGCAACCTTAACCCCTATTCAACCCTTCTGTCACTGGAAAACCCTGAATCAGCCGTAATCATGGAGCGGCGAAGTCTTTCATGGTGTGCGTTCATGGGAGCCAGAGTAAGGGGTGGGCGGGCATATTTATGGATGAAAATTATCAGATGTACACCTTCGTTTGAGTTTAACTTGTAGATAGTACAGAAAAATTTTTAACGGGGGTTTCTATGGAAAGAAATGGGCACCCGTTGCACAAAAAAACTTCATTAAAATCGGACCATCGGTAAATAAAGGTTTGTTAAAAGTGGGAATTTTAGCATGGTAAAATGTCCATTTTTGACGGGGAATAACCTTCACTTAGTTATAAATGTGTTATAAGTGGGCTTGACTGTACTCTGAAGTAAAAATTTCTTTATTAATACTCTAAAATGACATTGAACATAAATCAAAATTAATGTTTTCAAACCAACAAAATATAAAATACATTTTTTTATATGTAAGGGGAATATACATTGGTTCAATAGATAGGCCTGTTGGTATTTTTTGTCCATATCCCAATGGCCTAGGATTAGCTAGCTCGACACTAGAAGGTTTGATCGTTAGATGTATAGTTAGATATTTTATAGAGATGTGCGAATACACGAATATCTCAAATGCTAGAAAGTATTCAATATTTGATATCTATAATAATTGTGATGAAAGATTAAGTTCGAATACCTCAAATATCATGCCATACAGTAGAAATAGCTTTTCAAACTCAGGGTTCCGGCTGTCCTTTACTGTCAGTAGATGTTACCGGATTGTGCATCTACTAGGAGCAAAATGTATACCTTGTCATAAAAATCATTGTTCAACCTGAAGGTTGGTGTAGAAATACCATATTTCATTCTGTCAGCTCTGAGGTTAATATTTCCAACTTTAATCTTTTCTGTAAATTATTTAATGTACTTGAACTTTGACAATAGTTTATAGTCAATTCATAACTGGACAGAACTTGAAGGTGTATGAACATGTTCTATTCACCTATAAAAGTTAATGTATTCAATGGCTCATAGTTGGTAGTAGTTATTTTATTATATATTTGACATTTGAAAACCAGAATTACATTTTCTAATTTAACCCTTTTTACTGCCAGACCCTTTTAGGTAGACTGCGAAAACTGCCAAGCACATTTCCATGAAAATTGTTAGATTATGAATCATAGATATATTTGAAAAACTTTTTTATTATATGAATTACGTATTTGTCTCAATGTCCACAGCATTTTCAGTTTTTATGAGAATGAAAAAATCATTCGTGCTGTCTCTGATTTGAAGGAAATATAATATTACAAATATGCATATAATGTAAGTGGGCTGAAATATTGGCCCTTGGCAGTTTTCACACAAACATGGATGGCCGATATATCGGCCCACTGGCAGTAAAAGTATTAATCAAGTTGCAGCTTTTTACTTCAGTAGGCTACAAATAAAGCAGCAGAGTAATATTTAACATATTGCAATATTGGAATTGTAATATTTGGAATTCGAGATACTTGAATTTGAAAAATCTGCCTTTTGACCCATTTCTAATATTTTATTTATACTTGTACAAGGTTTTCACAGTGAGCATTCCAAATGAATTTTGATTGTTCTTTGTGCAGGCAAAAGATAAGTTTTGTTGGAATTTGATTGTCTAATGCACTTGATAAGCTGTCGATAGGGTGTATTCTTTCCATCATGATGAAAACGTGGCTTTGCTTCATCTTGTGACAAAAAATAATATTTATAATATGCCTGCTATTTTTTCACACAGACTGTCATGTTTACTGCCACTATGCCTCCAGCTGTAGAGAGGTTGGCCCGGACATACCTTCGCCGGCCTGCTGTGGTATACATAGGCTCAGCTGGTAAACCTACAGAGAGAACTGAGCAAGTTGTACACTTAGTTTCTGAAGCTGACAAAAGGCGACGTCTGTTGGAGATTTTGGGACGTGGTGTTGAGAAACCTATTATTGTGTTTGTCAACCAGAAGAAAGGTGCAGATGTGCTGGCGAGAGGGTTGGAAAAACTTGGTGTAAGATATCATATTTTTACTATCAAAATGCTGTTTTTTTTAAGTGAGGCAACAATGTTATTTGAATATACATATTTACCATTTCGCATGTAAACCAACTCTTTTGGTTGTAATTGTTGGTAGTATTTGAATTTTATGCTTCTATTTCAGTACAATGCATGTACATTGCATGGTGGTAAAGGACAAGAACAGCGTGAGTACGCCCTTGCAAGTCTCAAATCTGGATCTAAGGACATATTAGTGGCCACTGACGTAGCTGGACGTGGTATTGACATTAAAGATGTGTCGATGGTCATCAATTACGATATGGCAAAGAGTATTGAAGGTAAATTGTTGTCAGTTTCTGAATATCCTGAACAGTATGATAAAATAATTTCAAGTGGACTTTTGCTACTTTGGTTTTGCAAAATGATGGTGCTAATGTTTTAAAAATTTTATTTTTCAGACTATACCCATCGTATTGGACGTACCGGCCGAGCTGGTAAACATGGTTTGGCAATTTCTTTCCTAACTAAAGATGATTCTCCTCTTTTCTATGATCTCAAGCAAATAATACTAAGCTCTCCTGTGTCCACTTGCCCTCCTGAGCTACTGAACCACCCGGAAGCTCAGCACAAACCAGGAACAGTGGTTACAAAAAAGAGACGAGAGGAAAAAATATTTGCTTAGATATTTTTGTAGAAAAAGTAATGGAAAATGAGAAAATGTATTGATCCTGATTAAGTAAGAAAATCATCTGACATATTGTTCTCAGTTAGATGAAGTGTGTGTTCATGAATTTCAGCATTTTATGTGAATTCCCCTAGATTATTTGTCAATAAATGCAGAATTATATTATTAATTGGGATTTAATTATTTCTACCTTTGAATTTCCTGAAGAGCTTTCACCGGATACTAATTAGTGTCGATAGAAAACATGAATTTCATGTAGTAAGTTTTGGAAATGGAGTTGCTAGTGGTACATAGGAGCACATTTGTCTTCAATTTTGTGTAAATATATTGTATTCAGTTAAGTGTATGTGGGTACATTTCTGCAGAATATGTTAAAGGAAAAAGGAAATGCCTCTCAGTGAGATTAGTTAACAATCTGTAGCTTCTTAGTTCCTTGTTATTTAGGAATGCATCCAACAACTTTCACCTGTGTCCTAAATGCTTGGTAGGTACTGATGTACTGGAAGGATCCATAGGAAATAGAAAGTGATGGCAAGTCTCCCAGTATTGGTGACAGCTTATTGTTCATGGAATATCCCAAGAGTTTCTCAGTTTTAGGTCCCATTTGATGGAATGAGTACACATCAGTGCTCTACATGTAACAATAAGTAAAAGTAGAGTTGTGTTCAACACAAAAGTTGGTCTGGTTAGTGATGGTAGAGCTCACCAACTACTGGAGGGCCATGTATGCCACTGAATAATCAGTTGGGATTCTAATAAAAGTAAACTGATTTAAGTTCTTTAACTGCTTAAGTTCTGCACATCACACTCCAACCATCACCCTTAGAAATTAATCTCCTCTGTGTGATTTAAAACTACAATCTCTTGCCAAGCTAGTGTGGTCATGACCAGGCTAAACATGGTCAGCTACAGGAATTTGAACCCTGGTCCTAATGATGGGAGGAAGCCAGTACTCAAGACCCTTCATCTACCAGAATCCTTCTTGTACCCTTTTTTCGGCATTGTCTTTCACCACTATATGCATTGCTGTGTCTTTTCAGATTGTTGGTCCATTGTCTTCATATCTTTGTAATAGTCCCGATCCAGGTTGTTGGCGGGTGGCCTGGGTCTCTTTTGGGTTGTTCTATGTTCATAACACTCTTTGTCATATGTTCCTCGTTGTGTGTCATGCCCGTACCAGTGCAGACAATTTTCTCTTAAGTTCATCAGTTATGTTAGCCACCATGAATGTTCCTTGTATGTGCTAGTTTCTAACTTTGTCTTTAAGGGTCACACCCCCAGACCATTGTAACATCTTCATTTCTGTAACATGGAGTTGTTCATCTGGCCACCGCATACCCCTCCATTCAGACCCATAAAGTAGAGCTGGTCTTATTGCTCTCTTTTGTACATTTCCCTCAACTTCTATTGGCATTGCATAGAATTCCGGTTTGTGATCTCTACTTCAGCCGTCCATTAGCTTTTCATTTATCGACATCTTCAAATAGACATAGTAGCTGTTATAATGGATCCCAGGTACTAAAAATGGTCTACTTTTCTTAAGGATGTTGCCTATTTGTGGTTACTTATTCGTGTTGTAAGATATTCCTGAGATGAATGTAATGTAGGTATTCTGTTTTTGCCCTTACTGTCAGCCCTCTACATTCTAAGGCTGTGTACCAAGCCATTAGCTCGGTTTGAACCTTTTGAAGGGTTTCCACAATGAGAAATTGTCAGGTCAGGACAGAAATATTGTCAGCATATAAAAGTGAAAAAGGTGCTAGCTTCTTTAGTAACATAATTCATATAACTACAATGAATAATAGTGGGCTAAGTGTAGAGCATTTCATGGAGAGAGTACCTATATTTAAAAATCTCACCTTTCTAAATGAAATAAAGTAATTTAAGAGACCATTTTTCAACCATTCAGTGTATCAAGTCTGCCAGCACCACAGTACAGGCCAAGTGGTACAAGAAACTAACAATTAAATTCTGAGTGATCATGGTCAACATATACTTCAATAGTAAGTGTCTAGCCTATAACATCATCCCCAACTATGTGAATCTCCGCAGCAGCTCAGCTTCACCAGCCGCAGTCCACGCTTTGAAAGCAGCCAAAGAAGCCTGGGTAAGGAAGGAACTCCAGCGCAACAATGTAGCGCTCTATAGACATCTTCTTCACACCGAGTTAGTAGAGTCTTTACATTGGGTGGAATGGACTGTTTTCAACGATCGAGTGAGGGGCCTGGCAAGTGAAATTGCCTACAAGAAGCTGCAGACAGTAAGGAAGAAGCTGCTCAACCTGAGGGAAAAACAACCACCACTAATAAGCAAAGAAACTGTAAGTCCTAAACTGAGTCCCCAAACCTTCCACGATAGAGTCATTAACTTATCAAATCACTAATTCAGACCAGCGGAACTTAAAGTGCTAGAAAAAGGTCTCAAATACTGTCCCAACCTTAAAAACGAGAACAATGATTCGGTAGACCTAGTCGTGGACTGTGAAGTAGCCATAAGAAGAGAAGATCATATGATTAAAAGTGTCTTTGCCCACAACTTAAATTCAATTCTGAAAAAAGAAGAGGACCCCAGTAACGCGAAGCCAACTTTCCATAGCCGAGAAGGAGCTATCATTAATTTCATCAAAAAATCATTTAAAACAGCAAACTTGGTAGCCATTAAAGCAGATAAAGGTAATTCAACAGTAATTATGGACAATCAAACTTACATTGATAAATGTTTAGACTTTATTACAGAAAACCATGTACAATTACTAAAAAAAGACCCTACAGTGAAGTTTCAATCAGAGTGCAAAACTGGGATTTCTGAAATCAAAACCATCCTCACCACCAGTGAAAGGTAATAGAGATGAATCCCATACCCCCCAGGTTTTACGGAATGCCCAAAGTGCATAAACCATCCATACCTATCTGCCCAGTGGTGTCAGGCATCGGATCCCCAGTGCATTCCTTGTCTAGGGTTGTGAAGTGCAAATTTATAGAACATTCCAATTTTCATGCTACGTACAGCATAAAAAATTCCATAGAACTGATAAAATTCTTAGCAGGAGTAACTCCACCCAAGAATTCTGTATTGATGTCTTTTGATGTTGTGAACTTGTTCATGAGTGTCCCAAGAGAAGAAGCAGTTCTCATGGCTAGGGAAGTGCTACATGAAGCTAAGACACCGCAAATCATTTGTAATGAACTCATATATTTATTGGAAATGTGCATAAATCAGAACTATTTCCTTTTTAATGGTAACTTCTATCAACAAATGGAAGGATTAGCTATAGGTTCCCCCTTGTCACCTCTGCTAGCTGAAATATTTCTGAACAACCTAGAAAAGAACCTTTTCCACAGTGGCAACCCCCTCCTTAAAAGTGTGCACTATTGGTTTCATTACGTAGATGATATACTATGCTTGTAAACAGGAACAGAGAGACAATTGGGAAATTTTTTAGAGTACATCAATTTGTTAAACCCAAATATAAAATTCACAATGGAGTTACAAGAGGGAGATGCATTGAATTTTTTGGATCTAAATATTTCAATCAAAGATGGGAAACACAAGTTTTCGATTTACCGCAAACCAACTTGCACAGACGAGGTCATCCACACATCCTCTAAACATGCAATGAACCAAAAATTGGCAGCCTTTCATTGCTTGCTACACAGAGCATTATCCATCCCCTTAGAACGCCCAGCTTTCACGTTAGAAATAATCAATATTAAAAAAATTGCTGTTGCCAACGGTTATACCGAACAATTCATTGACAACTTGTTAGCAAGTAAAAGGAAAAAGCTTTTATTCAGAGAAATTTACTCCCCTCCTCCAAGTGAGCAACTTTCATGGCGACGCGTTTAATATTTAGGTCAACCCTCCATTAAAATAGGAAATGTATTAAAAAGTGATGAACATTAAACCAGCCTTTTACAATAATAGAAACCTTAAGAGCATGCTACCTTCGGTCAAAGACCCCATAGAACCAGCCCTCCAGAGCGGGGTTTACCAGCTGAAATGTGGTGACTGCGACGCAAAATACGTCGGATAAACGGGGAGGAGCCTAATGGTACGAGCGGAAGAACACCGACGAGATTACGTCAAGAACACCGGGATGTCCCAATTTGCAGCCCATCTCCTAGAGAAAGACCACCGGTCGGATTTCACTCCTGAGCTGCTGCACAGAGTAAAGAAAGGAAAACAGCTGGACATCCACGAGCAGTTGGAAATTTTAAAGTGTGTAAGAAGGAAAGAACCTATCACCAATGACCACCTTTTCCCTTTCCACTCCCCCCTTCTAGACATCCCACAATTACACCCCAAAAAATCCCTAGACAACCAAAGTTCCACTTCCCCATGACGTCAACCCACGCTCCTCTCCTTCTCCCCCCCCTACATTCCTTTCCCTTCGCTTCCGCCCCCCCCACCTTTTCACTAATTTTGACAGGTCGCTACCAACCTCACCCTTATCCCTCCCCTTCCCCAACCCATTCAGTAGGTATATAACTAGGTAGCAAGGATTTCTTAACCACTAGTCCTGAAGATGGTACAGTGAATGAAACTAGTCGACAACAATAAAAAGTGAACTTCTAGGAAGCAAAGTTTTTTATTTTACCTTCATTAATTTAAGAGAGGGAGAGCATCACTCTAATATCAAAAAGATAAGAAATTGTATCCAAATTATGCAGCCTGTAGTAATTTATTTGAGATTGAATCACACCAAAAGGAACCATGGTGTTTACGAAGTTGACAACAAAAATTTCAGGACTTTTCAAGGCTGATTACAAAATTTTCAAGGTTTAAAAGTTTCAACTCATACAGGAACCAAAACATGTCATTGAGAGATATTCCTTTTAAGTTTTGACTATAAATAAAATAAAAACTGTAAATCAAGATTAAAATTTCATATTAGAATTGTACAAATGCTATTAAGAGAACAAGACTGGAAAAATACATCGACATAAAATTTAGAGAGAGATACCATAAAATTAGTCAGCAGTCTGCAACGGGAATTTTTCATAGCAATTGGGCAGTAGGAACTAAGAAAAGGGGCTTTTCTATTTTCCTGCACAAATGAACCTTCGTAAAAAGTTACCATGTTTTCCCTATTGATAACGCTCACCTTACTTCTACGTATAATTTAACAAAAGAAAACAGCCTTTCGACTTGGGTAATAAAAAATTTACTTTAAGCTACCTACGTAGGATTTCCCATTTAGAACAGGAATAACAATCACGTCACTCAAAACCAGAAAAATCTTCCTCTAAAATCTACTAAATGGATCAAGAACATATTATCATTCAGTACATTTCCTAAAATGTGCTCAGCAATTTTCCATTTCCATGGTTCATGACTTGTGTAAATCTTTCTATATTCGAAGTTTGTACAAAATAATCATGGCCGAAATTTCATGTTAAATGATTTTAAAACATCATTCCTATGCGGGAAAGAGGATTTCATGAAAGTCTAAGAATTCAAGGTTGGTAGACACCCTGGGATTAAGTTGATGTGGCGGCTGGAGTAAAATGCAGGCCTCCCATCCCAAGGACATGGGTTTTGAATCCCAGCAGGGGCAGAGATTTGTCATTGGTAAGCATTTCCCTACTTGTATGGAGAGCACTTAAAGTGCAGTACTCTGGCTGTTGGATGGGATGTTAAACTATGTGCCTTTAATTGAGAGCAGACTAATGCCAATTTGGGTTTCTCTCCACCCTTCCTCTGTTCTCTGAAAATTCATACCCACCTATCCTTAAATGACCTAAGATATCAGTCACTTCTTCAGATAGCTTGATTCACTCGTACACCCTGACACTTTAGTTTCAGATCTTGTCTATTGAAGCATATTGCTACTAATTACAAAAAATGAAACAATAGTGGGAAGCTCATAGATAGTCAAAGATGGTCTTGTACCTTGATGCAGTGATTGTGTGTTGATTATTTGTCGATAGCAAAAGCAATGCCTGACTGCCATCCAGAAAACAGATCTACAAGGAAAAGGTATGAATTCATGAGTCTAGTCACTGATTTTGCCTCCAGTTTAAGTAGGAATGTCAAACTTAGCATTCAAATATTTGAGTGGTAAAAACTGTACTTAATATACTATAAAGTGCAAATCCTCAAAGGCCACAATATAGTTGGCATGTTGCCAATCTTAGTATTCTACAGATATTGATATTGCATTGTGGGGAAAACTTGAACTTTGAGATTTCAGTGAATAGGGCAATTAGTGTCACAATATTATGGCCTAAGTTTAGGCTTGTTACACGTGATACATGAGTGGTAATAAATAAGTAGGTAATGGTCACTACCATTCTTAGTTTCCAAGCACCAAGATGACCTATTAACCGAAAACTTCCTTGCACACCCATTTACCACACTACTTAAGGAATTATTATGTTGGCCAATTAAGTTGTTATATTATGATAATCAACACAATAATATTTATTGACTGGAGTACTATAGAAATATGCCAAATTAAATGATTAGAAATTCGCAGGAAATTAATAAGGAATCTAAATAAGAGGAAAAAATATTTATTATGAGGAAGACAATTAGATGCCTTTTACTCATTATACACTTATACTTTCCCGTTACGTTTTGATTTTCAGCAAGTTAAATGCAAAAAAAAACAAATATTAAGTTTTCTCTCTAATATCCACTCCTCAGGCATTACAACAATGCCCATTTCTTTTCACACAATTTCCCTCTTGTAAACTCATGCCCATCACCAAAATTGTAAAAAACAGTTATGGGAGATTTTGGTGATTATATTATTATACAAATCCCATGCTAAGACAAACACACATACATATACAGCTACAACATACTTTCGCATTTATACACAAAACAATATCATTCATTACCTCTTCTGAGATAACCATGAATTAATTGTCCATGGCACTAAAGTATAACACAATCGGTTAACCTCCAATTGCAATATAAATAACTCACAGTTTAGCCTGGTCAAATCACGCCATACACCAAGTCACACTTGTTTAAAAAACAAAATCACCACCACTGAAAAGTCACTTATAGCAATGGTTTTTTGAGATCACAGAGCATAAACCAATACAAATCCTTTACCAGCCACCCATTTTTGGACATAATATGCAACAAATGATAATTAAGAAACACAACTGGCATGCTAACTATGCACAACCAGTTAAATGACAATTATTTTCCTTCCAGTGGAGTTACAATGCACAACAGAAATAATTGTGTTTCTATAATATCTGAATAAGACAAAAGAGAGAGGTGTGATGATTGTGAACATAAAATCAGGAAGATTACATTCATGTGCACTACTCATGTTGAGCTGCATTCCAAAACTGATGCCTTTAAACAATGTCATCATTCACCAGTGATTTAATTTAAAGATAAAAAGAATGCGAGCGACTAGATAAAACCATTCATGTTTAATATTACCCCATATCAATCCTTAATTGCACATTTCAGTCTCACTGCATGCTTACGGTTTCCCAAACACACGCACACAAATACAGGCGCACTTAAAATGGTTTCACATTTCTTGCACAGACACTTGATTTTCCTTTTGCTTTCAATATAGCACCAATAATGCAAAGCTTTTACCAAATCAGGAAAATAAAAAAGGACAAAAAAGAGGGAAACTAAAGGGGAGCACCAATATTCATTTGATAAACTTCCTCCTAAACCATTGTATTTAATCACTAAGCTCATAAAAATCACATCACCTTGGTACAATCGCATAGAACTTAAATCATAATGAGTGCCCAGGAAAAATCAGTAAGTCCTCATAATTGGCCACTAACATATCATATGGGGCATCAAGAGAGCTGGAGCTTCAAAAATACAGTGGCAGTGGGGTGAAGCAACTGTCATTAGCCCCAAGTGAGCAAGCCACTGGGATTAAATGTATACAAGCGTGCAATCATTCAAAAGTAGGAAGCCAAAACGACAAATAAAAGAGATATTTTAACACAAGTCCTTCATGATATCTATATGTATGACGTTATCATATATTTTCTTGTCTATAATTAACATAAAATGAGTGCAAACCTAATTTGGATGGTAATAAGAAAGAACATGACTTAACAGGCACAATTCAACACAATGACCTGAGACAGAAAACTAAATTTATCACTAATTAAAATTTCTCTTTACATGCATTCTTTTTTTAAACAGCCTTTACCTATTTCATATATTGCACTAATACATAAAGTCAACCTTTGGCTGGTTAGGTATCATGGATAAAAAACAAGATAGTATTTTTCAAGGATACAATTATTTACAAAATGAGTATGATGTATACATATGTCAATCAAAGCTATCTTACAAGAGCTTGAATAAAGAATTAAATTCACAGGGTAATTGGAATAATACTTATTCCCTTCTTAGGCGGTACATTTTACGTGTAATAAAAGTTATAAAAATACAGGGTTTCATGGCAAAAGTTTTCAAACTACTGTGACTAGACATAGGAGGTCAACAAACTGCATACTTTTATTGACCGATGTATGAACTTTCCAGGTTAATATGCATTGATCATTTCCAAGCATTAACATCTACACACAGTTTTTGTAAAATGCATGACTTTCATTTGGACTAGTTCTCTTAAGGGCAATCTAGCTCAGCAATGCAGCAGCATTTCTTTCTATGAGAACCTATTGCAATTCATGTGCAGTGGAAAAGTTCATTTACATCATTGGGGTTTTAGAATAAAAGCAGCTAAAGTAAACTTCAATGTTTTTGTTAACGGGTGCCACTTAAAATTGCTGACAGTGATCTCAAGTAATTATTTACAAAATCAATGGGGAAAAATAAAATATTTTTAATTTAAAAGGAAATAAATGTACTTTATAAAAATGTTAGACTCAATCACATTCTTTTCCCAAGTACATTCCTTGAAGATTGTCTTTATAAATATGAAAAATGTACAATATGTACTTGTAAAGATAGCTCTAATTGCTTATTATCACACTGTTAAAAGGATGATTTCTGGGACACATAAACTCTGCTTTATGACTGCTGACAATTGATGCTCAACAAACATGAGATAAAATTAACATAGACAAACATATTACAGCAGCAAAGTAACAAAACATAACATTAATATCAGAATAGAGAGCACATCATTAACAGGAATAACAAATTAGAATAAAATCTATACTGGTGAAATGAGTGGCCATAACAAATTAAATTTGAGGGACTAATTACCTCATGAATATAAAAACAAACCAAGGTTAAGGTCATGATTACAACAAGAAATAAAAAACACTATGTAAAGAACAAATGGTACACACAGAGGTTCTGGAACAATTTCACCACTGGCATGGAAAATCATACCATGAAATAGTACAAATTACAAACTTTCAAATAATTACCATCTTGCATTTCACATACGTACTTCATATGCCTCTTGAGTGGTCAAACTATATCAGCTGAGCTAACACAACTATTTTTATTCACACAGAGGGATAAACCCTTAAAATCAGCAATGTGTGTTTATCAGTCTTATTATTCTAGATTATTAAAATTGGCAATGTGATCAATCATAGCTATAAATCTACACGAAATACAACATGGTTGGAAAGATTCATTTCACCAATTTCTATTGCCTCATTAATAGAAACAGTGGTGCCCAAGTTCTTTTTTTAATCTCCAGAGATTACTGGTTTTCACAAATAATCATCAAACTGAAGAGTTCTTTCATGAAACAACTTGAATTACAATTTTTTCTTAATAGACATAAGGAGAGAAGGAATCACTAAAAACATGTTTCCTCCATCAAGGCTAAATAAAAGTTATTCACTCTGTCACAAGCAATGATACTTTAATTCTCTAGGATAATTGGGCACCACTGCCCTGTGGGAAATGATAATGCTAAATGAAATGAAAGCAAATAACACTTTCTCACAAAATTTCCATCCTCTTCAAGTCTACATTGGAGAGTTGCTACAATTAGAGTCACCAATGATTGAAGTTCAAACAAATATTAAGATTTTGAATACATGCTTTCCTACCTTTAACATGATTTGATGACAAGAAATCATGACAGTTGGGGTCAAAAAAATTTAACTTCCTATAATTAAGGATATTGATGAGATGAGCAACTACTTCATTATGCAAGATACCAGTGTATCCCAAAATGGACCACCCTACACTACATCAAGAGGAATAAAATGAGGAAATGGGCATTTCAAGAGGCAATGTTTTAAAAGGTTTCCTGGAAAACTGCTTCACCAAAAAATTAATTCATTTTCTCACTACAAAAAATTCTATCATTCTTCCATGTACCTTCTTCCACATGAAAGTCTGGGTGTTCTTTGTAAATACAACATTTAAGTATTCATATACATAAAAGAAAAAATAAAAAAGGTAAATATTTCATACCTAATGACAGAACAATGAATGCATGGCTGATAAGCATCTGTGATGCCTGTAGAAGACCAAAGTAAAATACACAACTTATTTATATACATTGGGAAGTTTTCTTGGCTAAAATTATTTACAAGTTTAAAAGAAAGATGAATATAAACAAAAAGTCTACAGAATAAGAATGGAATGAGTTGTGGAAACTTCTCTTCACACATCCGCACAGGTTCACTCATACATACCGACGAACATACATGATGCAGAATTTCCCACACACCAACTCGCGAATCTTCAACCACACATACAAGTATAAATAATTGATTGTTAATGCATTTAGCTATTTATTTACACTATATGCAACTGTCTGGGTGTTGACTATTCATTGATTTCCTTGTCTTGGTTTTGGAGTCTGACTTCCCAGTTGGATCAATGCTTGCCTTTCTGGGATTACCTAAAGTGACTAATGCAGAGGCTATGGCCAACCCTGAAAATAAAACAAGAAAAACAGCTAATAAGAGTGACCAAAATATTTAATTTAGTAAGCCATAGTACTGAAAACAGAGCATTTTCAAAGATTCTTTTATACTCCCTTTCAAGTCAAGAGATCATAATACACCTTCCTGTCAAATATCTTTGAAAACAAGGAAACATAAGCCATGGATTATGACCTTTTTCAGGACTTCTCTTAATGAAATAAAAACCAATAAATATGAGAAGACAAAGTGATCTAATTACATATACTGAGTACCCTGCATGCTACCTAGAGAATATATGGATGGGAAAGGTGATACTATGAATAGCCCACATAATAAACACCATCTTTTTTTTAAAATTTCTATTGCAAATTAATTAACGTTATAACACTTAAATGCCGCCATACTTTATTTGAATTGCATATTTTTAAAAGGAGTTAGGAGCAAAGGCAGAAATGCCGAACAATGTAAGCGCTGAGTAGGCTGTCTTCACTCAAAACTCAAATTTAATGTTGGAAAGAGAACTTTCATTTTTGCTACTATTTCAACACGCTTCTTATGTGGATTTTGGTCCACTTTTTTGGAAGAGGTTGAGCATTACAATCGATTTTTTTCACCACAAACTTGTCTCACTTTCAACATCACAAAGTGCTCATGCAGTGTTAATGTCTGAGACATAAAACAAATGAGCATTTCAATAAAATGCACGCATGTAGGTGTCATTTTACTATTATTCTTGAAGTAGGTTGGGCAGCTTTTCCACTGATAATTTTCTTTTTTTCACAGGATTTTCCTTGGCTAATTCTAAGCACTTATCTCACTTTTAGTGTCACGCTACTGCAGTTATACACCAGGGTGCTAATGCATTTGTGTTGCTGCAAAATTTATAATACAAACAAACATCGCAATGACATGCACAGCTTATGGGTGCCCTTTTACTTCTTCATAAACTTTTTTGCCATAATATACCTATCAAAATAATATTGTAAGTAATATCAATTTTTTTTTAATGTGAGAATTAAATCTCTTAAAAAATAAACATAATTAAAATTGACCTACTGGGTTATTTTCCCAGGAAAAATTGAGTTTGGTCCTACATGTGGTGCTCAAAAGGTAACAAAAATGTACTATCAAGACTTTTTGTTTTTTAAACTGAATGTATTAGACACTGAATAGTTTCAATTCAAATTTCATGCTAAAAAGCATTTATGTTCAAGATAAGGGAAGAAAAAAATTAAAATTGTCAGAACAATTATTGCAATGATAGGGTTAAATGTCATCATTTTCTTGGAGAGAGAACTCTAAATGAAGGGTCGTCATAGACTCGGTTGCACATGGTACATTGGTAACTTCTATGTGAAGTCCTCTCTACTATAAGGACATCCTCTCCCCCAGCAAGCGAACATTCATGGGCCATCACAAACGTAACTGACGCTTGTAAAGATATTAGAATTTTAGTAGAATTATTTGGCTTATAACGACTTAAGAACTGGCAGGCAACAAGTCCTGCCTGATCAAAAGCAAGAAAAAACTTGATCTTTGCCACCAAATTGTTTATATAATGAGGATATGAAATGAGGAAATGAGGCTTGCTTAAACTATTTCAGATTTGAAACATTTAAATTATACATGGTATTTTGTTTCAAAAAAGCCATAACAATAAAAGAATAAAGTAATCTAAAGGCAGTGTAGCACAGGAATTAATACACTATTTCTCTGTTTATTTTGCAAATACTAAGCATAAATTGCACATGTAAAATACCATATATACCTATGTATAGGATGCACCCTCTTTTTTAGCAGGAAAACATATTTTTCACAAGAAAAATTATTTTCTACCATTTTCTAATTTTTCTTTCGGCAAAATTTCCTTCTGATACTCAATTTCTTTCCATCAGAACTGTCAGACAACACATATAATTATTAGTGATGGACGGATCCAGGTTTTTCGTCGGATCCTTGCCTGGGTTTCGGATCTTTATCTCGGTTTCGGATCCTTAGTTTCAGATACTCGTTTCTGAATTTCATTCATTTTCAAATCCTAGATTTTTAATGAATATATAAATACAGCAACAATAGAATTACCAAAAAAACAAGTAAATTTATTGTAGAAAAAATCAACTTCCTAACATCTATGTGGATAATATTTTCCTGGATCAAGATTTACGGATGCAATAACTACATCTTATTACTTCTAATATAAAGATCACCTTCCTTATCATATACTCATCAAGCAATACATTTTTTAAACCTGTACAACTATTCTTTAGAGTGCAGTTAAAAGAAACATTGTAAGTTTATGTTCATTAATAAAGGACTTATTTTCCAATTATTAATCAAATCCTTGAATGCTTTCAAATTCTTTTTTAGAAACACAAAATATTTTAATGCGGCCAAGAGATCCCATTTATGGAATATCCGGGGATTCCATTATTGAGACGAAAAAATTATTATAGAATATTTCTAGCAGCTAAAGTAGTAATTTTGCAATGTCTTATTAATAATAACCTTTGAAGTATAATTTGAGAATTTTCTATTCCTAAGAAGAGGTTGTGTAACTCTGATGATATTACCCTTTTTTTATGCTACTATAAGCAAATTTTAAAAAAGTCGGATTTTTTCTCCATTTTTGGATTTGCAAGACAAATGTAGAATGACATGTGGGGAGCATGTATTCTCCAACATCAGGTAAGCCGACAATAGCAGAGTGGGCTGCAGGTAATGAAGATTGATTATTATCGCTGTTTAAATCTTTCTTTCGGTAATTGAATCAGAAACTTTATCATCCTTCATTTCCAACCTTTGCATGTGGATACTGACTTTTTTGTACTTCTATCGTTTAAACTAGATTTACGAATGCGTCACTCAAAAATGCATTGTGAAGTTAACATAATGATTCTACGATTTAACTCTGCAATAAACAATGTTTCCAATAATTTCTTTAATGCCAAATTTTAATATTTTTTTGACTTATACATTGTCATGAAATTTCTGATTATCTACTTTTTTTTAAACTGCCTACTTGCATTACCCTAGGAATACAGGCCATGCTAAGGATCGGACTCACGACTGGCAGTACACTAGCACTCATTTTTAACAGCTACGCTATCATAGGTTCACGGGAATCTGGCGAATATAGGCGACCCGCGTGACATTCGGCTTTTTTTTTCTCGCGCACATCTCGCATATGGAGAAAAAAGTCACGACGAGTATTTACTTTGTTTTTGTGGCACGGAAAAAAACCTCTTCTCATTTTGTGACCGAGTTACATAACCTCTCCTTGTCGGTTTCCACCATATGTACATTCCATTCACGGGGCGCATCGATCACTAAGCCGCGAAATTGTAAAATGTCCGATCCGGATCTGAATTTTTACTGTCTTCGGATTTGATTTCAGTAGCGAATGAAATGAAAGACCCGTGGATCCGACCCGACCACCCTTAATTTATTAATGGTACATTTGTAAATCTAATTTAAACAACAAAAGTAATAAAGTGAGTATTCAGATGTAATGGTTTGAAATTGAAGATGATAACATTTTCGATGCAATGAAAGAAAGAAAAAATTAAATTGCGATAGGGATCGAATATCGCAGTACACTAGCTCTCGTTGTCCGCCTGATCCCGGTGAATGTAGGCTACCTGCGTGACATCCTATGTATTTTTTTCCCGCGATACCGGGGTAATGGGGAAAAAAGTCATATTTCTTTATTTTGCTTCTAGTTGCACGGGAACATTTTCATCTAATTTCGTGACCTGAATTACACATCCTCTTTGTCAATATCTACCGTACCTACATTCCATTCATGGGGCACTTCGATTGCTAAGCCGCGAAAATTTAAAATCTACGATCTGGATCAGATTTTGCATCGTGTCTTTGGATCCGAATCCGGAACCGAGTAAATTGAAAGATCCGCAGATCTTTGGATCTGACGGATCCGATCCGGCCATCACTAATAATTATTATTATTAGTAGTGTTCTACCGGTGAAGGTAGGTTTAAATGGACATTTAATTCTTCCCACCCCCTAAATTTCACACGATGTCCCTCTTCAGCCCCTCATACCTCCTGCCACCCATCATTCTATCCAAGCTACCCATTCTTCTCCTCCCTCTTTCCCACTTACCCTACGTTATTCCCTCAATGACTTCTTTCAAAACACCATCCCCTTTTATTACCTTTTCCATCCACACCTTCTGCCTTCTCCTAATTTCATCTATCAAATTTCTTTCCTCTCCTACTAATTCTAGCACTTCATTGTTCGTCTTCCTTTCGACCCACATCTCAAAAGCCCAACATCTATTTTCATCTTCTTTTCGCAAAGCCCACATTTCCACCCCATATAGTGCAACGCTCTATAACAAACTTTTCACTAGTCTTTTCTTCACTTCCCTACTCAACGCCCCTGTCATTTGTTCATGCCTATGAGTAAAAGCTTCTTTTGCCAATGCAATTCTCATCTCACTTCAGTGCTGCTATACCCTTTTTCTTCCAACACACTACCTAGATATCTAAATTGCTCCACCTGTTCTAGCTTCTGACCTCCTACTTTTATCGTTACACTGGCCCTTTTTGTTCTTGAAAATTCCATTACTTTCATTTTCTTCTAGTTTATCTTCATCCCGTATCTTTCCAACTGTCCCTGCAACACATCCAGCATTTTTTGCAAGCCATGGGCAGACTGGCTGACTAGCGCTTGGTCATCTGCAAACCTTTTTATCAATTTTCCCCCGACCTTTACTCCAGCTTCAAGCTCATCCCAAGGCTCTTTCACCGTTTCCTCAGAGTATATGTTGAAAAGTACCAGTGATAACGGACAGCCCTGCCTAACTCCCCTCCCTATTGTGGCCCAATCCGATTCTCCATCGGCTACTCTCACTTGTGCCTTCTGCGGCATGTATAAATTTTGGTCCAGTCTCCTGTCTCTCCAGTCTACTCCTATCTTCTGCAATATTTCCATTAACTTGTCCCACCTCACTCTGTTGAACGCCTTATGCACAGTGTTTTTTCTCACTTCACCAAGTATTAACAATAATACTTACGAATCTTTAAGAATACTCTTTTTATGAGGATAAATTGATTCACAATATAATAAATAAAGCAGTTCATTAGAACACTTATTTTGCACACTAATTTCTGGATGAGTTCAACTCATTGATAATAATAGCCTAAACATGAAAGAGAGATCCAATTTCCACCCCTGGTACACCAAAACTCTCAATTGAAATTAAGCAGAGAAATGCTGGACAATGTTTAGACTAGTTTTCACTGCTATGCATGTATTTAATTTTTAAAACAATTCAAGAATGAGTAAATGGGGCAAAGCATAATTAAAAATTATATTGATTCAAAAGAAGACACTAGGAAATATGGAAAGGACATTGGCCAGATAACATCTGAAGATCAATAGAAAGAAAACTAAGGTATTGGTATGCAGTAGAAGAAAGGAAGCCAGGACCAATGCTAAACTAGGAAAATAAAAAATCGAGGAGGTGGAAGAGTTCTGCTACCTGGAAGCCGAGTAACCAGCGAAGGATGAATTAAAAGAGAAATAGCTGGTAGAATTGCCCAAGCAAAAAGAGGAGATTACCAGAATAAGATTCTGCTTACAGCTGCAAAGACAAGCGTGGAAGTGGGGAAACATTTCATTAGAACATACATCTGGAGCATTCTACTATATGGCAGCGAGGCATGGACAATAACAGTATCAGAGAAGTCCAGGCTGGAAGCATTTGAAATGTGGTGCTACCGAAGAATGATGAAGGTAAAATGGGTCAATTGAGTGACAAACGAAGAAGTCTTAAGAAGAGTGGGAGAATAGAATGTTTATTGAAAACCTTAAAAAGAAGACAGGACTACTTAATAGGCCGCATCTTAAGACACGATGGCCTGATGAAGATAATCGTAGAGGGAAAAGTGAACAGGAAGAATGGAAAAGGCAGGCCTCATATAAGATATATGGAGGCCTAATCCATATCCATTCAGGCAGCCAAAGAAAAAATCTTACCTTCATAGTCTCAGATGTTATTGAATTTAACATATGTCAAACTTCAGGATAAAGTAAGTAATACGTATATTTTAGTTTTGTCCAAAAAAATTTTTGGCCCGAGATACAGTCCACCGAACATGGGCCCCGCAAGCACTATTTTTCAAATGCGATTTTTGACAAAATACTAAAATGCTCATATCTCAGGAATGGTTCAAGATATTTTGCTCCTTTTTGTTTTATTTGAAAGATAATAACTTTGTGATTAAAATGATATCCTTGATTTGAAAATGTGTCCACATTCTCTTGCTGCAATTTATTTATTTTATTTTTTTTATTAAAAAAAATTGTTTTCCTCAAAAACGCCAATCCTAAAATTTTTAATTTTTTTACTGTTTATCAGTATCATAGAGTACTACAATCCCTGAAAAGAAGAACTTCAACTTTACAGTTTAACAGGTTTTATAAACAATTCAAAAAATTTCCAAACATAAAGCCAGTTTCCATTACCACATTCTCAGATATTGGTCACATAAAATCAAAATCTCTAGTCTTACTTGACATTTTTTTCTTCTTAAATATGGGTAACAGACACAAGTTTCAAACATCAATAGCTTTCAAAATATATGTGCAGGTTAAAAAATGTACAGGTTCCGAAGCATACTTCTGTGCACTCCGCTTAGAACTGAATTTAGCAATTTAATGAACTAAAAATTTGTTCATCTGCATCAGTATCTTCCTTTGATATTGAGTGAGGTCTTCCTGTTGAACCAATAGGAACTGGGGCACCCAAAATCTTCAAAACATCACGAATTGGAAGTGAGCACTGGTGGTGGTGTTGCTGTCTTTCATCTGGGAATCTATATCCAGCAGCCGGTCCATGTGGCAGCATAAAGTTAAGAATGATTTCACTTAACTCACAACTAATATCTATAATCTCTGCAATCCACCAGTCACAGTCATACACACAGGCCACAAACATTCCTTTTTGTAGTTCGTGAATTTGAATATTCTCTTGGCATTTATGAGATCTTGGTTGGACAAATGAAATTTCTTCTTTCTTGCTCTTTAAAGTTCGTGCAATATAAGTTGGCCCATCAATTTGAGTCCAGACATGTGTCTTCTGAATTCCTTTCACAGGGGTACTTTGGTTCGACCATTCTTTTATTTTCTGCTGGCGGAATTCTTCAACTTCCTCTTTGGGCAACAGGATCAGGTTTATTGATGTGTGTGACTGCACCACTCTTGTAAACTCTTTGGCATTCTGAATTGCAGCTGTACTTGGGCTGGAAAGATTATGTTTTGTTGCATGGTGCTTCAGCAGGCCTCCTACACCATCACAGGGCCCCTTACCATGTCCAGTAGCACTGTATACCCACTCCATTGGAATGAGAGACTTTGCAAGTTCAAATAGTTGGTAACGGTTTTTGAAGTGACTAGGGGCACCTTCAGAAATAATTATGATCTTTTCTACCTGTGATTGCAGTGGTTGAATAATTTTGTGTATTGCCAACAATGCATGTGCTGAGTCATGTCCTCTGCCATCACTTATAACTGCAACACTTGTGGTCTTGTTCTTCAAATAAGTCACTCCTGTAAAAATTGAAACTTGGTCATTACTCCAGTGATATCCTTGAACTTCTTGTGGTAGAACCACAGACCAGTTCTCATCAAAATCACAGTGAATCACTAAACATGCAGCCTCTACCCATCCCTTCACTTCTGCAATGTGTTCTTGTTGCAATTTCTTCAGATGTTGGTGTGTTACTGCTTTCACTGTCCACCTCCCAAGTTCGTCTAAGAAGGTATCAATGGCAACAGTTTTCTTAATGAGTTTATTTTCTTCCCATGTTGCATATGTAACTTCAGAAGAGCTATCTGCTACACTATCCAGACCAAGTGTCTGTAAGTCGAGTCCCCCTTTCCAGGGCAGTCACTACAGTCCTGAAACAAACATATCTCTCGTTCTGTGTCACAGACCACTAACGACTTCACATGTCCAACCAAGGTGTCATATGTCATATCTTCAAGTATGTTCTTCAAAGCTACCACAAAAAGTTCAAAATTTGCACAGTTCACACATAAACAGACATCTCTAGGTGGATGTGGAACAACCCACTTAGGTCGTAATGCATAAAATTTTGATCTTCCAATATGCAATGTTGAATGTTCCTTCTTATATATGGTGAAAGTTTCTTTAATGCTGCGGGTCATGTATCTTTTCACTTTCACCACTTTTTCTCCTGCAACTGTCATAGTCATAATGTCTTCTTTGTTGGCACTCTGGCGAGAACAGTCCCACTTATCTTCCAGATAAAATGACTGTGCAATTTGAACATTTGCTTCATTCACAGGATGACCATAATATGGATCTGGTTTTCCAAACACTCCTTTTGCTGACCTCAAATTTCTTGTCTTGTCCACCATGTATTTTGATGCAGATGGAATGTGGTGCAAAATTTGGTTCTTTGTAAAGGATACTGGGATAATTGTTAGAACTTGAACCTTATCATTGTAGGATGCACATGATTCAACAGCTGAACTGATGTTTGATAAAAACTCTTGGCAGGTTGCACAAGTTTAGGATTTTGGTTCATTTTCTTCTGAAGTTGGAATTTCTACTTTGAAGAGTTTGGTCAGTTTTGTTCTGGTATGCTCATCCACTGCTTCAGAAATTTCTCTGCATTTTCTTGATGCATACATCTCATGAATTGACTTCACTGACCATGGTTTCTTAACAGGACTAACACCAACCTCTGTAGCTGACTGTTTCAGGATATGTAGTTCTTCCTCTGCAGTTACAAAATCTGCATCACACACAACATGGAAGGCTTCTTGTTCACTTATTGTCATGTTTGATTTTGTGTTAAAGCATTTAGAACACAAAAAGTCATTACTGGAAACATTTTCACTTTGAAACAGAGTCTTAAAATGAGCACTCTTATTTCCAGTCTGAAGAAAGTCTGTCTTTTAGCTAGTCTTATATAACACTCTTTTATGGATATGAAATAGTCAGCACACTCCACTCTCCTATGGCCCCAGTCAGAGGACATTTCAAATAGTCTTTTCCACAACTCAGTCAGTCAGCAGAATTCTCAAAAAGCTTCACAGGTACTGTTAACCAAAAAACTTTCTACCTTCTCTCTTTGTTTGCCTGTTGACAACTGAACTGTCAGTTCATGTGTCCTCCCTTTTACATGATAGGTCAAACATTTAATATTTTCTGGTTAGTTTCAGATTGTTCTAGAAAGTTCTGTTACATTCTTTAATTATGTGGAAGGTTCCACATTGTTCCCAGAGGTTTTCTGAAGTTATCTGGAAGCTTCCACATTGTTCTAGAGTTTTTTATTACATTCTGGAATTATTTGCAAGTTTGTAGATTGTTGAGGTGTGTTCTATTATGATCTGAAATTATATGGAAGCTTCAAAATTACTCTACGTTTCTGTAACCTCTCTCGAATTATTTGGAAGCTTCCAAATTGTTCTAGAAGGTTCCGTTGCGTTTTGGAATCATCTAGAATCTTCCATATTATTCCAGAAGATCAGTAATGATTTGGAAGGTTATTAATAAAGAAAATCTAAAAAAATTATCAACATTTAATTAGTTCCTAACTTTGTTTCATTTGTTGTTTTTAGTTAATCACAAACAGTACAAATTTTTTGAGATTGGTGTTTTAAAATAACAAAATTATAAAAACTTGCAATCAAGAAATTCACCATGGAAGGTAAAAAATTACATTTATACAATTTATAAAACCTGTTAAACTGAAAAGTGGAAGTTCTCCTTTTCAGGGATTGTAGTACTCTATGATACTGATAAACAGTAAAAAAATAAAAATTTTTAGGATTGGCGTTTTTGAGGAAAACAATTTTTTTTAATAAAAAAAATAAAATAAATAAATTGCAGCAAGAGAATGTGGACACACATTTTCAAATCAAGGATAGCATTTTAATCACCCAGTGATTGGATCTTCACTCTTAACAGGACTCCATGCAATTAAAGCAATCCATGTTCGGTGGACTGCATCTCGGGCCAAACATTTTTTTGGACAAAACTAAAATATACATTGTAACGGCAGCGCTTCCCCCCTTTTTTCTCCTGTTTGGTGAAGAGCACTCACCCTCGTTTTTTCTCCCTCCCTTCTTTATTATTTTTGAGTGATGTTTTGTTTTGGTTAGATATGTGAATCACCGATATGTGTGTGTGCACGCGCAGCATTCGAACTCTGCGCGCTGTTCCAAACATCAAGTCGTCCAAAGCCCGCACTGCGTGGGGTTCGCGTTCGCCGTACCCACAAGCCATTGCCCTCCCCTCCCTTCCCCTCTCTCGACGAAGATGTGTGAAGGGCAGAACAGACACCAAACAGACACCAGGGAGACACCAAACAGACACCAGGGAGACACCAAACAGACACCAGAGAGACACCAGTGAGACGAGAAAGCTTCCCAAGATCGGTCACAGAAAGGCCAGCAGTGCAGTTCCTGAGGACCAGAGGCTCGAGTAAAGGGAGCACTTCAACCTCGGCCCATCTTTTTTCTCTCCACGGGGACGTTGCACTTTGACGGTCATTTTCTAAATACGACAGCCGATACGAACACTCGTGAGTTTCTCCCACGTGTCCGCCTTGTTCCCGAACATCAACCCCCCCTCTCCCGTCAAGCCATCATTGAACAGTTGAGTGACTGGGTGATCGGAACGCCCGTCGTGGCAGAGAACTTTTGGTTAAACCCCGCGGGTTTGCGTGTTTTTTTCATTTTGTCAATTATTTTCATGACCAGGTTATTCTTTGTATTTTTGCTTACTGTCCGTTTTTTGATGCAAGTGTCGACTGTGCCCACCCCCCTTTACTAATCTCTTTTCCCCGAGTGTTCTTTCCCAGCCATTTGTGATATTCATTCTGCTCGTGCTGCCTTAATTGCAAGAATAAGTGTATTGTACTCTATCTTGAACCCATGACTACAAATAATTCCTTTTCGGATTCCACCTGCCCACCCCCTCCTTCTGTCCGTCGCTCCAACAGAACAAATCAACCGTTCCTACGTCGCCCACGACCACGAGATGCTCTTCGCTCTGTCAGATGTGATTCGCGCTTACCATTCGTCACAACATATTACTTACTTCGTCCTGAAGTTTGACATATGTTAAATTCAATAACATCTGAGACTATGAAGGTAACCCCCCTGTCTGAATCGATATGAACTGGGCTTGGAGCAAGATGTAAAGGATGTAAAAGAGAGAAGTTACGTCAATATGAAGAGGTTGGCCGATAAAAGAATCGAGTGGAGGACTGCGTCAAACCAATCCTAGGATTGTTGACCGATGATGATGATATTGATTCAAGATGTTGGTGATTACTTCCCACTGAACTGCACACACGACTTCCATACTTACCCAGATTTTCTCTACATTTGAGTGATTTGTGATCACAAATGCATACATTGGGGTAAACCATAACTTTCAGATGTTAGTTAAATTGATTTCTACTTTACTGGAATTCTCCCTCTTTCAGCACAAAATATATCATGCAACTTGTTATTTTTATAGAACAGAAAAAAATATGAATTTATATTGTTGCATAAGAGTGATTTCAAATAAAACAATTTATTTGAAACCACTCTTATAAAAAGACAAAATGCAATAACATGCATGAATTTCTAATAACCAGAAGTAAAATAGGAATGTGTCATGAAAACAGGTTTAATGGGATGACACATGATTTAATTGCTTAAAATAAGTCTACAAAATGATTTTAATTTATCAGACTTACCAGACTGGCCAGGTGGTGTATACACTTCCCCTCCTGTTGGTAATCTAATCAACAATGACAGCACAGCAGCACGATTCCCACTACAAGGCTCGAGAGCGATTGGACTGGGAGAGTCCTGTAAAATTTTAATAAATTACGATGACAATTCATGAGTGGCTTTTGAGGACTCATACATGTTATACAGGGGAACTTGGTTAGTATGTTCCTCTTTAGAACGTTTTCTCCTTTGTACGGCGATTTCACTCCGTCCCAGTACCATCCGTACAAAATACAGGTAAAATAATTTGGTTAGTACGTTTTTAAAAATGGCACTTTCCTGGTTAGTATGTTCAATTACTTGCTATAAAGCAACCCACAAGACCTTTTCTAGTATCTTTTTAAGTTGTGTATGCCACTGAATTTACATGTTAGTTTATTATTATCAACCCTTGGCTGTCTAACGTTCATCCATATGCATTTCTCAATTTTCGTGGCGTGGTAAATAACAATACGTGGCCGTTCACCGGGAGTGTTTGAATATGGGTCGCAATTATTTCACGGAGATATTCTCAGCCTCATAATATCATGGTTTGCGGTTCTGAATAGAGGTGAGTATTTAGTAGCACAGGTTTCGGGTCGCTATTTTAAGTCCCGCCCTGTCCGGTATGAAAACAGTTGTAGGTCGTACAGTAACCAATATTACTGCAGTCAATGAGAAGCCCGGATTATCCTCCACCCCAATCTCCTCATGAGTTTATGAGCGGACACTTGTTCATATTGCACATGTTACGATTGCAAGGGCAGTTTAATTTCATTTGACATGGAAAGAATATGAGTGGTGAAGCAGATTACAACTGCAGAGAAGATTGAAATTCGAAATTGAAGATCGTGACAATATTAACACGTAATTTAATCAACTAATGAGAAAGACATACTCATAATTTAGGCACAGCATTTTTATCAAAGAACGTGCATTCATGTTATGACAAAATGATCCAGACTCAAGGGCAAATGAAATAATTTTTTTCCTCATAAGCCTGCCTGAAAATAGGGGTGCGGCTAAAATACATGAGGGCGCGGCTTACATGAGTAAATACCGTATTGTTGCAAACAGCATTACTGAGATGATTACTCTGAGTGTGCTTCAAGTATCTGAGGAAACATTCTTATGGAATAGTGCAGTATTGTGTTGTGTCCTTTTGAGAGAGCTCTTATATGAATCGGAGATTATTATTTAATGTGATGCCTAAATATAAGAAACATTTTTTCAGTGGGCAATTAAACACTGCTTTTCCCAGTGACTGCTGGAAGTAATGTTTGTGAAGAAGTTCTTAGAAAATTTAACAGTTCCCCTTTACTTCTCCCATGAAAAGATCCATCTTGTCAAATATTTACATACAAACAGGTATAAAATCCACATGATCTTTACCAATTTAGCCTGTTTTTAATTCTTATGAATCATTTTCCAAGAGTCATTAACTTATACATTTTACTGCTGATACTAAGGAGACCAGAAAAAAATTGCTAATACGAATAATCATAAGATTGATACTATAATATGTCTCCCTTTTTCCCCTAATCTTCCTATCGTCAAGGTTCACAGAATTCTTCAAAATTTAGCAAACAATTCATTTAATGGAACTTTAAGTAAGCACTAGCCTAAGTATTGACTGTAAACTAACATTATTAATCCCACATGAATGCTAGAGGCACCAGCCATCTAGCTCATAAATTACTAAGCCACTATCTATTTTCTACCTGCCCATTGTGTTAATTAAAATCCAATATATGTATATATATCAGACATCATTTAAAAGCTCACACATGAATTTTTTTTTTCATAAAATGAGACTGAAGTAAGCTTTCTTTGGTCGGTAAAAACTCCTAAATGAAAGTTTAGGAGAGTCCATTACATGTGTAGTGGACTTTTAATACCACTTGAAATATCAATATAACAGCCACTAATTAATGCATACCTATATTCATGAAAAGTTCAAGTTTTTAAGGCCAAATTTTCAGAACAAAAATTGGGAGGCCATAAAAGTAATACCTTTTAGAGCTTTTCAGGTTCTCATTGCCTCCTCAACAGTGAAGTGTGAATTCTATTGTGGTAAAATTCAGAGGGGAAGTGTTTTTCAAAATGTTCCATGACCACTGACAAGAACATGATACACGAGTTGAAAAGGGTGTGGGTTAAACCAGAGGAAAATCTATAGAGAGAAGGCAAAGCCAGAACCTAAGGAGGAAACACAAGACACCCTTGCCTTCTTTCTCTTGCGAAGAGTGGCAGTGGCCACCTCAACAGCAGCTGTTGCAGGCTGTAGGTTGACCCCAGAAGACTGCTGCTTGCCACCTCCATTCCTCCTCGCCTTGCTTCCCTTGGCTCCACCACCTCCTGGGTGACTGCCATGACTGTTTCCCCCCCCTTTCCGCCGCCACCCCTCCTCCGTCCAATCCCCAGCCACAGATGAACGGCCTCGGGTCTCAATGTCTTCCTCCTCACAATCCTCGTCTAACTCTGTGGCAGCATCTTCATTATCGGCCACTCCGCTCTCACGTGGCTCGATTTCCACAAGAACCTGGGAGAATGGCCTGCTGGCCATCTGCTCCATCTCCACAAACAGCCTCTGCAGGAAAGGGAACACAGGGTAATAGAGAAGGAGGCGTACAGGGCTGTGAGCAATAGACAGCTGAATGGTACAGTGGCAGTGTTTTTTTAGACCAATGTCAAGCCAGCATGGCAAATTAAAGGAGACTGCGATTCTAAATTATATGTACTATACCCCTCATATTACTGCATGTGATAATGAAGGCAAAAGACCAGTATCTTTACTGCTGCAAATCAATCACCTTGTTTCTCCATATTTTGCAGCTTGACCAGTTCAACTTCCACCAAAATATGTCATTATTCCATCACCTCAAGTCACCTGGTACAATGGGGACGTTTACTCAGAACCGAAATCGCAATTTTGTACACGAAATTGTTAGATGGAAACGAAAAAAGAATTTTAGTGAAAAAATTAATCTTCTAACCACAACCGTTCACTCATAAATCAAAAATTAAAATAAGCAAAATGTGACGCCCACCGAAAATGCTGCTGTGATAACATTGACGTCATTTTCCTCCCGTCCTTGACTGCTTTTCGTGTAAGCGAAGGGAGTGGAGGGGGGTTCTCGGAAGGTCTGCTCGCACAGATGTTGTCGTAACTGTCCTATTGGTAGAGTCAGCTGCGTCCCCCCCATTGCGATAAGGCGAAGTAGCTTCGCGGGCTCAGTTGTGATTGGACGAATTCGTTATACGTCAGAGGTTGCACCACACCCACTTTTCCGAAAGGATTAAAAACATCAGTTTTTTGCTGCTTATAACTCGGGAAATAATTGACGGATGAAAAAAAGGAAAAATACAGGTCTTTTTATTTTACAAACTCTATCAGATTCGGCAATAAAAATATATGGTAAACGACCCCATTAACATATTAATGCAGACATGGCAATTGTTGACTGACCTTGACATATAACAGTGCACTAATAATGCATAAATGGGCAAATTTTATTTTTAATATTTCCAGATCTATATCATATTTACACATCTATATATTTGCACATTCTATGTCTTATGAGACTTGAATCTGTGATTAAATTTAATTGATTCAGATAATATTGTTCATCAGAGATGAAGGCCCCATTATTTACTATGCACTTTGAGGCAAACTTATATAATCATCAAGTACCAAATGTTCTCACTATTGGCAGTCAACAGACAATATGATAGCTCAGTAGGTAGAGTTGAGCTGCTAAACAGAGGTGCCTGGTTTCTGGGAAACCACAAACAGCACAGGGAAAGGAACTAGTAACCCCACCCTGATGTATGAATTTCACAGGCCTTTGGACTTAGTACTTGGCAAAGTCAACCTTCATCAACGAGGCTGACACTTCGGTTGAAGACTGAAATTCTTTTGTCAGTTCAGCAATCAAAGGCAGATCTTTGTCAATGCTGGAGCTATTTCTAATATTTTACTTAAATATTAGATTTATAATTTTATAAAAGATTCTTTATCTTTTCCAGTAAAACTCTTTTCCCTGATTCTTCCATAAAAATATCTTCCTTTTCATTTCACATCTATTTCTCCTGATTCCTCCTACTTACAATCTCCTTTGTTTTGGTCTGCGACACTGTCAACATGTCCAAGCAGTGACTGATTGGTGACATACAGTTGTAAATATCCATCAATAAACACAAAGCTGTTCATCACATGAAAATATTTTGTTTATCCATAAAATATTATGGAATGGAAATAATAAAATGTTAAAATGTAAGCTTCATATGAAGTAACCTCACACAAATTCATAGAATCCAATGGGTTGCAGTGTAGGGTGGAGGTGCCTTTTAGAACTAGTTCTAAAGAAAAATTAATGCAATATGGTGGCATAAGTTACAAAAATTTTTACAAGCATGGTTCCATTTTTTGGATGCTTCCATTACATAGTTTCAGATAGTGACCTTCTACCATACTACTATTTGAGCAGTTACATTAATCAACACAAAACTGTAAATGCCTTATCAATGCTAAAAAATTAAAAAAAAAAAAAAATTATCTGCTTTGGCCAGGGCCACAAGCCCAGATCCTTGTATTCCTTGCTGAGTGAAGGACCAGTTAAATTCTCAGAAAAAAACATTGAGAGGTCCAGGTGCCAGGTAAGTGAAGTGGTTTTCTTCTCTGTGGAATTCTTGTAATGATTTACCTGTCTTTGGGTAACTCCAACAAGGTATTGCAATTGCAGGCTGTCTATATAGGTAATAGAGAAAGTAATGTAGGTATAGAGGGAGAATAAATAACCTTAGTATTCAAGCTATTGATGTCTGGTAGATACTATAGCTCATTGAGTAATAAGCTCAAGGTAGTAAGGGCATCAGATCCTTTTTTCAATAAGCTCAAGGGTTTGTGAAATACATAAAACAGGGTAGGGAAGCCAGTTCCTTTTCCTGTTCTGCCCATGGCTTCCCAGAAAATTCAAGCAGCTTGACTTTAACTGGGTGTATCTTACTCTCAGACTCACACTTACTTCAATTTAACTGGAAATTTCTTAACTTCCAAACTTGAACCTGAAACTCCTTATTGAGGCTTAAATGGAGTGTCTGGATTGAGGATGAAAGTACTGACTATGATTTACTTCATCTAAACCCTATGTAAGGTTACTACCCTGGGTGTAAAGAAAAATGATCCTTTATGCTTACAACAAATTCAACAAGTGCAAAAATACATTTCACATGGGACCTTAAGAAAGACTTTGAAAATGGATACCCTTGGGACAAAAATAAATTATTAGCTACTGAGAAACTTTAAACTTATACATTCACTAACAGGAAAAAATAATGGGATTTACTTTGATAATCAATAATAAATACATCTATATTTCAACCAATACTCGAGGCTGTCGAAAATAAATTTATCACATAATTTGTGTGGCTGCTTAAATGAAAAATTACACTAAAATGCACAGTTTTGGTTCCTACATGCCAACCTAACTTAAAATTCCCATTCTACCTGTTTTTTTCTCGTTATTTTATGAAAATGTCATGAGTTAATTCTTAAAGTTCTGCTTTGTTTTGCTGTTAAATATTTGGAACAATTTTAATAGGAATAATCGTTAGGGGTCGTGGTGCCATAGTGAGTAGAGCGCTGAGCTACAGACTTGAGGGTCCTGGGTTCACATCCTGGGCAAGAGCCTTTCTGGACACCCCCCCTAAAAATCCTCGCGATTAGATTTTCTGTGCGGCAGACTTTCCTAGGCAATTGCAGGTGGTCCAGGGAAAGTAACTGGCCCCCCTACCCTGAATGTGTGAATTTCACATGCCAATGGCTTAGTGCGAGGTGAGCTCTACACCCCCCCTAAAAATCCTCGCGATTAGATTTTCTGTGCGGCAGACTTTCCTAGGCAATTGCAGGTGGTCCAGGGAAAGTAACTGGCCCCCCTACCCTGAATGTGTGAATTTCACATGCCAATGGCTTAGTGCGAGGTGAGCTCTACACTCACCTATCAAAAACCAACCTTCAGGTTGCACACAAGTATAATAACCATTGCTACCACAAATAATAAAAATAACTAATGGCTATTCTTTTTACTTTTAAACAGAATTAATGTTAATGTTTGCCTATATACTAGAATTGAAATTTCAGCGCATAAACTTTTTGACATACCCCGTTTTTTAACAAGTCCCAGTTTATTAAAGTAATAATTTCGGAATATCCCAGATAAACACTATGGGAACCGTATTTTGACTACACCACCCGCTCAGATTCGCGTCTTGCTTCACGTATCACGGGCGGTCTATGTTACAGGATCGTGATAATAGATTTCTTTATGCTCACATTGCATTGATTGCCTCCACCATTTTGGACCGCTAAAGGCAAGGTAGATTGAATACTAATCACTAGATCGATGTGGTAACTTTACGGGCGAGAGTTTCCCAACTACATCACCCTTTTCATATGTCACTACCGCATTTTCAACGCAAAAGAAGCACGCCGGTCGAACGCGTGCGTGGCCAACGACGCACCAGTATTCAGTTCCAACGAGCATTTATCTCACTTGCGATAAAAATAGCTCCCGAGGATAATTCACAGTAATGACGTTCAGGTATTTCGCTAAAGGTCAATTCCTCTTCACTTCTTCGCGACAGGGCTACTCAATACGAGCGCACTATTTGGCACTATTGTCTTTAAAAAAGTGACGGCATATAATGTGTGCCCGACGCTCTGAAACATTCCATTGCTTTGGTTCCTAAGGGCTCCACTCATTCAACTTCTTATAAAATTAAGACGATCAAAAGAAGTCAAGAGCGACTAGATTGCTACTGAGGCACCTACTCGAAGCCAGCGGCTACGTTGGTCTACTTGAATGAGAAGATGCAGCCTATGTAAATTTTCAGACTTTATTTGCTGGTACAAAGCATTTCGACGCTAAGGCGTAATTCTCAAGTACCTGAGAATTACGCCTTAGCGACGAAACACGTTGTACCAGCAAATAAAGTTTGTGAAAATATACATAGGTTGCATCTTCTCATTCAACAAGAATTTTCTCCAAGTTATAGCCGAATCTATCGATTTCGTTGGTGTTATTTTTTTAAAGTGATTTCATTGTGAAATGATAGCTTAGACAACGCTTTTATATTTTTCGCACCTCCAGAAAAATGCGAAATAACCATTTAAATCAAGAGAATCCCACTTTTCCACGTAACCTTAGCCAAGCTATATAATAAATTACATTAGAATAGGAAGAAAATTGATACAACGAAAGATTCTAGATGAGTAGTACCTAAAAATTGACATTTTTAGTAAATGAAATTGGTCGAAATGTACCTTTCCCGGGGAACACGATGGCATTAAATGACGGCATCTCAGCTCTTAGTTGACAAGTTACTAAAATTACAGCGGGGGCAAAATACGTAAATCCGCAAGAAATGGGGCTGCTGTCGGCTCCTCAAACCAGGAAATGCTGTTTTAAAAAAGTACATATGTACAAGCTTTGTCAACATTTTCACATCCAATATTAATTAGTTATTGAGGGGAGGGGACCGAACACTAGTCATATAAGGCACGAGGGAAAGATGCTCATGGTAGGATTTCAAGAAGGGAGGTGAGAAACCCGGCATCACCATTAGCACTAATTAGGTGACACTCATGGGGGGGTTGAAGCATTCGAGATTGATTCCGGTACGTAACTAAGGATTCGCTCGTATGTGTATAAATAAACAGCCGATTTGGAGGAAGTCTAGAGGTAGAACTAGTGAACTGACGACCAGTTAACGTTGAACTTATTTCCTGAATATATGAAGTTAAGCATGCTGTTTGCACTTCATTCAGACGGAAGCTTGATCGATAATATTTAAGAAATTGAATTCTCACTTACCTGACGCCGCCTGTACATGTCATATTTCTGCTTGATTTTCCACAGGAAAGCGGCTGCTAAGAGGAGTAACAGGAAGCAACTAAAAAATGAATACAAAACAATGAGTGTCGCTGAAAAAACGATAGTATAATTATTGTAAAAGCTTGGGACTTAGCTCTTGACGTCATCTCATGGTGTCATTAAAATTCAATTAATATTCATCATCAAAGAAGCAGAAATAATAACAATTTATATAACTGGAAACCTTATGGCCAACACAAAATCAAGGAAGGGACGTGAAGAAGGTCCTGGAATTGATTATTTGGAAACCATAAATGCCAGGAAATACTAAAACTTTTCTGACTACATTATGCTCATCACGAACCCTAAAAACACGAGGCTATACATTTCGCGACGGAGCATCGTGGATCAAAAAGCCTGGGTTATTCCAAACTCCACCACGTAATGTATATCCGAGAAAGGTTACGAGAACAGGCAGCGCTAAAGATAACTAATCTGCTGGACAAGTTGGCAGATGCGATTTTCTAGGTTTCAGCGGAATTCGCAAGAAAGAGGTGTAGGAATTATCACAACACAACGTTTTCCGCCAACAATATGACAAGTAGCGAAGAGTAAACAGCTTCAAAGTCACTTCCATTACCTTCAACGGGATAAATACGTTAGACACAGTTTTTGCCTAATTTGAAATCTCAAATGGAGAGTTCGCAGACAATGCAGATTACCGTGGACACCGTAATTTTTTCATGCAGTGATAATGGCTTAGACCATAGTTTCGGCCACAAATTCACAGGAATGGAGTGTCTTTTCACGAGATTTAAGGGGAGAAAATGCCGCGAGACCATATGAAATTCACGGGAATATCATTTTCGTTCAATAACATTCCGTGACAAGACAAGGCATTAAGTTAGGTCGCTTGGGCCAAAAAAAAACTGAAGGTGAACATATACCGTAGAAGGAGTGACCGTTCAGTATTCTTTCAAGTAATTTAAAAGGGTGCTCCAACTGTCTTGATTATATCGTATTCTGTCTGTATTCATCATATTCCCATACGTAATATGAAATTCACGGCCAAGACTGGATTCAAACCCATGACTCTCTGGCTGCAAAATAGATGTGCAATCGATCTACGAACCGCGACCGGAAATGAGTTATCCTCATCACTATAACCTAAGTATAGTCAATTTTCTTCCAATCTCCTAAGTAATTTCTCATGGGGCACCTATACAAGTGAGAAGCCTACCTCAGCATTGGCTGCTGGACGCCATCCTACATCAATCATCTTTCCACACAACCATGAAGGTTTACCATCGATCCTCTCTTTACTCATCTACACAGTAACTTACAAGCCATTGCAAAAGTGTGCCAAGGAAACCTTATGACTTAAGGTGTCATTAGTTTAGATGCAACAGCAGTTACAGTATTAAAACTTTCAGATTCAGGTTTTCCCAGTAACAAAGAAGTTAAATGGCATGGATTTATTTAGAGGTTCACTGAGAAGTAATAGGCTCCCTAAAGTCCTTACTTTACAAAACGTGCACAAAGGTCTTTGAAATCTTTCTTCATCTAGTACACAAAATTTACCCTACTAGGCCACGACCCTAAAGTAACTCACTATTTGTACCCACTCAAAATATTTAGCTCTCTATCCAAATGCGCCACTTTTCCAACAGTATCTCAATGAATTATAATGAAAGTCATGTCTCAGTGTACCTTTTTCCCTACCATGTTTTGCTCTTCCCTTACAACTAACTTCACCAGAATCATCAGCATTTAGTTTGTTTCCAGTTCAACCAGCCTGGAAGAATTTAAACCACACTCTCAACTCAAGCTTATCTACAATACCAATTGCCAACATTTGCACATCACACACATCCTTATCTCATACTGCAAAGTTATCAAAAATTTATGCCGAATGATTCCAGAAAGCCTAAGTCAATCAACGAACATTATTACAATTGGCTAAGTCATAAAGATATTGAAGATTTTTTAAAGAACTGCTCAATGTGTCCCATATATTCTCACAACATTCAATACCAAGACTGGATTTCTCCATCTAGTTCTCATTTCTCTCTTTACTAATATTACATTCTAATTCCTAGGTTGGAATTTCTTCATATTTTTACTATCTTTATCAATGATGTCAACTTGTGTAGAAGTTCACCTCTCACAAACCATACATGAGAGCATATCGGCATTTATTTGTGGAAACGGTTGAGATGAATAATAAATTAAAAGATCACTGGTACAATTTCCACACTTTAATCCCTAATTAATTCATAATTTTTAACGTGAAAATTTACATAGGCTGTGTCTTAAATAAATTGAAATTCTAAGCAATTCATAAAATTTGAAGAATTAGGCAACACATGTTCACATTCCTAAGCATATCTTAAGAAAATAATGATAATATGATTGAAAATATCATATTGGTTGGGACCCAGTTCCCTTTATTTCATTAATATTTCTTTTGAAAAGGAAAAATAATGCAAAGCTAAAAACCTTATCATTTCAGTATGCACCACTATGAATAAAAATATATTGGAGTCTTCTACAGTACCTATTCCTCACAACTTCATTGATATGATTTTAGTAATCCCTGAGTCAAAAAAGATATACATATAAAATAACCAATGCCGCAGGGTAGACATTAAGAAAAAAATTAAGGTAACTAACTACTAACCTCAGGTCTGATGATGACACCTTATCTCTGAAACGTGTTGTGTACAAGTTAAGTACACATTAAAATAAGTGGACTGTACAATTAGTGCACTTTTATTTTATACTAATTTTGTGAATGATACTCAGAGGTAACAAAAATTACTCCTTTACAACTATGCATAATGCCACAAGACAATTATATACTGATGCTTAAAATCATATTTGCATATGAAAAAGAGTATTGGTTCATAATATTCTTTCTATCCAACATCTTCCTTAAAGAACACTGGGTTAATTAAAACAGTGTAATATAATACAATATTAAAACAATATAATATTTCAAAATAGGATAATAACATTTCACAATAGGATACACTGCATCTTCAGAAAGCTATACACTCCTGTCCTTGGAGTGATCAGCAAAATCTTGGAAGTCATGAACTATATCCAGCTAAAATTTTCTCCAGGAAAGGATCGCTATTTCACTTCTAACTGTATCCCAGAATTCCTTTATGCATCAATGGGATTCAAATTATCATTTATGATTAGGGATGAATTCAACCCAAACACCAAAAGAATTCTAGTAAAACTTCTTTACGTTAAATACAACTCAAAGGCTCCATTAATACCCTAATCAAAGGGCTGATATACATGCATGTATGAAAGTGTAATAGATGATGAGAACTCTTTTAATTTTATCAAGAGCTTCTGCAAAATATTATGAATGGCATGGTGTATTATTGGCAACTTGATTCAACATCTCTTCCTAGCTGTACTCGTAAAAACTGATCTGTATGCCCTTCAGAGAGGTCAAGACTGCAGTTCTTTCAAAAATTTGAAATTAACATTTGGACCATCCACTGAAACTTGAAGGATTTTCTTGAGGTCTTTCCTGGTCAGAGCTTCTTTGAAAGCCCTGAGGAGATCAATGGCAGTAGTATGCCCCAAAAATGCTGAAGTGAGGTACAGCGTGCAAACTACATGCTGATTATCGTCCCAAAAGCGAACACTAAGATCCATTTGCTGTTTATTAGCAATCTTATTCAGGCTTTCATCAAACCCAACAAATTGCTGGCAACTCTGCATGCTCCGTTTTAGGCTTCATTCGAAATACGGAGAGATCCCATGAACAATAGTATAAGCCACTTTAGACTTACTAAGTTGCACTTGATTGACAATATTACTGTCATGATAAGTTCTTTTGTCCAAAGTATGCTATCGGCTACTTGTTGCAAAGAGCTGTGAGACATTACACAAAACATGCAAGCCAAAACTTCCGCCTCTGTAGCCGAATCTCTGAGGAGGAATGTCCTCAATTTTCCCTTCTCATGTAGATTTTTTGCAGGTTTTCCACAATTGCACTTACAAGTGCAAGTGGGCTTTCTTGTACTCGAAATAGCAGTGTTTGCCTCAGTGCTCGCAGAACGCTCTTCTTGGGTTGTACTTGCATGGTTGTCAAAAACTTCACTGGACTGCGTAGCCATGGGTGTCTCAGAATTATGGGATAGTTTCGATGGTTGAGTAAAATATTTTAACGGGTACATTGATTTCTGTGCTTTGCTTCATGTGCTTCTTCCCCTTTCTGTGACTTAGAAGTGCTTGATAACCCATATTACTCAATGCAAAAGTATGTCGGCAGACTTTGCAGAAGCAGGAGTGCACATTTTTTCTACACGCTGCACCCATGGATATCTGATCAACCACTTTTCATCAAATGATGTCTTATAGTGCTTGGATAGGGCCATGATATTAGATCATCTGAAACATATAAAATGTGGGTTTCATGAAATCCATTACTTACCATTCATTGGAGACTGCAAAGTGTATTAACATTTTCACACACTATGCCACTATACTCAAGCAGGGATAAGCATTCCCCTAAAATGGTCACTCTCTCTTTAATAGGTTAATTTTTTCGGGCAAAACCTCACTAAGTGGCGAAAATGAAAACTACAGCCAGTGATAGTGTAAGGAATGTAAATTTATGCAATGCAAGAAAGATTACCCTATGACAAGTACTTTTGAATAAAAGTGATTTTAAAATCACCAATTTTACAATTTTTTCTGACTTTCTGTTACTATAATTAGGAGGTTTCACATACTTTGGTAGAAGAATAGAGACTAATTTCAGATTAAGAATATGCCCTTATCCTTCTCCTCCCATAATATTGTGGGCATGTGGAATGTATACTTGTGGAATTTATATGATGCCGTATGATGCACAACAGCTATTTACGTAATAAGAATTTAAATAAATTTTGTATTAACCTGTGAAGAGAACGTAGGTTTGGGCTGCAGGACTTCAATGGTTGACAGCAATTGATGGCAGTGCGACTGGCCGCATTCTTCCTAATGCACACCGAGTTCGTGAGGAGAGAGGTGATGGGCCGAAAGCACTCGAGTGCTTCGCCAAGAAATGACATAACCACTAAGAACACAATGTATATAGAATATATTGTAATATCGGTGAATGCAGGAATGCTAAACGCGACAATGGAAGGGAAGTTTGATCTCGCAATTTGTGGATAAAGGTACGTTATTTACGCTGCTGATTTATATACGACGACCACGAAGAACACAATGCATATAGAAAACATTGTACATACTCTCGGTGATTACAGGAATGTAAAGTACGACAATGAATGGGAAATTTGACTATGCAACTTGCTGAAAAAGGCTCATTCTTTCCGTTGCTGTTTTATACATTGACTCCACCAAAAATTCCAGAGTCAATACGATATTTCCAGTGAAAATAAAATTCCCTGAGATTTCCTGGTCTTCCCGGTTTTCCAGAGAACCGGACACCCTGCTGATGCAGACAAATGTGTCTCCTTAAGCAAGGATAGGGATGTGGAAACAATTGACCTTCGAAGAACCTTCATAGGAATATTGTTCCACGTGGGGACTAATCCTCTAAGCAGAATATTAGATTACTGGAGTACTGATATTCTGTTTAACCTGCCTTGCTTTCGAAAATGCATGAGTCGTGATCGATTCCTTTCCATCCTTCAAGACCTGCACTTTTCACCTAACCCATATCCCGATGACCCTACACCAGACGATACCCTTTATAAAGTACGACCACTTTTGAATTCCTTCCACTCTACAATGGACTCCCATGTTATTCCTTCCCGTGCTCTTTGTATTGACGAGCCTATGATTCTTTGGGGAGGGGAGGGGGGAGGGGGGGGGGCAAATGCCAAAATTGTTATGTAAATAGCATTAATATGAATAAAATGTATTAATAAATGCTTTAATTGTTTAAAAAAAATGGAAAGTTAAAGGCCAATTTACTAGCGGACTCCAGCACAGGTATCACAAAGCTATGTGAAAAATACTAACCAAAGCCAAGTTCTTGGACTGGATGAAAATCGGATGGCATGAGTTTTAAAATCGAATAACAACTTGATTAATGTGGTCATAACCCCTTGATTGTAAGAGTGAACCAAAAATGTAAAAATATTTGTATAAACAAACAAAACGTAATCGCGCCACTGCGAGTGAAAAACAGAGGCTAATTAGCAATGGCAGCGTCATATTTAGGAATGCCATATTTGAGGCGGTTTGTGACCTGACTAAATTGCTTCGAGAGGGAGCTAAGGGGAGCATTCTATAATTACGTGGAGGGGAGGAGAACTTTCCTTATGGTCTCGCGAAGGGGGGTGTGGAAATCGAAGACAATCTTACGTAAGATTTTGCTTACACATGTGATCGTACTTGTATTACCGTTTTAATAACCATCGTCTCGTATTTTTAGAACTGCAAGCACGTATTTACTACAAGCTAGTATGCTACAACTACCTCTCGACCTGAGTCTCGGAAGTTAAAAAAAAACGTGAGGTAAAATCTTCCAAAAAACATAGCCTCGGATTCTTTGTGATGAGCAGAATATATGGTGATCATGAATTTTAACACTACTAGGCAAATATCGCATTAAGGATATACAAAATGGATACATTGTACGACTGATTCACAACTAAATAACTAAGATTGACAACTGAATGTTCCATGAATTGACGGGGCTTATTCTATGCACTTCGGCGATGGACATTAGTTTTAGTAGGTGAAATGTTTTGGTGAAATAAAGGGCGGGAAAGACTGCCCGGTAAACGTAATGGTAGAAAAATAACGAGAATTTTCTCTCCTAGTTTCTCCCTGACTGTTATGAGAATTCCCTGACTATTCCCTGACTTTTCCAGATTTCCAAAATTCCCTGACAATTCCAGGTTTTCCCTGACGATCGCCACCCTGCCATCCGAAGTGGTCAAGGCTAAATTGAAAGGGGGTGAAGTTGTGGATTCCTATACTAATGAGGGGGTCTGTGTCTTCAAATGGAAGGATAAAAGGGACATTCTGATGATCAGCTCTGAATTTAGAAGTCATTTCGTTGACATGCCCTCTCAAAGAGGAGATGGGGTTGTTTCCAAGCCAGAGGCCGTTGTCAAGTACAACAAATCTAGGGGTGGAATCGACCGCTTTGATCAAATGATGGTATATTATTCAATTGAGAGGAAGACCCTCAATTGGAACAAAAAGTTAGGTATTCATATCTTTCACCTCATCCTAGTCAATAGCTTTTTCATATTTAAAAAATACTCTGCAAAAAGTCCCATCCTTGATTTCCGGCTCTCCTTAATTAAATCCCTCATTCTTCCATCATATGTTCATGATCCCAAACCTCTGTTACCTCAACGACCTTCATCCCATTTCCCTTAAATTATCCTCCTCAAGGCGGCAAAAGAAAAACCTACCGAAGATGTAAACTCTGTTACTCCCAAGGACTCCCAATCCTCCCAAGGAGGATTTCAAATAGACTACATTTTAGTGAAGCAGAGGTTCAGGAATCAGGTGAAGGACTGCAAAAGCTACCCGGGTCCAGACATCGACAGCGACCATAATTTAGTGATGATGAAATGCCATCTAAAATTCAAGAAATTGAAGAAAACAGTAAAGAACATTTGGCAAGTAGAAAAACTGAAGGAGACTCAAAATCAGCTGGCATTTCAGAAAGCAATCAGAAACAACATAGGAGAGGACCTGACTGAGAAGCCAGTAGAAGAGCGATGAGCAAAAGGGAGAAAGAATACTTTGCTGTTCCATAGGTAACCTGTGGACTATTCTTTCTCCCTTGTGTTCACCATGAAGGAGTTCCACAAAGCAACACCACCTACCATTGCATTTATCAGTAGAAGAGCATTGGGGAAACATTAAATGTGGAATACAGGAAGCCGCAAAAGAAGTTCTTGGAAGAAGAAAAGCTGTCAAGAAGAAGCCATGGATCACAGAAGAAGTCTTAGTGCTGATTGAAGAAAGAGGAAAGTACAAGAATTCCGAAACAGAAGAAGGGCAGCTTTGCTACAAAAGAATAAGGAAGAAAGTTGCATAGCCAGGAAAGCTAAAGAAATGTGGATGAAGAATCTATGTGAAGATGTACAAAACCATCTTGCACTTGGAAAGGTGTAAGCTGCATATGGGATAGTATGGAACCACTTCAAGGAACTTCAAGGCAAGGCAAGATGCAATGCCATAAGGGACAAGAATGGAGAACTTAAATTGAAAATGAAGACAAAGTGAAGAGATTGAAAGAATACCTGGAAGAGTTATACAACGGAAGCAATCTCAGCACGAAAGTTATTGAAGAGGAAAGCAAAGTCGAAAAGGATGATATGGGAGCACCAATATTAAGATCAGAATTTGATGCTGCAGTAAGGTACCTTCACAAGAAGAAGGCTTCTGGAATTGATGATGTTCCTGCAGAACTGATTAAAAATGCAGGTGAGAAGACATTAACCCACCTCTATAAAACTAACTGACATGTACTCTACAGGAGAAATACCCAGGGACTTCGAGAAAAACATCATAATTCCTATTCACAAAACAATCCTGAAACAATAAGCATGCTACAATTTACTGATGACATAGCACTCATAGCAGAGACAGAGAAGCATCTGAATAAGATGCTAACAACCATAGAAAGGACAATGGCCAGAAATCAGCTGAAGATCAATAAGAAGAAGACTAAGATATTGGTGTGCAGCAAGAGAGAAGAGGCCAAAACCAATGTTATACTTGGAAAACAAAAACTGGAAGAGGTGAAGGAGTTCTGTTACCTGGGAAGCAGAGTAACTAATGATGGATGAAGCAAGTAAGAAATAGTAAAATAACCCAGGCAAATAGGGCATTCCATTAAAAGAAGAATCTACTTACAGCTGGAACTTATGATGCTACTTGCCTCTGTCTTAACTTATTGTTACAGCTCATGAATTGATTACTAGTTTGACAGCTTCATTTACCTCCTATAATAAAATGGTTCTCAGGGCTGAGCTTTAAGACACCGACTGCACCCACCATGTAGCGGGGTGGGTTGACCTCTAGATATAGAGGTTAGCTGTGAGATAAGCAAGTTTACTCATCGAATAAGCAATATAAGACAAAAAGCGACCGCATTCCGAGGTATAGCACTGGGAAAGGTTGGACTCTTAAAATACAGAGAAACCTGTGAAGATGCCGAGACTTCACGACAGGAGGACACCAACAATTATGCTTTCCATCACTTGGAGGAGAGGGCATCAGCTCTTCTTCATATGAGTGAAGGTGGAGACCACAGTGGTCAGTACAGTGACTCTCGTTTCACTACAGGCATGATAACATTTACTCAGATGGCTGCAATATTGTGATGTGGAAGGCAAGGGAAAACCACAACATAATTATCCCGAGGAGTTGCAGCTACTCTACTTTTTTTCTCTATCAAGACGTGATGGAACCCTCTCAAGTAAAATATTATGGAGGTAAAATAGTTACCCATTTGGATCTCTGGGTGGGGACTACCTGAGAGAGTACATCAATCAAGTATGGTAAGCATTTTAGGGTAAAAACATGTAATGTGAATTCGCTTTGACCTGTAGAAGACTAGTGAACCTGAAGGTGGTAATGCAACAAATGGACCTTGGCATACTAGGAGTCAGTGAAATGAAAGAGACCGCAGAAGGAGAAATTTGGAGTGGAAGCTACAGGATTATACACACAGGACCTTTAAATGGTAATGCCGGAGTAGGGATAATGCTCAGATGGAGTGCTGGAATGCATTCAAAGAGCTTCCTGCAGTAGAGTGAAAGAATAGTAATAGTGAAGATTGAGACCAAACCTGTAGATACCACAGTGGCGCAGGTTTACCAGCTGATGATGGACTACGAAGATGAAGAAGTGGAAGACGTCCACAAAGATATCATGAAAATAATAGAACAGGTAAAATGAGAGGAAAACCTAATTATTTTAGGAGATTGTAAAGCTGTTGTCGGCGAAGGTCAAGAATAACTGGAAAATATGGATAGGCACCCCAGAATGAAAGAGGAGAAAGACTACTGGAATTCTGCACAAAAGTTAGAGGTTGCCAACACATTCTTTACAAATCATAACTGAAGAAGACACATGCGGAAAACCAGGTAAAGGACTGTGAAAGCTACCCAAGGGCAGATATTGACAGTGACCAAAATTTAGTAATGATAAAATGCCATCTAAAATTCAAGAGACTGTTTAAAACAGTGAAGAACATAAGACAATAGAAAAATTGAAGGAGGTTCAACATCCACTGGCATTTTAAAAAGCAGTGAGGAACAACAGAGGAGAAAACCCTACTGAGAAATCAGTGGATGAGGGTTGGGAATACATTAAAAGTGGACTACAGGAGACCACAACAGAAGTTCTTGCATAAAGAATAGTTGTCAAGAAGTAGCCAGGTATCATGGAAGAAGTCATGGATATGATTGAAAAAAGTACAAGAATGCAAGTCTGAAGAATGGCAACTTTGCCACAAAAGAATGCAGAATGAAATAAGTTGCAAAGCAAGGAAAGCTATATATGTGGATGAAGAACCTATGCAAAGATGTGCAAACCAATTTTGCACTAGGAAAGGTGGAAGTTGACTAAAGGATAGTAAGGAACTACTTCAAAGAAGTGGTTCCTCACTCACAATAAGATGTGTTTGCTTCTCCCAATATGTGTCTGAAAACTGCAGAGGAAAATACAAAATATTACTGCAAAGATAACAGAAAATGAATAAGTTGTAGATGATGAAGCTAAATGAGAGTTGATTTTTTTTAACCACCATTCACCAATTCACCATAGCTACCAGCTCAGTCTCATTATACTAATTGTAGAGGAAAATTGAACTATGCCTTCCTATTGTCGCACATAATACATTTGGTAACATACTATTTTTATTTGTTTTCAATGCAAATTGCTCCACCCCAGCAGCCTTTTTCTTGAAAATGAGATTTTTTTACTTTGGAACCACAACCACCATGCTATTTCATAATTTAGAAAATTTTGTAATAAGGCACACTGTTCCAAGAATTTAGGATATCCTTTTGATCTAAGAGACAAAGGCAAATTTGCTCAGAATGAACAAAATTTTGGAAAACGTGATTCTAGTGTAATGCTTAGTGAGGTGAGGTTTGACTAAAGCTGAAAGGATGAGTATAATAAATTATTTTCACCATTAATATACTGATTTGTAATAACTTAGACAGAAATATAAATTAAAGAAAATAACTATGAATGAAAGAATAAAAGAAATGGTAAACTGATCACTACACAGAAAATGACAAAATTATTTATGATAACATAAGTGCACCAATAGGAATCACAATCACTAGAGGGACTCTTGAGAGAGAGGTATAGGTTCAATTCATATATCATTTCATTCATGCTGTCCACTGGAAATACAGTGGAACCGCGGTAGTACGAGTATGGCCTATTACGAGACCCCCGCCATTACGAGAGATTGCAGGGGAACTGTCAATCGACCCTATGATTGCCATGTAAAAAAATACAGTTTTTAAGAGACCCTTTTGGTGTTGGCCCACGCCATTGCAAGAGTTTCCGTCACCGGCAAACGAACACCAAAAGTGGCCAACATCTGCCATAGCTTGTGATCTGTTACAAATGTAATTAATATGAAGTGTTCTTTTGATTCCTGGGCGGTCGAGAGCACACTCACATGGCTGTAAGTTGAGAACATTTCCAAGATAGACACCATGGCCCAAAAATGCAAAACACTTAAGTGTCGGAACGGAAAAATGGCAAGCCACTCAATTGTCTCTCCTAAATTTGTTTTCACATTTTCTTTCACTTTATATTTATCAATGTTGAACATTTTCGTGAGTTAATTTTATAATTCACGAGATTATTGAAGTTAGCAAATTATTATTTGTTCCCTATACTTGTAACTGCTTGAAGTAATGTGATGAACGCAGTACCAAAGGTTACCGTTCGCTCTTAGTTTATTGACTTTCAATATGTCTATATTCCTTTCTATGTTTTGCTGTCATTATTGAGCAATAATATGAATTAATACTTAACACATTTGTTGGTATAGGAGGACTCTTCATTAGACCCATTTTTTCAGTCCTTTGTACCATACTACCATTGTGCATATACACCCAACAAAATTACTGTAAATACGTCAAGGGCCTAACAAAATCTTTAAAAAGAACTTATTGCAATACAACCACTATTTCAATACAGTAGAACCTCTATTTTACGAAGTTGAAGGGACCCAAAAATTTGTGCTTTGTAAATCAGAGGGTTTGTAAATTGGAGGTTATCTTCCACTAACTCCTCTGTCTCCGGAAATGATGTGTCACCAAAACCAGCTGATCTCCAACAGTAGGAAATAGTTTTTGCGGTGACACACCCATGCTCTGGCAACACCTTGCACAGCATGGAGCAATGTCCATGGAGGCACATCATGCACATAAGGGGCTTGATCTGAGACAAATGTAATTTGTCTCAGATCAAGTTGCTAGTTTCAAGTCAAAGGCTGAACAAAGTTCTGAATTGGGGTTGCGGCGGCTACCATAAAGCTAATTTTAAATAATTCCAGAGAATATATGGATCCTTTGTGATGACGAATTAGGTATTCGCAATACACAAAATGATAGAAAAGGAATACAAATTACCAAGCACTAATCTGATTATTATATGAACTGGGGCATTGCTTTTGAGAAGTAGGCGTCGTGCCATGCGTCTTTGAACATTTTTTCCTTGGATCATATAATTAGGATTGATTTGCGATTTGGATGATCAGTCTCTGGGATTTTTGTTACAGTTTAAGCAGCAACGTTGGGTTTGATCATCATCATCTATACAGTGATCGTTATTCCATTGTACTGAGTTCAGTGCTACAAAATCATTTCAAAAACTTCGTAAAACAGAGGTCAATCACTCCTAGGGACCGGCCTTTCACTTCGTAAATCAGTAAAATTGAGGTTTTGTAAAATAGAGGTCATTTTACATGGTTTTCCTAAAAACAAAGATCGGGACCGGTGGAATGGTTCGTAAATTGGTGTCATTTCGTAAATTAGAGGTACGTAAAAAAGAGGTTCTACTGTAAAATTTTTATATGTGGCAAAGCAGATTGTTTTTCAATGGGGACATTACATCAGATGAAAGAAAACCCCCTCCAAGGCAGGATCCCTTCCACCACTTCCACTGTCTCTTTTCGTCTGCTGAAAGAAATGCGATACGTTATTTTGAATGGCTTCCACGAAATGTCGCAAAGAACATGAATATACTGATCATAACAATTAAGACCAACCAAGGGAAAGCATAAAGGCTAGTAATAAAGGCAATACAATTTTGATTTATCAGTTATGGTTTAAATTTTTCACGAAACAAATTAAAATTATGGAATGAACATTAGAGAATGGAATGAGCATTAGAAAAGAGTAGCTTAGTCAGTTGTGCATTTGGGAAAATAGTCGGGAATTCGAGGCTTTGCATTTTTTGGAGCAGGTACGTTGCTTTTTGATGTAATGGTTAGTTGGTAAATTAAGTAGGGATATGAATTACTGCAAAAAATTTCCCCTTCTTTTGGGATTTGAGCTCAGACTCTCCGGATGGAAATACTTCCGCCACCATACCAACCCGAGTCCTAAAACATTGTTGACAATAGGTTTCATGGTGATTATTTACACCAACCTAGGTAAGATGATACTTCACTATAGCGAAGGTTTTCTTGGGCACCGTGAGGTCTCATTTTAAAGAGGTTGCACTGTATGCTGAGAGAATGCAATATTACAGTTGCGATGGAAAAAATCATAAGAAACGAAGAACGTTATTTCGATATTGATAATGAAAACCTATAAATGCAGGGAAAAAGAATTTTTATGCAAAAAATTTGTTAAATACAGGTCAGCTGATTATTTGGGTCCAGGCACACTTTGTTCTACAAAGGTTCCATAAGTATGGAGGTTCCTTAGGGGAGATTTTTGAATGCATTGAGTATGGGAAGGTCCCAAAACCAGGGCTATGACTTGGAAATAGTAAGGTTTTGTTTTTTCGTACAATTTTGCTACAGGGAGGTTTCACTGCAACTAGTAAATTTAGCTAGTTTTGTAAATTTAACTAGTTTGTGACAACATGGAATTTTGGTAGCTCCCTGCCAACTTGCATTAAACTTCCATGTCTATAATGTAAGGGATGGGTGAAGGTAAAATTTGTCAAAAGTTAAATTTCAGCAAAGTTAAGATTATAGTAAAACTTATACTTACGTAGAGAATGTGATGAAGAACTGTTGTAAATTAAGTTTTGGATACTGGGAAAAAGAGATTTGGATCCATAATGGTGGGTGGAAGTCATAGACATAAACATGGAATGTAGTCAATGTCACATTGTCCTCGGTACCAAAACTGTATTCAGATTTGGCAAAGCGTGACCGGAATGTCGAACAGTTTTTATCTGTAACCAGGTACCTCTCTGGATTATTAGCTGCAGAAACAAACAAAATTTGAGGATCAAATTAATAAATTCATCTTCTCCTTCTGTCACCATTCCTATTGTTAGAATTACAAAATCATTAATTTTTTCCATTACATAAATAACCTTCAAAATAAGAAAAACTAACCTGTTTTTATAGATATGTTCATTTTAGCATATACAGAACAAGAGATATGAAAATCAGCATCAACATCTGGTTTGGGTGGATTGTTTTTAAAATTAATTTGAGTATAGTGACGGTCTTCCTTCTTGGACAGATTAAAGGTGAACTGGTAATCAATAGTAAGATCATCTGAAAAATAAGGTCATATGTTGAAGGAGGGTATATCAAATCATATAATCTTATCAAAATATTTTCATAATTGAATATTAAAAGTGACTACCCAAACATAATTAAACATAGAATTTTAGCCGAATATTTGATTTCATGAAAACAGAAATTTCAAAAAACTTGAATGGATATGAAATAGAGATAATTACAAAAGCATGATCCATGATCAGTGGGGTCACCAAAATAGTGATTTTGAGTATCACAACGTTCACAATGGTCACCCACAATTCCCTTGGTTGTACAGTAGCATTTTCCTGTTTCTGGATGGCACTGTGTCCCTTGGCCATTACACTCACATGCTGAAGGAAGGAAAAAGAATATTTTAACAAACACAACATAAGCACATTGTTCAAAAGCTACCAAAGGTAAGCAGCCATTTTACAAAGAAATCTAACATGAGAGCACCCACAATACAAACGAGTAAATCATATAGTAGTTTAATAGTTTGTGATTAGGAATAAACATACTACTCCCTGAATAGAGTCAACTCTAGTTAGAACATTCCTTGATAGCACGATTTGCTTATTTGCACATTCATTTCTTCAGGTCTGAGAAGAAGTGCAAGTAAATAACTCTGGTTAGTATGTGTTGGCTACCTCTTTAGCACATTTGGAGCCACCTTACCAAATTTGTCCCAAAAAATAACCACCCTAGAGGCTAATGTGATGATGGATATCTCTTAACACGTTGCGGACCGATCACGGAAATCTGTGTGTTTTGCATGCCGAACGTTGAGGACCGGTCACAGAGATTTCCGTGTTTCCGCATGTGAGAAGAAAACTTATTCAGCTTATTTTGATATCATTTACTCATTTCCCTGTTTGCTTCTGGTGTATTTAGGAATGTTCTTTCAATCATTTAGAATAGTTTTCTTCCATTAAAATTTTTATTTCTAAGTATTTTTCAAATGAACGTTATTATTTTTCAGCGATTAATAGCATGCATGAATAAAAGTTCACGAAGCGTCACTGCATGAAAAAAACTCGATTAAATATTATTTTTCCAATACTCTAACTCTGTAATCTTTCCAGTGTTCTGAAATCATAAATTATATACATTTACCCAATAAGGAAGTGTTATTATCGGATTTTTTTTCTTCAGTCAGTGCTAATAACAAATCTATTCTTCAGTAATTCTCCGAAGGCCTGATGTATAGTGGCCTAAAGAGGTTAATGAATATGCCATCTGGATCCGTATTCATGGCTGGCTTTCACACTTGCTATGATCTGGTTTCTCACAAGATGTCCTATCTACATTGTTCAACGTAAACACATTAGCTGCAGAGGGCCAAGGATCTCTGAGATGCCTTTCAGCATTCACCCTATCTTTCGGTCCTTGGTAGAAAAGGACCAGATGGCCCCAACGCTTATCTTTGTTATGCTTATGCATTTCTCTTAGAATGCATATTAGTCTCCTCTGGAACATTCTTGTGTTCTATGCTCTCTTCTTTAGAGATCTCAAGTCACGTAGTTAACTGGAGAATAATTTCCTTTGTTGAAATGAGCTGTCCTTTTACCATGAAAGTGCATACATACATTAAAGCCTGGGCAGATTTCAATAATTTCCAGCAATAATTCCTGTATATCTTGTCTCCCAAGAAGTTAATCCAGAAATAAAAAGCCCTAATTAGAATTCTATAATAATGGCGTCAACTAGTAGTAGTGCATCTTGTGGAATGACGGAGAAGGATATATACGAATAACTTTGTGTTGACGTATTATCGGATGTGCCAGATGATTGTGTGGATGAGTGCATGAGCTCAAATAGTGAAATTGGTAATGATATTAGTGAAACTATATCTAAAAGTAAATCTAAAAGAAAGGCTGCACAGTTAGTTAACACTGATGATAGTGATTCTGAAGTAAGTGATAGCAATGGTAGCTTAGTGAAGGACACCTCGGTGACATGGAATAAAATTGACCTCCCGAGAAGATTGGAAGATTTTCAGGGAGTGAGAGGAATCAAATGCACCTGATAATTGTGAATGTGTTTTCGAAGTAGCAAAATTATATTTTGGGGATGATCTTCTTAAAATGATGTGCAATGAAACAACTTGTATCACATGCAAAATGAAGGCAGATAAAAGTACTCGCACAAAACTGGGAAGTGGAAAAATGTAAAGGTGGGAAAGATGAAAGTTTTCTTTGCTATAATTATTTTGATGGGAAAAATTAGGAAAGATTCAATTAAGGAATATTGGAGCACAGATGAATTTATCAATATGTACACCTATTTTTAGTAATTTGCTCAGCAGGAACAGATTTGAACAAATTTGGAATTCTTGGCATTTCAGTGACAATGAATCAAATTCAGAATCTTCCGATAGATAATATAAAATCAGACCAATTCTAGCATTTTTCTTAGAAAAATTCAAAACAGTTCACTTGCCTAAACGTAATCTCTCTTGATGAAGGAGTAATACCTTGGAGGGGAAGATTGAGGTTTGGAACATATAATCCAGGGAAATTGGTGAAATACAGCTTATTGGTGCGAATGGTGTGTGGGAGTGAAACTGGGTGTATTTGCAACATAGAAATATACACAGCTGAGGGGAAAACATTAGAGGAAACCATATTGACTCTTCTAGATCCGTATTTACACCGTTGGCATCATGTGTTCCAAGACAATTATTATAACAGCGTACAAATAGCACAAAATCTTCTAGTAAAAAAAACACGTGTTTGTGGAACCAGTCATCCCAACAGGGGACTTCCCACTGATTATAGAAATGAAATTAAAAGTATTGTGACAGTCTACTCTTCTTCTGAGCATAACCATGGTACTTCACGCGATTGGAGTGGATTCGCGTAAAGGCGGTTGGGTAGTGAAACGGCTTAAGCGGCGGTTTGAGTTACCACCCTAGCCATTATGGCATTCCATTATTTTGTGTTAGTTTAAGTGCCAGTCGCATGACTGGTGGGGTAAAAAGGGAACTCTCGAGGGAGAGCAGGTGAGACGGTCAGGCAGACACACATCAGATGGAGAACAGACGGAGATCAGACGGAAGTCGAGAAGGAGAGACGGACGGAGAGAGAGTGGACATACGACGACTAGGCAGCAGTGAAGGTGCAGAGCTGGAGAGGTGATCCTGCAGGAAGGTCATCGCTTGGGAGGAAAGACATCCCATACAGCGAACAACCCCACGGTGGAAGAATAATTTCCCCGTTGGCTCTAAGGAGGATGACGAAGGTTGGGCTGAGGACCGGTGCCAACGCCTTCTCACCCGAGGGCCGGGAAAACCACGTGTCTCCGGGCATACTCCAAACGCCACTTCAAAAGCCTAAGTACTGATCACGATCCACCTCCCCCCCTGACAATACCGCCAGATGGTCAAGTGTATTCCCATTCTCCCCATCATCGCCCAGTGAAGTGGGACGAAGATAGAATTCCCAACGTCTGAGTTAACTCCACTGTCTGAGCCACCCGAACTTTTGAAAGCCAAAGGGATCTCCTCTTTTTGAATAATTAGTTCAACCTGATTATTTTTTGCATAACTCACCTCCCACCCAAATAAGTCCAAAGTTCTACGAATGACAAGGAGCTTATGCACATTCTTTTAAGGGTTTCATTTCATTTCATGTATGCTTGTTCATTTCACGTGATCAATCATTAGTTTTTAGTTAATTTAGTCATTACCATGCCTTTTTCCATTAATGTTCATAAATCACGTCCATTCATCCCTCATTAGAACGTAAGAGTGTATTTTTCTTGCTTCTGTTGGAATAAATGTTCGTTTTTTCTGTAAGCGTGAGTCGTTTTTGCTCCCCGAACACGGTGAACCACCTGCACTTCAATTTCAGGTCCGCTCACCGTCAAAATTGGAAGGTACAGTTTCAGTTCCGCGAAGGCTCCACCCAAAAAAAGTCCTCATGATTCACTCTATCAGCTGAGTAGTTTCACCCCGGTTTTGCGTGGCACCCCTTGTCGTTCCACGTAAGAAACAAAACTTTCCTTTTCTTTCTCCGAACAGGCATTGGCCCGTTCTCTAGTGCAGCTGATGAAGGGATTAGGAAGGGGGGGTGGGGGTTTAAGCCGTAGGATCCGAGCAGAGACAAACCAGGTGGTGATGAGGAAGAATCACCCAGCCACGTGTCCTGTCACAGAATTAAGAAAGGCGACTACACGTTCTGGGGGGAAGTTTTGCTGCTTGCGTGGAAAGACAAGAGAGAGGTCAGGATGATTTCCACATCTCACGACTCGAGTATGGGCGAAGGAAAACGAAACAGTTGAAAAAGAAAGATTTCTAAGAAACCTAGGATGGTTGCTGAATATAATAAATACATGGGAGGAATAGACCGTATAGATCAAGTTCTCTCTTATTATCCTAGTGAAAGAAGAAGTTTGAGATGGTTTCTGAAATTATGGAGAAATATATTTCAAATACTGTTAAACAACTCACAAATACTCCACTGCAAATTTAGTGGTGAATCTTCAGATGTGTCGCGAGAGTTATTGCGAGTCTTATCTTCAGGAGCGATACTCATGGAATGCCTGTTCAAGATCTAGGTAAGGAAAAAGAATATCTACCATTTCTTCAAGTGGGAAGGGTTCTAGAGCCCAAAGAAAATGATGCTACAACTGCACAAGTAAATGGGTAAGGAAGGACGTTGTAACCTATTGCCCCATGTGTAAATATGAACCGGGGCTATGTCTAGATCCGGGTTTTTAAGTTTTCCATAATTACAAACCAGGGTCCCCATAAGGAAAAATGTAAATTGCAGACATAATAATGTTATGTAAACTAAATTCAGTAGATTCTGGCAATATTGTGTGGTATTCGAACATATCGAAAAGAAGACGAAAATTTGCAATTTACCACAGATAAAACAACCCGGGTCAGAATAAAGTTTTTTTTATCTGTAGTAAATTCCAAATTTTTGTCTTCTTTTCGATATGTAAACTGCTGTTCAATTTTTGGATAAGTTATACTAAAATGTCATGCAACTCCATTCGTAAAAAAACTATATTTTGAAATAGTAATCATCTTCAATTTTAATAAAATTTTTAGGTTTTACAAATAACCTTATTTGTCTTGGAGGAAAAAAATATGTAAGACATACAAGAATAAAAAGAATGTTTAGGGACAATTATGGAGTTTATAAAACCATAATTTAATCCTCCGGTAGGTGATGCTAAAAAAGTTAATACAACTTGTAACATACAAAATAAATTATTTAATGTAAATTTTATGTTAGAATATAGTAAAAAAGTTCAAAGTGCATGAATAATAGAGAAATGTTAAAGGCTGATCAGTAGGGACACCGAAAAATGGTAAATAAAAATCATCAAAAGCGGTGTTTAAAATGACAAATGCGGTAAATAAAATAGTTTTAAAAAGGTGAAAGCTGTGTTTAATGTTGGGAAAAAGGAGTCTTAAAGGAAGGGTTTTTAAAAATATTATTAATAAATACATCATACCAATGTGAACACACAGTTAATTACATACATTTGAGATCCAATACAGAAGTTATGGCTACCCTACGCAACATAAAAAACACAGTAGGCAAAATTAAGTTAAAGGCAAATTAATGAGATAATGGTAATAACAATAACAGAGTGGAGTAGTGGACTGCAGGTAATGAAGTTCGATTCTTACGCTGTTTAAAATTTTTCTTTCAACCATGAATAAAAAACTTTATCATCCTTCATTTCCAACATTTGTGTGTGGATACTGACTTTCTTGTACTTCTATCGCTTCAACTAGATTTACAAATGCGTCACTCAAAAATACACTGCAAAGTTAACGTAATGATTCCACGATTTAATTCTGTAATATAAATTTTTTCCAATCATTTCCTTTCGCCTAATTTAATTATTTTTTTTACTTATAATTTGGCATGAAATTTCTGATAACATACTTTTTTTAACAGCCTACTAGCATTACCCTAGGAATACAGCACGGCTGTATTCTTAGGTAGTGTTAAGGATCGAACTCGCAACTGGCAGTACACTAGCCCTCATTTTTAACAACCACGCTCCCATAGGTTCACGGGAATCTGGTGGATGTAGGCGACCCGCATGATATTCGGCTTAATTTTTTTCTCGCACATCCGAGCCTATGGAGAAAAAGGTCTATACAAGTATTTTTTATTTTGTTTTCCTCGTTTGTGGCACGGAAAAAATCTTCTCATTTCGTGAACCGAGTTACTTAACTCTCCTTGTTGGTATCTACCATATGTGCATTCCATTCGTGGGGCGCATCGATCACGAGGCCGCGAGATGTTAAAATCTCCGATCCGGATCTGAATTTGTACTGTCTCTGGATATGATTTCAGTAGCGAATGAAATGAAAGACCCGTGGTACTTTGGATCCGACCCGACCATCCTTAATTTATGAGTGGTTCATTTGTAAATCTAATTTAAACAACAAAGTCTAATAAAGTGTGTATTCAGATGAAATGGTTGAAATTGAATATGATAACATTTTCGATGCAGTGACTGAAAGAAAAAATTAAACTGCGATTGGTATCGAACTTCGCACAGTACACTAGCTCTCGTTCATGGCTCTCGTTATATGCCTGATCCCGGCGAATGTAGGCTACCCGCATGGCATCATACGTATTTTTTTCCCGCGATACCGGGGTAATGGGGGAAAAAAGTCATATATCTTTATTTTGCTTCTAGTTGCTAGGGAACGTTTTCATCTAATTACGTGACCTTAGTTACACATCCTCTTCTTGTCAATATCCACCGAACCTACATTCCATTCACGGGGCACTTCGATCGCTAAACCGCGAAAATTTAAAATCTACGATCCGGATCCGATTTTACTCCGTGTCTTTGGATCCGAATCCGGAACCGAGAAAAATGAAAGATCCGATCCGGTCATCAATAAAGAAAATATTTCATGCTACAAAAATTCGGCATTTGCAAAATATCTCAAATTTCGTTAAAAAATCACGTTTCAAAGAAGATACGGTTATTTCGCAATTGAACCCAAAAAGTCGCTTATTTCGTGAATCCTGTCGCAAAAAACGTTTCGCGAAAATGTCATGTCCCTACTGATCAGTAATGTATTTGAAAAACATCCTGCGGAATGGGCTGCTGCCAAAGGGCGGCATTGTAAAATTTACAAAAGCAACATCCATGCAGGTTTCGTCCATTCTACCGGATATTGCCAGCCCAGAGGAAGGATACAGCATCCCAGGAAGGTCCATACACAACAACATTTCCATCATACGCGATGCCATCCTCTGGGCAAACGTGAGTGGGGAAAGCGTCGGCCTCCTGGCACTGGAGCAAGAGAAGACTTTTGACCACGTGAATCATGACCACCTGCAGAAATCTTTGATCTCCCTTGGTTTCGGCGATGCTCTCCGCAGAAGAATTGCAACTTTTTACAATAGGGCGACAGCTCTAGTCAGGAGGGGAGACCACCTCACCGCCCCCATATGCGTAAGCAGGGGGATTAGGCAGGGCTGTCCTATGTCTGGACAACTCTGTCCTGGCCCTTGAGGGCTTCATCCGCCGGGTTAAAGAAAGCCTTCCCGGCATAACACTCCCCGGCACTGCCAAACGTACCCTCTCAATCTCCACGTACGCAGATGACGTCACCATTTTCGTGAAATCCATCGAGGACGTCCGCATTCTATGCCGAGTGATCAAGGATTTCTCCGCAATATCCGGCGCAAAAATCAATGAGGCAAAGAGCCACGGCCTTTGGTGCGGCAGGAATGGCAACATGCCCGGGGACGGACGGTTCCATTGGTCCACAGAAGGACAGAGCTTCCTCGGCGTTTGGTTGGGCAATAACGAAAAACTGACAGAAGAAACTGCGCTCCGCAATGTCACAGAGAGTCTCCAGAAGGGCACGGAGATGTAGCAAAAAAGAGCGGCATCCTTATCCATTATCGGGTGGGTGAAATTGGCCAATCAGTTCTTGGCTCCAAGGATGTGGCACTACTTGCAGGCGATATCCATCCCCTTCTCATTGCATCGACTGCAGGCCATACTGGTGGTTTTCGTGTGGGGAAAACAGAGGCACTGGGTGGCGAAGGACACCCTTTGCGCCCCGGTCTCCAAGGAAGGACTAGCTCTGGTCAGCGTGAGAGTCAAAAAATGTTATCGTTCCGCCTCAGATTCTGCCAGAGGCTTCTACCACAGCCCCATACCAACCCACTGAAGGTACTCGCGCACCACCACACTGCCACTAGAAGCACCCGTTCCCACAGCGACGTGAAGGAGGCGTGGGAGCGAATATCCCCGGTGTTAGCGGGAGAAAACATCAGATACCCTGACCCCTGGCCACCGCACTTTGCCCTCAACTACGTATGTTATTACAGCAAAGTGTGGAAAAAAGTGGCTATTCTGCCGATACCAAAATGGGCTATCTATGCTGAAATGCTGTACTTGGAAAACCATCAATTTTGGTCCATAACAGGTGCGATCGACGATGAAGCCATTAACTGGTAGACCTTCTTCCAAAAGCCAACGTTTGGTAGGGAAGGAGAGGTAGCCTGGAGGCTCGCCCTGAACCGCCTCGCAGACACAAAATTCCTGCAATGAGCCGGGCTAACAGAGGAGAGAATATTCCCCCAGTGTGGAGAAAGCGAAGGAACAGCGGACCACGTAATCCTCGCCTGCCCGCAAGCTGTGGACGGCCGTAGCCGCCACCATAAAAAGATTACTGAAGCACACAGAGATAAAAAGAGTGGAAATATATCGTGGTTTTAAAAGTAGGTCGCCTAATGAAAAAACAAGTATGATGGCAAATTACCTAGTGACACAGGCAAAGGCCACCATCTATAAGGTTTTCACCCTCCTCTGCAAAAACAAAATCACGCACCCCAATTTTTATAAGAACTTCCAGGGAAATTTAAGAAAAAGGATACTGCGGAATATGTTTACCAAAGAGGTAAAAGAACTAACTTTTTTGAACTCCTTTTGGTGTCTCAATAAAACAATATGCATGATAGAGGAAGGAGTGTTAAAGCTCGGACCACTAGCAGGAGCCATGGCAGAGGATACAACAGGAGGACTCACGACGACATCATGATCTTTAGCCAAGATGATGGCTGAGAAAATACTCAACCTGAAGACCTACAACTCGTAGACCAAAACATAATCACGAATGCTCACTCTAGAGGTGGGGAGTGAGCCTTTTCGGCTCTGGGATTAGGGACCAGGAGGTTGCGGTAACCAGCTCCTTCTTGCCGGTCCCCCTAACGCTACAGCTCGTGTTCCTGCCTTTTTATGAGCTAAAAAAAAAAGGAAAAGAATAAGGGTGTGGGCATGTTGATAATAAACATTCCATGCATGGTATGGAATGTTTATTTCTATTGCAATTGAGAAGGAAAAAATAAAGTGAATGAATATCTATCTCAATGAGATATAATGAAAAAAAAAATGATGAATGACGATAAATAAATGAGGTGATGAAGAGAGTATAACCAGATCGCTAACCACACCCCTTATAATAATAATAATAATTATAAAATTTAAAAAAATAACAATAATATGCCAAATAAAAAGGATATAATTAGCAAAAAAATTAAAGAAATAATATAATATACCACATTCCTGAGAAAAATAACCCGATCCTAAGAATATTCTTAAAATATACAACCGCACCGAATGTGTTAAAAGGGCACCCACAAACTACAAATTTTATCACCATTTTGTTTGTTTTATGTCAATTGGACATGAAAACTACATGAGCACCTATACTAAAAGGGAGACAAGTGCTTAGAATTAGTGAAGGAAAAGGCTGCAGTGAAAAGAAAACTATTCATTGAAAAGCTCAACCTCCCCGGGAAGAAGACCAAAATCCACATATGAAGTGTGTTTTAATACCGGCAAAAACTTTCTATTATCAACAGTGAAATAGAGATCAGTGTACTCAGTGCTCACAGTGTTCGCTGTTTCTGCCTTCACTCTGAACTCATTTTCAAAAAATATAAAACTCACTTTAAGTATTGTGGCACGCTAAGCATTATGGTATTAACTGATCCACATTAGACATTTTAAAATGAAGACAAAGGTGTTTGTCATGTGCATCCAAGTTACATACTTATGGAAAAAACCTGGAACTGAATAGAATAAATTAAACAAATAAAGCAAGTCATTTGAAACGTAATGGACATCATGACAGAAGTATGACTCCCATTATAACAAAATTCCCTTTCAATTCTGCTTTTCATATAGTTATGACAACCCCCAAATTGGCGCTACCCTTGATGCTTTTAAAAAAAATGGGTTCATTTTGCATTCTCACTGCAAAGACATGCCTAAAAATTAATGATTAAAAAAAGTCTTATATGCATTTAGTGTAAGACTAAATTATCTACACACTGATATGCTCTATATGAATATGGCTTCTTTCATTTTTGAAATATAAATCTTTAAATTTGAGTTTTTTTGCATGCACTGTGTATGTGAAAAAAGCTGTTTGGTTATACAGTGGAACTTGGTTAGTACATTCCTCCTTCACGTTTTCCTCCTTTGTACGGCGATTTTGCTGTCCCGATACAATCAGTACAAAATACAGGTAAAATAATTTGGTTAGTACGTTTTTAAAAATGGCACTTTCCTGGTTAGTAAGTTCAATTACTTGCTATAAAGCAACCCACAAGACCTTTTCCAGTATCTTTTTAAGTTGTATATGCCACCGAATTTACATGTTAATTTATTATTATAATTCCCTTGACCATCTAACATTCATCCATATGCATTTCTCAATTTTCGTGACCTGGTGAAAAACAATACGTGGCTGTTCACCTGGAGTGTCTGAATATGGGTCGCAATTATTTCACGGTGATATTCTCAACCTCATAATATCACGGTTTGCTATTCTGAATAGAGGTGAATATTTAGTAGTATGGGTTTCGGGTCGCTATTTAAATTCCTGCCCTATCCGGTATGAAAACAGTTGTTGGTCGTACAGTAACCAATATTACTGCAGCCAATGAGAAGCCCTGATTATCCCCCACCCCAAGCTACTCACCTTGGTGTTGCCCTGTGCAGCACTATACGGACACTATTGCACGTGTTACGATTGCCAGGGCAGTTTAATTTCATTTGACATGGAAAGAAAACGAGTGGTGAAGCAGATTACAACTGCAAAAAAGACTGAAATCCTCGAAGGAGTGGAGAGAAATCCAAACATGAAGCAAATGGAATTAGCATGAAGATTTAACATTCCTGCATCCACTTTAAGCATGATTGTAAGTAATCGTGAAAAAATTTGATGTCTTGGTGACAAAAAGCGAAAGCTCATTCGTGATGGGAAATTTCCAGAATTGGAAGATGTTCTACTTAAATGGTGCAAACAAGCGTGAAGTTCAAAACGAAGTTCGATGGTTCCATCGTCAATCAGCTGTATTACAAATAAACTGCACTCTGCAAAATGATTCCAGTTTCTTTTGGGTCCCCCCATGTAATTGCCCTTAGTAGTATTTAGGTGTGAAGTTAAAGTCTCATGTATGGGGTTATCATGCTTTCTTCTGTTAATTATCCATTTCATCATCCATATCATATTCCATTTATTTTTCTATGATCCCTAGGATGTAACAGTGTTGATAGTTTCTTGCCTAATGCATTTTAGTTTGTTGGTGTTCTGTTGCTTATCGACAGACGCCATGAGTAACCATGTGCCTAAAAGTTAAAGGAGGCTATTGTTTTGGCCAAATTCAACAGTATCAACATATTCAATAACTTATTTTAAAAGTTAAGACAGTGTAAACCCAGTCATCAAGATAGACCTGGGAACATGAAAATAAATTCCAACATTTGACTTTCCTCAATCTGCGAAGCCAGCCATCCTAGAGAACACTTCATACTTTCTCAGTGAACTCTGTAATAGATTTGAACATCTCTAAATTCCATTATTCATTGAGTTTCAAAGAAATGTATGCATTGGTAACACTAAGCTACAACTACTAACTGTAGAATCTCACTGTCTAAGGAGAATTCTGTACATTTTCTGTACACTTCCACCAAAAAAGTCTTTGATAATTCCTTCTCCACTTAAAGTTACACTAGACCAGAATCTGTGCATATGTTATGGATACACGAAAAGAAAAGGCACTCAATACTAATTCCTGTATAATAATTGGTGGGTTTCCATGCTGTGGGAGATTTTACTTTCTTAGTTTTTACTTCTTCACAGGGAAAAAAAATAATTATGCTTGGTTCCTCACTACACTGATTAATTATGATTATACTCCTAAGGCTTATGAATTCTACATTTTAACTTGGCTCACAAGTTTCAAGAATGGCTGCTCACCCTATAGGGTGCCAAAAATAGTTCACTTTTATAATATATGTACTTACGAATACATCTGCCCCCATTTATAGGGTTCCCATAGTAACCAGGAACACAGTGCTGACAATGGGCTCCATGAGTGAGGTTTGCACAAGGCTGAATGCAGATACTTGTTCCATTTGCACATGTGCTATGGCCATTGCACTGGCATGCTGAAAAGTAATTTTTCACACCGCACTGTCAAATAAATTACACATTAAAAATATGATTGAAGCACACACTAACATAATCTTATCCTAAGAGATGTTGAAGGCATGCATATTATTTGAATGAACTTCTAAAATATAAACCAATTGAGCCAAAAAATAACAGACATTTAAAATATGTAGCTGACACCAATTATGGGCCCAAAAAGAAACTGTATGATGAGAAGAGAAAACCACTCAAAAATGACCAAGACTATGCATTCAGTTCCATAACATAATTGATTAGAAATGAACAAATGACCTACTTGGGCAATGAGTGAAGTACCAATGGTTAGGATGGCATGTGTACTGGGGACCCAGTGGCTCCATGTACCCGCCGGGTAGACAAGCACCCAAACCAGTGCCTGACCCATCATCACACCAACCACAGGCAGGATCAGCACGGCATTCCTCACAGGTTGGATAAAAGCTGCAGGGAGATTTCCCTGTGGATGAAGTACAAATGCCTGTATTAGTAAAAGCACAAAAACATCTATGTGAAGGAAACATGAAGCATATTTTGATGTCGAACCTAGGTATGTTGCAGTTCCAAGTTGCTTTATCCTTACAATGAAGTAGGATGGCATAAGAACAGGTGCTCCATACTGGAGATGAGAGATAGTAGCATTGTAACATATGAAACAACATTGAACTGCAGGATGTTTTTCAAAATCTACATTTACCTTTTAATAAAAGTTATGAAGAATGTCTTGTTCAACATGGTGGGCAAAGAATTCAAATTTTTATGACTCGTGGTAAATTTCCAAGACCAAGAAAAAGTGAGGGGGTTCCAGAGACAAAATTGAAACATTTTATCTCAGTGGGATTCACAATTCCACATATAAATAATTAAATTACAAAAGAATTTTTCAGGCCTGCCAGGGTTACAGATTTTAAGAAATTATTATGAAAGTGACTTTGAGTCTGTTTGAAGGTGACCTAAAAAGCTCACTCTTTTGGTCACTTGTTGACTGTTTCCACTAGGATTGCTATGGCTATCTTACAGCTACTGCCCAGGATACATACAGTAGACTCTCAATAGCACGAAGTCAGTGGGACCGGAAAATCGGCACTTCGTAATTTCAAGCATTTTAAAAGAGTCGTGAAAATTTATCTTTATTTGCTCTATCTTTTGTTGTCTTTGGCAACATTGTATAACTATTTTGGGTAAAAGATAGTAAAATAAGTACCAGTTTGTATTTCCTATGTCAATGCTTTTAAGTCGGCGATGGTAGTGTTGGCAAAATTTCATCCCAGTATCAAAAATATATATGTAGAACAAAAGCTGAACATTTTGTAATAAGAATTTTATTTTCAGAATCCAGTCAGTAGAGACGAGAAACTATTATGGATGCTAAAAATAGACATTTACTCAAACATCTATGCTGTTATGATGGCAGCTGGCCCAACTGTGCTTTAGTTGACCTCTATCGCCCAATCATAGCTTAAGAAAAAGCACAGAACTACGCGTTTCCAGAAAAAAAATCATTTACAAGTTATTATTTGTGGCGTCTTCCGTATTGTCAGTGGAATAAATGATCTTGGGAGGTAATATTGTTTTTTTTTCTACTACTAAGACCTTGATGACAAATGGGGCATGATTCGGCATATTTTCTGTATTGTCTCCTCAAGGATTACATGACTGCCAAGGTGTTTGGGTTTATGGTGGGTGGTGGGAAAAGGGTCCGGTTGCGGAGAGCAAAGATCCCAGTTGCAGGCTTATCTTTATATGTCTAGCTGAGTTAAAAGGGAAAAAGTGGGGAGGTGGCAGGTGGATGGCATCGTGGGATGTCTGTGTACAGGTGGGTCTTTGAGGGATGTGGGGGGATGGAAAGGGAAGTGGATGGTCTAGAGGTGTCAGAAGGCGAGAGGAGGGGTCAAAGACCCTCCCGAAAATAAAGGAGGCCATATCCCTGACCCTCCCCATTCCACTTAGCACCCAAAGCAGATTCAAACAGCAAATGCCACGTGCCCCCCAGGGTTGCCCAGAAGAAGAAGAAGGAATGTCACAGGCATTTCATGATGTCATCCACCTGCCACCTCTCCACTTTTACTTTTCCCCTCCCCCTTCAAGCTTGGAAAGACAGATAAAGATAAGCCCGCAACTGGGACCTTCCCTCTACACAACTTGACCCTTTTCCACCCACGCACCATAAACCCTAACTCTCTGGCAGTCATATAATCCTTGAGGAGACCATGTGGAAAATATGTCGAATCACGCCCCATTTGTCATCAAGGTCTTGCAAGGGGAGTGTCCGAGTTCCGGGTCAGGGATTTTGACGAAATTTGCTAGGTAGGTAGTCCTTGATTAGTTATTTACGAATCACCCCCCATATAGGATTATATATCCAGTAACTTCGTCAAAAAACGAGTTTGAAATATTGTATTGCCAATATAAAGCTAATAATTAGCCATGTTTAATCAGTGTAGTTTGGGTTAGGGGTAAAGTACTCGCTTCACAATGTCGACGTCCCTGGTTTGTGACTCTCCGTCACCAATTTTTTTTCATCGCAGTTTCGTTGTACGACTGTCCCTGGTTTTACATATTTTTAATCTGTTTACCCGGGATGGATTTTAACTATTTTACGTACTAATTACGTAATTTTAGCAAATTTCGTAATTAGAACGTAAAATAGTTAATTACGTTATTTACCTTAATTACGTAATTAGTACGTGGCGGAAATACGTCCGCACGCCCTGTCGTTTTTCGATTACGAAATTAACGGAAGAGCATGAAGTGTGATCGTGATTTTTAATTTCCGTTTCTTTGGCCACGCAGTCCCGACGCACGTAGAACATTTGTTCTAATTTGCCTGGTGCCGTGATTTTCCAGCGCTGTGCTTTTTGGAAAGCTAATTGCAAGAGAAAAAAGAACTTAAGCTTTGCAAACATATAATTATCATTTTAAGTATCTACTGAAATGTTCGGGTGATTCTATCATGCTCCTGAAAATGTGCAATACATTAATTCTTTGAAATTATTTGTTACCGTTGGTATTTTATCAGTTTCCAAGCAACGTCCCTGGTTCGAAACTCTCTCCCACCCGAACATTTCGCCCGATTACCCGAACATTTCGGTAAGCGATGAGGCATAGAGCAGAATTGACGAGAAAAACAATAATTTCAATTAGAAATACGCAGATTGAAAATCACGTGGTGATAGCCACGGTATTTGATGGTAAATAATAACAATTGTTTATCATCACTATAGGAAAGGTGAATAAAGGAAGATAAAGAAATTTACACGACTTGCATCATAAGGCACAGGGCACACTTGGGTGCCCCTGCAATGACGCAACCCACATAGCACATTCATACAACGAAACCCCCTACAGCGAAGTCATGATTTTTTCGGTCCCAAGAAATTCGTTGTATGGAGACTTTACTGTACATACCGCTCTCTTGACCGAATATTCTTTGCACCTGATGATGGGTTAGCATAGCATAGTATCACCATCAAAACTGTGGAATAAGTGCTATCTCTTGTTTTTTTTATTATTCCTCTAAATTCTACATCCGGAGAAGCATCTAGCTGCAAATGATCTCGCAAATCGTACACTTCCATAGTGTACGATTCATACATCAATACTAGTTTTAAAAAATATATTCACCACTCAATTTATGTCATGAGTTTTTCAGTAGAGATCAAGGTAATATAGAAAAATGCACTAATGAATCTTCATAGGCCTAGTCCAAACTGCACAAAAATTTTGCAAATTGCTTGATTGCCTAATTTCTGACTCATTGGAGATAAGAAACAAGTTAGTTGTGTTTAACTTTATGAACCCTGTTGGCATGAAATCACATTTATAGACAACTTCATGAATACATCGTAAATCATGTACTTGCATTGCGGGTATTCCACTAAGAATTGGTGGAATTGAGAATCGGGAATCAGAATCAACCCATCTTTAGTGTTAATCAACATGAATAATCAAATGTTGCATACCCGAGACCTGTCACGTTCTCCAATTCATTGTAGGTAATGGACCAGTCATAGGTAATCATAGCCAAAATGATGTTCAAAGTTACTGGGAATATGCAATGCTGAAGGACAGCTGAATCATTCTCCTCAAAAGTATATTACCCTAACTGAAGGGTCTTAGCTCCAACATGTGGCAAGACTCCAGGCCAGCTACATCCAAGTCAAGTAATTTTTCTTAGTATGTGATATTTCTTGAAACCTTAAAAATAGAGGCTTAAATACTAGAGAAGCTTTGCCGGCATAGATCAAATCAACCTTCCAGTAGAAGGATATTTTATTTCAGCATTGTTACTTACTAATATGAAAGGAATTCTACAAAAATAAAATATATTATTTACACATCAGTGTAGGAATACATTCACAAAAATTTCCTTCACTCATACCCTAAGTGGTCGACCAAGAGGAGAGCTAGAAAACAGACTAGAGATGACATTAATGTATTCCTACACATGTGAACATCAAAAATTTTAAAATTAGGAGTCAGTTCTTTTCCCCATACTACCAGTGATATTCTCAGGGTTCATACCAACTTTCCATTTTCAAATAAAGAGGAAATCCTCAGGCTTCACTTGGTGGAACCGCATGATAGTAAATAAAACCAGGAACTTTAAAATCACGTACCGTTTAGGTTGTTTTTTATTTCTTCAGAATCGACTTTAAAGGCTTTGATTCTTCGATTCCGCTAAGAATCGGTGAAATTGAGAATCGGGAATCAGAATCGACCCATCTTTAGTGTAAATCAACATGAATAATTAAATATTGCATACCCGAGACCTGTCATGTTCTCCATTTCATTGTAGGTAATGGACCAGTCATAGGTAATCATAGCCAAAATGATGTTCAAAGTTACTGGGAATATGCAATGCTGAAGGACAGCTGAATCATTCTCCTCAAAAGTATATTACTCTAACCTAACAAGGCGAGGTGCAAAATGTGCACCTCGCCTTGATAATGATTGTCAGCAATCGAAACCTAGGTTGGTGAAAAATAAATTTGTGGAATAATACTAAGTACAGTCGGATCCGGATTTAAGGTCTTCGCATTTAACGTTTTTCCGCATTTAAGGTTTATTTTTTGAGGTCCCGATTCATTCCCTATAAAAACAATGTAAAAATTGTCCTAATTTAGCGTCTCCGCATTCTGCGTTGTTCCGCATTCTAGGTCTTAAAAAATTTTCCTGCACAAGATTTTTTACCCGATTTAAGGTTTATTCATGACGATTCATGAAAATGATTATCCATACATCAGTGATGACTATCACCAGCATTAGTTTTCATTAATCGACGGTCCTTAAGGTTTCGCTATAAGATGCTTGTATATGTACAATGAACGGATGTATAATGAACATACGAACATTAAGATATTGTATGCTCTTGGTAATGCATAAATGTAAAACTCCATTTTCCCCATTAGTAGGTTTAACCCAATGATGATATGCCATATCACGCAGTTGAAATCGTCGAGCTACATCCTAGTTACAGTAAAAAAAAATAAGCAGGGTAAAATTTCAGATTTTTTTTTTAAAGTAGCTGTTCATAAATATAATTAGTCTCTCCTAAAAGTTTTAAAATTGATATTGAATTCCTGAGTAGTCAGAAGGCTAATGCATTGTATTTTTTGTTATGGAATTTTCATTTTTGGTTCATTTTTCATTTATCTTTGTTTTGTCACTGAATGCAACCTTCTTTGGTAAGAGCATAAAAAACTAATGAACATTTTTTATTGTTGTATGTGACCCCTTTTAGTGACTTCAAATTATATTTTCTTTTCGTAGAAAGCTATTCTAATCATTACAGATTCTAAAACCTCAAAAAAAATGACAAGTCCTCATTTAGTGTTTTTCCGCATTTAGTGTTTTAAATTTTGTCCCCCCTGAAAAACCTTAAATCAGGATTCTACTGTAATCATTTTATTTACTATTTCCATTTTCAATTTTCCTGCCTTTTCCCTGATTTCCAGTCCAATTTTTGGAATTTTCCTGACTTTATATCAATGGCAAAGCAGTCATATATAGGGATTTTATGGGAAAATGTAGCAAGGTATTTTGTGAAATAAAATTTATTTACTCCAGGAAAGTAACATATTCAAGTCAAAATCCAAAAACCAAACAACAGACGAGCAGACCAAGCAGCCAGATGCCGAGCCCGAGCGAGCCACCAAGTCAGTGCTACCCTGTGCCGCCCAGCCAGGACAGCAACAAAATGTGCACCTCGCCGCTTGAGTGCAGCAATGCTCCGTGCATTCAACCATGATTTTCATCTTTTTGCTGCACCTCTGGAGTTTTTCCCTGACCAGAATCTAATTTCCCTGACATTTCCATGACTTCCCTGACCGGTATGAACCCTGATTCTGATACTTAAAAAAGATAAAAAAGATACTTAAAAATAAATTAAGGAACAGAGGTGAGGAATGTAAAGACTTTGCCAGGATTTGTAACTCATAAGCCTAAAAGAGCACCCACCTGCTCCACCCAATTGGCAATCAGTTACTTACCATATCTGAACTTATTAGATATCCCCATAAGTTTATTACAATAAAACCAACAAGTGAGTACTGTATTTACCTGATTCTAAGACGACCCCTCATTTTGAGCTCCCAATTGAAAATAAAATGACAAATCACCTATTATTATGCTATTTGTCTTATATATCAGTCCTCTACTTTACTTGCATTAAAATTAGTAAATAAAACATGTACTCTTTTCAAATTCAAACAGAAAACATAACTTAACCAGAAAACACATAACTTAAACTTTGTCCTGAGCAACAGAATTTTAGATACTTTCCTTATACATTTTTGCCTTTTGGCATACCTACCACAGGATAACTTTTGTAATAGAACTGTTTCGGCTTAAAAACATCCAATTTAAGAGAAAAATAGAGAAATTAAGCATTCAAACTTCTGGAAAATTAAAAATATACTGCTCTTATACAAAGAAATATATAACTTACAACTTAATTCTGAGTAACAAAAAAAATCAGATACTTTCCTTCATCATTATAATTGCCTTATAGCATGAAATATCACAAAATAACTTTTGCAATAGAACCATTAAGACTTAAAAACGCATAGCTCTTTGTTTCAGCAGTGCCTCTGGATGTCTATTCCACACCACATGTAGCCAATCTTTCATTAGATCTTCTGTCATCTAACCCTTTTCCTGGCATCTTACTATTATTCCACTCGGTATACTCTTGGGCATAGTTTACCGTTTTAGAATCACATACGCGTATTTAGTACCATCTAGATGTTACTAAATAGATAGCAGCTGCTAATACTCCCAACATATTAACAGTCACTCGCATTTTTTCGTTACCGGTAGTTTTTAAGGACGGACTTGGCTCCTTTCTCGGTAACGGTGTAATTCGACGGCATGTCGAAAAAAACTGGAGTTCCATCTGCATTTCTGATTTGGCTCAAAAGATAATTTTTTTAAAAAGTCTGATTACATATTTTTGGTGAGTGATTCGTTTTTCGCTGTAGTCGCTAGGCAATTTCTGGCACAGTGAAGTCCTGCGCCGTAAAGAAAAATTATTTCGTCGCATGAATCTGGTGTACCAACCTCTGCGTGCTTTTAATTCTTGTGCTGGTAGCTTCTTCTTCGACGTAAGGGAATCGGCCTGCTTTGGGACCTCTAAATGACTTTGACGTCCTGCATTTTGTGTATTGCAGATCTTCATCTTTGCGCATTTGCCGCGGGAACTCCTAACATTCTACTTGCGTCACAGCTATTTGATTTATCAGCATGTTGTACGACAAAGAGCATAAAATTTGCGATGTAACCATCTCTAATATATTTGGTTAACTTTCCCTTTGCACTCACGCCACGTATTTCTACTTGATCTGTCATTTTTAAGTGCTACGTATGTAAGGTACATTTCAATCACGAATTCAAAACTTCAGATAAGTGTAAAAACTGCGGAAAGTGGATTCCGGCCTTCGTTTGTTTTTTGTATATGCCCGAAGCGCTCGTTTGAAATACATCGCTGCGGCCATAGATAATCATTGGCACTGGAAAAATTATCATACCCGTCGATGTAATATAATTTTACGTTAAGTATTGATTATTTAAGTAATTATTGCAATGGATTCTCGTGGAATGAATCCCTATTAATCAATCAGTCACACAATCGTACATTCATAGCATAGCACCATGTAAACACACAGTTCTAAGTTGTACTCGAATCTAAGATGAGTCTAGGTATCTTTAGCTGAAATTTAGTCAAAAAAGATCGTCTTAGAATCGGGTAAATACGGTATTAGTTTTCAGTCACCATTGAGAATCTACTTCAAACATAGGGTGTGCAAAAATTCCAAGAGCACTAAATGATCACATTACCACACTTGACATATAATTAGTGCTGTTCATACAAATGAAAATAACTAACTGAATGAAAAGACAAGTGACTGGTGGAATACAAATTGAATTGTGAATGCCAGTGATAAGCCTTCCACATCACAGGAACTAAGTGAGCACTTAAGAGAAATGCTCTCACCTGGTAGTGTTGAACGACATCTGCCTTGATGTGTTGTCCATTCTCGACATTGGCCATAGGGAAATGATGCGGTGTATGCATTCTTGTCAACACAGCGACCTTCATTTTGGCACCAAATGCACTCCTCCACGGTGCAATTCATGCATGACGTTAGTTCAGAGCAGGGTGTATTGCAAATGACTCCTTCAACAGTGATGTCACTGCCAATTCCAACAGCAGCTGCAGAAGGAGAATCTACCATCACTTCGGTTGCAGAGGGAGCAGCTAAACCATCTACAGCAGCATCTGACTGACCTACTCGTGAAGTGGTTGGAGATGATGAAGGGGATGTGTATAGGGGAGGCGGTGGAGCTGGCAAAGGCTCTTGCATGCTCCCACCTCCCCTAACATCACTGGTGATGTTCCCTGCATCAAGAGTGTATGCGTAAATTATTCATGAACATGAACAACACAAACACACAGTTTTGGCTACTCTCCAAGGCTCGAGTGTTTGAATTGCATGTTTATAATGCATGTTTAAACAAATAAAATGCCTTCTCGCATACAATACATCCTAACACTGCCTCAAAAATATTTTCCTAACTCATTTAGTTCAGCTGCAATAAGATATTACCTACAGCACTAGTTTTCCAAATGTTTGAAAAAATATTTACAAGCGCACATCATAATGATCCACAGATCACCTAAAATCCTTCCCCTGGACTATAAAATTGAGACATACTTCATTAAAAAAACATACACTCTCCTTTAATAGAACATACAAAAATGAAGATGCAGTTTTAAAACTTGACCAGTTGAAGAGGCATACATGAAAGAGGAGAATAATGTGTACTAATATTGAAATAAATAATCACAAAAAAAATAGTGAAAGAGAGTACATATATTCAATCCGATAAGGATAATTTATAATACCTTAAGACCTACTGATTAAACTGCTTAAAAGAAGAATCAATAACATAGAAAATTGCACACTTGGCAATGAAAATAAATAAAAGAACACTTGAGTCAAGTTTGCAGTTCTTTCCTGACAAGGAGGTAAGAATTAGTCAAGAGAGGAATAAACCTACACTTTGTCCAAGATTTCTCATTGTTGAAAATAATCAATGATTGTTATTTAATAGCCATTCATCATTCTCTCATATAGCAACTCTCATATTCATCATAATGTGATGATATGAGAATTAGAAATCATGGAATTGACACAAATTACATCAAATGATTAATTGAAAATATAAAAGTTTAAACAGGGATCATGTGCTTAAACTCATGAACTGGCATTCTTAGGCAAGATGATTCCTGGATTTTCTAGGCACTTCAATATCTGAATTTGATATAATGATGAGTTTTCCTCATTCAAAGTCTACCTTAGTAGACTCTGAATTACACAATAATAATGATAATAGTTTTCCAAGGATAATCCTAAATCTGATGGCCAACTCAATTAACTGTTCAACCTAGTATGTATTAACAGAAATATACACGCAATAAAGCAAATGGATACTCCCATACAAAATAAACTAAAGCAAAAGGAAAAAATTATTCTGTAAAGGAAATGTCACCATGAAATGGAAAAATATTTTCTCTCAGCTAAACTTGGACTGAAATCAAAATGAAAATTCATACAGACAAGGGCTATCTATGCATCAAAATTTGGCTCACCCCTACAAACCTTATATCTAATGAGGATTTACAAATATTTTGCTCAAAAAAACCTTTCAGAGAACGTTCAATCTCAATGAATCAGAGACCAGGTTGCAATGTAACCTTGCAAATGCAAACACTGGTCTGATGACCACTTCCTACAGGACAGGACAACTAAAAATGGTCGAAGAAAATTTCACAACATTCTTCTCTATTATTTATTTTTTATCTAAGTGATTATAGCTAATTACTGATTCTTTTATTTGTCAAATCATATAATTGTAACCTTTGATCAAAATAAATGGCAAAATAATGCATAAAGATCAGCTACAGCATTAACCCTACATCTGAACTTCTTGATGATTGGTTCATAGGCCAGGCTCATTAACTTCATCAGCAAAACTTGAATATTTCTATAAAAATTTTACAATGATTTGATCATGACCAGGTCGTAAAGTCTGAAATACCTGAAAAAGACAAAATGTAGTATTACTCGGAGAAACTTACCTTGCTTAATGAAATGAGCCTAAAAATGATATTTTTGGATTGATTAAAAAGGAAGACCAGCCCAGACTGGCAAATATGATAGAAGGCAAAAATTGTACAATTAACACAGTATATAGAAGATAGTTTTCATCAGGCAGGTAAATCTTATGGCTGTGCCAAGTTATGCAATACTGACATCAACTTGAACCACTCAAGAAGCATGTCCATTATATTAAGTTGAAAATATTTGTGCTCACTGAAGTTAGTGATACTGTTTATTCAAGTTTGCTAGCATGCCATAATCATCAGGTGGAAAAATTAGTTACCTAACATAAATGTATTAAGGTGATGCACAGACTTGAGCTGCTCACGTATATACATGTTGTTTTTACAGATGAGGATGGATAATAGCTTTATGTAGATTTTAAATTTTCGTGGCTTAGCGATCGAAGTGCCCCATGAATGGAATGAGGGTGCGGTAGATATTGGCAAGAAGAGGATGTGTAACTAAGGTCACGTAATTAGATGAAAACGTTCCCGTGCAACTAGAAGCAAAATAAAGAAATATGACTTTTTTCCCCCATTACCCCGGTATTGCAGGAAATAAATACATAGTAAGTCATGCGGGTAGCCTACACTCGCCGGGATCAGGCGTACAACGAGAGCTAGTGTACAGTGCGAAGTTTGATCCCAATCACAGTTCAATTTTTTCTTTCAGTCACTGCATTGAAAAAGTTATCATATTCAATTTCAAACCATTATATCTGAATACTCACTTTATTACACTTTGTTGTTTAAATTAGATTTACAAATGTACCACTCATAAATTAAGGATGGTCGGGTCGGATCCAAAGATCCACGGGTCTTTCATTTCATTCGCTACTGAAATCATATCCAGGGACAGTACAAATTCAGATCCGGATTGGAGATTTTAACATCTCGCGGCCTCGTGATTGATGCGCCCCGTGAATGGAATGTATGTATGGTAGATACCAACAAGAAGAGATTAAGTAACTCGGATCACGAAATGAGAAGAAGATTTTTTCCGTGCCACAAACGAGGAAAACAAAATAAAAAATACTCGTCTTGACCTTTTTTTTTCCATAGGCTGGATGTGCGAGAAAAAAATTAAGCCGAATGTCATGCGGGTCGCCTACATTCACCATACTCCCGTGAACCTATGAGAGCATAGTTGTTAAAAATGAGGGCTAGTGTACTGCCAGTCGCGAGTTCAATCCTTAACACTACCTAAGAATACAGCCGTGCTGTATTCCTAGGGTAATGCTAGTAGCAAGTTAAAAAAAATAGATTATCAGAAATTTCATGCCAAATTATAAGTTAAAAAAATAATTAAATTTGGCGAAAGGAAATGATTGGAAAAAATTTATATTACAGAATTAAATTGTGGAATTATTACGTTAACTTTACAGTATAGTTTTGAGTGATGCATTTGTAAATCTAGTTGAAGCGATAGGAGTACAAAAAAGTCAGTATCCACACACAAAGGTTGGAAATGAAGGATGATAAAGTTTTTTATTCAATGGTTGGAGGAAAAATTTTAAACAGCATAAGAATCGAACTTCATTACCTGCAGTCCAATGCTCCACTCTGTTATTAGTATTACCATTATCTCATTAATTTGCCTTTAACTTAATTTGGCCTACTGTGTTTTTTATGTTGCGTAGGGTAGCCATAACTTCTGTATTGGATCTCAAATGTATATACTATTAACTGTTTGTTCATATTGGCATGAAGTCTTTATTAATAACATTTATAAAAACCCTTCCTTTAAGACTCCTTTTTCACAACATTATACACAGCTTTCACCTTTTTAAAACGATTTTATTTACTGCATTTGTCATTTTTAAACACCGCTTTTGATGATTTTTATTTACCATTTTTCGGTGTCCCTAGTGATGATTATAGACTTATTAGGAAAATATAGCCATAATGTTAGAATTATCCAAGAGTTTGATACCTCACATCCTGAGGGTAAAAAAAAGCATAAGAATACATGATTATAATTTAAAATCTTTGAAGTGAGATCATTTGAACTGATTTAGCCACATAGGGATTTTGCCAGACATTGATGCAATCCAGTAAGAATTTACAAGGAAGTGATTTTATGCCGGTGAATTACATTCTGAATTATAATAGTGCCCTAAGATGCAGGGGGAATTCTTAAAAGCTGAATACTGAGCACTTCTGGGACAATTAAACAAGCAGGTGTGCCCCTTTTTCCCTTGGGGACACAACACGGCATTGTGCCCAACTCTTTCCTCAGTGACTGATCAATGAATAACCAACCACTCCATTCAATTGGAAACCCCTCTATCCATGACTCTGTAGTCAACTAAATTGTGTGCAGTCAATAGAAACAACTACTGCACATCAGAACATTTTCAGCCTGGATATGAAATCCTCTGCCTAAACTGAGGGCTAACATCCTTTAAATCAATGAAACTCTATTGTCAATATTAATGAATTTAGTGTATTATCATACAAAATAAAGTCATTCCTATGTGAAGTGTGGAAACAGACTACAACAATTTATATATGTGAATTGCAATAATGGTAATGAAATAACCCATCAGTAACAGACTTATTTAGTAACCGTAATGCAGCGATTCAGAATAGAAGGTACTGACAGACCTGAGATATAGTTGCAGGTAGGGAAGTAATGAGTCTGCTGCAACCTCTTTTCAAAGAAACCACGGAATAATCAACAATTCAGTAAATAAAGGCTGTAAAAAATGGAGACCACCATGAGTGCACCATACCAAAATACGTGGGGAAGTCAAGGGTGAGTCCATGATCTATATCCCAAGAAACTGAAGACAATTTGGTGATTCAATTAAAAAGCCAGTTATTGCATTGTTTTACAGTACCCTTTCCCGAGGAAACCCAGACTATCAAACATTGAGGGGTGTTCTCTAGCATAACTCTTTTGATACTAATACAAGAATTACATATTACAATTACCAACACATAGTAAAAAACTTTGTGAAAAGCTTTTTATTCACGAAATTTAGTGGTATTCGGCTGTAAGTGAGATATTTTGTGCAAAATTTCACATTTTTTCAAACTTATCATACAATATTTTGCGAAAAAAAGGCATGAAATGCTTTCAGTTTTATTTTGATATGCATGTAAAGACATGTAATGAAGGACCTCCCATTTGATGAAAAAATGTCTGCAAACTCATGGAGTGAAATAAATACATAATTCTTATTTACATGACCATGCCGCTATCATCAGTCTGATGATGCATGCGACCATGATATCTGCATTCGTCTCCCTAGATCGCATTTATGGTAGCGGGGTCGGGGTGCATCGTTTTCGTCATACTGCTGAAATGACTTACGTAGTATTTATCCTGAAAGATTCTTCAGAAAAGTTGCCACTAAAGGGATTGTGCTTTTGAAAGATGATTTCAGTAAGTCTGCGCATAGCATTAATGGGACCAATAACTACGCTGGACAAGAGTGTCTTAAATGTCTTAGCTGTTGAGCGAAAAGACAAAGTTGTAAAATGGACGTAATATTTCATTCCCCTCGCTCCACCTAAGCTGTGACTGACGGGTCGCAATTACTCCTCGGCTAGACAAAAAGAGTTATTTAAGGATAAACTATCGAATTCACTGACTGATGTTGAGTACCTATATGTTACCGACTTTATGATATGACTCCGGTGCGATGGCATTCCCACCGCAGCAAACTATTTTGGCGCCCGTGGTGGAAGGTTGGTTGCTGGAGAGTCACCGGCATGGCAGGGCTGTAAAAAGTACGAGATAGGTACACTAATATTTCTGTGTGATGCGGCGCATTATTTGTCCGAAAAGAAAATTTAGAAAAATTACCTAAGTGAAGGCAAGCCGGCATTGTCATTTTGAATAAGCCGCAGCAGGGAGGTACTTTCAAAATTAAAGTCTGGTCAGGCATATATTTCCGATTCTCAGTAATTCCGGATAAACTAATGTCACTATGCATTTATAGTTTGATCGGAGCTACTGTTGACAGAAAAAGTACCTCTGTAGACAGGGGGTGGCGAACCTATGGCGAACATGCCCAAAGTGGCACGCATTATATTGGGATTTGAATTTCATTCCTTGGTTTATGTTCTACATCAAATCTCAAACTACTTCGCTCGATGAAGATTTTTAAAGCTTTCCATGTCTTCTCTTCACGTCCCAGTTTGGTTCATATGCACAAACCCGTAAATAAATAAAAATTCACAATTTAAACACCGCCAAAGGATTAATTTAAATACTCCTAAGTTGGACCGAATGCAAACCTTATAAATCTGTGAGTAGCACTAGCAGTCTGCACGTATCTTTGTACCTAAAAAATATGGCTGACCTTGGTTCACGAATAGCCTACAATGCCTTCAGGACATTTCTATATCCTCACAAAAACCACAATGCCGTTTGTGGCATCCTGCTATGACAAACTGCTTAAGCATCACCGATGTTTTCATTTCAGAGACGACAATGGCAATGGCCTTAGCAACGCTTGGAAAAGAACCGAAAAAAACAGTAAATTTCAACATATATTACACAATGCCCAGAAACCTGGAGTACAATGAGTAAATCGGTTAAAAGAATAAGAAAGTTTGAATATTTTCTCATTAAATACAGAAAGAATGAAAGAAATCGATTAATATTTATTTATTTAACTGAGCGAAAGAAAAAACTCCTGCGCTACCATAAATTGAAGAAGTCCATTTAAACCAATGTAAATACATAATTTTTTATATAGCCTATAGCACCTTCTAGTGTATACGCTAGAATCCTACAAAATTTCAGCTTAATCGGTTCAGTAGTTTTTGAGGAGATGCATAACATAAAGCTGGCGGACAAACATACAGACCACTTCATTTTTATATATGTATTAGTATGATGATGCAAATTTTTCAGATCGGCATAGCCTCAGATTACTCTCTTTGAGCGTAATACATTGTGATCATGATTTAAAACACTTACCGCTAGGTAAATATCATAAGTAGGTACATAAAAAAGGGACACATTGCACTTCACCATTTGATCTCCTGCGAATGAGTGTATTCAATCTACACAATTAACAGACATTATTATGCATATAGTTAGTGAAACGTAATGGTACGAAAACAATGGATACTTCAATGGAAGTGTTAAATATGCAGAGAAAGCATGGCACTGGAACCAAGGCCAAAACTAGTGGGAAAATAATCATGAACAGATTATCCGTCACTTTTGATTAACCGATTGGGCTTCCCCCTCCTATACCATGGATATATGGCACTTTACTGTACATATTTGTACTCATTACACAGTTGAAGACTGCTATAATGAGTATAGGCAAATGTCATAAAAATGCTTGTTATGAGGTGCACTCATTGCAGCCAATGGCAGTTTTAATGCAATCTATCATCAACAGCAACTCAAGTGGGCAAAGACGAGCCTTGAGTATTTAATTGCTCCGTAATTTAATTACAAAAGTACCTGCCATAAAAATTAATTAATTTACACCAATAAAATTCATGTGCTTGTAAACAATTTATAGTATGCTCAACAATATCATACTAAGCTTTGGTCATTAGAATATTTTTGACAACGTGGATTGGGATTCAATGATTGGAATTCTGAAGGGAATTGGAATGTCCTACAATGATTGAAGAATTATACACAATCTGTACAAAAACCAAGTAGCTGTGATTAAATCTGGACCCAGCTGTGAAGAGGCAAGAATAAGGAATGGAGTGAGACGAGGCTGAGCACTTTCTCCCGTAGTTTTTAATGTTTACATCGAGTGAGCCATCAATGACATCAAAGAGAAGTCTTATGGAGTGACTATCCACGGAGAAAAAATAAGCATGCTGCGATTCGCTGATGACATAGCACTCATAGCAGAGACAGAGAGGGATCTGAACAAGATTCTAGTAACCATGGAAAGGACAATGGTCAGATATCAGCTGAAGATAAATAAGAAGACGACTAAAATATTGGTGTGCAGCAAGAAAGAAGAGGCCAAAACTAGGAAAATAAACACTTGAAAAGGTAAAAGATTTCTGTTATCTAGGAAGCCGAGTAACCAACAATGGACAAAGCAAGAAAGAAATAGTTAGTAGAATAGCCCAGGCAAAGAGGGCATTCTATCAAAAGAAGAATCTACTTACAGCTGGAAATACAAGCGTAGAAGTAAGGAAACAGTTTATAAGAACATACATTTGGGGCATATTTCTTTACGGCAGTGAGGCATGGACGATGAGAGCAGCGGAGAAGAAAAGGGTGGAAGCATTCGAAATGTGGTGCTACAGAAGAATGCTGAAGATTAAATGGATCAACCGAGTAAGTAACAAGGAAGTCCTAAGAAGAGTAGGAGAAAGAGAAGTCTGCTGAAAACTCTAAAAAGAAGAAGGACAACTTAATCGGCCATATCTTGAGACATGATGGCCTGATGAAAACTATTGTCGAGGGAAAAGTGAACGAGAAGATTGGAAAAGGCAGGCCTCGTATGAGATACATGGAACAGGTTGTGAAGGATGTAAAAGAGAAGAATTACGACACAATGAAAAGGTTGGCCGATAGAAGAATCGAGTGGAAAGCTGCATCAAACCAATTCTAGGATTGTTGACCAATGATGAAGTTGGTCATTAGCATTTTGTAATGAAAACTTGAGTAGCAAAACTGAAAGTTTGCACAACCTAGTCTTCAGAAAACTTAGATTACTGCACTGAAATTGATTCATTGTGAAAGCAGATATAACCACTTTTTATAAACCATTGAATTCCTAGTACATTTAACTTTGAGCCAAAAAATTGTAAAAAAATAATTAGGGATGGAGATACATTATATGCAATATTTGTTATAGCAGACTTCTTCAGCGCATGGTGACAAATTTTGTTATGGCCACAAATTTTGTTATGGCCACAATATAAATATTACAAAAAAACTACAGTAAAACCACATATTTACGTTACCAGAATTAATGTTTTCCTGCTATTTATAATGCTTTTATCGAGTCCCATCCAATTTCCTGTATCTCCAACATATGTAGAACCCCATATTAACACCACGACTTTTCTGTTTTCCCACAATTTACATTAGGTTTAGTTACGAAGATCGCGTCCTATCAAAATTCCTATATCTTCATTCTATATATTTCCCATATCTTTGTACTATATATTTTCTATACTTTGGACCTGAAGATGCCGTCTAGAATACCAGCGAAACTGTCATGCAGTAAGATGAACCAACGTGGAAAAAAAAACGGAAACCCTCGAGTAATCTTCTAATCGCCGCGGAAGCCTTTGCACCAACTAGAATATTTTCAATTTAGGGGTAAATAAAAATTGTGATTTCTCATGATGCATTTCGCACTGATATAGTGAAACATCTTAGATTACCGGTCTCTACAATGGATGCAATTATGAAAAATCATGATGTGATTTAGAAACATGCTAGCTAGTGCAAACACCTGTCGAATAGGAGAAAATGTCAAGAAATCATGGTATGAAGGAATGCCAACTTAAAAAGCAGTTTCTAAGTTCTAGATCGTCTAATATCGCTGTGAATGGCTTCATCATAAGAGAAAAGGCATTGCATAATGTATAAATTTGGGAATTAAGGATTTGACAACCTCCAATTGTTGGTTGGGTTGGTTGAAACATTTGTAGAAATCTATCGTACAAAAATAAATCAGGACAGCTCTATACTTTAAGAAATAATTAATAATATTGCTCTAATTCAGTTTATCGGTGTTTCTCATTTATATATTTACTTTGCATTGTTAAAGTATGCATGTGAAACTGAAAATTGTCCTTATCCCACTACATATTTGCATTTTCCCGCAATTTACACTTTTTTCTAGTGGTCCCTAGAAAAGTGTAAATAAGGGGTTTTATTGTAATTACAACTGGAGTACCTTCAAACTTCTAGAGTAACTTTAAACCTTCAAAATAACACTCATTCAACTTACTAATGACATAAAATCTCTTGTAACATCCCTCAACCCAAGACCTCTTTCTGCTAATAAAAACTTCAAACCACCTTAAAACTAATTATAGAGCATCAATCATGTCTGCATTATATAAAAAACTGGAAAACATAAGGAATAATAAATCACAAAGTAACAGCCAAGTCAGATACTTCTCCTCTATGTAAAAGTTTCTGAAGAAACCAATATTTTTAGCATTTGTATACAGATTTCCTACAATAGAACCCTGATTCACCCAGAATCTTCTGAAAATAATGGTAATTATTAATGCATGCATATATCAGAAATAGACAAGTATCACTTTATATTCTAACAAAAAGTTTTATTACTAAATGTATAACAATGAATGAAATGAGTATTAGAGAAAGAAATGATAACATGCATACCATGCATTTCACTTAAGGTTGTTTTGCAGCGTGACTCATAATCCCATCGACAATGTGAGAATCCTGTGCATGCCTGGCAGTTATGAAGTTGTGAGCAGACTAATGAATCCTGTCGATCACACTGACCTAGTAGGGTATTTCCCTATTTAAAAAAGATGTTATTCAATAGGTTAGTAAAACAATAACATGATTATATCCATTTACTTAATACAGAAACAGTGATAAATTATATACATACACTGAAAGAGAAAGATTATAATGAAAACAGTTTCAATATCATTTTCTGCAAGCTTCAAATGAAGGTGGACTTAGCAGGAACTTAGGGACTTTAATACCTTCATATCATACAGCCTCAGATATTTACACCAACTGAAGGTTTTACAAGGGACAATATGACTACAGGATTAACCCATTCGCATCCATAAGCGTACTGGTATGCCAGCTGGATCTTACCTTAATCACTGCAAATGTACTGGTGAACATAACACATTGTGTTACTTGTAGGTTGATGCTGCTGCCATCTTACATTTTTTTTTATAACCTTTTGGTCAGTCACCTGTACCCATTTGCAGCTGCTACCTGATGGCTTCATTGGCAAGTTTTCTATTCATCAATTTAGAAACTACATTTGTGATTAAATACCTTAAAAGTTGGTGGTGTTTGTGGTCACTTTAAATCTCAGAGAAAAGATGCGAATGGGTTAAGAGAAAAAATCATGAAGTGAAGAAACAAAATACTCACTGGCAGACATTTGTAACCCTTTGAATATCACAAACCAAATAATTTACAAATTATAATATCAATCAGGTGGGATGGCATTAAATTTGAATGGCTAATCTCTTCGACTCCATTAGATTGAGATGTTCAGTATCCAACTAAAGGCTAGTAGGGATGTGTAAAGATCCCCTCAAATTCATTAGTGAAATATTCTCAACAGCTGGGCAACCTATTTGACATATTGCCACTGCCGGTAGTCCATGAAGTCACCTCACCACTATCACCAAATTATTGCTGCCCAGAGGGATGATGTTAGTTTTAGACAGTAAATTTAAAAACTTCAGATCAAAAGATCAATTGTAGCAAATGAAAACTGAACATCATATTTGATATACTATACGACTTTGAAATACTACACACATCTTAACAGTAGTAAGTTATTTTAAGTTTTTTCCAAGATTAAATTTAAATTTGGGAAGAAAAGGGAATTGACTAATTTTTAAATCTATATTGCTATAAATACGACTCAATGGGTAGAAGGGAGTAGTGGTTAAATGTCTCAAATTTTGTTTGAAGAGATAAAATTTCATGCTACCTTATTCACCAAATTTATATTGAAAGTATTACTTGAAATTATACTGGGATGAGCTACAATGAATTAAGAAGTTTCACACCAGGTGATAGAGTTAATGGGCACTAACATTTCGATGACTGAGACCCCCAGCAAAACATTAGTGCATGTTGATGCTATCACCGAGCATGGACCCTGAAAAAAATTTATTTCCACCATTATCCAAGAAATCTAAAATACTGGAAGATACTGTAAGAGCATGTTTTTGTTTCAAATTGCCACTTCACAGGTGCATATTCAAAGCACGCCCAACATTCTTTGATGTAAACTCACGGAACATGAAAGGCTGGTCAGCATATGCGATAGTATGGAATAGAATTAAATTTCCTTGGCAAGAGGGCTGACCCTTGGGAAAGCAATTTCAACTTTTGTAGTTTCAGTAGCCTTTCAGTGGCACCACCTCACAATGAAATGAAGCTCAAGCAATGAAAATTGTGCCAGTTTTCACTTTCCTGCTTGGTCTTAATGCAATGGATTCATTAGACAAACAAAAAACAAATCAAGCAATAATCTCCATGATTGTACACATACACCTAATGGAAGCTTTATTTCATGATGCATCACTTCATATTGATAAAAGATTGATTAAGGATTTTGGTTGGTGTGGCGGATTAAGTACTGATCTCTCATATCAAAGGTGATAGCAAACTACCACCACCTACTTGCGTTAACTGGTACCTCCATTCTGGGTTAAACCACTTATATGATGCATTTAAAATTTCAAGATTGCCAGTAGCAAAAGTGAAGCATCAAAACTCAAATTACATATTTAGTAAGGTATTTTGATTTTTTTCAAGATTAAATTTAATGCCTGTTTCATATGATACTTGATCCAGCACAAGACCTAGTGCGCTAGCCTCTACTTGATATTGAGGACAGGATCTAGCATGAAAGGAACCGTCCTGGGAGGTTTCACACAATCATCAACCATGTGCTTGCTATGAAGCGGTTATTCCATATTATTCCATGCAAATTAAAAAAATAGAAGATCGCACAGTGTCTATAACATGACGTGATTGGTAGATGGCCACTGGTTACTACTGGGAGCTAGCAGTAAACTAGTACCACATCAAGTGGGAAATCAAGTAGCTCAGCGAGTATACCTGTGATCATCTTTGCCAGCCAGTATACTGGTTCTATTCACACAATATTGGAAAGCTAGCATACCAGCTAGTATCCTCTATCTTGTGCTGGAGCAAGTGTCATGTGAAACAGGCTTAAATGTAGGAGGAAAAATGGAGTTGACTAAATTTTGAAACTGCATATATTTGCACAATAGCAAACATTCCACACAGAAAAAATCATTCGCCTTGACCGGGACTCGAACCCGGACCCCCTGATTTCCGGCCAGGTGCTCTACCAGTTGAGCTACCAAGGCATCCTCTTTCTCTGTGAAAATTACACATGCATATATTTGCTATTAATAGAACTCAATAAGTAGAAGGGAAATGTTATTTCACCAAAATTAAGCACAATTCCGAACTTGCTGTCCTTTCCCAATTATTTTTTAATTCTCAAACCACAAAATTATCAACCATTAATTAATAATTTACTGGTGATGTTATATTCTTTCTGAATACAGTAGAAGCCCGTTATAGTGAGTACGGCTTATTGCGAGAATCGCGTTACAGCGAGTGATTGTCTTTGTACCACCAAAAGGCCTATGTTTTACATGTAAAATAAAGCGGATATAGCGAGGCCAAAAAGTTCCTTCCACGGTATACGCTCGGTATTACGACAGATATCTCTCGAGGGCGATACACCGCCTAGCAAAAATAAACTATTGTATTTTGTATTATCTGCTAATTAAACTAAAAATACAAGATGTGTGCCATATCTACAACACCTAAAGCCAGATATGTCCAAACATTAGCGATTTACAGCCTTCAGTACGCTCTGCGCGCTCCCATTTTACATTCTTCTTTTGTTAGGCCCAGTCATCAGTGGGAGGGGAGTGGGCGGACAACGAGCAAGATGAGAGTAGGAGAGGGAGTTAGGTCTAGGCATGGGCGATATTGATGATCGGGGCACGATAAGATAGCGGGGCACGATAAGATATCGGGGCACGATAAGATATCGGGCACGATAAGATATCGGGGCACGATAAGATATCGGGGTACGATAATAAAATATCACGATAAAATAACATGATATCACGTCCCGATAAAATATCACGATAAAATATCACGATAAAATATCACGATAAATATCGCGATAAAAGATTGTGATAGTGCGCTCGTTCAAATGTAGCGTAATCGCGCCCGATGAATTATCGTGATATTGCACCGGTAAATCGCGTCGGAAAAAGACAGCCGTTGAGTTGGCCTTCGCTTAAGCTGGAGCTAGTACGTTTGAAAACTTACTATTCTGCTATCTGCTAATTCAAATTCTCAGCAGTTCTCTCACACTCTCTCTTTCAATTTCAGTGGTCTGATAGTTGATGTACTTGCGTGGACAGATAGGTGACGTACTTGCTCCAGCTTAAGCGAAGGCCAACCCAATGGCTGTCTTTTTCCAACACGATTAGCCGGCGCAATATCACGATAATTCATCGGGGGCGATTACACTACATTTGAACGAGCGCAATATCACGTTCTTTTATCGTGATGTTTTATCGGGGCGCGATATCTTGATATTTTATCGGGACGCGATATCATGGTATTTTATCGCGATATTTATCATGATCGCGATATTTATCGTTTCCCAATATCTTAGCATGCCCCGATATTTTATCGGGGCACGATAAGACGATATTTATCGAGCAACGATGTATCGTCAATTTTAAAAACTCAAAATCAACTGATGGACGTACCGGTTAACATTCGAAAACTCGACAAAGCTGATATTATCGTCATGACATATTCGCAAAATTATCCAAAAACTTCCAAAGTATACCAATATTTTAATACCGACTAGTTACGCTGTCTTTACAGCTTTCTTCGGCGATCGAAAAATAGAAGAACAGGAAGAAAAACACCGAAACTGGGGGAATTAATATTTTATAAAATTCTTTCTTGAAATATGTTGATATTCTACCAGATTGTGCCTGAAATGACTTTTTTGCTGTTTACCTTCGTCAAATACCACGGAAACAAAAGAAAAACTGTAAATACGAATGACTATGAGAATTAGGAGGGTTTTTTCAACACCTTCGGATATAACGAGCGTTCGATTTAGCAAGTGATTTCCGAGGGATTATGAGCACTCGTTATACCGGGATTCCACTGTATTGAGGAAAACACTACAATGGAAACAAATAGAAGCCTGGAGATAACAAGGAAGCTCTGCTGGGGATAAAGATCAATCAACTCTTCACTGCTGAAATACTGTTTTTGGGAAATGCATATCCCCAAGCAGATAAACACTATGTTTATTGTTTCTGAAGATCAAAATAACTAACCTACCCTATTAAAATCCTATCCAAAAAATAATGAAGCAGTACGTAGAACCACCTCTTAGTTATACAATATTCACTATTCTTGCCTAAGGAATATGCATTCAGGAGTAAATGGCTTTAGATGCTTAAGATAATGTCAGTCCAAAGATCTGTCCTACTTTCCACGAGGACTATTATCATCATCGTCATCATCATCAGTCAACAATCCTAGGATTGGTTTGACTCAGCCCTCCACTCGATTCTTCTATCGGACAACCTCTGAATATTGACGTAACTCCTCTCTTCTACATCCTTCACAACTTGCTCCATATACCTCATACAAGGCCTGCCTTTTCCATTCTTCCCGTTCACTTTTCCCTTGATGATTGTCTTCTTCAGGCCATCGCATCTCAAGATGTGGCCCATTAAGTGTCCCATCTTCTTTTTAATGTTTTCAGTAGACATCTCTTCTCTCCCACACTTCTTAACACTTCTTCATTTGTCGCTCGATCGATCCATTTTATCTTCATCATTCTTACTTCTCTACTGCTGTTATTGTCCATGCTTCCATATAGTAGAATGCTCCAGATGTATGTTCTAATGAAATGTTTCCTCACTTCAACGCTTGTATTTGCAGCTGTAAGCAGAATCATCTTCTGGTAAAATGCCCTTTTTGCTTGGGCAATTCTACCAGAATTTTCTTTTACTTCGTCCATCACTGCTTACTCGGCTTCCCAGGTAGCAGAACTCTTCCACCTCCTCGATTTTTTGTTTTCCTAGTTTAACATTGGTCCTGGCTTCCTTTCTCCTTCAGCATACCAATACCTTAATTTTCTTTTTATTGATCTTCAGATGATATCTGGTCATTGTTCTTTCCATATTTCCTAGTGTCTTCTTTAAATCTCCTTCTGTTTCTGCCATGACTGCTATGTCATCGGTGAATTGTAGCATGCTGATTTTCTCCCTGTGGTTTTATAGGATACTCCCAGAGACTATTCTTTGACTTTTTGGATGGCTTTCTCGATGTAGACATTGAATAATACGGGAGACAGTGCACATCCTTGCCTCACTCCTTTCTTTATGCTTGCTACTAACCTGCTGAGTCCTGATTTGATTATGGCCACCTGGTTTTTATACAAGCTGTGGATAACTCTGTGGTCATTGTATGATACTCCAATTTCTTTTAGAATCTTTAGCATCATGTTCCAATCCACGTTGTCAAATGCCTTCTCTACAAATGCAACAAACGTCAGTAGATTCTTCTCTCTCTCTCTCTAAGTAGCCTGAGGGCCAAAATTGCTTCTTTTGTGCCCTTGTTTCTTCTGAACCCGAATTGGTCCTCATCCAGGAACTCCTCCGCTTTTCGCTCTATTCTTCTATAGATGATTCTGGTCAATATCTTCGATGCATGTGTCGTCAAGCTTATGGTCCTAAAATGTTCACAGTTCTCAGCTCTCTTCTTTTTGGCAATAGGAATGATGATGTTCTTATCCAAGTCCGTGGGTATCTCTCCTGTTGAGTACAAATCGCAGATGGTTTTGTACAACTGAGTAAACGTCTTCTCTCTGGAGTTTTTTATTAGTTCGGCAGGAATATCATCTATTCCCGAAGCCTTATTTATCCACAGATCTCTTACAGCTGCGTCAAATTCTGATCTTAAGACTGGGGCTCCCAAATCATCCTTATCGACTTCATTTTCCTCTTCAATTACTTCCGCTCTAAGATAGCTTCCATTGTACAACTCTTCCACGTATTCCTTCCATCTCTTCACTTTATCCTCATGTTCAATTAAGAGTTCTCCATTCTTGTCCCTGATGCTGTTACATCTTGCAGCCCATTCCTTGAAGTGATTTCTCACCATCCTGTAGGCAACTTCCACATTTCCTGTTGCGAGGTTGACTTGTACATCTTTGCATAGATCCTTCATCCACTTTTCCCTTGCTTTTCTTGCTTTACAGTTTATTTCATTCTTGATTCTTTCGTAGCGAAGTTTTCATTCTTCACTTTCCACATTTTTATATTTTCTTCTCTCTTCAATCAATTCTAAGACTTCTTCTGTAATCCATGGCTTCTTCTTGACAACTTTTCTTCTCCCCAGAACTTCTTTTGCTGCTTCCTGTAGCCCGACTTTGATTTTCTCCCATCTCTTTTCTACTAATTTCACCGTCAAATCCTCTTCTATTTTGTTTTCCACTGCCTTCTGGAAGGCCAGCCATTGTTGAGGTTCCCTTAGTTTCTCTACTTACCATACGTTCTTTGTTTGTTTCATAAAACAACGTTCCGTAGAGGACTATTAGACAAATGCTAATTGACAGAACATTAAAAAAATGGTGATCAAATCATTAGCTCTATGATGAAGTAGTACCTGGTCTGCAATATAAACCATGAAAATTACTAGATACTTAATAGATGAGATATTTTAATGATTCTTTTACTACACATCACACTAAAAAAATACTGTATTTGACGGCATATAAGACACAGTTTCATTTCAGTATGGTGTAATTGTAACGGAAACATTTAGTACAACACACATGGTTTGTAAGACCATATACATGTAATGATCAATTTTAATTGATATCTCACTCATTATATATTCGCCATACTTATTATATACCCCTTCTACATTGTGAAAGTAAACTAATCTGCAAACATAGTGTCTAATGCCATAGCACTGAGATAAATGGGGGCATTTACTCAGAACTGAAATCTCTACATTATACATGAGATTATTATATGGAAACAAATTAATGAACTCTAGTAAAAAAATTAATCTTCCAACCAGAGCTCCACTCACAGCTTCCACTCATAAATCAAAAATTTTAATATGCCAAAGGTGGCGCCCGCTGCATGAGCAGCACTAAAAACTTCTACGTCATCCACCTCCTTCACTGTTTTGGCGTGGAGAACTGAAGGGGAAGTTTAGGGGGGATGGGAGTTCTGCGTACACAACTCCTATGCATCCTGTAAATAACCCAAAAAGTGATCGAGGTACTTTTCATAAACATTATGGAGTGAATAAAAGTGTGCTGAAGTTTATATACTCTATAAAAAATATCAATGTAGTCAAATATGCAATGCCTTCTGAAATACATACATGGAGTTGAACAACTGCTTCCATTGGCAGAATCAACTTGGTGTCCCCCATTATGATTGGGCAAAGGAATGGCGTACAAGTCTTTCACATGTCCAGTTACGGAAAGTGTTAAAAATCAGTCTTACGATACTTATAGCTCAAGAACTACATGACAGATAAAAAAATGGAAAAATAAGTTTTTTTATTTTAACAAACCATCAGATTCAGCAATTGAAAAATGGTAAATGACCCCAGAATAATTACATTTTAAACATTAATCATAAAGGTCAACCTTTGCATGTAAGACCAGTTTCCATTTTTTAGCAATAATTTCATAAAATAGGTGTCTTATCTGCCATCAAATATGGTAATTAGTTTAAGATATAAAAGGTAGGTTACAGAAGGGTACTAAAAACATGAGCGTATCCTAGTAATCTGAAACAGCTCAGCAAATAAGATAACCTAATTATATTCCCTTCGTCATGATCCCACCCAAATTAATTGATGATCTTCAGCTTTATCTCTCTAGCAGGCTAAAGCTATTCCGTAGAACTTCATGCCATCAACCTTTAAAAGCCAGTTTTAAGTAAATTTGTGCTCACGGCTCTGCTGGACAAAATTCTTTCAGCCATTTCATTTCGACAAGACAGACAAAGTGGGAGTACAGGTTTCATATCAGTCAGCAAGTCCCATTTTTTGGTGGGAACTACAGTTACCTTTCATTTGATAAAGCTTGAAGTCCAACTGCCTCTTAAAATTTTAGATAAAAACATTAAAATGCTTGCTTTCACCATAGCATAAAGAAAGGCCACACGAAGGATGCTCAGAGTATCTTACAATGCAAGAGTGAAAAATTATTCACATGAATGTTAGGTACTTGCAAAGGGACTAAGGGGAGATTTAGCAAAGGGACCAAGAGTCAAGATGTCAAAATGCTAAGATTGATGATCAGGATGTCTACGTCTACGCTCATACACTCAGGTCACATTTTGAACACTATTCGAGCTGGCAAATTTCTAGAATTCAATATTTTTATTTTAAGTAGACAACAGTGAGAGCTATCTTCTCTCTATTGTGTATTAAACCAAACGAAGAACAATCTTTTCATCTTTACATGAAAATGGCTTAGGAAGGAAATTCAAAAAGCTAAAACAAAAATATCATTGAAGAATATGATAATACTTTCCAAAACATGGCCCCACACACACTGAAGAATCCAGATTATTAAAAAAAAACTAACACTGGACCATTGATGTGCTATCCTAATCTTCATTTACTCATGCTCACACAATGATGAGCAAACATGAAAATAATAAGTAGAGCAGATAGAAGATATCATTGGCAATGAACTATGGCAACCTAATGACTCAATTCCTTGATAATAAACTGAGATATAGGTAGAATGGTACACAGATTCTATTTCTAATTTTTAAAATTTAAAAAAAACCGTGAGATCAGCTAGAAGTGACCTGGAGGTTTCAACTGAAAATGGAAGTCATTACCTTAAAGCCGTCCTTACAGCTTCCATGCACACAAATTGCAGTCCTGCGGCACCATGTGCACTTTTTTGAAGTTTGCACACATGCAGCACAAGTGTGCAAAGAGGAGCAGAAGCCTGAAGCTTCACTGTCTTTCTCCAAGGGTGGTGGAAGCGATGGGGCCACTGCAGAGGACAAAGATGGACTTGGGGTCGTCGTTGAAACTGTGAGGACGGAATCCACATCAGGCATCGACATAGAATAATCAGGCTCTAAGTCCTCAGGACAAAGTATGACACCTGAGCCTTCATTTGGACTCAGAGTGGCCTCTGAAATCACTTCACAGTGTCCATCCATTATCTTGCCAACATATAAATTACTGCCCCCTCGACCAACAGAATTTTCCTCCCGAGCATTCTGATCCCCAACCCATATGCACTTCACACCAGGGTTTGCCTTCAGACAGGACTCTACATCCTTAAAGTGGCTGCAATTACCAGGGGTGTAGGAAAGCAAATCTGAGAGCATTTGTCCATCAAAGCCTCCAAACACATACGCAGAGCCCTTGAACACAACAGATGAATGTCCAAATCGAGGTGGGGCAGGATGAGATGTGTGACCAGGGACAGGAGGATATGATGAGTAGAACACCCTTCCAGGATTCATCACCCACTTGTCACAAACAGGGTCATAAGCAAAGAAGTCAGATGAGTAGCACTTGGCACCATGGCTGAAAGCAGTATCATTATGAGTATTGCCACCAAAGAAGAGCACCAAACCTTTTAAAACTACAGCCGAATGAAGGAAACGAGCAGATGGAGCAGGAGTCAGATGTTCCCTGAGAAGGAAAACAGAGAAATCATTAAAATTGTAACATATAAATGGTATATTTTTCTGGTACACTAAGATATAGATGGTCTATGGTAATATCCATCAATACAAACTCAAATTAATACACACAGTTCCATAGCTTTCATCATTTTACACCCAATAATCACTAAGAAATGTTTTGATATGCCTCATGAATCAGAATTTAAGTTCTAATTTCACATGCAATTTGTAATGATAGTAATTCACATTTAGAGCTACCAATTTCCGAGACTCAAATAATGGTTTCCACATCTAGAACATGAAATTCTACAGTAGATGTTACTAGTCTGGCACATCGTTCATATTATTAATTTAAGAAAAAAACTACCTATGCTTACCAAACACGAGAATATGGATCATATGAGAACAAAGCACCAGAGAGGAGAGGAGTAGAAGAACTATCTGAGACATAACCACCATGAACATAAATGCGCTGACGTAGTGGATCCCAGGATGAAGTATGACCATAACCTCCTTTCACAGGGTACCCCCGGGTAGATACTATATTCCATTCCCTGGTTCCTAAAATAATGACAGAAAAAAGTACTTAACCTCCTGTGCCAAGAAACTGAATGCAATACCCTTGAAAGCTCAAGTACTTTGATTCCGTAACCTTGCAATCACTCATTGCCACTATGGACCATTTATGCTTGTAACATACTAAATAATGAAAGGTATCAGTTCTCTTCCTTCTAAAATTTGACTGACACTTGCCATATCAACAAAGGGTGTGAATATGTTTACGTTCAGCCATTACAAATCTATTAATTGAATTACCATACTGAATACTTATAATGACTTTTTATGATTAATAATGTTCTCATTAGTAAGCACAGATTGGCTAATAGTTAATTAATTTAATATTATTTGAAAATAGGTACATTCCATTAGTGAATATTTTTCACACATCACAATGTTTTCCCACAAAATGACCCATTAAACAAAACTAAACAATAAAAACCTTACCAAAGTGATATTCTTGAACTGTGTTAAGATAGCCATAGATCGGGGAGTGCCCAAAGATGACCACCATCATGTCTGATCTCCGACTTAAATGCCCTGGCACCAAAGTGGCTGTATGTCCAGCTGATCTCAAAGGACCACAGGGCAGCAAAGCAACAATTACTGTGCCAGTATGGTTAACTCCTTGCTCATTGCTGACACCACCTCGGCCACATGGCTCTAGACGAACAGTGATATTTTCCCATGTTTGAGAGTTAATGTCATAAGCCCATAACTCTCCAGAGACATTTCCATTCTCTTCAACACCGCCATACATAAATATTTTATCCTGAAAATAAATAACAAACAAACAATTGCTTTTTAGATCTTCTGGGAAAATAAAATCTTATTCAGCAACACAAAAATCGACTTGTTTTAACACTCATAACTTACAGCAGGAATCTCACTGGAATGAAAAGAGCATGAGAATATATGCATTACTAAATACTTGATAACATTTAGAATAAAACAAGAATAGCCACGTAACAATAAATATTATAGGCCCAGATAGACAAGGCGAGAAACATGAAACGTAAAAATACAAGTAATCTTCTTGCACTACTGACTGCCCATTAGCTTCAAAAATGTCATCATAAAATTCACAGATAATTATCATGTTTGTCTGTAAAACATAGAGATTTCACCTTATTGCTGAAATTTGGTTGAGATCAACATAAACAGAAAATGTAAAAGCAGAAGATCGGCTGCATATTCCTGCTTAAAAGTAACAGTAACCAATTTTACAGTAATGCAGCCAACTAGAGACAGCTTTAAAGGGACACTCAATATGAATGTTTCCAGAATAATCATGTTTCCTTAATTTATACCATTATACAACAATTTATATACTTATAATTTACATTTAAATATCTATGACCCAAATAATAATGCATACAGAGATTTTCATTTTTGAAATCAATCCCCTACAATGAAAAATCATGCATGAAAGGAAAATTGTGAATAGCAAACATTTGCAACTATAATGGGAACCTACTTTTACTCACCAAAGGGGGAAAAATTTTCCAAATGACTGCCTTTTCAGGATTTACCTATTTAAAACGTAGGAGCCAATTTTTTCAGCTGACTATTGAACATAACATTAATTAGCAAATCATGTTTCACGGAAACAAATGATGTATCAATTAGATTCATTATATTAGACAGAACAAAATTAATTTAGATATCTTTACTGCAAGTTTCAATAAATCCTTTAGCAGGTTGCGAGCAGCATGATGTGAATTCATGTCCAAGGCTTTGTTCTCCATAAAGCCGAACCTCTCTAACTCAGCATTAGCTATACAGCCATCTCAGTCAACAGAGACATCTTTTATTTTGTTTGGGATTGGTCAATATATGATGCTGCTATTAAGTTTATTTTTTGTATTCTTACACACAAACAATATTTTCTTACTGCTGATATTTTTCATTTTTTTAGCCACGCTTAAGTTTTTCTATAATGTTTGTTAGACTGAGCAATTTCTCATATGCGCAAAAACAAAAGAAATATGAATAATTATGTTATAGGTATCCAAGTTATGGTAACGTAATAATGTATATATGTTTATGTTGATTGAGTTCTTGTATCGTGAACGTGACTGTACGAATTCTTAAGAAAATAAAATAATAACAAAACCACAAATTACAACAGGTGATGGGCACAGTCACGTTATAGAAGAAGAAAAGTTTTATGTGGATCTGCTTAACTCACTGCCTGGCCGCGGTGTCTCACGCGTTTCGTGGAATATTGAAGAAAGTGAACATAAATTATTCTGTTTAACCGGAAACATTAAAATGGAAGAAGAAGACAAATTTAAGATGCTACAATTTGATGGGAAGAATTACGATAGTAGGAAATTCTTAATGGAATTAATACTGGACGAAAAGAATATAAAGTATATAATAGAGAAGCCATATTCAGAAATAATAGCGCCTTACTCAGCTGCCCCAGAGGGTGAAACTGCAGCAGTGAAGAAATCAAGAGAAGTGAAACTGGAAGAATATGATAGAGATAATAAAAGAACGAGGAGATATATCGCTGAAATAATCAAAACGGAGCTGTTGGAAATAGTTCAAGGTTCCTCCACTGCTCACGAAATGTGGATTGCTCTAAAAAATAGATAGGAGAAAACGACTATGGCGAGCAAATAGTCTCACACAGAAATTTCAAAATCTAAGATATTTGCCTAACCAAAACACGTTTGAGAAATTTTGTACAGAATTTAATAAGACTGTTCGTGAATTTTATGAAGCAAGAACCAAGTATGATCTAAGGCAAAAGATTATCCATTTTCTCATTACTATGCCAAGTGAATTTGATAGTGTAGTAACTTCATTACGAACTGTTGCTGCAACTCAAGATTTAACTATGGAAATAGTGTGTCGGCAAATAGAAGAATGTGAGCAAGGCCATGACAGAAAGAAGAGACTGAAAGATGTGAATTTCCAGCCAACGGCATTTGCTGGGTTCAGAGGAAGAGGAGGTACGGCTTCACCAAAGCCAATTTTCCGATTTCCGTGCAATAATTGAGGAATTGTTAGACATAAGATTGCGGACTGCTTCCGACCGGGAGGTGGTGCCAATCAACAGCATCAAGAAAGCGGTAGACACGAAGCATGCGGTCCCTTTCGGGGAGGCCATGGGAATCAGCAGTGCGGCGGTGGCCATCAGGATTGGAATTCAAACAACTATCGTGGCTGAGGTGGTATGAATAATAATAATAGAGGTAGTCATCAAGCTCATCTTACAAATATGAGAGCCAATACTAATTCAAATTACCAAACTAATGAACTAAATAGTGAAGAAGTAAATTATGATTTTGTAAACTGAAGTTGAATCATGTTATATTGAGGGTAAAGCTGATAAGGAGAATACATCCAAAGATGACTGGGTTATGGACTCTGGTGCATCTGAACATTTGGTGAGAACTGATACCCTAGCTAGTAATATTAGAATTCTTGAAAAACCCGTAAAAATACTCATTGCCAGAACCAAAGATTTTATAATTGCTGAAAAGATATGTGACATTCATGCTTCTACACTAGTAAATGGTGAGATTATAAACATTAATTTCTTGGATGTTTTGATGGTTGACCACTTGAAGTACAAATTGCTTTCTATTTATAAACTTGAAGACAAAGGTAATAAAATGTTCATTGATGATGGTGAATTTACAATTGTTAAGAAAAAACAAAATAATTTTACAGGGTGGCTACTGATATCAAATTTTCAAATTCCCTGACTTTTCCCTGATGGCCTTACCAATTTCCCTGACAGATCGCCAAAAGGTCTCCTATTATCGGAATATTTTATTTCTGATGAATTAAATTTTCGTCACAACTCAGAAAATGTTCAAAGTTGAAATCAATACATTAAAAGCTATAAGAATGAAAAAATACATTAAACCTTCAAAAGTTAAGCCCTAACACAAATTACACACACTTATAATACATTTTTCGCGGCCACAGGTACGCAGCCGCGTATTGTATTTCCGTGGCCGTGTATGTTTCCTTCGGTAAAATTACAAGTTGACAGTATCTAATTTTCAAGGAACAGGTGGCGTGTCGTGGTAGCTCTGGGAAGTTTAAGATTACTGAAAAGGCATCGAAGGGAAAGTTAATGGTGAATTTACTGGCGGACTCCGGCACAGGTTGCGCGAAAAATACAAACCAAGCCAACGTATATGCACAAAAAAAGAACAAAAATGAACCTATAGGAAAATTTGATGAAAAAACTAAGAAATCTATTTTTATAGGTTACTGTCCCAATGGGTTTAAGTCGTGGAGTTTGACTAAGAATGAAGTAATCTTGGCATGTGATGTTATATTTAATGAAAATAAGACTACATTTGATGGGGAAAATTATGTAGAACTCTGGAATGAGAGTAAGAATGAAAATGTAGAAGAAAGCCATAGTGAAATTGAGAATTTGGAAGAAGATCAAGGATTGAGGAGGAGCACAAGAGTAGTAAAAAGACCTACTAATCTTAGATATTATGCCACATTAGCTTATAATGACTGGATTCAGAGAGAGGATCAAGATAGAATAGAACACTGCTTGTTGACTCATTTTCTTACTGATGAAAACACTAAACCTCTAACTCACGTGATTGAAGAAAATTCTAATTTAGTTTTAAATGCAATAGCTTTTTCTGAGGGTGTTCCTGAAACATTTGATGAGATAGAAGGTAGAAATGATAATAAGGAATGGATGAGGGCTGTTCAGGAGGAAATGAATGCACTTCAGAAAACTAAAACTTGGGAATTACAGTAGAACCTCTATTTTACGAAGTTGAAGGGACCCAAAAATTTGAGCTTTGTAAATCAGAGGGTTTGTAAATTGGAAGTTATCTTCCACTAACTCCTCTGTCTCTGGAAATGATATGTCACCAAAACCAGCTGATCTCCAACAATAGGAAATAGTTTTTGCGGTGACACTCCCATGCTCTGGCATTGTATTGATTCCCTGTATAGCATAGGCATTATTCCTAAGGCTAGGAGACTCACTTTAGTAAAAGAGAATGAAACAGCCATGAATTAAAAAAAAAACAGGTGAATATTTTTCTACAAATTTATAATGGTATGAACTTGGCTGCTGCAAATGAATTAGGTTCTTGTAGCTGTTCAGTTGGTAGATCTCAAAATAAGGGGAATAACTCATAAGAGAATTAACTCATCCTGCGGAGTGTTTTACACATATGCAGTAATCATTAATTAACGAAAGGGGTATATTTAGTGCCAGTCGATTTGTGTTTAAAGAAGTCATTTTAACATGGGAAAGCCAGGGATGCATTTCAACTAGGAAATTTAAAAACAAAGTTCCAACTGACCCAGTATATTTCAGTGAAAAGACCAGAAAATGCCTTTATTGAAGAAAGCATATCATTTCAAATACATTTAATAATAATAATATTCGCCGCTGATGAAAGTCAATCTTAGAAATTCACTCAGTTAATTTGAAATTCCCTATTTTTTTAAGATGCGTTCTACAGTGCTGACATCTAGCGGTGATTTACGAGAACTATTTACTCGCGGCTATAGAAAGCGTCGCGATCACAAATTCTTACCTAACGACGTAAAATACTTCTAATGAAAAATTAAATAATGAAATTGCATCAAGATTTGAATATTTGTAATTTATTATTGCAAAATTAGTATTTTTTAATGAAACTAAGCTCCACGACAGCTGCAGCAAACAACTTCCTATGGGAATGCTAGTTTCAAGCCAAAGGCTGAACAAAGTTCTGAATTGGGGTTGCGGCGGCTACCTTAAAGCTAATTTTAAATAAATCCAGAGAAAATATGGATCCTTTGTGACGACGAGTTAGGTATTCGCAATACACAAAATGATAGAAAAGGAATAGAAATTACCAAGCACTAATCCGATTATTTTATGAACCGGGGCATTGTTTTCGAAAAGTAGGCGTCGTGCCATGCATCTTTGAACATTTTTTCCTTGGATCATATAATTAGGATTGAATTGCGATTTGGATGATCAGTCTCGGGGATTTTTGTACAGTTTAAGCACTTCAAAAAGCACTATGCTCACATTTGATTTTTCCAATTTTCCCATATGAAATACTTGGACCGAGGGCCCTCTCAACATGACCTATCTGGCTTCTGCTGCTCCTGTCGCGGTATACAGCGATCGTAATTCCATTGTACTAAGTTCAGTGCTACAAAATCATTTCAAAAACTTCGTAAAACAGAGGTCAATCACTCCTAGGGACCGGCCTTTCACGTGGTAAATCGATAAAATCGAGGTTTTGTAAAATAGATGTTCTTTTACATGGTTTTCCTATATACAAAGATCGGGACCAGTGGAATGGTTCGTAAATTGGTGTCATTTCGTAAATTAGAGGTTCGTAAAAAAGAGGTTCTACTGTAGTTCAATGCCCACCAGATAGAAAACCGATTAAATGTAAGTGGATTTTTGCTTACGATTATAAACAATTTCTCTGGTCTCGAAAATTTCCCAAATTTAGGAAGAATCAATTTCTATAGTCTCAAAGCAAAGACAATCTGAAACTTATATGATCTAAATCACACATTTTTTATATTTTAAAAATATACCACAATCATACCCCAACAAAAAATATCCTTTCGAGTTAATTACCGATATTGGTCTCCATTTGAACTTTTTTACAATGTTATACCTACATGAACGTGCTTACAGACTAGAACGAAAAGCAGAGGAGTTCCTGGATGAGGACCAATTCGGGTTCAGAAGAAACAAGGGCACAAAAGAAGCAATTTTGGCCCTCATATTACTTATAGAGAAGAGAATAGAGAAGAATCTACCGACGTTTGTTGCATTTGTAGAGAAGGCATTTGACAATGTGGATTGGAATATAATGCTAAAGATTCTGAAAGAAATTGGAGTATCATACAAAGACTGAAGAGTTATCCATGGCTTGTATAAAACCAGGTGGCCATAATCAAATCAGGACTCAGCAGGTTAGAAGCAAGCATAAAGAAAGGAGTGAGGCAAGGATGTGCACTGTCTCCCGTATTATTCAATGTCTACATCGAGAAAGCCATGCAAAAAGTCAAAGAAAAGTCTCTGGGAGTATCCTATAAAGCCACAGGGAGAAAATCAGCATGCTACAATTCACCGATGACATAGCAGTCATGGCAGAAACAGAAGGAGATTTAAAGAAGACACTAGGAAATATGGAAAGAACAATGACCAGATATCATCTGAAGATCAATAAAAAGAAAACTAAGGTATTGGTATGCTGAAGGAGAAAGGAAGCCAGGACCAATGTTAAATTAGGAAAATAAAAAATCGAGGAGGTGGAAGAGTTCTGCTACCTGGGAAGCCGAGTAAGCAGTGATGGATGAAGTAAAAGAGAAATCTGGTAGAATTGCCCAAACAAAAAGGGCATTTTACCAGAAGATGATTCTGCTTACAGCTGCAAATACAAGCGTTGAAGTGAGGAAACATTTCATTAGAACATACTTCTGGAGCATTCTACTATATAGCAGCGAAGCATGGACAATAACATCAGCAGAGAAGTCCAGGCTGGAATAATTTGAAATGAGGTTCCACCGAAGAATGATGAAGATAAAATGTATCGATCGAGTGACAAACGAAGAAGTCTTAAGAGTGGGCAAGAAGAGATGTCTGCTGAAAATCTTAAAAAGAAGACGGAACAATTTAACAGGCCACATCTTCTGACAAGATGGCTTGATGAAGACAATCATCAAGGGAAAAGTGAATGGGTAGAATGGAAAAGGCAGGCTGAGATATATGGAGCAAGTTGTGAAGGATGTAAAAGAGAGGAGTTATGCCAATATGAAGAGGTTGGCCCATAGAATAATCAAGTAGAGGGCTGCGTCAAACCAATCCTACGATTGTTGACCAATGATGATGATAAAAAGAAGACAGAATTCACATATGCTTTTCAGTAAACACATGCAACACAAATTGAAAAAAATTAGTCTGGATTAGGATGCTGGCCTTTCAACAGCTATTAATTCAATGTGAATAGTGATAATTTTTTGTTGATTATTACTAATAGATTAATATTATTTATCACTTTCTTCCACCAAGTGTCATTCCCCCATTCAGAAGTGTATCATATTCATTCACTCAGGCACTCCTACTGATGAAAAATCATCACGGTACTAAGATGGTGTTGGGAATGCTGAAATAATGGGTGTGGAAGGACAACAGGTCTATTCTTTTCAGGTCTATCAGAGGCACCCTTCCCTTACCTCTATCTTTGATTTGTAGACCACTTCAAAAGCATCAATTTTTAAATTTATTGTGCTGGTGAATTCATTTTGTCTCAGTCATTTCTCTTTGTCTATATGGTGAATATATAAATATTATAGCATTTAATAGGTTTTCTTTCTTATTAGCACATATGATATCTATTGACTGTAATTTTTTGAACCTCTACAATTCATTTACCCATAATTATGCAATAAACTATATTCAATTCAAATAATTACCCATAGACACATTTATCTATCCTCTTTGCTTCCTAATCTAATTAAGGTTTTGTTACACGCAAAAAACAAAGAAAGTCACTTAAAGAGATACTGGATTGATGCACCATATTGATGTACTATCACTGAAAACTGACAAATAGATTTTAATTCTATAATTGGGAAAATATCTTGATATTTCTTGTTGCTTGGAATTGATGACACAATTCAAATGCTTTGCAATGTGCTTGTGAAGTGTATACGTCTTCCTCTCAATAACAAATCAACTGGTAAACACAAATACTGCAAAGGAAATCAATTTAGAGATATGTATGAGGAAATGAGAACATTTTTGTAACTATTAATTATTTATCTCTATGACAAATTTAATATTTTCAGCATATTCATTAAAAACTATTTTTCAGTAAAAATGAAGTAATAAAATAAAACGGCAAGAGAAAATGACAATCAAAAAATATATGAAAGGGGTAAAACTATACACATGCATGTGCATATTAGGTAACACGTATGCACATCATAAATGAAATTTTGTTTTACATTAATTTATGTAAAATTTAGGAAGATTATTGTTGGAAACAAGTTTCATAAGCTATTCAAAAATGAAGTATGCATAAAAACTGATGGTTTCCATTTGCTTTAATTCAGAGCTGTGGCCAATATGTTGGCCTTGGCCTTACTAGCCTAAACCATGCAGCCGATAGCTATATCGACCACTTGTTTTGAAGGATATTGCTCAGTAGCAAATATGTTTATGCATTTCAAATTCCTTTAGAATGAAAGCACAACATATTATTTAGTCACTTGGTAATAATTATAAAATATTTACTGTATTTTTATTACTTTTCAGTGTGATTTATTTCAGCAACTTGCATGAATATTTTGGGTGCTGCAGTGAATGTTGTTTGATAACATATAAAAATCCGAACCCTATACAGTCTTTGTTAGAACTTTTTGAAATAAAGAACAGGAGATGATATATTATCGAAAGACATTTTATTTTTCCCTTTTGATTACCACTATCTTTACATGAGCATTTTTGATCTATCTAATTTCCATTGCATCATGGAAAATGTCACCGTGGGTGACTGATTCTCCATTGATATTCGCAATGAACCCAATTTTTCCCAGAGAGATTTTTTGTTACCAACTACTCTTTACTGTTCGTATCTTTCTTCAATTAATGAATTCATGCATCTAAGTCATTTTTGAGTCCTATAATATGAAACCAATAGTCCCTCTCCCACACCTAGAATGGTGATTAATCCAAAAATCTTTCCATTTCAAATGTAATCAAAAGGTATGTGTAAAAATGCACTGCACAGGAAATACATTACAGGAGAATTTTACTATAACTGTTGATAAAATACAATGTAGCTTTTCACTTTATGATATTCAAGTAATATTATATAGCGAAGTGAATAATTTTTTCTCTCAGCATACTGCTGACTAAGGACCCAAGGAGCCGGGTAGAAGCACTGCCTCCACATTTTTTATCGTCAAATGATAATTTGTTATCTTCCTAACTGAATGGTTTTATCCTTGCCAAGTTCACTTCTTTTGAGTGGATGCCTTTTCAGATGGTCTTTTGTCTCTGACTTGTTTCCGAATGGAGTTACAAATGCTTAGTTAGCAATTAATGGTCCCTTGACAATCCCTCACCATTTCGAGCTTCCACTTATATGTCATACTCATTATATGGGACTTCCACTGTATTTTACAAACACTTCAAAGCTCTTTAGTCTTTTCTCCAAAATCATCCATTAATTTCAGACTTGAGACAAGTGAGCACACTTACCCCGAATAAAACAGCAGAGTGTCCATATCTAGGCCGTGGAATGTTGGTTCCTGACATCTGAGGAGTTTCCCAAACATTTCCTAAAAGTAATATGCAAGATTACTAAGAGATATGAAAGAAATCAATAAATAAATAAGGCATCTTTGTTTCTGTTACAGTGTCCTCAAAAGGTAAAAGAAGTAATGCCATGAAACATTCAAAATTGTTATATTTATAGTGTAGTAATTATAAAAATATTTATACTTTGTTGATGGTTTAACTAGTACCCCTAGAATTGAAAATAAATATTATTATCTTATTACCATAGAAATCATACACATAAATCATTTCAGCACGCCCATAAGATTCTCCCCCAACAATATAAAGAGAGTCTTTCCACACTACTGCTCCATGAGAGGCAGAGCCTTCAGGTTGGAATCCTATACGAGGCACTGACTCCCAATAGCCAAGTGATGCTTCTTGACTGCAGTCAGGACCTAGAAATTTTAAATCACATTCAGTCACATATTCATTGAAAGAGATCACAAAATATTCCTAATTATCCATGATATCCTGGCATTCATAAAAATCATTTAAATTATTGACTTTCTTCATCCTACCCATGTGACTGTGAACTATCTTTACTCAACTTTGTGATGTACAAAATTAACAAAAAAGAAAGATGACAAAATTATGCATTAAATAAGGTTTAAAAAGCTACGGATAATGGCAGAGAGAGAAAGAGTCATAGCTATGGCTACAATCGAATATAAGCTATAGTTTCTATGCTGTAGCATGTCATTTGTATGCCACTTCCTCCCTCATCAAAATCCATTAAGATATACAAAAAGCATATTAAGACAATAGACAGAAAGATACTGAAAAATAAAGCAGTTCAAGGCATTGAATATCACCATTTAAAAGAAACAAAATTTTTTTGGCCACTGGCTCAAGTGGTAGCACCATAAGAACCACCAGGAGATGGTATTGAGTGTGATTAACTGACGGGTGGCCCTTTCCCTTCAATTCTCATCCTTATACTGTTCCTCCCAGTCTGAAGCACCTATTAGTGCAGAAGCAGACTTGAAAAAACCCATAAAAAACACCACTGCCTGCCACTGTCCACGAAACTACTAATTAGAAATGGTTTACCAAGCAACAAATATTTTTCTGGAGTTACAAACAAATAAGGTGACCACATATACAATTATTTCCAACAAACGGACCACCATTCATCAAAGTCAGCAATCAAATAAAAGCAGCACTGGTACACATTGACCGTAAGTATTTCAGATAATATCTTGGAATAGACCTGAAAGGGCAGAATCAGTCATTACTCTTTCAAAATAAGTTCTCTTTTCATTCTTGACCTCAATTTTACTTTTCCAAAAGATTCCTAAACGATTACAAAACAGTACTATTAAATAAAAATGTAATGAGCAGGGGTTTTTGAGTATGCAAGGAACCTTCATTAAAAAAACACACACATGAACATTCTGGACATTTTCCTTCCGTGATACTGAATTGAATGTACCTATATGCTTTTGAAACTCTGATACAAAGGCATTATAAAAGAATATTATAAACTAAGCATATCATATAACAAGTCATATAAGAAGCTCCTTCTGGACTGTTTATACTAGGTAACTTAAGTGAACAGGCAGTCTTTTCAAACCCAGAGATTAATATATCATAAAAGAAGGTGAAATTTAAGGAAATGGAAGAGCAGATGAACTTTCTACAAACTTAAATTTGCTAGATAACCATGAATAAATTAGATTAAACTTTATTTACAATATACACTTCATTCATATTCCACAATTCTACATGTTAAGTGATAAGATTACCAATAAACTATGCATATTGAGACATAATACCTTTATAACCAGTGGTGCAACTACAATGATGCCCTTCCCTATCACATTCACCTAATGGATAGGTACAATTTCTTGGACAAATGGGAATATCACATGCTTCTCCTGTATAAGTTGCATCGCAAGTACACACTCCATCTATACATACTCCGTGTCCCGAGCAGTTAGAACTTGACAAAGCACTAGGGCATGAATCGAACCTAATAAAAGATGAAACAGCATTAAGTTGAGAAGATACACGCATGAATGGCTACTTATATACTCCAGTAAATGATAATTTTTTGAATTAGAATACTTTGCTGCACAGAGACAATTTCTTGAGCCATAAAAATGCAACTTCCGCTCAACCACAAAACATAGTTATTAAATAAATGACAGATTTGAAATGAATAATAAAGTAATGACAGTATTGAATTACTGGAGGTAGGCACAAATGCAATTGTTCGATTAAAATATTCACAGCATTATATTAAGGCAAACATAACATCCTCTCTCATCTACCGGTAGAGTAAACAAGACAACAGAAAGAAAATATATTACCCATGAATTAAATAGTTACTTATAATACCAATATTAACTATTACCTATAAGAAATATTGAATCCAGTCATGTTATAGGCTACATCACTGTAAAAATGAAGTAAAGCTGAGCCGGAGTGCGCCACTACCTCGGGAATCCGCCGAATACTATAACCTTGCTTGTACATAAGACCACTAGAAGGTAAAATAAGAAACATCAGAATTTATTAGGGTTCAGAAATCTGTCGACAGATAAATACCTACAATCGGACGAAAACTTAATAAAAACACTACCTGAAAACAGCTAGCAACGGCGATTGTACACTATCACCGTCATATATGTACAAATGATCCCAACCACATTCAGTAGCAAATTCTTCTAAGTGCAACCGAATGGAAGTATTAGGCATTCCAGAGTCAATTAACCAGGTGCATTTAACATCAATCGAATAATTTCCCTTCCCATCCGAGATATGCCCTGAGGGCTCTGATAATCTGTAGAAAATAAAATTTTCAACGTTAAGAATTGCATCCATGTAATACACTTCGAAAAATTGAGGTTCCATAGGAATGACCCACTAGTACATCAATTCCAATTAGAGGACAATTCCTAAAACCAACTAATACAGAGCATGCTTCACAATAATTGCATTGGTTAGCAACATTGAGGGGAGTAAATAAAATTGCATACCTGACTTTTCCTCCACAAAACTGACAAGACGAGCCTTGCCAGCCATCAAAACAAACGCAAGTTCCATTCACACAAGCACCATTAACGCACTGCACCTCACTACACTTACCACTGTTCACTACACTTACATAGCATGAAAATGCTACGAATAAATAAAGTACCCCTTGACGGAAATAGCATTTTCGGCGATATTTCGACTTAAATAGAAATAAAAACATCTGCAGGTCTGCTGCCATCTTGCTTTGACCATTTCCGCGAGAGTGCGTGACGTCAGATTCCCATCATGCATTTAACCCCTTTTCGATTTCAAGTAGAACGCCTTGTGATTCTTTATTGACGCGATGGGAATTTGTTGTGCTTTCGGAGTTTTATTCGTGAACGCGCGTCGTCAACATCGGAAGCTTGATGTTTCTTTATTTCATGCAGACTCTGATATGTAAATAGAAGTTCACTAAATGGAACACAAGTCACCATAACTCTCGCAAGTGAAAATAGAAGATGCAGGTAGAATATAGAAGTAGTTATATTTCCTATTACCTAATCTGCTTTTATGTAGGCACGTTCTGATTGAAATCCGTCATAGAGTGTTTAACCCTTGGATTTATTACGGTTTTCTCAATTCAATAAATTGACTACCAACCTCTCAATGCTTCCAATGAGAACGTTTTATTCACCTGTAAAATGAAGTACTTAAGTGAAATGTATACTTGAATGTAATTCCTTAAATGTTAGACAGTGGCTCAGAAATTATTTGTAATGCATGTGCCTTTGGACTAATGAAAACGGGAGCTGATGAAAATATTTGAATTATAAGTTGTATTTAGGATTCATCACAAATAATAGAGATTATCTGGGCAACGGATGTGCTGAATTCAGTTGCAAATTATGGAAAGAGTACATTCTCCATCGTGTGTGTGATACAACACAAAGGTTTGATGAGCTTTCTTTACTTTGATGGAGAGTGATTTGAGGCTGTCGTTCGCGTATCTACAAACAATGTCATTAGAATTCCACATTCTATTTTATGTCGTGATTATTGCCTTTAGTTTAGTTTAGAAGTGTCAGCCCCGATGCTTCACCTCCATGAAGGAGTATCCTGGGGATTTTAGTCGTGATGAAGTGTATCTTCACTTACATGCTTGTGTGTTCAACTTTTAGGCATTTCTTCAAGTGAGATGCCTACCTTAGCTGTGGCTGTTCCACTTATCATTTCATTATTGCTTCTTCCATCACTGGGTATCATGTTCCAAAAATCAACAATCTTCCCCTTCTTTGTATTTGTGTTTCCCTAGTTTAATGTTTGTATAAACTCTGTGCTTTCATGCACCAAAATCATTGTGTTGTTTTTATATCAGGGTATATCCTTTACCAATCCACCCATAAGTTAGCAAACTCTCTCTCTTTGATTTCCCTCTGTTATTCGCAGAGCAGGAATGCTGCATGCTTCTTTTCTCAATAGATACACGCTACTCTTTGATCCATTTTTTAAAACACATCTATATAAATTATTTCTAGATGATATTAAAAATCAAAAGGTTGATGCACATCCTTGCGTAACTTTTTCTATTCATATAGCTCATATATCACATTCTAGATAAAATGCGTCTTTATGTAAGTTGTTGTCAATCTTATGTCATTGCATGCCATCCTTATTTTCTTGGAAATTCAGTAGCATTCTATTTCAGTCCTCTTCCAGGAACTCAAGTGCCTTTTAAATCCCATCTAAATCATGTTTTCTTCTATTGTCTGTATCATATCACATGTCCACCATACCCAATGATAGATCTATACCTCCTGAATACTGACGCATTTAATTCATAACTGCTTATTTAATGATTGAAGCAGCTTACTCATTGCCAACCTCAATATATAAAAAGATGGAGCATCCTTTTGGATGCACATGATATCTTAGTTGCTCAGCTTGGAATTTGATTAGATAAGACACTCATTAGACCTGTAGTAGCTGTCTTATTTTCTGGTGCTCCGCCTGCAAAGATTACACTCATTTCTGCTGTAAGTACATGAATCTATGCCATGTTTATCCATGACTTTCACAAAGTTTTTCAATGAGTCTTAATTTTAAGTGAAGAGGAGGTTCCTAGATGCAGATTTTTTGGGTCAGCGAAAAGAGTGCTCACTACATTCTTCTGACCAGGCAGTAGTGCATTGCGAGTTGGTCATTTTTTTCCAGGATAGTTATTTTTCCAGTCTCTGCCATGCCACTTGCATAGCAGTGGCCTTTTGTCTAATTGAGCTGCATGCCAAGAAGAATTGAGGTTACTTAAAGGTCTCCAAATAAAGTGGCGTCGGAAGTGGGGGGCATTCGCCCCCCCAGAATTTGCCCCGGGCCCTTGAGAAATGAGTTTTCAGTCATAAAAATTAAATTTTACTGGTTTCTAGCTTGCCTTTTCCCTTAGGGCGCTTATTATACCACCTTCATATGCACTTTTAGCAGAATTCTAGTCTCTACCCCCTCCTATTCGCAAGAAAAAATGCGGGCCCTTTTCAAGGTTGGCCCCTCTCAGCAAAAATAGTTCCGAAGCCCCTGTCCAAATACATGCTATTTATATTTCTTGTATTCAATAAAGATCAAAAGCAGTTTCAAGTTGTTAGATTGCTAACACATTGAAGATTCAGCATTTCTGAAAAAATGTACAAGGCACATGTGGTTATCTAATAATAACAAGGAAAATGCAAAATTCTTATATTCCAAACTACATCTGCAATTCAGTTGCAAGTAAGACAAAATAAAGATATATCTTATGCCTTTATAATTATGGGTATTGTTATTTACATCAAATTGTAGGTACACACTATAATAGAACATATTGACCAGATAAGCAAATATCATTTTCTTGATCAGTGGAAATCTTTGTTCATTTTTTAAACAATTAGTTAGGTTATTGAACAATTTTGTGCACATTGATATTGGCCTTTTGGCCACCATAGACAAGTTTGTTGATATCACATATGTATGTCATTACATCTGGTATTGTAACAATGATAACTATCATTCAGAGTAAAGTAATTCTTGTTTTTCGTTGCATATACAGCTGCATGGTAAATGTATATACAGGGTAGAGTTAATACTCCTAGGTATTTAAAAAGAGGTCGGCAGTGTGCACGATAGTGCTGTTTACACATGATTCTTATTATTTTTTTAAATTAAAAATACCTGGTTTAATGAGGATGATGATCCCCATATGACAATTCCATATGAGATTACGGAATAGAACAGGTCATAATATAACATTTTAAAGACATCTATTCTGACAGTGAATTTGAACACAGAGATCTGATAGTAAGCTACATTAATTTTTTTTATATACCAGGGCGATATGTTTGTCCCACTTAAGATAAGGATAAACATATAACCCAAAAAATTTTAATTTTTCTACCACCATGATATCGCATATCTTACTCTGGCATTTAAGATCTTCAAGCATAACCAGTTGCGGAGAAAACATCATTTGTGTTTTGCCATTGTTAAGGATCATGCCATTACTGGTACACCAATCATGCATTGCCTTAATCACCAGTTCACCAGAGTCAAATAGGTTATTCAATACTTTACAGGAGTTCATGACACTCACATTATCGGCATATACGACACGTTTATTGTGCTTAGACATTAAATTCATGAGTAGGTCATTTATAAATATTAAAAAGAGTACTGGGCCAAGCACAGAACCCTGTGGAACTCCTTTGGTGACTTGTATTGAGGATGAGTAAAAAATATTGCCTTCTTTATTGTACATAACCTTCTATTGTCAATTAACGTTAAATTTTTCTTTAGCCAATTCAGAGCAACACCTCTTATGCCCAGCATCTCACATTTTGTCAGTAGCATGTTATGGTCTACCATATCAAAAGCTTTACTTAAGTAAAAGTAAATCCCCATTACTTTGTTTTTTAAGTTTATTTCATTTATAATATGATTAATGGGGGCGTTTACTCGGAACCGAAATCACAATTTTCTACACGAAATTGTTAGATGGAAACGATCTTCTAACCATAACCATTCACTCATAAATTAAAATAAGCAAAAGGTGACGCCCACCGAAAATGCTGCTGTGATAACATTGACGTCCCTTTCCTCCCATCCTTGACTGCTCGTATGGGAAGGGGAGGGAGTGGAGGGGGATTCTCGGAAGGTCTGCTCGCACATGGTGTCGTAACTGTTCCGATTGGCCGAGTCAGCTGTGTCCCCCCCTTTGCGATAAGGCGAAGTAGCTTCACGGGCTCAGTTGTGATTGGACGAAGTCGTTATACGTCAGGGGTTGCACCACACCCACTTTTCCGAAAGGCTTAAAAACATTAGTTTTTCGACACCTATAACTCGAGAAATAATTGACGGATCAAAAAACGGAAAAATACGGGTCTTTTTATTTTATAAACTCTATCATATTCAGCAATAAAAAAATATGGTAAACGACCCCATTGCATCAAAGAGGGCTAGTTCAGTTGACCTCCCTCTTTGAAATCCAAATTGATTGTCAGATAAAAGGTTTTGGCTTTCTAGGTAATCAATAACTCTTTTACACTAAAATTACTCAAATACTTTTCAAAAATGGGACCTGTATACCCCATTCATGTCAGATAGCTATCAGTGATGGCCTGAATAATTTGAGCATTCAATTTTCAAAATTTGAGGCTAGGGTTGTGAATAACGGGTCTAATTTCCTTGCCTTTCACTTTCAAATTTTGCCTGACATTTAAACTGAGTTTTGTTGCAAGTGTGGGATTACATTGAAGGTATATCCAATGTATAAGGTTTAGCATATTAATCCTCTGCTCATGAGTTTGAATGATTCTAACAATCCTTATTATTTTGTTTAAAACTGCATCTTATGGATTTATATTAGAAGGATTACTCATTGCTAAAATACTCCTCATATCTTGCTTACATTCTTTTCTGTAAGCCTGTTAAATGTGTTCAAACTCATTGGATTGATGTTTCTCTATGCATTCCACTGTATTTAACTGATGTAGGTAATTTCTGATAATGCAGTTAATTCAGTTGACATTCAAGTAGTGGTAACAAAAAATTGTAAAAAAAATCATTCAGAGGCAAAAGCCACATTACCCACACCATTATTTCGTCATATCACATTGTGTGATTGATAATGTTGTATAATTATTCACAAGTTTATGCATCATCTACAGGACTTAAGGTTGCTGTGTAATGCCAATAACGTTCACTGAAAATTTGCATTATGAAAAATGTAACCTTTAGCATCCAAGACATACAGAAAATTTAAGAGATATTTCAGGTAACACATCAGGTCCTCAATATTGGCAAATAAGGAATTGTTGCGAGTCATAGTGAGCTGGGTACCTATCAGCCTGGCATGGTAATCCAAAGGTCGTGGGTTTAATCCCACCAAGAGAATGGATACTGAGTTTGTCCTAGGATTAAGATTAGGTGGCGCTACATAACATTAGGTAATGGAGCATCTAAAACCCAAGATCAAGGGCAAAAGCCCTGGTTACATGATACATTAACATGTACAAGTTCATGTACATTTGCGTAAATGGTTTCATGTACGTTTGCCTCTGAAATACGAGCACAACTTGTACGAATGCATGAACCAAAGTACAGTCACTTCCAAAAAAAAGTTAACACTTCAGAGCCGAAATTGGCTGGAAGTGTTAACTTTTTTTGGAAGTGACTGTACAACAGGAGCTATTTTCTGTTCATACATTCATACATGCTGGTGTGGTTACACGGTGAATTTTCATGTGAAATTTCACACATTAGCTTGTATGTGTTAATGTATCGTGTTACCAGGGCTTAACACCTACCACCAATTCATATTTCTCCATGATCATTTCTTTTGCAGGACCAAGTCCCAGGTCCTGGCAATTCTTCCCTTGTGTAGGGATGCATGCAAAAACATTTGAAGTCCTTAAGTGAGGGGATTGGGTTGGTGTGTTGGCTAGAGTACTGGCTTCCTATCCCAAGAGCCCAAGTTTGAATCCTGGAACTGGTGGATTTTTCATTGGTATACTGGTCCCTACTTGAGTGTCTTGTAAAGAGCACTTCAGATCCAGTACTCCATCCTTAGGATGGGATGTTAAGCGATGGTCCCTTTGGTGTCTTTCCTTAAGAGCAAGCGAATGCTGATGCTGGGTTCCTCTCTATCCTTTCTCTATTCCCTGAAAACTCTTACCTCTAACCAGTTACCCACTTATACTCTCTGGCGCAGATGACCTCGCCTCAAATAACTACAACAACAAGCATGTAAGTGCAACATGCCGAGATATTCCACAAAACTTTTCCCTTGCTCAAGAAATGTGGGAAAAATATTTGATATATCCTCCATGTATTTGTTTGTGCAGCCATCTTTGCAGTAATTAAGGTAGACTATGTCCATTCACGATGTGGAGAGTGTTATAATGTCATGTATTCATCCACTTGCCAGCCCATTACCACTGGATTTTAATCCACTTGCAAATATATTTACTTATTATTATTGCATTTCTTCTGCAAAGTAAATGCATTCACAGTAAATGTATATGAATGTTTCACAATGTTTTTTTATGAATTTTTTTCACTTTGATGCCCGAGATTTTCCTAAAAAACTGGCTCCCAGAATAGCAAATACATTGACTTTTGCTGTGTGTCCAAAGAGGCCTCTCCCACCTGTGAACCCTGGACCTATGGTCATTATCTTGGCAATTCACCCCCTGGTCTACTATGATTTCATCGTCACCAACTCTCACAAAATAATTTGTTTTAATTAACATTTTGGTGATTATTTGCATTGCATTTCCCAGGATTGCACTCCCCAGGTGGTAGGTATCTAACACTGGAGGCTTTTAATGGTGGTATCACCAATGATGACTTTTCTCTGTTCATTATCTATCTGTTGAATACTAGCTTCCTGGTGAAAGAATACCCTTCTTAATAAAGGATTCTGTTCATTATGTTCCCTCTGTTCATCTATCTGTTGAATACTAGCTTCATGGTGAAAGAATACCCTTCTTAATAAAGGGTTTGGAGTGGTGGTTTGCAGATTCATGGGAAAGATTTCAGGATTTTGCTCAGATTTTACTTTGAGGGCAATTGGTTACATCACTTCCTAGTTAAGTATACCTTGGGCAACCAGAAATCCTGCTTTAGGTGGGACAGTTCCACTTTTTAGCAATCTGTCACACCGCCTATTTTAGTCCAGAAATTTCCCGCTTTCCAGCAGTCAGAGATGGAAAAGTTGAAATGTTGTAGCTATCTCAGGTGACCATTATTTCATTCAACTGTCTGACTACTGTCATTTATCCCTCTTTACTACAAACCTAAGCATGTAATGAAAAGTTATTTTTTTACTAATTTCCTCACCTCCATGTTATTGGAGAATTTTTATAGGTTATCTTTTTTACAGTAAACACATAATTCATCATACCTGTGGTGATTCCCGTCAGCGCAATCACGTGCAGAATGAATGCTGTGCTTTGTCAATAGTAAAGGAATCTACCTCGTACTGTAAGCTCAAGGGCGATTGAAGTAAATGATGTGCCAAAAAATAGCCCTGTACGGGAACTTGACTCAGTGGTAAAAGCTATTTTGAATTTTAATACCAGAATCATACTTTTGGTATAAGCTGAGTCTTAAAAGAAGGTGGAACTTTCGTAGTCATAGTTATTTGGGGTTAGGGGGGACAGACAGATATTTGCGCCTTTTGGGATAGGTGGAAAATTGAGTAGAAAGAGGTATTAAGCAGGGAGCGTAGGAAGGGTGGAGAGAAATCCGGTGCTGTCATGAGGCTCCTCTTAACGAAAAGCGTCAAGATGTACGTGGTTTAACGAACCATGCAACATACAGAGTACTAAATTTGAAGTGTTCTCCACAGAGAACCCAAGTGGAGAATGGTATATCAATGAAAAATCTGACAGTGCAGGATTTTGAACCTGGGCTTCCGAAATGAGAGGTCAGTACTCTAGCCACCATACCTACCCTATTCCTCGTGGGTTGGTTCTTACAAAACTTTTAGGCGAGTAAATATTTTATGACAATATTAGCCTTGTTAATACTTTGAATATTAGCAATAGTTTAAAAATAATTATTGATATTATGGAATATTCGTCCATTAAACACCAATAAAACATGAACGTCATTCCATTAATTTGATAAAAAATAGAAGGGAAAGCTTTCAGTTGTCTGTCGTCATACCAAAAATTGATCTAAGACTCATGGGGTCAGCAAACTGAGGCTCGCAAACCATATGTGGCTTTTTGCAGACATATATGTGGCTCTTAAGTGAAGTCGAAAATGAAACTAAAAGATGTTATTTGTGCAGTGGATTCAGCGTTAAATATGAATCATCAGAATTAACAGGATTTCATTTCACATTCCATTCTATTTTTGTTTTTATCACCATGGCTAGGGTTGTCATCATAAAAAAGGTTTCCAATGGAATTACACATTCAACATGAGTTATTGGTGACATCCACATGTAGGTAAATAAAAAAAGAGATTTTTACCACATGCATTCTAACACTTCCCCTTGGGAAACATCTCTGGCAACATACAATACATTAATAAACAGAGAGTTAAAGTTAACACAATTATGCAAACATACAAAATTCAACTCAATAAATCCCATAACAACAAAAAATATCAACATGAAATTGCTCAAATGCCATCACATTTCATTGAACTAAATTCAACATGCTACAATATTTCTTCATCTACATCAAGCTTCCTACATATTTCCTGTATTTTGCTTGGTTATAATTCTCTTCCCCTACTCCAGTGCCATCATCCCTGTTCCTGTACCCATCCATTCAGTAAAGAAAGATCTTTTAACAATCTGAGGGTTTTTCTTTTCACAACAGGTGAGTAGGTTTTGTAGCAGCCAACACCTGGAATTTGACTACAACCCTGTGCGAACAGCCCTATACCTCTCTATCTCACCAACAGCATTCCTTTTGCATTTCAAAACCCATTTTGATTTGAGTACATTCTTATCGGTTGGACAGTCAACGATCTCATAAGTTTCCTTATCCCTTAAATTTTTTTTTTTTCATCTCTCCGGTCATAGCATCCATCCAGTGATCAGCATCATCACCTTCAAGAGCTTGTTTCACACTCTTTGGTTCGCTAACAAAATCATCAACATAGAGACATGCATTACAACATGGGCATGTCCTCTGTTTCCTACTTCTAGTACTTATCCTACATTGCACTACATTCTCATTATTAGCATCTTTTAAAATTTCATCATAATTTAAAATTTCATCATCATTCTCAATCACATCAACAGGCTCATCACAATCTGAATTCCCTAAATCAAAGTCAATTGAGTTACTCTAAACAATTCTATCACAATCTTTTCTCACTGCATCTCCATGCAAATGACCTAGATGCCGTGCTGTAGTCATTAATGCTATGGCGTCAATTTCGTCTGCATTTTCGTCACATTGGCCATGTCTATTCACACTTACGGCCGCTGCAACCTCATCATGAACACACGCATCATCATTGCTTTTCAAGATAAACAATCCATATTTTGCCCTTGCAGAAAATACTGTCTCATCATTCAGTATACCTTTGGCACAAACGTTATCGAAGGTTACGTTAATACCATGAGCCGTCAATTTTGCGACAGAGACTAAATTGAAATTCAGATCAGGTACGTACATTACATTTTTCATCATTAAGCGGTTGCCACCACAATCTTCGGATAGCGGGAGTAAGACAGTGCCCGTCCCCTCTACGCTGATTCGGCCCTTCCCAAGCGTAACACTACCTCTCTTTTGCACGAAGTCGATAAATAATTCTTTCCGTGAAGTCATATGTTCGGTGGCAGCAGAGTCTATGAACCACAAGTTATTGTTCTTTGTCGCGCTCAGAGCAAATACACCGATACAGCCAACTGTCTTCCCCTTTCCCGCGATCTTACCGTTATCATTCTTTGGAGTTACCGACCTTTCATTACCATCGAAATTATTACAATCGGAAGCCCAATGCCCCCATTCGGAACATTTGTAGCACCGGACCTCTGGACAAAATTTACTGATGTGCCCTGGCCTCTTGCATTTGTAGCATAACTTGTTACCATCCTTGCGATCTTCGGACGATTTCGGGGCGTCATTCGTCTGCTCCTTCTCCCTCTTGTAGTTATTTCGTCGGCCATGTAGGGGACTCCGCTCCCCCTTGGACACCAGAGCCACTTGTCGCTCATCGGAAGCTGCTATTTGGAGTCTGCGTCGTTCCTCGTCAAGCAGCCGTCCCTTTACTTTTCTTGTGGTTAGTTCCGGTTCAGCAAGTACGTTTTGAATAAAAACTTCGTACTCCTCCGTCGGCAGTCCAGCGAGTCGGAAATTCGCGATCATTTCGTCATCGAAAGTGATTCCTCCTTTCTTCACTTTCTTGTTTAATCTTTGGATGCTAGCAGCGTAGGATTGCATCGATTGGTCAGCAGTCTTCTTTATATTCACCATCTCTTTCAGTGATTGCAGAGCATGGAATTTCGTAGAAGTAACGTGTATTTCCTCGAGAACGTTCCACGCTTCTCTTGCATGTTCCACGTCTTCAATGTCCAGGAGATAGTGATCGCCCACCGATCTATAAAGTACGGACCATGCCTTTCTGTTCAATCTTGATTGGTCCACATTCAGATTTTCGATTTCTTCGTATCCGGGGTCGATTGCCGTCCAACAATTTTTCTCGACTAAAATTGCCTTCACTCTCAGTCTCCATGCATGATAGTTCCCGTTTGTCAACTTTGGGATATTAATTGTGTCCTTCAGTCCACTTTCCTCCTGATTCGCCATGGTTCATTCGCGTTCTCCGGCCCGTAATTCTCCGCGCAGTCGTCGTCACAATCTCAATCCAATCTTTTCTATTTCTGCATTCACCTACTGCGGCAATCTGTTAATCATTCTAATTCACAATCTGGGCCCATAACCTGTTATTTGTGCAGTGGATTCAGCGTTAAATATGAATCATCAGAATTAACAGGATTTCATTTCACATTCCATTCTATTTTTGTTTTTATCACCATGGCTAGGGTTGTCATCATAAAAAAGGTTAACAATGGAATTACACATTCAACATGAGTTATTGGTGACATCCACATGTAGGTAAATAAAAAAAGATATGTTTACCACATGCATTCTAACAAAAGAATGTATCTTAGTTTCATCTATTTAAAACATACCTACATAGACAACTAGTAACAAAACTAGAGTAGAACTATAAACTGATGCCGACTTAGAGTCGTGCTTCATATTACTACCTATAGTTACAAACCGGCCATGGGAAATGTATGCTCACACAAGATGAGAGTAATTAGAGGAGATGAGAGTAATTTGTGTTAAAATGTCATATTGGAATAGACGCAATCAATACTATCACTTGTTATATTATTTTTCGAAATATAAAAATAGCTCTCGAATAAAATTTTAATTGTTGTGAGGGACGGGCCTTGCTCTTCCCCCTCAAACATTTGCCGACCCCTGATCTGAAGCAACAGCTTACAAGCGTGCAACGTAAGTTGCCTGCATTCCAGGAGAAAGAATTGTCTTAATTGTCCACTCTCTAACTGTAAGTAAACCTACGTAATACCGAGACCTTTCCTGATAAAATATCGTTTATCCTTTTAATGTATCTTCAGCCGTGGCAACAAGTTAGGAGAATGGGACATATTGGCGCGCCCGTATTTGCGGGAGATATTTTGGCACAGACCCTCTTTGGTGCGAGCCATTTGGCGTGGCGTGTGACAGGCTGTTTGACTTGACGATATATCTTCTTGCAATGTTAGAATAACTTCACTAATATCAATATCTGCCCTTATTTTCCTATCAGCGATCGTTAAGACGCATGCCTGTTTATCTACGCCGGCGACGGAAATTTTGCATGTATGTCTCTTGAATGTAGTTTTTTAATTGAATTTATTGTCGATAATGACTGATATATAACGTTGTCTCTACCGAGTTGGGACGTAGGAGATTGCATTGTGATATTTCTTTATTAATATTCTCAGAAGAGGGATGATATATATCTTTCACGTTAACTCAAGCATCACAGCATGTGAATTTGGAACGTAGCCCTCTCTCACCGGTCGTGGCCAACCTATCCATGGAGCATTTTGAGGAAAATGCCTTTGCCTCCAGCAAATTAAGACCGACATGCTGGATAAGATATATGTATAGATGACACGTTTGTCATCTGGCCGCACGGGAGAGACACCTTGGACGAGTTTGCATCTCACCTAAATAGCCTGCACCCGGCCATACAATTTAGTATGGAAACGGAAGTCAACGGATCGCTAGCCTTCCTGGACGTTCTGGTGCAGAGGGACACCAACGGGTCCCTCCGACATTCAGTCTACCGCAAAGCTACCCATACCGACCGTTACCTTCACGCAGATTCTCACCACCACCCTCAACAGAAAGCGGCGCTCATAAAAACATTGCTGCACAGAGCCAGATCGGTGTCCAATGACCTCTTCCTGAGGACCGAAGAAGACCACGTGAGGGCAGCGCTTCGACAGAATGGCTATTCTGAATCCTTCATCCGCCGCCATTCCAGAACTTCGAAGACAGGGTCATCAGAAGGCACTTCAGGAAGGGAGAACACGAAGTCAGTCGCTTACGTATCCATTCCGTATGTCTCCGGAACCACGGAAAGGATCTCTCGCGTACTGAATAAAGCGGGAATCATGACGCGTCACCGGGCCCTTAAGAAAATGAGAAACATTTTTCCATCCGCCAAGGACCACCTCCATCCACTCCACTTTGAAGGCGTTTATAAAATCCCTTGTTCCTGCGGTAAATCATACGTCGGACAGACTGGTCGCTCTGTAGCATGCCGAATAAAGGAACATGAAAGAGCCTTGTCACATAGGGACACGGGGAAATCAGCCGTAGCGGAGTACGCCTTTTCCGAGGAGGGACACCAAATTTTAATGGCGAGACGCGGGTGTTATCCCAAGAAAGATTTTATCACCACCGACTGATCCGCGAGGCTATTGAAATTGAGAAATGCCCCCTGAATTTCAACCGGGACGAGGGCATTCGACTAAGTCCGACTTGGAGAAGACTTTTCCGGAGTAAAGAAACGCCTGGATGGATCCATAAGAAGAAAAACAACGACACACCCGTTGGCACTGTGAGGGGAGGGAAAGTTCACCGACTCCCCAAGGACAGGGCTAAGTGGCGGCCACCTTCTCACGTCATTCACCCCCCACCACTCCACAGTAAAGGTGGGAGGGGATGGAGATATATAAGACATCAACTTTTCCAATATATTTTATCATTGCCTGATGATGCGTCCTGCAATGGCCGCGAAAGCTCGCACACCGACAACGCGTTATACGCAGCTGCACCCGAAAGCCTCTGACGGCGATCACAGCATGTGTCCATACATCCTCCCTTCATTCCTCAAAGAAATTTTTATGTGAAATCATGATAGCACCCATTTTTTTCTAAATAAGTCATTATCACGTGGCATCACTATAAAGTTTGAAATGCCAATAGTTAAGACGCCATTATGTTAGGTTGGGAACAATCATCAGATTATAGGTGAAAATACAGAATAAATCTCCCGAAGGAATATAAAGCGGACAGATTTTTAAAACTGTTACAAATAAAACACAAGTATCAGAGTACTCGGGCGGATTAGATCACAAGGAATAAATTATAGAGATAGTACGACGGAGAAATTCTAAAATTCATTTCCTTCGCGCAAAATTAGCGACAGCATTGCATTGCAGTGAAGATATACGGGAAAATTAGAATAGGTATTGCCGGTTTTTACCCCAAAATAAATTTTTTGTACATCATCAATTGTAAATACCTAAATAAATCACGGAGAGCGTCCAACAAGGAGCATCATACGCTCAACTGCTATTCGAGAACATTGCAGCGCATCGTACATTCAAACAGCTCGCGCCAAAGAGGTCCTGCGCCAAAATGTCTCGCGCCAAGGCGGCCATGCCAAAATGACCTAAACATCAATCCAGTTTTCAAGACACATAAAGAAGGATCGTGCGTGATAATTGTCTGGAATACAGTCAAAACATATTCAGACTGGTTTCGCCTACTCCATTCGCCTAAAAAAATTGGTTGGTTTTTGTAATGTTTAGCCAAAAATAAAATACCTACTTCACTTGAGAGGGTATACTTGCTCGGCACAAATGAAAGATCCGAGGCGGCTTCCCAGAACTTCCTGTCTCTGCCTACGGCTCCGATGGCCTGGTACGGCAACAGGCCAAGAATCAGGCAAACGATGATGGAAAGGCGACCGGTGGCATGACGGCACAAAAACAAACAGCAGGCCTCCTCATTCGCCCTCCTCCGAATATACACGAGAGAAGAAATAAAATGGGACGATCCTGTAATATTTGGAAACCTTCACCGGAGGTGTCAGTTGATGAAAAATATTTCATTACCAGAATGTCGAATGGAACACGTTCGAGTTACACGAGCAAATGAATGAGCTTCCATAATTTTAAAGTTCATTAATGTTAATATTTTTCTCCGTTTGTCTGATAGTAAGACATCAATCCAATATCATTCATGTAACATTATTTCGAAAATAAATAATCACCACTCTATTGTTAGGGAATCCGAAGAAGCGACGCGAATTCAAGCAAAGATTGGTGACCTCAAGGGTATAGGTTTACGAGATTCTGATTAGCTGCTGAGCTTTCTTTTGCCTGTGGCGCATAGGGGTGTGAAAGACACTTATGTTATAGGTAACCACCAAAAATATTTTTCACAAACGTCCAGTACACATACATAGGAAACCGTTATAGCCTACTGCATTCCATTACCTTCTTGTCGAATGAGAATAAACAAAGATGTCGTATGACCCAAATTTCTAAAAAATATGAATTCAGTAAAAAAATATCAGTAAAATCGTTAACTATTTTTTATAAAATTACTCAGTGCAACGCAACTGTGCAGGATAAAACTGTGTTTGGTGCTAATGATACGATAATGAGTCCTTCATCGAATTTTAAAATTTTAAAGAAACGGAATTCACCTCAGAGACGAGAATGGAGGCTACATTTAGAATAATTTCACTTTCTTTACAGAAAGCAGTAAACAGAGTTGGAAATGACACTTGCGAGAGATGAAAACTTTTTCCTGCCGATTTAATCCACAAAAATTGTCTTACATTGCAGAATCTGAGAGTTCTTCAGACCGGGAGGAAAGGTATAAGGATAGGAATGGAAGGCATTGGGGTCATTCATTGATAGGAATTATAAGGATAGGAATTATAAGGATAGGAATGGAGTATCCCATTGCTTTTTTACAACTTATGCCTTCATGGAAATTGTCTTTGAAAGAGGTTAAACACTTTCAGTCCGAAGTTAAATAATTTTAACTTTTCCGAAGTTCGAACTATTTTTTTCGGGATTTGTATTCAAAAGTGTTATAATGCCAAAGGTGAGCAAAATAAGTCATTACACTGAACTTTTTATTCATTTATTGTGATTTGTTTTTGCCGCCATCTATACGAGTGCATTCAAGTTATAACACCTCCGATTTTTTTTCTCAAAAAACTAATCACATAAAAACTGTGAAACTTATGTCACTTCTCGGCGTAATCTTCCTGCAGTTGCACACATTTTTCACAACGACGACACCATGCTTCCATGGCCGTCACGAGCCCTTCTTTAGGAGTCTGCTTTGACCACTGGAAAATCGCTGTTGCCATAGCGGTGCGGCTAATGAATGTTAAATCACGGAGTTTCTTCCATCGTTGGAAACAGCCAAAAGTCGCTGGGAGCCAGGTTAGGAGAGTAATGAGTATGAGAGATCACTTCAAAGTTGTTGTCACGAAAAAACTGCAGCGTCTCGTTCGCCCGATGTGCTGGTGCGTTGTCTTGGTGAAAGAGCACACCATCAAGTACATCGTCACCATGATCATCAGGTACATCGAGCCTGTATCCCATTGTTTTTTTTACAACTTATGTCTTCATGGAAATTGTCTTTGAAAGAGGTTAAACGCTTTCAGTCCGAAGTTTAAAAATTTTAACTTTTCCGAAGTCCGAAACTATTTTTTTTGGGATTTGTATTCAAAAGTGTTTTATTATGCCAAAGGTGAGCAAAATAAGTCACTACATTAAACTTTTTATGCATTTATTATGATTTGTTTTTGCCGCCATCTGTAGATGACGCTCGCACCCCGGCGAAGTCAATGGCTCCAGCGCGCGCAATATTTTGCAAAAATCGTGCACGGCAACTTTTTAAACCCAATTTTACTAAAGATACGTATTTGCTACATTCTAGAGATAGTTTCTCGTTTGCATAGCGATAAATTTTAATTAAAATTATTTAATAAATAATTCATTATTTATTAAATTTTTCCAGTAGGCCACGTTTTTTCTACTTTATCAATAACTTTATCGAGTTCTAATGATATAAAGCTTTTATAAAAATTTGTATCGATGATTATGAAACGCCTACCTATACAGGAGTTGACATAAGCGCTAACATTACTTTCTCAAGAATATATTTTTATGTCTTTTCATTCAATTGCACTTTTCCTATCTTTATTCTAACCGAAATAAAAAAACAAACTTTTTCATCTTCATTCTCCGTAGTCTAGGTGTTACAACTATGTATTTCTACGATACTTATAATACGCTTAGCATACATCCTCTTGACGCAGATGCATAAGGTTCCAGTAATAAGCTTCCTCCTGTTAATAAATGCCTCTTCCAATTCCGATATATATTCCGTCCAATTCCGTATAAATCCAGCTAGGGCTTTTGTAAAAGAAACGTCACTTTGTACATTCCACACGTGAATTTTATTGGCTTTAACCATGTTTTCGACAATTTACTTGTCATTATCAAGGTCAATGATATGTAAATTGTCGAAACCATTATCGAAGCCAGTAAAACGTGTGTGTGGAATGTACAAAGCGACGTTTCTTTTCCAATCACGTGGTTCCATAAAGTAAAGCCTCAAACGTTGGACCGTGTTAGAAAGCTTTTGGCTGAAGTTCCCATGTTTTATCAAGGGCCCTCTTTCACATCCATTAGGAGGCACAGGTTTTCCTTCCTTTTGTCGGCAAATTCTTCATCAATCAATTCAAACACCATTCTTGGAGCCCAGGGAGGTAAGGGCCCCATAGGGGACCTGGTGGCCTTCAGTAGGGCGATTGGCTTTTATGGGTGATTTCTCCAGAAGGGTGGTTCTCACCAATGAACAATAGGTCTAAGTGCCTTAGAGCCTCCTTGATAGGAACTCCACCGAAAATACGATCAGTTTATCTATCCCCCTGGTCTCCTTCTCTCCTAAGAATTACTCTTTCGTGTTTCAGAAAGAAAATCAGAAAAATATGGGAACGTCGTATTCAAAAGCTACATAGAATCTTTGCAAAATCACACCAAGGAAAGTCAACCATTTCATGAGATGGTCTTCTAAGGATTTTGTTGGCCACAAAGTAATGAGAACTTAACTATTTTTCTGAAAAGTAAATGAAGTACTTGAGAAAAGTAAATGAGGTATTTAAAAATAATCTCTCTCCCACCCCATCCACAGTGTTTCAAGTAGTAGATCACCACAAAAATACAATAGGAATATAACAAATTTATCTAAAGCTAATAAAAATTGATTGAAATAAGATTAAAAGTAGCAATATTAATAGCACAAAAATATATGGGCATTTTATAATGCAAATTTAACATTTCTGCTAAACACAATTTCTGTCAAATTTCGGAAGGCTGTCACACCTAAACGGCTTTGAGTATCAACTACAAATTTGAAGTCAGTGTAGGTTATTATGATAAAATAGTTCCCTTAGAATATCACATTTTTAATACTTCCCCCTTTTGAGATATGTGACCTTGAAAATGTCAAATTGTGAGTTTCTACCCACTTCTGGAGGGTTATTACGTAAAATCCCGTGCTTCATAACGTCGCGCTCTGTAACGTCCAAAAACTTCGCCCCCAGCGATTACGTATCTCTAGGCGAAGTTCTCAACGTCGGCGAAATCGAGGCGCTACCGAGAGTATGAGAAATTTATGCTCGCGTCATTATTCCATTCTGTTTCTCTGCGGTCCGTCCCGTCCGTTCCCTGCACGAATCTTTCCATCCAATCCAAGGCCAGAAAGCGGTCATCGATTTTCGGTAGCAGACGAACAGAAGGGCTAGCGATGATGAAGAATTCATTAATGGTTAAAGAATGCGTGATATTAAATAAATAGTGGCCAGCACAATTTGCATTCTATGCCTACATATTGTGAAAGGATTGCACGAAGTATTCAATGTTTATTATGTTCCCACTGGATGCTGCTTTACGTCCTACCTTGAATACCAGTGGACCGAGGGTGTATTCAATACATATTAAGATACGTATTCAATACCTAGGTAGGCTCTCATACCCAATTAATACGTATTGAATACACGAGGATATATTCAGTACGTACTTGGATACGTATTAAATGATTTAACACAACTGCAGTTGAGTCTTCATGGGAATGTATTCAACCACATTCCGTACGTAAAAACGTTGACAAGAGCTCACTACAGAGGAGCCGTACTCATGTAGCCAAACCTAACTAGGTAACAACAAAAAAACATTCTAGAATACGTGAATGGGTGCACCTCGTACCAAAATTGAAAAAAAGATAAATGCGAATACTGGATGTTGCATACTTATTCTATATATGATTGCACAAGTCATACTTCTCATTCTTGTACACGATATAATTATACCTACACATTCATAGTCCTCACTATAACCTAACCACCTACTTAATGAACGCCCTAATATCTAACCGATTTAGATATGATGACTATAGTTAGTTCATTCACAGTTGAAAAGCCTGTAGAAATAATGTTTCCAGCCTTTATAACGAAATCATGTTAAACCTTGAAACAAAATACCACTGCAGCGAGATAGCAATGAGGATTATTGCATTTTCATGTCATGTGTAGATCGACTACGATCGTACATCTATGTATATTAAGGGACGGGATTATGCTGTGTTACATTGCATATGTATTTATTTGATAGAGATGCCGATATAGTTATGCAAGCTTACTTCTTAAAGGAATGAATGCGTTTTGGCTTTCACATATTGGATTGTTGGCTGATTGGACGTTATAGCATAATATTATATACTCAGAGTTAGGGCTAACGATATTAATTCCGAGCCGTTTCGTCACCATATTATTTATCTAAGGTACAGCAACAAAAGCGTATCAAGATCACTGTGGGACAGACAACCGTATTATAGTAAATGTGCGGGCACAAGAAATTTGCCCTTAGCAAGTTTGACGGACCAAGTGGGAATGGTCATCGTGAGACAATGGAAAACTGTACGCGACCTGTGAAATAAACGGACCACCTAAAAATTAAAATAACACTTAACGTGTTGAGCATAATACATTTCATTTGTAAAATTATTTTCTGTGAAACATCGTATCCTTAGTGACTTAGGAATTTTTTGTCTAGGCTTGGAAATATATATGGGAAAGAGTGAGAGAAAAATGTCTCGGCTACACTCAGAGGGGGCTACTACTGGGAATGTTACCGTATGAGTATTTATTTAGTGTACACTCTGACAAACATTAATTTGAATCCAAAGAAATTTCTGCTCTTCGTAACCACTTCAATTTTCTATTCCAAGGGCCCAACACCCTACTCAGCATCTTGAATTAACAATATAAAATACTATAAATACAGCAGGCGCTATGAAAGACCGACTTTTGAACGGATGTTATGGAGCGCCCCGGTTTTGACGCTCTACAGCGTCTCTTGAGGTTCCGTGATCGCTCCGGGCGTTGCACTTCACGGCGGACGTTATGCAGCGACGGCGAAGTGAAAACATCCGATACATAATCGCGACGGGCGCAGAGGTTCTCAACTGGCGTTCTGTAACGTCGAAATGGGGACGTTATGAGTTACGTGATTACCCTACTGGTTGATTTCTGGTGGAATGACCCTATAGTGCAAGAAAAAGTAACATTCCATACTTGTGGATTATAGTATCCTTAAAATACTACATCCTCACGGTCACGTGTGACAAGTCTGTTGCATAAGCAGTAGGATACGAATGGTTTAGTTAGGGCTGGGCGGTTTTCCGGTGCACCGGTTCGGTTTTTGTCGGAACCGGCAGGTCGGTTCAGAAGCAGGAAAAAAACGGTGCACGGGGGAAGCGGTTCTGAACCGGTGCACCGGGGAGGCGGTTCTAAACCGGGGCACGTGGGCATCGGTTCTGAACTGGTACACCGGGGAAGCGGTTCTGAAACACCGATGATCGCTCGATGCTTGGCTTTCACGCCGCCGCACACTGGGCGGAAATCGAAAAAAGCTAGCCAAAACCCTAATTTTCGACTCTTTTCTACTGTTCCAAAAGTGCCGTATTATTGTTCTACAATGTCCAAATATCCCAAAACAGTAATTTTTTAAATTAAATTGCGTTCGTAAAGTGGATATGATCCTTTAAAAAGTTACGAAAAAAAACGTTTCTTGAAATCTACGTTCTTAGCGAAAAATCTCAATGTTTGCTTTACTGGTACGGGGATATAAGTTAAAGATAATTCTTTTGGAGTATATATAATGATTATGTATACCTATTTAATTGTATTAAGCTATGATTCTCGAAAAAGTAAATATTCCGGGTGACCATTGTGAACTTTTTAAAAATTCACTGTTTTTCGCTTAAATTTTAACTAAATCAGAGATGAAAGTATTCATCCCCGCTTATCCACGCTGAGATATTAACATCTGCAGTGAGACTGAACTTTGTACTATACGATGGTAAAATAAAATCCTGCGCATACTTGCGACTTTTCTAGTTTTGTTAAATAATGTAAAGTGATACACGGTCTCTCAGACCTTGGCTCCCGCGCGCCGCGCAGAGGAGCGAGGGAACTTAACATTTTATATATTTCTCTAGGAACTCCAGATTAAAAAAACACTAATTTTACACCTTGTATTTTACAAATATCACTTCAGTATATTTATGGGCCATTCACAGCTAGTGTGATTTCATCCTTTCGTAGAAAGTCCGTAGAGGTAGGACCCCAGGCCGCGGCATACGAAGGCTCAATAAACTTGCCGGGGTTATTGTCCTTTTGTTTCTTGCGGCTACTAGTTCCTGCGTGCAAAATGTCGTAGGGGTGGCGACATAGTGAGTATCGACTTAGAAAAAGACTCCGGGCAGCGGGGAAACCTGCGAAACGGCGGCGGGCGCGGTCACGAACCCATAACCTTTCGGCTCATGCATCGCCCCCTTCTCGGGTCACCATTTCACGGCTGAGCGGACCACACCAGTCTATGTTTGACATTCGTTATGGAAAGGTAGTGCATTGGATCCTGTAGATTTCAAAAGGACTATGAGTATAACAAAGGTTACCCGCCTAGAACTGCATAATGTTCTTTTGGAAAGAAGAGGAGAGTCAGCGGAGGTGAAGGAAAAAAATTGTCGCGCTTTTTATATGACAAATTTAACTTGGGTGAGGACGAAGGTGCACAAAATTTGGCCGCCATTTCAGTACAGAAACACTTTTTCCATAGCAATTTTCAGAAGTGGGAAGAATGTTGGCGAAATAAGATTAGATTTCGGAAGAGGCATAGGAAATGGTTGGAACAAGGGATCAAATTCCCACCCGCTGTTTTTGAATATCTTCCAAGCACGTCCGGTGAAGGTGAGTACCCATTTCACGTTGAAAAAACTGATAACTGAATGATAAGTATTTAGATCATTCATTTACTATAATTTTCTTACTGGTACGCCTGAAATAACACCCGGTGGAAGACCATTGACATCTTTTGTAAAAGCGAGTGAAAGGTCCAAACGTAGAAAAACCGAAAACTTAAGAAGCAGCACTTCCAAAGAGGAATTGTGTTTGGCAACTTCAATGCAATTGCGTGCCTCAGGAGATGATTTTGCAGCAAAAATCATTAAATAAGTGACAACAACAACACCAACTAGGGCTAAAAGAATGCTGTCCAAATAGAGAAGGGAAGATACAAGTCAAACTGAGCTATCAGATGAAGAGGCTATTTCCCTTATGGCAATGGGCCATCTGACAAAGACGCAGTACATCCTCATTCGTGAAACGGCGAGAAAGAATGGCAACATCATCTACCCAAGTTACGACAGAATCAGATTGGCAAAAAGAGCGGCCTACCCAGAAGGGATATCAATTTCTGAAGAAAAATATGAAGTTAATTTGCAGTCTCTTCTGGATCACACATCCAGAAGGATTATGTATTCTCTTAGGCGTTTATAGAAAAACTGGGCCAGCACTTCATGCACCCTCATATGTAAATGGGGTTTTGACGGTAGTTCTGGCCATTCACAGTATAAGCAGACGTGGGAGAAACTTAATGCAAGAGACGAAAGCTTGTTCGCTACCACTCTTGTACCACTTCACTTGTTGGACACAGAATCAGGTAAACAAATCCAGAAATAGTTATATATAGATAATACTATGCACAATAGTTTGGGCGAATTGAAATTATTTTTCTTTATTTTAAAACAGGTTAGTCTGTCTGGGCAAATCCTCGCCCATCATTGACCAGATTTTGTAGGCCAATTAGAATCCAATGTGGTCGAGAAACAAAAGATATTTAACAAGAAGAAGAAAGGTATATCAGTGAACAGGTAAAGATTCTTCGCCCAATTAAGATCGACGACGATTATTTTAATGACTCATGTTTATATTACGCAGGATATCTTTGGATTATCTCAAAGTAATCAAATTTCCTGCAACTTTTCTTTCCAGGAATTGAAAAGGAACTCATTAACCGCTTTGCCACCATTTTGAAAGCAATATAAAGTGAGCTAAAAACAAATATTATTGTTTTCAAAATTATTGTTATTCTACGGCAAAATTATTTGTAAAATTATATGCATGGTATTATATGCCACCTACCATTCACAAAGTTTTAATTCATGGAGCAGAAATCGTTAACGATGCAATTATACCAATTGGCCAGCTTTCCGAGGAGGCTTTGGAAGCACGGAACAAGGACATCCGGAGATTTAGGGAGCATCACTCTAGAAAAATCTCCAGGTTAGCTACAAATCATGACCTTTTTCACAGACTGCTTCAGACTTTCGACCCATATATTTCCTGTACTTCTGAAGTTGCTACCCGGGTGAAGAAGAAAATACCAAGCCAAGTCTGCAAACTTCTTTTCATTCAGGAGACGGATACCAATTCTGAGTCTTGAGTGGAAGATTTTGAATCAGATGAGGATTTCGGTTTCTAAGTAAATATTATAAGTGTGCTTTTAATTTTAGCATAATTTTTAATATTTACATCAAAATAAAAATCTACAGATAACAATTATTTTAAGAAATTGAAACATCCCCATGTTAAGTAAAAATTTGCTGATCTTCGCCGGATTTTTATTGTATTTTTATATGTAATTTATTGATACGCAAGTACGTATTGTCAATCACAAGACTAATGTAATTAACGTCATAATACATCTCAGTGATATTAAAGATCCCTGGGGTAAATTTCCGGTAATTTCACCGTTTCTCACTTGATCTGTCCCTCCACCATTTTGTTTTTAGAGCCTCTTCTGGTGGAGATGGGTTCTCATAAACACTAAAATTGAATTCCTCAAGTCAAAATCATTTAGAAGCAACAAAAATTAGCTCATAATTTGGAAAAATGACGCTCTCTGAGAAATGATCTCTCAGTGCATTGAATGAATTTTTAATTTATTTTAGTCGTAATGAACATTGTAGGAACGCATAGTCCTGTAATGTGGCCTTGTTGGCCACTCTGTAGTGTGAATGTTCCTAATTGCAAGCAGATAACTTCCAGGTTGAATACAACTTTACACAACCCAAATCTTTAAGTTAGCATGGCTGAGCATTTTTGATAAACCTCTGTACAAATGCAAAACATAATTTTAAATCCTAGCCAGGCAGGTTCCGACTGCCACCCCTTCATAATTGATCTTAACACACGATTGTAACCGATGCTCCGTGAGTATTACCATCACCAACTCCGGATCTCTTCACCAACAGAATCATGGAGGCCTTTCTTTATGACGCTAGACATATCCACGATACATTGTATCTATACACAAAAAATATTTGTGCATTTCAATGGCCAAGGCCCATTACGCGTTATTCTTCCTTGTCCCTACCACGTGACCGCGCCTCCCAGAAATTAGAATATAGGCGGAGAGCTGAGAAACCTCGGCGAGAAGACACAAGATTAAAAGCACAGAGTATACAATGAGCAGATGTATCGTAAATTATAAAGAAGATGACAGACAAAAGCTAGACGTATCGCTAAATATCAGTGAAACGGTTCTATTAAGTTAGCAGATAATGCTAGTAAAAAATTTGACAGACGCTTTGGACACAGATATGAGATATGCCATCCACGAGCATGCGAGTCCACGAATATGCAGAGGGGATCGACGGGCAGTTCGCCCGTCCCTTATTTTTTTAGCCCTTTGCCTTCAGAAGGGCCAACCAACCGTGTTCCCCTCCCTCCGAATATTGGATGCATCTTTAGCAGAAAACAGAGTCATTGAACGCTCTATTGAGAGTCATCTTCGATGATGCACGGTAAGTTCAGGGAGAAGTGTGTTTCTTGTTTCCATTCCGCCAACCTTCCCCCTATAAAGGGCCCGAGGCACCGAAAAGTCACTTGGATTGACTCTCCTATGCCCCCTTCCCGTCATCGAATCGCTAGAATCATTGTCTTCTTTTCGGATGCATAGGAAAGTCGTCGTCGTGACTAATCCCAACTTTTATTCTCCCGATCGTTGCTGGCTGGCAGTTCCCCACCCAAAAGTGCTTGTGTTTGTGTAAAAGTCTGTTTTCCCGCCTGTACCTCGTAAATCGGATAAAAGGAACTAGGCTTAACGCTTGGCTCAAGAGGGAGAGGTTGTGAGAGACACCTTGCGAGTCACGCTATTTATCACCTGATGAACGTTTACTCCCAGATGATAGAAAAACGGTTGTGGGATAAATGTAAAAAAAAGAGAACTTTTATATTTTATGTCGTTTTGGGTTTTGATTTTCCTGCATGATTATGTCACGCTAATTCAAGTGAGTTCCCCTCTTATGCCCATCAAGGTTCATTTTTATTCGATGTTACATCATGTTCATCAGAGTATGCTAAATTTTATTGCAATTCGCAATGCAATGCGTAATTGCCACGTGGAATGAGTCAGTACATCAGATTCTGAGGTGGAAGTTTCTTAATCAGGTGAATCGTGTAAATGCCAAACAGAAAGGGGAAATTGTAGTTGTCTTCACCTCTTACCCCATTTACCTGATCTAGTGCCTTTCCAGTAGTCAGTCCATGACTTCGCGAGAAAACGGGATGGAGAAATTCCCCTCTTCCATATTCATATTTTTTTCTCTGATTCTTTTCTTTTGATGACATTGAATTTGGTTCCGCGCCTCACTCCGTGGGAGGGGGATCGCGTGGAGATTTAATAAGCGGCGTGCCTTTACAGTACTCCAAGGAATATCTTAGCAAATATCCTTATAGATCTGATGTACATTCTAATTATAGTAACAGTGATATAATGGGAGGAGTAGCCATATTAACATTTCCGATTATTGTCTCAACAAGTCCGTACAATCATGAAAGTTTAGAAATACGATTGTTTAACTCTCTTCCTCCCGAAGCCAGTTCAGTCTCCATTGAAAAATTCGGTAATGATTTACAGTCAAGGCCTCAACTAAAGCCCTTTACTCAGTAGCAGAATTTTGGGACCGCTATGGAAATTAAATATGTATGTTTAGAGCGTTGATAGTTCCGCTTCAGTTAATATGCATATCGGGTACCTTGACTCTCTCTCTTTTATGTATTTTGTTTTTATTGTGTTGTTTTCATTTTGACGAAATCTGTAATTTGTATCACATTGACCCGATGTATGAAGGTAAAAAAAAACAACCTTCGGTTTGATCTCCGGTTTTCCAATTTAGTTTCCGGTTTTAAGTTACGTGTGGGAGGCCACTATACCTAGGGCTGGACGGTGCAGGAAATACTGAACCGGTTCTCGGTTCTGAAAAAAAACCGTTTGAGACGGCGGTGCACCGGTTCAATTGATCGAATCGGTGTTTTCTGCTGAACCGGTGTGTTCCACTAAAACGGTATTTTCAACAACCATTTTTCTACTTACCTTTTTTTACTCGATTGTACTGCGTTTTTTGTTATCCAAAAGGTTTTTTGCCAAAATTTTTATTTAATCTGTTTTATAAGACATGTTTTTTCCTACAAAAGGATACATCCTAATAACGCGGGTTTTTCCTACAGCTTTTTTTTGTTACCCACAAGGTTTTTTGCCAAAATTTTTATTTAATCTGTTTTATAAGACTGGTTTTTCCTACACGCGGATACGCTTTCCTAAACTGAGCAGTAAAAAATGAGAATGTTTGCGTCAGCCAATGGTATTAATGCGAGGCTTGGGCATATACATATTTTCTTATTCCTTTTGTTATTGTAACGGCGAGGAAATTCGCATTATTGTTGAAGGAAGACTTTGCAAAATTTCCATAGATATTTATTCACTTGGCACGACACGTTTTGTTGTTAAAACAACATTATCAAGTGCCTTGATGATAATGCTGTGGAAAAAACGAAACGCGTCGTGCTAAGTTATGCCTGGTGAATGAAAAGCTCGCTAGAGGCAGAGCGACTGGTGTCTGCCTACGGACGAAATCTCTCCAATTAAGATTTGATTTACGTGCTTCCAGAGAGTTGATATGTGTTGCGAGGTGGATTGCTTTCGTCTGTGGCTGATCGATATCTGCCTTTCTTAGTCAACATTTCCTTTATCTTTCATCTTGGCAACGATTATGTGGCGAGGGTCTATGACCCCATTTTTGAGACATTGTTAAAAATTGCTATCCTGCAAACCATCCGAAATTTTCTGGCGACATAGGGTGTCACATCAAATTTTGCCTTAGGTAACCGTATTTTCCTTACATTTACCATTATTTAAAATAATATTCATTTTAAAATATCCCAACCATCCTTTGGCGTAAAATAATTCTCGGAAAGAACTTACAATATTGAGCATTAATAATCTACACCAAAATGCTCAAATTTCGTTTGTATTTGGCGCACCTCATGCACGATAATTCCCATCCATGCATGCATTCCGGACACGAATTTCGAGGCTGCCGTAAGCAGTTGCATTATCCTCTCAATTCATGCGTGTGGCAGGGGTAGATAGGAACTTGAAACAATGCTCCTTCCTCTACGAAGTCTCCCAAAACCAACAGCATTGGTTTGATAAAAATTGCTACTCAATAACCTGAAGGATTATTAACTCTTTCTCTCATTCGTTGTAATCGTCGAAAAAACAAAATAACATTTAAAAACGCTACACCCGGTTGAGTTACGTATGTGACATTGCTTTACATGGGTGAGTGGGTACTCTGCATTATAGCGGCTCTAGCAGACGACAGTCAGGCGGACAACTAATAGCACAGGAAAGTTCACAGGCGTGGTCGCAGCCATCCTGGCTGCGAGCAGAGACGGCGCGCCGCGGCGGCGTGAAAGCCAAGCATCGAGCGATCATCGGTGTTTCAGAACCGCTTCCCCGGTGTACCAGTTCAGAACCGATGCCCACGTGCCCCGGTTTAGAACCGCCTCCCCGGTGCACCGGTTCAGAACCGCTTCCCCCGTGCACCGTTTTTTTCCTGCTTCTGAACCGACCTGCCAATTGTAGTCAGCGAACGATGACATCAATTGAAACCAGAATATGCTGTGACTTTAACAATGTTTGCATTCAAGTAACTTAGGTACTAAGGCTCTACATATAATGGTTAACTCAAGTAAATTAACTTTTATGCACTCTAATGTTGAGAAATACCAAGACAAGCAGAACAATATATCAGTTTTTAGTCAAGCTTTCAGTTAGTGTATGTACAAACAAAATGGCTCTGTTCTTAACAGTTTTAATTTATAACTTATATTTTTTACAATGATGAAGCAAAGCCGTAGCTAGCAGGGGGGGAGGGGGTGGTCAGGGGGTTCAAAATTCCCCCTCCCCCAGAAATTTGGAGACAAATATAGAGTAGATATATTTCATATTTTGACCAATTAATCGGTGGGGACCATCTCAAGCTCCAAATCATTAAACACGTTCCCAAAAAAGTTTTTTTTTGGGGGCCACATTCCATGCTCCAAACCAGTAACCTAAGGCCCTAGCCAGAAATATTTTTGGGGAGTACAGTCATAATTGAACCCCTCTCCCGAAAAAATTTTCTTGCTATGGCCTTATGATGAAGTTATATTTAAGTACAATGATGAAATGTGATGTTCATATCTTACGAATTATTTTTTGTGCCCTTCGAAGGTACAGTAAAAAGATTGTAATTTTATTTACTATATTACACTAATCATGAGAGCTTCTCAAAACTAATTTTGAATTTTTATAAAATTATTTTTATAAAAATTCTGTCATTTTCTGCTGTCTTTCTTACGGTACACAAATCGTAATTGAAACATCTCTTCCATTCACCTAAGGGATTCATCCTTCTCCTTTAAAATGACACCAATCCCAACGGCGTTAGAAGGGTAATAACTTAGCACTGAATCATTTACTGGACCATGTTTTCACAATTTGTGCGCGCAAACCTTTTCTGTCTTTGGCGCGGCATGGAGCTTCAGAGGGACCACTCCCGCTAACGGTCCTCCCCACCTCCTGTCTCTCTCTCCCTCTCTCTTCCTTCCCCTCTCGCGCTCCCCTCCAACCCGCCTGGGAAAGCCGGCGTAGAGATAAGGGTTTTGTTTCACAATCAATCCCAACTGCCTTCGTTTGGTTTAGGCCGTGAGCGATGGTGTCGGAGAGCGAATTGAGTTTTTATTGTGGTGCCTTTCGACATTGAGAGTGACAGAAAGAAGAATCTGAAAAGGTACATAGGAAAGAAAACGAAACATATCTTTCATGGAAAAACGGGAATTTCAAGAAAAACTTGCCAGTGAGGTACCTAACTATTTTCATATATATCATCATTTTCATTGCACCAAAATGAGAAAACTCCACAGATTACCATATCGCCTGAACCGAGACGAACTCGGGACACTCGATTCGCGTAGAGTGCTTTACCACTAGAAGTGCCAGAGCTGTAATTTTGACTGTTTTTTAATTTCAAATGCTCACCGTTTTTTTCACAGTGGTTAGAAATTGTTGAAATTACGTGACTATATAATGTTATACGTTATACAATTATAAAGGGGTCACAAACAGACTGTGCCAAGAATATAAAGAAGGTATTGATTGACAAAAACAACTTATAAAGATCCAAGTACAAAAATGCTAAAGGACAATGATAGACAAAATGCTCCTGTGTACGGCATGTGTAAATGCTCTTAACCTTCAATAAGTCCCAGAGAAAGGATGAGTTAGAAAATGGAAGGGAGCATATTGAGAATGCTTTAATTTAACCCTTTGAGTGACAACCAGTATCCTAGAAGCTTTGCTAAAAGTTCAGGGGTACTTTTGGTGATTTTGCTGTAGTTTAGGAACAAAATTATATTTAGTCTTTAGACTAAATATAATTTTGTTTATAATTTTGTGCTTAGAAGCAAATAAATGTAGTTGTCAATTTTGGAATAACAAAAGTTCAGTCTCATGATTACTCTGCATTTAATTGCAATCTGTTAACAATATGTGAACTACTAGCACCTGACAGTGACACTGGAGGAGGAGCACTACAGCACTCCCTGATACTTTTCCCAACAGTTAGGAGCATGACCTCTATAGTGCTCCCTGGTACTCCATGGGTTAAGTATTTCACCCAAGTAAAAACTATAAAGGATGAGCTCACTCCCTTATTTGGGAAGGAGAAGTATGCACATCTACAAGTGGTAAGGGGGAGTTCCTAGAAAGACAAAAGTGATTTGTCAACTGGTGGAGATATAAGAACTCATTTCCCGGCTTAACACGTTCAACCCGACGGATGCGAATGCGCATCCGAGGTACATTGCCAGGATACCGAAGGACGTGCATTCGCGTCTTTTAATGACCTCTCTGATGACCTAACTGAAGACCTCTATAAAGACCTCTCTGAAGGATGCGAACTCGCGTCTTTAATAAATTATCAAGTTTTGTCATTAAAAATTTTTTTTAACTAATTTTAAATTACATTTAAGTGACTGGCCAAATTAATGTGGCAGAAAAAGCTTTCCGTTTTTCATGATTGCACACTAGAAATATTCCGGGTTGAATGTGTCAAGGATAGTTTGGTGCAGGTGGATTTTTATTTGGTACACTGGGAGGGTGGAGAGAAACACAATATTGGCTAATCATGAAGATTCAGGCGATATGGAGTGGAAGCGAAACATGATAGCAAAGAAAGAAAAACACGAGCCAAATCCACAAAAATAATAAACTTTACTACAATCTGAGTTTCACTGTATCACAGCATTGTTAGGTAGAGTATATCTAAGATGCACCAACATATATATATATATATATATATGTATTAAAAACAAAAAGGGGGGAGGAAAGGGGAGGAGTGTAGGAGTGGATGGTTATTGGTGGTCATCAGAAGAGTGTGGGGAGAAAAGGAAGTGTGGGAGACATGCGAAGGAGTAGGGGTGAACGGGTTGCAAATGAACATCATCATCATTTGTAACCCCCTATACATACATACATATATATAAAGCAAAATTGTGAAAAATCCCACTGGACATACAATAAAAAATTCACAGAGCAGACAGATGAGGCGACACAAAAAGAAAACACACAAAAGTAAACATACTTGTTAAATTTTCGGAGGCATGGACCTCCTTCCTCAGACTTCGTCCTAATCTTCAGATGAAGGAGGTCCATGCCTCCGAAAATTTAACAAGTATGTTTACTTTTGTGTGTTTTCTTTTTGTGTCACCTCATCTGTCTTCTCTGTGAATTTTTTATCATATACATATAAAAATATATATATGTTGGTGCATCTTAGATATACTCTACCTGACGATGCTGTAATACCGTGAAACCTAGGTCGTAGTAAAGTTTATAATTTTAGTGGATTTGGCTCGTGTTTTTCTTTCTGTCATCATAATATTGGCATTTGTCTTCTCTGAAAAGAAGGCACCAAGGGGTTTACAGTTTTACATTCCATTTGACAGACAGAGAATGGAAATTTAAGTGCTCCCCCTCAGCATTCAAGTAGGGAGCAGTACATCTCTTTAAAATCTCTGCCACTGCCAGGATTTGAACCCTGGCACTCAGGATAAGGCCAGCCGCCACTCACCCATGGGTCTTAATTTGGAGATGTTTTAACCTTAAGAGTTTTAAATTATGCTCCCTTTCACCAATTATAATGGCCATATTTCACAAAAACAGTTTGTTATGATATGATACAAAGTGAAATAAATCACCCTTGAAGCATGAGATAAATTATTGGATTGTAGAAAATAATTTTGCTATCATTTGCCAAAGACACTTTTTGCGGATATTTAAAAATATATAAATGAATAATAAAAGTTGAAAGATATTGCTAGACATTAGAAAACTTAACACAATAATAAATGTAATGCAAATTTAATTAAAATACAAGCTAAGCACTCATTTGTAATCATTTAAGATAAGGTCCCAAGAAAAGAGTAAAAATATTTAACAATAGCACTGATTATGATTAGTCTCCATAACAATATAGAAATTTAATGTCAATGCATTAGGAGTGAATTATTACACCTTAGCACTCTCTCTGGAGGTAAAAATAATATTTTAGTTTACCAGTGAAATCATGCATCGATATTCAACATACAATTGTGTCATGTCATAGAATCTCACAATAAAATAAAATAATTTTTTAAAAATAATTCACTCTCCCATGATACACTGAAATTAATGAGACAAGACACAAACATACTAGATGACGAAAAAGGTCATCATTGTTGGCACAACCTATTAGAATATTATAGTACACACTTATGTGAATAATACATGTACAAATAATAAAAAACTTTCCTTAAACATCACACCCTAATGGAATTAATTTTTATTACAACATCATGATGTAAACTGTTATGGCATTTATGCCATAACAATTATGTACCTAAGGCCTAAAAAAGTCAATTGATATTTTGAAATTACCAGTATCCAAAGTAATGAGATGGCTAACGTACATTATTACCAGTATTTCCTTCTTTAATATCAGCTTCTCCAGGAGGCTTAGAAATTCTATCAGGACTATTCAATCTAACAGTGAATGAGAAAGGGGAAATGGGTCTTGACTGAGAATTAGAACTTGAAGGTGATGATGATTCCAGGCTAGAAATGTTCCCCTCATCAAACTCTTTTGCATCATTGATTTTCAACTTAATGACATTTGACTGAGAGTCAATTACACTCAAAAGTTTATCCACTTTCTCCGCAGCAGAGGAATATCCCACATAGCTTCCAACATTTTGAATTTGCTGTGACACCAATGCCTGAATTTTTCTGAAATTAAAGGAAATTAAGTAAGATATTTTTCCATTTTTGTATTCATGCAAGACTTAATACTTAAGCTGATAGCCATGAGCTAATATAAACAAATTTCCAACATCACTAAAAGCCCCCCTGCCACTCACCCTAGCAGTGGCAAGCAGCGTATTATTAGATGTAGATAAAGCACCCTTGTAATTACACAAAGGCATTCAAGTGCTTCACCTATCTCGAATCAAAAATAAAAGCTAAGATACCAAAGTATAAAAATGAAATATAAAATCATAGCTAGTCAACCTACCCCAATCTCCTGACAGTAATAATATTTATGCATAAATGCCAGACAAGGAGCCACTTCTATTTGGCTCCACTTGCTAGTACACTACTTCAAATAACTATGATAAAAAGTTTAGCATTCTATTAATGCCATAAAGTCTAGACTTTGCAGATTCCCCAGTATTTTATTGTAGTTAACTAGAAAACAATCACTCTACTTACATGATTTCTTCCTTAAATTTGTTGATCTCCTTTTCTTTCTCACAATTCATGGCATACAATTTATCCTTCTCGAGTTTCATCACACAACATTCAATTTTCAGCTTTTCATAATTAAGATTAGCATCCTGAAGTTGCTTATTCAAGTGATCAAGTCTCTTTTGCATTTTTGGAATTACACTATTCTGTTCCATGAGAGTATTACACTGACTATAAAAATGCTGGGTGACTTTGGTCTGCTCATTCACCTGTGTTTCAAGTTTGTCAACTTTCTCAATTAAGCTGCTAATTAGTTTATGATACTCAGACTCCTTAGTTGATAAACCTTCCACTGACTTGAGCTGCAAATTCAACTGTCTGGAAACAAATTAATAATGTTCATTACCATAATGCAACAAAATATACTTTTAACAATAAGCTCACTAGTGACATATCATCTCATAATAAAATTCACTCTAAAAGATCAAAATGTAAATTTTAAATAATTAAGCCTAATGAATAACTAATCAAAGTGGCATGAGTAATAGCTGTGCTATGAATGAAGACATACAGTTAGTGCTAATCAGCAGTTTTTCTGTCAAATAATCATTTGGTAATAAAAATGGAAAAATCCAAAAACGCATTGATTCCAAATTAAATCCAAAAATGCATTCCAAGCTGGAATAAAAATGAATTCTAAGATGAAATTTAGACCTGATTTTTAGTAAATAAATTAAACTAGGGTATAAACTGTAAGAAATGCAAATGTGCTTTTAAGGAGAAACATTAATGCTGCCTACTAAACCCTTTTATTGCTAGCCCAAATATTAGGCATAGGAGAAAATGCCAGGGCTTTTTTATATTAATGCATGTTCTCAGCTAGGACATTATATAAAACCTAATATTAACAACCTGAATTCAAAGTTATGTATTTATACTCTCAAATAGTATCGGACATGAAACAAATGCAGTAATATTGTTTTCACTCTATTCAAACAGAAAAATTTAGTTAGCATACATAAGAAAAAATACCTTGGGCCGATTGATAAACCTCTGGCATTTCTTACCCATATCCCTGACATGTAGCTCGGCCAGCTGACAACATATAGGTTAATACTAAATATGCAAGAATACTAGGCAATAATGTCAGAACTTACTTATTGAGATACTCAATTTCAGCCTTCAATTTTTCATCATTGCCCAGGATGTACTGCCTCTTACCACCATTATCATCATTAACCTTCACCAGAAGCTCAAATTTCTCAGCTACAGCAAATTTTCTTTGACCATTTTGCAGTGGATCACTTTGAAACACAATGATGCCTTCATCTGTCTTTCTGTTACTCACAAAAACATCATTTCCATCAGTAACACCACTGGATGGAACTTGAACCATTGCATTCGCTACTGCACGTGGTTTATCAGGAGACATTCTTAACCTATTGTTGTTCATTTTCACACGAGAATCATCTCCATTTGGCACCTTCTTTGAAGAAAATTTAACACTATCTAAGTCTTCGGTGGAGACTTCAGCATTTTTGCATAATTTTTTCAAAGCAGCTTCCATATCTTGAACTAATGCTTGAGTGGGCTGATCTGAAGCAAAGCAACAAAACATTATTCTTGTAAATGACAAATTCATTACACAGAAAAAGAGCTGCAACCTATAACCGCAAATGGTATAAATAAAAGTAAAAAATAGAAGTAACAACATCAAATAGAGGAAAGACCTAAAATTCTAGTTTTATCACAAATACCAAAAAATATGACTTTATGGCTGGTAGATTGCAAAGGGTTATTCCTATACAGAACTCAAAAGCCATTATAAAGAATAAGGAAGGTGATCAAATTGGGATGGAACAGAGTTACTGGAAGCCTCAATAAGATTGTAAAAATTCATCTTCACTATCTTAAATATATGCCTTGTCCTTCACATGAATCCAAGTGTGCCATATGTGTAATGATTTTATTCTGATACTGGTTATCAATCATTATACTGCCAGCCATCAATCCTAAAATTAGTCTAATGCAACTTTCCTCTCCTATTCACTAACATCTTCCTGTTTGGGTAAGTCTTTTCTTAGTCCCTTTACCACTAGTTACATCTATATCATATGAGGCCTTTGTCATTATTTCTGTTCCATTTTCCCTCAGCTTCCCAGATAACAATACTCTCTTTCTAAGGTAAAGCTTTCGTTTCCCTAGTTGATCCTTGCCTCTTCTTTTCCACTGTATACCAGTACTGTAGTTTCAACTAGGGTTTTACTCACATCTTTTTCCATCCTTACTATAACCACTCTGTCATCGGTGAAATATAGCACGCTAATTTCTTCCAGTGGATATTTAATCCTGAAGCCTTCTCTTTTATTTTATGGCTTTCTCATTGTAGGCATTGAAAATAATGGGAACAGTGCACAACCTTATTCGGTCCTTTGCTTTGCAGAGGTCTACTGTCTTGGTGACACAGCTGAACCTAGTCTGAACAGCTGAACCTACATTATGTTTGGCGAGAGTCCTGGCTATCTTTTCCACTGTCCCCACCACGCAAAGGATCATTGTGAAGGCAGTAGGTTTCTCTCTGTCTTCTGATGGTGGTCTCTTGACAGTCTTTTTAATGGGGGGCAAGTCATGTTTCCATTCTTCTCGGCGAGCGGTCTTGTGGATCTTCTCCCAATGGAAGCTGTTGTCTTGTAATGTTCTAAAAAGGTTCCGCTTCTCGTTGTCCAAAGAGTCTCTGTTGGAGATTGAGAAAGCTCGGTGGAAGAGGGTCCTGATAATGGATGTCTTCTGTTGGGGGTGGTGGTGGTGTGAAGACGCATGCAGATACCATTCGGAGTGTGTCTTCTTTCGAAAAACTGCGTGGCCTAGTTTGCCATCATTCTTTATTTCCACCAGCACATCCAAGAATGGTAGGTGCTTGTTTTCTTCTATCTCCATGGTAAACTTAATGGATTCGTTTTGTTTGTATATTACATTATATGGACAACTACACACCTGAAAATGTTATAACCCTACATCTCTTCAGTGACAGCTGTGCAGTAGGGTGGATCGGAAAAATCGATTTTTCGCGGAGAAACTTGGCCCTCTGGAAAAAAGAGAGAGACTCAAAATGAGGCCAGAAAATTTTGGGTCTCTAGGTTAACCCTAGACCCTCACACCGTGGCCATTTATGGGGAGGGGGGCTGAAAATGGAAAAAGTCATGTTTTTATAGCGGTTCCCCATGGATTTTGCTGAGGTGCGGCCCTCCTGCCTGGTCGCCGCGAACGCAGCAAAACTCATCACGGATGCATCTTCTGTCGTTGATCTCATTAATATTAGATAATTAAACAATTTCCAGGGAATAACAATTATGGAAGAACTGTATGAAAGTAATATAACACACCGTCATCATTCAGGGAGTAAAGAAACACTCCCCAGTTTTTAGCCTACTTTTTCTATTATATTTCAGTATGGAGAAAGAATGCAAAAATAATTAAAGTAGTTACCAGAGCTCACCATGTTGAGGTACCTGCACTATGAACTCCCCCGCCCACACACCCACTCATAGAATAGAGGAACGCATTTCCTTTATCAGATTATACGCTATCGAAAAAATAAAAAAATGGTCTTTTGTAGTACCAGTTGGTTTATCTGTGTACAAGTATTCGTCTTTAAACTTTATTTTCATTGAACATTAAAGGTCATTATCGACTTTTTTATTTTTGAAGTCAAGCAGATAGATGTAAAACTTACTCACTATATCACAGCATGAACTGAGACTAGGTTTTGAAGGTTGGCATTTTGGTTCTGCTTTCTAGTATTTTCAGTATTACTTATTGTCTCTCGTTGTTGCGGATGCCAATGATGCTTGGGTTACCTCTTTTACGAATATTTCAAAAGCTTGCATGTGACAAGGGCAATTGCTTTCCACAGTTGAGCATTACTCAAGTAATTCTCGAATTTCTACAGTCGTGAGATAGAGCACGAGTTGGTGTTCACGTCCTATTTTATCAGCAGCTTGTAGTCTTCTGCATCAAATTTAAAATCTGTTAACTCAAAAGTTCTCAGATTTTCATCATACACGTATTTCTTCATGCCTCTAAGATTATTTTCCACTCATCTTTTCACACTTCCTCTCCATTGTCAGCAATCATTGGGAGGAGTAAATTTTCTGAGTGCCCGAAAAAACCATTTCCCTGAATAACAAGATCAATGACTCTTTTAAGATCTACTGGTAGATATCTTGATCAATTTAATGATTTCCATAAATTTACAGCACCGTCATGTATACAATGGTTTTTTGAAAACCAGACAGGTGCGTATACTTTTTGAATGACATTACATTTTATAAATTAGCGCAAAAATAGACTATTTGTGGCTTAACGGCTGCAGATATGTACCAATGGATGAAATATTTGCCCTGTAGGGCTGCAACTCGGCAAAATCCATGGGGAACCGCTATAAAAACATGACTTTTTCCATTTTCAGCCCCCCTCCCCATAAATGGCCACGGCGCAAGGGTCTAGGGTTAACCTAGAGGCCCCAAATTTTTCTGGCCTCATTTTGAGTCTCTTTGACAACTTTTTCCAGAGGGCCAAGTGTCTCCGTGAAAAATCGATTTTTCCGATCCGCCCTACTGTGCAGGGCAAAACAAGAATATCTTGATGGCCCAGTTTTTAAGCTCACTTACTGCATCAGGAAAATTTCTTCACATACATCACCACTTCCCTAAACATGGACATTCATTTATGCCCGGTGATCGGGACTTTGCTCAAATTGAGAAAATCAAATGGAAAAACGGAATAAGTCTTTGTCCCAGAAGAATGGTATGGCATGGTATCATCAGCTTCTCAAATTCTTGGTTATTAAGGTGAACCAGGATATGCTACTAAACTATAAATACCACCTACAACCGTTCTTTAAGAAGATAATCAAGAATGCAACTGATCCTTTCAGAATTAGCACATATTGAAGCTTCATTTATGAAGGAAGAGATGTGTCTGTTTCTACAGAGCAGAGTGGTATTGTTAGCAGACTTGGTCCGATACCGATAGAGAGTATCGGCAATCGGCAATATCGGGTATCGGCAATTTTCATGATACTCCGATACTTTCCAGTATTCTTTTTTTTTGGATACTTTTATTCGAAAGTATTCGTTTCGTGAAAATCATCTAAAAACATATAATTTTGAAATCCCGCCTTGAACTCACTTACCAACGTGTTGCCTATTTGTTTAATTAGCTGCGATCTTCGTGATAAAGCGCTTAGAATTGGCTATTGGAAGCCTGAGGCGAAAAGTTCAACCTTCTCCGAAAAGTAGACGAAAATCCACGTACAAAGAAATTTTGCTGAAATAGCGGCAAAAATTGAAGTTCTGCCGTCAACTCAGTTAGTTCTGCTCAATGCATACATTGTTCGGCGTTTCCGCCTACATTCCAAGCTTGTTATCCAAAAATATAAAATTCAAATATCATGGCATGGTTAAGTGTTATGATGTTAATGGATTCGCATTAGAAATTTTAAAATGAAGACGAAGGTGTTTGTCACATCCCTCCAATGTCGCATACTTACCGAGAAAGCCCAGTTTCGTAAATTGACTAGAATAACTTAAACGAATATATTTGAAACTTAAAGGACGTCATGGCAAAAGTACGATTCATATCCTATCACAATTTCCTTTCATTTGTGCTTTTCATATTGTTATGACAATCTCCAATGTGACGCTGTCCTCTGCGACTCTAAGAAATGTGCCATTTTCCATTCTCACTGCAAAAACATGCCTCGTAATAAGCGCTCGGCTACTGATCGAAGGGTCCCGGGATCAAATCCGGGTGAAGCCTTTGGATGCCCCCGAATGAAAAATCCTCGTAGTGCGAAGTGGCCCAGGGAAAGGAACTGGCCCCCCTACCCTGAATGTGTGGAATTCACACACCTGTGGCTTAGTAAGGGGTGAGCTCTACTCTCACCTATAAAAACCAACCGTCGGGTTGAATCACTAAGAGAGAGAAAAGTAATTATTAAAAAAAAAGTCTGGTTCCTGCATTAAACGATAGGCTAAATTCTCTACACGTTGATATGCTCTCTATGAATTTCGCTTCTTCCTTTTTTGGGATATCAAGCCTCAAAGTCGAATACACATATACTTTTTGCGTGAATAACATACACAAAACGTGCTATTTGGTCATCATTAATTATTGAGTGCGCATCAACGCAAGGTATTGTACGTATTTCTTGGGAGGCGCAATAACTGAAGACGAAACTTTGTTACAGTAAATTAACGCCAGGAATGATCTAACTTGACAGAGCGCGTAATGGTTCCCTGGAAGGTATGCAACCCACACGTACGTCTTCAACATAACCCGAGAAGGCCTAAGGCCCGTTTCACATGGACGCGGACGGTCCGCGATCCGCGCGCGGTCACCACTTTTCACATTTGCAGGTGGCCCCGTAGGGTCCACGCGGATGGTTCCTCCGCATACGGACGGTCCGCGTTCATGTGTAAGCTTCCATTAATGTCAATGGAACCTAGTCCGAGCACGTAGCGCGGACCGTAAGCGTCCATGTGAAATGGGCCTAACTTGTTCAACAAGTTTTCCTCGTTACCATGTTCAGGATTGCGGGTCCCTACAAAAACGAGCTAACGAAAGTCCACTGTATTTGCGTGTAATTGCAGGTTTAGAGTTTCCTGAGAAAATGTTTTCAGGGACTGGTGGGTCATCAGTTAAGAGGGTCCTGATAGAAGAACCCTCTTAACTGATGAGCATGTTCAGCAGCTGTGTCAATAATATGTCAATGAGCAATGCATTCAAATATGAGCTACTGAGCATGTTCAGCAGCTCTTATTTCTTGAAAGAATGTTCAGTACTTACAAATGCAAGAGGGCTTAGAGTCTGAAATCTAATTCTGGTGATAATTGTAAGAGTAGCAAAATAAAAGAGTTGTCACAATGTCATTTCTCTCGATAATTAGATGCTCTTTTATAGCACTTTTAATTACTGAGTTGACTTCACGAGAAGGAAAGCACTCATCGCATTTATCAATCTTTTTAGAAAAATAAGGTATCCGCAAATAATACTATCGGTATTGGCCACTGGCATGATATCAGAAAAAGTGGTATTGGTACAAGTCTAATTGTTAGCACCAAATTTTGTGTATTTAAAGCACAGCATCAGCTCCCTCATTTTAATGCAACCAGAGCAAACACTGAGGCACTTCCATTGAACTCTAAAAAGTTTAAGTATTGTCCTTGATCAGACCTAAATGGTAAAAAATCAAAAGGTTCCCTAGTCTCTCCCATATGGTAAGTATATTTTGGAAAAATTTGGGATATGAAAAGCCTTTATGTTATTCAATGATGGTACTATACTTTAAAATGATTAAAAATTATGTGGATCTTCACAAATAGATATCCGGTGATCCTGAATTTTCTTAATCATGTAGATGGCACAAGCTAGGGAAAGGAAATTTCCATCAAATTGTTATGTAACTTATGCTGTCATAAATCCAAATAAATACATACACAATATAGTACAAACAGAAGATTCTGTGTGCTACTATATCAAATATGGCAAATACATATAATAGTGCCAAGGGTTAGAGTTGCCCAAGTGCAATAAGCACATTGAGCCTTTTACTTCACTAATATAATCACAACACAATGTATGCAATGTAGAAAACTAAATCAAATAAAATATTACAATGTGCAATATTTAGATATCTGATGATCCCAATGCATTGCTATTACAAATTTGGGCAAAATATCACAAATGTGAATTGTGTGGATATGTGAAAATGTGGCATTTTTAAGGTTCAATCACATCATCCTTGATATTGTGCTGGATACCAAAGAATAAGTAAACATTATGTCACATACTAGTAAGGGAGAGAGCATAAGGAAGATGTCATAAGGAGCAGTGACTCAGGTAAAAATATCTCTTCTGCAATTCATTTGAAACTGGTTTTAAACTCTTTTAAACACAATAAACTCATCTTCAACTGATTTTTAACTGATTTTCACTGGTTTGCATCCCAATTTTTGGTGTCATGCTCATTTGGAACCCATTTTCACTCGATTTTGCAACACATTATCAAACTATTTTTCAACTGATTTTCTGCTAAACTGTTATGCAACTGATTTTTATTCTTTAATTCTAATGCAACTGATTTTCACTCAATTTCGCTACCAATTTAAAAACTGTTTTACAACTCATATTAAATAAAACTGTGATGCAACTGCTTTTTACTTCAAAACTATTTTGCAACTGCATTGCAACTCATTTTCCACTAAGTATTTTTAAAATCGATTGTAATTGATTTTCAACTAATTTTCATCTGGCTCGCAACTCATTTTCCACCTTTTCTTGAGGTCATCTGCAACTGATTTTCAACTGATATGCTTTGTGTTTCAATTTGCAAAGCAATTACAGATGAATTGCAAATGAGTAAAGAAAATCTGTTGAAAATCAGTTTAAAATGAATAGCAAAAGAGATATGAGGAGTAAGATGTCGTAAAGAGATATGAGGAGAACCTGAGGAGTAAGATGTCGTAAATAAGAAACTGAAGAAGAAAGAATCACGCTATTTATTCTGAGGAGGGTAAGTGTATTATGAAATGGCTTGACCAGAGAGATATATTACTGATATCATCAGAACATAATGCAGATCTTTTCAATTTGATAACAAGAAGTGTTACATTATGCTGGAAGCCAAAGATTGTGGATAAGTACATTCAATTTATGGGTGCAATTCTGTTCTACCAATGACAATCCCTTGGAGTGAAAGTCCCTACAGAGGTATATGAAACTAGATTGGCATGTCCTTCTCATGACAATTGATAATTATAATTGTTTATTTATAAATAATGGTGGTAAATTGATACATTTACTAGAGTTTAGTGATAGTATAATTGCATTCTTGATTCATAATAACAAGCCACCAATAACATGCACTACACCATAGTCTCTCAAGAGACAGAAGAGCACCCACTTGCCCTCCCAGCAAAACAGTCCAACATAAAAGATACATGATTTGTAACAGAAAAGTGGCGAATAAATATTTTCTGCCTTCTGCCCTAAGTATCCAATATACATTAGGTTTAGAGCCCTGTTTTAAAGAATTTCATTCTAATTTGTAAAAATTATAAAAAAATCTAATTTTAAACTTCAAAGTTAATTAACAGGGTTTATAGGAGTTTTTCATTTTAATTTTCCCTGACTTTTCCAGGATTTCCATACCATTATTAGTGATTTTCCCTGACTTTTCAGTGCCTGAAAATGCCAAGATTTCGATCATTCATAGAGATAAAAGTGGTATTGAGGAAGCAAAGAAGTCTAATCTTATGAAAAATTGAGGGTTTATTTTCATATTAATCATATAAACTTCCAGTAATAAGAGATCAACAACTTTAAGTCAACAAAATAAAAATTATCGTTATTAGGAAATAAAACTGGATATTTTGCTAGTTTTGCATAACAATCGCTATTGCTACAATCTTTGGGTACACAAAATAAAAAGAAAATTAGTTCAACTTTGATGTCAGATTTACGATTTCATCGTCAATCGAAAGAACTTCAGTGACTTTCTCTGACACTAATTTGGCTTTCAATTCCTTAATCTGTTGAAGGAGACTCCTCTTAGTAACCAAATGAGATTTCTTCGCTTCTTCTTCTTGCCACTTCTGATTCAGGGTGCCTTCATAATGCGACCATGAATTTGTGAATTACAGTATTGTTTTTTATCAATGGTCAAATTCTGAAGCCTTGATAGAATCGTAAATGTGTCTTTGAGCAATCAGGGAACGTCCCAATTGGTTCTCCACTATTAGCTCTTTGTTGACGGAAAAACCTCTTTCCAGAACGACCTACCTATGGCTCAAGATTAGCACCTTCTTGATTAGGGTGTACAAGTTTTGGAAGCTCTACATACCTTCAAGCAGACCTCTCCAAGAGATATCAATTCTCTGCACACTTCTGCGTTAGGCTTCACATGCTTCAATCACTTCAGTTTTGGATATGAGAGTTCAAAACTCCATAATAATGCAATCACACTCTTCTGCGGAAAGCCAGTTTTTCGCATGGAATAACTCGACAGTATTGGACAATCTAGTAATACTAACACTAGGATGACTAGCAATTAGGGCTGGGTCACAAAATGTGACACTCTCTCATGACTTGTACTTAACAGGTGACTTGGAGATTAACATTTGGCATAATTTAAACAACACATCTTTGCAATCAGTTTGAATTTCTTCAACTTCTCTGCACTCAATTTAGGTTTCCGCAGCTCGGCTTTAACTGCAGTTCCTAACTTCAAATGCTTATCAGGTAAGAAGTTTACTGTTTTCTTGAGATCGACATCAACTACTTACTTAAGCCTTACCTAAGATATCACCTTTGATGAAGAGAGACATACGGTCTCTAATCAGAGAAGACAGGTCTGTATACAAGAATGGAATCATTAGTTCCTTACATTGATATGCCTTCAGAAAAAAAATGAGAAAAGCCCTTTAAAAAGTGATTGAAATAGCCCCGAGTCATTTATTTATTGTTTAATTTATTAATCAAAAGTAGATTGCAGTAGACAGTTAAATTAATCCCAGGTCATTTTAGGTACCTATAGGTCCTGAGTGTATACACTCAGGATACATTAAAGAAATATTAGAAATGGGTATACTCTAAGATGAGGAAGCCACACCTTATTTCAGTAGGGCAGAAAGTTACAAGCACATCTAAGAATTGATTTGTGCAACTACCATAACCGTTTCTGAGGAATGCCCAACTGTTAATACCGCTGATATCTGCTGCAGGATTCCGCTACCACTCACTAAGGAATCACTCTTACGACTAATGTTGATTGAAACACTTGCAGCAGTACTGGATTTATGCAGTGAGTTTTTCTGAATTTGATAATAATAGCCTAGGTCTACCCTATACATCTTAAGGATATATTGGACACTTAAGATGAGTTGGCCTCATAAGCTGGCAATTACCAGTAACCAATTACTTTCTAAGGTGTTCCACCTAAAAAAATAAGACTATAAAAAAGAGGTTGAATGCATTTGAAAATATATTCATCTCCTTGGACGTAGTACAAAAGAGCACAGCATAGCTCAAGCATGGAAGAAAAAAACAGAGTGGAAGCCAATAGGAGAATTTAAAAAATACTTCAGAATCATTGCCAAAGATAGTAAGAGAACGAGAGAAAAAATTGTGTGCAAAGATAATACCATTACCAAGTTTGAGCCATTTTCTAGGGTTTGGATGCAATGTAGCTTTTAGCAGCAATCAGTGAGGCATACTGACATTCTGTGACAAAAACCCAAAAATGTACATGAGAATAAAAACTTCTAAGAATATTAAAACAGGTAATAATATTATGTAAGGTATAGGTACAGGTTCCAACACATTTACAGACAAAAATGCTAACTACCAGATAAGAAATGAAATAAGCATAACATGGTTACGTATGGGATGATTTATTCTGTGCTAAACTCAACAGTCACGTCAGTGATTAAGACAAATACAATTTAGCAGCAGTTTTTTAACATGTGGAAAGCTTCGCAAAAGGATGCTATGAATGCAAATATAAATGAGGCAGCTAAAGCAATGAAACCAAAAATAACGAGAAGCTATAGTCTACGGGGAAGTCGGTCACAAATACAGAGTGTCAAATGTTTTGGACTGGGTTCAAAAATAGGGAGAAATGACTATCTTTCTTCATATTTGAGAATATTGGTTAACAAGCATTAAGTGAGTTCATTAAGGGACATTCAAATTAATATTGTTTAAAACTACTCAAAAGCTGACATCGTAGGTTACCTTCCTAGCATAGCCTATAGGATGAATTAAACGAGGTGAGAAGGTTAAGAGAACAAACATTATAAGACTTACTTGCAGTAGTCCTGCGGAGTTCTTCCATTAACATACAAAGTCTGTCAATTGGCTGCAATGAACTTCCATTAATTTGAAGTGAATTTTCGTCTCCATTAACAGCTATCTGTGACTTCGAACATGTCACGTTATACAGTTGAGGAATATTTCGATCCTTCGAGTCTTCCTTACTGCACTTTCTAGAGTTCAAAAAATCATTACTGACTAAGTCACTGCTCGCAACTCCTTTCCCAGCATTAGGCACTACATGCTGAGAAGCTGTTTTATGAGATAGTAACTGGGAATGACTACAAGGACAATTATTTCCTGTGCAATTTTCACTCGTGCGATCACTGCATTCCGCTTCGCATGTGATGAGAGATTTTCCATCTCTCGAGTTTGGTGCAGTGGAAGCATGAAGATCAGAATGCTTCAAAATAGAACTCCAAACCATATTCTTAGAATTCTGTGAGCAGCAACATCTCTGCTTCCCTTCAATTGACGATTCTTCGAAATGGGGTTTACTTGGATGTCTTGAATCATATTTGGAGCCCCTTTCCTGACAATCGTTCTGCTTATTCGACTTTCCGTGGCGTTTAGTTTTTACTGTAACTTCTAAAGTCGCACGCTTATTTTTATGTTCATGCTTTGGTACTGGACACTTTTTGCTAATCCTAGTCACTTCCCTGGGTAAAGATTTACTTGATTTGGCACTTGATTTAGTTAAATTTGATGCATTTCTACCCTTGCCACTCGTGGGAGATTCTTCTTCATCCACATCACCAAAGACTTTATTAAGTTTTTTTTCCAAATTCTCGACATCTTTTCCCAACTTTTGAATCTGCTTGAGTTGATTGTTTAACAAATTTGTGGCCTAAAACGAAAAATTTAAAAGTCAAAACAATGGCTGACGAAAGACAACTGTGACAGAATTGTTGAATGCCTTCAAAAATAGATTCCAATCAAACACATACCATTAAAAGTTTAGAGAATGACATTTAACCCATTACATACACACAATAAACTTACCATATCTGTTCACTCGGTATCATACGAAGTCTGAATCGTCAATGAGACACATTTGAAATTTTTACCGCCTATCCCATATGATTGTGCGCCTGTATTTGCGCTTACAGTACTTCTTTTGCTTCTTAAAAAAAAACAAAATCACTGAAACGGAGGGATTTAAATGAGAGTGTGTAGCGTCAGAACGACAAACTGTTAAACATTTTCAGCTAAATAAATAGAATTATGCGTTAAACTCAGCATGTACTTTAGGATTTGGCATTAAGTACCCTTCATTTTACGGTGACTCTACAAATTATTATTATATTAAGTATATCACCTCTTCATTTGGAAGTGCTCTGTGAAGTGAATTTCATGAATAAAACTCCTCACGCATTTGAAAACTAAACATCTCCCGAAAGTTTCAGGAGGTGTCTGCAAAACTTGACCACCCTTTTTTCTCAAAGCAGTATATAGTCTATAATTATTAGTATTCTACCGGTGAAGGTAGGTTTAAATAGACATTTAATTCTTCTCACCCCCTAAATATCACACGATGTCCCTCTTCAGCCCCTCATACCTCCTGCCTCCCATCATTCCATCCAAGCTACCCGTTCTTCTCCTCCCTCTTCCCCGTTTACCCAACACTCTTCCCTCAATCACCTCCTTCAAAACACCATCCCCTTTTATTACCTTTTCCATCCACACCTTCTCCCTTCTCCTAATTTTATCTATCAAATTTCTTTCCTCTCCTTTCAATTCTAGCACTTTATTGTTCGTCTTCCTTTCGACCCACTTTATTTTCTCCATCCTTCTCCACACCCACATTTCAAAAGCCCTAAGTCTATTTTCATCTTCTTTTCGCAAAGCCCACTTTTCCCCCCATATAGTGCAACGCTCCATATTAAACTTTTCACTAGTCTTTTCTTCACTTCCCTACTCAATGCCCCAGTCATTACCCAGACAGCACCAAAACGTGATGAATGCGTTTTATTCCGTTTATCAAAAGCGTTTCAAAAACGGCAAATAACGTGCTGAAACAGTAAATAAGTCCGCCTGAAAACATTCTTGGTAGGTGAAAAACCCCTTAAAAAACGTTTTTATTTTAGTTTCTAAAACCAGAAACGGTTTTTGCACAAAATGAAACAATTTTTTCAGAAAAAAACGTTTTCACTGGTTTTTGTGCTGTCTGGCTAGTTCACACCTACAAGTAAAAGCTTCTCTTGCCAATGCAATTCTCCTTCTCACTTCAATGCTGCTATACCCTTTTTCTTCCAACACACTATAGTGTGTTGGAATCGAGGTATACCTCGATAGCTAAATTGCTCTACCTGCTCTAGCTTCTGACCTGCTACTTTTATTGTTATATTGGCCCTTTTTGTTCTTGAAAACCACATTACTTTTGTTTTCCTCTGGTTTATCTTCATCCCGTATCTTTTGCACTGTCCCTGCAACGCATCCAGCATTTTTTCCAAGCCAAGGGGTGATTGGCTGACTAGCGCTTGATCATCCGCAAACCTCACTGATTTTATCAATTTCCCCCGACCTTTACTCTAGCCTCCAGCTCATCCCAAGCCTCTCTCACCATTTCCTCCAAGTATATGTTGAAAAGAACCGGCGATAACGGACAGCCCTGCCTAACTCTCCTCCATATTGTGGCCCAATCCGATTCTCCATCGGCTACTCTCACTTGTGCCTTCTGCGCCATGTATAAATTCCAGATCAGTCTCTTATCTCTCCAGTCTACTCCTATCTTCCTCAATATTTCCATTAAGTTGTCCCACCTCACTCTGTCGAATGCCTTTTCGAAACCAACAAAGCACGCGAATACATCCTGATTGTATTCTAGATTCGTTTCCATTAGTATTCTCATCACTGCAATCACATTCTGAGTGGCGCTCCCCTTCCGAAATCCATACTGATCCTCGCCTAGGAATTCGTTAACTATCTTTTCCATTCTTCTATTAATGATTCTAAGCACTACCTTTGCCACATGAGAAATCAAACTTATCGTTCTATAGTCTTCACATTCTTTTGTCACCCTCTTTTTCGGTATAGGTATCAGCACGGTTTTTACAAAATCCTCCGGCCAAGCCCCCTCCTCGTTTATTTTACGAACAAGTTCATAAAATCTGCCCCTTCCCCCTTTTCCTAGGTTTTTCAGAAGCTCAGCTGGGATGTTATCTACTCCCACCTCTTTACCTGCCTTCATTTCTCGCAGTGCCATCTACGTCCTTTTCCTCTTCTGTCCAAGTTCCTAGGCCTATTTTTGCTATCATACAGTTCCTCAACATATTCCCTCCAACGATGCTGTATCACCTCTGGTTTCATTGCTAAATTTCCCGTTCTGTCTTTGATGCACGGGACCATTTTCCATTTCTTGATTCCCGATAACATTCTAACCTTTGTGTACAGACTACGTATTTCTCCTTCTCTCTGGAGTCTCTCCATCTCCTCGCATTGCTGACTCCACTACTTTTCTCTTGCTCTCTTTGTTTCTCTCCTAAGCCTGTTGTTAATCTCCTTATAACGCATTTTGCCTAGCTCTGTATTTACATTTTTCCATTTCCTTTTTTCCTCGATCCTTTCTATCATTTCTGCTGTTACCCATGGTTTCTTGATCCTCCTACCGTCTACTGGTCCTATTTTTTTCTCAGCTGTTTCTTTTATGCCCGTCTTTATCATTTCCCACCCTTCATATATTGTTCCTCTTCCCTCACGCATCCTCTTCCCTCCAATCAGTGCTCCTACATCCCACTTTTTTATTTTCCTTCCTACTTTCATCCTTTTTAGTCTCATCTCACATTTCATCACCACCAAGTTATGGTCGGAGTCGGCATCTGCACCTGGGAAACTATGTGAATTCTTTACACTGTTCCTGAATCTTTGCCTAATCATGATGTAGTCTAGTTGGTACCTTCCAGTATCCCCCGGCATTTTCCATGTGTACCTATGCCTATGGTGGTGTTTAAACCACGTGTTTGTAATCACTAAATTATTCCTCCTACAGAACTCCACTGCTTTCTCGCCCCAGTCATTCCTTACACTCAGACCATACTCCCCTACTTCACTTCCAATCCTCCCTTCCCCTATTACAGCGTTCCAATCTCCCATAACTATTAGGTTCTTCCTGCCCTTTACTTTCCCGATTAATTCTTCCAACTGGTCATATACTTCGTCTACTTCTTCTTCTCTATGTCCCCCTGTCGGCATGTATACCTGTACTACGACTACATTTGCCGGCTTCGCATTGATTTCAATAGCTAGTATTCTATCGCTTACCTGTTCCACATTCATTACCCTTTTTCCTAATGCTGCATTCAATACAACTGCTACTCCCCACTGGCTCTCTTCCCCTCCACTGTATATAACCCTGTACTTTTCACTCCAAAAGTCCCCCTAGTCTCTCCATCTTACTTCGCTTAATCCCAACAAATCGATTTCTCCCCTCTCCATTTCACGCTTAATGTTTACTAGTTTTCCTGCCCTTAACATTGTCCTAACATTCCATGTCCCGATCCTTAGCATTGTTGCTCTCTTCTCTGGTTTCTTCTTCGCCGCCACTGCAGCTGTCTTTCTATTCGTGCAAGGATTTCGTGAGATGACGACCGCAGAGTCCTTGCTTATCCTGCTGCCGGGCACGACACCTGTACCACTAATTTGGTCCCGGGCCCCGTAGTTGCCAGGATTCAATTCTCTATTCCATATATAATTATTCCATATATTAATTCAAGTCCATTGTGTTCTTGGGAGAGTTTAATTGAGGTGTTTTCCCGTTGCCTGCCTCAATAGTGTTTTTAACGTGACACCATCACTTGATAGGCCGCCCCACTGGGGTCAGACGCCTTCTCACAGCCGCCTCACTGAGGAACAGATGCTGCGAGTACGGTACGTGGACTACCTTTGGTCAGGCTCCTACCCTTCAACCTGTCTGCTGTGGGTGACCCTACCAGGAGCAATATTAGTTGCTCCTGACAGTGCAGCTCTAGGGGTCACGGGAACACGCAAGCCCCAATCCCACCACGACAAGGCGTAGTCCATGGGGAAGGGATATAGCCTATACTTGTCCCGATTTTTTTGAATGGTTGCATCAATATTACTTGTAATTGTCATTTGGTTTTACATCCCTTCGAAAAATCGGGTTTATAAGATATTAACGTAACAGGAATGTTTATAACTAATTGATCATAATAATAATAATAATAAAATATATGCAAACTAGAAAACCTCATCGACATCCATCTTCTGGCTCATATATTTATTGAAGACTTGTATTGGGTAAAAGAAAACTTGAATATCGAGCATGTTTATGTGGTGGAAACAATTGTGTCATCTACTTGGAGTCATAACGTTTGTCTTAGCTGATCACCTGAAATTTGTATTTAGAAATATTCAGCTTCACATGATTTTAATGGATGACTGAAATTTATATTATAATACAAACGCTACCATGAGTAGTTAAAATTTTTGACAAATAGTTATGAACTCAATTTTGCATTACTATTTGGATTAAGAATCAGATAAAAAATCTCTATCTTTCTATTTGACTATCTTATAAATTGGGATTACTTGGGATTATTTCTGCTCTTCAGGGGTTGTGCTGGTGAATCTTATGATAATTATGTACATCTTTAGTGGATCCTAGCAAACATTTTGACACTGTTTACATCTATGCTTGGGTTTTCATGATGATGAAAGTTTTAAGAAAATTATTCGATAATCTTCTCTTGTTTTTCTTCAGCTGCTTATATGCCTCCAAGTATTCTATATTTATTCTCTCCCTTCCTCACCTGAGCAATGCACATTCTGCATTCTGTCTTTGGTCACATTCTCAAAAACAGATCACCTATTTTGTTCTTCTTCCTTTGACTTATTTCGTGGAGCTGTTAGTTTCACTTTTCTTACCTCATATACTAATTTATCATAGTTTTTCTATTTTTCCCTCCGTTTGAATTTTATAATCTTCTGAAGTACATCCCAATTACGGTTGAACCATATATATTTCTCTAACCTAGACATCTATGACCAGAGATCTATAAAGCTGTGTAACTTGCTTATTTGTTTCTTAAGTATTTCCTGCTCTTCACAAACACTGTGCTTGTTTCAATGTGATACATATTTTACTTTTAGAGCAACATCCTCATCATGATAAGCACACATTCTACCAACATTGAAAATTTATAAATAGCCCTTACTCGCATATTCCCTTCCCATATATTGTTGTCTCTTACTTTCCTTCATAGCACATATACATTTCCTTCCCCATTTACGCTAGTGGGCAGCCAACTTACATTACATCATTACATATTTGTAATATTATATTTCCTTCAAATCAGAGACAGATGAATGATTTTTCCATCCTCATTAAAACTGAAATATATCATCAACATTGAGACAAAAACATAATTCATATTTTTAAATTAAGTGCTTCAAATATATCTAAAATTTATAATATTACGACTTTCACAGAAATGGGTTAGGCAGTTTTCGCACAGTCTTCCTTAAAGGGGCTGGTAGTAAAAGGGTCAATTAAACTTCGTTAACTCATATTTTCTAGGTACCTTAATGCCATCCTGAACACTTCTTTACCTACTTATTCAATACTTATCTAAATTTCTCCCCTCAGTCATTCTCTTAAGCTTTCAACTACCTCACAAAACACCCTCTTCCTTTTCTAAGGGAGAGTTCGATGAAGATATAGCTGTGACATGAGGCTGCCCTCAGGGAGGAGTCCTAGCTCCACTTCTCTGGAACATGGTGATTGACAGTTTTCTGTCAGGATTGAATATAAGGCTGGCACATACACTAAAGGGTTTGCTTCAATGATGTGTCTATGCTCATCATGGGAAAGGACCTGGATACTGTCTCCAGACTCAATCAGAAAGCCACGGATAACCCAAATGGTTTGTCAAAACAGGGCTAACAGTGAATCCAGAAAATACCAAATGTATCAAAATGGCCTCAAATATTCCTCTTTATAGGGCAAGGTATTACAACCTTCTTCTGTGGTCAAGTACCTATCTTGTAGTTATTCTGAACTCAACTGAGGAGAGCATTCTGTGACAAAACCACGAAAAGCCTATTTTTTACGTTAGATTATTGTTATAAAGTGCGAGCCTTCGTCGGCCCTTCTACAAGCTTTTTCAGGCAATAATGACAGTCTTGATCTGTTGGACCTTGTTTATGTATAGAAGTATTTGTGGTTGCAACAATGGAGACTGTTAACCATTTCCATTGAATTTTTGATCACTCTTTTCCATACTTATGGAAGTTGGTCATATTTCCATGTTGAGGTTTTACGTACAGCTGTATAGTTGAGTGAAAAAGATCCAGGCATACAACTTCTAGGAACAAACTTTACCACTTACAAAGAATTACCTGCAAGGGTATCTATGGGGAAATGTGAACAGCCACTATCTTAGCGCTAGGAACTCTCCTGAATCTAGCCCTTCTTTATGTGGAGGCTGAGGTTCAGTTAAGGACAGTGGCCTATCATCTTAAATGTGTGGGAAGTGGTATGACAAAGGAAGAATTTATGACCATGTACAAGTTTCGACTAAGGTAACAAAGTTGAAAAAATATAGAGATGGGTATTGATAGGAAGATTGACTTAACCCTTTGCACTCAGATTTTTTACCCTCTATACCAGTAGTCCACTCGGAATTAATTTTTAAATACCCCTGGATTTCACATGTCATGTGTCAAGTTGGTAGTGAGGTTATGCTATGTCGAGTATCACTTGACACCCAAGTGGAAAAGGTTAAGGTTTGACTTGAGACTTACCAAGTATGTAATTGGTTTTTACATTTCAGGCAACTCTGACACACTTAAATTTTGAATCTTTTTCATTTTTTATTTTTATTATTAAAGAAAATCATGATCATATGTGGCAATCGTAATTATTCATTTTTAATTGAGTAAGGAATAAAATATATTTAAACAATAATAGTTAAGTATAACATTATATCTCTTGACTTACACAATCATATTTACAGTATGATAAAAGGTAATTTCCACTTCACTTGCTCATCACAACACTTAAATCCTATCTGGCAAAGAGGTACTGATTGTTTTATCCACAAAAAATCAAAGAACAAATGTCCTCTAGGGAAATATGACTGCATCATATGCACTGATAATAATGCTTATAAACAAAGCATATGTGTCATTCTTTGGATAAAAACTTCCTAGAATTACTGAGGCATAAACCAAGACTTTTTTTACATTCACACTTCAGCATCAGTTTTCTATGCTGGCACACTAAACACATTCAGGAACTTGAAATTTTCCTCTTCAGTTAAAGCTCTTGCACTGTTCATGTATTCTGCTGGTATGTACGCCAGTGGCGAAGCTGAAGGGTAGTCTGGGAGCCTGAGAATACCCAAAATGATTACAGTAAAACATATACTATTTTTTCAGCTCTGTCATGCATTTTCTGATGCCGAGAAAGCATAGGAAAAATAAATATAGCCTATATTTCTGCACATTGTGTTGCGTTGAAGTGGTTTGGATGTTTTGGAGGCTTGGGAGTCTGGCTGCTGGTAGACTCCAAATGGCCGGATGGCGCATGCGCATACACTTATTCGCCGCCGAACGCTTGCACCTGAAACTGCGCGATTCTTGCGCGCTGAGAGCCTAGACTCTCGCGCCTAGTTCCTGCACCCTTCCAAGTCTCAGGGAATGATCAAGAGATGGCGAGACGGAGGGAAATTAAGAGAGACTGATTCTGTATGAAACAGTTTCGCTGCATGTGAATTTTTTCTTCGTTTAGTGGTTGGAAAATAACAAGTCAACCTACAACTAAAGGACTGAACAACAACAACAACCAGGATGGACTAGACAGGTTTCACTAATTCAGAAGGCTGGCTTTTGAAATAATTGACACCTTCGTTGTCCACATGGAATCTCATTTTGAAGACTTCTATAACTTCTATTTTGCAGAATTACTAGATGAAGATCCTGCATAAAATACATCATTTCCCTCACCGAAATTGGGTAGCCTAATAAAATGCACTCATTATTAAACAGTGAACAGCTAAAAAATGAACCCATTAATGTCTATTCCGAGAGTAAACACTTTCCGGCACATTTGTTACTTAAATATTTTTTGGACAATGGCCTGGATAAAGTAGGTATATCAAGAAACTGTGGGAATCACAAGACTGATTCAGACATTTCCTGTATCGACTGTATTGTCCGAAAGAAGTATGAGTACATTGAAGACAGGACACATTTTTAAGAAACTCCATGACGGACTCTAGTCTATGCAATTTAAGCACCCTGGCGGTTTAAAAGGCTTTACTGAGCAACCACTCAAGCGACGAAAGTTTCAAGGAACGCGTCATCGACACCTTTGCCCAAAGGAGAACCCGCTGACTCTATATGATCAACGGAAAACATTAAGGCAAAGTACTTAGCCCCTCAAGTGCTGATCACTGTGCATGGTTGGGTGCTGGAAAATTTATTTCAAATTAACAGTGGGGCGAGAGGTAAAGAAGTGAATAAGCATCTAGCGTTCTCTTCGTATGCAATGCATGTTAAAAAAACTAGATTTTAAAAGCCCACCGGAACAGAGGGTTATAACCCATTTAAATAGCCCGGTAAACAACATGTTAAGTCGCCTGATTTTTGTCAACTGGAATATTTGAGTCTCTGAAGCAGCAAATTAAGGGGCCGATGAGCTAGAATACCCACATCGAATACCTTAGCTTCACCACTGATGTACACACCAATTAATATCATTCCATGCTGATAAAACAATCACTACAATATTGGTCACCAGCAAGGTTTCCTTATCCTTTTTTGAATTTTAGCATGAGAAAACTGCCTGTGAGGGACACTGCAATCCACACAAATGTAGATATGAATCCTAGGTAAACTACAGGTTCTTCTATACCCCACCCACGTCCAAGAATACTTCTCATGCTGGCTGTTGCTTGTGTAAAAGGCATGACTATGCTCAGGGATTTCAGAGAATAATGGATTCCTTCCACTGGCCAAATTATACCTGAAAACAAAAATAAATTAGATGAATGATTTTTTCGAAGTCAAGAGAGTCTATGGGTCATCTTTTCCAAACTTTTTACTTCAGGAAGGATGGTAGGAGCTGTGTGCCTTAGTTTATGAATATTCCAGTAAAGAAGTGTTGTTTATTATTTTGAAATGCTCTGCTGAAGCACCGCAGAGGTGGAAAAACAGGGGTAAAATATTTCGGCCACCTTACATGCCCTTTGATAATTTTCTCCTCCCTCTTTTCCCTGCCTTGTCTTTATGTGGCCTTTCCTCCATGTGATCACATTCTGCACATTCAGATGGTATAAAATTTTGAGAGATCCATGTACATGATTTCTTTTTTGACTCAACTTGCCCTTATTGGAGTTTAAATTAATTTCATCAATCAAATATGATAAGAAGAGATCAAGCATATAGAAATTTTGAATTCAATGACTCAATTTATTTGAGTGAATATCTTGAGAAAGGCTGATACCAATTCACAGTTGTATAAAAATTTTAAATTGGTGGAGAGATTTTATATTCATTTCCAAATTTTTTAAAGATAGTTTTTGCTGAAGGAATTGGCATATAGTCTCTTTATGAATGGGTGTACAACTGCTTTTCATTTACTCACCACAGAGCATAATTATAGGAAGGAAACTTCCTAGTCCAAGAAATGTTGCACTCCTTTCATCATCACATGCACATGATATCAGGAAACCTGTAGAATATCATTATGAAATGATTTTAAAAACAAAAATGTAATGTAACACCTGCAGTCATGCTGGAGGATTTAATGTATTCTAAACAAATATTGCACTTGTTAGCATTCATGAATAAACCAGGAAAAAACAAAGTTAGTGGGTTAATTTAGAGCTATTAGGAGCAAGTGTAAAAAATATAAAGGTGTAGTGTACAAAATGTAAAGACACCAAAAGTCAGTTCAGAAATAAATTCTTCCACGTGTGATGTGGAAGAACTAAATTTTGTTTCATTGTGAATAGCAGCATCCATATTATAGTCATGGCAAAACCACCAATGGAGTGCTAGTTGATCACCAACACCTGTGTGCACTGCACTCCAAATTCATTTTTGAAAGTTAATACATAGTTGCATGAAAACTGGTATTGATATGTGGACAGTTATGAAATCATTCAAGGAAGAACTTAAAAAAAGCAATGAATAACTAGGATTTGATGTAATAATGCAGAATAATTCAGCAAATATTGTGAATATTAAGGAAATCTCATGGAATATCTTTTTCCAATGAACTTTATCTAACAGTTACCTAATTGTTCTGAAGTATTTTTCGTCAAAGAGGAGCAAACTCAATTCTTATATATAACAAATGATCTTATTTGAGTTAGGTACCATGATTATTTTTGCTATAGCATTTGGAAAAATCATAAAAATGATTAAGCTACTGAATATCGTAAAATAAGACATGATTTATTTCTACAAAATTGATTAAAAATCAATCTGCTTTTAATCCTTTGATACATTTTTAGAGGTTTGTTGGAGGCTAATTACAAGATTTTTTAATCTGTCAACACTTTGCACCATCACTATGTGTCATGCCAGGAAACATTGTTCATTCTTAAGTCAATGGATACAAGTGCATCTGCTGCACACATACCTATGTACTGATAATGCATTTATTTCAAACAATGGCCTATTACCTCATTTTACTTGTACCTACTTGATTACCTATAGGCAACGCATATACAGTAAAACCTGTCTTAAGCGGCCACTGTGGGGCCAAAAGAAAGGTGGCCGCTTATGGAGATAACCAATGAAATGAGGTAAACCATCTGAAAACCAATATTATGCAACCTGCAAACCACTATATTCCAAATTAATTTTTGTAGGGAATGACATCAATAAATTTCTATTACTATAGTCCTGTTTAAGTCTCTCCTTACACACCTCATTTTTGAAGGCTAGAGATTAAAAAAAAATTAATTGATATAATACTCCACCTACATCAACATCAAATATATGCATCACTAGGATGGAGACCTTCTAATATTGATGGCAATCTTGACAACCAATCAAATATATGTACGGAAAGATAAATTGTGGCATTTCCTGAAACATGCCAACCACCCATTGCTTGCCTCAAAGTTTTTTGCCCTTAAATCTTCCGCCACCCACCAAGCCTTCTCCTGCAGCATTGGTGCACACTCTGGTGACATTTAAAAAGGAGCACACATAATCAACATGAAAACAACATGATTCACTTCCTAAGCCTTTCACTCCCTCTTTCTTTTCATTTCAAACTTCTCATCAACCTCCAAGTCTCTCAAAAAATATTTTTTTTATGGTTTCGAGTTCAGTTTTATTCCATCTAATAATGCCTGAAATTTTCCTTGCTGATATTCCCTTCTTGCTTTCCAATATAATGCTCCTTCTCTCCTTGAGATTTAGAACAACCTTGCTTTTACCTCAACGCATTTTAGTGACCACTCTCACTAAATCGAAATACACAAATGCTCCAACAGACTGTACGGAACATACTTCAATTTGGAACTAAAATATATTGGAAGCAATTGACTCAGGCCGAGAGATAATCCTAGCACTTGCTGTGTTACCAAGACGGTTTTCTTACATTTTAATATTCTTCTTCCACTCCAATATTCGACAACATTCGACACGTATTTTTGTTAGGTACATACATTTCTTCCTAGATTGTTATGTTTTGGTGTGGATATGGTTGAGTGACTGTCCTCTTTCCTGCCCTAAATAAATGAGTTGGGGATATGCAGGTTGCATACATATGTATTGTAAAGGGAGAAAAAGATGCAAGAGGGGAAATTGACATTGGTTATATGGGGAATATTTTCAGTTCCAGGAAAAAGTGGCTGCTTTAGGAGGTGATTGGTGAATGGAGGTGGCCATTTAGGCAGATTTCAGAGCAAGGATTTAGTTTCACACAACATGTCCGTCGATTTTCTATACTGATTACCATATAAGTCTACCAAACAGTCCTTTCCTGGGCAGCCAGTGACCGTCTTTCATCTTTCAGGGGAAATATTAACCCTAGATCCCCTTTGTGACTTTCATTAAGAACAGGCTGATGTTGATGCAAGGTTTCTCCCCACCCTTCCTCCTTACCCTTCAATTACCAAACTTGTACCTTTCCTCCCAGTCTGAAGGGCCTTTAACCCATTCCCCTCATAATTTTCCATGGATTGTCTGCCCTTTATACTCTATTTGATTTTCTGAAAATTTTCACTTGGAATTTTTAAACATTTTTTTTGGAAATTTAAATATTTCAACACTTATTTTCACTGAATAAAGAAAGAATTGTGGTACATATAATCAGGAAAAAAGAATAGCATTAGAACATTGAATTCCATCACGCAACCGGCAAATAACCGGCTTTTTACCTTAGGGCAAAATAAGGTAGACCGGCGAATCGCCGGTGCTTTACCCCAATGGGTTACGTGAAGGTACGGACTTAAAAACTAAGATGACGATCTCCCATAGGATTAGATTTGTATGGAGTAATGGCCTCTTCTGGCAAATTGAGTGGTAATTTATCTGTCTACCAGCGGTAGATGGTCTGCTAACAAGGCTTTAGTAATAACTATGTGCTTCATAGAACGTACAATTTCAGGAATAGGAGCAAATTATTTCCCAAGTATATTCCAAAATACATTCACGAAAATATTGTTCAACACTGGCTGTGTAAGGCTTGGCCACCATACGGAAACTGTGACCACTGGCCATTGAAGGATGTGGCCGCTGAAAGGAGGGGAAATTTACATTGGTTATAAGGGGAATATTTTCTGTTCAAGGAAAAAGTGGCAGCTTAAGGAGGTGGCCATTTAGGCAGGTTTCACTGTACATGTTAATGCATCCCCTTCATGAATAATGAGATTAAAAATAGGAGTCTAAAATTTTGGCTCATCATTTACGAATGCCAATTTTTTGGGAGAATCTACCTTCTTTTCCCCTGCACCTTCATTAAAATAAATATTTTTTTTTATTATCCAGAGATCAGTTTATATAGGTATAGGATTCTTCATAGTGAGATTATTAACCCTTTCGCTACGAACGCCGTTTATAAACGCCGCTGATTTTTCACTCCTGTGAACGAAGGCCGTCTATAAACGCCGCAGATTTTTCTACGCAAGAGAACGAAGGGCGTCTTAAAACGTCGCTAGGGCCAGGTAGGCAGAAAAAGGTCCAAGGTGTCATAAAGGACCCTTCCTCGCGGCTCTGAAGACCCTTCCTCGGCTTAGAGGTGGGGATTATCTCGACCCTTCTTCGCAGCGCGAGCCTCACACTCGGCAGTTGTTCGCGGTCACTTGTTTGTTTATGCAGTGGGAAAACCAAAATAATATTTGTTTCTAAATCGCATTATTGAGTTCCAGAAGTTAATTCCTTATGTTTTTTTGAATCTCTAGAAATTTTAAATGGAACTCTAACGTTATTATTAACAGAGTTCACCTGTCAATGAGATTCAAACCGATTTGGGAGAATTTTTCATTGCAGTGAGGAACTAAGACGTATGTTTTTTTATGATTTGACGATAAGGTAGTACCGATATTTTTCTCTCCGTTTTACTTGTTTATGAACATATATTGGAAAACAACTGTAATGGTAATACCACGCAACATACCGCGAAATCTATTATATCTACATTATAGGATGAAAACCCCGCTGAAGGGTGTGGTTTATGCTAATTCATTAGCAGTCAATAAACTTTACTTTCTTGTAACTGAATCTGTTTCGTGTAACTGCCATTCAGCTATAAAAAGTATCTTTCAAGCTGAAAAGCATTCAAATTTGTTCTGTGTAATGCGGCTAAGAGTGATCATTATGTTGTAATCATTTATGTTAAAACTAGAAGAAAACCGCATGCGTGCATGATGGAATATTGGGAGGTACAATAAATAATTGCTAGGCAGAAAAATCTATCTCGCGCTACCATTGCGAATATATTTACATAAAAATGTTTCCTGATGAAGGTATAGCACCAAAAAAAGTGCATGTGCTTTTATATAAAACACGGGTATGGTTGGATTATGCGCGGACGTCTTCTATTGCGAAACAACAGAAATAATTATTATTGTAACCATTGATATTATGTCTATTGTGCTAAGTATCTTAATATTAACATTAGAATTTCGTTTAAAATCTCTAAATGGTATTTATAACAACAGGGATTTATTTGTGTATTAACCCCCACTTAAAGTCTTACTATTATTTATTTAACAAAAATCACTGTATTAAAAATAGTTGACCGCGGACACAGGCCGAGGTGGGTTCTCATTTGGAAAAGGGCGAAGATAATCTCTGGTCAGTGGCCGAGGAAAGGGTGGGGAACCCCACTCCGTCTGGTCCCAAAGCGGGGGAAAGAAGTACCTGCTCGATGCCTTGCTTCAAGAGAGCTCCGTACACTGAGTGGAAAAATATTCTAGAGGAACCCGTGAGAAGGAAAGCATTTTCCTGCGTAGGACTCCGGCGCGAAAGGGTTAAAAAAGTACAAAAACAGACAAAATTATAAACAGTCATCCTGAAGAAATTCATTCAGTGAATAATAAAGTTTGTCGAACAAGAAATCTTTCAGCCTTATTTTCAAGGTGTAAAAACTTATACGTTCAAGTTATAGGGCAGCTTGTCAAACGCCTGTATCCCCAATGTTTTAGGTCCTCGTGAGGCTAATTTTGTCCTGACATATTTATAATGAATCACATCATGCACACGTGTATGATGGTCATGGATGCTGGAATTTGTTATAAAATCACCATAATTAGATTTAACATACAAGACTAAGGAGAGAATATATACACAGGGGAGTGGTAAAATATGGAGTTAGAGAATATATACACAGGGGAGTGGTAAAATATGGAGTTAGAGAATATATACACAGGGGAGTGGTAAAATATGGAGTTTTTAAATAAACCTGCAGGGGGCATCCCTAAGAAAAAAATACTATAGAACTATATATAGTGATTATAGGAATTCTATAATCACTATAGAAATTTCTATAATCACTATAGGGTATAGTTCTATAGTCCTATAATCACTATGGGGTATAGTTCTATAGTCCTATAATCACTATGGGGTATAGTTCTATAGTCCTATAATCACTATGGGGTATAGTTCTATAGTCCTATAATCACTATGGGGTATAGTTCTATAGTCCTATAATCACTATAGGGTATATTCCTATAATCACTATAGGATACAGTTCTATAGTTTATACATACATAACTTACATAGACCTCTCATATACAGACATATTCTCCTGGACCATGCTGTCTATATGGAGAGAGGTTTCAAATTATGTATCTTAAAAGCAAAACATTCTGAACATTTTATTTTTTATTCATCTCATATGGATTCAAATGTCACATTCATCTTATATCCATTCAAATGGATATCCATGATTGTATGATTTTCCTCAGTCCCTCGTAGACGGTATCGGACTTAGAGAAAAATCTGGTGCGCTCGCCGGAAAACAGGTTCTCAGCATTATGGAGGAAACTCTTATTTATCTCTCCTAGAGTTCAAAGAATATCAGAGACGTATATTTATAATGGTCATGCTTAATTTTAGCCACAAAATGGTTATTAGGGAAATGCTTTAACGGTGCAAATTATCCGTCTCAATCTTAGAGTAAAGTTAATAATCACAAACGACTTAATGCCAGCCAGCAGCAGTATATATATGGCCTCCCTGTCTCATTACCATAATTGGAAAATGTGTCAGGCCGTATGTCAAAGGTTGATAGGATACAGAGTAGTTTAGTGTAGGCCGTAAGGTAGGGGTATAAGTAGTATGTGAGATAAAGATATTAATCATTCAGTAAGTGAGAATCACGATCCTTCATTTTCCTTTTTTTTCAATTTTGTTCCTTTGGGGAACAGTTGGCAAAACGGATACGAATAATGGTTGGCCAACCGCTGCACCTAGAATAATAATAATATAGGAATCCTCATGACCAAACGTTGGCACAGCCATCTGTGCTACATGGGTATGTTCCAAATACCTTAGCCATAGTGATTATAGAAAACTATATATAATCACTATATATAGTCCTATAATCACTATATATAGTCCTATAATCACTATATATAGTCCTATAATCACTATATATAGTCCTATAATCACTATATATAGTCCTATAATCACTATATATAGTCCTATAATCACTATATATAGTCCTATAATCACTATGTTCCAAATAACTATAGGACTATAGCCATAGTGATTATAGAAAACTATATATAGTTCCATAGTATTTTTTTCTAAGGGATTATAAGGTGCAAATGTCATTAAGCGGACAATTTTCTTTTGAAGTTTAAAAAGTTCATCAAAAGTAGGTGATGATCCCCAAAAAAATTATGCTTGAGATCCCTCGCAAGTAATACTGACCATAATAAAGGGTTACTATAACATAGGGACTAACAGAGGATCTTATAAAACATATCAGACAACAGGGTGAATTAAGTTCTTTAAGAAGATAAAACACATGCTTATCCCAAGAAAGGTTTGAAGTGATCTGAAGACCTAAGAATTTTACATCATGTGCCTGACACAGAGGATGACTATTCAAGTCAAGCTTCAAGTCTCTCAGATGCTTGTTCTTCAAATTAGGTAGTACCTAATGTTTATTGCTAATGATTTATCAAAATTTATATTCAAACAGTTTGTCTTGCACCAGTCACTCAGACAATGTAACACTAATATATTTACAATAAATATATTATTATTATTATTATTATTATTATTATATTACTAGATTACTTTTCTCAAGCATATTTAGGAATGATGGGGATGGAATAAGAATATTGGTATCATCAGCATATAGAGAACACTGCACATCATCTGCGACTGACAGGTTATCAGGTAGATCGTTAATATATATAAGAAAAAGAACAGGACCCAAATTGGATCCCTGTGGCACACCACATAGCATATTTTTTGAAGTGGACTTAAACTAAACACCGTCAATGTTCAGAATAACTCTTAGTGACCTACCCAATAAACAGGACTGGATCCAGCTATTAGGAATGCCATGGATTCCTAATCTGTCAATTTTCTTTATAAGTAACTGATGAGTAATGGTTGAAAAGTCAACAAATAGGCCCAGTGCATTTAGTTTATTATCTATGGATGTAAGAATGAAATCCACAGCTTCATGCACTGCAGAAACAATTGACCTGTTTTTCCTAAAACCATGCTGGCAGGTTGAAAATAGTTTTTGGGATTCTAAGAAGAAAGTTAAACTTGAACAGAATACTTTCTCAAATATCTTTGTGAGCTGTGACTGAAGTGAAATAAGGCGATAGTTTTGTAAACTATCAGTATCACCTTTTCTTTTGAAGACTGGAATAATTTTTGCTTCTTTTAAGGATTTGGGAAATATTCCTAGTTGTAGCGACTCATTAATTAAGTATAATAAAGGATCCATGATATAGAGATAGGATGCAGCTAAAATATGTCCAGGGAGGTCATTTATACCACCACTGCATTTTTGGCACAGACCAAGAATAATTTTTTTTAGTTCAGTGACTGTACATGGCATCAAGAAAAATGAACATAAATTACTTTGGGTATGTTGAGTATCTATGGAAGAAGAAGCTACTGGAATAAGTGGAAGAGTGAAATTCTCTACAAATGAATTGGCAAGCTGATAATAGTCATGCAGAGAACTACCCTGAGAATTGAACAATTTGGGCAGAGGTTAATTCCTGACATTCTTATTATTATTAATAATTTTCCAAATTTATTTTGATTTATTAGCAGTGGTTGTTATTCTATTGTCATTAAAAGACCTTTTAGCATTATTCAGTTTTACGATAGTTTTTTTTTTAGTATTTGTACTCTAATTTGAGACCTGGCTCATCATTTAGCTTACACTTAATGGCAAGTTCTTTATGCAACTCTGACATTTGCTGGATTTCGGATGTTATCCACTTCTTCTTAGTGGATTGCTTAGTATTTGATGTAGTATTCAAAGGGAATGAACAATTAAAAATATATAATAACTTATTATAAAACAGGCCAAAACTAGCATCGAAGTTACTCTCATTATAAACGTCCTGCCAATTTTCAACTGCAAGATTGCCCACGAAGAAAGCAATATTTGAATCATTAAAAAATGTTTAATTGTTGGGGGATTAGATACTTTCTCCCTAAATAGCACTGCTAAAATAGGGATAGTGATCGGAAATGTCATATTTTATTACATTCCCTTTGATTTGAGTATTGGCATTTGTAATTATATTGTTAATTAGCGATGCAGTGTCACGGTTAACACACGTGGACAGATCGGAAATCACATTAGTTAGATTATAAGTTAACAATACGTTCAAGAAGTCCCTTTTGTCCGAACTATCACACAAGTTAAAATTTACATTACAATTAAAATCACCCATCATCATGATTGTGGCATTGGGATAACGATCAATCAGATCAGAAAGTTGTTGTATCAAGTAGTGATCACGTGATGGTACCGGGATGCACTGAGGCAAAGTGCCAGGTTGTTAAGTAATGGCGGCCATTACGTGTGTGTGTTAGTAACATGTGCTGTACAATGTTCAATAAATATTAACGTACTAAAATAGTGAAGAAGTAATTTCAAAGGTTATTATTGAAATGCAACATGGCGCAGTCGTCGTAATTAAAGTGGTGCTCGCGGAACAAGTAGTTATTGAGGGATCAAGTATTAATCCTGCTATGTATTACTCCTCGAGTGGACACCACCAAGGTAAAGAGTAGTTATGGCCGCAGGACTAAATATTCCGAGTAAATTAGTGCTGGAAGGAAATGTCCATGATAATTGGATTAGATTCAAGCGTCATTTTGAAATTTATCTGGGCACTAGTGGAATAGAAAAGACTCAAGCTGCAGTAGCCGCTTTGTCAGCCACGGAGAAGAAGGCGTATAGTGAACTACGTGCTAATACATTATTGAATATTGCTGGAGAAGATGCCACAGACTTGGCAGTGACTTTTGACTTAGATGAAGGAGAGAGGTATGATTACGATGCATTAATCGCACAGTTTGAAGCGTATTCTAAGCCTAAGAGGAATGAGACCTATGAGAGGCATAAATTTAATAAAATAAAGCAACATGAGGGAGAAACGTTCAGCCACTTTCTCACGGAACTTAAAAAACAAGTAAAAAACTGTGGATATGGTGATCAGGAAGATAGTATTGTTCGTGATCGAATCGTAGAAGGAGTCCGGGACAATAGACTCAGTGAAGCTCTTCTGCGTGTACCAAACCTCAAGCTGGACCAGGCAGTAGCAGATTGCTTGGCAGCCGAGCAATCCAAGGCTCAGGTGAAGGAGATCCAGGCAAATAAGAGTGAGGTGCAGCAGACAACCTCAGTTCCAGTCGATAGTGTCAGGGGACACTATAAGGAAAGCTTCAGGGGCCAACATTAGGTGCTGAACAACCAAGGAGCCCGAAGGAAGGGAAGTGCCTATTATAAGAGTTCCAAAAGTGAACAAAAGTGTGCACCACGTTCCACTTTTAAATGTAGTAAGTGTGGGAAAAGCCACAATTATGGGCAGTGTCCGGCCTATGGGAAAATTTGTTTAAGTTGCAAAGGGAAAAATCATTTCAAATATTGTTGTCCCTTTAAGAAAAGTGTAAAATCAGTGGAAGTTACAGGTGAGAGTGAACAAGTAGCCGATGATGAATATTCAGTGTATTATTCCAATGGTATTTAAGTCAATAATGTGGTGAAAATAGATGCAACAAGTGTGGGCAAAGAGTGGATGCAAGAATTAAATGTAGAAGGGACTGCTATTAAAATTAAATTAGACCCAGGTTCTCAAATTAATATATTACCAATTGATTTGTTTAAAGCTTTGAAAACTGACAAAAAGATACGAAAGAGCAGTGTGTTGATTGAACCTTGGGGTAAACAGTGCATTATTAAAGCATTAGGAGAAGTTGTGCTTACTTGTAAAATTGGTAATATTGTGAAACCATTGTCATTTTTACTCACCGAAGAATTTGATAAGCCTATTCTAGGTATTACGTCATGTGAAGAACTTGGACTGGTAACCAGGAATTTTATTGGTGATAGAAATGCTGATATTTGTAGTGTTGGTATGTCTTGTGTTGACAGTGTCATGGCCAAAGATGAATTTATTAATGCTAACAAAGATGTGTTTGTTGGTGTAGGAAAAATTCCAGGTAAATATTCAGTGGTAATTGAACCATGGGCACAGCAGGTATGTCGCCCTGCACTGAGAAAGCCAGCATCTGTAAATGTAAAACTAAAGACTACTTTAGATAAATTAGAGGAACAAAAGATTATTGAGAGAGTTGAGGTTTTGAACCCTGAATCTTGGGTAAGTAACCTAGTCATAACTCAAAAGCCCAATGGTACGCTAAGATTGTGTATTGATCCTCACGATTTAAACAAGGTAATAAAGCGTGAACCCCATCTCATACCCACTGTTAATGAGATAAGTGAAAAGTTGTGTCATAAGAAATATTATTCTGTGTTTGACCTGAAGGATGGCTTTTACCACCTAGAATTAGATGAGATTTCTCAGAACAGATGTTGTTTTGCTACCCCGTTTGGAACTTATAAATTCCTAAGATTACCATTCGGACTCTCTTGTGCACCTGAATTATTTCAGAAAGTTAATGAAAAAATCTTTGCAGGAATACCCAATGTCCTAGTGTATTTTGATGATGTGTTGTGTATGGGAGAAAATGAGACAGAACATGACTTAGCAGTTAAGGCAGTACTGGAAAGAGCTAGAGCATGTAATGTGAAATTCAATCCCACTAAATTTCAGTACAGAGTTAGTAGTGTGAAGTATGTAGGCCAAGTTTTTTCAGAACAAGGTATGTCAGCTGACCCAGATAGGGTTAGGGCTTTACTTGAATTGGAGGAGCCAAACAATAAGAAAGCTCTTCAGTCAGTCCTAGGAATGTTTAATTACGTGAGGAATTTTATACCTCACATGGCCACATTGACCGCCCCACTTAGGGAACTACTAAAAAATGACAGTGTGTGGAATTGGACCACCATTCATTCTAATGTGTTTGAGAAACTGAAAGAGAGTATTTCCAATGCCCCAGTATTGGCTAATTTTAATTCAGAAAATAAAATAGTTATCCAATCAGACTCCTCACAGGAAGGGTTAGGAGCTTGTTTGCTACAAAATGGTCATCCTGTAGCTTTTGCGTCAAGAAGTCTGACTGATAGTGAAAAGAATTATAGTATAAGTGAGAAAGAACTATTAGCAATGTGGTTTGCATGTAAAAGGTTTCACAATTTCATATATGGTTACATTGTAGAAGTCCAGACAGACCACAAGCCTTTAGTTGCTATCAAGGATAAACCAATTCACAAAATAGGATCACAAAAGCTGCAGAGGATAAGACTCAAATTACTTAAGTACAGCTTGAAAGTAACTTATATCCCTGGGAAACTTATGTATATGTCAGATGTGTTTTCAAGACACTTTGTGAAAGATGAAGTTGAAGATGATGAAACAATGAACGAAATTGTTCACAGTTTGTCCATGTGTCTCCCAATGAGCAAGAAAGTTCATCAGGATTTAGTGCAGGCTACAGCCCAAGACAAGGAATGCCAAAGCTTGATAAGTAATTGTAAAGTAGGCTGGCCTAAACAGTTGACGCAACTCCAGGATAATCTCCATAAATATTGGAAGATCAAAGATCAGTTATTTGTAGAGGAGGAATTAGTATTGTTCAATGATGAGGAACAAGGTGCTGTCAGAGTAGTAGTGCCTGTCTCAATGAGGAATAAAATGCTGGAATTATTTCATGCTGGTCACATGGGCATACAGAAATGTCAGTCGAGGGCTAAAGAGGTATTTTATTGGCCTTCAATGAATGAACATGTAGAATTGTTTGTAAAGAGGTGTCGAGTGTGTGAGAAGTATAGAAGTGCTATGCCCAGAAATGAATTACACCCCCATGAACTTCCTCAGCTTAGATGGGAAAAAGTATCAATTGATATTTTAGATTTTGGTGGAAAGAACTATCTAGTATTATATGATGCATTCAGCAAGTGGTTAGAGATTCTGCCTATCCCTAACAAATCAGCCAAGTCCTGTATTATTGTTTGTGATATTGTATTTGCATCTTTTGGTAATCCCTGCAAAATAATTTGTGATAATGTTCCATTCAGGTACTATGAATATACCAGCTATGCAGAGAAAGTATGGGATTCTGAAGTTATAACATCTAGTCCAAGATACAGTCAAAGCAATGGACGAGCAGAAAAAGGGGTAGATATAGCAAAAAGAATTTTGAAAAAGTCATGTGATGACAAACTAGATTTCCACCTAGCATTAAAGGAGTATAGGAACACTGTAGTTCCTTGCATGGGAGCTTCACCTTCAGAGCTTCTTAATAGTAGGAAAATTAGGTCAAAACTCACAATGTTAATAAAATCATTAGAGCCTAAGATGCAGAAGCAGGCAAAAGAAAAATTGTTGAATCAGCAATTCAAAACCAAAAAATGGTATGATAAGCATTGCAAAAGAAGGGAAACCAATTACTGTCCAGGTGATAAGGTAGCAATGAACACAGGACTCCCTTATGAGAAATGGACTAAAGGTATAATCTTAAGTAAACATAGTGCATCCCGATCTTATGTTGTACAAAATGAGAAAGGAGCCATATTAAGGCGGACAACAAAATATTTATGTAAATCCTTCACTACGAGTGAAAATGATTGTGAATTGGATATTGAGTACAATTTTAACAATCGTAGTACTGTTAAACCTAACGATAATGTAAATGGCCAACCACCACGAGTATCCCCAGTAGCCAGTAGATGTAAGGGCAGGAAAACTGTAAAACCTGCCAGGTATAACGACTATGTAATGTCTTAAATAAAGTAAGTATTTTGAGGGGGAGATGTTGTATCACGTAGTGATCACGTGATGGTACCGGGATGCACTGAGGAAAAGTGCCGGGTTGTTAAGTAATGGCAGCCATTACGTGTGCGTGTTAGTAACATGTGCTGCACAATGTTCAATAAATATTAACGTACTAAAATAGTGAAGAAGTCATTTCAAAGGCTATTACTGAAATGCAACAAAAGTAGCCTGTCAAGTTTATTTAACCCTTTTACTGCCAGTGGGCCGATATATCGGCCCTCTATGGCTGGGCGAAAACTGCCAAGGGCCAATGTATCGGCCCACCTACATTACATATTTGTAATATTATATTTCTCTCAAATCAGAGACAGCAAGAATGATTTTTTATCCTCATAAAAATTGAAATATATATAATCAACATTTAAAAAAATACATAATTTATGTATTAAAATTAAGTGCTTCAATGTACCTAAAACTCATAATCTTACGATATTCACAGAAATGGGCTTGGCAGTGTTCGCACAGTCTACCTTAACCTTTTCCAATCGGGTGTTGAGTGATACTCGGCACAGCATAGCTCACTACCAACTCACGTGTCAAGTGTCACTCGACACACAACATGCGTAATCCAGGGGCATTTAAAATTAAATTCCGAGTGGACTATTGGTATAGAGGGTGACAAAATCCAAGTGCAAAGGGTTAAAGGGACTGGCAGTAAAAGGGTTAAAAATGATCCGAAGTCCCCAAGTGGTGAATGATACACTGCAATGCACGTAATTGTACAATCTACATCGATTATGTTAGTTACAACACATTCAAAAATATGTTCTTCACAGAGATCATGCACACACACTTCGGGGGTGTAGTATTTCAAGTCTTTTTTAACAAATAAGGCAACACCACCATTCTTCACTTCTGAACGACATTATATACCAGCAATAGAGTAGCTGGTGTGAATGGGCTTGACCACATTTAAAATAACATTGCAACATTACCATATTCTTTATGCACAAAAATATTTAAAAGCATACATTTGAACTCACCAAAGCACATTCCACACAGGCCATTGAGCAAAGTCAGAATCACTACATACACCATGTCTCCTTCAATGGAAATACCAAACACTGGGAAAGACAGCACCAATACTAATATCACCTGCACTGTCATTACAACAAACTGTGAGACAACATGGGACATCAAAATTTCAGAGGGAGTTATACCTGGAACGAGATAAAAATTTAACTTGGCTTTATGAAGCAGAAGACAATTTATGTTCATCTTTTACTTGCCTATCCTATCTTGTTTACATTTATCATTCATCTTGGACAACATTGAAACTTTAAAGTTTAAATATGAAAAAGGGTTGGTCTCTTTCATACTTAGCTGAATATTATACTCAAAAATTCCATGAGACCATTATTTGTGGAACTTTTTGTACTATCACTCAATCAAACAACAATAAAAAAATAAAAGAAATCAGGAACCCTTCTGTGTTGATATCAACTGATACCTTCTTAAATACCAATAATGATGAAAAGAAAACTTAACTTTGTAGTTCCACGTGAATTTATTAAAACACGACCTGGGTTTCTATGACGGACATAAAAACCCAGGTCGTGTTTTAATAAATTCATGTGGAACTACAAAGTTAAGTTTTCTTTTCATAATGAATAAGTTTTATTTTCATCATAGAAACCCAGGTCATGTTTTAATAAATTCATGTGGAACTACAAAGTTAAGTTTTCTTTTCATAATGAATAAGTTCCATAAAGTTATGATGGAAACCATCAGTTATACCAATAATGAGATAAATATATAAAAGGTATGATCACTGAGGATCACCACCCTGACAAATTGACTTTTCATGCACAAAACATTATGAGCAAAGAAGTCCAACAAAGGAGTGAAATATTTTTTTCCCTAAATAAGCTATGGACTGATTTGTTCTAAGGATTGTTGACATTTCATCTTCTTCATACTTTGCGATAGTATGGGCAGGATTCATTTTAAACTATACAAGATTTTTAAAAAAATAAGCAAAGAATACAACATGATTCGTACCCTAGCCATGAGTGTTGCAGGATCTTGACCCACTTCTGCTGACATATGTCTCAGATGCTGCAGATATGCTGACATATCTCATATGAGATTTGAATTATTTGTAAAGGTACATGAGTAGAATTGCCTCAGATAAATAATTACATAGGGTGAGAAAATACTACCCATGTAATTATATGGGTATCTTTCAGCCCAGTTAACCCTCACAGGGGATCAAGGGGGTTAGAAATATTTTATCTAGTTTTCCACATTTACTCATGGCTCATTTACAACTGGTTTTGTATCTATACTTAGGACCCCGTTGCTTGATTATTCATTGTACCCTACTAGAATAACTTACCTGATACCAAACTTCGCTCAATGAGACCTTCCTTTCGTTCAATAATCATGGTTCCTGCGGTGAGAGCCACAGATTGGAAAAAGACAATTCTGAAATTTGAAGAATACAGAGTTGATTTTTACACTAAATGTTGTTTCAAAAGTCAATAAATTGATCTTGGCTCATTGAAATCACAAGCTATGAAGATGATGGAAAAGTAACTCACGTGAGAATCATTCCAGGAGCAGAAAAGTCAGTGAAATTGGGCTTTTTTGGTCCATAAATAGGATCATTGAACTATAGTAAGGGAGAGAATAACATAATTAGTGGCAATACAAAAATTCATAATTATGGCAACTAAGATGCTACCAATCATCACATCTATTGTCTGCACCATAACATCCTAGCAGTGTATGTATTTAAAAGTTCATAGAATATAGGTAGATAAATAATTGAGGTAAGCTTGTTCATAGCCCTTAATACTGGGACACACCTTATTCACATATATTTTACGTAAAGAAGTCTTCCAACTTACCCTAACTGGATTTTCTACCAATTTAACATTGTCATGGCAAGAAGAAATAATATCTTTTGCAAAGGCTACATAAGTCTGCTGGAGGTCACGTTGAATCATGAGTCCTATATGTTGGTCTATGGAAGGAATGAAAATACACGATTAAATTATTTAATTTCCATGTAGCTGGAGCTATTTAGACATTATTTTTGTGAAAAATTAACATTTTAATGAAATTTCCATGGGATAAACAATCACATGGTAGTATTGAACGCTGTTTGGGTGCTCCAGCGGGTCAATTCTTCCATTACTGCCGACGTTTCAAAGAATGAGTCATTCTCCATCCTCAGGGCTGAGTGATTCAATGGATCACTCAGCCCTGAGGATGGAGAACTGAAACGTCAGCAGCGGTGGAAGAACTGACCCGGTGGAGCACCCGAACAGCCTTCACTACCAGCATACACTGGAAAAACTTGCAATCTTTTAATCACATGGTACATGATAAAAATGTAAGCCTGATTGGAACTAAAAATTGTTTATGCTCCGGGATACAATATCATGGTGGTATTTTCTTCAGTTAACCAAGTGGATAGGAAGGAGAAATATTTTCTGCATTTTCACACAACTAAGTAGCCCATGTTTAAATTAGGGCTAGTGAAATTATGGAAATATGACAAGCTACACGACTTAATTAGTCGTTGGAATGAAACATTCCAAAACATGCAATAAAGCTAATTGTATTCATTACATGTGACTTTTAGATGTTAATGGGGTGTTCCTATTCATGCAGGACTCTTCAAAAAACTTATATACAACAAAGTATTGTGAAAATAACTGTTACTGCAGTGAATTTTTGATCTATTGATAGGATATCAAAAAGTCATGAAAACATTAAAAATGGGCAAATAAAGATTTTATAAAAAACTTACTAAAAATTCAATGTTTTTCTCTGTTTCCACATTATATTCACAAGAATGTGCAACATACGTTGATTAAATTGAATGATTACAAATAAAGGTCTCATTTAGCCCATTTAAAAATTTTATAATTTAGTTCGGGAAATTTTTGTGGCATTGATTTGATAATCTCTGCATGTCTTCCGGGTTCTCACTGTGCAGGTTAGCTTAAACAGACAACAGTTTCACTGACATTACAGTCACCATCCTTCGACCTGAAGATGCTGACTGTACAGTCAGTGAAACTACTGTCTTTTAAAGCCAACCCATGTGGTAAAAACCCAGAAGACATACAGAGAACATTTTATAATTTGTAGAATGATACGTTACTTGACATATCCAGCCACACGTGCATTTCACTTTGGTCCAATGTTTCTTCATCTGCATCTTGTCCCAATGCTACTCTTGCTATTACAGCATCAGTGTAATTTTCCGTGAAATATATTGCTCCCCAAACATTCCCTTTCCGCACAGCTTCCAGGGCAGTATTAGTATCCTCAAATTTTTCCTGAAACAGTGGTAATTAGAGTTTAGTGGACTAAGAAGTAGGAGGTAGGGAAAGGTTAAGGAAATATCTTCTCACGTGAAATTATAGCTGGAAGAGAACACAATTAAGAGGCTGTGGAACACAACATTTGAATTTTATGGATATGTTCAGTGCCCACGAGTGATGGTTTATTTCTTGGAGGATAGATAACTTCTAGTTATAGGTATTTTGGGTAGAATTCTGATCTTAATGACAGAACCTTTAAATATTCGATTCACCTCCTTACAGTAAGGAAAGTGATTGATGTCTCATGTGCTAAGTAACTTTGTCAACGTTCATTTGACAAAAACTCCATCTAGAAGAGAATGAATGATATTCGTTTCTAAGCTAAATCATACAAAGCAAAAATAATGTTCTCATAGAATTCTAACTTTGATTCCAAACTTCATTGGTCATGATGGATTTTCAGGGTCCTGGTACTTGCTCATTGTTAACTGGCACTTTGAAGGGTCTATTTCAGTGGGAATAAATCTTGTTAGGAGCTTGTTACTAGTGCTCTTATTCTTCTGTCCCCAGAGGATATAGCATCTAGCATTGGTAAATATGTATGTAAAATACATTGCTGAGGAGACAATTTTCCTGTCCACTGTGGAGTGGATAGGAACTGGATGTTGAAAATCTGCTTTTGTTTGAAAAACTTGATGATTTGTTGTCACAGAAAAGATGCTATTTTTGTGTGGAGCACAATATCACTGCATCTTTACTATATCCTATCTATGCATTCCTCAGGTCAAATTTTATTCAGTTTCATTTTTTTAACAGCCTTTTAAGTTAAGAGGACAGTATCATATTTGGACCATATATAATATTTGCATAAACCCTCTTAGTGTGAGTGGCCAATGCATCGGCTTTTGCATCTCAGACGAAATGTGCAGTGGGCCGATATATCGGCCCTATATAAAAACATTGCTCAACTTTATGACACTGAAATAATAACATTTATATTTCAGTCAAGTAAAAAACTTGTATCATTATTACCTAATTAGTTCAACTTAAATCATATAAATAAACCATATATATGTATGCATAAAACAATAACTTCAAAATGTTTTTTTTTTTTGTAATGTGCTACATTTTATTAAATTACCCTCCACATATCTCGCTGGTACCCCAGGAAGAAGGTTAGCACTAAGAGGGTTAAGATTTTATCGCTGATGGGGAAAGTAAAAAGAGAAATGTTTTTTCTTGCATGCATGCATGCTGTAAAAATGCTTTATACATGCTGTTGCCCAGAAACTGTGCATTTGGTAGGTATTTCTCTATGATTTAATTTTAGATTCCTTTCATTCACTGATTATCATGACCACTAATAGCTCCAAACATTACTAAATTTATGAAATCATAGTTAATTTTTAATTGAAAAGAACTTACTGGCCACTAGTATCGGACAGGGATTAATTTTTAAAATCGTACATAGATTATGTGGAAACAATAAAACTTACCGTTATTAATGATCGATTTTGTAGATGCTGTAGGTACCGACAACTTAATGAAGTTAGATTACATCCATAGGCAGGCATACATTTATCTGGAGTTGAGGATGTGAAGTCATGCATTGGCCCCAAAGGACCAAGTTCATGATTTACGACTGCTATTTTCAGTCCTTTAGGGTCATGTCCAACAGCTAGGCAAAACAGAACAGTCTGTACCAGAGGCATTCCTACTGTAGGTAGGAGAATCCTGTGAATCACAAATGAAAATACAATGTCTTTCAAAAGCTTATATCATAATATATGTGCTAAATATGTAACCTTAAAACATCAGTTGTGATGAGAGGGTTGAGAAAAGTTAAAAAATATAAGACTGGCTACTATTCAGCTGATGGCTAAAAAAATGCCAATGAATTTATGAATACAAATTAGATAGGCTTTTTCAGAATAGCAATATTTGCCTGGAGAAAAAATCTTTCATCTTTCTGGTCAAAGTGAGTGATTTTTTTTCTCTGTGGAAATCTTGCTTTCATGCATATTAGCCAGTAACTCTCTTTAGTGGCTAGTTCACAACCCTTGAATGAGATTTTTCACATTACATGCAATTAAATGCCCTCATACATAGTTCTGTCTTGGCTACGAAAATGAGGAATACATGTTATTAATTAATGCTACTGTTGTACAGGAGCTGAAATGAGGTTAGGGTCCATATGTTACTCCTATTCAAGGAGTTGTAGTTAGAATCATATTTGGTTACTTAAACTGTACTCCATAACTTAAAGTGTACTCCAAATGGCACTTCCAAGTGAAGAGCACTTCAAAGTCAGTACTCCGTGCAACGGATGGGTCTTAACCGTGGACCCAATGGTAGATAACTTTCGTAAAGAGCTGGCTAATGCAGACGTCAGGTTTATCTAAATAAGGAGAGCACTTTAAGTTGAATATGTCACCGTAATTCCATTAAAAATGCAGCGTCATAGTTTCAATCATATCATTGTTGTCTCGTAGGATAGAAAACCCCTAGCATCTCTAAGAGGATGCAAGACATTTTGAAAGAACATTGTATAACAGGCAGTTACGGATTTAAATTAACGAGTCAATGAGCAATGGGGTTCTACCATATTTTTTATTGCAGATGATAGAGTTTGTAAAATAAAAAGACCTATATTTTTCCGTTTTTCGATCTGTCAATTAGTTCTCAAGTTATAAGCAGCGAAAAACTGATGTTTTTAACCCTTTCAGTAAAGTGGGCGTGCATGCAACCTAGTACATCATCCACTTCGTCCAATCACAACTGAGCCCATGAAGCTACTTCGCCTTATCGCAATGGGGGACACACAGCTGACTCTGCCAATGGAAGCTATTATGACAGGATCTGTGCGAGCAGACCTTCCGACACTCCCCCTCCACTCCCTTCCCTTTCCCTAAAAGCAGTCAAGGACAGGAGGTGGATGACGTAATAAGTCTCAAAGCAGCTTGTTCGGTGGGCATGACCTTTAGCTTATTTTAATTTTTTATATATGAATGAATGGCTCAGGTTAGAAGAGTAATTTTTTCATTAAAATTTATTTTTCATTTTCATCTAACGATTTCGTGTACAAAATTGTGATTTCGGTTCCAAATAAACACCCCCATTGGCTCTTGATTATGGAGAAATAAAGTACTTCCTTCAAGGGTAATTTACCATATTTCACACTATATAAGATACAATCCCATTTATTCAGAGCAAGTTTCTGAGGTTGAACCTTCAAATATAAAACCAAGGGGTGACTATTGAACCATAATTTTTAAAACAGTTCCAACCATTTGCCATCACATGCCATATTTAAAAATAAATCAATGGTTATCAAATGGTTCATTTCTAATCATTTCAATCCATGTATAATACATTTGGCCTCATGTACACACTTCATTATTATTTGGTATTCTACCATCCATCTGGGTTGGGTTTAATCCTTTTACTGGCAGTAACTTTGTAATTCCACATGTATTTATTGCAACCGACCTAGGTTTCGACGTAGCACGTCATCATCAGGACCTGATGATGACGTGCTACGTCTAAACCTAGGTTGGTTGCAATAAATACATGTGGAATTACAAAGTTACTGCTTCTCATTCAATATGCTAAGCAAATTCCATGAAGTCACGCCTGAAACAATGGAATTTTACTGGCAGCCCCTTTTATATAGACTGTGTGAAAACTGTTCCATGAAATTAGTAAGATTATCAATTGTAAACTCTGGTTCGCCGGAGATCCACTGAGGGAACGCTAGGGAAGGTTTTAGGCAAGTAAAAGGTCACAATTCATACCAGTTGCTCATTTATTACCACAATGCCCGTTACATCTTCACTCGTCAAGATCTCAACAACTTCTGCCTCCTTTCACCATGCTGCATATTCCGCCGACTTGTAGTTCCCAGCTAGCTATGCCGGATGCAGGGGAGGAGTGGGGGAAAATGGGTGGGTAAGGGATCTAAGGTTCTCTTACTCAGGTAGAGGACAGCATGTGGGGCAGGTGGGCGGGGGATGGGTAACGATGGACGGAGTGCCATCTCTCAAGCGTGAGAATGCAATGCAGCAGAAGCGAGACAGGAAGCAATCATGCACTCTTTACACAATTTTATTTTATTTAAAGTACTTAATTTTAATACATGAAGTATGTATTTATCTCAGTGCTGACGATATATTTCAGGTTAAGGAGGATGAAGTAATCATTCATGTTATCCCTGATTTGAAGGAAATATAATATTACAAATATGTTATGGATGTAATTAAGTTGGCTGATATATCGGCCTGCCGGCAGTTTTTGCACAACCAGAGAGGACCGATAAATCAGACCACTGGCAGTAAAAGGGTTAATAGAGTAAGTAATCCTACTCTTTTTTACTTCTCCTCGTACAGTTTTATTCAGTGTTCCATCCTCTACATGATATCTCTTCAAATTAGCATACTCTTTATCCCTTTTCATATCATTTACAATTCCCATTGTCTTCCTGCCTCTTCCTTTGTTTCCTAAAATTTGTTCTTCCATATGGCTTTATATTGTATGTGGTTACACCCTCATGACACCCACCCAGATTCTCCATCGGCTATCCTTACCTACAGTCTCTGGGTATGCATACATTTCAGATAAAATTATATACCTAAGAAAGCAGAGGAACAGGTATCAATAAGGGTGCTTCTAGAGATTCAGATGAGGTCATTACCCTGGAGTAGGCAGTAGAATGGAAAAGGTGGTAGGCCAATTATAAAATAAAATTGCTGATTTTGGGATGCCTAGGTGAAAGTGGAAGATGGCCATTTAGATCACAGAATGGGGTCTTACACAAAATAGATAGCATTTAAAATTAAAATGATAATGAGATATCTACTGCTTCATAACCATGGTAATTCACTTATATACTTAATCACTATAATTGAGTGAAATTAGAAGAAAATGAAATCATTTCTTTAATAAGATGAAAATTCATTGGTGAACTCTGCTACTCATTCTTCTTATAATTGCCCTTACAGTTAATGGCAGTGTATCAGTACTCACGGATAATTTCTTAACATCCACATGAAGTTCTTCCAAACAAGGACACCAACACGACGGCTTGATCCTAGAGACATTTTTTTCTTCACTTTGACTTCATCATAATCATTCGCTACAGCAACTGGTGGGGACAAATCTGCAGAAATTGCTCCTATGGATGGCTCTCTGCTCCTCTGCAAAAAAGAAAGAAGCAAATTTGAAATTTAACAATGCTGAATGTTATTCCAGGAATTAATAAAATCTTGTCCAGTAAATTCTTGTTTGTTGCAAAACTATTAGAATAATGATACATACATAGAAAGTACAAATCCATTGTAAATTAAACTTTTAAAAATCGATTTACATTAACCTTGGGCCACCTAAGTTTTCAGGTTGAAGGTCCCCCAACAGATTACTGGCAGGGCACCAAGTAAAATTGTTGTCAGTAAAGCCAACACATGTGGAAGAAAACCCAGAACATGCAAAGAACAAATAGTATCCATATTTTTGGAAATAGCTTTCAGGCATTCCTCCACATTTGAGTGTATTTATATGTCGCTCAAAGACACCCTATTGTGGAGTACCTAACATTCAAAAGCCATTACCAATGATAATTTCCATGAAAGCCTCAGATTTAATTTAAAAGCATATATGTTTATTTAAAAATTCACGCTTTTCTTGGAGCAGTTGCCTTTTAAAATAAATTTGGGGTTGTATGAAACATATTCCACTTGAAATTATTATGGCTAACCACAAAACACCCAGTTTTAACCAACCAAGTCAGTGTTCCATCTGCATTCCTAGTAAAGAGCTAGTTAAGTGCAGATGTAATTGCACTCTTAACTAATTTTTTTTTTTAATCCTGGAATAGAAGGAATTCATAAGATTCTTTGGAGGTGAAAAAATCCATGATGGGAGCAGTCAAAAATCAGCTAAAAGATGAACTTGTAAACCATGAAATTGAACTTTTGAAAGTTGCCTCCTTATAGCAGTTTTTAGAAAAATATGTATATGATTAGGAATGTGCTAAAAGAATTGTTCAATTCCAATGGGTCAACTGAGATCTCTTTCACAATCTTTAATGCAGAAAACCCTACGATGCATATTTTCCAGGGATACTGAAAAACTACTTAAGTGTAAACTTTATCTCATTACAGACTATATGTTAATCATTTTTCTTAATTAATACTTCACTTAATAAATATGCTCAGAAGTCCCAATAAGTTAATGGTACTAAATTATAAAATCAGTATTAATTTCTCCATGCTGGAGAATTCCTTACTGGCACTCTGATGTCAGGCAAAGCAGAGGGCTCCTCACGTTCTTCCTCATCAATATTGTTCTCTGGTGTTATATTTTCAAGTTCTATCGAATTTTGTGTAGTTCCTTCAAATGATCCCATGTTGATTTCACGGTCACTGCCACCACTCAGCACATTGCTTCTTTTCCTCCTGTTCTGCAATATGCATAGCTTTAAGAATACTCCTTCCAGTGAGGAACAATGGTGGATGGCTAGGAGATTATCTGGTGATTCTTCAGCTAGTAACTTCCCTCCTCGCATCAAACCAATCTGAAGCAAAAGAAAAAAATAATCTCTAAGCTATGGGAATGAATATTCCATTAGAATAATCTTACCAATTATCAATTAGAATTTATAAATTACATTACTATCCAAAAGTTGCTCAGAATGACATTCATGAGTGCTGACTTAAAAGTGAAGAAAAAAATATACCTATTGTAGTGAATTCACAATCCACAATGAACTGATTTGTTACCATGAAGCCAGAATCTCATACCAGGTCAAAATAAATATAAGTAAGACTAAAATTTTGTTCTCAAATTTGCCATATGATGGCACAGATAATAAATGAAGGAATCTCAAGTTTAGAAATTAATCCAGTAAAGAGCAAAGAAAAAAGCATGATATCCTATGACAAACCTTATGTGCATCTCTGGCTTCCTCAATATAATGGGTTGTAATGATAACTGTTGTGTTTCCTTCTTTGGTAATCGTGATGAGATGTTTCCAGATGCTGTAAATAATACATAATTATCACTTGAAGGATAATGGAGCTGTAGTAATCTATCAGAAATATGGAGCGAGTATTTCTGTTAAATTATCATGGGGAATATATTTTTAATAAGACAGAAAAGTAACATTCAACCATGTTATTGGAGCCATATTTTGAGCATAATCACTGTAAATGAAACAAAACTAATTTCCTGACTTTTAATGAGAAGTTAAGTAAGTGATCACTCGAGAAGCATCCTCAAGGAATGAATGAATTGAAAATGTCCAATGAATACACAAAGTAGCATACAAATATACCTACAGCATAAATTAGTAGGTAGTTCAATAGTATAGAATAACACTAAATCATCCAGTAAAGATTATTTTAACAGCTAATGGTTGAAAAATTATTTAAACAAACAGGTGACAAACATACAGAATAAATGTCAAAATATTTTGGCCCTGCATACTTATTTTGTATTAGTCACTGGATACATTTGACACAGTAGTGCTCTAAGCTTCAGATGTACTTCAAATATTTGACATGAAAATGACTAAAGACAAAGTTTTATTTTTCTCTCTCTTGGTGTTACCAAATTCCATTCCCCTATCATCAAAATATATGTATACATGGCCTTTTTCCTGATTTTCACGTATGATTAAAAGATGGAATTCAATATATGATCATGTAAGCTTGACAAGCATAGACTGTTGAGTGTTAATGATAGATGAGGTTATTATTTCAGGTGAATGTTGTGAATCCAACGGTTACAAATTTTTTAAAACTCTTAATATCCACTGACATTGCTAATAGTTACTTGGCCAATACTAGAATAGTGTACCTAAACTTGCTATACAGGCCTGTGTGTAATGGAAACTAAATTAAAGGTATTTTTAATGATGAAATAGGAAAAAGTTAGTGAGTGGTTGGCTATATCATGATTTTTTTATTTTTTTAAACTTTACTTTTGCCTGAGGAGTGGATCCACCCCGACAGTTGGCTCATCCAGAATCAATAACTCTGGCTCATGAAGGAAAGCTACAGAAAGTGATACACGGCGCTGCTGACCTCCACTGGAAAACAATATGAAAAAGGTCAGTTTTTAATTTTTTCACGATGAGGCATCAGTCGTATGATAATTTATGTTTTTTCATGACAGTACCTCAAAGTTTTTACTTGGCGGTGAGCAGGTGGAAGTTCTAAAAGTTTTGTGAGAAAGCCTAATCTCTCATCTATAGTACTGGTACTCATTCCAAAGATCCACCCAAAGTACAGCATAGTCTCCCTGATAGTGAACTCACTGTAGAGAGCTGTTTCCTAGAGAATTGGATTTAAATATTAGGAAAACACTACAGCATGTTGTGAACTAATCAAGATTTATAAAAAATACCAGATGGTGAACAATTATATTACTTGTATTACAGACTTAAAAAACATCACTTGAAAATGATGATTTGGCCATCATCACTGGAATTAGATAAATTACATGAAAACATGTCAGACCTTTGGTAACTATCACATACATTCCAAGGGCTTGAGAAGGAGAAAATATTTTAATTATTCTAGTTTATGGGCTTCCCTGGCATAAAATTGTACAGTCTCTCCGCTTCTTAAACCATTGAAAGGGTCCTAGAAACAGTTAAGATTTTTCATTCAATTGATATATTTGAAAGCTGCGTGCGACCACCGGGTTGCAGATGGCGGGATGACCTCTAGATATAGATAGATAGATATATTTATTTGTTCCAGTACATTAATGTTCCTTGAAACATATGCATAAAAACATTTACATAGTCTCATTACAACATCAACAGGGTAATATTAATATTAGAAATGAGTAGCTGTCTAAGCATCGACAATCTTTGAAATCTTAGCAATGAATACAAGGTGTCAATGATTAAACTATAATTTTATAATACAACCAATTTAACAATAAATAGTATAGTATTGACAAATATAATAGTGCCACAAAAACTTATACGAGGCTTGTCTGGAAAGTAAGTACCGTTTGGGAAAAAACTATTAAAAACATTTTTTTTCAAGGCAAGATTTATTTTTACATGAAAGAATATATCTTTCACTATTTTTCTACATAGTTGCCACCATTGTTTAGACATTAGTCATAACGGGAAACCAACTTTTCTCTGCCCTCTTCATAGAGAGATGTCGCCAGGGAAGACAGTCATTGCTGAACACCGTTGTTTGCGTCGTCATCGCTGTCAAAGTGCCTTCCCCCAAAATCACACTTCAAATTCAATAATAAGTTATAGTCACATTACTGTTTGAGAAGTCACCTCCCTCAAAACTGCATCGGGTAAGAAATGTCAATGCACTTCCAAGTGCATTGAAATGTCAATGTCAATGCACTTCGTTTGTGGTCATCCGTAAACATTTTCGGAACCCAATGGGAACACAGTTTGCGATACTTTAAGCAATTTGTTAAAATCTCATGCAAAAAAGTTTTTGAAATTTGTGGGAATCTTCAGAAAGCATTCTTATCGTAAACCGTCTGTTTTCAAGAATTTTCTCATTCACTTTTTCAACCAAACCATCATTGACAACAGAAGGCCACCCACTCCGTGCTTCGTCGTGAATACTGGTTCATTCAACATTGAATTTTCTAACCCACTTTCTCACCATTCCATCAGTCATTACACTTTCACCATAAATCTCTACAAGTTGATGATGATTTTCAGCTGGATTAACATTCTTTGCGTTCAAAACCGTATTACAGAACGCACTTCACAGTCGGCGGGATCAGATATTGTTTTAAACATTTTAAACGATCACTAACAAATGTAAACACAACACAATCTGGCTGCAATGGCGTCAGTCGAAAGACAATGAACCATAAAGACAAGTACACATGCGCGGAACTGTGACACTAGCGTTGTGGTGGCGGTAGAACGAAACGGTACTTACTTTCTGGACATGCCTCGTAGCATATGCATTTAGTTATTATGTTTATACATACATTAATTATTTTATTTACATAGCATAAGATGTGAGTGCAACCACTTTTTAAACATATTAATGTTTTCGGAAGACCTTATCCCATCACGTAGTGAATTCCAAAACCTACAAGATGTTACATGAAAAGAATTACCGAACACATTTGTGAAAAAATTTGGTATTAATAATACCTCAGTATTACTTGTCAGCCGTTTATGCGTGTTAGCATTAAAGATAACTTTTTCAAACAAATAACTTGGACACTCAGTTGTAATTAGCTTGTACATTAACACATTTATTTGATATTCACATCACTTTTCTATCTTCAACCACCTGAGCGTGTCATAATATGGTGTAACCTGTTCATCATAAGGAATATTGAATATCAATCTTATTCCACAGTTTTGTAACCTCTGAAGTTGTTGATTTAGCTCCATAGTAACATCGGTGTAGGCGAGTGAACAGTAATCAATATGAGGCATTATTAGGGTATTAAACAATTTGATTCTCAGGGAAGTTGGAATTAGATCCTCGAATTGCTTAATCACATATAATATTTTATGCACTTTATTAGAAGTTGTTTTAATATGTTCATGCCAGGTTAGTGTATGACTTAAAGTTAAACCAAGAGTTGTTACTGTATTTGAATTTTCAAAGTCAACACCATTAACATAGATTTTTGGTAACAGGTTAATTCCCATTAAATTGATATATTGTGAGCTTCCAATAATGATGGCTTTAGTTTTTTTTTTTGGATATAATGTGAGAGATTTTTCAGAGCTCCAATTACATATGGCCCTTGCATACGTTGAGAGAGGTATGATTTAAACCATAACATAGCTGAGTTCGAGAGACCCATTTTGCCTAACCGAATAAGCAGAGTTCCATGATTCACCGAATCAAACGCCTTGGAAAAGTCAAAAAATACCATTATGGTGACTTTTTTTAATCAATTGATGACCTAATGTCATCAGTAATTTTAATGAGTGCCGTCTGGGAGAGTGAGAATTAATCAGTGCTGTCTGGATATAGAGGTTAGCTGCAAGATAAGTGAGTTAACTCGTCAAATAAGCAGTCGTGGACAAAAATCGGTGGCACTCCGAAGTGGTATTGGTCTATCATTGGGTAAGATAGGCCTTTAAATGATACAGAAGCCTGTGAAGATGCCGTGACTTGGCGACGGGAGGCCGCCAACAATTATGCTTCCTAGCATCTGGAGGAGAGGGCAGCAGCTCTTCTTCGCATGAGTGAAGGTGGAGACCACAGTGTCGGTACAGCAACACTCATTTCACTACAGGCGTGGTAACATTTACTTTAACGGCTGTGGTACTGCAATGTGGAAGGCAAGGGGAAACTACCATATTATTATCCCGAGGAGTTGCAGCTACTCCACTCCTTTCTTTCTTATCAAGACGTGATGGAACCCTCTCGAGTAAAATATTCCGGAGGTAAAATAGTCCCCCATTCGGATCTCCAGACTACCCGAGAGTGTACATTTAAGGGTAGGAACGTGGAACGTGCGATCACTTCAGACCTGTGGAAGACTGGAGAACCTGAAGGTGGAAATATGTAGAATGGACCTCGATGTATTAGGAATCAGTGAAATGAGATTGCCCAAAGAAGGAGACTTTTGGAGTGGAAGTTATAGAATTATTCACACCAGATCACTGAATGGTAATGCTGGAGTAGGCATAATGCTCAAGAAGAGTGCAGGACTGCGCATGAAGAGCTTCCTGCAGTACAGTGAGAGGATTATAATGGTGAAGATTGAGACCAAGCCTACAGATACCATTGTGGTAGAAGTTTACATGCCTACGTTGGACTACAAAGATGAAGAAGTGGAAGACGTCTATGAGGATATCACGGTACTAATAAAGCTTGTAAAAGGAGAAGAAAACTTAATTATTTTAGGAGATTGGAACGCTGTCATTGGCGAAGGTAAAGATGGAAGAATAACAGGAAAATATGGCTTGGGAAATCAAAATGAGAGAGGAGAAAGACTTATAGAATTCTGCACACAACACAAGTTGGTGGTGCAAACACATTGTTTAAACACCAACGGAGAAGATATACCTGGAAAATGCCCGGAGATAGAAGAAGATTTCAAATTGACTACCTCCGAAATGAATTGTCATACCTGAGGCATGTATCCAACTCTCCTCCCAGGAACTCCACTCCCCTCACTCCCTGGTTTTCGTCCAAGCACCCATATCTCTCCTGTGTTCAACCGCCTCCTGTGCACTATGCAAGTCAGTAGAGTGGTCTTTCCACAGCCACTAGCTCCCAGAAGGCCATATCTGTGAAAAATACCATGAATGAGACACCATAATATTGTCTTAACATATTTTTAAGTTAAGGAAGACATAAAAAACTACAATTTGCAGTGAGATCTGATTAATCGATCAGACAAATATTTCAGTAGACATACCTTACCTACCTATATAACAATAAACTAATATGTATAGGCATGTAATAATGACTAATAGATATCACTTGATGAAAAGTGGTGAGATCGTACCACTAACAGTAATCAAAAAAGAAGAATTTTCTCAAAAAGCCATAAACTAAAATGCCTTTCATAAAAGGAAATTAAGGAAGGTATGTGGAGGGGCAACTCTCACCCAAAGTCAACAGATAATGAACAGTCGAATTCCAAATGCAAAATCGAAGTTATGTACTCCACCAGATTCTCGAGAAAATTCTTCTATTTTCATAATATACCCATATCAAAATGGAAGTTTTAATATTTGGACTGAATTCCTAGCATACTTCATTTGCTGAAGTTTTCTGCAGGTTGTGGCAGCAGACGACACACGCACTGCGTCACTCATCTGTCCGCGACTTCCGAACTTCCCCGCCAGGTGTCACCCCAGGGGAAGAGAGGAGAGCAGCAAGGAGAGGGCAGTGTGACCTCAGAGTAAGGATTGGGTAGAGTGCGCTTCGGTTTCTGCGCATGTAGCCAACATTGGTTTCGTGGGTCACGTGACTTATGGGGACCATAGGAGAAATCTCCATAAGGTAGCGTTGGATTTCTGAACGAGGTGAGTATTTTTTTTATGTATATTGTCTTTAACTACTTAGTAATGCTAATTCCTACTAACCACATTACATTTCAAGTTAAAATTGTCTTATTGTATGCTTTTAATGTACTTCTTACGCCTCATTTGTTCGTAGTTTACTTTTCTAAATCAGCACCATGGTGATGTACTGCTGTGCATGGAATTGCACGTCGTCATACGTGAAAGGCAGCAAAATTACTTTTCACTCGCAAGTATTTTTGAATATTTAATTTTATTATTGCATTAGATCCTGTTCATATTGCACAAATTTCATTTGATCGATTTTGCATATTGTTTAGAGGGGAGGTCCAGGTAAGTGTGACAAAAGTTTTTGTATGGTAATGCATTGTGTTATGTTTTTCTGCGAATGAAACACGTCTCGGAATTGCAAAATTCTTAAAAGACAGATTTAACAGGAGGTAAGTGCTGCTGACAGAATGCTGTGATTTTATTACAAATTCTTTTCCCTCATTATACTCTCGGATTGTGGCTACTTCTTGAGACTTACAAGTACCCTCTATAGCTTTCCAGTTAATGAAGAGAGGCGGAAAGTATGGGTGAGAAATGTGAGACGGGAGAACTTCGTGCCAAACAAGAGCACTAAGATATGCTCAAAGCATTTCACCAAAGATTGCTTCGATCGGGAGAAATTTGGTGGGCATTGGCTCAAATCCACAGCTGCCCCTACAATTTTTGATTTTCCCCAGCATCTTTGTCAGAAAGAGTTCAAAAGGAAGTCTCCTAAGAAAAGGAAATTAACTGAAGAGGCCAATGACCAAAGTAAGTACTAAATTCTTTAGCTTCATCCTTGAACGGGTTGAAATTTTAATGTAGGTTTGAGGAGGACATTTTTAGTTCTTTAGGTATTAATTGCATAAGTATTACACACAAATCCGTCATGATTATTCCACGTATTTTTCACTGATTTATAAATATGTAGTCCATCGGTTTGCATTGATTTTTCCAAATCATAAATATTTTACTTTAAGGTAACAACAATTTTGAAGAATCTGCTACATCAAGTATAAATAATTTTCAGGTATTGCTTGCATAGATATTATATTAACATGTAGCCATTGCAAGTAAACTGCTGTTTATCTTTTTAAGTCCTAAATATAATGCTATTGGTGACCGAAGTAAATTCTTCAGGGAAGTGGAGAGATAAATTTAAGTGCAAGTTAAAGAAATAAGTGGAAGATAAAAATTTGTGGAATTTATTCATAATCGATGGAAAGGCACCTAATTTCATTAAACTCATGAAGTGATCATAAGTTATCTAAATATATGGACCCAACTAATTTACCTGAATTCCCTACTGCATGCTGCTATAGCTGGAAGGAATTCTGATTTCTCTTTATTATCCAATGCATGCATTTGCAAAAAGCTCTAATTTACAATTTATCTTAAAATTTGGCTTTAGTATTTTGTGGGATGAGGTTCTTTCTATCACTGCATTACCACCTGCTCATGAATTCTTATGACTATCTAGCTGAAAGAATTGTTTTCCAAAGTATTGCAGCACCTATGGTGTTTTCTCCATTCCATAACTTTGGCTTGTGCTATGCCAATTTCTATATATAGCTCAAATGGGTTTTGCTGTCACATTTTGATATTAATTGGCTTATTTTGTGTTCTATTATGACATGAATGTGCACTAATTCCACTTCCCAGTTGCTTCTTGCATTTCAATGAATGAAATCTATTTGAATATATAAGGAAGGGGTGGCCTACTATGTGGACTCATCAATGCCAGAAGCAAATTTTTTTGTTTCATAAGATGGTCATCAAAAGTGGTTCCAATTAGCATAAAATCAGGTTTAATTTTTTAAGAATATATAGTATTACTGGCCATGGATTCATAGTCCAATACCTAGTTTTTGGTGATAACTTGTTGATTGCGAAGAAGTGGCCTATTCTAAGTTTCTCATATGGTATTTGTACACTCATTCCATTTATGGTAAGTAGTGAACAAAGAATGTACTTGATTGCTTCCTTGCTGTAATTATTTTGTTATATTATGGAGTTTTAATGAAAGATAATTTTATTTTGCATAACTCATTTTTCTTTTAGATGCCCCGCCATCTCCAGTCTTGGATTCTGTGACTGTTGATTCAAATCAGGCGTCAACTTCAGTATCGACCCCTCACAGACCTAATAAGAAATATCGGTAAATACCTCTAAATAGGTTTCTTTCTGCCAGATTTTCTTTCCTAGACAGTAGTTAGTGTAATAATTTTTTAAAAACTATTCTCATCTCTAATCTTCACACTTAAAATTTATTTCCTTTCATCTCCAGTTACATAGGGGACTTCACTGAACAGGAAATGAGCTCCCCATCTAAGGCTCGCAAAGTTCTTATGATTGCACAGCAGCAATCAGAGAAGAAGAGGAAGCAGTTGAAGAAGCTGGTGACAACCACTAATCGGCTGAAAAAGAAAGTGGCATCGTTGAAGGAAGTTATCATGGAGTTGAAAAATAATTCCTTCATTAGTGAAAGTGCAGGAGACATTTTGGAGGTAAATTTGGAGTGTTTCCTTATAGTAATACTGCAGACTTTTGTACTAGATTGGTACTAATCATCTGCATTATTCGTCATTGTTTTCACATTCACATTGTGCTTATCTATTTGCAGTAGCCGGACGGTTGGCATGGCTTTTAGAATACAGACATGCCAACCCAAAGGTCGCCACTACCCAAGTGAACATATCTGCCTACCAGTTTCATGCAGTAGATGTGGGATTGATTATGCCTCTGTGTGCTACATCAACCTGTTGATTTATTCATTTAAGTCAACCCCAGATATTCTTGTGTGTAACGTAGGATTTTTCTTCTTTTGTTAGATGTCTCTTCCTGGGCCTGCAGCTGATCTCCTCAAGAGGGCTTCTAGTGGCCCTAGTAAAACCCTCTACTCCCCAGAACTAAGGACATTTGCCCTAACCCTCCACTTCTACTCCCCCCGAGCATATAGTTATGTGAGGAAGAAATTTAACACCTCCCTCCCACATACATCCACCCTAAGGAAATGGTGCTCTGCCCTGAAAACCTCTGTAGGGTTTTCTTATGAAGTGCTCCCTACACTGAAAGCCTTGGTGGAGAGAGGAAGGGAACGCCACACCCCCATTTACTGTGCCTTGTCAATGGACGAGATGGCTATCCGGCAGCATATTGAGTGGAATGGCTCCTCTTTCTCTGGGTATGTTGATTTTGGCACAGGCCTTGATGATGACAATTTGCCTGTTGCGAAAGAAGCCCTAACATTTATGTTGACGTCAATCAATGGCCATTGGAAATTTCCAATAGCCTACTTCTTCACCAATGGCCTCAATGGTAGGGAGAAGGCTAATTTGGTAATTCAGGCCCTTGATTTTATTGGAGAGACAGGAGTAGAGGTGTGCTCCATCACATTTGATGGTTCAGCCTCCAACATAGCCATGGCTTCAGCACTAAAAATCAACCTCTTCGCTGAAAATTGTTCCCCCTACTTCATGCATGGGGATAAAAAAGTGTATGCACTGTTAGACCCATGTCACATGCTGAAGTTGGTGAGGAATGCTCTGGCTAGTGAGAGGGTCATTACTGATGGTGAGGGAAGGCAGGTGAAGTGGCAGTACATTGAAGAACTGGAAAAGTTTCAGTCTTCACAAGGCCTTCATGCAGGTACCAAGCTGCGGAGAAGGCACGTGGAGTGGTACCGAGAAAAGATGAAAGTGCGTTTGGCAGCTCAGACCCTCAGCCGCAGTGTTGCAGATGCCCTACTTTACTTAGGTGGTGTGCTTCAACTGGAAAACTTTGTTGGCTGTGAAGCCACAGTCAAATTCATCAAAATGTTCAATAATGCCTTTGACATATTGAACAGCCGGAATTTCCTTTCCAAAGGATTTAAGGCACCAGTAAAGGCATCTAATGTGATGGAATATTTAAATTTCATGCAAGACTGCAAGACTTATATACTCTCCCTAAAAAACAGTAGTGGTGTGCGTATAGTTGAGAGCAAAAGGAAGACTGGGTTTTGGGGGTTTATTATGGCACAAGAATGTGTGAAGGGGTTAGGCAGTGACTTAATAATGGCTGGCAAACTTAAGTTTCTATTGACTTATAAATTAAATCAGGACCATGTAGAAAAATTTTTCAGTGCCATAAGAAGCAGGGGAGGGTTTAACAATAACCCAACTGTGTGCCAGTTTAAAGCAGCTTATAAAAGAATCCTATTAAACAATGAGCTTGGTCTCATCGAACGTGGAAATTGCATTCCTCAAGACAATACTGGAGTCTTAAGTATTTCAAGTGCGATACCGCTGAAAAACCCTCACCTCCTTTGATGCTGTTAGCCGAATATTTCTGCTTCGTGTCACTTTTTTCATATTCCGACTCATGTATTTAATCTCTTATTCTTTGTGAATAAATTTTATTTTTCATACATATATGGTCTTATCTTTATTCCCTTTCAACTGGCTTGCTTTCTGTGTTCCCATAGATGGTGTGCTCATTATTTCCGGAAGAATTCACAGGCATAATTTTCTGCAGCGATTTTAGTTTTATGCTTACATGTCATTTCCTTTCGTTCCCAGGTGATTTGGTATATTATGCATTCCGCTATTGAGTTAAATGACGATTGTTGATCAACAAAAGAACATTTTATTCTTTAATCGTCACAAAAAGAAGATAAAACTTCACTCTCACGGATCATCCTGGCCTTCTTTTTCCGGCAGGCGCACCCGTATTTCCTCTAAGTCCGATACCGTTTACGAGGGACAGAAAAATCATCCGTGGACCAATGTTTAATTGCTCTTAAAGATCATGAATCGCGTTTAAAACCACATTTCAGATGTACTTTCACTCAGATCTGTAGCATATCCAAGACATCCAATTATGGTTGTCCGTTGGATATCCCGTGCTGTATGGGTTTCTTAGTATGGATGCGCAGCGGGTCGTCTTGAGCACGTTCAAACTTCCCGCAGATTTCCCCGAGGTCACGTGGTTTCAATCCTGCCCTCATCTTTCGGCTACTGCGCAGCCCTCATGCTCACTCTACCCAATCCTTACTCTGAGAGTGTGACCACCGGAGACCAAAAGTGAAAGTTCCTCTCGCCTCCTCCGCTCGCTTCGCGACGCGCACGCCATCTTGAGTTGATACTGTTGTGGTGCTTTTTCTCATAGCGCAATAAAACATACCACTACTAAATCGTCACCCTAATTATTCTGACCCTTATCCCGTCTCGCGCTAAAGTGGTGACCCCGACGTGATCTGACGGAAAGGGATTTAATTTAGTTTTTTTTCTTTCGTTGCGCCTCGTGGCGCCAAGTTTCGCGATGCCCGACGGCGCAGAGGCTTTGGAAGCCTCTCTTGTGAATCGCGTAGCAATTCGTGTGCCCCCGTTTTGGAGCGAAAAGCCGGGACTTTGGTTCTCCCAGTTAGAATGCCAATTTGCGCTGGGCGGCATAACGCATGACGCCACCAAATTCTGGTACGTGGTGAGCCAGTTAGAAAACCGGTACGCGCAGGAGGTGGAAGACATCATCACCAGCCCACCGGAGGAAGGCAAGTACGTCAAGTTGAAGGAGGAGCTGATCCGGCGGCTATCTTCCTCCACGGAACAAAAAATCCGGCGATTGTTGGAGCACGAGGAGATTGGCGACAGGAAGCCGAGTCAATTTCTGCGCCGCCTACGCAATTTGGCGGGAACGACAGTCTCCGATGAATTTCTGAGATCCCTATGGCTAAATCGACTTCCAGCCCACATGCAAGCGATTCTGACGGCCCACGATGGCATTGGATTGGACGCCCTGTCCGTGCTGGCGGACAAAATTGCCGAGGTCGCACTCCGGCCGAACGTGGCGGCCATGGCTTCCGGTGGATGCAACATGGCGGCGGCACCAGAGAACGCTACACCTCCCGCGCCGGCCACCACCAGCAATGACCGGTTCGAGGCCCTTATGCAGAGGGTCGAGGATCTAAGTAAGTTAGTTGCTGCCCTCTCCACCAGCCGGGAGACATCGAGGCCACGCCAGCGTTCCCGCAGCCGACCCCGTAGCCGCTCGCGCGCATCCTCGCCGCACCCGAACACCCAGGGCGTTTGCTGGTACCACCGATGCTATGGTGCCAACGCCCGCAGGTGCACCATTCCGTGTTCCTTCAACGCGGAAAACCATCAGGGCAGTCGGTGATGGCGGCCTCCGACGATTGCCCGGGACCCTGCCGCTTATTCGTCGCGGACAGGATATCGAAGGTGAGATTCCTAGTGGATACGGGATCAGACCTGTGTGTTTATCCGCGCACTATGCTCCCCGGACGCCGCGCAAAGACAAACTATGAACTGTTCGCGGCAAACAGTACCGTTATCGCCACGTTTGGATGGACGGCACTCACGTTGGATTTGGGCCTTCGTCGCCAATTCACGTGGCGGTTTGTGGTGGCGGACGTGACAAAACCAATTCTCGGTGCCGATTTTTTGAAGTTTTACGGCCTATTAGTGGATATGCGGAACCAGCGATTAGTTGATGGCATAACCATGTTTCAAACAGACGGTTTTCGTGTGCCCTCGGGAACGGCCCATGTGAAGGCAATCGCGGGAAACTCAAGTTACCGCGACCTTTTGGAACGCTTTCCCGCAATTACCCGCCCCTCCGGACTTCCTCAGAAAGTGAATCATGGGACGTTTCACCACATACACACCACTCCTGGCCCCCCTGTTTCCAGCAAGGCTAGACGCCTTGCCCCCGACAGGCTAGCGGCAGCGAAACGGGAGTTCGAGGAGATGCTCCGACTGGGAATAGTGCGGCCCTCCAACAGCGGGTGGTCCTCCCCGCTACACCTAGTCCCGAAGCGCGACGGCGAGTGGCGTCCCTGCGGCGACTACCATGCGCTCAACGCACGCACTCTTCCAGACAGATACCCGGTGCCCCATATACAAGACTTCGCTATGTCCCTTCACAACAAAAAGGTTTTTTCCACCATAGACCTAGTGCGCGCTTACAATCAGATTCCGGTCCACCCAGAGGACATCCCCAAGACAGCGCTGATAACTCCGTTCGGGCTCTTCGAATGTCCTCAAATGTCTTTCGGCCTCAAAAACGCGGCTCAAAGTTTTCAGAGATTCATGGACGAAGTGGTACGAGGCCTGACGTACTGCTACGTCTACATAGACGACATTCTTGTTGCCTCGTCCTCTGAGGAGGAGCATGTGCAACATCTGAGTGAACTTTTCGCTAGGTTCGTGGAGCACGGAATATTAATTAATAGCGGCAAATGTGTTTTCGGTGCTCCGGAGGTAACATTTCTGGGCCATTCCGTGTCTGCATCCGGTGTTAAGCCCCTCCCCGACAGAGTTGCCGCCGTGGAGGCATTCCCCGAACCGCAGACCGTCAGGCGTTTGAGGCAGTTCCTCGGTATGGTGAACTTTTATAGACGGTTCATTCCGAACGCTGCCGCCATACAGGCGCCCCTCCATAATGCCCTCGGCAATAATGCAAAAGGCAACCAGCCAGTGCAGTGGTCCCCGGATATGCGGCGGGCATTTGCGATGTGCAAAAAAACCCTCGCCCAAGCCGCCGCGCTTGCGCATCCTATTCCCTCCGCCCCCCTAGCCCTTAGTGCCGACGCGTCGGACACCTCCATCGGTGCCGTGTTGCAGCAGCAAAGTGAGGGGGAGTGGCAACCGCTAGCGTTTTTCACACAAAAACTATCGCCAGCGGAGAGGAAATACAGTGCATACGACCGCGAATTGCTGGCAATTTATCGGGGAATACGGTATTTTCGCCATATGGTCGAGGGGAGAGTGTTTACCGTGTTCACCAACCACAAGCCTCTAACATACGCACTGAACCAGGCCAGTGATAAGTGTTCCCCGCGGCAATTCCGGTATTTGGATTTTATATCCCAGTACACTACCGACATCCGCCATGTGTCGGGCCGCGAAAACGTCGTCGCCGACGCGCTGTCACGGGTGGAGGAAGTCACAGCCGATGTTTCCAGCATCAACTACGGCGATCTCGCTCGCTCCCAGGCAGCCGATGACGAGCTGCAGCAGTTACTCCGCTCTGAAACTGCGCTTCAACTCCGGCTCATGAAAATACCGGACGCGGAGGAGGCGCTTTACTGTGACATATCAACACAAGCAGTGCGACCATTCATCACCGCTCCGTTTCGACGCCCGGCTTTCGACATGGTCCACCGCCTCGCTCACCCTGGCGTCAAGGCGTCGGCTCGACTTGTAGCCGAGAGATTTGTGTGGCCCTCGATACGGCGAGATTGCCGTGCTTGGGCGCGCGCCTGCCTGGCATGCCAACGTGCCAAGATCCACCGCCACACCGTGACTCCCCCGGGAGATTTCCCCATCCCCACTGCTCGTTTTCAACATATTCATGTCGATTTGATCGGGCCATTACCCTTCTCCGCAGGTAACCGCTACTGTCTCACATGCATCGATCGTTTCAGCAGGTGGCCAGAGGTGTTCCCGCTAGCAGACGCGACGGCAGATACGGTGGCACGGGAGCTTTTCCGAGGTTGGATCTCCCGCTTCGGCACGCCGACGCGCATCACTACCGACCAAGGCCGCCAGTTCCAGTCAGCCCTATTCCAAAGGTTGGCAGAGCTGACGGGCATGCGCCACCACAGGACGACCGCCTACCATCCATGCGCCAACGGCATGATTGAGCGGTTCCACCGCCAGTTAAAGGGCGCCATTATGTGCCACGGCAGAGAAAACTGGGCAGATATCCTCCCCTCCGTCCTCCTAGGCATTAGGGCGGCTTGGAAGGAGGACATTGGCGCTACTCCCGCAGAGCTGGTTTACGGAGAACCCCTCCGGCTCCCAGGCGAGTTCCTTGCACCCACAAAGCGCCCGATGACAGACGACATGGACTTTGTAGCAGACCTGAGACGGCACATGCAGAAGCTTCGCCCCTCTCACCCTGCTCATCATGGAGAGAAGGCCACGTTCGTGTCCGCAGACCTCGCCACAGCTTCGCATGTTTTCATGCGCACCGACGCGGTGCGGCCGTCGCTGGAGCCACCGTACGAGGGGCCATTCCAGGTGGTCCGGAGGAGCCCAAAGACGTTTGCCCTAATAATTCGGGGTAAAGAAGTGACAGTCTCTATCGACCGGCTGAAACCGGCGTTCATCCTCGCTGAGGATGGCGACGGGGGCAGAGCCCACAATCCTCCACCCGCATCTGCAGAAGATGCCCCACCTAATGTCACTCCAGAGCCGCCAAAGGAAACCAGATCGGGGAGAAGAGTCCACTTCCCGCAGCGACTGGCAGAATATTTTTGTTGATTCCCTATTCCAGTTGGCTAATTTTCCCTTCTTTTTACTCTCTCAGGTGCACGTTTAACTCAACCATCTTCCACCACTTCATAACTGGCAGGGGGGTGGTGTGGCAGCAGACGACACACGCACTGCGTCACTCATCTGTCCGCGACTTCCGAACTTCCCCGCCAGGTGTCACCCCAGGGGAAGAGAGGAGAGCAGCAAGGAGAGGGCAGTGTGACCACCGGAGACCAAAAGTGAAAGTTCCTCTCGCCTCCTCCGCTCGCTTCGCGACGCGCACGCCATCTTGAGTTGATACTGTTGTGGTGCTTTTTCTCATAGCGCAATAAAACATACCACTACTAAATCGTCACTCTAATTATTCTGACCCTTATCCCGTCTCGCGCTAAAAGGTGTTGAAATTGAGTAAATTTCCCAAAGGAGTAGAAAACTGTGTATTTTTCAACAAAAGGTACCTACGTAAAAAAGAGACAAAAAATGTGCAGCAACTACCATAGAATATCAGCTGCTATATGCAAAGTATGTGCACGGAAATTTAATAAAAATAGATAGGATAATGAATATAAGGAAATAACTGCAGTAAAACAAGCATGTAGATCTACTATGGATCACATTTTTAGTTCAACACAACTGATTAAGAAAAAAATAGCATGCTATCAATATACCCATTTATTATTCATTGAACATAAAAAGAACAATGGTACCAATCGGTACCTTAAATAAAACTTGAGAAACTCTTGAGAAAATAAATAATAGTGGAAAAATGTTTTTACAAGGAGGTTATAGCACAAATTGGAGTGGAAAATCAAACATATTAAGAATTAAAGTAGACAAGATTTAAAACAGTAATGTTGTCTTTTAACATCTGTTTACAAAAAGTTTAAACATTTCAGAAAAGAAAGTGTAATATCATTGGAATCTCTCTAGAGGAAAAAGTCTTATCCAGTCTTTGTATCACAGATGATCAGATAATTATACTATAATGATTTTGAATATGACCCACGAAATAATTAAGTCATACAATAAATTGGGTATAGATGTAATAAATATAAAAACGAAATACATGTGTATAGGCAGAACACAACAAGACCTTAACCTCTAAACAGGGACAACACAAATGGTATTGTGAAGAATAAAAGTAGGTACCTAGGACTAAAAATCACTCAACACAAGAATAATGCACCCACGGTAGAACAGCCATATTGTAGCTCAACAGATTTGTGCGGGTTCAAAACATTTTAAAGAAAAGCCAACTATGATCTGCAACACCATAGTGAAACCAATAACAATATAGAGCAGTAAATTTTGGTCGTTAAAAGAATAATCAGTAAGGAATCTTGGCACCTTTTGTTTAGAGCAGGCTAATTGTAAGAGAGGACTTGGAGTCCCAAATTAGCAGATTAAATAAAGATATGTTTAATTCAAGATATTCCACAGAGAAAAAAATCATTCGCCTTGACCGGAACTCAAACCCCCTGATTTCCGGCCAGGTGCTCCACCAGTTGCGCTACCAAGGCGTCCTCTTTCTCTGTGGAAATTCTAGAGGCTTTAAAGGAGCTAGATGTTGCCGGACTGCTAGACAAGTAATGTCACAGAGCAACCGAAGTTGTGCGCATAGGCGCCACCGTCCACGAGGTTAAAGCCGACTTCAAACACTGAGGTGCTTACTTTTTTTAACAAATTCAAAGCTTTGATTGCGGATTAGAGAGCATCATGGCAAAGGTATTTTCATCGGTAAAAGTACCTCTACCACGGAGGAAGAGTGGAGAGGACTGGGTGTCCCCATGAACTTGCTCGTAAGTAGTAGTAATTCGGGGGAGGTGACTGATAGTTAAGGTCATTTGCGCCATTTAGGATAGGTCATTGTGTATGGCGAGGAATATTTGAGACGAGGAATGGTGGAGTGAAGCCCTGAGTCGGAATTAGCCTACTCTTAACAAAAGGCACCAAGGGGACCACGTTTCATCTGACGGACGGAGTATAGAACTCGAAATACTCTTCATACAACACCCAAGTGGGAACCGGTATACCTACCAATGAAAAAATCTAACTCAGTCGGAATTTGAATCCGTACCTTCGGGATGGAAAGCTAGTACCTACACTAGCAGGCACACCAACCCACCCCCAAAAAAGGGACTGGGCCACCTGTGAAAAATCTCCATTGAAGGTTGCTAACTCAGGGACTAGAGTGAATCAAATTATATGCTCTATTAGATTAGAAACTAGATCAGTAGTAAAATGGGGAGTTATATCAGATAAATGTCGCTTCTCTGTCAGTCGTTACCTATGATGAATATTTACGTTAGTCAAGAAATCAGTACGCATTTTTAGACCAAAAAATGAAATGACAAGCTTAACGGAAGGATTGAATGACATTTTGGTTAGCAATGGTAGGTTTGAACATCCGCCAAAAATGTTCGGGATGGAGGAAATAGCGAGTAATGCACGTCGAACAGAATGCCGTCTGCCGTTGTAAAAGTGACGATTGGTCTTTTCGTCATCTCTTCACAATGAAAAGTTCCTCTTGTTTTTTATTATCAAGAACGATAAAAATCATTTAACCTTCGCTTTTGCGAATCAGCAACACTGGAAATGAATCACGAAAAAGTGAAGTTTTGTTAATAACTACGCGAGAAATGCTCGACGACGTACTTGAAAATTGCAAATCCCAGAACTTCGAATCTGCGGTACATTGTGGTCACAGCCAAAAAGTGTCTCGAAGAAATCAATTTCGAAAAACGGAATTACTCTCCATCCTGGGTCAACGCAAGAAACAGCGAAAATAGATTTCTTCTTGTGTCCTCGGATTCTGTGAGGTCAATATAATTAACTCGATTTGACAATGCTAAGAGCGTTGCATTGTATCATTTCCAGCATCGATCACAGACATAGACTGGCGCATTGCAATGGATACGTTAGTTGGAATGAACCCATACCACTCGTTATCCGTCATAAGTTTTTAAGCTTAGTTCCATCCGTCATAGTTCTTTCTCGGTTTCAACTATGTAGTATTGGCGATGTGATGTCGCCGAGTAAGGCATACATGCTCTCTAGGACAGTCTTCGAGTGATTCTCGTCTGAAAGTGTGTTCCTAAACTTTGGCGGTCACTCCACACAGCCCTGCTTTTGTTTGGATGTATGTATTTGTCTGGGCCTATTCATTGCATTCTTGCTCAACTACCCAGCTATATTGCATTCTTAGATACCGTTTTATTTTCCCCTTTGTCTGTTGGGCAAGCTTTTAGCCCAAATTCGAACAGTCGACATTTGTCAAATTTTAACTAAAAAAATTAACTGAAATTAGTTTTATATCAGTTAATGTATACTTTCAACGATTAAAAGTAAAATGTTTACTCTTCTTAAAAGTAACGATTAAATTAAATATTTAACTTCATTTTTAACGATTAATTTTAATCGTTTATTTTTAAAATCTTTAATCCCAACTATGATCTGGATGTATGTAAATATGTTACCTGTACCTTTCATTTTAACTTCAATGAGTGTCTTTGTAGAAGAATATACCTACTTTGTCGAAACCTCAGTCCTTAGCAGGAATAAAACTCTTGCGTTTTTCCTCGTATGAGTTATTAATGCAACCCGATCATAGTTTCGACTTATACACGTAATTTTTAAAGAATAGCTGAACAATATTGGCTAAAACTATGGCTGGTCGAATGAAAAATGTATAGTTGGAAAAATAAGAAAGTTATATTCGTGATGTCAAATGAACTTCCATAAAGTCAAGCCCGATAGAGTATAAATCTCAGTTCTTGTTATTTTCATCTACAAAAGGCTTAATTTCTTAGAAAATAGTAATAAAATCCACTGTCGTTTCTTCTTTCATCGTTCCTTTATTTTACCATGAGAATTCCTCCTGATCATAATTCTTGATCTAAATCTTGATTCTAATTTATGATCCTAAAGCTTGACCTGCTTGAAATCTAGCCACGGGAATTGGGAGCACCACGTGATCCAAAAGCAATATTGAAAAACTGCACTAATGATACTTACCATACTTGCTGGAAGCTCTTAAAGTAGTGAGCTTGCGATATTAGAATGTATAATTTGACAGGTTCCTGTCATGCCTCGAGTTAACCTGATGAAGATTATTAAGCTTGCAAAACTCAACCTTGAAGACGATTTCCTTCTCAACGTAAATGAATAAAAAAACTTTCATCAATAGACGCCATATGGATTTTCATTGAACAGTTTCAAAGACGAAGGACGTATTGCCGTTCCCATCGTCCCCATCACTATGACTAGCCATCAATCCTGAGATTTATTCGACGAACCCCTCCAATCCAATCTTCTATCGCTTAACTTTTTTATATTAACATATTTCTCATTTTAGACATCCTTCACTACATGCTCAGTGCATCTCAATATAGTCCTCAGCAGCATTTTCTGTTTAATTTTCCTTCGATGACTGTCTTTTTGGACAATTGTGTCACAACATACATGCATGATTATGTTGAAAAATTTCATATTATACAGTGTTATGTCTTTTCATTATCATAGGCCACCGGAGGTTCACGTTTGGTAGAAATATTATTCCTCCTCTGTAATAAATGTGAACACATGAAATACATTCATATTTAACTCGTTCATAAATAATAACTTAAAATCAATAAAAAATATGGCATCCACTGTAATGGAATATACGAACATTCCATTGTAATAATGTATCCCAGAAAATATACGACCTCAATTTTTCAAATTAAAAAATATTTGTTTATGACGATAATAAATTTAGTGGACTTTTTTGGACGCACTACCGCTCCTAAGCTTCAATGCGGTTTACTAATGGACAAAAAATTTTGATTTTTTAAATTATCACTGAAATATTTTCATCGAAGAGGGAGTTAATTTTAAGCGAGGCGATGTTAATTCAACGATACATTTCCGCTGCCCTCCTTTCTTTCCATAATTTTTCTTTCACATATTAAAGAGATCAATTTTCTATGTGATGATAAAATAGTTGGAGATTTTCAGTCTAAGTTCATATGGCAGAAAATAAAAAGGGTATTAATTAGATATTCACCATTTAGTTTGGATTACTTTGCAATTCAATATCTTCCGCATGAATTTATTAGCGAGATGAAGCTCAGCAGCCAAGTAAAACCATGACTTGCTTGTCAGGACTAGGGATCGTCGACAAAATTAATGAACTATGAATAGCCACTATTGCTGATCTCTGCAGCGCAATAGAGCACTAGTAGTTATCGAGAAATTATTCAAGAAAAAAAAATTCCGCTTATGTCAAATCCGCCACGAAGGCAAAAGAAACCATTCGCAATATTCAATGTATGATTCCTGCTGCATAGGTAAAAAAAAATCATGGATGGACTTTATCTCTTTATGACGTAACCTGACAAGAAACTTGAGATCTTGCATCACCAACGCACGTGAACATTTCTTGTGAACTATAGCCATTCTGCAATGGCGTTTACAGATCTCCTCGAAGGAAATTTTCTATGGCGTAAAGAGCACCTAAATTGTTATTTTGGTGTATAGGACAGAACTGGAAGCATTCAATATTTGGTTTTATAAATGGATCATCATCATCATGGATCAACAATCTTAGGATTGGTTTAACGCAGCCCTCTACTCGATTCTTCTATCGACCAACCTGACACAGTAAAATATTTACGGTAACTTAACTTTTCTCAATTTAATATTTGGTTGACCTAACATGACCTTGACTTAGATCGAGGGAATTTCCATCCGTTCTTTCTGAGGGACATTTCTCAACTTTTGTGATCCCTTTCAGTACTTTCCGTCTCAAGAATTACCATAGTTTCTATACACCATTTTACTATTATTCTATTCCAATGGCTACTTTGATACATTTTAAAATCATTTTATCTTTGCAGGCGGCACTCAAAATTCTTCCACTGGATTTGAGAGATCCTATTTTTACTTGGCCTTTTTTTTTAAATTGTCTGTTGAGTGACAAATTCCAACGATCCATGAAGTTCACGTTCAATTAACTCACAGTCTAGATTTTGGAAACTCACCTATTATTTGCAGCAGTATCATCATTATACACACTAATTCCTACCTCATCAAGAATGAATTCTCAGCTACAAACATCCTGAACTTGATGGCCACTAAACTTTGTTCATCACATGCATTATTACCTCCGAAGTTAGTTCCACATTCTACGAATTCTGATTTCTACCCTTATTTTTACCCTTGATTGATTTGTGCTCGTGATGTTTTTGAACCATGACGATCAAAAATAACTCTACTTAATTATGAATCCATAATAATGTATTTTGAATCACGAAGCATGTCGATTTTCAACCCTATACTCTTAGGCACTTTCATTGAAATTTATTATACCTCATGAATATAGTAGGCCGTATCCATGAGGTATACCTCATGAATAATACCTCTCTTCAGTTAATAAGGCCAATATTAAGATTAAGGTCCTTAATATATTTAGGCATTCAGCCGAAGAATCTATTAAACACAAAGCATAAAGCAGTGAATTTAGTTAACTTGCTATTAATAAATGAGACAACCGACGCGGGGTCATTTGCGCTTCAAAGTATATGTGGGTATTGAATACTTGGGTTTTTCGCAAATGGAGAAAGGGTAGAGAGAAGATCGGCGTCGGCATTAGCCTACTAACGAAAGACACCAAGAGACCGCCGCCGTTTGACGTCATATCTGGCGGAAAGGGTCCTGCTCTTGAAGTCCTCTGCACATAGCTCTCAAGTGGTACCTGGTATGCAGGTGAAAACTTTTTCCCTTTGTAAAACCGCTGGGATTCGTACCTGGACCCTTGGAATTGAAGGCCAGCACTCTAACCACCACATCCATCCAACCCCTGACATCCGGTAAATATGCAGCCAAACCTACGTAAAACTAGGATTTATAAAAAGGATACTTGGGAAATGTGATGAGAAGACAAAGAGTAGAGCAAGTTTTACTCTCCTAGGCCCAACTGGGAATATAATGGCAATTTATAGCTGGCCATATTGGATTAGATTTTATCTAGACAATGAATATTATAATGTGAAGGATAGTTAGGTTTGTAAAGCGTTACTATCAAATCAATGCAATTAATTTGGGAATCGCTATCATAGTTTGAAGTGCAGACTAAGGCTATTGCAGAAATTTAAGGTGGATCTGTACTTAAAAAAACTTAATTACAAAATTACTAAACAAACCCAATGCGGAGCACTGAGCTTGGTTATATGATTAGATAAAACTAGTGTAATAGAAACTGAGACGAAGAGATTTTAAATGTCATTTTTTTGCGTACAATATGGGACTATCATATATGTGATCTTTGTTCCGGGGAGATAACTGGTTGGTATTAGCTAAGTGGATTTTAGTTTTTTTGGTTTTTAAGCATGAAACTCTAAATTCACAGCGCAAGAGTTATTATTTTAGACATTTCCTGGAATACTTAGGGTAATAACATATATTCGTGTAAGTTTTTTGTAGTATCTGTCCCGCTTGATAATTGTTTGAAATCAAAAGTTTTATTGCATGCGAAGCTTCCGTGTTCCCTTGTTGATCTAGCAGTAAATTAGATAGTATATTACTAACGATAGACTTGCTTTCTCGATGGTAATGTATGCTTAGTGTGGAGACATTCATTGCCCTACACCCTTGCTGGGGTTTTCAGGTGTCAGTGTCGATTCTAGTGAACTTGTCGACTGTGCTTGGGAGCTAATCTCCCCGTCAAAACTCAAAAGAGCTCACATTAAGCACCCTTGATAATTATGGCCGGCCGAGATGACCTCCCCTCTCGGTACTTACATGGTTCCTTTTGGCACGGTCATGTTGAGCTGATCCAGTACGGCGTTCCCCTTGTCCTTTGGTCCGTACATCTTGCAAGCCTTTCGCACGCTGACGGCGTTCTGCCTGCGTGACCAAACGGTGGACACCTGAGTCTTCAGGGGCGGCCTCTTGACGACGACCCCTTGCTCCTCCGTCGCGGTGGCTGTTCCTTCAGGGGGGTCAGCGGGCGGCGTAGCCGTCGAGGGCCCGTCGCTGATGGAACGGCGACCACCGTTGGGGCGAGCCTCCGGGGCGCTCTGTAGTTCCATCATCATGTTTCTGGGATGGACCAGAATGCCGTGAGGAAAAGAGAGAGAGACCGATCAATATGAGCGTCCAATTCAAAACGAAATATCAGTTTCATTCGTGAATTCACAAAGCGAAGCCAGAAGATAACCGAAAAACCACACGGCTCGACACAAAAGAAGGGGTTTGCGTATTTAGAGCTCACCTTGTACAAAGCCCGACAGTGGGCAATTTTCACACATTTGGAGGGCGTCTCTATTTCCCTAAGTTGTTTCCCTAAAAATATTTAGAACGCAGAATACCTTATAGCTTCATTTAATCTAATCTGGTTAATTATAAGCTCGAGATGCGTGAAAAACGATTGAACAAGTTAGGTGCAAAGAAAGAAAAGCAGCTTTTTGCACGGGATGAAGTGAAATAGGAGGAGGAGAATAAAATTTTTAGCAAATGAGGAAATTTAATGAAGGGAAATGATAGATAAGGAGTGGATGTCGTTATTATGGAGAGGCAACTGACGGCCAAGGCCAATTGAGCCAATTAAGATACGTGGGTGATAGGACAGAGGTAAGAATGTTTCAGGGAACGAGGGAAGGGTGGAGAGAAACCGTGCGGCGGGGATCGACTGCTCTAAACGGAAGGGAATTTCCGGTTTAACGTCCCATCCGATGGACGGAGTACTGAAGTTGAAGTACTCTCCACACAGCATTCAAGTGGAGACCGGTATACCTTTCAAAATTGGCCTCAGTCGGAATTCGAACCCGGGCCCTTGGAAGAGGAAACCAGCGCTCTAGCCACTACATCAACCCAATATTTTAAAGCAGGAAACTATGTATTATTGTAAAGTATGCGGAGCATATGATAGTATTTTGCCACCATCAAAACTCACCTTAGTCCCTAGAACATAAAAAATGTTCTACCCATATTAGCAGCTTCATATTCCCGGTAAAATATTCCGGAGGTAAAATAGTCCTCCAATAGGATCTCCGGGTGCGGACTGCTGGGAGGGGAACATCAGTAAAGAGAGACAAATTCAGAATTAGAACGTAAGATCACTAGGAAAGGGAAGTTAGAGAACGTTAAGATGGAGATGGACAGACTGGGGATGGACATCAAGGGAATGACTGAAATAAAGTGGGCTGGGGCCGACGACCTCTGGAGCGACGATTACAAGGTAATTTACTCAGGAGATGACCAGAAGATAGCGGGAGTGGGATTCAAACTGAAGATAGACTGGTCAAGAAGATTGAAGTCCTACTGGCAATATAACGAAAGGATTCTGATGATCAAGTTAGAAGGAGAACATACGGACACAGTGAGTGCAGGTGTACGTGCCGACGTCGAGCCACTCTGAAGAGGAAATAGAAGAAATGTATGAGCAACTGGAAGAGGTCCTAAACACAGTAAAAGGAAAGAGGAACCTAATAGTTACGGGAGATTGGAATGCAGTGGTTGGAGAGGGCCAAGAAGGAAGTAGCGTGGGTGAGTTCAGTTTGGGAAAAAGAAATGCCACGGGAGAAAGGCTGGTAGAATTCTGTCAAGAAAAGAACATGGTAATAGCAAACACCCTCTTTGAGCAACATTGGCGAAGAAGATATACATGGAAGATGCTGGGGACAGAGGAAGATACCAGAGAGACTACATTCTTGTCAGAACGAGATATAAGAACCAAGTTACTTAAGCAGTGCAAGAGCTACCACGGAGCAGATATAAATAGTGACCATAACCTGGTGATCATGGACAGCTGCCTGAGATACAAGAAGAGAATTACGAAGGAACCAAGATGGAACACAAAGACACTAGAAGAAAAAAAAGTAAGAGAAAGGTTCACCTCAGCCATTGATGCAAAACAAGAAGTGAAGGAGACAACCGTTACAGGAAGATGAATGAAATAAAGAAGATCATTACAGAGGTAGCAGATGATCAACTTGTGAGTAAAGAGATGTAGAGTGAGTAAGAAACAAAACGGCCATGGATAACGACTCAAATAAGAGACCTCATAGTGGAAAGAAGAAAATACAAGAATCCAAGAAATGAAACTGAAGAGGTCCAATATAAGAGGTTGAGAAACCAAGTAAAAAGAGAGTGCAAGAAAGCCAAGGAAGATGGAAAACTGCTGCGGAGAAATAAATAACAAAATAATAAAAGGAAACGCAGAAATGGCTTATAAACCGGCGAAGAGACAATTCGGAGAAAGGAAAACAAGATCCCACAACATAATAACCTCGAATGGAAAGATACTCATAGAACAGGAGGACATAGGGAAGAGAAGGAAGCAATACATCGAAGAGCTCTATCAAGCACCCAAACCACTGGAAGCTGACTTAACGGAAGAAGAAATCAGGGAGGATGAAGATGAATGGGGGCCCGAAAGATGAATGGGAGAAAATAATACACGTAAACAAGCCGTTGTATGTGGCATTCGTGGTTTTGGAAAAGGCCTTTGACAACGTCGAATGGAACAAGATGTTCAAGATACTGGAAGCAATTCACTGTAAAAAGTTTGTCTGATTTTCAGTGCGATCTGAATTTAAACGCTGTCTGATTTTACGGTAGTAGTCTAAATTTAAGACACAACATGCGTGAAAATCAGACAACCTCCGTCTTATTTTAAGAACTTAACAAAGACATATTGAAAATAAGATGGTTGTGATCTGAAATTCAGATCACCCGGGCTTTTAAAATAAGCATGCCTTGGTTGTCTCCGCAATTAGAGCTAACCTGCCAATATCAGAGACTGATATCAGCCCATATGGGTGGAGCGTAACCAGGGAGCAGGATGTCAACAAGGATTATGAAGCGTACAGAAGTAAAATTCGAAGTCCAGACAAATTTCATTGTAAGTAGGTGAAATATGTTTCTTGCGATGAGTTAATGGTGTGAGAATGTGGCGATGATACTTCGTTTGTTTGTAGAAGGGAGCCAGTTGTGTCTGAGTGACGTATCCTGATACTATTCGTCCTTATTTTGACTACGTGGCAGGGTTGTAAGAACTAAAAAATAGTCACCCTCGCCAAGTGACAGTTCCTGCCTTGGTTTGTAGATACTGGCACATATCTTTGGTATTGTAGACTTTGTATGGATTACTTTTTTCCAATAAAAATACAAATTTTCATATTATCTTGTCTTATCATATTATCTTAATTATTATTATTGTCAATGTGTTTTCACATTTCAGTCCTGAAATCTTTTTCAATGGAAATTCTATGAATTACGTTTGCGCTATCGAAGAATTTAGTCAGTTGAACAGAATCATCGAATAGAAATATGAAATTTTATGGTTTTGTTTTGTGTTCGTGTGAAGTGTTTAAATATGTAGTGTTTATAATTAGAAATCGCATAAACGTAGGACTCAATTTCAATAGCAACCTGCATTGTTACGTGGTACTTATTTTCAGATAGGCCCATGCTGAATTTAAGACAGCCCTGGTCTTAAATTCAGCATGGGATTATCTTAAAATAAGTCCCACCTGGTGTGATTTTCAGTCCAGCACCTGCCTTAAAATAAGACATCCCCTCAGAGTAGGCTTGAATTTCAGTAGCAACCCGCATTATTACCAGACTAGGGCTGTCTTAAATTCAGCATAGGCCTATCTGAAAATAAGTCCACCTGGTCTGATTTTCAGTCCAGTTTCTGCCTTATTTTTAGACAAGATATTACTGCTGAAATTCAACATACCCTGTCTTAAAATTGTTGCAACTGAAATTCAGATCGCTTTTGTACCTTAAAATCAGATAAACTTTTTACAGTGTTGGAATAGACTACAAAGATAGAAGAATAACCTATAACCTCTATAAGAACCAGGCCACCACAATGCGAATGAAAGATGGAAGGAAGATAGAAGCCAAAATAAATAAAGAAGTCAGACAAGGAAGCAACCTCTCCCCAGCGTTATTCAATATATACCTGGAAGAAGCAATAAGAGACGCAGAGGAAACTGGAATCAAGGGCATCAAGGTGAATGGCAAAGAAATAAAAATGCTAAGGTTTGCCGATTACATCGTAGTTGTAGCAGAAAGTCAAGAGGACCTGCAAGCATCCCTGACCACAATGGACCAAGTACTTCAAGAATATAATACGAGCATCAAAAAGAAGAAAACTAAAATCCTAATGTGCGGAAGAGAGAAGCTTAGGGAAAATATCACAATTCGAGGAGTGAAATCGGAGCAAGTGGAGAACTTCACCTACCTCGGCAGCACTATAACTTGGGATGGAAGAAGCTCAACGGACATCAAGCGAAAAATAGCACACGCTAAGGAGGCGTTTATGATGAAGAGACTCACTGTGCTCAAAGAACCTACGCCTGCAAACAAGGAAGCACTTCATCAAAACATTCGTAACTTGTTAAAAACCGAGATATGTTCTTCGAAAACCAGGTTCCCCTGAGAGATAACTAACAGCCATATTTCCAATTTCACAACACTATAATTGCGAGTTTGTATCAAAAGTATCTAAATTGCGATTACAACGTTAAGAGCAAATACGATTAAGGCACAGCAAATATTCCTCGATGAGTAATATTCTTAATCCACTCTATTTACATGATAATTGCAATATTAATTAGTTTCACTCCATTACCCCAACCATATTTTTAGAATGCTTGCTAGTGTAAAGCAGCTATCAAATAATAAAATACCACAGTCAGCATTCCTGACATAAGACCGATAAAGTTGCACTCTCTCGTTTGTATGATGCCCTTTAAAGGTTTCATTGATGTACATACTGCTACACTCTGCTGGTTTAGTAGTAGTCACGCATCTCGTAACGGAAAAGGAACATAGCGATGCTGATCTTCATTTTGTGTTAGACTCACTGACATGACATCAATTAATACAGGGACAGCACATTCTGCTTCACTGTATTATTCTTCCTAGTACGTATACAACATTATGATTCTACACTTCCTGTTCCCTCTAAATAGGATAAATGGTTGAGATCTGTACAAAACAGACAATGCATAATTTTTATCACCCTTTTCCTATAGTCCGGTGCAAACAAATACGTTAAAATGTACTGGAGGTGGTATCGCGGCTGATTTGAGAAACGAGGTCGGCCAAATAGGCAGGCACAAACACACGGACTTGCTATTCACGATACTAGTACGGATGAATATGTTTTTTCATGCGGTAAAACTTAGATACTAAGATAAATAATGGAATGCATATTTAAAATTCATAAAATAAAAAGAGGAAAGCGCAAACACGTAAACAAACGCCAAATATATGAGATAAAAACATTAAATTAGAACCAATTTTAAGGAATAGAATTAACTCTCAGAGAATAAAATGCACGATTCCTTTCTAAATAGTGTAATAAAGATTTACAGATACCGCTGCGATGAAATTTGGATAATAAGTCATTATTATTTATGAGGCCATACAAAACGCAATGTTCTGTGCCGAGGAAAGGGGACCTAAATCCTTCCAAAGCACCCCCATTCTGGCTTCATTGTCACACGTAGGGTAGCATACGTATGTCACCTCCAGTACATTCTTACCTCCTTGGGTGAAAACGATGTCCTTCATTAATTAAATCCTGTTGATAAGATAGAAACATTTTATTCTCAACATTCAAATCATGTTTTTAGATTTTATCCGTTTTACCGTACAGATAAACGTATTGATAATTAATTGATACACAAACTTCACACAATAACTGTGAGGAATAATAAGGAATTGGCATCTAAGAGGAATTAAAATACACTTACCATTAAGTTATAAAATGCAAGAGCAGAGCCAGAATTTTGAGTGAAAGCTTTTTGTATTTAGCTAATACACATATTAAAAGCATGAGCCAATATCATTTCATGATTAATCGCGCAATGACGACATTGGAAAATCAGTAAGTCGCTTATACTCAAATAGGTCAATTATCTTGAATAAGGTTGGTCTTACAACATTCATTTCCCATTAAAAAAAATTATTTCCCAGATATGTCTTACCGCTTATAAATCGCTCGTCTACGAAAGGAATACTGTGTCTTGGAAGTCCCCATGCGACCTTGCATACAAAAACATCATAGCCAGGCCCGATCCTACCCGGGGGTGCGACGGGTGCGGCGCACACGGGCGCCGCCAGCCGGGGGGCGCCACGCGGACTCCCGTGAGTCACAAAGTAGATCTCATGAATTGGTGTCGGCGGGCGCCTCATGAATTGGTGTCGGAGGGCGTCGTGCGGGAGCGCGCTCCTAGCAGAAAAGATCTCATGATACTATCGTATTCTGAAAATTTGCGACGTGCACGAGCGCGCCCAATTGTCGAGGATTGGGGGCGAAGGGGAATAGAACAATATTCGCTTCGCAAATCAGACGATTTTCCTTCAACGATTACGAGCAATGTAAAATAGTGAAGAACTTTTGGAATCGTCTCTCCGATTGTGGTCATTCATACAAATTCAAGGTAAGAAAATTTATTTTATCGAATGATGTGAAGGGTTGTTGTCAAGCTCTCGTAAATTTTGTGCTTGAAAGTGTTTCTCGAATAAAAACCGAGAGGATTGTGAACCAACATTTCTGCGGTCGAAATTGCATCCCGACGACGAATCAAATCGGATGGAGGGGGAGAAAATAGCTAAATAATAAATATTTCACATTCACAATTGCGTACTCCGACTTCACTGTATATTAGGTTCATGCTTTTTCTGACAGGGTCCAACTTCTTTTTCAAGGCCAAAGTGAACGTTTTGGCTTAGCTCACTTCTGGAAAATGAATTTTCTTGTGAAGGAGGTTCTCGAGCATGAGAAACTCTGAAGAACCTCTGAAATTCAAATCCGTACAGAATTGACTACTTATCAAGAAATTTTTATTTTCCAACCTCAAAAATGAAAATTCAACATTCATCAATCTAACTGACGAAAAATGACTCGTTCAAGGTTTCTCTCCAAAATCTAAATCGGAGTCCAAAAGTCTTTCTCGAAAATTTGAGGGATTTTGAAGGTTCCTGAAGTTTTGCAGGGTGGGGTACTTTAGGCGATTGAATTTCTATTAACCCGCTGACTTGAGTAGAGGCCAAGCACTTTTATCGTATCTTTGGCGTATGTCGGGCCACATTGTCCAGAAAATAATTGTAGGGTATATGAAATAGGGATAGAATTTCCCGATCAATCAATTGGTGTCATTAGTTTTGACCAATTCTCTGACACATCTTCAAAAATGGCCAAAAATGGAAAAATGTCCGCAGCATTTTTTGTGCGCGATTCTTCTTGAAAAGGCCCGAAGAATATTTTGACAACTAAGCAAACTCATTTTGCGGTCGATTTCCTGGAATTCAAGTCAGCGGGTTAATGTGACATTTTCCAGATTCAATAATCGAAATTAAATATTCATCGGACAAGCCAACCAAGAAATGGCTCGACTTTGAGTTGAACACGGGTTCCTTAGAACACTGTTGCCTAATTCTCCAATAATTCATTCCACAGGCCAGAATATAATTTACTTGTCGCGGATTCCTCTTGTCTTTTCGCTAAAATATGTCCCGACTTTCTTAAGGTGGCATTCATTGGTGCACTCACCCTAAATGTTGTCCCGATTTTCATGCAAAAACTAAAAAAAAACAGTTCTAGCGTTTTGCGTGCCGTGGGTGCCAGTAAAAGGCGCCCACCCGCCTCCTCACAGTAATGTTTGTCTGTGATTCGTACGAATTCGAAAATCCGGATGTGGCGATGGAATTCTAGCAAATTGAAAACATTTGGCGAACGACCGGACATTTGGAGACGTCCAATTCCCCTCCGTTCACAGCTCGTAGTCTGCCCATCTAAACAGCACGAGTTTTTGCACACCAGTTCTCAGCTCCCCATTACACGGATCAGTATTTTTGAATGTTATCGACCACTTTTGGTCTCTGCCAAAATATTCTTTTTAGTGGAATCAGTTATATACACCACCGCCATCCCTTGAGATTGAGGATTGTTGGCAAAATTTTTCCCTTTTTCTCTTCAATGTAGGTCGCCAGGAAAGAGAGTGGAAATATTCCAATTTAGACTCGTTTCCAAAATTAAAATCCAACTGGTCGCAAAAATGAAAGATCGACGCAAAAATGATGGTTCAACTCATGCTGACACCCCGGTTGCCCAATTGTACATTAACCCCTTGAGTCACCATATAGATTTTTTGATATTTTGGCCGGAAATCCGTTCATAGATTCAACCGGTTTCAAAATCGCGAATCTCAAGAATCCAAAGAATCTCGACAATAGTCCATTACACCTTGAAAGGTTCCAAAATTGATTTTTTTCTACCCTTTTCAGATGTCCGGTGCACGAAAAAAGCCTTCCGGGGCTCAATATAGAAAATGGAAAAGAGAGAAGGAGGAATCTGCTAAGAAAGCATGCGTTTCGATAGGACACTTTTTAAAGCTACGTGCCTCACAGACAGATGACGACACTCGGGAAGATATTAGTGTTCACGAAGAAGAGGCTCATGACGAGGGCAATATGACACTTGGGCTTGAGACATCTTCTTCAAACATATCAACGAAAGTGGTGGAACCATCCATTCAAGATTTTTCGCTTGAAACCCCCGCTGTCCCAGCCGCAGAAGAACATGACCCAGAAGATTTTGCACCATCGACTGAGCCGGTCTCCAGGATCTCTCAAATGACCAGTCACTATTCCAAAATATATAAAGACCCTGGCCTGTGGTCAAACATATTGTCAGACAATGTGAAGATGGGGTTAATAGAGTTGGGGCCATATCAGCTGACAGAACAGGAAGTAAAATTTCCTGCAGACAAAGATGGCAGGTGCTTCTCCTCTATATATTATTTAAAAAAATTGAGTAATGGTGAAACGATTCCCAGGACCTGGATAGTATATTCTCAGTCAAAAAATAGTGTGTTCTGTTTCCCTTGCATGATTTTTAAGTGTTCGTCTAGTGTTTTTGTAGAAGGGTATAATGATTGGCGTCATTTATCCCAGAATGTGGAACGACATGAAAAATCACAAGGACATATTTCCACCGTCAGAGCGTGGCATGAATTGAATAAATCGATATCATCGAACAGGACTGTTGATTCTCTCAATGAACAACGGATAAGACAAGAAAAAGATCGCTGGGGTTCAGTATTAAAAATTATTATTTATATTGTGAGATTTTTAGCGGGTCAGAATTTGGCTTTCAAAGGGACAAAGAGTCAGTTATATGAGCCACAAAATGGTAACTTTTTGAAATTAGTCGAAACGGTGGCAAAATTTAACGAAACTATGTCTGACCATGTCCAAAGGATTGTGAGAGATCCGTCCAGCATGCCTCATTATTTGGGGTGTCACATCCAGAATGAGCTAATTGAGACTTTAGGGGATCAGATCAGAGGAGAAATTATTCGGCTTTTAAGACTTTGCAAATATTACTCTGTTTAATTTTAGATTCTACCCCGGATGTAAGTCATCAAGATCAACTGACTGTTGTCGTCAGATTTGTTCTAATCAATAGTAAGAATAAACTAGTAGAAATCAGAGAACACTTTTTTAACTTTTATTGCGGTGTCTGACTCAACCGGGCAAGCTTATGCAGATATAATCCTCGCGTTTTTGAGGAACCACAATATTTGTTTTCGTGATTTGAGGGGGCAGGCTTACGATAACGGTGCAAGTATGAAAGGGCGGCATAAAGGTTTGCAAAAAAAAATAATTGACCAAAATCCACGAGCTTTTTTTGTGCCTTGTGCAGCGCATAGTTTAAATTTAGTAGTTAATGACGCCGCAAAAGCATCCTTGGAAATCGTCAATTTTTTTTCGACTGTACAGGAGCTTTATGTTCTCTTTTCTGCCTCGACTAAACGATGGAATGTTTTAAAAAATGAAATCCCCACTCTAAGCTTAAAAGCACTTTCCGATACCCGATGGGAGAGTCGAGTTGATGCAATCCGGGTTCTTAGATTCAATATAGAAAAAATATGTATATGATGCTCTTTTCGCAATCTATTCAGATACGTCCAAAGATTCAGAAACTAGAGATGGAGCACGTTCATTGATTAGAAAAATTCATTGTTTCAAGTTCCTTTGCTCTGTTGTGATATGGTACAAGGTACTAACACAAATCAATGTGGTGAGTAAATGTATGCAAGAATCGACTGTGATATTACCGAGTATTATGTTGTTGTTAGAGAGTGTCAAAAAGTATTTATCTGATGCCAGATCAGATAATGGTTTTATTAATATTTTAGAGGAAGCCACGAAGATGGCCGAGGATATTGACTGTGATGTTTCATTCCCTAAGATCAACGCGGTAAGACCACGCACAAAGAAACGGTTGTTTGATTATGAAAGTCCTGATGATCCGGTAAAAGATCCACGGGAGGCATTTAAAATCAATTTTTATTATATGCTATTGGACACGGCGCCGTGTGAAATTGAAGGGAGATTCGAACAAATGAAGAATCATTACATGAAATTTATTTTTCTTAATGATCTCCATGAGTTCCTTAAGCTTGCATCCGAGGAGAAAATCGACAAAATCCGGACTTTAGAATCCATGCTAGAGGACCCCACAGTGAATGAAAAAGATATTGTCGCGCAAGATTTGCTGGATGACATAGAAAATCTCGGCCCCTGTCTTAAACCTGGAATGACTGCTATGGATGTGATTCAATATTTGGTAGCAAATGGTCTTCTATATTCGTTTCCCACCCTCATGATCGCTCTGAGAATTTTCCTAACATTGTCCGTTACTGTGGCAAGTGGGGAAAGGAGTTTTTCAAAATTGAAACTAATCAAAAACTACCTGAGATCAACAATGGGACAAGAAAGACTCTCAAATTTAACCATCATTAGTATCGAGAAAGAAATTGCTGATGAAATAGATGTTTCAGATATTGTAAACGATTTCGCGTTGAAAAAGGCCAAGAAAGTTGATTTCAAATAACCTCCAATGGATGTATTGAAAAAATATGTATGCACAATTTGAGTAATAAATATTTGATCATTTGTACACGAAACTTTTGTCATTCTTCTTCGAGAAACGAACACGTTGAAAATTGGCACTCTCAACCGCTCTCGCACACGGGCGCCAAATACTCCAGGATCGGCCCATCATAGCCGTCACTAGTCCAGACCTTGAAGGAGACTGTTCTACGAGTGGATATTATTAAGGTTGACAGAAACAGGTGCAGCGAGAAAACGTTGATTCGTTGGAGCTTTGCCTGTATTTTTTGCGCACAAATAATCGGTTTCTATTGATACATGCAATCTCTATACGGCCCACCATTCTGTACCCTGGGAAAGACTATCATGACAGTGCATGAAAATGATAAAGCTTATATTCTTCAAGAGAGTGATTTTGTTCTTTTTTTACTGGCAATTGAAAATATGTTTGAAAATGATAATTATTTATTTTTTTCAATCTCGTCAGCTTGATTACCTACCGATAAATAATTCAAATTCTGGTAATTTCACCATGGAGATAATAACCTATTACTTCCCGCGGTCTACATTCCATTTCCATTGTGGATGCATAAATATACCCCAGTCACATTGATTCCAAGATGTTGGATTGAAGAGAGGTGACCAACGTGAATTCGACTGATAGTCGACGTAACAGCTCAAGTGCTATTATGCCTCTATCGTGCGGTAAGCTTGACGGAACCGGTTTCACGTGGACTTTCACGTGGCAACAGATTGGGCATGTGGAGAAAACCAAGAAAGTTTTTGAAGTAATCGGACCCAATGTGATGTAATCCGAAAATACAGAGGCTCAGCATGATTCGTTGTTTTTCTGATCATTTTTATTTCGAATCGGTAATATATCAGGAAAATTATGCTTCCAATCCAACGCCATTCCGAAAGCCAATCCCCTTAATGAGACTCCTTATCACTCCACGTGCCGCTATGATGATTTGAATCTTGTTCTCATGATGAACTCGGTTTCCAGTGAAGGTATTCAAAAGATATACCTAGGTGAAAACAAAATCGGAGTTCAATTATTTGTCACACACGGTCACCAAAATGCCTAACGGAAGTGAAAATTTTCGGAAGTGATGAATCAAAGAGTTACATTACGGGAATATGAAGAGACAAGCAAGCTATGAAATGAGATAACAATTGTATAATGGGTGAAACTTAAACAAAAATTACTGACACAATTTTATCTTTTGAAACTCGTAACTAGAAGCTAGTAGAAGGTATTTTTTCCCATTTTATTCCCATTGTTTTGACGCAGCTCTCTGATATGCCCTTTTTTCTCCTCTCATTCCGTAAATCAGGACACTTGCATTTCTAGCAGCGTTATTATGCTCTTTATAAATGCAAGACATTTTCATTCGTTTGACTCTTGGCTACTGTTTGCCATAGCCTTGCTCTTTTGTTGTCGAGGCTAACTGAATACTTCAAGACTTAACAAGGACAGTGAAACTGGGCCAATTATCTTCTTATACTCTCTATTACAACAAGTTAAAAAGTTGAATAACACTTCACAGCCACCACCACTCCGAGGAAAACACATTAACCTGGATAGCTGGCAAGTCTATCACTGCCCTTCTCACATATCTACCTCGCATTAGTACCTAAATTTAGGTAGCTGGGTAGGATGAGTGGAGTCTTGCACAGTTGAAACGAGTTAATACAATCTGAAATGAGGTAGCGTGTTACAAGCTGAAACAAGTTGAAACAGTTTAATGCTAGATCGAACGAGTTGCTTCTCGTACAGGTCGAACGAGGTAATGCGATATGAATCAAGGTAGTCTGTTCTAAATTAAACGGGATAGTGAGACGAGTTGATTCTTGCATATTTGATACGAGTTAATACAATGTGAAACGAGGTAGCGTGTTACTAGCTGAAACCATGCATAACGAGATGAAACAACCACTTCTTCTATAGATAAGACAAGATGATTCAAGAATGATCAAGCTGCATGGAAACGAAAGCTACTGGTTGATACCACATCAAACGAGGTTACACGAGGAAAATGCACGAGGTAAAGCAAGCAAAAAGTGGACATAACCGACTTGAAACGAGTTGAAAGAACGAGTTAAACCAAGTTGAAACTAGGTAAAAACATGCTAGTTCACTCTAACTCGTTTCAACTCGTACAATCCCCAGGGAAGACACTGAGAAATTCAGGTTCTACCGACAAATATTTCCAAAAATGAATATTTTAGCAGATAGTTTACCTTTTACGTATCTTCAATAGCTAACTTGTTCGTTTGGCGAGATAACTTGTCAAACGAATTCAAATGCAATTCATTTATCTAAAACCATAAATAACATACCAAACATTAATATCCCTTCATATACCAGAGCTACAATTATACAGTATTTCCCTACCAATATCCGTATGAATTAGATTTGAATCAATCTCTTGAAATGCGACACCTTATGCTGTCAATTCGTCCGCCGCTTCAAGCATTCCTTTTGTTATCTAATTCCAGTATCCAGTAACTAATGACTATGTTCTAAGCAACTTAGAATAAAGTTCCCACGATTATCACGGCGTGATTTTAAAATTACGTACTAAATCAATTGTTAAAAGGTTGGTCGAGTCAAGAAAAGTTACCATAATCCCTCATGAAACAATTAAACCACTGTCGGTGACAAGAAAATTGTCATCTTTTATTAGAAAAGCCAACTCATTAGTTTGGTCGTTACTGATCCGCCTTGATATCTGCTAATTACGTTTTTTTTACCAATGAAAGCGTGAAGGTCTAACTAACGAAGCATTATATTTGTATCGCTCGGGATTTGGAAATGAATACACTGTGTACTGCTTTTTTTTTGCAAACAAGCCTCTTCATCTCGGCGTGTGATTGCTTTGATGACTCATTCATGATTTTGCGGACATCTCCATACATTTTGTGCAACGCCTATCTATAAAAGTAAGTGACGGGCATTGACCACGGTCGGCCAATTCAAGGCCCACAGCAACCGAAAACAAGATGACCTGGCTAAAATAAATGAAGTCTCATCGTTAGTCTCTTTCTTTTCCTCAAACGAATAGAAAGTACTTCGTAATGACATATATTCTGTTTTAAAAATTGAGACACAAGAAGCAAGATCATCTTTTACATTTTGTCAGTAACACAAGAATAGTTTTACTTACAATAAATATTAAAATGTCATTCTGGTTGCCTAATTGGTGGGAATAACTGGTTGCCAATGGACCAGTTATAGACTTGAGAGTTCAAAAAAGGATGCAATAAAAAAATCTACATAGATGTATCGATACTCCACAAAAATATATCCAAAATACACCTAAGTCTGCCAGTCCAAATACTTATTGAATTTCATTTCTACTCATTCACTGATGATGGAAAATACATCTTTTCAACAAAATTAAGTTTATTTTTTATGATATTTTTGGCTATTGAAAAAAATTTCAGCATTCTTAGCATATTTCTAAATTATTAAGACGATTAAACTAAATACTATTAGTTCAAACAGACTTCTAAATTAACATTCAAAATGAACAAAAGGAATCAAAGATATAATATATCCATCAACACTTTAGCAAGCATTCAAACCTGAAAGGAAATGCTAATTTATCGCATCACGGTAACTTTAGTAATACGTTGTGGTGAGAGAGCACTCAAATTTTTTACACTTTTGATTACGAAGTATTTTACACAATGACCTCGGAGTCTGTGTTGTCGGAGCGCGTAATTAATACAGCGACTGTGAACGCTAGCATTCGAATTAACTGATGGCAGTTTTTCAGTTAAAGCATCTTTCATGGGATAATATCCACAAAGTCATGAAGATGGAGGAAGAGAAGGCGACAGGGTTCCACGTCTGACTAATTTACCGGGTGGATTGATTGGTGGAAAGTTAGTTACATTCACTCTTGGGAGACGGGAGTCCTTTCCCCTATCAGGTAGGGCGAGGATGTGTCTGAATTCCTCCGCCGCCGCCGACGACGATACCTGTCGCTCTCGATCGTCTACCGCGTGGGAAGAACTCGGCGAAAGAGAACTAGGCCGAGTCCGCTCGAGGGAGTCCAAGGAAGCAGTCGGACGCACTTCACCTCAGAAGCCCTGCCCACCTCAAAGCCAATGCTTGTGACCTCTCTCTCTGCCCAAGATGTAACACAGGGAGCGTCACGCACTCGACAAGAGACGCTAAAATGCGCTACCGTGCCGAGGAAGCCTCTCCACGCGCTATTCCTCGAATGGGATTTCAGCGTACATCCGCGGAAGAGCACGGAACTGGATTTCCTGGATATTCCTGCTTGGACTTTGATAAAATACTAGTTTCTCTCTGACCGTGATACTGATATCAGATATGAAAGTGGAGTTGACATTTTCAACAGAATAGACTACTGAAAATAATATTAAATAAATCCCACAGAGGAAACGAAGAAACTAAAAGGTTCGAAATTTGGGTTGCTTGCTAACTCGTCCGTCGTTATCGACATTAGTCAAGATATGATGATATCAATGGTTGACGACTAAGCAGGTGTGTTACTTACTGAATCAGCTGAATGATTACTTCCATTTTTGAAAAATCGAAGATTTTCTATTCCCGAGAGAATGCGTATTACCTCACTAACGATTATTTCCTGTATAAAGCTTACGTATCATGCATAGGTGATATAAAATGAGGCACAGCGATGGAATAACTCATCGAATGGTGAACGTTCACTACCACGTAACGACACTTCACTTCAACCGAACAGACGAACTTCCTCTTAAAAAAAAACAATGTTTAATGTGCTTTTCAGATACTAATTTGTAATTTAGAATACATGTAAACAGGAACCTTTCAGTGGTAACATATATTTCGATTCAATGTATGTACATAATATATGAAAATTATTTTCATACATATGTTTAAATGTTTTCTTCAGCGAAACATTACTCAATCTGAATATTATTTAGTGATTGATTGCAAATGGCAAGCTAAAAGATGGGAAAGAATGGAGAAGGAAGTCCTCGTTCTATGCATATGAAACATGTATTTATGGAAGTAAAAAAGAATATTTATATCATTATGAAGAGGTTAGTTGGGAGGAGAATCAAGGTGCGTCAAACCAATTTTAGCATTATCAATGTACGAACACTTTTTTTTTGACATATGATTATATTGTACAACCTGTTTCCATGTCTTAGGGCCTCTTCAGGTGGAACTACTGGAGATAAATGAACTCTCGTCGATATACTATGAGGAAATGGGGGGAGGGGACCTCACAGCGGCGGAAGCTATCAGGTAATTGGGTTGATTGGAATAGGGGAAGGTCGAGGAAAGGTGAGAAGAATTTTAGGGAACACACCGTATCTGAAGCACTGACTGTTAAAGAATATGTTTAATAGACCACCCGGAACTTGATTGTCTTCATGAGAGGATTGTTGACTTATGAATATGATGCCAGTTATACTGCCAAAGCAAATAGAGGAAATGCATAATTTTGAATAATTGAGTTGGAAAACAACTCTGAATATACAATAAGAGCAATTGCCGCAACGAGCCACACATGAATAATCAGAGTGACCTACCCTCACCTTGACATCTTTCGTCGTCCTACATGATCTTTTAAGGGTTTTCCTGGTTACGAAAGCTCGCCTTATTCGCCTCACAATCTTAACATGCGCATTCACTAGCATGGGCGTACACACGTCATAAAAGCCGTTGTAAATGGCTTGGAATTATTTATCACGAATTGAAATTTTCCAAAAGTTTTAGTGCATTATGTAAATCTAATATGTAAGTATTATGTAAGGTAAGATGTTGCTTACGATATTTGCCCCATACATTATACTTTCCTTTGCTGTGACTACATATATTTCATTATACTCACTAACAGTCGAGATTATTTGTCCAATGCATTTGACTCGTCGGTTTACAGACTTCAGTGCCAGTAAAATTTAATACCCTCTGAACATCAAATTTTTGTGAAATAGACTTTTTGGCGCAAATGGCCTTAGCTGTTGGTCACCTGCCATAAAAAACTGCTAATTGAGAGATAAAAGAGGTACTGTAAAAGAATCCACATTCACTTGGTCATTACAAACTGTTGGCGATTCATTTGAAGTAAGTGCTGAATACCTACATATAAGCTCATTTTTAATGATGAGATGAAATAGCAGGACTTATATCTGGTTGTAAAGCGATCACAACTCTTCCATGCCGAAAGAGAAGTTGAAAAGAACAACCACAAGGACTTGTTAACCAATGAATTGTGTAACATAATTAGATCTTTTATTGGAAAATCTTTGCCATCCTTATTAGCTAAAAGTGGTGTTGAAGGTTGACATTTTTGGATGAGCAAGCTTCAAAATGCTCAGTTTGGCTGGCTAAATCATGATGGCGGGAGATTTACTTTCCCCGAGCCACGTGCCCATATGCGACCTCTGAGGTATGTTAGTTTCTCTATGAACGAGAGGCAGTTATTTCTCGTCGGAGGCCGAAAGATAAGCAATGAAGGCCGAGGGAACCGAGTTTAGCTCGAGGGAAATTCTGCGTCACATTATCACTTGTGCTAATGAAACTCTGAAAGCGAAGCGTCGAAATGGAAAAGCGCTAAATCAATCGCGTTGCAGTCTCATGAAAAGATCAGGACTAGTGATTAAGCGTCAGCCAATTCATAATGGCGAATCAATGACATATGTTTTCTCAATATGACAGATATCATAGAGTAAGTGTAGTCTATACTTCCTTTATGCAGATATCCATACAAAAACTTGAAATTATTGGTATCGAAGGTGATAATTGATTCTACGCGGTTCAGTATACTAGCTAAGAAGACAAAAATGCAGTATTTCGTTGGAAATTGATTCAATATCTGAGAGTAAACTTAAACTAGCCGATTTCTTTGGTGAAAATATCTGTTCAGAACCGAGTATGCTCCGGAACCATATCTGTAAGATTTTGAAGGGATCATGAGGGTTATTGGTAGTTGAGGGAGACCGCTGTACTGGCTGGCAGTATGCCATGCATCCTCGAAGTAAGAACTTGCGAGGATTAAATATTGTTTGTTATAGGACCTATCACACCGAAAACTCCCTGTAGGATATCATTGAAGCGTGTTCTAATGAAGCCGCCTAAAATGTCAAAAGCAGTGCATTGTATTTTCGAAGTCTAGTGAGACGGTCTATGCAAAGTCAGCCATACGAAGAGTCTGTAACCGGCAATAGCTTGGAATCAACCACGTTCTGCATCAATAGTAATTAATTTGGAGAGGTGACTGACGGCTGAGGTCAAAAAGAATAGTTGGACGATTGGGTGGAAGTAATAATTTTCCAGGTGAAGGAAAAAGGATGGAGTTAAAAACCTGGAGTCTGCGGCCTCTAACTTTTATCAGACACAGGCCACGAAAGGCACTTTGGAGTCTACAATTTAATGCCCCAACCGACGGACCAAGAACTGAATTTACGGAGCTAGCTCTCGAGTCCGATGGTGAATCACTAACACAGCTGGAATCGAGTTCTCTCTAAAAAGAAATGTTTTATGACATCTAGGGATTATGACAAAAGGGTAAAAACCTTTCCACTTCCTTTCAGAACCCTATTTTTATGACCCCCTTGGTGGACAATTCTGCCCATTGCGGTATGTGCCTAAAAGCTTGAAGGAAGACCATCCTGCTGCACATGTTTTTGTGGACAGCTGTGTTTATTCACCGAAGAAGTGTCAGTTTGTTTTGGTCTGTCACCGCGTGAGAATCTCCTTATTCGAGAGCTGTCGGCCTTCTATTTTTTCTCGTACGTAGTTTTTTAAACTAATTTAGGATATTTCATCGATAACTGCATATGAAAATGTCGTGTGTCAAAACTTGCTCCATCGGCGTAGTGAGAGGAGGAAAGTGATCGCGAGACAGTGTCTTTAAATGTATCGAAGAGTACTCTGCGAGAGATCAGCAGCTCATCGAGGATAGAAGTGGTGTCAAAGTGGAAACCGTGTGCGTTAACCATGAGAAATCGTTTCTTGCTTTCTATTCAAAGCGTCAGAAACAGTGTTGTAATCCACTGAAACTGCATTGCAATATCCGTAGTGCTAATCTATATACAATTACTGTCAATTACAAATCGAAAATTTTCAGCACTAGAGCGATGTCTTTGGTCGAGGGCAGAAAATTGTGTCGTCAGTGCAGAGTGATTCTGAATAAGGGAGTCGCGAAAGGTGACACACCAAGGTCTCCCATCAGTCATCAAGAAGAGGTTCCTGAGCAGCTTGTAGCTGCAGAAGCAGTACTGTCACAACCGGGGCCTTCTGGTTTTCAATTTGCGGAGGCTCATGTATCCCTACCTTCAAACAGCTCCAGCAAAGACAGTGACTCACAAGGAGAGAGCAATGGTGCACCTTATTCATCTCGTCAAGCTGTGCTAGAAAAAATCAACCTGAGTTTATCTGAAATCGGTACATCACCAGTAATTAGAAAAAAATCGAGAAGTAGAAAGTACTCTGAAGAAAAAATTCATAAAATTACTTCTGTTTATCGGAGAGCAATCAGGAAAGTAGGGGGAAAAGCAAAAACTTCCTTCGGCCCATTAGAGTTAGTAGGGTGTGAAATGCTAAGTCAACTCAAGGAAAAATTTGCTGAAGCTAATTCCTTCAGTGAAAAAATTTTAGTCCTGTCTACACTGCCTAAAAGCTGGAGTGTGGCAAAAATTCAAGAGGAATTTGTATCAACTCAATATTTAGCTCGAAAAGTGAAAGAATTAGTACAGGAACGGGGTATTTTATGCACTGGTAACCACTGCCTCAAGAGACAGTAAACAGAGTGATATCATTTTTCCACGACCCTGGTGTAAGCAGAGAAATGCCTGGAGTTAAAGACTACGTCAGCGTTAATGACAATGGAAAACGGACACATAAACAGAAGAGACTAATTTTAGGAAATTTGAAAGAGATATTTTGTAATTTTAAGGGCAAATATCCCGAAGATACTGTTTCATTTCCAAAATTTGCAGAGCTAAGACCTAAGGAGTGCATTCTTACGGGAGCATCAGGAACTCATACCATATGCGTGTGTCTGGTGCATCAAAATGTTAAATTAATGATTTTAGGTGCAAGGTTGTTGCTGCTAAATCTAGGGGATAATGCCGAGCCACTATTGTCATATAAAGACTATTTGTCAGCAATGATGTGTTTCCCTGCGACCGAGGCATGTCATCTGAACAAATGTAAAAAATGCCCTGGGCTGAGCAAAATTCGGAATTCAATAGAAGAACACTTTGATGAAAATTTAATTGATTGCATTACTTACCACCAATGGGTGCAAGTCGACCGTTGCTCCCTAGAAATTTTTACAAAATCTACCGATAACTTTCTTGAAACTTTTGTTGAAAAGTAACAGAAACTTCAGCCACATGACTACATTGCTAAAAATCAATCTGAATTTCTTAGAAATGTTAAGCATAGCATTCAAGTGGGGCAGGTATTACCGCCCTGAAGTCCAGGATAATGTAATCCAATTGAACTACGTACCTAATCATATCAGACAGCCTGAAGCATATAACATCAACTGTACATTTTTTTCAAAAACTTCTCCTTAAATTCTTGAAATTGAAAGTTCCGAAGCTTAAAAAAGTGATATATTATTCAGATGGAGCAGCTGCTCATTTTAAAAACAAGTATAACATTCAGAACTTATCTCTTCACAGGAAAGATTTCACAGTCTCTGCAGAATGGCATTTCTTTGCTACATCGCATGGTAAAGGGCTAAGTGAAGGACTGGGAGGAACTTTGAAAAGACTAGCAGCAAGAGCAAGTCTTCATCTTCCATACGAAAAACAAATACGTACACCTATAGAACTCTTTAACTGTGCGAAAGACCATATTTTAGGTGTGGATTTTGGCTATGTAAAGAAAGAAGAAATTGGAAAACATTCCGATGTACTTGCGAAAAGATTTCGTCAGGCAGTTAGTATACCAGGCATTAGGGAGTTTCATGCAGCAATACCCGAACCAAATGGAGTGGTCTTAATGAAGAGACTCTCTTCGCCTAAGCAAGGGACCAGGATTCAGCTGTAGTTGCAGGCAGGAGTAACAGGATCCTCAAATAAAATATTTCCGAGAGGATCCCCTTCCTACAAGGTAGGACACCATATGTTTACGGAAAGCATGCTAACTTAGCCATTTTACATTTGTCTTAAATACAAGGACTTTGCTCTCTCATTAGTTTTCAATCGATTGTGCCGGAGTGGAGCAAAATTTTTCGTGCAGCGGAAGTGGGGCTCAATGGTAAATTGCAAGCAGCAAGAGAAAATTGTAAAGGTTTAAATATTTATAAAAAATGCATTTATGAATTGCCACTAAATTTTATTTTTGGAATAGGTAGCTGGGTATGTTTAGATTACGGAAAAAAAAGTTTCGGTCGATTCTGAGATGGAGTATTTGAGAAAAGTTTATTAACAATTTTTTAAACATTAGTAATTAACAACAATAGGATATAGAAGAAAATAATTTTGTATTGATATATTTGCATTCCATAAAGATTTAGCTTTAACAAAAGCTAAATCTTTATGTATTTTTTATTTAAATCTTTTATTTGAAAGAGTTGTGGTATGTCACAATAAAGGTAATTTTGTCGGTGATGATGCAACAATGCAACAATACACAGATGCAACAATAACCACCAACAGCATAGAGATGCAAATTGCTGTATGACAATTACAAGCGGAGATATAAGTGGTAATATGATTTAAGGCTCAGTTTTTTGCTAAATATGCAAAAAAATTAAAATATGCGTAATTCGCTCAAAAAAATTTTTTTTTCACAAAATGGTTTGAGGGTATTCAGTTTGAGTTGATTGTGTACCCATACCAATTTTTATCAAAATCTGAGACCCTAAGGGACAAACGTTTGTTGAATTGTGGTGGAATGACCCATATAGAATATATTGTAATATCGATCAATGCAGGAATGCTAAACGCGACAACGGAAGGGAAGTTTGATATCGCAACTTGTGGATAAAGGTACGTTATTTACGCTGCTGATTTATATACGACGACCACGAAGAACACAATGCATATAGAAAACATTGTACATACTCTTGGTGATTACAGGAATGTAAAGTACGACAATGAATGGGAAATTTGACTATGCAACTTGCCGAAAAAGGCTCATTCTTTCCGTTGCTGTTTTATACAATGACTCCACCAAAAATTCCAGAGTCAATACGATATTTCCCTGATATTTCCAGTGAAAATAAAATTCCCTGAGATTTCCTGGTCTTCCCGGTTTTCCAGAGAGCTGGACACCCTGCTGATGCAGACAAATGTGTCTCCGAAAGCAAGGATAGGGATGTGGAAACAATTGACCTTTGAAGAGTTTTTAACCTTCATAGGAATATTGTTCCACGTGGGGACTAATCCTCTAAGCAGAATATTAGATTACTGGAGTACTGATATTCTGTTTAACCTGCCTTGCTTTCGAAAATGCATGAGTCGTGATCGATTCCTTTCCATCCTTCAAGACCTGCACTTTTCACCTAACCCATATCCCGATGACCCTACACCAGACGATACCCTTTATAAAGTACGACCACTTCTGAATTCCTTCCACTCCATAATGGACTCCCACGTTATTCGTTCCCGTGCTCTTTGTATGATGAGCCTATGCTTCTTTGGGGGGGGGAGAAGGGTGCCAGAACGAAACAGGCTGACTTTTCCCTGATGGCTTTACCAATTTCCCTGACCAATCGCCAAAAGGTCTCCTATTATCAGAATATTTTATTTCTGCTGAATTAAATTTTCGTCAAAACTCAAAACTCAGAAAATGTTAAACGCTGATATCAATACATTAAAAGCTATAAGAATGAAAAAATATATGGAACCTCCGCCCTAATAAAAAACTATATTAAACCTTCATAAGTTAAGCTCTCACACAAATTGTACACACTTTTAATATATTTTTCACGGCCAGGTATCGTATTTCCATGGCCGTGTATGTATCCTTCAGTAAAATTACAAATTAATAATATCTAATTCTTCAAGGAAGAGGTGGCATATCATGGTAGTTCTGGGAAGCTGAAGATTACAGAAAAGCCATCGCTATTTCTAATTTACATAAATGATGTATTTAAGATTATTAACCATTGTACTTTACTGCTATATGCAGATGATGCTACACTGATTTCTACTCATACTAATTTTGGAAATGCAAAAGTGATGTTGGAAAAGATTTTAAAATTTTTTTATGCTGGACTCATGATAACAACTTAATTGTAAATGAAAATAAATCAAAAGTTATGCATGTTGTAACAAAGAGCTCACAGAGAAAAATATTAAAAATTGCCAAGCATTCACATGACTGCTTACATGTAGGCTCAATAAATTGTAAATGCCCAATATTAGAACAAGTAACAAAGTACAAATATTTGGGTATAATTATTGATGATGCATTCAATTTAATAACCATGTCATTGCATTAAATACAAGATTAAGAAGAATATTATATCAAATGTACTACATACATAAATGAATTAATTCCATTTTTTGCTCTGAAATTAATATATTATGGATTAGTTGAGAACTAAATAAGATATGGTATCACTATATGGGGAAATGTAAATAGTTTGTACCATTAATTAAAAAACAAAATAAATTCATTTAAGTCTTGCATGGTAAAAGAGAAAAAACAAACACAAATATTGAAGACATATACAAATATTTAGGTATTTTGAGGTTAGACAAATTATATAGATTTTTCATAATCCAGGACAACTATTTCTGTAATACTTATAAAAAAATACGTTCCTTTAAAAAGATCGAAACTTTCCGTTCTGTGAGAAATTTAATTGTACCTCTGCAATACACTAGGTATGGTAATAAAACATTTAAAGTGGTTGTACCAAAAGAATTTAATAAAATACCATATACATAGTATAAGTACATTAACTACAAGAAATTAAGTTAAGGTTAAAATTAAAACATGGTTGTTAGAAGATCAAAGTGATGGGTAAAAGAAACCGTGTAATCGTGCAATATATTGTTTACTAAAAGCATCTATATATAAGCAAATATACTGGATACTTGAATATTTATATAGATGTGTGTGTATATGTATATAAAATTAAATATGAGTATGCATTTGTACATGTGTATATATATGTAAATAGGGCAAAATGTATATATCAGGAAAAAATGTGGTAGCCATATAATTTTATGTTGTGGAACCTGCTGACAAGTCCTTGGGACTTAGCGGGGCCAAAATTGTTATGTAAATAGCATTAATATGTATAAAATGTATTAATAAATGCTTTTATTGTTAAAAAAAGGGAAAGTTAAAGGCCAATTTACTGGCAGACTCCAGCACAGGTATCACAAAGTTACACGAAAAATACTACCCAAAGCCAAGTTCTTGGTCTGGATCAAAATCGGATGGCACGAGTTTTAAAATCGAATAACAACTTGATTAACGCGGTCATAACCCCTTGATTGTAAGAGGGAACCAAAAATGTAAAAATGTTTGTATAAACAAACAAAACGTAATCGCGCCACTGCGAGTGAAAACAGGAGGTAATTAGCAACGGCAGCATCATATTTAGGAATGCCATATTTGAGGTGGTTTGTGACCTGACTAAATTGCTTCGAGACGGAGCTAAGGGGGGCGGGCATTCTATAATTACGTCGAGCATGAAAGGTCGGGAGGAGAGGAGAACTTTTCTTATGGTATCGCGAAGGGGGGTGTGGAAATCGAAGACGATCTTACGTAAGATTTTGCTTACATGTGTGATCGTACTTGTATTACCATTTTAATAACCATCATCTCGTATTTTTAGAACTGCAAGCACGTATTTACTACAAGCTAGTGTGATATAACTGCCTCTCGACCTGAGTCTCGGAAGTTAAAAAAAAAAGCGAGGTAAAATCTTCCGAAAAACATAGCCTCGGATTCTTTGTGATAAGCAGAATATACGGTGATCATGAATTTTAACACTACTAGGCAAATATCGCATTAAGGATTTACAAAAGGGATACATTGTAAGACTGATTCACAACTAAATAACTAAGATTGACAACTTAATGTTCAACGAATTGACGGGTCTTATTCTATGCACTTCGGCAACGGACATTAGTTTTAGTAGGTGAAATGTTTTGGTGAAATAAAGGGTGGAAAAGACTGCCCGGTAAACGTAATGGTAGAAAAATAACAAGAATTTTCTCTCCTAGTTTCTCCCTGACTGTTACAAGAATTCCCTGACTATTCCCTGACTTTTCCAGATTTCCAAAATTCCCTGATAATTCCAGGTTTTCCCTGACGATCGCCACCCTGCCATCCGAAGTGGTTAAGGCTAAATTGAAACGGGGTGAAGTTGTGGATTCCTATACTAATGAGGGGGTCTGTGTCTTCAAATGGAAGGATAAAAGGGACATTCTGATGATCAGTTCCGAATTTAGAAGTCATTAGGTTGACATGCCCTCTCGAAGAGGAGATGGGGTTGTTTCCAACAGCCATATTTTCAACAGCCCACTACCTGCAGAAAATAATGTAAGATTTTTCATTTTTTGTTGCGTAAAAAGGTTATATTACTATGTTAAAAATTGTCAAATAAAAGTTGTAATTTAGGTAAATTTATGTAATTACTTTATGTTTTCTGGATAAAAAACCCCGATATATCTTTATTTCCAATTTTCTGCTCAAATAAAGGTAACGCTCTTACTGATAAAGGAATGCTCTTGAGGAGAAAGCGTAATTCAAAGATATTTGTAATGCTTGCGAACAAAAAAGACCGTATTATGTCAATGGCAGTGATTATAATATTATGAATATAGGTAGGTACAGTAAAACCTCTCTACAACGAACCCCCATACAGCGAAATTTTAAGGAAACCTCCCTATTTCAAAGTCATTGGCCCGGTCCCGGACCCTTCCAATGGACAATGCACGCAAAAAAACCTCCCGTAACGAACCTCTCTAATTACGAAAACTCCCTACAAAGAAGTCTGATAATGGGCCCAAAACATGAAAAGTGCCCCTCTAGAACGAATTATTGAGAACAAACGCAGTATTTTGCATTTGCAGGTAATTTTTTCCATTGATATTTAGGTAATAAGCAGGAAGTAGAACCGCAGCAGAGTGTACCGCGTCTTAACCGTTCTGCTCCGAGCTTCGAAGGGGTTCAAATCCGAGACCTACAGAGCGGAGGGCATGAAGGAAATTTGACGCTCTGGCTCGGTGAAGGCCATAGCAACTCTGATGGTTCCCACCATAAGAAACGTGTAAGGGAAGCCAAAGCTCCGCTCCGCATGGCTCCGTCTATTGCTCCGCTCCGACCTTTGTGCCACTCCTAGCAGGAGCACTTGGCAATTTTGCACTCCTCTCTGAACTGCCTAGGCGGTTTACAAGTCGAACTGGATCGACAGAAAATCCACGGAGCAGCTCTTTCTAAATTAAATATTGATAATATCCCATTGAGCATCCCTTATCAGGGTGTCCACTGACCGGGAAAACCTGGAAAATCGGGAATTATTCATGAATTTTCAATGCAAGGAAATGTTTGTGGATTATTCATGATTTTCTGGTCTGAGTCGGGAATTTTAAAAATTCTTAATTCAAGACAAAAAATCCTTATTTTAGAAATAGGATCAACAACGATGTCTTTAAGATACATATATATTATTTGATAACTGTACAAGATGTTATGGATTTGCCGTTGGTATGAATGAATAAATAAACGACGAAAAAGTAGTTAGGCTCAATGAATCTTCAGCGCTGTATGCATCGAAGATGTCAACTGATCGAATGTCATCGAACAGATGCCTTCAGTGTCACGTCAAGTGTCCTTTGTTCTCATTCATTGCGCATATAGTAGGCAACTAGTCATATATCTTCTAACTAGACTAGGAAACACTGAAGACATTAAGTCATTGAAGTGGAACATCCTGCAAGCCATTCAGCGTCTGTGTGTTGCTTGGGATGGAGTAGAGAGAAGCGCGATCTTGAATTTCTTCAGGAGGGCAGGCTTTCCCGGAGAGATGGACACCCAAGACAGGGTGTCCAGCAGCGGGGCTTTGCGGGTAATTTGATAATTCCCAGAGATTTCCAGGTTTTCCAGACATAAGTTTTATTTTTCCAGAGGAAATCTAGATTTTTTTTCTCGTTAAGTGTAAGCTCTCTAGAGAACGTTGGGTATGTTTTTTGTATGAATAAAAGTAAGTATTATAGCTAATCTTGCATTTTGGGCAAAATAAACCAAATCCTGCATATTTGGAGGAAAATAAACAAAAGTCCAACATCATACAACACTTTCATTTATTTCGTGAGAAATTACATCACCTTCTTAGATAAACATTATTATGCTGGCGCTCGGGAACAAGGTTACATACAACCAGACTTCGCTGAATATGAATATCACTGATACAAAATGATCAATAACTTGCACCTTCAGGATCCAGGCATTAAATTCCCTTGTTCACATGGGAGGCCTGGCGATCTTTCAATGAGTTTCCCCACCAATTTCTTTAGGTTAGTAATCCATCCATTATTGAAGAAAAGAATATCCTAATACATCTTTGTGACTATAATCTCTTTAGGCTATCTTGGTTGCATATCCAACATTAAGGTCTTTTGTGGGGATCAGATTTACAGCTTTACTCTAGTCAATATGCTTCACGATTCCAGATGCCAAAACCTCCGGCTTTACCAATTTAGTCATCACAGTTTTAAACAATTCAGTAATTGCCGAAAACGGAAACCGAGCCATAGGCTTGCTGGATTGAAATTCCAAGAAAAATTGTTCCAGCTCCGCTGCAGCTGTGGCAAAGGAAGCCGGTTTAGGACCCAACATTTTGTCTTGGATGATGAACTTTATTAATCTGAAACTGTGACCATAGGCTTACATTTCTTGCAATTATTATCGCTTTTCTCTTCAACCTGAAAGCTCTTGACATAATTTGGCAAGGGTTGAAGAATATCGAGGGCTCAGAGAGCGCAATATTTTCACTGTCTAAACACCTAACTACAGGCAGTCCCCGAGTTAAGTACGTCTCGACTTACCTAAAAATCTGTACTAACATAAGTGAAAATTTTATCTAAAGAGATGCCGTGGATTTACGAACGCGAGCACCAAAAAGTAAAATGTTCGTTTTTATACTTGCAGGCGGAGAAAATTTCGAATGGCTGTCGAGGTTTTAAAGAGGTACACAGAAGAAATTGGTCAATTTTTATCATTCATCTATAGCATTTTCATTGCTATTAATTAATTTTTTCCGCAAAGTCGCGTAAAAAAAATCTTATCTTCTACGCAACTCACCAATCTTCGTAACAGTTCATACAGTCGTAGCGATACCGCTACGACTGCATCAAATTATACCGCTCACTCCATTACGATACGGCTTACTACGTAGTACGAAGCTACATAAATACACTGGCCCCGATTGCCATCAGTTTTTAAATTGCAGCCAAAAGCCATGTTGATATAAAAGAAAAAAGTTGGAACAGAAATGATGTTGCAGAAAACACTTGGTTAGTATCGTAAATTTTTATTTCAGGACTTGATGAATTGTGACTGATAGTTGCTGTAATCCGCAAACCACTGCATTGAGATGCTATGATTATATGCCAAAACTAAATCCAAGGACGCCAGTTCTACGTAAAGAAAGTGAAATTAACGATCTACTTTAATAATTTACCTCTTAAATATTAAGTACCATGAAAGCGGCAGTCGGTTGTATCACGGAGTCACTTATTGAGAAGGAATGGACTCGTACATTCTCCAACCATGAACGTCTACATCATCCTGAACTCTTAAACTGCATTTCAATGAGAACCGCTTAGTCTTCTGACAATTCAACAAGTTTCTACAAATTGGTGAAGCAAGTGAAGCAACGGGTGGGTCAATCGAATTAAAAATCGTTTGAATTTGCATTACAAGAAAAATGATGCATAGAAGCAAAAAAAAGCAAGCATTAAAATATTGATAAATCCTTTCTTCCGGTCATCTGGAAATCAAATGCAAAACCTTGAGTTACATATGCCTTATTTGAGGGCTGGTACTGCAACTATTTTATACCAGAGGTCAAGGAGTACTGCCTTAAGAAAAAAATTCCATTTAAAATCTTGCTGTTGTTTGATATTGAACCCGGTCCCCCACCACACTAAAGAATTGATTAAGTGATGAGGCAGCAAAGAATTTTCCAAGAATACTAGAAAAAATAATTGAGGAGGGTGGTTATTTAGCAGAACAGGTTTTTAATGCTGAAGAAGCGGGCTTTTCTGGAAAATAATGACTCGCCGTACGCATATTTATAAAGAAGAAAAGTCTGCTCCTGGCTTTAAGGCAGCAAAAGATTGCGACTCTCTAGCTAGGAGGTAACGCGATCGTAGATCGCAAATTGAGACCTCATCTAATTTACTATTCGGAAAATCCGCGAGCATTAAAAAATATTTATAAGTCCTTTATTCCGGTAATCTGGAAATCAAACGCTAAATCTCGGGTTACATCTGCCATATTTGAGGACTGGTACTGCATCTATTTTATACCAGAGTTCAAGTAGTACTGCCTTAAGGAAAGAATTCCATTTAAATCTTGCTGTTGCTTGGTAATTGACCTGGTCACCCAACACACAATTGGGAGGATTTAAATGACTGCATTCTTCTGCCTCCAAATACAACGGCACTTCGCCAACCCAATGATGAGGGAATCTTTGTGTCCTTTAAAGCTTATAACTTGCACAAGACATTTACTGATGCTATTGCTGCCACAGATGGGGATGGTGGAAAGACACGTAGTGAGTTTTGGAACCGTTACAAATATGCACCATGTAATAAAAAACATAGCATCATCCTGGGAAGAAGTAACCACGATTCACGGTCATATTCGCACAAGGAGTTGACAAACGAAGAAATGATAGAGATGTTGTGACGCTGGGCAGAAGTAGGGGACGGAGATGATGAATGGAGATCTCAAAAGGACGTGTGTGGACAAAAAAAAATGCTTTACAACTCAAGGATTGTTGGAGGTCTTCGAGTATATTAATTCGGCGGTGGAAAAACTTGAGCAAACGGATTGTAACATCAGCATGTTCGCTAAGGTCATCAGGGCACTTGGCATGGCACAAGGTGTCTTGCTACGAGGAAATTTATCATGAAGAAAAGAAGGCCCCCATACAAACCTCTCTGTAGAATTACTTCACGAAAAAGTTGAAGCCACATCACCATCAACCTCATCAACAGCTGTCGCAGAGGGCGACGCCACAGTGCAGCGTTCGACCTCGCAGTGAGAGAAATAAAATGTCTGCGTGCTTGCAGGATGAAGTGTGTATGTTGGCGTGATTGTAAAGCGTTAATGTGGACGTAGCAGTGACCTAATCCTCTGCCCCCCTTCTTATGAGAATAAACTGTGACAGTGAAACCACCAGGACCATTAGTCAACTCAACTTAAAAGGCAAAACATACAGTAATTATTAAAGGCTAGTAAATAGCACAATACTAAATGGCTCCTTCAATGGCATGATAATATAAAAAATTAATATTAGTCGTCATTATAGTGAATTAACCTTAAGATACAGTGCTTTCGTAAATCCGTGCAATTGGTCAATTCAGACTAACAATATTACGCAATTTGGGGTGCAACTTCCAGGCGACATTATCTTTTATTTATGCAAATAAATTAAAGATAAAAATAAGAATTATTGAATTTCTCAGGAAATAACTGAAGGAAATTATCCGAAAAATTTCCCCACATTTCTCCGCATTGATTGAAATCTCCGGTACACGGATTTAGTTTTGGAGAACGGACTTAATTTTCGGCTTATTTCCTAATTTCGACTTACTAAGATCCATTTGCTGTTTACTAGCAATCTTATTGAGGCTTTCATCAAAACGCACAATAAATTGCTGGCAGAGCAACTCTCTACTTTTTCCATTTAAGGTTTCGTTCGACATATAGAGATCATGAACAACTACTTTGCTTTTGTTGTTGAAAGCCGTTGCGACGGGCCGAAAGCACTTGGGCGCTTCGGCGAGAAATGACATGGCCACTAAGAACAAAGATTATATATTCACGGGACGGGACTATGTATTGTACACAGTGTATGGAGAAACTATTGCACTCTCGGTAATTGCAGAAATGCTAAATGCGACAACACAGGAGAAATTTCACTATGCAACTGACGGAAATGGCACATTATTTCCGTCGCTGTTTTACATAATGAAACCACCGAAAATTCCAGAGTCGATTACATATTTCCCTGATATTTCCAGTGAAAATAAAATTCCCTGAGATTTCCCGGTCTTCCAGAGTGCTGGACACCCTGCAAGATGACCCACGGCCGGAGGAGAGGGAGGAATGGGGTGAAGTTGCTCAATTATTAAACATTGAAGGGGTATCTTTAGAAGAGTATGCGAGTATTGATAATGATATTGCTGTATTTGCCGACAATGAGGATCCCAAAATTTTGGCAGAGACGCAGGATGTGAGCGATGAAGAGAGAGAAGAGCCCAGCAATAGCGTAGTGCGCCCCGGTTGGAAGGAAGTGGTGGACGCAATAGATGTTTTGGAGCGAGTTTTTTTAATGTCAGAAGATGCTGCGGCAGGTTGAGCAAGCAGTCAGCAAAGAAATGAGGAAAGGGATGAGACAGACGACTTTAGAAAACTATTTTAAATAGAATAATTTTGAAATTATATAGCTTAACACCAGCTACCGTTTCTTATTTATAAATAAAAAATTGCTTTAAACCTATGTAATTTTTCGAAATTTGTTTTCAATTCCTGAAATATACTCATTTTCAACCAATATGGAATGTTTCGGCCGAGGTAAGTCGCACGAGAACTGACTGTATGTACGGCGAGGATGGTAGATGGTCCTGTATTTATATTTGTGAGGAGGTAAGTGAAGGAGAGATAAATCGAAAACTGGATTAGTTATTACAGGAATTATTGTACTTCTTCTGTCTGTGTGCCTAACCAGTTGGGCTATTTGAAGAGTGGCAGACCACTGGGCCACGTTCTAACGGAAACACATGAGCTTTCGGTTAGGGGTAAGGGGAGTCATTGAGGAGTGGAATGGGCGAGGGAGGTATCCCCGAAGGAATGTGGGAAGAAGAGGGGAGATAGCAGCATTGTAGAGAAAGAGGCGAGTAAGGGTGTAGTTATTCTTTCTTTCGGAGGGGGAAAGTTATTGAATAATAGGCATTTTGGTATGGAATGTTTGGAAGGGGTTAGCTGAGAATGCACTCCTTCCTCTTACTCATTTCACTGCGTGCGCTAGGTTAGATTTCTTGCTGCGTCCAACTCAAAACGTCTCCATTCCAAATTGGTAGCATGCAATATTACGGGTGCAACTAGAGTTTTCAGAATAGCGATCTTCGCTCGTCTACTTGGTTTAGAAAGAGGTCCTTCTAATGTCATAAAAGATGTGAAAAGGAGTGGGATCAGGTTCTTTTACATGTTTTTATTCTCTTAATTGCTAACATAAGACATATTTAACTCATGTGATTCTGCTTTAGCGACTAATTATTCCAGTTTAATAGTTTTAGCCTGCAAACGGCGCACATTTTAGAATGAGCAAAGGACTGAAAAAGGGCAAACCTGGTTTAAATTTTTCTTCAAGTATGAAGAGGTAATTACTGGATAAACGGTGACAAGGTGTGGATTCAAATATTACCTGGCGTACTCGAGGATGTTACTGCGTTTTGGCACCGAAGAACGGGTGTGCCAACAGAATACCGATCGTGTCCAGCTTCTATGAAGGAATCATCAATTCATTATCATCTGAGATTGCCATTGTGACCTCAGGGCATTGCCAACTGCCACGTTTTTGCTCGTGGTAACTAACTCACCCCACCTAACTTCCATTGTTGTTTATCGATATTAGTGATGGACGGATCCAGGTTTTTTGTCGGATCCGGAACCAGATCCTTGCCTGGGTTTCGGATCTTTATCTCGGTTTCGGATCCTTAGTTTCAGATACTCAATTCTGATTTTCAAAACCTAGATTTTTTTAAAAATATATAAATACAGCAACAATAGAATTACCAAAAAAAGTGAATTTATTGTCGAAAAAATCAACCTCCTATCACCTATGTGGATAATATTTTCCTGGATCAAGATTTACGGATGCAATAACTATATCTTATTACTTCTAATATAAAGATCAACTTCCTTATCACGCATACTCATCATGCAATACATTTTTGAAATCTGTACAACTATTCTTTAGAGTGCAGTTAAAAGAAACATTGTAAGTTTATTTTCATTAATAAAGGAATTTTTTTCCAATTATTAATCAAATCCTTGAATGCTTTCAAATTCTTTTGTAGAAACACAAAATATTTTAATGCGGCCAAAGGATCCCATTTATGGAATATCCGGGGATTCCATTTTTAAGACGAAAAAATATTATAGAATATTTCAAGCTGCTAAACTGGTAATTTTGCAATGTCTCATTAATAATAACCTTTAAAATGAAATTTGAGAATTTTATATTCCTAAGGAGAGGTTGTGTAACTCTGATCTTGAAATGAGATTAGCCGTTTTTCATGCTACTAGAAGCAAAAATTAAAAAAGTCTCAGATTTTTTCTCCATTGGCTAGGGTTTGCAAGAAAAAAGTAGAATGGCATGTGGGGAGCATGTATTCTCCAAATCATTTAAGCCGACAATAGCAGAGTGGGGTAGTGGAGTGCAGCTAATGAAGTTCGATTCTTATCGTTGTTTAAAATTTTTATTTCTGCCATTGAATCAAAAAATTTATCATCCTTAATTTCCAACCTTTGTGTGTGGTTACTGTCTTTTTTGTACTTCTATTGTTTAAACTAGATTTACAAATGCGTCACTCAAAAATACATTGCAAAGTTAATGTAATGATTCCATGATTTGATTCTGCAATAAAAGATTTTTCCAATCATTTCACTAACGTCAAATTTTATTATTTTTTTTGAGTTATAAATTGACATGAAATTTCTGATAATCCACTTTTTTGAACTGCCTACTTGCATCACCCTAGGAATACAACATAGCCTATATTCCTAGGCAGTGTTAAGGATCGAACTCGCTAGGGCAGTACACTAGCCCTCATTTTTAACAACTACGCTATCATAGGTTCACGGGAATCTGGCGAATGTAGGCGACCCGCGTGACATTCGGCTTTATTTTTTTTTCTCGCGCAACCGGGCGTATGGAGAAAAATTCACGACGATTATTTTTTTATTTTGTTTTTGTGGCACGAAAAAAATCTTCTCATTTCGTGACCGAGTTACACACCCTCTCCTTGTCAGTTTCTACCATACGTACATTCCATTCGCGGGGCTCATCGATCACTAAACCGCGAAATTTTAAAATCTCCGATCCGGATCTGAATTTTTACTGTCTTCGGATATGATTTCAGTAGCGAATGAAATGAAAGACCCGTGGATCAGACCCGACCATCCTTAATTTATTAATGGTACATTTGTAAATCTAATTTAAACAACTAAACTATAATAAAGTGAGTATTCAGATTTAATGGTTTGAAATTGAAGATGATAACATTTTCGATGCAATGACTGAAAGAAAAAATTAAACTGCGATAGGGATCGAACTTCGCACAGTACACTTGCTCTCGTTGTCCGCCTGATCCCGGCGAATGTAGGCCACCCGCATGGCAGCCGCCGGGTTTGTGGTTTTTTTTTTTTTTTTTCCCCCCCTCCCCGCGATACCGGGGTAATGGGGAAAAAAGTAATATTTCTTTATTTTGATTCTAGTTTCTCGGGAACATTTTCATCTTATTTCGTGACCTGAGTTACACATCCTCTTCTTGTTAATATCTACCGCAACTACATTCTATTCACGGGGAGCTTCGATCGCTAAGCCGCGAAAATGTAAAAATCTAGGATCCGGATCCGATATTACTCCGTGTCTTTGGATCCGAATCCGGAACCGAAAAAATGAAAGATCCGCGGATCTTTGGATCCGACGGATCCGATCCGGCCATCACTAATCGATATCTTATATATACCGGTCATGAACATAGATATTTACCAGTATTTCAATGGGATTTCAATATCAATTCCAACAATGCATTTTATTTCGTAAGTCTAAATGGCAATATGTGCTCTTTCAAGCAAAATTGCTGCATAAAATTGCCAATTGATATTGACTTAAATTATTGCACTCCAAGAATAATATCGACTAGATACTCAGAAAAATTATGGAGCACTTTAAAAATACGTAATCCAAAGGCATTAATTTTGGTATTCCTTTAATTTCAGAACATAACTAAAGTAAGCGATGAGGCGTAGAGCAGAATGGATGAGAAAAACAATAATTTCAATTAGAAATACGCAGATTAAAAATCACGTGGTGATAGCCACGGTATTTGATGGTAAATAATAACAATTGTTTATCATCACTATAGGAAAGGTGAATAAAGCAAGATTAAGAAATTTACACGACTAGCATCGTAAAGCACACGGCACACTTGGGTACCCCTACGATGACGCAACCCGCATATCACACTCATACAACGAAACCCCACACAGCGAAGTCGTGATTTTTTCGGTCGAAAGAAATTAGTTGTATGACGGTTTTACTGTATATACCGCTCTCTTGACCGAATATTCTTTGCACCTGATGATGGCTTAGCATAGCATAGTATCACCATCAAAACTGTGGAATAAGTGCTATCTCTTGTTTTTTTTGTATTATTCCTCTAAATTCTACATCCGGAGAAGCATCTAGCTGCAAATGATCTCGCAAATCGCACACTTCCATAGTGTATGCATACATCAATACTAGCTTAAAAATATATATACAACACTCAATTTATGTCACGAGTTTTTCAGTAGAGATCAAGGTAATATAGAAAAATGCACTAATGAATCTTCATAGGCCTATTCCAAACTGCACAAAAATTTTACAAATTGCCTGATTGCCTAATTTCTGACTCATTGGAGATAAGAAACAAGTTAGTTGTGTTTAACTTTATGAACCCTGTTGGCATGAAATCACATTTATAGATAACTTCATGAATACATCGTAAATCATGTACTTGCGTTGCGGGTATTTCGGGAGGGTTAGCTTAATCACTATGTTGATGAAGGATACTTGTTCATACGATATTTGATATTACGAGTTATCAATTTTTCCAGTCCCGTTGACTTCATAATATCAAGTCTCTACTTTATCAATATAATTAACAGGTTAATGGCCTCCAGTATAACTAAATACACTGAATATCTCCACAAAATTCGGTGAGGACGTATTTCACTGTGCCTTCGTGCACTCTTGAAAAGGAACACAGGAAAATAAATGACGAAAGAAAAGAAACACGGGAAAACGATTTTCCATTGAAGTTTGCTAGTCGATCCACTAGAGAGTGTGAGCTTGTGCTTTTACACACAGGAAATTTAAAATCACATACCGTTTCGGTTGTTTTTTATTTCTTCAGAATCGACTTTGAAGGCTTTGATTCATCGATTCCGCTAAGAATCGGTGGAATTGAGGATCGGGAATCAGAATCGACCCATCCTTAGTGTAAATCAACATAAATATAATAAAATGCTGCATTCCCGAGACCTGTCACGTTCTCCAATTCATTGTAGGTAATGGACCAGTCATAGGTAATCATAGCAAAAATGATGTTCAAAGTTACTGGGAGTATACAATGCTGAAGGACAGCTGAATCATTCTCCTCAAAAGTATATTACCCTAACTGAAGGGTCTTAGCTCCAACATGTGGCAAGACTCCAGGCCAGCTACATCCAAGTCAAGTAATTTTTCTTAGTAAGTGATATTTCTTGAAACCATTGGCTTAAATACTAGAGAAGCTTTACTGGCATAGATCAAATCAACCTTCCAGTAGAAGGATATTTTATTTCAGCATTGTTACTTACTAATATGAAAGGAATTCTACAAAAATACAATATATTAATTACACATCAGTGTAGGAATACATTCACAACAATTTCCTTCACTCATACCCTAAGTGTACGACCAAGAGGAGAGGTAGAAAACTGAGACTAGAGATGACATTAATGTATTCCTACACATGTGAACATCAAAAATTTTAAAATTAGGAGTCAGTTCTTTTCCCCATACTACCAGTGATATTCTCATGGTTCATACCAACTTTCCATTTTCAATTTCCCTGACTTTCCCCTGATTTCCAGTCCAATTTTTGGAATTTTCCTGACTTTATATCAATGGCAAAGCAGTCATATATAGGGATTTTATGGGAAAATGCAGCAAGGTATTTTGTGAAATAAAATTTATTTACTCCAGGAAAGTAACATGTTCCAGTCAAAATCCAAAAACCAAACAACGGATGAGCAGACCAAGCAGCCAGATGCCGAGCCCAAGAGAGCCGCCAAGTCAGTGCTACCCTGTGCCGCCCAGCCAGGACAGCAACAAAATGTGCACCTCGCCGCTTGAGTGCAGCAATGCTCGGTGCATTCAACCATGATTTTCATCTTTTTGCTGCACCTCTGGAGTTTTTCCCTGACCAGAATCTAATTTCCCTGACATTTCCATGACTTCCCTGACTGGTATGAACCCTGATTCTGATACTTAAAAAAGTCACAAATTAAGGAACAGAGGTGAGGAGTGTAAAGACTTTGCCAGGATTTGTAACTCATAAGCCTAAAAGAGCACCCACCTGCTCCACCCAATTGGCAATCAGTTACTTACCATATCTGAACTTAGTAGAAATCCCCATAAGTATATTACAATAAAACCAACAAGTGTGTATTAGTTTTCAGTCACCATTGAGAATCTACTTCAAACATAGGGTGTGTAACATTTCCAAGAGCACTAAATGATCACATTGCCACACTTGACATATAATTAGTGCTGTTCATACAAATGAAAATAAACTAACTGAATGAAAAGACAAGTGACTGGTGGAATACAAATTGAATTGTGAATGCCAGTGCTAAGCCTTCCACATCACAGGAACTAAGTGAGCACTTAAGAGAAATGCTCTCACCTGGTAGTGTTGAACGACATCTGTCTTGATGTGTTGTCCATTCTCGACATTGGCCATAGGGAAATGATGCGGTGTATGCATTCGTGTCAACACAGCGACCTTCATTTTGGCACCAAATGCACTCCTCCACGGTGCAATTCATGCATGATGTTAGTTCAGAGCAGGGTGTATTGCAAATGACTCCTTCAACAGTGATGTCACTGCCAATTCCAACAGCAGCTGCAGAAGTTGATTTTTTCTACATAATTGATCTATATAATTGATATATACAAATATAATTTAGCAGCAGTTTTTTAACATATGGAAAGTTTTGCAAAAGGATGCTATGAATGCAAATATAAATGAGGCAGCTGAAGCAATGAAACCAAAAATAACGAGAAGCTATAGTCTACAGGGAAGTCGGTCACAAAAACAGAGTGTCAAATGTTTTAGACTGGATTCAAGAATAGGGAGAAATGACTATCTTTCTTAATATCTGAGGATATTGGTTAACAAGCATTAAGTGAGTTCAAAGGGACATTTAAATTACTATTGTTTAAAACTACTCAAAAGCTGACATCGTAGGTTACCTTCCTAGCATAGCCTATAGGATGAATTAAACGAGGTGAGAAGGTAAAGAGAACAAATATTATAAGACTTACTTGCAGTAGTCCTGCGGAGTTCTTCCATTAACATACAAAGTCTGTCAATTGGCTGCAACGAACTTTGAAGTGAATTTTCGTCTCTATTAACAGCTATCTGTGACTTCGAACCTGTCACGTTATACAGTTGAGGAATATTTCGATCCTTCGAGTCTTCCTCCTGCACTTTCTAGAGTTCAAAAAATCATTACTGACTAAGTCACTGCTCGCAACTCCTTTCCCAGCATAAGACACTACATGCTGAGAAGCTGTTTTATGAGATAGTAACTGGGAATGACTACAAGGACAATTATTTCCTGTGCAATTTTCACTCGTGCGATCACTGCATTCCGCTTCGCACGTGATAATAGATTTTCCATCTCTCGAGTTTGGTGCAGTGGAAGCAGGAAGATCAGAATGCTTCAAAATAGAACTCCAAACCATATTCTTAGAATTCTGTGAGCAGCAACATCTCTGCTTCCCTTCAATTGACGATTCTTCGAAATGGGGTTTACTTGGATGTCTTGAATCATATTTGGAGCACCTTTCCAGACAATCGTTCTGCTTATTCGACTTTCCGTGGCGTTTAGTTTTTACTGTAACTTCTAAAGTCGCACGCTTATTTTTATGTTCATGCTTTGGTACTGGACACTTTTTGCTAATCCTAGTCACTTCCCTGGGTAAAGATTTACTTGATTTGGCACTTGATTTAGTCAAATTTGATGCATTTCTACCCTTGCCACTCGTGGGAGATTCTTCTTCATCCACATCACCAAAGACTTTATTAAGTTTTTTTTCCAAATTCTCGACATCTTTTCCCAACTTTTGAATCTGCTTAAGTTGATTGTTTACCAAATTTGTGGCCTAAAACGAAAAATTTAAAAGTCAAAACAATGGCTGACGAAAGACAACTGTGACAGAATTGTTGAATGCCTTCAAAAATAGATTCCAATCAAACACATACCATTAAAAGTTTAGAGAATAACATTTAATCCATTACATACACACACTAAACTTACCATATCTGTTCACTCGGTATCATACGAAGTCTGAATCGTCAATGAGACACATTTTAAATTTTTACCGCCTATCCCATATGATTGTGCGCCTGTATTTGCGCTTAAAGTACTTCTTTTGCTTCTTAAAAATAAACAAAATCACTGAAATGGAGGGATTTAAATGAGAGTGTGTAGCGTCAGAACGACAAACTGTTAAACATTTTCAGCTAATTAAATAGAATTATGCGTTAAACTCAGCATGTACTTTAGGATTTGGCATTAAGTACCCTTCATTTTACGGTGACTCTACAAATTATTATTATATTAAGTATATCACCTCTTCATTTGGAAGTGCTCTGTGAAGTGGATTTCATGAATAAAACTCATCACGCATTTGAAAACTAAACATCTCCCGAAAGTTTCAGGAGGTGTCAGCAAAAATTGACCACCTTTTTTTCTCAAAGCAGTATATAGTCTATTATTATTAGTATTCTACCGGTGAAGGTAGGTTTAAATGGACATTTAATTCTTCTCACCCCCTAAATATCACACGATGTCCCTCTTCAGCCCCTCATACCTCCTGTCTCCCATCATTCCATCCAAGCTACCTGTTCTTCTCCTCCCTCTTCCCCGTTTACCCAACGCTCTTCCCTCAATCACCTCCTTCAAAACACCATCCCCTTTTATTACCTTTTCCATCCAAACCTTCTGCCTTCTCCTAATTTCATCTATCAAATTCCGCGAAATCTCTGATTTGAAGGAATTCCTTCAAATCAGAGACAGCATGAATGATTTTTTCATCCTCATTAAAACTGAAATATATCGTCAACATTGAGACAAAAACATACTTCATATTTTTAAATTAAGTGCTTCAAATATATCTAAAATTCATAATATTACGACTTTCACAGAAATGGGCTTGGCAGTTTTCCCACAGTCTTCCTTAAAGGGGTCAATTAATCTTCGTTAACTCATATTTTCTAGGTACCTTTATGCCATCCTGAACACTTCTTTACCTACTTATTCAATACTTATTTAAATTTCTCCCCTCAGTCATTCTCTTAAGCTTTCAACTACCTCACAAAACACCCTCTTCCTTTTCTGAGGGAGAGTTCAATAAAGATTTAGCTGTGACATGAGGCTGCCCTCAGGGATAAGTCCTATCTCCACTTCTCTGGAACATGGTGATTGACAGTTATCTGTCAGGATTGAATATAAATAAGGCTGGCACATACACTAAAAGGTTTGCTTAACACGTTCACTGCGGCGTGACCCACCGGTGGGTCACACACATGCGACTAGCGCCGCGGCCATAAAATTCTATGAATTGTCGTAACTTGCGAGGAGTATTGTGAGAGTAGGAATCGAGAACTTCTCAAGTGACTTCACCCAGAGGTTAGTCACTGTTCAAATAATAGACTACTATGTGACACTTAGTGTGACCCACCGGTGGGTCATGCCACCCCTCCTAAAACTTTTTTCAGCGTGAGCGGTGTGGCCCACCGTTGGGTCACGACTAAATTTACATATTGGCATATTATATCCAAAATATGTTTATTTTTTGTTTTTTTTCAAGTTTATGCGATTTTTATACATAAGGATGAACAATACTCAATATAGTAAAACATATTGTGGCATTTTTTTCGGTACCCCTTCCCCCTCCCCTGGTTGGACATAACCCCTCGGCGGACTAATTACCCTCCGGACTTAGCCTAAGGACTTGCTCGACAGGCGTAGACAATGCCTACGATTCCAAAATGCATCGATTCTCGCCTGCACCGATTCACCTCGCCCTTTTCACATCATGCCACCTTTTCCTCCCCTCAATCTGCACCAATGGAATTCCACGTTAAACTCCATTGCACTTTGACCTTCCAGAATATACCCCCTCCTTACCCCAGAGAATACCTCCCCTCTCACGCTCTCTGTTTGAGTCGAGACGGCAAAGAGACGACTTCGAGGCTAGGTCAGAGGAGACTTGGTGATTGTCGTGTCTCCTTAGCGCCATGGACTTTTGGTGCAAGTTATTAGCTTTTCCCTGAATTGTGAAGAGTATTTCAATTTTTGTTGGTTTGTACGTTGTCTTTTGTTGTTTAATACAGTGTTTGATTAGTTAGATTCTCATACTTTTGTGGTTTTTTCTATTTTTGACCTCATCTTGCTCACCCATCTTGGAAAGAATATTTGTCCCCTGGACAAGCGTTTCTCGTGAACTGCGGTTCTTCTTTCGAGAAACGCTGCAATATCAACTTATTAAAAATAATGAAAATGTTTATGAAAATTTTTTCTCCTCAACCTCTTGGCTGTCCGTCAGTTGCTTGTAAACTAAACAGTCCGAACTGCACTCGCCCGCATGTGTGAGAGATTGACTCTCTCTCTTCCCTTCCCTCCCCCCCCCCCCCCCCCCCCCCTCTACGGAAGGGCAATTGGGAAAGGGTCGCGTAGCGTTCTTGAGCCAATCCCTCAGTGGTGGATGAGTGACCGTGCCCTTGCCGGGTGAACGTCTTCCGAAATGCAGACACTACTTTTTTCTGAGTGAGACAAACCACTAAGTACTCTTTCCAAAGGATCCCACTTCCCTTTTCTCATAGTTTGAGCAGGGCTGGGGAATCGGTACGCCGGGGAGGGGCGGGCTGAGGGCGATGCTGGGAGTCGACTCCCCCAGCCATCCTCTAATCTCAGGAAACAGCTGAGTGTTGCCGCTTCAACCACCATCCCTCAGCAGTGGCCAGAAGCTCAGAAGGACTGTGACCCACCGGTGGGTCACACCGCCCATGCAAATGGCTGAGTTGGACCCACTGGTGGGTCACACCGCGCTGTGAGGGGTTGGGCTTTAAACAGCTCCGCAGTGAACGTGTTCAATGATGTGTCTATATGCTCATCATGGGAAAGGTCCTGGATACTGTCTCCAGATTCAATCAGAAAGCCCTGGATAACCCAAATGGTTTGTCAAAACAGGGCTAACAGTGAATCCAGAAAATACCAAATGTATCAAAATGGCCTCAAATATTCCTCTTGATAGGGCAAGGTATTACAACCTTCTTCTGTAGTCAAGTACCTATCTTGTAGTTATTCTGAACTCAACTGAGGAGAGCATTCTGTGACAAAACCACGAAAAGCCTATTTTTTAAGTTAGATTATTTTCATAAAGTGCGAGCCTTTGTCGGCCCTTCTACACGCTTTTTCAGGCAATAATGACAGTCTTGATCTGTTGAACCTTGTTTATGTATAGAAGTCTTTGTGGTTGCAACAATGGAGACTGTTAACCATTTCCATTGAATTTTTGATCACTCTTTTCCATACTTATGGAAGTTGGTCATATTTCCCTGTTGAGGTTTCACTTACAGCTGTATAGTTGAGTGGAAAAGATCCAGGCATACAACTTCTAGGAGCAAACTTTACCACTTACAAAGAATTACCTGCAAGGGTATCTTTGAGGAAATGTGAACAGCCACTATCTTAGTGCTAGAAACTCTCCTGAATCTAGCCCCTCTTTATGTGGCGGCTGAGGTTCCGTTAAGGACAGTGGCCTATCATCTTAAATGTGTGGGAAGTGGTATGACAAAGGAAGAATTTATGGCCATGTACAAGTTTCGACTAAGGTAACAATGTTGAAAAAATATAGAGATGGGTATTGATAGGAAGATTGACTTAACCCTTTGCACTCAGATTTTTTACCCTCTATACCAGTAGTCCACTCGAAATTAATTTTTAAATGCCCCTGGATTTCACATGTCATGTGTCAAGTTGGTAGTGAGCTAAAGCTATGTCGAGTATCACTTGACACCCAAGTGGAAAAGGTGACTTGAGGCTTGACTTGAGACTCACCAAGTATGTATGTAATTGGTTTTTACATTTTAGGCAACTCTGACACACTTAAATTTTGAATCTTTTCCATTTTTTATTTTTATCATTAAAGAAAATCATGATCATATGTGGCAATCATAATTATTCATTTTGTAATTGAGTAAGGAATAAAATATTTTTAAACAATAATAGTTATAGCATTATATCTCTTGACTTACACAATCATATTTACAGTATGATAAAAGGTAATTTTCACTTCACTTGCTCATCACAACACTTAAATCCTATTTGGCAAAGAGGTACTGACTGTTGTATCCACAAAACATCAAAGAACAAATGTCCTCTAGGTAAATATGACTGCATCATATGCACTGATAATAATGCTTCTAAACAAAGCATATGTGTCATTCTTTGGATAAAAACTTCCTAGAATTACTGAGGCATAAACCAAAAAGACTTTATTTACGTTCACACTTCAGCATCAGTTTTCTATGCTGGCACACTAAACACATTCAGGAACTTGAAATTTTCCTCTTCAGTTAAAGCTCTTGCACTGTTCATGTATTCTGCTGGTATGTACACACCAATTAATAGCATTCCATGCCGATAAAACAATCACTACAATATTGGTCACCAGCAAGGTTTCCTTATCCTTTTTTGAATTTTAGCATGAGAAAACTGCCTGTGAGGAACACTGCAATCCACACAAATGTAGATATGAATCCTAGGTAAACTACAGGCTCTTCTATACCCCACCCACGTCCAAGAATACTTCTCATGCTGGCTGTTGCTTGTGTAAGAGGCATGACTATGCTCAGGGATTTCAGAGAATAATGGATTCCTTCCACTGGCCAAATTATACCTGAAAACAAAAATAAATTAGATGAATGATTTTTTCGAAGTCAAGAGAGTCTATGGGTCATCTTTTTCAAACTTTTACTTCAGGAAGGATGGTAGGAGCTGTGTGCCTTTGTTTATGATTATTCCAGTAAAGAAGAGTTGTTTATTATTTTGAAATTCTCTGCTGAAGCACTGCAGAGGTGGAAAAACACGGGTAAGATATTTCGGCCACCTTACATGCCCTTTGATAATTTTCTCCCTCTTTTCCCTGCCTTGTCTTTATGTGGCCTTTCCTCCATGTGATCACATTCTGCACATTCAGATGGTATTAAATTTTGAGAGATCCGTGTACATGATTTCTTTTTTGACTCAACTTGCCCTTATTGGAGTTTAAATTAATTTCATCAATCAAATATGATAAGAAGAGATCAAGCATCTCATACTAGACATTTTGAATTTAATGACTCAATTTATTTGAGAGAATATCTTGTGAAAGGCTGATACCAATTCACAGTTGTATATAAATGTTAAATTGGCGGAGAGATTTTATATTCATTTCCAAATTTTTTAAAGATAAGTAGTTTTTGCTGAAGGAATTGGCATATAGTCTTCATACGAATGGGTGTACAGCTGCTTTTCATTTACTCACCACAGAGCATAATTACAGGAAGAAAACTTCCTAGTCCAAGATATGTTGCACTCCTTTCATCATCACATGCACATGATATCAGGAAACCTGTAAAATATCATTATGAAATGATTTTAAAAACAAAAATGAAATGTAACACCTGCAGTCATGCTGAAGGATTTAATGTATTCTAAAAAATATTGCACTTGTTAGCATTCATGAATAAATCAGGAAAAAACAAAGTTAGTGGGTTAATTTAGAGCTATTAGAAGCAAGTGTAAAAAATGTAAGGGATGTAGTGTTCAAAATGTAAAGATACCAAAAGTCAGTTCAGAAATAAGTTCTTCCACGTGTGATGTGGAAGAACTAAATTTTGTTTCATCGTGAATAGCAGCATCCATGTAGTCATGGCAGAAACTACCAATGGAATGCTAGTTGATCACCAACACCTGTGTGCACTGAACTCCAAATTCATTTTTGAAAATTAATAGTTTGCATGAAAACTGGTATTGATATGTGGACATTAATGAAATCATTCAAGGAAGAACTTAAAAAAAGCAATGAATAACTAGGAATTGATGTAATAATGCAGAATAATTCAGCAAATATTGTGAATATTAACGAAATCTCATGGAATATCTTTTTCCAATGAACTTTATCTAACAGTTACCTAATTGTTCTGAAGTATTTTTCGTCAAAGAGGAGCAAACTCAATTCATATATATAACAAATGATCTTATTTGAGTTAGGTACCATGATTATTTTTGCTATAGCATTTGGAAAAATAATAAAAATGATTAAGCTACTGAATATTGTAAAATAAGACATGATTTATTTCTACAAAGTTGATTAAAAATCAATCTGATTTTAATCCTTTGATACATTTTTAGAGGTTTGTTGGAGGCTAATTACAAGATTTTTTAATCTGTCAACACTTTGCACCATCACTATGTGTCATGCCAGGAAACATTGTTCATTCTTAAGTCAATGGATGCAAGTGCATCTGCTGCACACATACCTACCCAGTCGACACAGAAAATCCGGCCAAACTGTGGCCAAGCTATGGCTAAGCATTGTGGCCATAGTGTATGGCCATTATGGGTCCATAATGGTTTTGACCCCCTGGCCAAAGTGTGGCCACAATCAATGTGGCCACACTTGGAATTTTATTTGCTGGCCATAATTGTGCCGAAATGAAATGCGTTATTAATATTAGAAGAAATTATAGAATTTCCATATGTTAGGAAGTTATTCTATCCCTAAAGGAGGGATTACTAACTCTCAAATAAGGGATACTAATTCTACATAGCCAGCAAACTTTCTCATTTTATTTCTTTAGTACAATTGTCACTGAAAGAGAGGTATATGACTTTGCAAGATTATTTTAAACTTTTTTTCATCAAATAGTGAATTTCACACTACAGGCAGTTTATGCAATTCCGTCAGGCTGATTTCTTGAAAACAGGTATGAGAAGCAGATCACTAGTGGGTCTCCTCGTCGCTGGGAAAACGTTCCATGGCTCTTCCTGATATCCACTTCATAACAGTCTACAACACTGAAATCACCAGCTTTACCGCAGCAAATATAAACTTATATATTTCTAATACTCGCGTTTTCGGGATCTATACAATTGTACGGTTGAACCTCAAGTTTGCGCCAATTCCACAAACCCACATGTCCATCACAAACGAACGTAAACGGAAGCCAAACCAATGCGCTACTCAATGATACAACATCGATGAATATTTTTGCCGATTTTAAATATCTTTTTTTCCAAAATAATCAATGAATAGAAAATATTTTATTTCTGGTATTTATACATATGTATAGCAAATTATAATTATCATCCATACCATATTGTGGTATGCATTTGATGTACATAGTATACCCATTATGGCCAACCTTGTTATGTGGAAGTGTGGCCGTAGCTCGCAGGTGCTTAGGCCAGCTGCATTGTGGCAAACCGGACATGGGCCACAACAAGGCCACAATGCGGCGAGCCATAGCCATAACTACCACAAGCGAACCAAACCTCGGCCATTTATTGGCCGTATTTTTTGTGCCGACTGGGTATGTACTGATAATGCATTTATTTCAAACAATGGCCTATTACCTCATTTTACTTGTACCTACCAACTTGATTACCTATAGGCAACACATATACAGTAAAACCTGTCTTAAGCGGCCACTGTGGGGCCAAAAGAAAGGTGGCTGCTTATGGAGATAACCGCTGAAATGAGGTAAACCCTCTGAAAACCAACATTATGCAACCCGCAAACCACTACATTACAAATTAATTTTTATAGGGAATGACATCAATGAATTTCTATTACTATAGTACTGTTTAAGTCTCTCCTTACACACCTCATTTTTGAAGGCTAGAGATTAAAAAAATTAATTGATACAATACCTACTCCACCTACATCAACAGGGGGATTAGATACTTTCTCCCTTAATAGCACTGCCAAAATAGGGATAGTGATCGGAAATGTCATATTTTATTACATCCGCTTTGATTTGAGCATTGGCATTTGTAATGATATTGTTAATTAGCGATGCAGTGTCATGGTTAACACACGTGGACAGATCAGAAATCACCTAGTACAGTGAACTCTCGTTAGCACGTTCTTGAAGGGACCCGACATTCTGAACGTACTAACCAGGAAAACGTGCTAAAGAGGTTTGACCTTCCAGGGAACGTTAAAGATGTAATAATGAGTTGCATAACGTTCAGGAGAATGCTACGTTCGTTTAGTTTATTCTGGTAGATAGCTGCCATTCATTTATTGTAAAAAACGTTTCACTTCCACTTATTACGCCTTCCAAGAAAATACCTATTAGGTTGACGCGTTATCCATAGTTGATATGACGATAATAACCAAACAGCACGTTTTGTATGTAAGTTCAGCATCATAGTTAGCGGAGCCGCCCGGCGATTTTTCTCGTACTTTCCACGTAATTAACATGTCTCAGGATAGATGAATCCGCAGCGCGAATGCCCCACACCGCACTCTTTCGCACTTCATGGTTTGCAAATCATGGACAAAAATAAAAGTCGATTATTATGATGAATGCAACGAAAACTATTATATTTTCATATTAACCATGATGAAACTTTTTGTAAACAAATTTTAAAATATATTGTGAGGATTGTCAAAATTCCTCAAAAAAAATGAACAAAATGAGCACCTGGCCCAAAAACATTCCACTTTCCGGAGCGTATATGGCTTTACTTGACCACTGGTAACAAAACAAAAATGGAACTTCCCATTTGTTCTCTACTTATATTTAGCACACAAAAACATACGTTAAGAGATGAAACAATAAATTATAAGGGCGAGAAGAATCTGTGTAAAGTGCTTTGTTTCTTAATACTGAGCCCCAATTCTTTGATAGTTGAATCAGTTTTTACTAAAGCATTCAGAACATTTTCATCAACTTCGTGACTTGTAACGAACTGTCGCACTGTGTCCATCGCCTCGACGGCTTTAGCAAATGTTGGAGGCGATTTGGGCTCCACCTCGTCATTCTCATCTTCTTCTTCTTCATTTCGAAGTTCCTGCTCACAGACTTCGTCTATTGACATCAATCTACCGATTAAAATATATGACAATGAGATTCACCGTCTCATTCAATCAAATTTTGAAAGACTTCAGAGTATGAAAGTTAATTTTTGGAGTAGTTATTGTAAATTTAATTAATAATTCTCTCAATAAATGATCCAAGTTGTTAAGTCTCACAAATTCAACCAACCAACCTGCAAATTTCGATGCCATCATCACAAGCAACGTACTCGTCGAAGGACATCCCCTCCCCTTCTCCAAACAGCTGATCCCAGCCTTCAACGGGCTGCTCATCCGCTGTCTCGTCAGTCAACGACGCAGTACGGTCCTCATTTGTGGTGCGAAGAAATCCAGATGCACGGAAGCAATTTCTTATGTTCTCGGGTTTGACTAAGTCCCAGGCATACTTCACAAAATGCATCGCTTTTAGGATATTTACTTTTTGACCTGACACTTGAAGGTTGGCCAATCTCTCGTTGACAAGTAGTTTCCTGTACTTATGCTTCTTGCATCGTATGATACATTGATCGAGGGGCTGCAAAACTCCTCCTCATGCAATCAGGAGGAAAAAACGCCACTTTAACATTTCTTAAAAATGCAGTGTCTATTGGGTGTGCTGTGCAGTTATCAATTAGCAACAAAACGTTACGATTTTGTCCACCCATCTTGGCATCCAGTGCTCGCAGGAACTTTTCAAAAATTGTTGTGGTCATCCAGGCATTAGAGTTGCATTCATACGTGCAAGGTAATGTCCGAACATGTTTGAAGCATCTGGGGCGTTTATATTTCCCGATTACTAATGGAATCAATTTTTCCGATCCACTTTCGTTGCAGCATAGGAGGACATGTCAGCCTCTCCTTACTCATTTTGCCTCCATGACACTTATCTCCTCCAAATGCCAAAGTTTTATCAGGCAGAAGATTGAAAAATAAGCCGGTCTCATCGGCATTAAAAACGTCATTCGGGCTGTAGTTTTTAATGATGCTTGGGAGGGTGACATCTTTCCATGTTTCTCGAACGTTAGTATCCACGCTGGCTGCCTCGCCTCGAACGCACCTGTAAATTATGCCATGGCGTTTTTTAAATCCTTCAACCCATCCATTCGAAGCCTTAAAATCACTGATGCCCATTTTATCGGCTGAGTACGAGGCCTTTTCACGTAATATTACACCATCTAATGGCACATTGGATGAGCGCGCTTGTTTGAGCCACTTAAGGACATCCTCCAACTCACAAAATTTGCCACCTCACACTCTTTTCCTGTACTTGCTCGTGCCTTCTTGCGATGTATTCTCAAGTTTTTTTCCTATTTTTCGCAATAGAGTTTAATGTTGACTGTGGAATTTTCATTTTGGCAGCTATTTCCACACGCTTCATACGTAGATTTTCGTCCACTTCTCGGAGGAGTTTGAGCTTTTCGATCGTCAATATTTGTCGTTTCAACACACGCTTCTCCATGACTAATTCTTATCACTTGTCACACTTTAATTACTTGTCACACTGTTAATTTCTAGAAGTGTTTTCACAGTTTGGCTGCCCAGTGAACATTTATAAAACAAACGAACATCGCAATAAATTCGTCTGCTTGTGGGTGCCAAACGCTGAATGGCCAATTCAAATGTTTGTGAATGCTGCATTTTTACTTCTTCATAAACAATTTTTAACCATAATGTATTTAACAAATTTTATTGCAAACAATAACGATCTTTTTTAATGCGAGAATCAAACCTCTTGAGTGATATTCATCGTCATGTTAACCTATAGGGCGGTTATTTTGCCGGAGCGAATTTGGTTTGGTCCTCCTACGAACGTACTAAAGAGGTAACCAAAACGTGCTAACCAGGATTATTTACATGCACTGCGACCCGGACCTGAGGAAATGAACGTGCTAACGAGGAAAACGTGCTATCAAGGAACGTACTAATGAGAGTTCACTGTAGTTAGATTATAAGTGAACAATACGTTCAAGAAGTCCCTTTTGTCCGAACTATCACACAAGTTAAAATTTACATTACAATTATAATCACCCATCATTATGAATGTGTCATTGGGATAACAATCAATCAGATCAGAAAGTAGTCTGTCAAGTTTATTTAACCCTTTTACTGCCAGTGGGCCAATATATCGGGCTTTCTATGGCTGTGCAAAAACTGCCAAGGGCCAATATATTGGCCCACCTACATTACATATTTGTAATATTATATTTCTCTCAAATCAGAGACAGCAATTGCTGTCTTTAGAAATATCTGTCTTGTCTGTCTTTAGTCTTTCATTCTTAAGAATGATTTTTTATCGTCATAAAAATTGAAATATATATCATCAACATTTAGAAAAATACATAATTTATGTATTAAAATTAAGCGCTTCAAATGTACCTAAAACTCATAATCTTACGATATTCACAGAAATGGGCTTGGTAGTTTTTGAACAGTCTATCTTAACCTTTTCCACTCGGGTGTCGAGTGATACTACGTAGCTCACTACCAACTCACGTGTCAAGTGTCACTCGACACACAACATGCGTAATCCAGGGGCATTTAAAATTAAATTCCGAGTGGACTATTGGTATAGAGGGTGACAAAATCCAAGTGCAAAGGGTTAAAGGGACTGGCAGTAAAAGGGTTAAAAATGATCCGAAGTCCCCAAGTGGTGAATGATACACTGCAATGCACGTAATTGTACAATCTACATCGATTATGTTAGTTACAACACATTCAAAAATATGTTCTTCACAGAGATCATGCACACACACTTCGGGGGTGTAGTATTTCAAGTTTTTTTTTAACAAATAAGGCAACACCACCATTCTTCACTTCTGAACGACATTATATACCAGAAATAGAGTAGCTGGTGTGAATGGGCTTGACCACATTTAAAATAACATTGCAACATTACCATATTCTTTATGCACAAAAATATTTAAAAGCATACATTTGAACTCACCAAAGCACATTCCACACAGGCCATTGAGCACAGTCAGAATCACCACATACACCATGTCTCCTTCAATGGAAATACCAAACACTGGGAAAGACAGCACCAATACTACTATCACCTGCACTGTCATTACAACAAACTGTGTGACAACATGGGACATCAAAATTTCAGAGGGAGTTATACCTGGAACGAAATAAAAATTTTACTTGGCTTCATGAAGCAGAAGACAATTTATGTCCATCTTTTACTTGCCTATCCTATCTTGTTTCAACATTGAAACTTTAAAGTTTAAATATGAAAAAGGGTTGGTCTCTTTCATACTTAGCTGAATATTAAACTCTAAAATTCCATGAGACCATTATTTGTGGAACTTTTTGTACTATAACTCAATCAAACAACAATATAAAAATAAAAGAAATCAGGAACCCTTCTGTGTTCATATCAACTGATACCTTCTTAAATACCAATAATGATGAAAAGAAAACTTAACTTTGTAGTTCCACATGAATTTATTAAAACACGACCTAGGTTTCTATGCCCAACGTCATATTCAGGTGCTGATGATGACGTTGGTCATCATCAGCACCTGATATTAAAATGGATATTTTAATATGGGTATCTTTCAGCCCAGTTAACCCTCAACAGGGGATCAAGGAGGTTAGAAATATTTTATCCAGTTTTCCACATTTTCTCATGGCTCATTTACAACTGGTTTGTATCTATACTTAGGACCCCGTTGCTTGATTATTCATTGTACCCTACTAGAATAACTTACCTGATACCAAACTTCTCTCAATGAGCCCTTCCTTTCGTTCAATAATCATGGCTCCGGAGGTGAGAGCCACAGATAGGAAAAAGACAATTCTGAAATTTGAAGAATACAGAGTTGATTTTTACACTAAATGTTGTTTCAAAAGTCAATAAATTGATCTTGGCTCATTGAAATCACAATCTATGAAGATGATGGAAAAGTAACTCACGTGAGAATCACTCCAGGAGCAGAAAAGTCAGTGAAATTGGGCTTTTTTGGTCCATAAATAGGATCATTGAACTATAGGATAAGGTAGAGAATAACATAATTAGTGGCAATACAAAAATTCATAATTATGGCAACTAAGATGCTACCAATCATCATATCTATTGTCTGCACCATAACATCCTAGCAGTGTATGTATTTAAAAGTTCATAGAACATAGATAAATGATTGAGGTAAGCTTGTTCACAGCCCTTAATACTGGGACACACCTTATTGACATATATTTGAAGTAAAGAAGTCTTCCAACTTACCCTAACTGGAATTTCTACCAATTTAACATTGTCATGGCAAGAAGAAATAATGTCTTTTGCAAAGGCTACATAAGTCTGCTGGAGGTCACGTTGAATCATGAGTCCTATATGTTGGTCTATGGAAGGAATGAAAATACACGATTAAATTATTTAATTTCCATGTAGCTGGAGCTATTTAGACATTATTTTTGTGAAAAATTAACATTTTAATGAAATTTCCATGGGATAAACAATCACATGGTAGTATTGAACGCTGTTTGGGTGCTCCAGCGGGTCAATTCTTCCATTACTGCCGACGTTTCAAAGAATGAGTCATTCTCCATCCTCAGGGCTGAGTGATTCAATGGATCACTCAGCCCTGAGGATGGAGAACTGAAACGTCAGCAGCGGTGGAAGAACTGACCCGGTGGAGCATTGGATCCATTGAATCTCTCAGCCCTTAGGATGGAGAACTGAAACGTCGGCAGCGGTGGAAGAACTGACCCGGTGGAGAACCCGAACAGCCTTCACTACCAGCATACACTGGGAAAAGTTGCAATCTTTTAATCACATGGTACATGATAGAAATGTAAGCCTGATTGGAAATCAAAATTGTTTATGCTCCGGGATACAATATCATGGTGGTATTTTCTTCAGTTAACCAAGTGGATAGGAAGGAGAAATATTTTCTGCATTTTCACACAACTAAGTAGCCCATGTTTAAATTAGGGCTAGTGAAATTATGGAAATATGACAAGCTACATGACTTAATTAGTAGTTGGAATGAAACATTCCAAAACATGCAATAAGTAAAGCTAATTGTATTCATTACATGTGACTTTCAGATGTTAATGGGATGTTCCTATTCATGTAGGACTCTTCAAAAAACTTATATACAACAAAGTATTGTGAAAATAACTGTTACTGCAGTGAATTTTTGATCTATTGATAGGATATCAAAGTGTCATGAAAACATTAAAAATGGGCAAATATAGTTTTTATAAAAAACTTTTTAAAAATTCAATGTTTTTCTCTGTTTCCACATTATATTCACAAGAATGTTCAATACTTTGATTAAATTGAATGATAACAAACAAAGGTCTCATTTAGCCCATTTAAAAAATTTATAATTTAGTTCGGGAAATTTTCATGGCATTGATTTGATAATCTCTGCATGTCTTCCGGGTTCTCACTGTGTGGGTTAGCTGAAAACAGACAACAGTTTCACTGACATTACAGTCACCATCCTTCGACCTGAAGATGCTGACTGTACAGTCAGTGAAACTACTGTCTGCTAAAGCCAACCCATGTGGTAAAAACCTAGAAGACATGCAGAGAACATTTTATAATTTGTAGAATGATACGTTACTTGACATATCCAGCCACACACGCATTTCACTTTGGTCCAATGTTTCTTCATCTGCATCTTGTCCCAATGCTACTCTTGCTATTACAGCATCAGTGTAATTTTCCGTGAAATATATTGCTCCCCAAACATTTCCTTTCCGCACAGCTTCCAGGGCAGTATTAGTATCCTCAAATTTTTCCTGAAACAGTGGTAGTTAGAGTTTAGTGGACTAAGAAGTAGCAGGTAGGGAGAGGTTAAGGAAATATCTTCTGACGTGAAATTATTGCTGGAAGAGAACACAATTAAGAGGCTGTGGAACACTCCTTACAGTAAGGAAAGTGATTGATGTCTAATGGTGTTATCAAAACTCTCCTACTCAATGTGGACAAATCAAATTTTATTTATTTTCATAATAAGAACAAACATCAATCTTTCATCTCTGTTAATATTGATAGCAATCCTGTTCCACAGAATAATAGTTCTTCTTTCTTGGGCGTTACCTTAGACAGTCAAATCTCTTGGGAGGGTCATATTCAGAAACTCCGTGGTAAACTGAGTTCTGTCTGTTTTTTAATTCGATCATTAGAAGAACTGTAAATGTTGATGTACTGCTGTCAATTTATTATGGTGAGTTCTTTTCCCTGATTATGTACAGCATCCTCTTCTGGGGCCCTACACCCAATTCCATAATAATATTTAAAATTCAAAAGAGGGTTCTGCGGCTGATAGGTAAAGCTCCACTTAATGCCCCATGTCGCCCTCTTTTTCAGAAATTTGGTATTTTACCTCTTCCCTGTGTGTACATGTTTGCTGCCATTGTTTGTGCTAAAAAGAATATTTCCAATTATGCAATCAATAACGAATATCATTGTTATTTTACTAGGAGCTCTACCAACATCCATCAAACTTTTGTAAGAACTAAAAACTCTAGTTATGCCCCTTGGTATATGGGCCTTTTGCTCTTTAATAAGCTTCCTTCAGAAGTTAAGAGGGCAAAGGCTATGGCCCTTTTCAAACGTAAGCTCCATGAATTTCTGTTGAGAAATTTATTTTATTCTGTTGATGAATTTCTTCATTTTTAACTATGCTTTTCACTTTTATGTACTGTTTTATGTATTTGCCTTGACGTGTCCTATATTTGTAGCAACAAATCTCCGGACAAATAAAAATTATTATTATTATCATATGCTAAGTAACTTTGCCAACATTCATTTGACAAAAACTCCATCTAGAAGAGAATGAATGATATTCGTTTCTAAGCTAAATCATACAAAGCAAAAATAATGTTCTCATAGAATTCTAACTTTGATTCCAAACTTCATTTGTCATGATGGATTTTCAGGGTCCCGGTACTTGCTCATTGTTAACTGGCACTTTGAAAGGTCTATTTCAGTGGGAATAAATCTTGTTAGGAGCTTGATACTAGTGCTCTTATTCTTCTGCCCCCAGAGGATATAGCATCTAGCATTGGTAAATATGTATGTTGTAGCAGCCAAGGCGGACAGACGATGCGGCACAATTCGCCATTCACTTATCGAGAGTGAGCGCCCGATCCGACAGAGGGGAGCAACGGCAACGCGAGGAAAAGAGAACGGCAGTTCTCCCGTGGCCGTAGAGACATTCGGCTTGACCGACGCTCGGATCCGCCGTCCGGCGCCAATAGTTAGCGAGAATACATTGCTGTAGTTCAGCGGTACAGTAAACACGCTTTTACCAAAACGGTTATTGTTAACATTATTTGAGGGCGCACAAACCCCCATATATGTAAAATACATTGCTGAGGAGACAATTTTCCTGTCCACTATGGAGTGGATAGGAACTGGATGTTGAAAATCTGCTTTTGCTTGAAAAACTTGATGATTTGTTGTCACAGGAAAGATGCTATTTTTGTGTGGAGCACAATATCACTGCATCTTTACTATATCCTATCTATGCATTCCTCAGGTCAAATTTTATTCAGTTTCATTTTTTTAACAGCCTTTTAAGTTAAGAGGTCAGTATCATATTTGGACCACATATAATATTTGCATAAACCCTCTTAGTGTTAGTGGGCAATGCATTGGCTTTTGCATCTCAGATGAAAAGTGCAGTGGGCCGATATATCGGCCCTATTTAAAAATATTGCTCAACTTTATGACACCGAAATAATAACATTTATATTTCAGTCAAAGTAAAAAACTTGTATCATTACTACCTAATTAGTTCAACTTAAATAATATAAATAAACCGCATATATGTGTGCATAAAACAATAACTTCAAAATGTTTTTTTTGTAATGTGCTACATTTTATTAAATTACCCTCCACATATCTCGCTAGTACCCCAGGAAGAAGGTTAGCACTAAGAGGGTTAAGATTTTATCGCTGAGGGGGAAAGTAAAAAGAGAAGTGTTTTTTATTGCATGCATGCATGCTGTAAAAATGCTTTATACATGCTGTTGCCCAGAAACTGTGCAAAGGGTAGGTATTTCACTAGGATTTAATTTTAGATTCCTTTTATTCACTGATTATCATGACCACTAATAGCTCCAAACATTACTAAATTTATGAAATCATAGTTAATTTTTAATTGAAAAGAACTTACTGGCCACAAGGATCAGACAGGGATTAATTTTTAAAATCGTACATAGATTATGTGGAAACAATAAAACTTACCGTTATTAATGATCGATTTTGTAGATGCTGTAGGTACCGACAACTTAATGAAGTTAGATTACATCCATAGGCAGGCATACATTCATCTGGAGTTGAGGATGTGAAGTCATGCATTGGCCCCAAAGGACCAAGTTCATGATTTACGACTGCTATTCTCAGTCCTTTAGGGTCATGTCCGACAGCTAGGCAAAACAGAACAGTCTGTACCAGAGGCATTCCTACTGTTGTCAGGAGAATCCTGTGAATCACAAATGAAAATACAATGTCTTTCAAAAGCTTATATCATAATATATGTGCTAAATATGTAACCTTAAAACATCAGTTGTGATGAGAGGGTTGAGAAAAGTTAAAAAATATAAGACTGGCTACTATTCAGCTGATAGCTAAAAAAATGTCAACGAATTTATGAATACAAATTAGATAGGCTTTTTCAGAATAGCAATATTTGCCTGGAGAAAATGTTTTTCATCTTTTTGGTCAAAGTGAGTGATTTTTTTTCTCTGTGGAAATCTTGCTTTCATGCAATTAGCCAGTAACTCTCTTTAGTGACTAGTTCACAACCCTTGAATGAGCTTTTTCACATTACAAGCAATTAAATTCCCTCATACATAGTTCTGTCTTGGCTACCAAAATGAGGAATACATGTTATTAATTAATGCTACTGTTGTACAGGAGCTGAAATGAGGTTAGGGTCCAAGTTACTCCTATTCAAGGAGTTGTATTTAGAATCATATTTGGTTACTTAAAGTGTACTCCAAAACTTAAAGTGTACTCCAAATGGCACTTCCAAGTGAAGAGCACTTCAAATTCAGTACTCTGTGCAACAGATGGGACTTAATCGTGGACCCAATGGTAGATAACTTTCATTAAGAGCTGCCTAATGCAGACGTCAGGTTTATCTAAATAAGAGAGCACTTTAAGTTGAATACGTCACCGTAATTCCATTAAAAATGCAGCGTCATAGTTTCAATCGTATCATTGTTGTCTCGTAGGATAGAAAACCCCTAGCATCTCTAAGAGGATGCAAGACATTTTGAAAGAACATTGTATAACAGGCAGTTACGAATTTAAATTAATGAGTCAATGAGCAATGGGGTCATTTACCATATTTTTTATTGCAGATGATAGAGTTTGTAAAATAAAAACACCTATATTTTTCCGTTTTTTGATCTGTCAATTAGTGCTCAAGTTATAAGCAGTGAAAAACTGATGTTTTTAACCCTTTTGGTAAAGTGGGCGTGCATGCAACCTAGTACATCATCCACTTCGTCCAATCACAACTGAGCCCACGAAGCTACTTCGCCTTATCGCAATGGGGGACACACAGCTGACTCTGCCAATGGAAGCTGTTGTGACAAGATCTGTGCGAGCAGACCTTCCGACACTCCCCCTCCACTCCCTTCCCTTTCCCTAAAAGCAGTCAAGAATGGGAGGTGGATGACGTAATAAGTCTCAAAGCAGCTTGTTCGGTGGGCATGACCTTTAGCTTATTTTAATTTTTTATTTATGAGTGAATGGCTCAGGTTAGAAGATTAATTTTTTCATTTAAATTTATTTTTCATTTTCATCTAACGATTTTGTGTACAAAATTGTGATTTCGGTTCCGGGTAAACACCCCCATTGGCTCTTGATTATGGAGAAATAAAGTACTTCCTTCAAGGGTAATTTACCATATTTCACACCATATAAGATACCCTTTATGCAGAGCAAGTTTCTGAGGTTGAACCTTCAAATATAAAACCAAGGGGTGACTTTTGAACCGTAATTTTTAAAATAGTTCCAATCATTTGCCATCACATGCCATATTTAAAAATAAATCAATGGTTATCAAATGGTTCATTTCTAATAATTTCAATCCATGTATAATACATTTGGCCTCATGTACACACTTTATTATTATTTGGTATTCCCCTCATGACACCCACCCAGATTCTCCATCAGCTATCCTTACCTACAGTCTCTGGGTATGCATACATTTAAGATAAAATTATATACCTAAGAAAGCAGAGGAACAGATATCAATGAGGGTGCTTCTAGAGATTCAGATAGGTCATTACCCTGGAGTATGCAGTAGAATGGAAAAGGTGGTTGGCCAATTATAAAATAAAATTGCTGATTTTGGGATGCCTAGGTGAAAGTGGAAGATGGCCATTCAGATCACAGAATGGGGTCTTACAAAAAATAGATAGCATTTAAAATTAAAATGATAATGAGGTATCTAATGCTTCATAACTAGAGATGGGACATTCGAATCTTCGAATCCTCGAAAGTCTCGAATCTTGAAAAATATTCGAGATTCGAATTCTCGAATCTTTGTGCTATTTTCATCATTCGAATCTTTCAAATCCTAAAATATAAATAAACACCGAATTATTTATGTAATAACTTAGAACAGATTAGTTTAGACCGATAAAAACGTTCATTACAAATAAGGTTAAACCTCGCTTTTACGTCCCCGCAAGTTACGTTTTCCCACCATGAATGACTTTTCCTTCAAGTCCTAATAATTTTCATATGTTCGCAAATAACATCTTCCCTTTATTTACGCTAGCAAATTTTTGAATGGTTCGCCATTTGCGTTTTACGAGACGATTTTGCAGTGATTGTCGCCCTGGTTGCATAACTGGTGGATGGACTAAACGCTCCGTGAAAGACAAAGTAAAAATTCATGCAGTAAGTACCATTATGGAAGATAGGTAAAATTTTCTCAGGTGTACCACCAGTTATCGTGACCTCAGTCATCTGTCGAATTGTAATACCGTGAGAAATTACATTACACATACGTAATTTTTGTCGCGATTGTTGTCCGGGTTGCATAACACGCGGATCGGCTGATGCTATCGCATAGGTCAGGGGTCTCCAAACTTTTCAGCCCGCGGGACGCATTACCTACCAAACAGTAGTTTGGGGGCCGACTACATACTCGAAGTCCAAATAAAAGAGAACTAAAACAAAGATGTTGTTTTTAATTTTTTATTTAATATTATTTTATTCAATTATCATTTAATAACACATTGAACATGTTATGTAATGTGTAATGACAAATTGGAACACGGCCACAGGCCGTGTTCCAATTCATCATTATGCACCCTTCAAACCCTTGCTCTTTTCGATAGTCAACTTTCGGATGTGACGTCACGTAGTGCGGTTCCAATACATTTTAAGAGTGCATCAAGAAGAGCGTCAGGGCCTAGTGCACGTAAGGGTACATCCATGCTCCCTTTTGCGCACTACAATAATAACAGAGGAGATTCAGGAGACAAAACTGTTAAGAATGGATGATGAAACGGATTTCTATTATGCAAACTATTATTATTTGACGTTTTGATGTCATGAGAACTTCATATATTTCGGGAACGCGAGTAAAATTTTAACGAAGTAGAATAGTTCTAATGAAAGTAAACAACATGGTTGCAGATAAGCTTTCTTAAGGCGAAGGAAGTTGTGAACAGTAATTTGTAATGTATTTAAGAAGTATTTTAGTGTAAAATGACGTTAACGTACGGCAGAAATGGTGCTCACGAAATGAAAGAGTATTTATTACTTTCTATGGTGTGAGGACTACGGCAGCGAAGTGGAACTTACGTGTTTTACATGCTGAAATAATTATTAGGTTGTTCGTACTCATTGGTAAATGAATGCCGGGCCATCTCAAGTATTGGAAGTTAACTAGCCATACAATTGTATGTCCATGGATTAGTAATTGGCAATACGAAAGAAGAGAAAACAGAGTATTTGATGTAAAAAGTCCATATCCAGGCATCAAATTCAATATTACTTACAGGTAGGTACGTACTGTTTATACTAATGCTCTGTACTTTATCAAGAGCAGTATAGGGTACAACTAATAATTCTCGTAATTTTTAATGAATGTAAATCTTTATTTACTTAGTTATTATTCAAATTTCATGCATACAATCACTTATGTAAATTTCTCCGGATTTCATAAATGGACAGTATTGATATATTCGCAATGGGTCCTACATTGATAAAATTTGTTTAACGAGTAATAAACAGCATGTTAAGCTGTTCTTGGATATTTCAATTAATGCCTTGTTAAGTAATAATATGCATTGTGAATTGCGCTTGTTTATTATTTTGCGCACCAACATTTGTTGACATAATCTTAACACAGTTGCGACTTCGTATTAAAGGATACGAAGAATACCAAAAGATTACCAAACACCATGAACAACGCCTCAAAAATAGGGTTTATTATTACATGCAGAAACAGCACAGAAAAGTTGTTTACTTTCACATCCCGATTTTGCTCACAGAGAAATCACTTCCGAAACCACACGATACATGCTCGTCTACTTTTTGCAGTAAACATCATTGCCACAAAGTGTCCATGGCGCTAATATCGGGATAGAGCAAGTAAGTGCAGAAAAGGGTGAAAGTGCAAGAAAGAGCGTAAGGGTGCAAGAGCGTAGTGCACGCCCTTGTGGATTGGAACACATTGACAATGTTTTCTCCCATGTCTACAACACGGCAGGCAATGGTATTTGCACCCAAAGCTACATTTTAAAATTGTTTTGACTTTTCTGGGCAAAGTTCCACAGCCACCTCCAACAAACATTCCTTCACTACTTTACCATCTGTAAACGGTTCGCCACTTTTAGCCAGGACGTAGGAAACTTTATAACTGGGCTTAGTTAAGGATACATTTTCATTTGAGGATTATCTGAACAATGTCCTCTGAGATGGGAGCTGATTTTGTAATTTATAACATTTTTTCTGCACGGACTTTACCCTCCAACTGTGCTTATTTCTCTTGATGTTTGCTTCGATGATTACGGCGCAGGTTGTATTCTTTCATCACAGCCACGGTTTCGTTGCAAATCACACACAATGCTTTCTCGCCGGATTTGATGAAGAAGTATTTCAAACTCCATTCTTCTTGAAATTGCAGACACTCGTCTATTTTCTTTTTGTCTTCTCGGACATTGTTGGGCTTTAAAATGAAGTGACTTCAACATCAATACATAGTGAAACGGAAAGTATGTTGCACAAAGTATTGCTCAAAAAACCTGATTATGCGAACTAATTTTGTCGCAATTATAGCTGGAAATGGCCCGAAACAATTTAAAAAAATCCTTTTTTGACTTATTAAATTAAACATACCTGAATACAGTCTGAAAATACCTCCACTTATGGTAGAAAGATTGTTGCTTTTAATGTTCCCCCTCCATAATATTCGGAAAATTATGCTAACATATTAAACTAACGACACTCCCTATACTTTATACACACTGGTAAGTAATTACGCGAAGGAAATTATCACTAAATAGAAGAGAGTGCAACATGTTTCACGATTAGAATTCGCAAACTGACACCAGCCCTTCCTCATTGCTGCAGTCAACCACAACTGGCAAACTGAGATCAAAATAATCAAGTCTTGAACAAGCAACAAACCATTTAAAAACCCTACCACTATGTGGCGTTATATCATCTCATAGACTAAGAACACTGTATAGACTTATTAAGTGTTCTTGTCATTGACTGTGAACAGAAGTAGAAAAAAAGCAACGAATAAGGTTTTGCAATGCAGTGAATGGTTGGAATACGTAATGCACTGTTGCGCGCCTCTTTTTAATTCGGTAAAAACGTTGCTTCCACGTAAGTGACGGTTGATCTTGGCAGGATACACGTGAATTTCCGTAATTCTTTTCCGCAGATAAAAAGGTCTCCACGGGCCGGATGAGAGGGCCTTGCGGGCCGCACCTGGCCCGCGGGCCGTAGTTTGGAGACCCCTGGCATAGGTGATGAAATTTTTTTTTAATTTAAAAAGTGTATGATTTCAGCTCTTTCTTTTTTGGATAGGTATTAATACAGATTTTAAAAAATCCTCCAGCCAGACTTCATCCTCATACATCCTGCGAACAAACCAGTGAAATCATCACGTTCTTCTCAACCTCGATTCTTCAGTAGCTTTGATAGGATAACATTTATAGTCTCTAACACCTTCTTTTCTCATAATGTTTACCCTAACTTACTAGCATGGCTGGACTCCTGGTCCCAGTTCATCCTTATCTATATCCTTCTTTTCTATTCCCAAGTTCTCTTGCCTATTGTTAGTGCCATGCAGTTCTTGCCACTTATTCATTACCCCTATGCTGAATCTCTTGTAAGTTCTATCAGCAGCACTCCTGACTTAACACTAATGCACAATATCGTATTCCACTTCTTGCTGCTGAATAACCTTCTAACATTTGAGTACAGGGCGCCTATTTCTCCCTCCCTCTGGAACCTCTCAGCCTATTTACATTGACCTTTTTGCCACTTTTCTCTCACACTCTTCATACCCCTCCTAAGTCTATTGCTTGTTTCCTTAAATTTTATTTCGCCTTGCTGTGTTTAAATCTTTCTATTTCCATCATTCCTCAATTTCCTCCATAGTTTGTGCCAACACCCAATGTGTCTTGACCACTCTTGTGTCTACTGCACCATACTGCTTGCTTTTCTGCATCTTTCCTCATACACCTGTAAACTAATTCCTGATATTCTCCAACGATTTACAACTACAATTTTTTCACACTGTTCCTAATCTTGGCCCAACCATATGTAATCTAGTTTATATATTTCCCTATGTCCCCCTGCATACAATGCAATACAATGTTTAACACACGAGGAATTGTCTCCTGCAAGCAGCTCGTCTATCGCTGTGAATGAGTCTTGAAGACGCGACAATATTGGAAAAAAGATATCGTTTTTAAACATGCAATTCAGTATCAGTTTAAAAACTTTTTGGAAACATATCATCGCAATGCCTCCTAGAATTTTCACATGCAAAAAATTTTGTGTATCATGTTTATTACTTATCTATGTTAGCTCTTCAAATCTTATTTGTATTATCGCAATAAAGAGTTGTATTTTTGAAAACTATTCTATAATTTGTTTTTCATTAAATGCAGCTGCTAAAGTCTTTTCTTTTCTGTTATTATCAACTTTATATGTAGGATTTGAGAGATTCGAGGTATTCGAGAGATTCGAGAACCTCTTAGGATTCGGATTCGGGTTCGGATTCGAGAAAATTTAGGATTCGTCCCACCTCTATTCACAACCATGGTCATTCACTGATATAATCACTATAATCGAGTGAAATTATAAGAAAATGAAATCATTTCTTTGATAAGATATAAGGATGTAAATTCATTGGTGAACTCTGCCACTCATTCTTATAATTGCCCTTACAGTTAATGGCAGTGTATCAGTACTCACGGATAATTTCTTAACATCCACATGAAGTTCTTCCAAACAAGGACACCAACACGACGGCTTGATCCTAGAGACATTTTTTTCTTCACTTTGACTTCATCATAATCATTCGCTACAGCAACTGGTGGGGACAAATCTGCAGAAATTGCTCCTATGGATGGCTCTCTGCTCCTCTGCAAAAAAGAAAGAAGCAAATTTGAAATTTAACAATGCTGAATGTTATTCCAGGAATTAATAAAATCTTGTCCAGTAAATTCTTGTTTGTTGCAAAACTATTAGAATAATGATACATAGAAAGTACAAATCCATTGTAAATTAAACTTTTAAAAATCGATTTACATTAACCTTGGGCCACCTAAGTTTTCAGGTTGAAGATTCCTGACAGATTCCTGGCAGGGCACCAAGTAAAATTGTTGTCAGTAAAGCCAACACATGTGGAAGAAAACCCCGAACATGCAAAGAACAAATAGTATCCATATTTTTGGAAATAGCTTTCAGGCATTCCTCCACATTAGAGTGTCTTTATATGTCGCTCAAAGACACCTTATTGTGGAGTACCTAACATTCAAAAGCCATTACCAATGATAATTTCCATGAAAGCCTCAGATTTAATTTAAAAGCATATATGTTTATTTAAAAATTCACACTTTTCTTGGAGCAGTTGCCTTTTAAAATAAATTTGGGGTTGTATGAAACATATTCCACTTGAAATTATTATGGCTAACCACAAAACACCCAGCTTTATCCAACCAAGTCAGTGTTCCATCTGCATTCCTAGTAAAGAGCTATAGTTAAGGGCAGATGTAATTGTACTCTTAACTAATTTTTTTTAAATCCTGGAATAGAAGGAATTCATATGATTCTTTGGAGATGAAAAAATCCATGATATGAGTAGTCAAAAATCAGCAAAAAGATGAACTTGTAAACCATGAAATTGAACTTTTGAAGGTTGCCTCCTTATAGCAGTTTTTAGAAAAATATGAACATGATTAAGAATGTGCTAAAAGAATTGTTCAATTCCAATGGGTAAACTGAGATCTCTTTCACAATTTTTGATGCAGACAACCCTACAATGCATATTTTCCAGGGATACTGAGAAACTACTTAAGTGTAAACTTTATCTCATTACAGACTATATGTTAATCATTTTTCTTAATTAATACTTAACTTAATAAATATGCTCATAAGTCCCAATAAGTTAATGGTACTAAATTATAAAGTCAGTTTTAATTTCTCCATACTGGAGAATTCCTTACTGGCACTCTGATGTCAGGCAAAGCAGAGGGCTCCTCACGTTCTTCCTCATCAATATTGTTCTCTGGTGTTATATTTTCAAGTTCTATCGAATTTTGTGTAGTTCCTTCAAATGATCCCATGTTGATTTCACGGTCACTGCCACCACTCAGCACATTGCTTCTTTTCCTCCTGTTCTGCAATATGCATAGTTTTAAGAATACTCCTTCCAGTGAGGAACAATGGTGAATGGCTAGGAGATTATCTGGTGATTCTTCAGCTAGTAACTTCCCTCCCCGCATCAAACCAATCTGAAGCAAAAAAAAAATAATCTCTAAGCTATGGAATGAATATTCCATTAGAATAATCTTACCAATTATCAATTAGAATTTAATTACATTACTATCCAAAAGTTGCTCAGAATGACATTCATGAGTGCTGACTTAAAAGTGAAGAAAAAAAATATACCTATTGTAGTGAATTCACAATCCACAATGAACTGATTTGTTACCATGAAGCCAGAATCTCATACCAGCTCAAAATGAATATAAGTAAGACTAAAATTTTGTTCTCAAATTTGCCATATGATGGCACAGATAATAAATGAATGAATCTCAAGTTTAGAAATTAATCCAGCAAAGAGCAAAGAAAAAAGCATGATAGCCTATGACAAACCTTATGTGCATCTCTGGCTTCCTCAATATAATGGGTTGTAATGATAACTGTTGTGTTTCCTTCTTTGGTAATCGTGATGAGATGTTTCCAGATGCTGTAAATAATACATAATTATCACTTGAAGGATAATAAAGCTGTGGTAATCTATCAGAAATATGGAGCGAGTATTTCTGTTACATTATCATGGGGAATATATTTTTAATAAGACAGAAAAGTAACATTCATTCATGTTATTGGAGCCATATTTTGAGTATAATCACTGTAAATGAAACAAAACTAATTTCCTGACTTTTAATGAGAAGTTAAGTAAGTGATCACTCGAGAAGCATCCTCAAGGAATGAATGAATTGGAAATGTCCAATGAATGCACAAAGTAGCATACAAATATACAGCATAAATTAGTAGGTAGTTCAACAGTATAGAATAACACTAAATCATCCAGTAAAGATTATTTTAACAGCTAATGGTTGAAAAATTATTTAAACAAACAGGTGACAAACGTACAGAATAAACGTCAAAATATTTTGGTTCTGCATACTTATTTTGTATTAGTCACTGGATACATTTTACACAGTAGTGCTCTAAGCTTCAGATGTACTTCAAATATTTGACATGAAAATGACTAAAGACAAAGTTTTATTTTTCTCTCTCTTGGTGTTACCAAATTCCATTCCCCTATCATCAAAATATGTATACATGGCCTTTTTCCTGATTTTCACGTATGATTAAAAGATGGAATTCAAAATATGATCATGTAAGCTTGACAGACTGTAGAGTGTTAGTGATAAAATGAGGTTATTATTTCAGGTGAATGTTGTGAATACAACGGTTACAAATTTTTTCAAACTCTTAATATCCACTGATATTGCTAATAGGTACTTGGCCAATACTATAGAATAGTGTACCTAAACTTGCTATACAGGCATGTGTGTAATGGAAACTAAATTAAAGGTATTTTTAATGATGAAATAGGAAAAGGTTAGTGAGTGGTTGGCTATATCATGATTTTTTTATTTTTTTAAACTTTACTTTTGCCTGAGGAGTGGATCCACCCCGACAGTTGGCTCATCCAGAATCAATAACTCTGGCTCATGAAGGAGAGCTGCAGAAAGTGATACACGGCGCTGCTGACCTCCACTGGAAAACAATATGAAAAAGGTCAGTTTTTAATTTTTTCACGATGAGGCATCAGTCGTATGATAATTTATGTTTTTTCATGACAGTACCTCAAAGTTTTTACTTGGCGGTGAGCAGGTGGAAGTTCTAAAAGTTTTGTGAGAAAGCCTAATCTCTCATCTATAGCACTGGTACTCATTCCAAAGATCCACCCAAAGTACAGCATAGTCTCCCTGATAGTGAACTCACTGTAGAGAGCTGTTTCCTAGAGAATTGGATTTAAATATTAGGAAAACACTACAACATGTTGTGAACTAATCAAGATTTATAAAAAATACCAGATGGTGAACAATTATATTACTTGTATTACAGACTTAAAAAACATCACTTGAAAATGATGATTTGGCCATCATCACTGGAATTAGATAAATTACATGAAAACATGTCAGACCTTTGGTATCACGATCACATACATTCAAGGGCTTGAGAAGGAGAAAATATTTTAATTATTCTAGCTTATGGGCTTCCCTGGCATAAAATTTTACAGTCTCTCCGCTTCTTAAACCATTGAAAGGGTCCTAGAAATACATAGTTAAGATTTTTCATTCAATTGATATATTTGAAAGCTCGGGGCTGAGCTTAAGGCCACCGCGTGCATCCACCGGGTTGCGGATGGCGGGATGACCTCTAGATGTAGATAGATAGATATATTAATTTGTTCCAGTACATTAATGTCCCTTGAAACATATACATAAAAACATTTACATAGTCTCATTAATAATAATAATGTTTTATTGGTCAGTTGTATTCAAAGGATACACAGACCTTGTCAGGAAAAAAATGTACATGCATTAAAACATCAACAGGGTAATATTAATATTAGAAATGGGTAGCTGTCTAAGCATCGACAATCTTAGAAATCTTAGCAATCAATACAAGGAGTCAACGATTAAACTATAATTTTATAATACAACCAATTTAAAAATAAGTAGTACAGGTACTGACAAATATAATAATACCAACGAACACTTATAACATATACATTTACTTATTATGTTTATACATACATTAATTATTTTATTTACATTGCATAAGATGTGAGTGCAACCACTTTTTAAACATACAGTAAAACCCCTCTTTTACACTTTTGAGGGGAACTAGAGAAAAAAGTGTAAATCGCGGGAAAGTGTAATTTGAGGGTATGCAATTTTATATGAAAGTTATGCCTGAAAGAATAACTCCTGCTTCTTGATTTTGCCTGCCTAATTCTTGCTTTCATTGAATTACAAGTTTAAAATTGAAATATAGTTCCAACAAAACCTCTTTAATAATGCCAAAATCTCTTATTTGAAATGCATGGGGACATGGGGAGATATATTAACTAGATTACATATGGTTGGGCCAAGATTAGGAAGAGTGAAAAAATTGTACACTTGTAAAATGAGAGAATATCAGGAATTAGTTTACAGGTGCATGAGGGAAGATGCAGAAGAGCAAGCAGTTGAGAAAGGATGGAGTGGGGGGGGATGGTGTAGTAGACACTAGAGTGGTCAAGACACTGTTCATTACTGTTAAGTCAGGAGAGCTGCTGATAGAACTTACAAGAGATTCAGCATAGGGGTAAGGAAAATGTGAAAAGAACTGGATGGCATTAATGATAGGCAAGGGAACTTGGGAATAAAAGAGGAGAATGACATAGATAAGGATGAACTGAGGCCAGGAGTCTTGATCCAAACATGCTAGTAAGTTAGGGTAAATATTATGAGAAAAGAAGGTGTGGAGACTATAGTGATATCCTATCAAAGCTACTTAAGAATCGAGCTAGAGAAGAATGAGATGATTTTACGGGTGTGTTCGTAGGATATACGAGGATGAAATTTGGCTGGAGGATTTTTTAAAATCTGTATTAATTGCTCCAAAAAAGAAAGACAAGACCGCAAATGCTGAAAAGCATACACTTCTTAAGTAAATGAAAAATTTCATCACCAATGCGATAGCATCAGCCATCCCGCGAGTTATGCAACCTGAACAACAATCGCGAGAAAAACGACGTACGTGTACTGTAATCCCTCGCGGCATTACAATTACACAGATGAGCGAGGTCACGATAAATGGTGGTATATCTGGGCAAATTTTACTTATCTTTCGTAGTGGTAACTTACTGCATGAGTGTTTACTTTGTCTTTCACGGAGCGTTGAGTCCATCCACCAGTTATGCAACCAGGACGACAATCACGGCAAAATCGTCTCGTAAAACGTAAATGGCGAACCATTCAAAAATTTGCTAGCGTGAATGAAGGGAAGACGTTACATTGTGGATATATGGAAATTATTAGGACATGAAGAAAAAGTCGCTAATGGCGGGAAAACGTAAATTGCGGGGACGTAAAAGCGAGGTTTTACTGTATTAATGTTTTCGGAAGACTTTATCCCATCAGGTAGTGAATTCCAAAACCTACAAGATGTTACATGAAAAGAATTACCGAACACATTTGAGTGGAAATTTGGTATTAATATTACCTCAGTACTGTGTGTCAGCTGTTTATGCGTGTTAGCATTAAAGATAACCTTTTCAAACAAATAACTTGGACACTCAGTTTTAATTAGCTTGTACACTAACACTTGTACACTAACACATTTATTTGACATTCTCGTCACTTTTCTATCTTCAACCACTGAGTGTGTCATAATATGGTGTAACCTGTTCATCATAAGGAATATTGAATATCACTCTTATTCCACACTTTTGTAACCTCTGAAGTTGTTGATTTAGCTCCATAGTAACATTGGTATAGGCGAGTGAACAGATATCAATATGAGGCATTATTAGGGTATTAAACAATTCGATTCTCAGGGAAGTTGGAATTAGATCCTTGAATTGCTTAATCACATATAATATTTTATGCACTTTATTGGAAGTTGTTTTAATATGTTCATGCCAGGTTAGTGTACGACTTAAAGTTAAACCAAGAGTTGTTACTGTATTTGAATTTTCAAAGTCAACACCATTAACATAGATTTTTGGTAACAGGTTAATTCCCATTGAATTGATATATTGTGAGCTTCCAATAATGATGGCTTTAGTTTTTTTTTTTGGATATAATGTGAGAGATTTTTCAGAGCTCCAATTACATATGGCCTGTATGTCTTGATTAACTACTTCTATTGCATAATGAATTTCATGAGGATGACAGCTGTAGTAAATTTGCAAATCATCAGCATAGAAGTGGTAGCTACAATTAGTGATTGCGTTAGGTAGTGATCTTATAAATATTGTAAACAGCAGAGGGCCAAGAGTCGAACTCTGTGGAATGCCACATGAAACTGAAACAAAGGAGGACTGCTTTCCATTGGGGCCCTTAACTGCTTGCATACGTTGAGAGAGGTATGATTTAAATCATAACATAGCTGAGTGCGAGAGACCCATTTTGCCTAACCGAAAAAGCAGAGCTCCATGATTCACCGAATCAAACGCCTTGGAAAAGTCAAAAAATACCATTATGGTGACTTTTTTTTATCAATTGATGACCTAATGACATCAGTAATTTTAATGAGTGCCGTCTGGGAGAGTGAGAGTTAATCAGTGCCGTCTGGATATAGAGGTTAGCTGCAAGATAAGCGAGTTAACTTGTCAAATAAGCAGTCGTGGACAAAAATTGGTGGCAGTCCGAAGTGGTATTGGTCTATCATTGGGTAAGATAGGCCTTGAAATGATACAGAAGCCTGTGAAGATGCCGTGACTTGGCGACGGAAGACCGCCCACAATAATGCTTCCTAGCATCTGGAGAGGGCAGCAGCTCTTCTTCACATGAGTGAAGGTGGAGACCACAGTGTCGGTACAGCAACACTCATTTCACTACAGGCGTGGTAACATTTACTTTAACGGCTGTGGTACTGCAATGTGGAAGGCAAGGGGAAACTACCATATTATTATCCCGAGGAGTTGCAGCTACTCCACTCCTTTCTTTCTTATCAAGACGTGATGGAACCCTCTCGAGTAAAATATTCCGGAGGTAAAATAGTCCCCCATTCGGATCTCCAGGTGGAGACTACCCAAGAGTGTACATCAGTATGATATACATTTAAGGGTAGGAACGTGGAACGTGCGATCACTTCAGACCTTCGGAAGAATGGAGAACCTGAAGGTGGTGAGCCGTGGGCACATCCGCTAACCCAGGAGAGTGACCCAGCCGACTGGGAATGCTTCGGCCTCAGGCCGATCGGTGATTGACCAGGGCCGCCGGATACCCCCCCACACTGGAGAGTGGAGTGGGGCACTGGGGGCATAGGTCGCAGGGACAAAGTCTGATGCCACTGCGAGCTGAAGGAGCTGGGCTCGAGAAGTATAAATAGCGGGGGCCAGTGCCAGCTCGGGGCTCTTGCCTTTCAGACGCCCGCGCAGCCTGGACGCCACTCTCGACGCCTGTCCGCCGCCCCGATACGCCTCGCGACGCACCCTCGGAGCCCAGGTGACTCTACCCCGAGATTCTACACCCTCCTCACATTATTCCATATCCTCGCTGGCACCCCCACTTGGTACTTGTTTCTTGGATTAATTAAAACCCTTGGCCAGTATCCTGTCCTTTCTTGCATCATATTCGCGTCCCCACCGAACTAACTCCTCGAACGACTGGGGTTTATCAATCAGATTTCATGCGTAGTCCGGGTTGAGATTTCCACATACTACTTCCAGCAACTCGTCCCTAGTTAGCCGCTGAGCTAACCGTGAATTCATGCTTTCCATGAGCATTACGTAATCGATTAAGGGTTCATCCCTCCCTTGAGTACGATTATATATGTCTCTCCTTAACCGAGACTCATAGTTCGGAACTTCGAATGTAAGGTTAAGTTTGTTTTGAAGCCGCTCGAAATCAGTGAATCCTCGGCACCAATACCAGGTGTTAGCTCTCCCACCGAGGATTTCGGGGAGCAATTTGAGTTTTAGCTTTTCCTTCAACTCGTACTGGCTAGAAAATCTTTCCAAGGATTGTAAGAACCTGCGGACGCTCTCATCGGGCTCACCAGAAAAGCGAATTCCCCAACGCCGAGCGGCCTCGCCAAGGCTTTCTAATAAATTTATATTAAAACCCTCGTCATTGCCGTCATCTCTTCTCTCTTCATCAACCAACTCATGACGACTATCGTTTTCCTCGCCGGCCAGCCCGGGAACGTATTCACGTAATCTCTTATGAATATCGTCTAAATTCCCCCTGACGTCTAACTTGAACCTATTCCCCCAAATCACCGCCTCGTCTTTCGATAGGTCATTTATCCAACTAGTGCCTGGGGGAATAGTGTGCGACATCGCGCATACCTCCCGACCTCAACCACGCTCTGCTACCAATTGAACCGTGGACTGATTGGGGAGGGACCAAGTGGGGGGGGGGGGGGGGGTGCCAGCGAGGATATGGAATAACGTGAGGAGGGTGTAGGACCTCGGGGTAGAGTCACCTGGGCTCCGGCGGTGCGTCGCGAGGCGTATCGGGGCGGCGGACAGGCGTCGAGAGTGGCGTCCAGGCTGCGTGGGCGTCCGAAAGGCAAGAGCCCCGAACTGGCACAGGCCCCCGCTATTTATACTGCTCAAGCCCAGCTCCTTCAGCTCGCAGTGGCATCAGACTTTGTCCCTGCGACCTATGCCCCCAGTGTCCCGTCGAGCCGTGGGCACGTCCGCTAACCCAGGAGAGTGACCCAGCCAACTGGGAATGTTTCAGACGTGCCCACGGCTCAGTGGAAATATGTAGAATGGACCTCGATGTATTAGGAATCAGTGAAATAAGATGGCCCGAAGAAGGAGACTTTTGGAGTGGAAGTTATAGAATTATTCACACTGGATCACTGAATGGTAATGCTGGAGTAGGCATAATGCTCAGGAAGAGTGCAGGACTGCGCATGAAGAGCTTCCTGCAGTACAGTGAGAGGATTATAACGGTGAAGATTGAGACCAAGCCTACATATACCATTGTGGTAGAAGTTTACATGCCTACGTTGGACTACGAAGATGAAGAAGTGGAAGACGTCTATGAGGTTATCACAGAAGTAATAAAGCACGTAAAAGGAGAAGAAAAATTAATTATTTTAGGAGATTGGAATGCTGTCATTGGCGAACGTAAGGATGGAAGAATAACAGGAAAATATGGCTTGGGAAGTCGAAATGGGAGAGGAGAAAGACTTATAGAATTCTGCACACAACACAAGTTGGTGGTGGCAAACACATTGTTTAAACACCAACGGATAAGATATACCTGGAAAATGCCCGGAGACAGAAGAAGATTTCAAATTTACTACCTCCGAAATGAATTGTCATACCTGAGGCATGTATCCAACTCTCCTCCCAGGAACTCCACTCCCCTCACTCCCTGGTTTTCCTCCAAGCACCCATATCTCTCCTGTGTTCAGCCGCCTCCTGCCCACTATGCAAGTCAGTAGAGTGGTCTTTCCACAGCCACTAGCTCCCAGAAGGCCATATCTGTGAAAAATACCATGAATGAGACACCATAATATTGTCTTAACTTATTTTTAAGTTAAGGAAGACGTAAAAAACTACAATTTGCTGTGAGATCTGATTAATCGATCAGACAAATATTTCAGTAGACATATCTTACCTACCTATATTTCAATAAAATAATATGTATAGGCATGTAATAATGACTAATAGAGATCACTTGATGAAAAGTGGAGAGATTGTACCACTAACACTAATCAAAAAAGAAGAATTTTTTCAAAAAGCCATAAACTAAAGTGCCTTTCATGAAAGGAAATTAAGGAAGGTATGTGGAGGAGCAACTCTCACCCAAAGTCAACAGATAATGAACAGTCAAATTCCAAATGCAAAATTGAAGTTATACACTCCACCAGATTGTCAAGAAAATTCTTTTATTTTCATAATAGATATAAAAATGGAAGTTTTAATATTTGGACTGAATTCCTAGCATGCTTCACTTGCTGAAGTTTTCTGCAGGGGTTTAAATTGAGTAAATTTCCCAAAGGAGTAGAAAACTGTGTATTTTTCAGCAATAGGTACCTACCCAAGTAGCAAAATCTTATGAATAAATTATTTTAAAATATGTTGAAAAATATTTTAAAATCATTTTAAAATTATTTTAAAATAATGTTCACTTTATTTTTTTGGTGTTTAAAATATTTTAAAATTATTTTTAAATGATTTCTTCATAAGTTTAAAATATTTTAAAATTATTTTAAAACGATTTCTTCATAAGTATAAAATATTTTGAAATATACTTTAAAATATTTTAAACTTATGAAGAAATCATTTTAAAATAATTTATTATATCTTTTTCCAAATCTTTTATACAATATATGTATATATGCCATTCCCTTACGGCGTAAGCACAGTCGAAAAGTATCACTTATAATGATATGCTTGTATACCTTGCTCTACTTCAACAGCTTCCTCCATTCAGACTTAGCCTATCAAACCTTAAGTGTTTGCCTCTATTTACCCCTATATACATTGCTTCATACACACTCTCCACTTCTTAAGCCTCCTATAATTCATTCCTCCCCTTCAACCACCACTTTCTCGGTCCACCCCTACCTCACACACCATTCATTTAACACTTATATTACTGTCTCATCATTCGACAATCGTCCATTATCTTAACATGGCGAAATCAACAAAGCACAACCATCTCATTTGTCTATTACTGGAGCAGTATCGAACCCACATTTTTTCATGACCCACTCATTCCTAACCCTATCGATTCTACTTCTGCTACATTAACACTCCTCAGAAGTTCAGACTACATTTAGCCCACTCTATAGTATAGTACAGAATAGTATCATGCCGAGAAACCGGTTGAAGTAAAAACAGCAGATTTGCAGTCTTTAATTTGATATTACAAAACGGACTTCCATTAAGTGACGGCTACTACCTATGATCGTCCTAATAATAACTTTCAGGAACAACTTGAACGTACCATGCATACTTTTAAACAAAAAACAGCTGGATATTTATACATTTATTGGCACTACTTCAAATTTAACTCGCCGTACCTTAATCGTAATTCCAATTTTGAAATAAGCTTCTATGGTAACGAACTTCATAAAAACGACGCGTTTCGAGATCACTTTCATTCCTATTGCTCGTCTCCGTGCTGACTTTACATGAACACATTCACGAACATGCTGACGCACATTACCTGTGTATTATAATCTTTGCACCAGGGATACTATATTTACACACTCCCTGCTTTGCACATTACTGCCATCGCTGCCATTTTGAATGTAGAAATCGACTTTGCATTGCGATTGTTGATATAGTCGATACTTTCCTCCATGTCGATACCTTTCCAAAAACCGCGAACTATAAAATGAACATTCCGGTTAAAGTTGTTGGTGTGCACCAAAGTTGTGATTTGTAGTCGATGATAATGCTATATTTTTAAAAAAATACCTAAACTTTAGTGTGTTTGATCATCGGATCTTGAGTTTTATTAATGAAAATTAAAATGCAAGTGTTTAAACATTGTTTAAAGAGATGCAATTTTTGATCCTAGAATTTTATTTCCCATATTAATATTGTTAACATAGCAATGGTTTTAAGTTTTATTGGAATTGAATTGTCAGTCCGTACTGCATTTTTCTAATGATTATCTAGGAGGTGAACAGGTGTACTTTCACTCACACCGATCCTCCTGGTCTTAGAGAAATCAGTGGTACGCTTGCCGGAAAAATCTAAGTCCGATACCGGCTACGAGGGTCTGAAAAAAACCATCCGTGGACTCATCTTCAATCGCTTTCTCAGATCGAGAATCGCATTTAAAACCACACTTCAGGTGTACTTCCACTCACACCGATCCTCCTGGCCTTACAGAAATCAGTGGTACGCTCGCCGGAAAAATCTAAGTCCGATACCGGCTACGAGGGTCTGAAAAAAACCATCCGTGGACTCAACTTCAATCGCTTTCCCAGATCGAGAATCGCGTTTAAAACCACACTTCAGGTGTACTTTCACTCACACCGATCCTCCTGGCCTAATAGAAATTAACATTATTTCAATATTATTTTAAAATAATTTCATCATAATTTTAAAATATTTTGAAATAATTTCAAAATTGTATTGAAATAATTTTGAAATGATATCAAAATATATTTAAATGTAAAATGCTTGCAACACCTTTTTATGCATTTAAATGTCTCAGTTAGAATTCCTATACATGTTTTCAACAAAATGAAAGAATGATACAGAACATTAAAAGAGCAGTACTTAATACATTATTTTAAAATTATTTTAAAAATATTTTAAAATTATGGAAAACTCATGAATTTTGCTATCTTATGACTTTTTGATTTTAAAATGATTTAAAAATATTTAAAAATATTTTAAAATCATTTTTCTATATTTTTTTGCTACTTGGGTACGTAAAAAAAAGAGAAAAATGTGTGCAGCAATTACCATAGAATATCAGCCGCTATATGCTAAGTATGTCCATGGAAAATTAATAAAAATTAGATCACATAATGAATATAAGGAAATGGCTGCAGTAAAACAAGCATGTAGATCTACTATGGATCACATTTTTAGTTCAACATAACTGATTAAGAAAAAAATAGCATGCTATCAATATACCCATTTATTATTCATTGAACATAAAAAGAACAATGGTACCAATCGGTACCTTAAATAAAACTTGAGAAGCTCTTGAGAAAATAAATAATAGTGGAAAAAAGTTTTTACAAGGAGGTTATAGCACAAATTGGAATAGGAAATCAAACATATTAAGAATTAAATTAGAAAAGATTTAAAACAGTGATGTTGTCTTTTGCGATCACTCTTTAACATCTGTTTACAAAAAGTTTTAAAATTTCAGAAAAGAAAGTGTAATATCATGGGAATCTCTCTAGAGGAAAAAGACTTATCCAGTCTTTGTACCCCAGATGATCAGATAATTATAGGTACTATAACGATTTGAATATGACCCACGAAATAATTAAGTCATACAATAAATTGGGTATAGATGTAGGTAAATATAAAAAAGAAATACATGTGTATAGGCAGAACACAACAAGACCTTAACCTCTAAACAGGGACAACACAAATGGTATTGTCAAGAATAAAAGTAGGTACCTAGGACTAAAAATCACTCAACACAAGACTAATGCACCCACGGTAGAACAGCCATATTGTAGCTCAACAGATTTGTGTGGGTTCAAAACATTTTAAAGAAAAGCCAACATATGATCTGCAACACCATAGTTAAACCAATAACAATATAGAGCAGTAAATTTTGGTCATTAAAAGAATTATCAGTAAGGAATCTTGGCACCTTTTGTTTAGAGCAGACTAATTGTAAGAGAGGACTTCTAGTCCCAAATTCGCAGATTAAATAAAGACATGTTTAATTTTTAATTTGAATTCCGATGCCAGGTTTGTCTCCATTCTTCATCTGTTTTATGAAATAGTACTACCTCTACCCAATTACCTATTAATCCTAAATGGTGCTAATACCCTTGATTGTCAGTCGACTCCCCCAAATAACTATGGTAACTACAATATAATTCTGATGTTATGCCACATATATTTAAAACTAATAGTGACCTTCCGGGTACCTTTGGATGGACTGAAGATCATCATTTTGTACCCCACATATCGGCTATAGTAACCCTGAGAAGAGAAGGAGATTTATATTGCCGTCTCCTCCATCCCTCTCAGCCTTCCACGACTTGTTCTAAGGAGTTTGAAGGTGTGACTGTGACCTCCGCTGCCCTCCCTACATCCCTATTCCCCCTCAATGACCTTCCCCGCTGGTAGCTCCACGGTCATAAACGGCTCCTTTTTTTTCGGCGAGTTGGCTGCTTCAAACTTCGGAGGCTTTTCTCCTTCTCCCGGATATAACCTCTCTCCGGGTCACCTTCCGGACACCATTTCCGGGCAACAATGGAATTTCAAGTCTCACATGATGTGCGTACGAAGGCGGCGCTGCCTTAAGTTCGTTTCAGCCTTAAGAGTGGGGCCATGGACGCTTTACGACGACATTAAACACATTCTTCAATGAGAGAGGGGAGAAAAAAGACTGGAGGCTAATCTTCCCATCATTTCAGAAGTTGTAAGGAAAAGAATGAGGGTGCGAGGGAAAAGAAATTCGAGCAAGCCGTGGTAACCCAGTTCATAACACGCCAGTACGGCAACTTAACGGTCGCGGGTTCAAATCCCAATTCGGATGTGGATGTCTTGTTTCTCCTCGCGTTTTTTTAAAGCAGTAGAGCTTTTTTAGCAGTTGAACACCATAAAGCATAATATACGGCATAAAATAATCGGGCAAAACGGGGCGAAATCCGACGGACGTCACATAATTTAAGACGAAAAAGGCTACGGAATGCTTTTCTGTGTCAGCTGCACAAGTCAACTCGTTGCTACGAACGTCGGCCATGTACGAACACATCTTGTAACATTGTACCTACGTTAGAGTCGTCCCTTGTGACGAGTCAGGTAGGAGGAGGATATTCACCCGGAACATGCTGCTGAATAATGCGTATTCTCAAAATGATAAAGGAGATGATGTGTCTGCGAATAGGCAGCTAAAACTCAAGAAGAAGTAAGACTCGCTCTTTGCGCTATGCTATTTGTTTCATTTCCCCTGTATCCCGAGAGAAAAAATGTCGAATATTCAGTTACAAAACGGAATGAAAAAATGAATCAGCCTCGCGCAAAATCAGCAATGTATTGCTTGCCTCACTCGGCTGATTCGCAAAATAGAGGCTTATTTTCACCCTTTGGTATCAGATCATGCTTTCAACCAGTGGTCCCGAACCTGATGGACACGCAGAAAGTTTAATAATGGCAGAAGTAACAGCAAGCACGTATTTTCGTCTGAAAATTCACACCATACGAAATGCAAAGAGAGCTATGGAGATAAAAAATACGGGACAACAGCAACCACAGTGATAAACCTTCAAAAATATCTCGAGGAGAATCCCCGCCTTCGATGACCCTGAGATATCTGAAATGTGTTAACTGCCAGAATGAGCAATTGAAGTCATTACCTTCTTCTGATTTTGCACCTGTTACCATTTTTCGTTAGATTACATGATTTTTCTTGCAGTGCATTAGCTTATTGTGAATGAATTATCGGCGGTTTTTATGGAGAGCAATCGACAGCTAAGGCAATTTTTGTCATTGCGGATTAGAGAGCATCATGGCAAAGGTATTTTCGTCGGTATAAGTACCTCTACCTCGGAGGAAGAGTGGAGAGGACTGGGTGTCCCCATGAACTTGCTCGTAAATAGTAGTAATTCGGGGGAGGTGACTGATAGTTAAGGTCATTTGCGCCATTTAGGATAGGTCATTGTGTATGGCGAGGAATATTTGAGACGAGGAATGGTGGAGTGAAGCCCTGAGTCGGAATTAGCCTACTCTTAACAAAAGGCGCCAAGGGGACCACGTTTCATCTGACGGACGTAGTATTGAACTCGAAATACTCTTCATACAGCACCCAAGTGGGAACCGGTATACCTACCAATGAAAAAATCTAACTCAGTCGGAATTTGAATCCGTACCTTCGGGATGGAAAGCTAGTACCTACACTAGCGGGCACACCAACCCACCCCCTAACAAGGGACTGGGCCACCTGTGAAAAATCTCCATTGAAGCATTGAAGGTCGCTAACTCAGGGACTAGAGTGAATCAAATTATATGCTCTATTAGATTAGAAACTAGATCAGTAGTAAAATGGGGAGTTATATCAGATAAATGTCGCTTCTCTGTCAGTCGTTACCTACGATGAATATTTACGTTAGTCAAGAAATCAGGAGGTACGCATTTTTAGACCAAAAAATGAAATGGCAAGCTTAACGGAAGGATTGAATGACCAAAATTTTGGTTAGCAATGGTAGCGGTAGTTGTTTCAGGCTTGATTTGCCTGCCAGTCTTTTTCTTTCGGTAGCAATGGTAGCTTTGAACATCCGCCAAAAATGTTCGGGATGGAGGAAATAGCGAGTAATGCACGCCGAACAGAATGCCGTCTGCCGTTGTAAAAGTGACGATGGTCTCTTCGTCATCTCTTCACAATGAAAAGTTCCTCTTGTTTTTTTTTAATAAAGAACAATAAAAATCATTTAACCTCCGCTTTTGCGAATCAGCAACACTGGAAATGAATCACTAAAAAGTGAATTTTTGTTAATAACTATGCGAGAAATGCTCGACTACGTACTTGAAAGTTGCAAATCCCAGAACTTCGAATCTGCGGTACATTGCGATCACAGCCAAGGAGTGTCTCGAAGAAATCAATTTCGAAAAACGGAATTACTCTCCGCCCTGGGTCAACGCAAGAAACAGTGAAAATAGATTTCTTCTTCCTCGGATTCCGTGAGGTCAATATAATTAACTTGAATTGACAATGCTAAGCGCGTTGCATCAATGAACATGAAATTATTTTGATGTTTAAATACTTTTCATAAAGTCCCTTCAATCAAAAAGCACTCCAAATCTCACAATAACTGTTACCTAAGTAGAAAATACGTATACAATGAGCGGAAATAGGATCAATTTTATGCGTTGTCGCTATAGTTGTCAATAACGTGAACTCATCTGAAGCGAACTGCTTTATCGTCCCAACGAGTAGCTCTTCAACCTTTGCGTCGAATGAGTTGAAGCGCCGGTCAAATTTTAAACAATTGCATTTTCGATTCTTTAGGCATAATTAAAAGATAACGCGACCGTGTGCGTCGTGAAGATCCGTGATCGGGCCCATAAGCTGTTTACCATGAGACGGATCCATCAATCGAAGTGGGACGTTATGGCTCGTCGTTCAAGGACTTTATCTTCAGGGTATCTCCAGATGTATAAGACATAATAAAAGAGAAAGCGAATATGAATTCACGGTGGAAATGCGGGTTTTCGCTGAAGTGGTGATTTTTATTAGGTAGTGAGATCAAATGCACGATATCTTAGGTGAACGAAAGAACGAAACAAGGGGTACTCTCTTGATAAGGAAACGACGAAATGATCATCACCTTATGCCGCGCGTGGGAAAAAAATTTAATGCCTAAACCACTTTTAAGCAACGAACAAACAGAAAAAGTACCACTGAAAATGTCAATAAATATGGTCTACGATGATTTTGGTAGAAATTTACACTTTCATCCCTCCTGAAGACGGTAAAATGTATGTATGCTTTCAACGCATTTCTTGAAGGGCAGGATGTTCAAAGCTCACTACAGAAACTTCAGGTCACTAAAAATTCCAGATAGTGAAGCCATTTTGAATTTTCCTAAGGCTAAAGCTTGGGTCCAGAAATTCAACTTTTTCATCTGTTTTTCGAGCCGCAATGCTAGAGGAGGTTATCGTTAATAAAAAAGGAAATTCGGAATTCAAATGGGATTCTATGACATGGGTAGCGGAGAGACGAGCTCAGGTTCTCCATAGGTGTGACCGTTTCCAGCCCCCAGGTCGTGACTGTATCTGTGTTTTTGGAAGAGATGTTATGATCAAAACGTGTCCACGAGTCGTCGCAACCTTGTGAATGCTTATTTCGCTTTCAGGCTAACTCAGTGTAAGTACCTACTACTTCAACGTAGGAGCTCAAAAAACCATGACATTTTCAAAACTCTCTACCCTAATTACAACAATCACTAGCGCGGCAAGAACGCGACTTTGGTATGGGTTTGCAGATTGAGGTAGTGTGTGTAAAAATTAGTGCATTCATATGGTGATGAATATGATGTAGATGTAGTGCATGATTGTTGAAAACACATCCCCAGCCTCACATCCTCGAGGCGGCTTGCGGTACTCAGTAAGATGTAGATGACTCCCGTATCATCCGAAACCTGTCATGATCCCAATCCAACGAGAGACCACGATATAAACAGATGTCCACTTAAACTAAGGGCTCTTTCTTAGAAGGAAATGCTAATGATTTCTTCATATTTTTGTTCACTGTAGCCATACAATATTTAAAATTAAAGAAAATAAATACTAATTCGTTTTTTTTGGGGCTTATTCCGCGATGTTCCATATTTACAGACGACATTTCGCCAGTGTTCCTCTCGGCTCACTCAGGCCGGCTCCAGTATCGTATTTAAAGGTCGAACATCGCGGAATGAAACCAGAAAAACCAAATTATTGACAAAAAAGACACCGTAGAAACCGTAAAAAACTGTTGAATGTTTGGGGAAAAAGATATTAAGTTCATATGCCCCTGGACGAAATTACGCACAAATGATTGTTTAGATGGTAGAGATGAGGAGCAAAGTAAATTAAAAAATTACTTATGGCTTAGATAACATTGCAGTTTTCTAAGGCGTCATTTTGAACCATGGGAAAAGTATTGACCTGAGGTGGAATATTAAGATAAACTGATCTTTTTCGCGGTTCATATAGACTCCGTCTTGGGACGGAATTCCTTTCTCCGGGAGCCTTTCCTTGGCTGCGCAACATCTCTTCTCCCCTATTCGGCTATTTCTCTGATTTCCATCGCCGCCCGGGACTAGGGACAAACACCCATCGGGAGGCAAGACATGCACGAAAATAACCTTTTGCCTTTCCCATCGTTTGGCGGAACAAACGGCCCCTCGGTGGGTTAAGGCTAAAGCCAAGCCGAAAATGCGCTCATCAGCATCGAGGATGCTCTCACAATACAAGAAAAAATGCTTAGCTTTCGCCTATTCTGGAACTTAAACGACTCCCATTTGAATCTGTAAAATTTCAGGTTTAATCAAATTCAATTTTTTTGCCGTATCCTTGCTTTTGGAACAATTTTAACTCATATAGCTGCTCGATTCTTTTGATGCTTTTCCACTCATTTGCAGCGAAAACATATTTTCTTCTATAGGGAATCTACTTTAAACGCATGTGTTGTTAAAAGCAGTAGATTCCTCTTGAAATTTTAATATGGGGCCCGCTTTACTCGTTAGAACTGACCCCCCAAAAAATTAGTTTCACCGAGCTTCTCAACATTGAATACACTCCTTCCACCCGCGAACTTTAAATGCTTCTGTTGTGGAAATTGTATTTAATAATTCAAAATTATATCTCAAGATAGATCCATTGACATTAAATATGAACATATATGGTGCTTATCAAAATATGTACAATACACATTTTAGGGTAATTATAATTAGGGGCGGACCTAGACAGTCCATCGATATGTATTATTGAAATCATTGTTTCGGCCCCCTCCCCCTGGATCCACCCCTGGTTATATTTATGTCCCACCTTTAAATCTCCCGTGATTTCTTACGCATGGAACGGGAATCTTTGGGAATCAACTCTTCAGGAGAGGGTAACCCTATTCGTTGGTCGCATTATTTTGCTATTAATGTTTACATCTCCTACCACCCCTATCTAATTGCCATGCACTGGAAAAGATCAGAGTCCAGCGAGGCACACGCAATAAGCACACGGAGCGGCGAAACGCGATTTAACGACCGCCTGTAAGAGAAAAATGAAAGCCCGACGTCTTTGGCCCACTTCCACTCGCCGTCGAGATTTCAAGATCAAGGCCGCATGGTGCTGGGTTGCAGGAGAGGCGGGGCATGCGGCTGCAGCTTTTATCTCCGATCACCAGAGCGAGCACCGAAAGTGGTCTCCGATCCGGACTTTTCCTCCGCAAGTTACGCAGGCGGATTTCGTAATGCCAGCCGAAACCTGGTTCTCGGTCTTGTTTTTCTATTTTTCCCAGAGAATCTTTACCTTAACATTCATTTCGTTTGGTAGAATACGGATGCATAAGTCATGTGCTACATATGTGTATACTGTCTTCAGGTTACGTTTGCATTCGCACAATACAGAAGATTTAGTTTACTTTCTGAAATTCAAATTCAGTATTTTGAGTCCGAAAACTAGTGTAATACCCGAAAGTCGGCCTCACCAAGCACTGACAACCTTGTGAGTCCAACGGCGTATGACGTTGAAGATTCAGGTTTGAGAGGCCAATTCCTTCCCCTGTCATCCTGTAGCTTAGCAGGAAAATGTGGTTTCAAAAAAACCTCAGAACCTGGATTAGCTGAATGTGTTGAGTAGTGGAAGAATTAGATTTTGAGGAGCTCCGAGGTTTAAATCGCCCTTCCCAGCCTAACTTAGACCAAAGTCGATAACGTGTATCCTTAAAGTAGTAAATTTGTACCTCTTAGTTGCACGCAAGTAGTGTATGTGTTGCGATTTTTCACCTCCTGTCACACACCCTCAGGGGTGGTTCACAGGATATAACGTAGATGTGTATTTAATCCTCAGACAGAAACTACACCGTATTCGAACCTGTGACTTTTGGGTTGTAAGTTACCCACCTGAACTCTACGGCTGGATATGTCTCACCCAGGTTAGAACCCATGACCTCTGGTCAGAAGCCAACCGCTCTACCGAATAGCTCACCACGGTGTCTAAATTGTGGTACCTGATTTGTAAATAATTTTCTCACACCAACCAAAACACTCTTCAACCAGGAGGTCGATTTCGTAAGTAAGGTTTATACTCTGAGCGAATCGCAACAGTGTGTAAGTATACGCTAACAACTATTTTCTTTTGCAATGACCTGGGAATCCTTATGATCACTCTGCTAGTGTTTTATTGGTGGAGGATGGTGCCATAGTTCTCATTTGTACTGGGGACCCCGAAGCCAAGACTGAATTCATGAACTTACCACACCGCCTACATTTTTCATGAACTATATTTATATCTCCCCCCTCACTAATTCGCTGTATTTGTATTTTTTTGATCCAGGGAGCTTCTATGACGGTGAAATAAGGTTTATCCACGGTTCTATATCTGCGCATTCTACCACGGTGCTGAACAGTCACCTTACACAACACAGAGTGTTGTGTAAGGTGCGCGCGAGAAAGAAAGCGTCATTAAAGAAACCGGTTCCTTTTTTTGTAAACATATTTTTGCATTTTTTTCTTTTCCTCCGGACAGATGGAAGAGGACAGAAAAGGCTTTTGCCCTTTAGAGATCCGCTTGGGCCAAAATTTTCGACGCCGCGCCGCTGTGTCCGAAAGCAAACCGGCCTGGGCATGGACCGCAGTTTACACTCCCATGAAAGGTCCGAGGGTCGACACAAAATTCGGTCCTATGATACTGCACTTGAGTGGTGCCTCAAGTTTCTCTTCATGCCATCATGTTAAGTCATCATAAATCATCACACATTATGATCTAGAGGGAAAAAAAGCTCTTTGCATCGATCCGTTTAATCCCAAATTTAGGATTATGAAAATACTGAGATGAGATTTTGAGAGATGTCAGCTAGTACGAAAACGAGTAGAAGATAGCCGATAAAAAAAGAGAGAGGGATGTGCAGGAAAGCTTACTCAAGAATTGAGGGCTTTAAGATACAGGTAGCGAGCGGTCTGATCAGTGATGGGAAAATATAGAGAGACCTATTACTGCATAGAACGACAGAGACAAAGACGGTCTCATAAGGAAGTCTCCCGGCGCAAGCAGTAATTGGAAATAAAAGGTGTATAAAACATAAGCGTACATGAAGACTAAATATTAAACGACACCGAGGTATGGGGGACAGTATCGGATGTAAATAAAAGATGAGAATTAACGAAAGTCACTGAGAAAATTGGCATCATTCATATGGAGGGAGTGAATAAAAGAAAGCCCAAAACAGAGCAAGGTAAGAAATATTGTTTTCTGAAAAGGAGGAGACACTCTCAATGAAAATATCCCAGGGAATCGCCAAGCTGGTGGTAAACAAACGAGGGACAAGCAAAGGAAAGTCAAGAATACAGTAAGGTAATAATGGGAATTGTTGCAATTGGCAATTACGGAGAAGGGTAGGGGATAGCCAATAAAAAATAGTGGGACTGCAGTAAACCAAGTTACAGATGTCAGTTATCTGATATATTTCCTAGTGAGATCCTAGTCTGATCGAATGTTTTGTTCACGGTGAGATTTCATATAATGAGGATTCATTGCCTTATAATTCTTCGTAGGTGTCAATGGCCGAAGACATTGCAAGCATTATCCCTGGACCTATATCGGTGAATTTAGAGGCAAGGCAACAACCGAAACTTAAAAAAATGTTTTCTCCATAAATATCATGGTTTCCAGAGTGTGATTTCGACATTCAATTTTTATAGCCATGTTGACTCTAATAAACACCATTTATTCTTCTTGATTTAATGAAATATTTGGCAATTTTCAAATAATAAGACCGAAGCTCACAGTATGGCTTCCATTCGAAGGCGATCTTGACCAGCGAATTCTATATGTTTGCCGATTTCTGATATTTCTCCGCGTTTTACTATTAAAAAAAATATTAAATCGCATTTCTTCCGTATTTCTCCGCTATCCTGATTCAAATACCTCCGTGACGAGGTCAAAGAATGAAGACTTTCTCCTTTCCAAGAAAGGGCTGTTTTCTTAATCCACTGAGATAATCTTAAATTAAAATTTTGGACTAAGAAAAATAAGAGAAACCGTAAGATGATGGTAGCCCCAAAATGTGTCTCCTTCTATCAGGAAGCTCAGTGCTCTCGTTAAAAATCTCGCGTAACATGCACTGCGGTAAGGTACTAATAGGAGTTGTGGCAATTGGCAATTACGGAGAAGGGTAGGGGATAGCCGATAAAAAAGAGTGGGACTGCAGTAAACCAAGTTACAGATGTCAGTTATCTGATATGTTTCCTAGTGAGACTGCGCGCAACAAAAATTTTGCGCGCGGGGTTTTCTGGAACATTGTCCACTTCAATAACGAACCTGAAATAAGTAAAAGGAAAATTTTGATTCGAAATCAAATTGTTTCGTCTTTTTACAACCAAGTTACAAATATCAACACTGAACAAAATTCAGACCTGCTTCTCATAATGACGAGAGCTTTCTTGCGATAATGGTGCAGGTATTCATACGTCAGCAATAAAAATATAATAATAAATGATTTGATAGTAAAAAAATCTTAATTCCGATAAGGGTTGCATGTATTTGCTTGACGCTAAAAAATTGAAAAATTCAGGAACGACAGCGGATGATATTCATACAAGACAGAATATTGGCGCCATTCAAATCGAAGTATTCACCTGTTGTTTTCAACAGGCAAGAAATGAGTGAGTCAATGGATTTTCTCTAACTCTATACGATTTGTCTATTGCGCAGTGCATGTTACAATGTTCATACGGAGTAGGCTTTTGTTTTAGGTGGGTGAGGAAGAGAGTTGTCTTGACTTCCCTTATATACACTCCCTGAGGTTGCTATGTCTAGACAGATACTACTCTCCCATGATATTCAACGCGTAGCTAGTAGAGTATCATGCAGCACGTACTTCATCTCTTCCTAAAGCTCAGAGGGTCGTTCTTATTGTTATCACCATATCCACAAGCATTAGCATTCGACTATTGACAAGGCGATCACGGATTTGTTTTTAGGTGTTTTTTCAGATCTATCTTAATTAAACATAAGCATAAAATTAAAACATAGGTTTAAGATTGGCTCATCCACCTATAAATCTGCAGTCTTCGCGGCGGAATAATGGCCATTACATTGCCCAGAACTGATTATTTCACACCTTATTGGAATTTAGTGGAAGGGAATTGAACAAGTCCCGAATACAATCGTTTATCAGGGAATAAATAAGCTGGTTTTGGCAATAAATATAAGGGAAAGGTTTACTATCAGTTACGATTTCCTCGCGGCCATTACATTACTTCATTGAAATTTATTAAGAAACTTGACAAAAGAACAATACAATCGCAGTCACACTTTCATCACTTTACAACGATAATAACAGAAAAGCCAAAACATAAACAGGAATCAACATGGTGGTTAACGCCGTGTTATACCGAGGTGGATGTCGCGAATTTGAAATTCCGGAGATGGCGTAGTCTGAAGGGCAGTAGCCGAAGATCACCTTCCATTTCAGCAATTATGCCCCAAAATGGTCTTTTGATTATCCCTCTGGACGATTTTCATGCGAATCTATTGAGTTCTGTACAATTTAAACGCATGCTCTCCACGGAGGTCGGAAATGTGCGTGCTTATGCATAGGAAGAAACTCGCATGTTACATAACTCGAAGACCCAACTTTCTAGCCCCACGCGTAAAAGGCGCTCATGTCTCAGCAGAGCCACAATTCCCGTAAAGAAACAAGAAAATAAGCTCGGCGTATACGACTTGCATCTATTGTCGGATCACAACTAGGAATTACCGAATCCCCCTGGCAGGCACCTTCAGGAATGAGTGTGTCTTTAAGAACATTTAAATATTCTTTAAGGACATATCTTATAGACACATCTCCATCACAGATTTACAAAGACTTAAGATCACGGCTTCTGGTCTTCAAAAACGAACAGCTAGTGTAGTTATGAAGTCTAGATGTAAAGAATGATTGCAGGGTCCGTAGATGAAAATGAATACATAAATAAAGCTCAAAGACGTTTACTATAGATTTTTTTCAATTTCCTGAAATATTAACAAACGTAAAGCACGTATCGCTTCTAATATTTTCGTGCTAAGCAATGAAACATAGCTTATTAGATAAAACAGACCGGAAGAGGGTATGGGTAAGCTTGGTGTCTAAGGCAGTTTCTGAAGATCAACTGGATCAGCAGAGGGAGAAGCTATTAATTTATGAGGCCTAAAGCCAGGGAGACTATTAGGAGTACTTCAGAGAAGTAGACTAATGTGAAACGCCTCTAGATGCAATGGATTAACAAATTGCGCAAAGAAATGGGGAATGTCACGTGAAAGTCATTCCATACAACATTAATCAAGCAAAAGAATAAAAGAAAGGAGAACCTTGGGAACGAAAGAGGACCTGTTTCGGGTGGTGGAAGAAAGGACAGCAGCAGTCAAACCAGTCTTCAATCTAAAATGCGGACGGGTAGGGCAACTGATTGTAACTTTAATGAACTAATGCGTTGTTACAGACTGGGATTCTACTGTAAGTAATATCGGATGTTAACAGGTACACGTCTAATGATATTGCTGGTCAATCGAGTCTCACTCTTAATATGTATGTGCCATTTTGAAATTTCCATTCACTCTAAAGCATGAAAAACGTTCACAGCCCCCGTTTTTCACATAATTCGATTTCCAAACGTACATACATTTGAGCATCAGAAAGTATCTCTAATTGACCCATCTTTCTCTTTCAAGTGAGTTGTAATTATTCTAAGGGTAGGTTAAGGCGACAGTTATGGTCATTTTCGCCACTTTAAGATAGGTGGTTATTGGGTAGAGGTAGGATTTTTCAGGGAATGGAGGAAGAGTGGAGGGAAACTTGGCGTCGGCATTAGCCTGCTCTTAAAGAAGCACGCCAAGGGGATCGCGGTTCAACGTCCCATCTGAAGGACGGAGTCGTACTCTTGATATTCTCTCCACACAGCTCTCAAGTAGAGACAGGTTAAGGCTTCAGACCACATATCCCTATCCCTTCTATCCCTTCCATCCCTATCCTTATACCTTTCCTCCCGGTCTGAAGCGCCTATTAGTGCGGAAACAGACTTAAAAACACCATAAGAGTAAGAGTAGAGACAGGTAAGCCAATGAAAAATCTCCGCCAGTGCCGGGTTTCGAACTCAGACCCGCGGGATGAGATGCCAATACTCTAGCTAATACACCAATCCGATCCGTGTCTTTCAGATGAGAGCAGATACCACCACCGTTGTGTGCTCCATCTGTGCAGTGGAAGGTACCTATGTCTTCTGTTGGAGAACGCAGAGCTATTTAACCGGAGGAATCATCTTAAAGAGCTCTCTCCGTCGACGAGAAGACCTTAGACGCGTTAATGCTTCTGGGGAAGGAGTCGGCCCATTACGAACACCGGTGGGAACTTTCACTTTCTAAAAGAGTGGATTTCATATTCGTCTTGAGTGTAAAAATGAAGTAAAGACAGATGAATATTATGAAAAATTGCGCGGAGTACTCGTAAGGCATTCACACTAGCCAAGAAGGACAAAGATTCGGCGGTGAGTAAGTTTGTATGAAATAAGAGATTAACTACGGCAACGAATCACGAAGGACAACGATAGCAAGTAATACTTTTTAATTTTAATTAAATTTATAAGAAGGTATTAGAATGGCTTGCAATGAAAGGAGAAAAGGGAAAGAGGACCCAAAGAGTAGGGAAGAAAGCTTCCATTCTAAAAAAATGTAATTATTTAACACGAAACTCATACTTTTTCTAAAGGTTTTCATAATAAGTTATTGATCACACTCACTCACTCAGTGATTCAACCCGAAGGTTGGTTCGGATAGTTGAGGGTAGAGCTCACCCCGAACTAAGCCTCAGGCGTGTGAATTTCACACATTCAGGGTAGGGGGGCCAGTTCCTTTCCCTGGGCCACCTCGCACTCCTAGGATTTTTCGTTTGGTCGCGACCAAAGGCTTCACCCGGATTTGAACCCGGGACCCCTCGATAGCTCAGCGCTCCACCCATTAGTACACCACGCTCTCTTCCTAAGTGAAAGTTATTGATGAAGGTTCATATTATAGTTTGGGATGCATATACTACTGTGATAACAGAGTAAAGGTGGTAACGAACGACGACAATGCGATGTCGTAATGGAGTGATGATGGTAAAAGAGCCTAAGGAATTAATTTATGAGACGGAAATTAGACAAATATACACGCCAATAGGATGGAAAAATAGAAAAATGTTTTCAAGTCAATCTAGAGAAAAATATGGTGGTCAAATGGGGAACATAAACTCAACGTTTAGTCACATGTAATTATGTTTAACTCCTTGGTTTTCGAACTATGGCCACGCCTAAATTTTATCAAATTTCAGTTGAAATGGAAATGATGTATTGCCACATCATGCATTAAAAGAAAAGATCGGAAACTTATCTTAGCCACGCATAAATGTACGTATCCAAAAGTACACGGTTTATTATGTGCATTTATTTCAAATGTCAAGAGTTCCTCTGAGATTTAAATTTTTTCAGTTGCAACTTATTTTTATTATATTTCCATTTTTTAGAGTGGTGATATATTTCATCTTCAGCAACTTTAATTATCTTTCGAATAATGGTACTCATTTTAGTTTCTAAAATTTCAGCAAATACATTGTCCTTTTAGCGAAACAGTAGCCAGTAACTAAACGGAAATTTACTCTCTCGGCCGTTATTTCTTCAAAACGGTCACTCATCCAAACCACTGGCGGTTGATGTAGTCTTTAGACAATGTTTCGTGAGGATTAGAAGCAGAGCCATCTGGATCATAGTTCGGAAAGTTACCAAAAAAAATTAACTGATTAAAGTTTTAGTTAATCTCTGAAAAAAGTAACTAGTTAAAGTTAAAAAGTTCTTTTCTGAAAAATCAACAGATTAAAGTTGCAGTTAAAAAAGAAACTTTTACGTTAAAAGTTACTTTTTCTGTTACTTTGGCAAATTGGATGATTATATAAAGGCCTTGATGGTTTTTTGTTTTGACAATCAAAGCAGACACTGAAAACTGTCATTGTCGTTTCCTCCATCCGTATCCATTTGTTTTAAAATATTTGAAGTGGGTTTTTTGGTTGTTCGGCCCATTCGGCCCTGCTTTTGTTTGGATGCATGTATTCGTCTGGGCCTATTCATTGCATTCTTGCTCAACTACCCAGCTATATTGCATTCTTAGATACCGTTTTATTTTCCCCTTTGTCTGTTGGGCAAGCTTTTAGCCCAAATTCGAACAGTCGACAATTGCCAAAATTTAACGAAAAAAATTTTCTGAAGTTAGTTTTATACCCGTTAATGTATACTTTTAACGGTTAAAAGTTAACTCTTATAAAAAGTAACAACTAAATTAAATAGTTGACTACATTTTTAATGATTAATATTAATCGTAAATTTTTTAAATCGTTAATCCCAACTATGATCTGGATGAATGTAAATATGTTACCTGTAACTTTTATTTTACCTTCAATGAGTGTCTTTGTAGAAGCATATACCTACTTTGTGGAAACCTCAGTCCTTAGCAGGAATAAAACTTTTGCATTTTTCCTCGTATGAGTTTTTAATGCAACCCGATCATAGTTTCAACCTATACACGTAATTTTTAAAGACTAGCTGAACAATATCGGCTAAAACTATGGCTGGTCGAATGAAAAATGTATAGTTGGAAAAATAAGAAAGTTATATTCGTGATGTATATTGAACTTCCATAAAGTCAAGCCCGATAGAGTATAAATCTCAGTTCTTGTTATTTTCATCTACAAAAGGCTTAATTTCTTAGAAAATAGTAATAACATCCACTGTCGTTTCTTTTTTCATCGTTCCTTTATTTTACCATGAGAATTCCTCCTGATCATAATTCTTGATCTAAATCTTGATTCTAATTTATGATCCTAAAGCTTGACCTGCTTGAAATCTAGCCACGGGGATTTGGGGGCACCACGTGATCCAAAAGCAATCTTGAAAAACTGCACTCATGATACTTACCATACTTGCTGGCAGCTCTTTATGTAGTGAGCTTGCGATGTTAGAACGTATAATTTGACAGGTTCCTGTCATGCCTCGAGTTAACCTGATGAAGATTATTAAGCTTGCAAAACTCAACCTTGAAGACGATTTCCTTCTCAACGTAAATGAATAAAAAAACTTTCATCAATAGACGCCACATGGATTTTCATTGAACAGTTTCAAAGACGAAGGACGTATTGCCGTTCCCATCGTCCCCATCACTATGACTAGCCATCAATGCTGAGATTTATTCGACGAACCCCTCCAATCCAATCTTCTATCGCTTAACTTTTTTATATTAACATATTTCTCATTTTAGACATCCTTCTCTACATGCTCAGTGCATCTCATTATAGTCCTCAGCAGCATTTTCTGTTTAATTTTCCTTCGATTACTGTCTCGTTGGACAATTGTGTCACAACATACATGCATGATTATGTTGAAACATTTCAGAGTATACAGTCTTATGTCTTTTCATTATCATAGGCCACCGGAGGTTCACGTTTGATAGAAATATTATTCCTCCTCTCTAATAAATGTGAACATATGAAATACATTCATATTTAACTCGTTCATAAATAATAACTTAAAATCAATAACAAATATGGCATCCACTGTAATGGAATATACGAACATTCAATTGTAATAATGTATCCCAGATATATAACCAGTATCCCAGAAGTACGACCTCTATTTTTCAAATTAAAAAATGTTTGTTTATGACGATAATAAATGTAGTGGATTTTTTTGGGGGCACTACCGCTCCTAAGCTTCAATGTGGTTTACTAATGGACAAAAAAATTTTGATTTTTTTTAAATTATCACTGAAATATTTTCATTGAAGAGGGAGTTAATTTTAAGCAAGGCGATGTTAATTCAACGTCATATTTCCGCTGCCCTTCTTTCTTACCATAATTTTTCTTTCACATATGAAAGCGATCAATTTTCTATGTGAAGATAAAATAGTTGGACGGTTTCAGTCTAAGTTCATATGGCAGAAAATAAAAAGGGTATTAATTAGATATTCACCATTTTGGTTTGGATTACTTTGCATTTCAATATCTTCCGCATGAATTTATTAGCGAGATGAAGCTCAGCAGCCAAGTAAAAGCATGACTTGCTTGTCGGGACTTAGGGATCGTCGACAAAATTAATCAACGATGAATAGCCACTATTGCTGATCTCTGCAGCGCAATAGAGCACTAGTAATTATCGAGAAATTATTCAAGAAAAAAAAACTTTTCCGCTTATGTCAACTCCGCCGCGAAAGCAAAAGAAACCATTCGCAATATTTAATGCAACGTAAAATGAAGTTTTTCAGAATGTTATGATTACTGCTGCATAGGTAAAAAAAATCATGGGTGGACTTTATCTCTTTATGAAGTAACCTGACAAGAAACTTGAGGTCTTGCATCACCAACGCACGTGAACATTTCTTGTGAACTATAGGCGTTCTGCGATGGTTTTTCCAGATATCCTCGAAGGAAATTTTCTATGGCGTTAAGAGCACCTAAATTGTTATTTTGGTGTATAGGACAGGACTGGAAGCATTCAATATTTGGTTTTATAGATGGATCATCATCATTATGGGTCAAAAATCCTAGGATTGGTTTAAGGCAGCCCTCCACTCGATTCTTCTATCGACCAACCTGACACAGTAAAATATTAACGGTAACTTAACTCTTCTCAATTTAATATTTGGTTGACCAAACATGACCTTGACTTAGATCGAGGGAATTTCTATCCGTTCTTTCTGAGGGACTTTTCTCAACTTTTGTGATCTCTTTCAGTACTTTCCGTCTCAAGAATTACCATATTTTCTATTCACCATTTTACTATTATTCTATTCCAATGGCTATTTTGATACAATTTAAAATCATTTTGTCTTTTCAGGCAGCACTCAAAATTCTTCCACAATCACTGGATTTGAGAGATCCTATTTTTTCTTGGACTTTTTTTTTCAAATTGTCCGTTGAGTGACAAATTCCAACGATTAATGAAGTTCACGTTCAATTAACTCACAGTCTGGAATTTGAAAACTCACCTATTATTTGCAGCAGTATCATCATTATACACACTAATTCCTACCTCATCAAGAATGAATTCTCAGCTACAGTCATTCTGAACTTGATGGTCACTGAACTTTGTCCATCACATGCATTATTAACTCCGAGGTTAGTTCCACATTCCACGAATTCTGATTTCTACCCTTATTTTTACCCTTGATTGATTTGTGCTCGTGATGTTTTTGAACCATGACGATCAAAAATAACTCTACTTAATTCTGAATCCACAATCATGTATTTTGAATCACGAAGCATGTCGATTTTCCACCCTATACCCTTAGGCACTTTCATTGAAATTCATTATACCTCATGAATAATACCTCTCTTCAGTTAATAAGGCCAATATTAAGATTAAGGTACTTAATATATTTAGGCATTCAGCCGAAAAATCTAATGAAACGCAAAGCATAAAGCGGTGAATTTAGTTAACTTACTATTAATAAAGGAGACGACCGACTCGTGGTTATTTGCGCTTCAAAGTATATGTGGGTATGGAATAATTGGGTTTTTCGGAAAAGAAGAAAGGGTAGAGAGAAGCTCGGCGTCGGTATTAGCCTACTCTTAACGAAAGACACCAAGGGACCGCCGTTTGACGTCATATCTGGCGGAAAGGGTCCTGCTCTTGAAGTCCTCTCCACATGGCTCTCAAGCGGTAACTGGTATGCAGGTCAAAACTTTTTCCCTTTGTAAAACCGCTGGGATTCGTACCTGGGCCCTAGGAATTGAAGGCCAGCACTCTAACCACCACATCCATGCAACCCCTGACATCCGGTAAAATATGCAGTCAAACCTGCGTAAAACTAGGATTTATAAAAAGGATACTTGGGAAATGTGACGAAGAGACAAAGAGTAGAGCAAGTTTTACCTTCTTAGGCCCCACTGGGAATATATAGGCAATTTATAGCTGGCCATACTGGATTAGATTTTATCTAGACAATGAATATTATACTGTGAAGGATAGTTAAGTATGTAAAAAGGTTACTATCAAATCTATAGAATTAATTTGGGAATCGCTATCATAGTTTGAAGTGCAGACTAAGGCTATTGCAGAAATTTAAGGTGGATCTGTACTTAAAAAAACTTAATTACAAAAATACTAAACAAATCCAGCGCGGAGCACTGAGGATGGTTAAATGATTAGATAAAACTGGTGTAATAGACACTGAGACGAAGAGATTGAAATGTCATTTTTTGCGTACAATATGGGACTATCATATATGTGATCTTTGTTCCGGGGAGATAACTGGTTGGTATTAGCTAAGTGGATTTTAGTTTTTTTGGTATTTATGCATGAAAATCTAAATTCACAGCGCAAGCGTCATTATTTTAGACATTTCTGGAATACTTAGGGTAACAATATATATTCGTGTAAGTTTTTTGTGGTATCTGTCCCGCTTGATGATTGTTTGAAATCAAAAGTTTTATTGCATGCGAAGCTTCCGTGTTCCCTTGTTGATCTAGCAGTAAATTAGACAGTATATTACTAACGATAGACTTGCTTTCTCGATGGTAATGTATGCTTAGTGTGGAGAAATTCATTGCCCTACACCCTTGCTGGGGTTTGCAGGGGTCAGTGTCGATCCTAGTGAACTTGTAGACTGTGCTTGGGAGCTAATCTCCCCGTCAAAACTCAAAAGAGCTCACATTAAGCACCCTTGACAATTGAAGACCTTAGTGCAAGAACCAGATAATGACCACTTTTTACGAAAATGAGATTTCCACATACACATGAAGCCCTTCCTGCCCTTTACCAGTAGACATAGTCATTTTCGATGGTAAGTTCTAAATAAGTTCAGCAGACATTGTTGGAATTTTACGTTCTGCTCTCTGAGTGCAAGAACCAGATAATAGCCGGAGTTTTCTCGATACTTCACTTTTGGTTATTATCTTGTTCTTGCACTCAGGTCTTCAATTATGGCCGGCCGAGATGACCTCCCCTCTCGGTACTTACATGGTTCCTTTTGGCACGGTCATGTTGAGCTGATCCAGTACGGCGTTCCCCTTGCCCTTTGGTCCGTACATCTTGCAAGCCTTTCGCACGCTGACGGCGTTCTGCCTGCGTGACCAAACGGTGGACACCTGCGTCTTCAGGGGCGGCCTCTTGACGACGACCCCTTGCTCCTCCGTCGCGGTGGCCATTCCTTCAGGGGGGTCAGCGGGCGGCGTAGCCGTCGAGGGCCCGTCGCTGATGGAACGGCGACCACCGTTGGGGCGAGCCTCCGGGGCGCTCTGTAGTTCCATCATCATGTTTCTGGGATGGACTAGAATGCCGTGAGGAAAAGAGAGAGAGACCGATCAATATGAGCGTCCAATTCGAAACGAAATATCAGTTTCATTCGTGAATTCACAAAGCGAAGCCAGAAGATAACCGGAAACCACACGGCTCGACACAAAGGACGGGGTCTGGTTTGCGTATTTAGAGCTCACCTTGTACAAAGCCCGACAGTGGGTAATTTTCACACATCAAGTCAAGCTCGAGATGCGTGAAAAACGATTGAACAAGTTAGGTGCAAAGCAAGAAAAGCAGCTTTTTGCACGGGATGAAGTGAAATAGGAGGAGGAAAATAAAATTTTTAGCAAACGAGGAAATTTAATCAAGGGACATGATAGATAAGGAGTAGATGTCGTTATTATGGAGAGGCAACTGACGGCCAAGGCCAATTGAACCAATTAAGATAGATGGGTGATAGGACAGAGGTAGGAATGTTTCAGGGAACTAGGGAAGGGTGGAGAGAAACCGTACGGCGGGGATCGACTGCTCTAAACGAAAGGGAATTTCCGGTTTAACGTCCCATCCGACGGACGGAGTACTAAAGTCGAAGTACTCTCCACACAGCATTCAAGTGGAGACCGGTATACCTTTGAAAAATCTGCCTCAGTCGGAATTCGAACCCGGGCCCTTGGAATGGGAAGCCAGCGCTCTAGCCACTACATCAACCCGATCTTTTAAAGCAGGAAACTATGTATTATTGTAAAGTATGCGGAGAATATGATAGTATTTTGCCACCATCAAAACTCACCTTAGTCACTAAAACATTATAAAAGTTCTACCTATATTAGCAGCTTCATAAACACTCCTGGGGGAGAAGTAGTCCAGGGGTAGCGAGTAGGATTGGCAAGCTAAGGGTCACTGGTTCGATTCCCAGTGAGGAGAATAATATTTTCCGATTATTCCGGAACGAGACAACATCGGCTCCTACCTTAAAACACCTCAATACCCCAATAATGAAAGGCAGCAGTTTCACCATGAGGCCCTGATGGCGCAGGTCCGGCATCAGATGCCATAGCTGCAGGCGAGAGTGTAGTTCACTGAATCGGCTGTAGTACTGCGATGTGGAAGGCAACGGGAAACCACCACATTATTCTCCCTAAGCCTTGCATTCAACATGACATTACTCCCGGTAAAATATTCCGGAGGTAAAATGGTCCCCCAATCGGATCTCCGGGTGGGGACTGCTGGGAGGGGAACATCAGTATAGAGAGACAAATGCAGAATTGGAACGTAAGATCACTAAGAAAGGGAAGTTGGAGAACGTTAAGATAGAGATGGACAGACTGGGGATGGACATCAAGGAAATGAGCGAAATAAAGTGGGCTGGGGCCGACGACCTCTGGAGCGACGATTACAAGGTAATTTACTCAGGAGATGACCAGAAGATAGCGGGAGTGGGATTCAAACTGAAGATAGACTGGTCAAGAAGATTGAAGTCCTACTGGCAATATAACGAAAGGCTTCTGATGATCAAGTTAGAAGGAGAACATACGGACACAGTGAGCGCAGGTGTACGTGCAGACGTCGAGCCACTCTGAAGAGGAAATAGAAGAAATGTATGAGCGACTGGAAGAGGTCCTAAACACAGTAAAAGGAAAGGAGAACCTAATAGTCAAGGGAGATTGGAATGCAGTGGTCGGAGAGGGCCAAGAAGGAAGTAGCGTGGGTGAGTTCGGTTTGGGAAAAAGAAATGCCACGGAAGAAAGGCTGGAATTACGAAGGAACCAAGATGGAACACAAAGACACTGGGAGAAAAAAAAGTAAGAGAAAGGTTCACCTCAGCCATCAATGCAAAACTAGAAGTGAAGGAGACAACCGTTACGGGAAGATGAATGAAATAAAGAAGATCATTACAGAGGTAGCAGATGATCAACTTGTGAGTAAAGAGATAGAAACAAAACGTCCATGGATAACGACTCAAATAAGAGACCTCATATTTGAAAGAAGAAAATACAAGAATCCAAGAAATGAAACTGAGGTGGCCCAATATAAGAAGTTGAGAAACCAAGTGAAAAGAGAGTGTAAGAAAGCCAAGTAAGATATAAAACTGCTGCGGAGAAATAAATAACAACATAATGAAAGGAAACGCAGAAATGGCTTATAAACTGGTGAAGAGACAATTCTGAGAAAGGAAAACAAGATCCCACAACATAATAACCTCGAATGGAAAGATACTCATAGAACAGGAGGGCATAGGGAAGAGAAGGAAGCAGTACATCGAAGAGCTCTATCAAGCACCCAAACCACTGGAAGCTGACTGAACGGAAGAAGAAATCAGGGAGGATGAAGATGAATGGGGGCCCGAAAGATGAATGGGAGAAAATAATACACGTAAACAAGCCGTTGTATGTGGCATTCGTGGACTTGGAAAAGGCCTTTGACAACGTCGAATGGAACAAGATGTTCAAGATACTGGAAGCAATTGGAATAGACTACAAGGATAGAAGAATAATATATGACCTCTACAAGAACCAGGTCACCACGGCGCGAATGAAAGACGGAAGGAAGATAGAAGCCAAAATAAATAAAGAAGTCAGACAAGGATGCAACCTCTCCCCAGCGTTATTCAATATATACCTGGAAGAAGCAATAAGAAACGCAGAGGAAACTGGAATCAAGGGCATCAAGGTGAATGGCAAAGAAATAAAAATGCTAAGGTTTGCCGATTACATCGCAGTTGTAGCAGAAAGTCAAGAGGACCTGCAAGCATCCCTGACCACAATGGACCAAGTACTTCAAGAATATAATACGAGCATCAAAAAGAAGAAAACTAAAATCCTAATGTGCGGAAGAGAGAAGCTTAGGGCTAATATCACAATTCGAGGAGTGAAATCGGAGCAAGTGGAGAACTTCACCTACCTCGGCTGCACTATAACTTGGTATGGAAGAAGCTCGACAGTCATCAAGCGAAGAATAGCACAAGCTAAGGAGGCGTTTATGAAGAAGAGACAACTACTATGCTCAAGGAACCTAAGGATGCAAACAAGGAAGCACTTCATCAAAACATTCGTATGGAGCGTGGCACTCTATGGATCAGAGACATGGAACATCGGGAAAGCAGACCAACGAAGAATTGAAGTCTTCGAAACATGGTGGTGGAGGAGAATGTTGAAGATTAAATGGACAGATAAAGTGAGGAACGAAGAGGTGTACAGAAGAGCAAATGAAGAGAGGATAATATGGAAAACCCTACGGCAAAGAAGAACCAGATGAATTGGACATACCTTGAGGCACAATGTATTAGTTACAAATATAATAGAAGGGAATATTGAAGTGAAGGTCCCGCGAGAAAGACCAAGGGAGTAATGTATAGGGCAAATAAAGAAGGACGTGAAAGAGAAAACATGACAGGGCGTGAGGGAATTAACACTGAATAGGGCAGAATGGAGGGTACCAGTAAACCAATCCTAGGATTAAAATACTGATGATGATGATAGACACTCCCTGCCTAGTCCTCCGACTCCTCGTCGGGATATTGATAGCCATTTCTGCCACTTACATTGGATATAACCTGCCATCGGTCCCTCTCTAACTCTTTATATCTCATACCTTCCTCACGCTTTCCACAATACCTTTCTTTCCCGACAACTCGCATACTACCTAACGATCTCTCCTTTATCAGAGCTCTTGATTTTTATCAGAGTAACTTGCCTCTCGCGACTTCCTTATCCACCTTTTCAACCTCTTTCGTATTTCCTTCACCGCAATTGACACTTCGTTTGCCTTACCCTCTCTATTCTTGAGGTTAGCATCAAAAAAGCCTATGTTCACTCTGCTACCTCAACGACTAAGTTACGCGGCAATAAAATAATACAGCATTTAATATAATGCCAACTTTCCTTGCGTAACCATTTAATCAGTAATTAACGACGTATTTAACACTTATATGATTTGTTGTTAACGAAATTTTCTTCCGCATATGAATATAGGTTTCTTGTGCCCACATTAATGTCCCCAAACTATTCCAAGACGCTTTTCTGGGCAAGCTAAGGACTGAAAGCATTTACCGATCCGCTTTCAAGCCTCACGAAAGATTTTACGACTTCTAAACGATCGAGGAAAGACTAGGGGTGATCGAATTTAAGGTAATATGTAAAGTTCTTCGTCCTGGATATGCAGGCTGTGAGATGTAATTTTACACGATTCCAAGTTTCGATAAATGTTTTTGACACACTATGGAAAGAGCCATAGAGCTGTGTGCTTAGAAAAGGGCCGTGGAGTTAATGTGTATTCAACACTAGAAAATAACCTTGCTGTCAGAGGTAAAATATTAAGAGTTTCTTGTCGCCAAAGCGCCGACAGCCAAGTGCGGAAGTACCTTGGCAAGTAAGATGCAAATGGCACAGGGCTCACTGGAGGAAAATGCAAACAGCAGAGATTGAAAACGAAGACGCACACGTTTGCAAGACCAATTGGATTTTTAGAGGAGAATGAGCGAGAATACAAACTATTTTCCCGAAAAAAAAACTACTCTGGACTGGAGGATGATGGCTCTTATTTCGAATTGCCTCTAAATCCATCAATGCAAAGTAACTTGTTAAAAAACCGAGACATGTTCTTCGAAAACCAGGTTCCCCTGAGAGATAAATAACAGCCATATTTCCAATTTCACAACACTATAATTGCGAGTTTGTATCAAAAGTTTCTAAATTGCGAGAACAACGTTAAGAGCAAATACGATTAAGGCACATCAAATATTCCTCGACGAGTAATATTCTTAATCCACTCTATTTCAATGATAATTGCAATATTAATTACTTTCACTCCATTTACCCCAACCATATTTTTAGAATGCTTGCTAGTGAGAAGTAGCTATCAAATAATAAAATACCACAGTCAGCATTCCTGACATAAGACCGATAACGTTGCACTCTCTCGTATGTATGATGCCCTCTAAAGGTTTCATTGATTTAGATACTGCTACACTCTGCTGGTTTAGTAGTAGTCACGCATCTCGTAACGGAAAAGGAGCATAACAATGCTGATCTTCATTTTGTGTTAGACTCACTAACATGAAATCAATTAATACAGGGACAACACATTCTGCTTCACTGTATTTTTCTTCCTAGTAGGTATACAACATAATGATTCTACACTTCCCGTTCCCTCTAAATAGAATAACTGGTTGAGATCTGATACAAACCGGTCAATGCATAATTTTTATCACCCTTTTCCGATAGTCCGGTGAAAACAAGTACGTTAAAATGTACTGGAGGTGGTATCGCGGCTGATTTGAGAAACGAGGTCGGCCAAATAGGCAGGCACAAACACACGGACTTGCTATTCACCACGCTAGTGCGGATGAATATGTTTTTTATGCGGTAAAACTTAGATACTAAGATGAATAATGGAATGCATATTTAAAATTCATAAAATAAAAAGAGGAAAGCGTATACACGCAAACAACCGCCAAATATATAAGATGAAAACATTAAATTAGAACCAGTTTTAAGGAATATAATTAACTCTCAGAGAATAAAATGCACGATTCCTTTCTAAATAGTGTAATAACGATTTACAGATACCGCTGCGATGAAATTTGGATAAGAAGTCATTATTATTTATGAGGCCGTACAATACGCAATGTTTTGTGCCGAGGAAAGGGGACCTAATCCTTCCAAAGCACCCCCATTCTGGCTTCATTGTCACACGTAGGGTAGCATACGTATGTCACCTCCAGTACATTCTTACCTCCTTGGGTGAAAACGATGTCCTTATTTAATTAAATCCTGTTGATAAGGTAGAAACATTTTATTCTCAACATTCAAATCATGTTTTTAGATTTTCTCTGTATTGCCGTACAGATAAACGAATTGATAATTGATACACAAACTTCATACAATAACTGTGAGGAATAATAAGGAATTGGCGTCTAAGAGGAATTAAAATACACTTACCATTCAGTTATAAAACGCGAGAACAGAGCCAGAATTTTGAGTGAAAGCTTTTTGTATTTAGCTAATACACATATTACAAGCATAAGCCAATATCATTTCATGATTAATCGCGCAATGATGACATTGGAAAATCAGTAAGTCGCTTACACTCAAATAGGTCAATTATCTTGAATAAGGTCGGTCTTACAACATTCATTTCCCATAAAAAAATATTTTCCCAGATATGTCTACGTCTACTAAAGGAATACTGTATCTTGGAAGTCCATGCGACCTTGCATACAAAAACATCATAGCCGTCACTAGTCCACACCTTGAAGGAGACTGTTCTACGAGTGGATATTATTAAGGTTGACAGAAACAGGTGCAGCGAGAAAAAGTTGATTCGTTGGAACTTTGCCTGTATTTTGTGCGCACAAATAATCGGTTTCCATTGACGCATGCAATCGCTATCGGCCCACCATTCTGTATCCTGGGAAAGACTATCATGACAGTGCATGAAAATGATAAACCTTATACTCTTAAAGAGAGTGATTTTGTTTTTTTTACTGGCATTTGAATCTATGTTTGAAAATGACAATTATTTATTTTTTTCAATCTCCTCAGCTTGATTAACTACCAATAAATAATCCAAATTCTGATATATTTCGCCATGGAGATAATAACCTATTACTTCCGCAGCCTACATTCAATTTCCATTGTGGATGCATTAATATATCCCATGTCACATTGATTCCAAGATGTTGGATTGAAGAGAGGTGACCAACGTGAATTCGACTGATAGTCGACGTAACAGCTCAAGTGCTATTATACCTCTATCGTGCGGTAAGCTTGACGGAACCGGTTTCACGTGGACTTTCACGCGGCAACAGATTGGGCATGTGGAGAAAACCACGAAAGTTTTTGAGGTAATCGGACCCAATGTGATGTAATTCGAAAATACAGCAGCTCAGCATGATTCGTTGTTTTTCTGATCATTTTTATTTCGAATCGGTAATATATCAGGATAATTATGCTTCCAATCCAACGCCATTCCGAAAGCCAATCCCCTTAATAAGACTCCTTATCACTCCACGTACCGCTATGATGATTTGAATCTTGTTCTCATGATGAACTCGGTTTCCAGTGAAGGTATTCAAAAGATATACCTAGGTGAAAACAAAATCGGAGTTCAATTATTTGTCACACACGGTCACCAAAATGCCTAACGGAAGTGAAAATTTTCGGAAGTGATGAATCAAAGAGTTACATTACGGGAATATGAAGAGACAAGCAAGCTATGAAATGAGATAACAATTGTATAATGGGTGAAACTTAAACAAAAATTACTGACACAATTTTATCTTTTGAAACTCGTAACTAGAAGCTAGTAGAAGGTATTTTTTCCCATTTTATTCCCATTGTTTTGACGCAGCTCTCTGATATGCCCTTTTTTCTCCTCTCATTCCGTAAATCAGGACACTTGCATTTCTAGCAGCGTTATTATGCTCTTTATAAATGCAAGACATTTTCATTCGTTTGACTCTTGGCTACTGTTTGCCATAGCCTTGCTCTTTTGTTGTCGAGGCTAACTGAATACTTCGAGACTTAACAAGGACAGTGAAACTGGGCCAATTATTTTCTTATACTCTCTATTACAACAAGTTAAAAAGTTGAATAACACTTCACAGCCACCACCACTCCGAGGAAAACACATTAACCTGGATAGCTGGCAAGTCTATCACTGCCCTTCTCACATATCTACCTCGCATTAGTACCTAAATTTAGGTAGCTGGGTAAGATGAGTGGAGTCTTGCACAGTTGAAACGAGTTAATACAATCTGAAATGAGGTAGCGTGTTACAAGCTGAAACAAGTTGAAACAGTTTAATGCTAGATCGAACGAGTTGCTTCTCGTACAGGTCGAACGAGGTAATGCGATATGAATCAAGGTAGTCTGTTCTAAATTAAACGGGATAATGCTAGGTAAGACGAGTTGATTCTTGCATATTTGATACGAGTTAATACAATGTGAAACGAGGTAGCGTGTTACTAGCTGAAACCATGCATTACGATATGAAACAACCACTTCTTCTATAGATAAGACAATATGATTCAAGAATGATCAAGCTGCATAGAAACGACAACTACTGGTTGATACCACATCAATCGAGGTTATACGAGGTCAATGAACGAGGTAAAACAAGCAAAAAGTGGACATAACCGACTTGAAACGAGTTGAAAGAACGAGTTAAACCAAGTTGAAACTAGGTAAAAACATGCTAGTTCACTCTAACTCGTTTCAACTCGTACAATCCCCAGGGAAGACACTGAGAAATTCAGGTTCTACCAACACATATTTCCAAAAATTAATATTTTAGCAGATAGTTTACCTTTTGCGTATTTCCAATAGCTAACTTGTTCGTTTGGTGAATTAACTTGTCAAACGAATTCAAATGCAATTCATTTATCTAAAACCATAAATAACATACCAAACATTAATATCCCTTCATATACCAGAGCTACAATTATACAGTAGGTATTTACCTACTAATATCCGTATGAATTATATTTGAATCAATCTCTTGCAATGCGACAACTTATGCTGTCAATTCGTCCGCCGCTTCAAGCATTCCTTTTGTTATCTAATTCCAGTATCCAGTAACTAATGACTATGTTCTAAGCAACTTAGAATAAAGTTCCCACGATTATAACGGCGTGATTTTAAAATTACGTACTAAATCAATTGTTAAAAGGTTGGTCGAGTCAAGAAAAGTTACCATAATCCCTCATGAAACAATTAAACCACTGTCGGTGACAAGAAAATTGTCATCTTTTATTAGAAAAGCCAACTCATTAGTTTGGTCGTTACTGATCCGCCTTGATATCTGCTAATTACGTTTTTTTTACCAATGAAAGCGTGAAGGTCTAACTAACGAAGCATTATATTTGTATGGCTCGGGATTTGGAAATGAATACACGGTGTACTGCTTTTTTTGCAAACGTGCCTCTTCATCTCGGCGTGTGATTGCTTTGATGACTCATTCATGGTTTTGCGGACATCTCCATACATTTTGTGCAACGCCTATCTATAAAAATAAGTGACGGGCATTGACCACGGTCGGCCAATTCAAGGCCCACAGCAACCGAAAACAAGATGACCTGGCTAAAATAACTGAAGTCTCATCGTTAGTCTCTTTCTTTTCCTCAAACGAATAGAAAGTACTTCGTAATCACATATATTCTGTTTTAAAAATTGAGATACAAGAAGCAAGATCATCTTTTACATTTTGTCAGTAACACAAGAATAGTTTTACTTACAATAAATATTAAAATGTCATTCTGGTTGCCTAATTGGTGGGAATAACTGGTTGCCAATGGACCAGTTATAGACTTGAGAGTTCAAAAGGGATGCAATAAAAAAATCTACATAGATGTATCGATACTCCACAAAAATATTGCCAAAATACACCTAAGTCTGCCAGTCCAAATACTTATTGAATTTCATTTCTACTCATTCACTGATGATGGCAAATACATCTTTTCAACAAAATTAAGTTTATTTTTTATGATATTTTTGGCTATTGAAAAAAAAATTTCAGCATTATCAGCATATTTCTAAATTATTAAGACGATTAAACTAAATACTATTAGTTCAAACAGACTTCTAAATTAACATTCAAAATGAACAAAAGGAATCAAAGGCATAATATATCCATCAACTCTTTAGCAAGCATTCAAACCTGAAAGGAAATGCTAATTTATCGCATCACGGTAACTTTAGTAATATGTTGTGGTGAGAGAGCAATCAAATTTTTTACACTTTTGATTACGAAGTATTTTACCAATGACCTCGTGATGTTGTCGGAGCACGTAATTAATGCAGCGACTGTGAACGCTAGCATTCGAATTAACTGATGGAAGTTTTTCAGTTAAAGCATCTTTCATGGGATAATATCCACAAAGTCATGAAGATGAAGGAAGAGAAGGCGACAGGGTTCCACGTCTGACTAATTTACCGGGTGGATTGATTGGTGGAAAGTTAGTTACATTCACTCTTGGTAGACGAGAGTCCTTTCCCCTATCAGATAGGGCGGGGATTTGGGGGCGTTTACTCGGAACCGAAATCGCAATTTAGTTCACGAAATTGTTAGATGGAAACGAAAAAAGAAATTTAGTGAAAAAATTAATCTTCTAACCATAACCATTCACTCATAAATCAAAAATTAAAATAAGCAAAAGGTGACGCCCACCGAAAATGCTGCTGTGATAACATTGACGTCACTTTCCTCCCGTCCTTCACTGCTCGTATGGGAAGGGGAGGGAGTGGAGGGGGATTCTCGGAAGGACTACTCTACTCGCACAGATGCTATCGTAACTGCTCCGATTGGCAGAGTCAGCTTTGCGATAAGGCGAAGTAGCTTCGTGGGCTCAGTTGTGATTGGACGAAGTCGTTATACGTCAGAGGTTGCACCACACCCACTTTTCCGAAAGGGTTAAAAACATTAGTTTTTCGACGCCTATAACTCGAGAAATAATAGACGGATCAAAAAACGGAAAAATACGGGTCTTTTTATTTTACAAACTCTATCATATTCGGCAATAAAAAAGACATGGTAAACGACCCCATTCCTCCGCCGCCGCCGCCGACGATACCTGTCGCTCTCGATCGTCTACCGCGTGGGAAGAACTCGGCGAAAGAGAACTAGGCCGAGGCCGTTCGAGGGAGTCCAAGGAAGCAGTCGGACGCACTTCACCTCGGAAGCCCTGCCCACCTCAAAGCCAATGCTTGTGACCTCTCTCTCTGCCCAAGATGTAACACAGGGAGCGTCACGCACTCGACAAGAGACGCTAAAATGCGCTACCGTGCCGAGGAAGCCTCTCCACGCGCTATTCCTCGAATGGGATTTCAGCGTACATCCGCGGAAGAGCACGGAACTGGATTTCCTGGATATTCCTGCTTGGACTTTGATAAAATACTAGTTTCTCTCTGACCGTGATACTGATATCAGATATGAAAGTGGAGTTGACATTTTCAACAGAATAGACTACTGAAAATAATATTAAATAAATCCCACAGAGGAAACGAAGAAACTAAAAGGTTCGAAATTTGGGTTGCTTGCTAACTCGTCCGTCGTTATCGACAATAGTCAAGATATGATGATATCAATGGTTGACGACTAAGCAGGTGTGTTACTTACTGAATCAGCTGAATGATTACTTCCATTTTTGAAAAATCGAAGATTTTCTATTCCCGAGAGAATGCGTATTACCTCACTAACGATTATTTCCTGTATAAAGCTTACGTATCATGCATAGGTGATATAAAATGAGGCACAGCGATGGAATAACTCATCGAATGGTGAACGTTCACTACCACGTAACGACACTTCACTTCAACCGAACAGACGAACTTCCTCTTAAAAAAAAAAACAATGTTTAATGTGCTTTTCAGATACTAATTTGTAATTTAGAATACATGTAAACAGGAACCTTTCAGTGGTAACATATATTTCGATTCAATGTATGTACATAATATATGGAAATTATTTTCATACATATGTTTAAATGTTTTCTTCAGCGAAACATTACTCAATCTGAATATTATTTAGTGATTGATTGCAAATGGCAAGCTAAAAGATGGGAAAGAATGGAAAAGGAAGTCCTCGTTCTATGCATATGAAACATGTATTTATGGAAGTAAAAAAGAATATTTATATCATTATGAAGAGGTTAGTTGGGAGGAGAATCAAGGTGCGTCAAACCAATTTTAGCATTATCAATGTACGAACACTTTTTTTTTGACATATGATTATATTGTACAACCTGTTTCCATGTCTTAGGGCCTCTTCAGGTGGAACTACTGGAGATAAATGAACTCTCGTCGATATACTATGAGGAAATGGGGGGAGGGGACCTCACAGCGGCGGAAGCTATCAGGTAATTGGGTTGATTGGAATAGGGGAAGGTCGAGGAAAGGTGAGAAGAATTTTAGGGAACACACCGTATCTGATGCACTGACTGTTAAAGAATATGTTTAATAGACCACCCGGAACTTGATTGTCTTCATGAGAGGATTGTTGACTTATGAATATGATGCCAGTTATACTGCCAATGCAAATAGAGGAAATGCATAATTTTGAATAATTGAGTCGGGAAACAACTCTGAATATACAATAAGAGCAATTGCCGAGCCACACATGAATAATCAGAGTGACCTACCCTCACCTTGACATCTTTCGTCGTCCTACATGATCTTTTAAGGGTTTTCCTGGTTACGAAAGCTCGCCTTATTCGCCTCACAGTCTTAACATGCGCATTCACTTGCATGGGCGTACACACGTCATAAAAGCCGTTGTAAATGGCTTGGAATTATTCATCACGAATTGAAATTTTCCAAAAGTTTTAGTGCATTATGTAAGATCTAATATGTAAGTATTATGTAAGGTAAGATGTTGCTTACGATATTTGCCCCATACATTATACTTTCCTTTACTGTGACTACATATATTTCCTTATACTCACTAACAGTCGAGATTATTTGTCCAATGTATTTGACTCGTCGGTTTACAGACTTCAGTGCTAGTAAAATTTAATACCCTCTGAACATCAAATTTTTGTGAAATAGACTTTTTGGCGCAAATGGCCTTAGCTGTTGGTCACCTGCCATAAAAAACTGCTAATTGAGAGATAAAATAGGTACTGTAAAAGAATCCACATTCACTTAGTCATTACAAACTGTTGGCGATTCATTTGAAGTAAGTGCTGAATACCTACATTTAAGCTCATTTTTAATGATGAGATGAAATAGCAGGACTTATATCTGGTTGTAAAGCGATCACAACTCTTCCATGCCGAAAGAGAAGTTGAAAAGAACAACCACAAGGACTTGTTAACCAATGAATTGTGTAACATAATTAGATATTTTATTGGAAAATCTTTGCCATCCTTATTAGCTAAAAGTGGTGTTGAAGGTTGACATTTTTGGATGAGCAAGCTTCAAAATGCTCAGTTTGGCTGGCTAAATCATGATGGCGGGAGATTTACTTTCCCCGAGCCACGTGCCCATATGCGACCTCTGAGGTATGTTAGTTTCTCTATGATCGAGAGGCAGTTATTTCTCGTCGGAGGCCGAAAGGTAAGCGGTGAAGGCCGAGGGAACCGAGTTTAGCTCGAGGGAAATTCTGCGTCACATTAACACTTGTGCGAAATGAAACTCTGAAAGCGACGCGTCGAAATGGAAAAGCGCTAAATCAATCGCGTTGCAGTCTCATGAAAAGATCAGGACAAGTGATTAAGCGTCAGCCAATTCATAATGGCGAATCAATGACATGTTTTCTCGATATGACAGATATCATAGAGTAAGTATAGTCTATACTTACCTTATGCAGATATCCATACAAAAACTTGAAATTATTGGTATCGAAGGTGATAACTGATTCTACACGATTCAGTATACTAGCAAGAAGACAAAAATGCAGTATTTCGTTGGAAATTGATTCAATATCTGAGAGTACACTTAATCTAGCCGATTTCTTTGATGAAAATGTCTGTTTAGAACCGAGTATGCTCCGGAACCATATTTGTAAGATGTTGAAGGGATCATGAGGGTTATTGGTAGTTGAGGGAGACCGGTGATGTAGCCTGGCATATTGGAATGCTCACCGAACAACGCTTGAGAAATTTTTTCTCGCGTAAGCTTAAAGACGTTCTTCAGCCTGAAGGTGGTTCTTCAGAATTTAACATCAGTATTTCTGCCCTTCCAACTTTGGCCGCATACATTTTTCCACCAGCTTTAAATAGTTTGATATACTTGTTTTCATAATAACAGCGATATTTCTGTTTCAATAAGAAAGAGATAATAACACCATAATTGCTAATAATTTCTAATATATCATATTAGTATGTAAACTGAAGCCAGCCCTGATAGAGAAGAGGTAAAGTAAGGACTTTACCTCTCCGCTTATAAGCAAGTAAGCCTGCTAATCCTGGTGTCGCGGATTCGAGTCCCGCCTGGGTGGGTGATGACAAGCCAATGCCTATTGGGATCCCAGGGGTATATGGACCAGCAGAATAGTCCGGATGAAAAAAAAATACGAAAATATTAAAAAAGGTTCCATTCTCCTCAACTGCTTGGTACTTTTTTTCTCTCAGCTTAGATCTATTTTTCTGGTCGTTAAAAGTTAGAGGCCGGTGAAACCTTTGGATACCGATGGGTCCTTTGTTAATCACGACTTTTCCGGTGGCTATCAGTATTTGAGAAATTCCGGAAAGTTAAGACTTGTGCACATGACCTTCCGAAGGTAGTACTCTTGAGCGTTTCCTATATGCTTTCAATCTTATCGTGTACACCATTATGTGAGACAAAGAGTAATTAAACACATATCAGACATACATATTTATAGACGTGATTATGATGAAATAATTTTTAAAAATCAACGCATATCACAAGAGTACGTAAGTACCTTTTAATCCAGGCAATACAGTGTCATCACTGAGGAACACAAAATTTAACGACCATCCGGAAATTCAAATACGATTGTCATTAGAGTTAAAATTAATTTTCCTTTTATGAGGGCTATTCTCGAATTCCCGCTCAGAATTAGGTGTTGAAGACTTGGCTGAATTAATTGTCTGCGAGCTCATAACCTCAGCCTGCGTAATGAAGGAAATGTCTCCCAAGGAAGTACATGTGTCACATAGACGGTGAGAGTGCAAGTTTTCCACAATGCGATGAAAATTATTTGCGTTTTTCTTCGACTACTCCGAGAGAAGAGTAGCAACACGTGCAAGGATAGTTCGAGGAGTGCCTCGGAGGGGATCTCGGTGGGGAGAGTTTGGGCGATGGCGAAAGTTCTGACTTCCAATGCAAGGAGCTGGGGGTCGATTCCAGCTGTGTTAGTGATTCACCATCGGACTCGAGAGAGAGACTCGAGATAGAGAGAGAGAGAACTCGAGAGACTCCGTAAATTTAGTTCTTGGTCCGTCGGTTGGGGAATTAAATTGTAGACTCCAAGGTGTCTTTCGTCGCTTGTGTCTGATAAAAGTTAAGAGGCCGCAGACTCCAGGTTTTTAGCTCCATCCTTTTTCCTTCACCTAGAAAATTATTACTTCCACCCAATCGTCCTACTATTCTTTTTGACCTCAGCCGTCAGTCACCTCTCCAAATTAATTACTACTGATGCAGAACGTGGTTGATTCCAAGCTATCCCCGGTTACAGACTCTTCGTATGGCTGAATTTGCATAGACCGTCTCCCTAGACTTCGAAAATACAATGCAATGCTTTTGACATCTTAGGCGGCTTCATTAGAATACGCTTCAATGATATCCTACAGGGAGTTTTCGGTGAGATAGGTCCTATAACAAACAATATTTAATCCTCGCAAGTTCTTACTTTGAGGATGCATGGCAAGGTGAGAATAACCAGCAAGTTTACTGGTAAATGCAGAAAAAAGTTAAGTCACTACAAATTATATCAGAATTGTGTTATTTACTAGGCAAGTATTACATTAGTCGCATAGAAATTGAGAAAAAATGTATTGGATTAATGTTTTTTTGTTTAAATTGGTTTAAATACTCATTATAGTGGATTACGTTTAAATGGAATTGAACTAGCAGGAGATGGACTAATGAAGGTAGCGAGTCTTAAATACATAGGGGGAGTGGCGGTGGAAAAATGAGGAAATGAAAGAGAGAGACTAGCGAAAGACTTTTAGAAAAGCGTCAGGGGACTAATCTTGTGTAAAGATGTCCCTAAAAGGAACATGGCATCAATAGAACTCACTGAGTCCCTATCGTGACATATGCTTCCAAAACATTGACGATGAAAAGAAAATTCACTTTGTATGTACATTCCACACTAACGTTTTATTTACTTTGACCATAGTTTCGACACTTTTCTGTAATTATCAAGGCGTAAAAAATATAACGTTTTTTTACGCCTTGATAATGACATAAAAGTGTCGAAACTATGGTCAAAGTAAATAAAACGTTAGTGTGGAATGTACATACAAAATGAATTTTCTTTTCCAATCTCGTGGTTCCACAAAGTGAAGCCTCAAACGTTTGAGACAAAGAGACAGTTTGGGAAAACAAGAATGGATAGGATAAGAAATGAGAAAATGAGAGACATTGCACAGGAAAAATCATTACAGTACAGGATAGACATGGCATGGCTCAAGGGCTTTGGACAAGTGAAAAAAATGAAAAAGGGAAACATACCAAGAAGATTACATGAAATGGAGACTTAGGGTAAAGACCAAGAGGAAGGCCACGGGGTAGATGGATAAAAGGAATGAAGGAACGCATGTAGAAAGGAGGAGAGGATTGGACCAGATAGACGATAGGGAGATGGAGGGAGGAAAGAAGAAAATGTAGATGATTGTGTGCATTGCACACCCAGTTAGCGGCTGGAAAGTGTTTAGGATGATGATGACTCATAACATTAGGCATGAAAAGGTGCAGGTATGCATTAGAAGATTCAAAAACCTTTTCTCATGCACTATAATTTAGACTAACACCATTACATCTGCCTCTCCGGTTATTATTACGCCTATTCCTATTGACGCATATTCTCGAATGAATGGTTAGTCCTGATTCTACATTCTCAGGATTCTATCTTGTGTTCTGATTGTGAAGGAGAGATATTTCTTCAAAAGTAGAACTCAATCCCTCACAAATAAATTACATATGGGTTGTATTGCACTTATTCTCCTAATGATCAGGATGAAATTTCTGTAATCCTTCTAGTAATCGATCTTGCTCATGATGGTGCAACTAATTAACACGAGGGATAGATGGGCGATCTTTAGGGGTGTACATTATTTACTTGCGGCCATGACTTAGTTATATGAAGAAATATATGCTTCAAAGTTTCGAAACTCAAGAAAAGTTTCGAATCAGTCTCCGAGTACCAGGTTTGGAATATTTCTTAAATTCCGACCTTCAGTTTCAATCTCCTGTGGAGTGCAATCTAAGAGCAGGAGTCTATCAGTCAGAAAATCCGTTAAAGTGAGATTCCGCCGGCACTTTCCATTGACAGTGAAGTCATGATAAAGATAGGTATTTCTCCAGTAATTATTCAGCAAACTATTAATTCACGGACCACGCAAGCGAAGTCAACATTCGGTCGCCTTGCGTTAAAATCACGTTCACGAGAGAGCAGTTCTTTCTAACTCTTTTTTCTCCATTACAAACCTAATTATAATTCTATTGCATTCAATCCCGTAAAATTACATCTCAAGGTCCTTGTTCCCACTGACCTCGACGGTTTATATACACATATGCTTTTACAACGCTAAATTGTAGTTTTGTTTACTTACAATTTATATGACATTTCCTTCCAACAATGCTTTGCGAGATAATTGTTTAGTTAAATACTCCGTTTTTTATAAGTTTACATATTATTCATGCTGGAAAAGTTTCAAATTCTCTGTAGTTCCAAGAATAAGGAAATTTTATATCAATGGTGCTCAATCGTTTTTAAGGTTTTTGTGTAAATATAGCGATTACAAACTCGACTCCCCGTCGAAAGTTAATTGACGAGTTAATTGCACTTTGAAAAGTGCAATTAACTCGTCAATGTGAAATGTGCTAATTAACTCTATAATAGCTACTCTTCCTGGTTCCCAGAGTGCAATTGAATCCACACATACCCCTACATGCTTATAACGCAGGTCTGCAGGTGCAATAATGAGACGCGAGTTGCATCTGCATTGAAATATTTCTCAATTCAGAGGCGGCTATTGGCTCGACGTCCAAGAGCAGGGGAGGAAGGAGCCAACCACCTTGGGTCACTCCAAGACAAGGAGGAAGTCAGAATCAGCGAGACCTTGAGGAGTCATTTTCAGCGAAAACGGTCTCGCCATTCAAAGAATTACCACATTTCCATTCGGTGATAGGCTCGTCGTCTAATGGGCAAGCAAAGTGACTGAGAGAAAAGGCGGGTCTAAAATATTTACAAATCCTGCGAGAATGATTGCGTAATGTAATTAGGTACTAAGATTTGCCATTTTCTGAACTTACACCACATCGTTTCGAGGGATATTTTTTATTGTTTTCCCTTATATTTACTTTTCTAAAATGCTTTCATCCTGTGTACATGATTTTGTCGATTCACGCTCGTAATGTAATATTTTACTATCCTATTTACACGCGTAGTGCAAAATATCTTCATGGAAATGGAAAACGTGTATTTATTTCTTGGGAGAAACAATTACGCAAGTAAAAAGGTATTGATCAATTCTAAATTACATCATTTCTGTGCTAATATAAAGGAAGCAAATGCATATTTATACTAACGCCTTAAGTGGCTCAAGTGACTTTCTGTCTGTTCTCCACTTGCAGAGGATTTTTAAGGCAATCAAGTCTAGATAACACGACCATGTTGTCCACACTTCTTGTGGGCGATTGACATGCCACATGAGAGAAAGAAAATTGTTACTTCCTAATATTGTCTAGTTAATTTTGTGCTTGCAACTTCATTGCTAAAAGTATTATTAGTAGTTTTTTTTCTGATGGGCAAACTGATTCGGCGATGCAAGAGGTGGTAGCAGTAAACAATGTGGGATTAAACACAAATTTTGCACTTCCTCATATGCATTAATGAACATTATACTCTACGGCACCGTCAGAGATGAACTACAAGCGCAAATCATAATGGAAATTTTTTTCCAAAAATACCTCCCATCCAAAAATCCTTAAGGAACAGAATCAGGATTTATCGCTACATTGAGCGAATTTCCGTTTTTAGACATTAGAGCTGCTGAGGTTGTATCACACTGCCTAGACTTAACTCAATCCTGTGACAAACCTCATTGGGGAAATCGAACCAAAGACCTTTAGGCTGCAAGGCCACATTACGGACCTCACTACCGTGATCGGCCTTATTTACATCCAATTATTATAATAATCTACACAGCATTAAGATCAGCCACAAATCTACGGGGGATGACATGATTAGTAAGTCTCTATGAAAGCCTGCTCTCTGTGACCATGATGAAAAAAGCATTCTTGCAAAATTAATTCCGAAAGGAAAACGGAATCTGTTCCACGGCCATCAAGTTCCACTAGCAACAAAAGCAGTCTGTCTGGAAAGAATTCTTCAGACAATGAGTTGACTTGGTGAAAGATGAATAAATTCGGCCTTGGCATAAGTCGTTACAACAATTTGAGTAAAGTTCGAGTTAGTTCGTCCACGCATTTAAAAGTGTAGGAAAGATGTTTCTTCCCCATGAGATATGGCCAATGGCTATTCCAAGACGACTCTTGGAGTTTATAAGACTATGATTTCCGTATGACTGGTGAAAGAAGGTATGTACCTTTGAAAACGGGAAGAAAAAATATGTTTTTAAGAAACTCTTCAAGCATCAATCATGCATTTACAAAGACTACAAAAAAATACCTATAACCAACTCATTGCCTACCCATAAAAAAGAATCGAATCGAAAGAGCCGGAACAGTGCCCAAACTCTTTCGCTACCTACCTACAGGTAGGACCGTGGACTCGTCGTTGCTATCGTTATTAGGTACGCGAACACACTGTTCTCAGTAGTCACGAAAACGACTCCATCGACACACAAAGATTGGTGATTTGAAGATAAAGACAAAGCTTGAAGAATAGCGAGCACTTTGTCACTCTCCTTAGAGCAGTTAAAAAAACAACGGTTTCGCGAGCGTGCGCATTATCAAGATCCGCGACAGTAATGCCAAAGTACATTTTTTATATGCCGGTAGTTCTCATGATTGCATGCATGCTGATCGGAGCATAATGACCTAAAATTAGTTAGTTTTTCTTCACGTTTCGTCCAAAATAAACTAGAAGCAAAAATTCACTTCATTTCAATTCAGACACATAGTTAATAAAATTAATGGCCGCATGTCATGAAAAGTACCTACCTAATCGCATATCTCAAACGCATAAATTTATTTGGCGTGTGTTACAAAATAAAACGGTAATTTGGTTAGCCACTCAACTTAGATTACGTCGTCTATTTTTTTGCATAAATGTGGATAATGCAAGCGAAATAAGAATTGCGCAACAATATTCGGGAGAGACCAGCAAAAACGTTGACTCTGGCAATGAATCGTATTCATGAGTTATGCAACGGCATTGCAATTCACGTATGTACGCGTGCGTGCGCTTACATCTCGGAGGCCAGCTGGCGCCACTTTGAAAACGCTTACTGTTCAAATTTCACGACCGCTCAGATCGCTCACCTTTGTCACTTCAAAAACATATTGTACAATCAAAAAGGATAGATACAACAAAATTAAGACAAAATTACTGACTGTGTAATATAAATTGGGACTCCAAAAACGGATTTTCTTTACCTAGCCAAAACATTTTACCTTTGTCCACTCTCTCTCTTTCTTGAATGAATTATCTTTTATTGCCTTGCTATTAAAAAAAAAATTCACGTAAGGGGATATTTTTTCCATGTTACACCTACTAAGAATTCCGTGAGTCATTCGTATGCAAGGATATATCTCTAGGCCACCATAAGGAAAACGCAACGGAAACAGGATGTAAAGTAGTCATTAGCAATCAATGGCGTTCAAACATGGATGTCAAAATTTCCTGTCTGTTTACATCGTAATTATATATCTTTTCATATCTTTTCATCTGTTTTCATTGCTATAGATTTTCCATTCATGATAAAATATCCGTAACTCGTTGACTTTACTTACTAAATAATACAAAAATAATAAACAGTAATAAAACATCTAGGTATTTAAAAATATTTAAGGAACATAGATGGCACTCAAATACAAGTTGATAATCCTTGCTTCAAAACTTGTTCGTAATAACAGACGATATTCCAAGTCCTTATAGGGGCATAACATTGGCATTATTCTTATGAAAAGTGACACTTGTGTTAATTTCCTTGCAAAGAATTGATGATTCCCGTTAACCATTAATTCCACACGAAAGAAAGAATGGACAGAAAGTGAGATTAATCGATAATAAGGCATATAGGCAATTATGTCTCCTAGTGACGTGATCATCTCAGAATAATCCCTCTGACCGAGTGTCTGAAATAATTCGTGAGGAATATTTAAAAAAAAATATATTATCGATTGTTCAAGGAGCGTTCCCCAACGAAATCAATGAGTGGAAGAAAAAAAAATATTGGCTAGTAACCAGAAGAGACCATGGATATCAGCTATTGACGGGCAACATATTACTATAGATAAAATTACTTTCGTGATAGGTGAACATACAGTCTAACTTTGCCACAAGCATCTATTTTAACACTTACCTGGGCAAAGATTGGGAGGTCGAATTATTATCCGAAGCTATTTGGTCTTTCCATTAGTTATTGACTCTAATACTGGATATTATGCTAAACTTCGATGCAGGTAATAGCGAACGCAATTTACAACACCATTTTATCGCACATCTTAGCAATTCAGTCAACGAACGATTTATGTTCTGACTTCCACAAAAACGTTTACTAGAATTCCAATTCTTTGAGCCGACTTCATTTTCCTTTTAGAGGCGAAATCGAATATATAATACCATGCAAAATTACCTCGTGAATTACAGCAAATCCAACTGAAATCATGCGAATACGGAAATGTTTCCCGAAGAGAGCTCTTACGGGAAGTTGAAACGACTTGTTTCGTCCTTCTAGAATGAAAGCGAGGCCTTCGAAAGCCAGAGAAGTAGTAGTTTTCTGCTCATGGCAATCAACTTTTACCGGGACTGGTTATGCCGCAGTGGATCACTTGTGTGCAACAAATGAGGTAGAATCAATTTTTTTCACTCACAAAGAAGAAATGGGTTTTGCAATTCCGTTAGGACAGACCGGTATAGCTTTACTGTTCAGAATTCGATCAGGATTTTGTTTTGTGCATGCAGCTAGTAGTTAGCTGAAGTTATTCATTCCATTATTTATTACGTGAATGAATTCGACGGCTGAGATCACTAGCGTTACAAAGAAGAGATTAGTGGCGTAGTTACGGCATAATTAATGGAGAACGGAGGTAAGGCAGTGATGAATTCGGCCAGCCTACTCTAAATGATTGGAAAATTTAACGTCCAATCCGACTACACAGTGCTTCATTTGAAGTTCTCCCTACATAGCAATCTAGTAGGGAGTCCATCCCGACCATCCAGACATTTCGTAATGGGAGGCCAGCACTATAGCTACTACGCCAACCCTATCGGAGCTACGAATGCTTAGAAGAGCAGTCAAAGGCATTATCAAGGGATAGAGTATGATGGATTAGCAAATATGTTGGTCAAAGTTTTGGATAGTACAGTATGTAGATGGTATGTTATTTACCTTTGATATAAACATTAAATATGATGAACAACTTTGGCCAGAGTATTAAATTTAATAAGCGAGGAAAATTTGCTGTAAAAAAGCAAAATTAACTGAATTTATTTTGCAAGAGGATATGGCAACAAAATCATGGTTTCAAAAATAGCTGTATCAGGTCGAATCTTTATATATATACTAAAAGTACAGAAGAACGATAATGCATATTTCTCTCGGTGAACCCAGAACTATATTGTCATTCGTGCCCCAAGCCGGTGCATACTATTCTTTATGTTCTATTAGCATATTTATTCCTATCATATTTTGCAGTTGACTGAATAGGAACATAGTTACAAGTGATTGTCATGATTGATCATGTGGAGTTACAAGGAAAGTATTATATCGAAAATTATTTTATCTCCTAAATAGCAGAGAGCCAAAAATATAATATTACCGATTACGCTGGAAGAAAGAAAGAGTGAGAGCTACTTTGAGATCAAGATGAGAAGCTGGAGGAAGGTGCTTCCATTCAACTGATGCCGCTTGGCCGTCTTAGTCAACGATTTTTTGCGAGGTGATGGGCCTTGTATCAACGAAATCTCCAAATGAACGTGAGCGAAGCCGCGGGGAATCGGCGATCGGAATCGCCCTTCTTCGTGTTCCTCGGTATTGCGCTCTGCGGTTTCTCGCATGAAAAATGGGGAGGAGGGAAAATAAATCTCACGAAAAGTTTCACGGGTTGGTCAACTGTTTTTTTTTGTTGCAACAATGGCTTCAACAAGGAAAATCGAGCTTCCAGCCGATCGAAATGGAAATCGAAACACTAACGCCACGGACTTGGCAGTTATTTGTTCAAGATGCAGATATTAATCGCCATGCTCTGAAATTCACTACCGCGAAACGCCAGAATTACTACGGTATTTGAAGGGCTCAATGATAAATCCTGAAAATAATTGAGAAAGATTGCCATTTGACCATTAATTTTTTAATATATAATACTTAATCAAGAGTTGGATTGGAACATTCACACTATGAAATGTTAAAAATAGTAAAGGTTTTTCAATTCTTGAGAATGAATTTCACTTTGAAATAAAGCAATTTGGTAATTAGAAATATTTCACATAATTTAACAGCTCACGTTTAATTAAAATCTAAAGTAGGATAATGACTTTTATCCCAAATCATTGATCTAAGATAATCTGTGCTAGATATCGCAAATTAAATGCAAATGAGAAACAAAAGAGACATATGATGCTCAAACCTTTTTGCTTCGATACATGCTTCAACCATCCATTATATTTCAAGATTTCCGCAGTGACATATCGGTCTAAAAAATGGAAGAAATAGGAAGTAATAAATTCAGGTTAACTTCCGCGACATCTTGTGAATTGCATAAATATTTTTTTCCGAATATTGAATATTCACAAACATAATAACCTGTAATGAATCCTAGATTTCTTCAAGCCTTCCGTTTATTCAATGACATCAGCACGTCAAATCCATATCAACTTTCCGCTCAATTATTGAACCATCAGTGAGAATGCGACACGACAACAAAAAAAACTTATCTTCATCATTGTGTTCGGTACCCCCGAATTCGGCAGATGAGAATCAAGAGGTCTTTGTTTTATTTGGGTAAGGCCGACGTTCTGGGTCGATGATTTTATCCTCGCTTTCCCTCTCCGTGAATTAAGACTCAGAGCTTAGGCATGAGACCCTGACATCATTAGCAGTGTCAGATTTTCGGACCACGGAATTGTCGGAAAGAAAACATTAACAGACGCTAGGGAGATAAAAAGCTTAGCGGAAACGTTTAATTATTTGTTTGTCTGTCTTAACATGTACGATCGAGGACCAGAGTTGGTTTTATTATGACCAAACTGATCGGTATATCTGTAGGTAACCTAGTTTGTGGCATATCTCTTCAAGGTTTTTAATTCGGCTAATCTATACAAAAAAACAAGCTACCCGCAAATATTAATGTAAATTTACATTCAAATATTATCTATTAAAAAGTATAAACTTTGTATAGATTAAAAGTATACGTGGCTGTTTCTCCAGCATTGGTTGTTGAATATTTAATGTCAGCACGCGTAGGCCAATCAATGCATCTTGCGGTCTCAACAAATCTCCACTATTTTGTCATTAAAACGTGGTCATCAACTGTACTATGCGAGTTAAATGTTTGTTTAAAATGTTTTACTCGACCTCAAACTCTGCGAAACGACAGCCATGAATTCATGATTTGCACCAAGAAGTTTTCTAGAATGTATTTGAGGTGAAACAATCATCAAATGCAGTCGAAAGGGAAAAATATTTCCGGAAAATCTGCAGGCCTCGAACGCTTCTTCATTCTTGCAAAAAAAAGGCATTCATAAATACTTCGCGGAAAATCCGTAGGCAGACTCAACTCATGATTCAACGCATCGTATGCGTGGACTCAAATTCCCACTAAGGAGGCCTCGCGGAAAATTCCTCTACTATATTCTATCGGTCGGTCGCCGGGGATAGGGGGGGGGGAGGGGGATAATTAAGCGACTATTCCATGTGAGGTTGACCGTCACGTTCAAAAGCCCTTGAATCTCGTCCAAATCGTCCCCAAGAATGAGTACACCACCTTCGTGCAAAACCTCTCCTGGACCAGTCGCAATTGCGCCATTACCCGGCCGGGGAATGCCCCTCTTTCAAGGTCTGGAAAGTGTTTAGCCATCGACTTAAAGACGAACGATCACCGCACCTGTCTCCCTTGTTACGCAAGGGCAGGTGACCTGGGGGCGAATGGCGGATGCAGTAGACCTTCCGGATTATGTTCTCCCAATGATACCTCCCATATCTCTCCCGAATTTAGTCGCTCGGGGGAGTTCTTGAGGTACCACCGAGGGCTACTCTATCGCATCGGAGGAAGTTGCGCAACGGACTCGCTATTCGGACACGAACGCCTCGGTCGTAGTTAGCTCCCCTCCGAAACACTTAAGTGATATCCCATGTGCAAATACTTTCACCTCGTTCGCTTACAGTAGTGAAGGGAGGCCTCTCTCTCTCTCTGGGCTCACGAAACATGTTATTCGGCAATATTACAAACAGCTCCAAAGTTAAATGATATTAGTATCAGAGTAAATATATTATTATCAGAGGAAGGGATAGTATCCGTGGATGCCATGAGAAAAAGGGGGTACATCAAGTGATTTAGGCGTGGAAGAAGAATTTGATGAGCTGCCACTAAAGTCATATCTAACTCAGGAATGAGGATCGGTTGGGTTTTGAGGCTACAGGATTGATTTCACATCCCAAGGCCTCGGGTTCGAATCCCGGCTGAGGTAGATTTTTCATTGGTATACTTTTCTCCTCTGGAGTAATGCGTGTTCATAGCACTTAGAGTTCAGTGCGCTGTCCTTCGGATGGGACGTTAAACATTCAAACCCTTAAACCTTAAAGGGCCCCTTGGCGCCTTTCGGCTAAAGCCAACGCCGGGTTTCACTCCGCCCTTCATCCGTTCCTTGAAAAAATTCCTTCCGATATCCAACGACCATATCCTAAATGTTGCAAATGAACTTGTGGTAGTAATATACCCGTGGGTCAGCAGACGAGATGGTTATCGACGGATTCAGCTCAAGCCAAAAGTAGTCACTAGTTTTATGCCGCAGAATAATTCACTCTCAGATATACCCATCCACTGGCATGATCATTCTATGATCATTCTCTACTCATGATCATTCATGGGTTCTGATTCCGCTCAGCGCATGTTTTATTGCTTCTAGGATATACTCTAAAACCTTAGCCATTGGAGCACCTTAGTTTCTCAAGTCCACCTCCACCTAAATGCGCAAATGGTTGTATTAACTAAAATTTAGAAAAAAATATGACGAAGAGTTGATGAGTCAACGTTCTCCAAAGGGCAATCAATACCTTTTTTGTATGGTTAACCTTCTATGAGGAATACTGTACCTCTTCAAAACCTTTGATGCTAACGTAGGACAAGATGAAAACAATTTCACGGTGAAACATAACGGGAAGCAGAATACCATATTTTCCTCATTCTTGAAATGAAAATGCCCTTTAGGGTCACTCCAGTCTCTCATAAGTACCTACGGAAAGCGCGATAACATTTTTTACAAAAATGACATAGATTGCTAAACGGTCAATAAGACAAAAAAGCAAACTCGGATGAAAAGAAATAAATGGATCTAAGAGAGGAAATTTTAAGAGCCATTGGATGACTCAAAATAGTGTTTTTACGGCACTTTCTTCCCACGCACATTAGATGCTTTCTTTCTGCTGACATCATCATGCTACTAGGCCCATTCTCCATTAGATAAACAGGCATTGCCTCACCTTGAATTGCTATTGGTCCTCAATTCTATGGAGACAAAGTTGTTTATGCTCCCTCAAAACTGTCGACAACCAATCCCTACAGTAGTCCGAAACAGTCATAAGAATCACAGACCTCAGTCCTACAAACATGGGAAAAACTAATCAGTTAATTTCTCAACCTCCTTCAAAACTGCCCTCTTCTGAGCCATCAATGCGTCGAAAAATAGTCTCCCTCCAGAATGAAATGTCGCTGCGGCCCAGTGTGGCGACCACTGAGGAGGCGAGGAGCAGAAGGACTTTCGCTTTTCTCTCGGATTTAAATAGAAGTAATTTTTGCTTGACACACAGCTTCTGGCTTGCTTCCGGGTTCGTTTTGCGAGATCGAACCGTCATTCTGAGCGTAAACCGAGGAATCCAAAGGTACTCTCCGCGATCCCGGTACCACCACCAACAAGACTGCGATTGGGGGAGATTTCGTTACTGTACGCTCACAACATATATCTTCTATAGATAATGAGTATAAATGGTGAGAGGAGAAATACTGAAGGATCCTCCTCTAGACGCATTAGTGGGAGAGCTGATCTATATTGCTGACTGACTTGTTGCAAATAGTCTACCTAATGAAAAACGAAGCATGATCAGGAAGTGGATCACGATCAAGCAGTGATGTACATTAATTTGATTAGACCCACTTGGTGTTATCCCAACAGTCCTTGGGATTTTCATGAAAATATCATTACCATGTTGAGTGTATGATGCTGAAAAATCCTGTAAATCATTAAGGCTGCTGCACACTTTGTTTAGTCTTGATGTTTTCCTCTTTGGCCCTCTTAGTACCCTTGGCTGAGGCATGGGATTTTTATCCGCGGACGCTTTATGGCCACGAACTAACATCTAATTTTGCGTAGACCAAAAAAATTTTTTTTTGTAAAAATATAAAAATATTTTCAGTAAGTATTTGAGTTGAATCAATAGTGTTGCCAATTAAAACTTGATTGTTTGAAATTTATAGGATATTAGTACGATATAAAATTTATATGTACAAAATTTTTCACAGCATTTCCTTTTCTGACGTGTTACATCTTTATAATTCTATATGCTCTTTTCGCCAGTAGGTAAAGCTAACATCTAGCGGCACTATAGAAATTAAAGCACCCTTGGTGTTTCGTCAGATATGGAGCGCAGTCACCGTCTTAACTGTGGAATGAAATCTATATAATATGGACGAAACAGCGCATGGAACCATCTACAAAAAATGAGTGTGTGTGATGGTGATCATTAATCATTACGAAAGTTTCTTGAAGCGCAGGAGCGACCAATTGGAATTGGACCTTGCAAGGAATGTGCTAATAGCGTGGTTCGTCAGTGGTGCTAGTCTTAATAGCAAACAATAATCATCAAGGGAGAGTACTGTCAGCAGAGGACATACGAGCAATTATAAAGAATATCTGGTGGAAACCTATGGATGGCTGTTAAGTCGACGAAAGGTGGAGGGAAACCTGGTGATGACATTTCCCTGGCCTTCTTACAAATGATGTTGAATTATCAACATTCGGACATTCTATCCGACGGACGAGATGCGGAAGTGTTCTTCCGAGCGAACTCAATTAAGAACTAAAATCAGCGATCGACGGATACATGGGCCCTAGGCAACGTGTACAACACCCACCGCAAAGTCTGATGTCTGCAGGAGTATTATTAGTAATATTCCATTTTAGGTGCTACAAATGGTTAGGGTAGTTCACAACGTTTAACCAATAGATACTAAATCATGAGAAAAACACACCATCCCTGCTCTGGGAGGGATTCAAACACGCGATCTTTGAGTTGGCAGGTCGGGACGTTACCGACCTGGCTACCGCGGCCGGTTTCCCGAAGGAACAGAGATGGACGGATATCGGCGTGACCAGGCAACAGGGATGCGATAATTCTCGAGGTGTTATTGCCGGCCAACCTCCGACCCAGTCATCCAGAACCACGACCCTTCACCTGCACAAGATGGACTCAACTGCAGGAAACTCGACGCAGAAGGATCAGAGTAACTTTCCGTGAAGGTCGTCCACCTAGTGTGGTCAACCAGTTCGGTCCGTCTCGGCTTTCTCATGCTACGGATGGCACACACGAGTCGACTTCGTAGAGTGCTCGAGACGGCGGAATCTTCGCGTATGTGACTTACGACGCGCTATTTCATCAGGTTTGTAACGTGTTTCCGGCGTCCAGGAGTGCGTAAACGTTAAGGATCCACCACGGAAAAAGCATCCCAGCCACTTGGAAAAATCGGCATTTCCAATCGTCCGGGCCTGGACTAAAAAGCGTGGAGAAGGTAGAGCGTGGAGAAGAGTAACTGCAGGTTACGCAAGCGATGCTTTTTGACAATTCTTGGTAGTATATTTGAATTTTAATGTTTTTCAACTACTACGGTTATCTTACATCGTCTATCCTAACTCAATTCCAACCCCAGGACACCCATACCCGAGGCGAAATTCGAATCCGCGACATTTCCGCTGTCAAGCCGGCGGAGAACAAACTAACTACGGTGGCGGACTCTTGTAAGTCCCATAGTATTTCATTAAGTACTGATAGTCAATGGCTGGCTTAAAAGTAACCCATACCTTTAGTTTTTTCCCCTTGGCTAGAACAGAGGTGACGTACTGCCGCAAACAATGATATTTAACAATAATATGGTGCATCTTGGAAATTCCGACCAGTTATTTAGTTCCGAATGACATCTGCTTTTCACCGCAGATTGTTTGGCGAGGAAGACGATATTTAAAATAAATAGCATTTCCTGTTGGCGATGAATCACCTTAAATGAAAATTATGTGGGGGAGTTAGTCATCCGAAAATAATGCACTCCATTGATGAAAGTAACTGAAAACAAATATCAGGCAATAATTAAATCGAAGAAGCTTCCGGCGAAAGATTACACGAGTTTTCTACTTCAGTTATTTCTGAATGAACAACTGGATGAGTCTCACGTCATAAGCCATGGAGACACTTTGGCAGTGACTCTTTTGAGTCGAAAAGCTCCGTTAGTGTGGGAAATGCGGATATTGAATTATGCATTCCGCAGTATGGATTTGAATGTGCATTTACTATATGAAACAAGAAAAATGTTGCTTAACATTAATGTGCCTTGTGAAACAGAGGGATAAGGGCTAATGTTAAGTTTTTCAAGGTCAAGAGTGCACATTTACCATCAATATGTGACTTTCATGGACTATAAAACTTCAGTGTTAATCTAGAGTAAGAATCTAAATAGTTTTTGCCTCCTATCATTTCGCAACCAAACGGAGAAGCAGCGATTATAGAGTGTGCGCAGGTATGTGAAATTACTACTAGTTTTTTCCCTGTTTGTTGGACACAGTAATAAAAAACACGAACGGAGCCTGAGAAAATTGACCAATCACAACTGATTGAGTAATGGTGCTGCGATCCGAGTAAAGCTCAAAATTAGACTACGTCTCAAATTATTGAAAAATGAATAAAAATAGAGGGAAAGATGTCTTGATCGATAGCACATGGATAGTAAAAATTGGATTGCACAGACTTTGCAATAACAGCTTTTTCAATGCTGCTTATGCTTGCAGTATAGAGGCAATACATGTGTTCTAATAGCCAAAGAATTACCTCCAGTGTTGGCTACCCGCTCAACAACATCTTGTGTTTCATAATGAAAAGGTATCGAAATGGTTTTGCAGGAGGCAAACTTTAGCCAAGATCAGCCGCGTAGAAATCGTGCAACGTGCGTGTACTTCCGCATTCGTTCCCCCCGGCAATCGTGAGTTTTCCCGCACGTATGTCAATTACTGCATGGATGTTGCGTCGGGTGGAAAGTTAATGCCACAACTGAGACTTATCATTTAAAGACCGCGAGGCAAGAAATTAATACGCGCATAAAAGACCGCGGAAATGAAAAATAAAAAAGGACACTGAAGGGCAAGGATTCTCACGCACGAGAACATACCCGAACTCCATCGCTTTGAAGTCTCTCGCACAGGCTCTTCAACGTGCATCCGGTACGCGCGTAATAGAAAGCTTTCGTGACATAATTTCACATCACAGAACCCGCACCTTCTTCCTCGAGTGAACTTGGGCGCTGAGATAACTTTCCAAGGGGGATATCACAGCACTGAAACCATGAGAAGTTTTCATCCATAAACCTTGGATGGTGGGAATCATTAACGTACAGTCAGGGACTAGCATTCAATCCGGTGTGACACTCGAGCTTGGAAGATCTCGGCCTATGCAGGAGGTCAGCTGTTAAGGACACAGAATTAAAGACACGATACCGTCAAGGGGGAACACGAAGCCATTTCGGTAGTGGTGACTCTTTTCTCGGGGATTGAATTTAAGAAGATATAGAACTCAATTGAATGGTATTGAACCACGTGAACTTGAACGAAAGATTATTACTGGGTAGCTCTATAATTAGAAGAACCGCGCACCTATAATTAGATAGAATATAGACGTACCCCGCAAGCCACGCGTGGAGCGGGCTAGTCAGTGCACAAGATGGGTCTTGGGGTCTAATTCGGAAATGTGTCAATCTGCTACTCTCCCGACAAATCCCTCGTGTCCGTAAAATATGAAAAGTTGCAGCCATTAGATGCAAGTGTTACGTGTCAAGACTTGAATGACAACATCAAGCCGTTAAAACAAAATAAATCATTATGGAAAAATAAACGCCATACTGCAACACTCATGCTCGAGAAAAGCAAAATGCAAATGGAAGAACGCCAGCCTTGAATAGTTACGCAACGCGATTTTGAATAAAGCTTTCTCGCGTGGAAATGATGCCATTCACTCAGCCTAATAACTCTTATGTTATCGCTTCCGAAAACTGACTCTTGTACCACTATAATGAATTCGGAGATAATATCGTACTCCCCACATATCCTACAGTGAAGAAGTCATACCGACGACAAGGCCGTTAGTTTAAAATTATTATATTGAACTCAATCTCGCATTGTATCTGCCATCACTGAAATGTAAACACATTAACATATCTCCCATAAAAGTATTTAATCCGCTGGAATTAGGGAGAGAGGGGAGAATTGTATTAATTAATAAGGTACCTACCCTATAGACATGTGTAATTACTTATAATGTGGAAGAATTATGCCACATCCCTTTAGGAATATCGTGCCAGGTAATGACATCCTCGAGATAGATATTTCACCAATTGAGAAGGGAAGCAGTAAATTAAATCATAGCTAATTAATAACAGGTAGAATTACAAATTAACATTGATCTTTGACGACATCAATTTTGCCGTAAAATCACTCACAGTCAAAGTCAACGAGGATGGAAGCCTTACTCCTTTTTAATAGACTCTTTACGATTTGATTTTCCTCATTTCGTAGTCACATTGCAAAACCATCTATTTATCATATTACAGCGAACTGCAATATAGTCACTCGCTTTTAATAAATCACAAGCGATTTACATCACAAGATTTATTCAGCCATGGATAAAAATTTACTTGATTATCCTCGAGACTGAATGGATACGAATCATGAATTTCATTTCTAGATTGTATCACTGCAGATTGTATGTACCCTGTTACTGATTTTCCCTGTTTCACATTATCCATTTATTTTTGGCTTCTTTTTAATCTTCTCATTTATTAAATAAGTTGTTGAATGTTACTTTATTTTCATGTCTTTGAAAAAAAGAGATTAGGAGAAATGTTCTCTTAAGTTACGTAAAACATGAAATCAATACCATTTCAATATTTTAAGCTAAAGTGTGCATTATTCGCAACCTTTCTTCAGGAAAATACTAATTTTTCGTGCTATTATAATTTGATGAAGAGGAAGACCTCACAGATTTTATCTACAGGTCCATTATTTATACACAAATACCATTGAGTTCACATCTAATAGCAATTAGGAAACAGAGTAAGAATCTACGGTTATTTCAGCCCAGTTTACTTCTCGAGAACAGGATGAGTTGTATTATTTTAACTCTGCATAGTAAAACAGAACAGTGTACTCAATTTGAGCACACATTCTAACATTAAATTGAGCCATTTATTGTCAGTTGCATCACAACCAATGATTTTATTTGCGATATTAAATCAGTAATTTAAAAAGCAAAAGTTTCGCTTTCACCATCGAAAATAATTAAGAAGGGAATTTCTGAATAATAATACTTGACAGAAATTTCCATAGAGAGATATACGATAACCTTTGTCATTTTCTCTGAATATTTAAATTGTGTACATTTCCAAAGACAAGACTATGGATGTAGATTACCGAGACCATATTGATTGGTGCTAACCTGAATAAAAAAGCTGGCCACGAAGTATCCTGTATTAATTTTACAAATACAAATCCGACATCACTTTCCTGCTCACTTCAATTTAATGAAGAATATTAAAGGAGAAAAGAGAAAATGAGCAGGCGAAACGATATGAATCCACAAAAACAATACAATTGGCAGTTGTAAAACACCGAACTCATCCAACACACTATTCCATTTACGAGAACGAGGGAATAAAAATTATGTTTTCAAATAGTCACTCTCATGAGCTCGATATTGTAGAAAAATGGAGAAAAAGGAAGGCTGATAGAGAGAAAAAACACTAGAGATAGAAGTTTACGGTGTATAAATATCACTCCAACCCCCTAATGTTAGTGTTCTAAATGCCTATTCCTAGATTTTGAGCCATGGGCTAAAATATGTAAATCAAAACATAGTTCTCGCCGTGGAGTCAAATATTGAAGATCGTAAAGAATGGGCCTAAAGGAAGAGACAAAAAATCGTCAATGCCTTTGAATTAAGATATTGTAGAGAATTTATATACAAGAAAACATAAAAATTACATGAAAAGTTCAATCGAAGAGAAGATGGACTGGTTGGTTTATGAGTAAAGAAATTGTTCCACGGTGGAAATTTTCGAAGTTACGTTTTAGCTCAATATATTTGTTTTCAAGGTGGTGCTTTAAAGTCGAGTTGATTTTCGTAATTAGGCTATGGAAAACATCCATAGTTGAGAAGATGTTAAAAATTGGCTCATGAGAAGGTAAAAATCATTCCCTCTAGTTAGCCTTGAATGTGCTGCTTATGTGTTGTTTATTGAGGAGTAAGTTTGAATTTAGATTCAATTCGAGTGCAGCAAAGATCAGAAATGTATGATGTGTGAAATTCACGTCTCTTGGCATTGCTGTCAATTCCTTTCTCCGTGCCACCTAGTGTTTCTCAGAATATCTCTTCATCATCAGTCAACAATCATATGATTGGTTTAATGTGACTCTCCATTAGATTCTTCTGTCGGCTAACCTCTTCGTATTCACATATTCTTCCCTTTCTTATCCTTAAAAACTTGCTCCATATATCTCTTCCTATCCCACTCTACCCAGCGCTCAACGTAGCTCAACGCGCAAACCAACTTGTCACGCCGCGCCGCCGAATCAATATCACAACTATCATTGATGATGGCTGGAGAAGTAACTGCATATACGTATGCGATTCCCTTCTTATTTTCAGAAACTTTCCCGGCGCTGATCATGCTATATTTCCGTTACATTGCACGTCATTCTATTTCCATCATTTCGGTGAAAAACAGACACAGGAAACCCAAGAGATATGCATGTCACATGACACTCCCCCAGGCAATTTTCATTCAGGCAGATACCTCAAAAGACCACGACAAGGACGCTAGATGAAGTGATGCCCTCGGGAAAGAAGGAACCAACAATATTTATGAGAATGGGGACGTAAAAATTCCTACCAGCCCTCTTAAAGCGCCAAACCTCTGCCTTGAATTTTGAACGGTTCTTAAAACCATGTGTTTTTTTTAAATGATTACAATGTAAAATTCCACTCTCCACGATCTCCCTCTTGAAGAGGTCTCGATGGTTCTTCCTCAAAGCTCTTTTCTTTATTCACGGACAGAGGCGTAAGTTAGGCGAATCGAACGAGAAATTTCACAATAGGGTTGCATTATTTTTATAATGAAACAATTGCCAAGAACTCTTATAGGCCAAAATATCATTAGACGCCCCAAGCTTTTCAGCAGGCTCTGGCGTTGAGAAACAGGAAACGACAGAAGCAGAAAGGCTTGGTATAACTGGGTATGAAAAAAAAGCTCTCAAATAATCAGCTGATCACCAACTATCGATTCCGATGGAAATAGGAGAATAGGAAAATCAATCCATGGAAAGAAATATTAAAAGTCAGAACTAATCAAAAGCAAAAATTCCGAGGCCAACCTTGCTTAAGAAGGTAAGACAAGATGGGAGTAAAAATGATTGTGGATAATAATAAACGCATTGCACATTATAAAAGTCCTAGAAACCATGTAACAATGTACTAATGCTGCGAGCTGGAATAATTAAGATAAGAACTCCAGCAGACCGATAAGCCCAGTCGACGCAAGATTTTACAGATTAATACTTTGCATTCCAAAGTTACGTTGCATGGCGTCCGTAGCAGAGAAAGACCGAGTGGAAATCCTAGTGATTGTGGCGAGAGGACGATCAAGGATGATGAGGTGACGCACGAGCCCAACCGCGGCACGATGCTGCGGGAAGTCCATGTAATGTGAGCTTCTCCTGTCAATTTCTATAAATCTATTTCTCATGCAAGGTCGGCAGAGATGGGAATTCCTTCCCAGTTGCCAGAAATGGAAGGGAGAGAGAAAGAGGGAAAAACAACTAAAGCGTAGAAACGATATCTTAAATCAGTAGAGGGGAGCGCCTGCCTCAATTTTCCGGAGTCAGCATTATTCACCGCAGACCAGCAAATCAATGTTTTCCTCTCGGTGGTACGCGTGCAATCGTATCATCAATGTTTTCAAGCCTGTCCCGAAATCATAGGCACTTCATACCAGAAGGAGTGGAAGAGGATCATGACTAGAAGGAAAGGAGGCCATTCGTCTGCTCTTAACAAAAGGCGCGGAAAGAGACCGCAATTTTACGTCCCATCCGACGGACATATCACTGAAATTATGCTCTCTACGCAGCATTCACTTGGGAGTTTCGATGAAATATCTGATGAGACTCGACCCTGACTTAACAGCGGAAAGCCAGAACTCTTGTCACCTAAGGTCTGAAAGTCCGCAAAATCAGAGCTATGTAAGGTAGGTGCTGTTAGGTGGTTGGCAGCGAGGTAGTTCAAAGAAGAATTGCATGAACAGAACATTATATGCCATGGTATCATGGGAACTTGGGGACTCCGAAATATAAGACCATAATGTACATGAAGTAAAGGAGTCATGGTTTCAAAGGATTTATACCAGGACGCGAGACATCGAAATCCGTCGTAAACAAAAATATTTTGTAGGCACATGACAATTGGTTTTATTTCGTTACTGAATACTATAATAACTATATACCACATAAAAGGTATTTATGGCGCATGAATTTCAAGAATAAGCGAGGGGAAAAACATTAACAAAATATTGGAAAACGGGTGCAAATAAATTTTCTTTTCCGGAGGGATTTAGCCCTTTACACCATAATTAGGACATACCTACGTTTCGCGGAATAGCTTTCACATTAATTTTTGGACCAGGGTGGTTCGTTCCCTGATAGTCCTCTTATTGTCGGCCAAAGATGTAATCGTCGATAACTCACCGGTGTTCTTGGGGCTCATTCACGAACTACTCAAAACTGAGTTCTCTCTCTTAATAACTTAAACGCTCGGTCACTGATTTCCAAAGATTGGTGAAAATCTGTCTTGGAAATCCCATTCGTAGCGGAGTTTTGAATCGACTGCCTATGGGAGTATTCCTCAGCGTATTTTCCATTTTCGCACGGAGCACTGTCGCCTATCATACGTGACTTAATGCAATTCTATTTGAGCCTGTTAGTTGAAATCGCTGGAAGTCCTCGCTGGAGAATTTCCACCGTTCCTCCTATGGCTTACTGGGAAACTTCCTTCGTAACAGGCGTTTTCACGTGAAAATCCCATTCATTGCGCAATATTTGAGAATGCTTCGAGTCGTTACACTTTCTCATGTTTAACTTTTGAAGTTGCAAATGCATAGTGAAGGGAATAAATAGACATCGAGTCTGTGACGTCACAATATCGACCTTTTCTGACTGAAAACCTCCACAAAGGCAAAATGGATTTGAGGTAGAAGTAAAACAATTTGATATCCCTCCACAGTGCTCTGGAAGGTTCGTATGTCCACAAGGTGCTCTTTTAATCATTGTCAAAGAGTGGCTCAGTAGTATAATGACGAAGCAAGTTTATAATTCCTTTTTTCCTCAATAACCAACTCTTAAATTCACATGGACGGATGGATTTCATCGGAAGGCTAATGGCGTATCGCGAGAAGGATGTAATTATCAACAACATTGTTGCACATGCTAGTTGAGATAATTTGCAAATGCTGACGTTGGGATGGCTTCGGAATGGAAGTATAACTACCCCATTTGATGTTTTGGAAAATCATGCGAACAGATCGTACAACAGCAAGCGTGATTATGTGAATTGGAAAAGAAAAGCGGTGGACAGAATATGCATTCTATTAGCTGTGTGACCGTGACCTCTATAGCCATGAGGAATGCAGAAAGGAAGAAGTTTGTTTTGTTGCTGCCCTTAACATTATATCAGAAACCAACGCTGAAAAAGGCAATTTTTTGCAACACATTGACACTAGTATATATTCCATTCACCCGAGGTTAAGTGAAACTTTAGATAAAGATATGTATTTAACGTAGGGATAGAGAGAGGTAGAGAAGGATTTTCTATTCATATTCAACAATAGTTTCCTCACTTTTATTTTCCTAGTAGCCTTATCATGATAAGCAGAACACCGACATCGGTCTGGAATGCCATATATTTAGAAGGATGTAAGAGATCACTAATAGTCACCTTGGGAAAGTTGAAAATTAATTCATTTCTCATATTTTCCTAATGACTTACACCGATTGATCTAAATATTCCGTCAATGAGCTGAAGTGGCGAAAACTAGATATCAAAGGTTGAGACAAGGCAGATGGTAAGTATTTCACCCTCAAAGGTAATTCGAGTGACGATACCAGCATGTCTCCGCTTACTCTGCCGAGAAAGCCGTTGATTCATAACTTTCCGGTAATACTTGATAAACATGTTTATTGCTAATTCTGTCCATTAAATACTTAAGATTAAAAGTGGCGTCACAATGATCTCATTGTGACAAAACTGAAATCGATGAGCTAATTATTAATCAGATTTAGTTTCAAATTCCTGAGGTCTGTATTGTGTTTAGTGCCTGTTCTGGATTTAGTTTTACTTTTAATAGGGAACCATTGTACAGATATTTGTATGTTGTTAATTATAGTAAAAAACATTTTTCGATCGAATATAAAAAACATTTTAAGGATACAAATGAAATATTTTAAATTTTGAATAAGTATATATTGGCGAAATTAATTATAAACAGCAGTAAAATAACTGAGCTACCATGTTTAGTGGCTAATGAAGGATGTAGCAACAAAATGGGACGATGATAAAGGTAATTTAACAAGACTGAATGATATAACTGTTTAAATATTTAGGGGGCAAAAGTAGAGTAAGAACTACAAATGAACAAATCTGAAATTCGCACTCCTCTGGAATTGATAACCATCATTTGAAAAAAATCTAAAAGGTTTGTTCATCTAAATTTATTGGATGGATCATCTAGAAAGAAAAATTCCTTGGTTACGAGTGAAAGTGTAAATGGAAACAGTTTCTTAAAGAGACCTCACCTATTTAACTAAAACATTATATAAGCATCCTGATATGTAATTTTGCGGAAGTACACATACTCCGCAAAAGAATTCCTTACGAAGATGACGTAGGTGTGTGCGTGTGTGTGTGACTCACTTGAGATGCGCACGTCAAGCATTCAATAAACATTGGAATAAACAACAACCAAGATAAAGTTGTGGGGGTACTAGGAAGTAGAAATCATTGGGCGTAGAAACTATGCTGCCCTCATTCTCAACGGCGCAACGCACATGGGCAAGATGCGGAAATTATTCGCACCGTTTCCGGTTGAGGCTGTATCTCTTTCCCTTTCACCGTTCGATATAACCGAGAGATAGAAAACTTCCGACGTGCAGAAACACTCTCGCGCAAACCCATGCACACAAGTACTGGCGCAGCTTAAAGACCAGTCACATGCTTTTGAAGTCACGTTTTGCACAAAGAAGCAGAATGCGTTTCACTACCCCCACGGGATTGCGGAGCGAGTTGTTCTTACGCGCAACATTTCGAAAGCAAGTCGAAGGCACAGAGCAGCAAATTTCGGAGTCCTCGGGGGAAATCTAATGCGAAATAATTGCGAAATTATGTTGCTGACCTTAAAGCGGCAACCTTCAATGAAGCTCTTGCTTGAAGGGGGCGTCACAAATATCTCGTGATGTAAGGGCTCACTTTGAAAGAAATCAGACAAGTTAATCCTTATTTATATGCTGACGCACTACCAATATCGATGCATTTCAAAATAAGACAAAGCGTGTACAAACGATTTTGCAATAATAATATTTGTGGAATGCTTACATCTGACAAACAGGTGTATTAAACATTCACTTCTAGTGAATTTCTTAGAACAACTATAAGATGATATTTTTAATTTTCGAGCGAAGAACTTTATTTTCTGAACTTATGTATACTACATAATCAAAGCGATGGAGCAATGGCGAAATCGTTTCCACCTTCAATTTCACATTGAGTTAGATCTTTACCTTTTTTATTGATGAAATAACTTTCCCAATTAAACTTTTGAAGTTATAGAACGACGCTAAAATGTCTTCATAATCATCATAAAATGTGAACAATAACCAATTTTGATAAGAATATAGTGATATTTTTCAAAATTCTAGGATATAACTAGGTAAAAATATCGACGGGAAACAGTCTCTGATATCGGACGCCAATCTTAATCCCTGGGTGACTAATGGGTGACTAACTGGGTGTAACTAATGCTTTTTAAAGCTCTTATCATATGTCCGGTATCTTTGGTATCATCTAAAGTATGCCACAAACTTGTGCAAACGGTTTGAGCGTTCTTATAAACTAATAAATTCATAATTTAGGAGCAAAACGGCTACTAAGGATATTATAGAAAGTCATTATCCAGGTTCGTTAAGAAATACTAGTCATTGTCGAAGTACCTAAGACTGCTGGCGATGAGAAGAATTCAACCGGTGTAAAAACACGGGGAAAAAAAGCATGCGCACGTTGAAGTCGCCGCAGTTTAGCAATGGGAGAGTTACACAGAGACAGAAATGAACGCCGCTTCCTCTATATTCTTGTAGAAAAGAAAGTGAAGGCACATCAGGTGGGCGGTCTGAGACACAAATAAGCGATGTTTTTACTGTTCACGCGTTCGAGGGGAAAATTCTGGTTTGAACGAAAAATTTGCATTCCTGAATGACCCTTTACCCGTAAATGGACACAAAATTTGCAAAAAGCAATCTCGCGAGTTATCTCAAGCAAAACTTAGAATAAACATGCCATCAAACTGATAGAACAACAATACATAAACCAAACATGAACATTTAGTACCCAGAACTAATGCCAAGAGGCGCAAGACACTCAGCGTATCGAACGTAATTTCTTTTTACTATGTAATAATTCTTGAAGCGTGTCACATATCACATATTTAGGGGTAAAAATACTATATTTTCTCTCAAGGAAACCCTAATCACGTGTGAAATCGATAGTTTCATCACAAAGACTGGATTTTTAATCCTAAAATAATCATGGACACGCATCTTTTGACCTAATCAGTGAGGATACGCCTCAGTTATTATCTCGTTTATAAAGGCATGATATTGATACAAGAACTTATGATTCAAATACATACTCTCTGACGAAATACAAACCAATATCACTCCCAGATTTCATTTCGTTGCGAAAGGCTTTCAAGGATTAAAGACTTGGGATCAATACGAGAAGCTCCATCTCCGCGTGAATATACGTATTCAGCATACCTGGTTATTTTCCCCCGCTGCGTAACAGTTCTTCTTCTCGAGGAAAATCAAGACTCCGGAGATTCCAACGACCGAAGAAACCTCTTCAAGAATCCTCAAAGTGTGTTGGCACAGCTGTTTTGTCCGTCCGAAGACACTTCAGAAGAGATCCACGGAATGCTGTGTCTTCGAGAGGAGCGAGCAAGATTCCAATCAACAACAACAAAGGCGAAAAAAAGACGGCAACAGAACGACAAAAAAAACTCGACGAACGATATCCTCGAACCACTATACGGGCAGAAGCGTCCCTGCCCCAACAACAAAAATCTTCACACCACACGCGAGCGTCCACTCCGGCCTTTCCACGTCCCGGCCGCGCTGTTGTTTACATCGACGTGTTCCTCCGGCGAGTGAGTGAGAAGAACTCAAGAGAGCGCCTCGAAGACGTACGTGGTGGACCCGCGGCGGTGTTGCGAAGGAGGAGGCGGGCGCCGTCACGGGACCCGCGGAGGACGCCGGGTTTTTCGCTCCTCTCCACGGCGGGAGGCTTGGAATAAGGGGCTCGGGAGGGGGGAGGAAAGGCTGGTTGGTCTTTATTTCCCTTTTTTTTAAGGTTGAGAGAGGTGGGGATAAGCGAGAGGGGTGGCAGTCACGAGGCCACCACAGACGAATCGGAGAGAGGAGGAGAGGGGAGGTCGAAGGGAGGGGAGGGCAGGAGGTCGCGAATAAATTTGGTAGGTCATAAATTATCATATCGGTTGTTCGTTGGACCAGTAGTAGTTAACCGCAGGGAGAGGAGGTTAAAGTTTGGGAAAATAGTATTCACTGAAGCATTGTGGGACGGCTCCGTGAAATTTTTTGGGAGGATTCGAGGGGGTGGTTTGACGTATCGATCGTGATATTAGGTATGTGCATATTCGATATCTTACAGTGATGATACAGTACCGCCCTATTATCTAAATTCAACACGAAAGCATTGTGACTGCGATGCTAACTCAGTGACCTGAACGATACGCCACGATATTGAATGTGGACGTATTTGGTGCAATATTATTTGGCAAATGCAGCGTTACTTTGTGCGTTCTGTGCAGAAGATTGAATGCGTCATTTGGTGTCGATGCCACTGAGCGAAACTGACGTCACACGTTGGGATTTCCATACGTTTGCTACACCCTATTTTCCATTGCAATGCGGATCTCTGATCTGAGCATCGCACACCCCTACTCCTGGGTCAGCAGACAGAAGAGGATGTCTCAGGAAAGTGACTTGAAGACAACCGTGGTGAAGTGGGCCCCGCAAGAGAGACGGAAAGATAATATGCAGGAGAGAGGCTCAGAAGGAAAAATCCATCGCATCCTCGGCGCTCGAGTTTTGCGGCTGCTTCCACCTCCGCTCCGTCTTCTCGTAGAAAACGCACACTCTCCATCATGGTCAGAGCAGCTTGCGCAAAGCTTTTATGAGAAAATGTTTCACGAGGTCACTTTAAAATAAACAGACTGTGGAATGAAATAACTGCCAACAGAGAACGAGGGAAGAAGACACCATAGTAAAACTAGACTGAAAGATGCGTCAACGGCCATCAGAGCAAAGAAGTAAAACTGGCGGAGATAAAAAGAAGAATGAGAATGTGAGTGGAACATGGGGAGTTGTGTGGCAAGTGTGGACCACAGAAACTCAGTCAGGGTCGGTCAGTTGTCGAGAAAGAAACATCGTCATGCATTAACAGCAGCGCTAGAGAAAATTATTCACGACAACCCTATCCGCCACAAATGTCATGAAGTTTTCTACTGAGCACTTAAAAAAAACTACATTTGCATCTAATTACGCAAAGAATCAAGTCTATCATGAAGGTGGAATAGCAGGAAATCAAAATATTGCCGAGCTTAGATCAAGGAATCTTACATGTTTGTATTACACAGTCGCTACACTTCTTCGAAATTCGATGTTGACTATATGGTATCTTAAGGGTATACTGAATACTTGCAAAACTACGTAAATATTGCCCGCCGTAGACTCACGGCCGATAAAATAAAAAGAACGTGACTTTTACGGCCAGGTACATAGATACTCAGCATCTTTATTTCACCCGTTGTTAAAATTTTCAATGTAATTGGTTTTTGTTGAAAAACTTCATTCGCGTCTCACACAGCGACTTAAGGGTACCTCTGTTGCGGTTTTTTGCGTCTAGTTTGCATTTGATTTTGACTTAAGCAGATTCCAATAGATTACTGAAATATTTACCCAAGTGCATTAGACTATAGGATTCTCCTAGGTCCTCAAATATTAACATATTATTTTTACACTCGGACGATCGCGATAGAACGTGATCGAATTTCTCATACATACCGCTCGGAAAATGGATACTGGAGTAATGATTGCCAACACCACGAATGCAGACGGCTGTCAGAGGACAGTCGCCGAGTGGAAAATAAGGTATTGTACGCGATGGGAATTTCCATTAGTACTTACAAGGAGACATCGCGAGAGTGATGTTCGGGATCCGAATGCCGATGTTATTTTCTGAAACTATACAGGAAATGTAGAAAAAGTGTCACGGCTTTCTCTCCCATAGGCCCGGGTTCGAGAGATAAATGCCAGTAAAGATTTTGCGCGGAATGACTATCTGCGAGCAAAGGAGTATTTATTAACATCCGGCGTGGCCGAGTGCGTTGAGGCGCTCGGTCATTGGTTTTTGCCCCGGGCGCCCTGGGTTCGAGTCCCGGTGAAGTCATTTTTTTTTCTTTCTTATAATTTAAGGAATCAATGATACAACCCATCCCCATTCATTGAAGTCAGTTACATTAGTATTTTTTCTATTTCCAACTCATTTAATGGATTTTTAATGGACCGAGGACTTACGACGCGAATTAAGGGATTTTATTTTCCCATTACAGGCTCACATGCCGCCCGACGCATTAGGTTTGGATTTCTAAGATCCGTGAATACTTCTATGAATACCAAGGGCTTCAATTGTTCGCTGGACAACCTCAAGACCGTAAAGAATGAACTAGATGCTCATTACACTGCGACGGTTGCCCTCGTAAATTCCTCGGAACCGCCCTGGAATTTTCCCTTTTATCACTTAATTTTTCCTAAAATAGTGAGCATGATATCGGCAGAAAATAGAAGGGTGTGTGAAACATATTTAAAATGATTTTCTCACAGAAAAACATATTTTATTGATGTGAATCCTCTATCGTGGGCGAAGACAATATAACTGCACGTGAAATTCACGGTAATGCGTTCTTCTACGCCCCTCCCTCAACCCTTTCATATATTTTTGATCCAACTCTTTCTTGTCACCAAATAAACACAACTGGCTATCCTCACATTCAGTTACTAACTCTTGTCACCAAATAAACACAACTGGCTATCCTCACATTCAGTTACTAACCCTAGCCAGTTTCCCCCTTGTACCCTTTAGGGGCCCGTCAAGTGCAATGACCCTGCGTTCCAGTAGTCTGCTCAAAGCGGTCTCGAAGTCTTCTTTGTCTATCTTTCGCACCCGTCTTCACACGGTTGGCCCTGGTGCCTCATTGAGGGATTAGCGAGGGTCAGCTGTGGAGGAAAGGTTGCTGGGGGCGGAACTCTTTGAAGGGCGCAAGAAAGGAGACAGGGTGTCATAAAGAAGACAGGGTGGATGGAAGGACATTCTGTAGTAAGGAGGAGGGAGAATTTGTTTGAAAGACAGTGGGTGGGCTGTGGAGAAAATTTAATGGGGGAAAACCCGGTGGAAATGATATTATGAATAATAGAATGTAGGAGTCGGAAAATCCCGGTTTGAGACACCGTTTTGAGTGCTGGGAAGGGGTGTTCTCTACATACAGCAACGCGTGGTAGCTTTATTGGGCCGTCTATTTTGCCAGTTTCAATCCAGCTCTTGATCAGTGCAGGCAAAGTGAAGCGTAGCTTAAGTGTCATGCAGCAAGTCTTGTGCATTATTTAGTTTCCTCCTATCTGCGGCGTTGTGTCGGGATTTCTCGGAAGCTAAATAAAGAGTGTCCGAGAAGTCTGTCCGTCGTTCAGTGACGGATCCTCATTGTCAGACAATGATAATGACACTTCTCCATCGGTGTTGTCACCATCCCAAGAAGACATCACTGGTGCTGTTCTTTGCCCACGATAGATGATTCACATCAATAAAATATGTTTTTCCGTGAGAAAATCATTTTAAATATGTTTCACATGCCCTTCTATTTTCTGCCGATATCATGCTCACTATTTTAGGAAAAATTAAGTGATAAAAGGGAAAATTCCAGGGCGGTTCCGAGGAATTTACGAGGGCAACCGTCGCAGTGTAATAAGCATCTAGTTCATTCTTTACGGTCTTGAGGTAGTCCAGCGAACAATTGAAGCCCTTGGTATTCATAGAAGTATTCACGGATCTTAGAAATCCAAACCTAATGCGTCGGGCGGCATGTGAGCCTGTAATGGGAAAATAAAATCCCTTAATTCGCGTCGTAAGTCCTCGGTCCATTAAAAATCCATTAAATGAGTTGGAAATAGAAAAAATACTAATGTAACTGACTTCAATGAATGGGGATGGGTTGTATCATTGATTCCTTAAATTATAAGAAAGAAAAAAAATTTACTTCACCGGGACTCGAACCCAGGGCGCCCGGGGCAAAAACCAACGACCGAGCGCCTCAACGCACTCGGCCACGCCGGATGTTAATAAATACTCCTTTACTCGCAGGTAGTCATTCCGCGCAAAATCTTTACTGGCATTTATCTCTCGAACCCGGGCCTATGGGAGAGAAAGCCGTGACACTTTTTCTACATTTCCTGTATAGTTTCAGAAAATAACATCGGCATTCGGATCCCGAACATCACTCTCGCGATGTCTCCTTGTTAGAAGAAAAATGAGCACACCAAGAGACTTTATAGAGTTGAGTGGAGAGCTTATTAAAAATGATATTAGGATTATTTGCCAAAAATAAAAACAACATGAAGCTTGCAAACAATATAATGTTGTCATTATTACAAAAACACTGAAATTATTAACAGATGACATAAGGCTGAACTTACTTATAGCATGAGAAATATATTATCAATTCCATATCTGGGCAAATAAAGGAATTATAACTAAATTTGTGTAGACTACTACCATATCCTTAAAGGTATTGATGAAAACATGTTAAAAACATCATTAAAAACTATTAGCTGTTACTTAAAGTAATATCAACATATTTGTTACATATATTATAATACTAGTTATAATACTGGCAATCCACAGTTCTCTGATAAGAATTCTCAGTCAAATTAGGTATTATTAAAATCAGTTGGCTCTCAATTCAGAAAACCTTTTACTAGCGGCATTTTTCTTTTGACCAAACTATTATTCATCACGCTGAGTCGCCTATTATGCTCATTAATAAGGTCACTGCATCAATACCTGAGGACAACACCTTTTTTTTAGCATGATTCTATCATATGAGAGCTATCCTTTGCGGATCATAGTGGTGCAAGCGTGCCAGTTCCTTCAGATTCTCTTAAAATTACAATTAAAATTCGGAATCCTGAAAATAATGGAACTTTCCCACTTCGAACGTTCCCATTTCCGTCCAGATCATGCGAAGTATCAACAGTTACTTCTAACTTGAAGACTAATCACGTACACGTAGTCTTCATTAGGAATCAAAAATCGCAGAGTAACACATTAACAATTAGTCTTACCCAACCACCAGTGCTCTTCGAGAGGTTTGCCAATAATAAAGATCGAATATTAAGAAATACGCAGAACAGTATATATTCTCATCACGTCGTTTAATAATAACAGCAATGATGCCTGTAAATCAACTAGCTATAAAAAAGAAATAAATATGTCAATAAAATTAATAGTTAATGAGGTGATGCATGGAAATTCCTTGAATTTCTCTGTTGAGAAGATTAACGCCACAAGTCCCCTCCGCTTCAATTTAATACTCGAGCACTTTCACTGACCTACCACTCTCTCCTTAAGCTCCATTAATACGAGACTTTCAAATATCTCGTTTCAATTAGGTGTATGCAATTCTGTGTGCACCGAAGATCCTGAGGTCCTCTTCGCCAGGTTAATAATTATTTTAAAATGCACATCAGAGATACCCACATTGTTTAATCTATGGATAAATATTTAGTTAAACTCCGCACAAAAATAAAACCTATTTAAGTTATCGAGAGATGCTTCACGTTTATCAATTAATTTCCTATTTCTGCCTTTGAGTTCTTTCTCAAGATATTAAGGGACAATTAAGATCCAGACAGAAAAAGAGCGATGACTAACCGTATAAAATAAATTCTTGTTGCTGTGCTTTATTCCCATCGCCGACTGTGGTAGACAGGTCGGGTATGTGTTGGCTTAGCAACGCTAAGGTCGCGGACTCGAATCCTACCTCAAGAATCGATGTTGTTCTCGTTTGAGGAACAAGCTTAGAACGGAGTTAGGCTTGAATATGCGCTTGAAGTGGCCGTTGAAATATGATCCTTAAAAATAATGTTGGGACGAATAGAGGAATTTGACATCCGTTATTATAACGTGATTTATTCCAAAATTTCAAGACATTATCAGTTAAGTTATCTTCGTAGTAATATGGAGTTTATCTTTGATATCTACCGAATTTGTAATTATCAGTCGGAATCAAGACAACTAATTTTGTCCAAGTGCAAATAAATGCCTGATTAAAGTCGACTTATATTCGCCAAGTGGTGACCACACACCCCGGAACACCGTCCATCTATATTAACGTAATGACTGCGGCGGTTCGCCATGAAAGTTGTGACATTATTTCCATTTCAACCGTCATAGCAGTGTGAAAAATCTGAGCGCAACTCTGCGAATCATGGTGTCGTGATGAAATTGGTAGGTATGCGCGAATACCAGCAGTGGAAATTCGCATTTCCTACAACAAACAGGAGACGACACAGTGGCTACTGTAACTTTCTCGCAACGAAAGTCTATGCGGCAGTTAAAAATTAAATTCGTCCCCCTGGTATCAACGTGTTATTGATACCAGGAGTATTTTACGGCATTGTACCAGATCTTAATGCATTACAATCGGTATGTCTGGTGGCATGACCTCTCTCATCGGTGTAAATCAAAAACTCAATCACGAGCCGAGCGTCCATATCCAAAATTAAGCAAAACTGTCATGAACTGCATTGAATCAACATCCACTCACGTCTTCCCTCTACAGTGTATATGTACATGAACGGTTAATGATGACTTTTGATGAGTCACCTTGACGAAGGTACTCTGGATATTTACGATGAGGCTGATCGCCCAAGTAAAAAATATTACACAGCTACTGCGCACAGCACCATGTATTCCGTTATGCACCACACAAATTGCGGTATCAATTCAAAAGCAGAACAAACCCTGAACACTAATTCCCCCACCATGCCGGAGGTTGTTGTAAGCCATGATGTGTCCTTTAAGGCATAAATGATGCATCCATATAAGTTACAATTAGTTGCGTGGGAATGACATACATCGTGTATTAATGCGACGTTTTTCGAGCACAAAATATATAGTTAGTCGCAGTTCGGCCAATGGCCAGATATCAGCTTAAGATAAATAAGAAGAAGACTAAGATATTGGTGTGCAGAAAGAAAGAAGAAGCCAAAACCAATGTCAAACTAGGAAAACAAAACCTTGATGAGGTGAAAGAGTTCTGTTTCCTACGAAGCCGAGTAACCAACGATGGACGAAACAAGAAAGAAATAGTTAGTAGAATAGCCCAGGCAAAGATGGCATTCTATCAAAAGAAGAATCTCCTTACAGCTGGAAATACAGGCGTAGAAGTAAGGAAACAATTCATCAGAACATACATCTGGAGCATGTTTCTTTTCGGCAGTGAGGCATGGACGATGACAGCAGCGGAGAAGAAAAGGGTAAAAGCATTCGAGTGCTGTGTGATGTGGTGCTACAGAAGAATGATAAAGATTATAGATCGACCGAGTAACAAGGAAGTCCTAAGAAGAGTTGGAGAAAAGAGAAGTCTGCTGACTACTCTAAAAAGAAGAAGGGACAACTTAATCGGCCATATCTTGAGACACGATGGCCTGATGAAGACAATCGTGGAGAGAAAGTGAACGGGAAGATTGAAAAGGCAGGCCTTGTATGAGATACATGGAACAGGCTGCGGGGGATGTAAAAGAAGAATTACGTCACAATGAAAAGGTTGGCCGACAGAAGAATCTAGGGGAAAACTGCGTCAAACCAATCCTAGGATTGTTGACCAATGATGATGATGAGGCGCAGTTAGCTACACCAGCATGGATTACTAATTATTCGTGGGAATGATGAGGAACGGCGGCAGAAAAAAGGGTTAAAATATTTAATGGGTACAGTTTTTGCTTTCATTCACAGGGCGAAAATATATTGGGATATTTTTTCCTTTTTAACAAGCAGTGACATCCCACCAACTTTCTGCATTTTTTACATCAATGCGCTGACAATAATGGTTCGTTCTTCGGTAGTTCAAGCCTGTTCTACCCCTTCCTCACTTCGTAGCCAGTCCTGTCCCCCAACATCATATGTGCTCCTCATTATGTCCCTCTTAAAATCTTCCTACTCACCGACTTCCGTCACCCTCGCCTGTTGTCAATCCTGAGATTGATTCGGCGCACTTCTCCACCCTATTCTTTTACAACTGTTTCCCTCTAGATTCTAACATGATTCTTCTCCTTCTTCATCCTTTGAAACTTGGTCAACGTACCTTTTCAGAAATCTACTCCAACTCCTGATATGCCATTCTACTCATTCATTCCTTCGTTGATTGCCTTCACGAAACCATCACGTCTCTGGAGATGCCCAACCAGGTCGTCCGCTTTTCGGAATTTCCAAATCTTTTTCTCTCGCCCTTCTAAAAACATCTTTGTAACTAAATGGGTCAATCATAATTCTTCCGTAACACCATATTTCAAGTGCTTCCAGTCTTGCCTTTCCTATGGCTGTCATCATCTTTATACCCCTTTACCGTAAAGAAGCAGGTTCTATATTTGTGCGATCCATTGAAGTGTTTCCTTACTTCAAAGCTAGTTACGCCAGCTGTGAGTACATCCTTCCTCTGGTAGATTGTCCGTTTAACCCGAACTACTTTACAAACTTTCCTTCTTGCGTCATTATCGCTGGTTTACTTCTTCCTAGGCAGCAATAGAACCTTTAGCAACAGAATAGTTTAACCTCTGTAAGCAACCTTCTTTAATATTCATGTTTTAATCCTTAGATGCTCAAGGTGCCGATATTTTGGCTTCCAATGTTTTCCATAAAATACTCAAACTGCCGTAACATCGACTGTTGAAAAAATTGTTTTTATCTAAACATTGTTTTATTAAAATTAATATATTTAATTAAAAATAAATTATGGTAAAAATATGCTGAACATTAAAAACGTCTAGGTTACATGTTAAGCTTGCAAATTTTTATTGAACAAAGAGTTAATCTTTTTCAAGATTTAGCCGTGAGCTTTCGAGGTGGGAAAAAAGTAAATACTATGAGAGGGAAAGGGTCACGATGCTCCAACAGCTGGGGTGGTATTGTATCGTCTATTCCAACTCAATACTAATTTTTATTCAAATACAGAATCCATACCCGAGGCGAGATAGAACCCATGACCCTTTTGTTACCAAGTGTTACGGACCTGATTACCTCGCCCGGCTCCCCTCTTCCACCCCATACCATAACATTGATTTGACGAACTCCCCTCATGCTACCCAAAATCACTTTCCTTTTCCTCCTGTTGTGCGTCACAAGTAAAACGCTTTAAAAATGTTTCCCTTTCTTGCGTTGCATAATACTTAAAAGGCCCATTTGCTGCTTTGCAGACACTTGAACACAGGAAGTAAGCTCGACCTGCAGATTTCCCCCGAGTGTGTCCTGATCGCTCGATACAGTTAAACCCCGCCCCCAGTCGAAGCAAACGGGACCATCCAATTATAAGTGCTGCGGAAGTTCCTTCGCCCGCGACTGCCGTCTTGGCTGCTCTTCGGCTGAACCTACGGTGGCGGTGGTCTAATTGAGGAGAGAAGAGGAGGCGGTTGGTCCCGGACGCCTGGGAGGGAACTCGCTTTCCGGCGGCGACGCCGAACGAAAAGGAAAGTCTCAGCAGACTCGGGCGATTCCCGCTTTCGAAAAACCGCGGGCGGCGGGGCTGACCTGTGACGCGGCACGATCGCGATTGCGTCATCCGGGCTACGAGAAAGAAAAGCAAAAGGAGTTTGGACGGGCGTGAAATTTCTGGGTCAAGAAAATGCCGCCAAAATTTGGGACGGTGGTCGAAAAAATTTGGTAGGTAAAAAATTTGGAGGGTACCCACAATTTCACCTTCGACTCATTTCGTGGAGGCGAGAGGAGAAGAGGGCTGCGCTACGTTCGAATGTGAATATCGTTTTCTAATGGAAAAAGTAACATACGTAGGTGTTCCAACTGCTCAGATTATATCGCACCGTCTGACCCAATCTCCTAATCCTGGAGCGTACGTAACATCCATGACCCAAGGAGAGATTTGAACCCTCAACCCTTGGGTTGCCAGGACATGTCATAGCGACCAGACTATCATGACCTATTTCCACTATTACTAATTACCATTGAAAATTAAAATTGAACAATTATCTACTTTCCTACCCTTCCCTATCCTCAACTCCTTGTTGCATCTGGTTACGCATTTATGTCTTCGCTTTTCCTTAACAAGAAGAGATATAACAGTATTCCAATTTGCATAGTAGAATAACCAGCAATGGACGAAGCAAGGCTATAATATACCGAAAGAAGACCATTATATTAGTCCAGGTGAGCAAGGATTAAGAAGAAGAATCGACGTCGTGCGGACCAGAATTGAGAATCTTTTATCACAAGTCCGTGATCTCAAAAGTTCTCAGCGGAAAATAAAATCATGCATTGAATCAGTTCCGGTGGAAAAACTGATTCCTGGTGAAGAAGTATTGCAAATTTTTGTGCATTGATATATTTTCTCATTCGGCCAATTTCCAATGACGTAGAATTTTACCCCCGCCCTACGCTTTTTCGGTGGCTCTCACGGACGAGAGGATATTCGGGAATTTCATTTCATTTCTCAGTCCAGACCACTAAATGTTGTACAGCTCTTGGAGTAACTTGCTTCTCCTAAATTCACTTTAGATCGGAAACCCTAAACCCTTTCTCTGGATTAGAAATAAATATAATGGAAGGAAGGCATGAATCGATTATCAGAATTGCTTTTTTCATTACGAGTTACTTCCTTAAAAGACTGCCTCTTGTCATTAGTAATGAAATATCAGAAGTTAATCAGATTGCGTAGATACCGGGCATATTGAGAATGATATCGTAATCAACTACAGACTCAACCTCCATTTTTTCAGAGGAGTCCATTACTTTTACAGGGAGACGGCTTAATTGGAAGACGAAAGAAATACAAGTAATGCTTATTCCTTTTTCGATCTAGTACTATTTAATGTAAATTTTCTGGAACAAACAAAAACCGTTCCTGTCTAAAATACTCTCCTCATCATCATACAATACTTAATTAGTATGGCAGATGAAACAAAAAATAATATTGTGAAAATATACTTGAGTGCGGATCGTTATCCCTACCCGGTAGTGGTGAAATACGCGTTTCATGGTTAAAAAAAAGTCAGTAGGATAAGCTGTATACCCACTTATGAACGTGACCGACTTTTTCTCACTTCAAGCGCAAATCGAAGGGAAGGTCATGGGCTAGAATACATCAACTTAATACCATCGGTTTGTGGTAGATGAAGTACGAACCCCCGTGAATGAGTCGACTGATTGACTTGGGAATGCGATTGTTTTTTCTCGCGAAGAGTGGGATTAATTCTTTTTTGAATGAATAGGACGCTTTCGAGTGGATACCACTGAACACCTTACCAACTTTAATCATAGTGAACAGATTTCCAGATATTCCAACAAGTATCCGGCGTCAGATAACCTTGTTTCAATTGCAAAATATCTCCCGTAGACCACGCGACCTTGATCCCGGAGATCACGATAAGCAACTTCTAGCTCAATATCACTTTTCCGTGGGTCAACAATGTTCATATCTACGAGTTTCAAGAACGCCAACCTCCAAAATAGGAAATATAGTATCGACCATAGCTTAACAGGTGGACATTATACCCAGCACACTTATGTACACTGCCAAATAAAAAGGTTAATACTTCGAATGAGGGGAGAAATAAAAATAATATAACTCCTATGTTTATCATATTCTTTGGTACTCCCCGGCTCTTACTAAAATAAAGTTGATGATGCAATGAATTTCTTTTGTATTTTGAGCGACATCTCAAACTTCAAATACGTCATCATCAGGGGGGAGCTCTGACTTCTCATGCTTCGAATGCTCATCGTACTTACGCTTTTGCGATAAAAACGACAGTTCCTCAACAGTTCACCCCGTAAGTTGGCCTGAAGAAATAGAAATGGTTACGTTTTGTCAATAGCGGAAATAATTCCTGGACCATTTCTTTGGTTTATCGCCAAAAATCAATCGTTAAGAATAATTGCGATTCAGAATTCAAGGGCCAATAAATAGCTTTCAAGGTTAGATTTTACTGCACGAACAAGTAACAAGATGTCAACTTTGAAAGGCAAATAATGTCCATATAAATGATTTTACCCTTAATTTCATTTGGAGTCTAAATACATATGCTAATCTTCAAAATAGAAAGTCAGATATTCTTTTCACAAATATTCTTTTAGAATATTGAAGAGCAGTTAACACATTTAACATATGCTGAAAATGCATACTTCATAGTCTCCTCTTCGCGGCAATGAATTACACCTCACTAAATGTTACTGCAGTAGTGGATACGGTTTCGTTAACGGTTGTTTCCAAAAAGTAGAGCCGTAAAATAGTCTTAACATTCTTTCTTTATAAACAACTCCATGAAATTAAAAATGCTCATCAAATGGGATCCTTGGAGGCGTTTGGTGGGTATGAATTGTTGTATTAACTTGGGCTATCCAAATTTAAGTGCCTTTAATAATAACCTTTTGTCAAATATCCTTAACTTTATGAAAGAAGGTGATATGTTTCGTTCATTTCCCCCTTGGTGATTTATATATCTAGTATTGCCTTCATCCAGGTTCACAACCCGTCATTTTCAAGGTATTTTCATGTAAATAAACTAATTTGACTGTAAATTACTCATTTAATTCATCATTGCGATTTCAATTGCTTTGAGGGCCCCTTAAAAAGTGTTGTGGAATGTCAAGCATCTCCAATAAGCTGTCATTGAGTATCAGCACGTCATTTCCCCTTAATGCCGCATAAGCTGAGTATTTAACGCCCTGAAAAATAGGTCGGAAAGAGTTTGTTGAGGAGGAAATGAGGCAAAAAACCTCACCTCGTCGAATAATTAAAATTAATGTGAAACATGCATCGTCCAACGATACATTGTTGCAGATTATTTCCACGCATGCGCAATGGGAAAAACGATTGAAGGAAAGCGACATGGAATGTATACACAATTCTGAAACTGGGAGACATTGATGAGGCGGCAGTGGATTAACGCGTTCGTGATTGCTTTCGTAGAAAAATAATAGAGAGCCATACTTTCGGTTTATGGATGGAGATGAGAAGAATCTGGAGAGGATGGACACTATAGGGTGGAGAAAAGAAAGGGAGCAAAGATTGGAAGAGGATTCCATGGAAGACCAAAAGCAACAAAAGCCCGTACCGCCGCTGCGTAAAGAAGTATGACTATCGACGGTTAGCTGATAAATTACGTTTAGCAGAAAGTGTTGGTGGCTACCAAACTGGCGCTCTCCATTTCTTAAACGTTGTATCTATCTGTACTGTAGCTGTAGCTATCATGCGCTTCCGTAGATGGCCTACGTGCCCCATGGACACTGAACTCATATCATTGGGACCAAGGAGAATATCGAGAGTCAGGGGAAACGAGGACTTTCTCGAGAGATTCCCCGATCTTGAAGTCTTCATTCGACGCGTAGGGTGGAGGACGCGATTTAAGATTTTGTTTACGGAGGGGGGGAGGGGTGTTGGGGTTGAGGGATTTTATGATTGTGGAACAGATGAGCTGAATACAAGAATTACAACTCCTTATTATTTCTTTTCAAATGAAGCAATCGAAACATTACGCCGTGAGAGACCGTAACCGCACTCAAAAGTATTTTCCGTGGATATATTTAAAAAGTGCCCATTGTATGTCCACATTCGAGCAACGTTGTCTATGTGCAAGCAACCTTTTCACGCCAGTGTGAGCAGAGATTGTAAACTGATTTTCTACGGAGGATTAATGACCACAAAAAACAATTTTAAACGACTTTAATTTTTTAATGACTTAAATTCTTACATTAAATCCGTTCATCCACGTCGCGAAAAAACTGTGAAATGCCAGTTTTAGATGAGTCCGGACATCGACACGCCTAGTCAGAAAAATATTGCTTTCAACGATTGACCGTAGAGAGGGACGAGAGAAATTGCGTCTATGGGACAGCGATGAAATACTTGGAAGGGATAAAAACGTGCGTTCGTCACTTTCGAACCACATCGCCTATTTTTTTATATGGCCAACATTTTGGCCATAAGTGACACAGTAACCAAGACCCGCGCCAATTTTATGGGAATGCGTGAGTGCCCACTCTCTAAAAAGGGTCACAGGCCATTAAAGAGTGGCAGGAGACACGTTCTAAGGAGAATAATTTTCATGGGTAGAGTAGTAGTATAGTGCTTGAGCGGCTGAGATATATCGTATCAACTGACCTAAACTCAAATTTAAGACGAACAAAATATCCTTGCCAGAGGCAGAACTCGATACTGCGAACTTTGGGACCCAGGCCGGTGAGTTACAGACAAATTTCATATAAGTAGTTTATATAAAATTTCAGAGTAGCAGCTAATATCCTAATAAAGTGAATTACTGAATCTCACTGCGAGAGTATACGAAACTAATTACATTATTCATGAAGGTAAGAGACGAAGAAGTTAGCATTCACGGAAAAATTTGGAAATATTTGGTAAAGAATTATTGCGAAGGATATTTCTGCGGTCTGTAAACTGGAAGCTGCGAGGTCGTGGATTTCCGAAGGATTTGATGAAGGCCGTGAACTACATGAACATTTATGAGAATGATTTTTAAAAATTTTGTAAACAACAATATAAGCAACAATATATAATTCGGAAATCCGCACATATTTCGTGGCAAGTAACAAGAATCAATGGAAGAAACTTCGAAACGGATTATTGGGGAGGGTATGCAACCACACACAACACCCGAGTGTTGCTATCGGGTGGCGGCGGACGACGATCGCCGTCCAAAATAAAAATTCATTTTTTATGCGTTATTTTTATTTTGCGATATTTTTGTTGATTGCTTATTGTTCGTAGTGGTAATACATTAAGAAACTTAAAAAAAATTCAGCCACCGGCAAAACCGTAAAAAAATAGTGCCGCGTTGAACGTGTTAATGACACAAGTGGCCTTATGCTCTCGGCCGCCTACTCCGCATGACCAATCAAGTATGTCAGCCTTCGATTGGAAAGGAGATGAAGATTCTCCGCAACGGCAATACGTGAAAGAATACCAATGTCAAACGACGACCACGCAATGGAATACTTAAATTTATTTACGGTATAAATCCATAAAAGAATAAATATGTTACTCAACATTTAATTAAGGGGAGGATTTTACATGTACAACAATTCTCTTATAATAAAACTCAATCCATCATTCATAATTTTGCTCAATTTCTTTCCAACAAAAACCATTACAAGCATAATCATGGTCTTAGATTGCAAAAATTAAAACGGAAAAGTATGAACTGAAAATATTACATTATTTTCACAGATTAATTTTTACTCACAATATCTATAATTTACTGCGCATAAAAAAGTTTTACGCCGTGAACACGAGTATAACTTGAATTAATAAACCACTTAATCGCCAGTCAATGGTTTTTCTGTTTCCTTTCGCTTAGATTGGTTTGACTACGTAACACCCTCCAACGGACGCATTATTAGAAAAACCCTCCTTATAGCGCACATGACACCCAGATTGTCGACTCATTTTACTAAGCATTGATAATTCTTCCCCGAAACGATTATATCAAGATAAGTTATTTGACAACCAAACCCACTGAAAAAGTCAGCAGCACGGCTGTCACTGTTAGATCATTTGCATATGTGTGAGATCTTTGAAAGTACAGTATCAGCGTATTAAATGCACTTTTGCCACAAAAATATTCAATTACCGCAGAGCCGTCACGGCCACATACAAACACACCGACAGCTTAGCAGCTCTCTCCGGTAAATTATGACGAACATTTGTCCGTTGAGCAATATTTGAGTAACAAGTCTACGCATGAAGCTGTTTTTTTGCAGATTCCCGCGAAGCCTTCTGACGCCCACCTTCATCAGAATACCACGCTGCTGGAGTTCCACAGTGGCAAAGGGCACGTCCTCCAGTATTAATGAGAGAATAGGATGGTCACGTGTGAAGTTTAATAGATACATAATTGTTGGGCGTCGAGAGAGAGAGAAAGGCAATCGCTTATTTATGCGAGGGAGTTGCCAAGGCTGTTCGGCGGAGTAAGCACCGACGTCATTCCGAGGCAAAAATAAATCATATCTAATGGTTGCATAAAAAAACACCACATTGACGATTCCAAGGAAATGAGCGATGAAAACAATTTTCAATGAAACTCCTGTGAATAAGAGGACTTTCAGCGGGAAATAAGGAAGCGAGATACCGCTCCATCCAAAAATGGTTGTTATCCTAAGGATACCAACGTATAGGCCAAGAGATACCCTTGATCCCAAGGTTGCAGGGATGATGTTGCTTCCAGGCACCGATAATTAATGGAGGCACTGATCAAAAGAATGCTGTACACGAGAAAAGGATAATAATATGTAAGAGATAATATGTTTGCCAGGGAAGGCTATAGGAACATACCGAGATAGAAACCATACATGGGTTTTACCTCTTGTGTGAGGCACACTGTTCATAGGCATTTCTTTATGATATTCCACGTTTTTGACAGACGCGCGCTCTTAAATGCGCTAAAGGTGATCGTCATTCCCCAAGGGAATCGAGTTGGTGTAGTGGCCCGCTTACTACCTTCCTATCCCGAAGACCCAGTTTTGTACTCTGGCAGTGGGAGATTTTTCAGTGGTCCGACACCAGGTTTCTCTCCACCATTCCTCCACTTATATTCCTACCTCTTTCAAATACCCACCTGGCCTTTATGGCGCAAATGAGCTTGACCATCACTCGCCTCCCCAAGTTACAAAAAAATCATTCCCCACCATGGGCGGACACAGACGTCAGGTTTTAGGGGGAAGAAGGGGGGCAGTCACCAGTCTTGTCCTCCTTTCCCCTACCCTTCAAATGAAATGGCAGTCTATCAATATGTATTATTGATATCACTATTGTAGGGGGGGAGGCGACTGCCCCCACCTCCTGATCCACCCCTGTTCCCCATCATGCAATGCAATATGATTAATCCAAAGCCATATCACTCAAGGCTGGGGTAGGATTAAAATGCACAGTCTCATTTTAAGGCAGGCTGATCTGAAAATAACAGCCATTGAAACCTTGGTCAGAAGAAACTGCTGCTAAGAAATTTGAGATTTCAGGCCAAGATGATGCTAACAAAACAATAATATATGAACAAGAGATTCACCTGATCATCAAAATTTAATCAATTTTAAAAGACCAAACTACAGGTTGTCATTGATATTCTTTCACAGAAATTAAGTAATCCACTGTTTAAAACTTGTTCAACTGATTACAATGACTTAATTTTAAGGTAGAGGGTAATCATTAAATAGAATTAGTAAGATGTCCGCTGATAATCAATGCTCAACAAGTTCAAATAGAAAGCAAATTAAAGCTGACAAACAAAAATCTTCACAAGATGAGAAAAAATGTTTGCCACCAGTAAGATCTGATAAATAACAAACACACTAGCATTTTTTCCACCAGGTTTTTATGATAACAGCCATTACCCATGTGATTAAAAAAATTAGCAATAAGAATAATCTTTTCATAAAATGGAAGCTTCAGTTACCTAAATCAATAATGTAGCCTTGTACTATAAAAAACTACAAGTACTAAAATTCAAAGGTCTTTTTGAATACTGAACCTAGCTGAAAGAAAAGATGTGGATGCATTTCAGAACACTCAATGATTTGCAATGACACATCACTATATTTACTATTGATACTAAGTTAATAAACATCTGAGTTTTTCAGATCCAAAAATATTTGATCTCACAACTAAAAAAATGACTGATGATATTCTCATGTAATGAAGTAATCATTTGATTAAACTAAAATAAAAAATCTTAGTTTCTAGAAGTTGGTCGATGGCATGATTATGGATTTTCAGAGAAAAATGAAGTCATATCTCATAATCTATACAGACAATTCACCACAAATCCATTTTATCCAGAGAGAATACTGTGAAGTAAGGTGCTTACAAGATGTTCTAACAATCTAACTAAGGCAAAGAAATCAAAATGGCACGGTACGCCACATCCTGGAGAACAATCATTGTTAATGGGTCACATAAATAGGTTATCTTTCAAAAAAGTAATTATTACTAAGCAAATATCATAGAAAATATTTAATAAAATTCCATTCATAGCATTACACTCAGGTGTGTCCGGGAAAGTTGGTACTCCTAAGTTTAGTCAAGTTCAGTTTACTACACATTAAGTTAGCAAATTAGGTAATGAAAAATTATTATTTTATGACACCCTCTCTTACTTGAAAAGCAATGTATGAACAATTTTGGATGTAAGTCAGAGAATACATACCTTATGATAAATAATTCATGGTAGTACTTTGAGCCTACTGTGGTCCTAATGATATAGCCTTCTAGATGTGATCCTTTTAAGGACTTCATTTCCTAGAGAAGCTAACATCTACCAGTATTTGGCATGACACTGTAGAGAGATTGTGCATCTCCATGCCATTACTTAATTACAGGCATTAATTTATTGACTGCAACAAAAAGAACAAACACATTATGAATTTCTGATTGGAGGATTTTTAGAGGATGGGATGTGTAGACATCCAGCAAAGAAATGGCTAAGTTCGTTAATGGTAATTTTATACAATTTTCTGATATAAATTATAATTACAGGTTCACAATTTTTAAAATCCTTAAAACAAGAAATGCATTTTGCTAATAGCTTAGGAAGGAATCTCATTATTATGAAAGAACTTAGAAAATTATCACATAGCCTAACTTTAAACAGTTAATAAATTTTATTATACCTATGATAATGTGTACATTGTAAAATGAAAAACCACAGTATATATTCTTCAGTGTTATTTAATAGTAACTGCATTTTTATAATACCTTAGTGTGATTCTCTTTTGAACCAGACATGTATGGACGAATATTTTTAGAAAATACAGGAGATATATTTTGAAAATAAACCACATTTATCAGGATCAGCAAAGACCTGAAAAGGACATACACCAGCAGAAAGGTTGATTAATGACTTCTAAAATGAAAACATTCAACAAACTAATTATGTGACCACATCTAGGAAATGAGATAATACAGGTCAGAAAATTATCAATTGGCAAGATACCAGGAAGCGGTTTATGGCAAAGTAATGAAGTCAAGAACAAAATGGATGTGAGATCAACAGAGATATGAGATGTGGTTGGCCCAGGAAGACGAGACAATTGAAAGAAATTCTACCATAGGAAATGAAGAGGAGCGAGTTGATGGATGAGATAATATCCCAGTTGAACTTAGCAAGAATTAACAGAAAAGTTGGTCAAAAGACATCAACAGAAGTTCATTCCATTCTATTATTCTAAGGAATTGACTCACCACAGTATTGACAAGATGGCAACCCACACAATTTAAAAAAATTCTAGGGTACTCCACCATTTCAGAAGAGTAATTTTTACATTACTTAAGACCTAAGATCAACATTAAATGTTCATTCACTCACAACTGTGGAGAAGGACGAATCAATAAAGAAGTGGCGAAAGGGACCCAGGGCCCATGGGCAGCTGCAGGTCTTCATAACTTGGTACATTTCCTGACCACAACACACCAACCTGACTCCCCCTTTACAGGGGTTCGAGACGCTACAATGACAAATTTTTCACTGGTATACTGGACTTAAGTGCTCCACAAAGAACACTTTAGGTTTTTTAGGTCTAAGAATGCTTTAGAAGTTTAGATCTCTGTCCATTGGATGGGATGTTTAACCAAGGACCCCTTGGCACCTTTTCTTAAGAGAGGCTAATGCCAATACCCTAAAAAAATCCTACTGCCACTAATTACCCACCTATCTTACATGACATAAAGGACCTAAGTTGTCAGTTGCTTCCCCTGAATAACTACTATTGAAAGTATTGATGATAGCAACATGAGGAAAGAAGGATCTGTACTCCCATTTGTATCACTAAGAACTTCTCTGGACTTTCATACCAAATCCCAAAAATCCTTGGATCAAGAATCTAAGATATAAAACATGGCTGTACGGCACACATCAACAAGCTGCAAGTCTCCTAAAAGAATGGTGTTATCAAAACTCTCTCCTACTCAATGTGGACAAATCAAATTTTATTTATTTTCATAATAAGAACAAACATCAATCTTTCATCTCTGTTAATATTGATAGCAATCCTGTTCCACAGAATAATAGTTCTTCTTTCTTAGGCGTCACCTTAGACAGTCAAATCTCTTGGGAGGGTCATATTCAGAAACTCCGTGGTAAACTGAGTTCTGTCTGTTTTTTAATTCGATCTATTAGAAGAACTGTAAATGTTGATGTACTGCTGTCAATTTATTATGGTGAGTTCTTTTCCCTGATTATGTACAGCATCCTCTTCTGGGGCCCTACACCCAATTCCATAATAATATTTAAAATTCAAAAGAGGGTTCTGCGGCTGATAGGTAAAGCTCCACTTAATGCCCCATGTCGCCCTCTTTTTCAGAAATTTGGTATTTTACCTCTTCCCTGTGTGTACATGTTTGCTGCCATTGTTTGTGCTAAAAAGAATATTCCCAATTATGTAATCAATAACGAATATCATTGTTATTTTACTAGGAGCTCTACCAACATCCATCAAACTTTTGTAAGAACTAAAAACTCTAGTTATGCCCCTTGGTATATGGGCCTTTTGCTCTTTAATAAGCTTCCTTCAGAAGTTAAGAGGGCAAAGACTATGGCCCTTTTCAAACGTAAGCTCCATGAATTTCTGTTGAGAAATTTATTTTATTCTGTTGATGAATTTCTTCATTTTTAACTATGCTTTTCACTTTTATGTACTGTTTTATGTATTTGCCTTGACGTGTCCTATATTTGTAGCAACAAACCTCCGGACAAATAAAAATTATTATTATTAATGCACCATGACACAATGAAGAATCAATTGCATGTAATGTAAATTGGTACTTGCATATCTGCCTAAAGCTGACCCCACTTTATCTGCCTAAAGCTGACCCCACTTTTCATGAAACTAGAATCTTTAGTAAACCTAACTCTCAATTGTTTACATCTTTGTTGCTCCTTGAAGATTGGACTGCAATTTATTCTGCAGCCACATTTCAAGAGAGCTTTAACCTCTTTTATGAAAAGTTTTGTTTTCTTTTGGACTGCACCTTCCCTGTTGTCATGGTAAGGACCAAAATAAAACAGCCTAAGCATTGGATTTCTCCTGAAATTATCAGTATGTCCAGGGAAGTTAAAAGACTCTATGATGCAAATAAATGCCACAGGGATGCTGATCAAATTAAACAATACTGCAACCTCAAAAGAACCTATAGGAATGTTATCAATCATAAGAAAAAAATGTTCAATGATTCCCTCATTATTAATGCTACTAACAAAACCAAGGAAGCATGGAATCTAATTAACAAAGCTGTAAATGTCAAGAAAAGTAAAATCTTGCCTTTTGTGGATAATGATTCAGGCACTCTAGGTCTAAAGCAGTTGGCTAACACACTTAATAACTTTTTTACTGAATTGCCAGTTCCAACTCCCCCTGTTATCCAGCCCCATACTACTAGAGATAATGTTACAGTAGTTCCTCACTCAATGTTCCTTCGACCCTGCTGTCCATCCGAACTATCCAAACACTTACGTAAAGTAGGAAATAAAAAATCTTCAGGCCTTGATGGTATCCCTGGCCCACTTCTTAAAGAGTGTGGGTATGCAATAAAAGAACCACTTCTGTACCTCATTAACCAGTCTCTCCTTCTGGGTGAATTTCCCGACATTTTGAAAACCTCAAAGGTCATACCAGTATATAAAAACAAAGGAGATAAGAACTCAATCAGTAATTATAGGCCCATATCTCTTCTTTCACAATTTTCCAAAATAATGGAATATGTTTACTGCATTAGGTTGAGGGAATTTTTGGAGAAGCACAATGTAATATCCCAGTCTCAGTTTGGTTTTTGCAGAGGGAAATCAACTACCCAAGCTCTCTTCTCTGCAGTCGACTTCATAGTCGAACAGCTGAACAACAGTCATGTTGCCATGGGAATTTCCTTTGACCTCACTAATGCCTTTAATTCTGTTGACCATGAGTTACTTCTCGGGAAATGCGAATATATAGGTATTAGAGGTGTAGCACACAGTTGGTTGAAGTCGTATTTGTCCAACCGTCAGCAGGTTGTTGAGATAAGTAAGGATGGGAAAAAGTTTATCTCTGATGTACAAGTTGTTTCCACTGGAGTGCCCCAAGGCTCAATCTTGGGTCCTGTCCTCTTTCTCATTTTTGTTAATGACCTATCAGCGACCCTGCGGCAAAAAGAACGTGATAAGGTAGTAATGTATGCAGATGATGTAAATTTCCTAAGTGGCCAACCAGGCTATAATGGCATTGTGGAGGTATGCAATGAGACTATGGTTAGGATGTCGGATTGGTGCTGGGGCAACAAACTATGTTTGAATGAGAAGAAAACCCAGACTCTATTCTTTTCGGCATCCTCAAGACGTCTTCATAAATTGCATTCTTGCATTGATGCAGATCTTCAACTGGGGGATTGGGTTAAATTTCTTGGTGTCCTAATCGACCCACTATTAAATTGGTCTCACCACATTGAGAATTTGTGTAAAAAATTAAACTCTGCCTACTATTTATTGTCCACAGTTAAACACTCACTTAGTGTTAAAGTACTCAAAAGTGTCTACTATGCATATTTTTATTCGCATGTGTCGTATGGTATTGTCATTTGGGGTTCTTCCTCCTTACTAATTAATACTTTTAGAATTCAAAAGAAGATTGTAAGATCTATGTGTAATGCCCAGTTCAGGAGCCATTGCCGACCTCTTTTTAAAAAATTAGATTTGCTTACCGTGCCATCTATTTATATTTACTGTACATTGGTTTTTACCAGGGAAAATTTATCTTGGTTTGTAAAAAATGAGTTTTATCATGAACACAAGACAAGACATATAACTGATCTACACGTAATTCAGCAAAATTTTAAGGTCTCCTCATTAGGTCCCAGAGTTATGTGTATAAAATTGTACAATGCCCTTCCGGTGCATTTAAAAAACACTCAAACAATGTCTGCATTCAAATGCCAGCTAAGGAAGTTCCTGATGTCAAAGTGTTTTTATAGTGTGGAAGAGTACTTTTTGTAGTGTTAATCTATACGTGCCTTCTTTGTGAACCATTTTTATATTTTTTTTATCTTGACCTGTCCAATACATTCCTGTAATGTCTCCCGGATGGAATAAATTATCATTATCATTATCATTATCATAACCATTTTAACACTCTGTGAGAAGTCCATAAAGAAGGATGTGGAATTTAAGTCAACCTTCTCGAAGATGGATATTTTGTGACATAATTATTCTGCCTTGAATTTTATTGTTTAAAATTGCTTAGAAAACAGAATATCATACCTCACTCAACACTTATTGATTGATATAAAACATCTAAAAATGTTTGGTAAAGTAAAAAAACAGAAATATTATTATGGCACGTAAGATTAAGTATTTATATAAATGATTACGTTATAATCATAAGAATTCACAAAAATGTTCAATATATATTTATTATAGCTGGTCAAATATTCCAAACCAAAATGTTTCATTTTATTCCAAGAATTGCAGTGGAAAGATTATGTCAGTCTCATATCTAATATAATAATGCCACCATAATGACAAACCTTTCATAATGGATAGTAGAGGAATCTTCTGTTACATCACTAAGAGCATCATCAAAAATATCTTCAAAATTAGACTATATGCCATGACAACACATTAAAATGACACACAAACAATAGAATATGCCTCCCAATACATACAATAATGCTTTGTTCACAAGGTAAACAACTATCAATAACAAAAATTCAATTTTAAGAGGAATGAATTATTTTATTTCATAATTACCCTAACAGAGTAGGCATATCATAGGAAGGACCACCAATTGCAAATGCTTTGCTTGAATAAACAACCTCTTGTCATTTCCCTAATCCTTATCATGAACTAAAATTCAATCAATGAATTTTGCCATCATAAACTTTACCGCATAAATCCTTGACATTTAGTCAACTTAATTCTAACTAATTACACATGACCACCATAATTAAAACTCATGAGGAGAGTATAGGCACATGGTCTACTAAGATGAAATATTTACAAAACTGCAATAAGTTATGTATTTAACCTTGTATGCCATAGTCTTTTATGTAAAATGATTTTTTAATCCATAAACAATTATTATATTTTATCGTCAACAAAACATTGTGCCACAAGCTGCTCACAGATGTTTTCAACATTAAGACATAGCACCAAAATTTATCTTTTTTTGCTGCCATAAGCTATACACACACAATTCAACAAGCACAAGACCTGTGACTTGTCATTGATTGGATGTTATCTATTATAATCAATGGGCAATTAGCTAATACTTTTAAATATGGACACATCACAATGAAGCAAAGTTTTCCTCTACTAAACAATGTTCCAATGTAGCTTTTACCTTCACAATAATTCCTTAATAGATGTTCCAGTAGCTCAAAGTTAATTACATTTAACTCTGGCCTCCAGTATACAAATTCATGTTAAGTGTCAAGATTATACACTTATGAATATCGCTTTTTGTTATACAATAAGAACCTTGGAAAATTAATTTCCTAGTAACTTTAAAAAAGAAGTCAGTTAAGAAAAGTGATCCTTCAGAATTATCAGATCAGACTATTATTGAAAACTGATCATAATCACATGATGGTTTAAAAACTATTTACCTGATGAAAGGGAAATGGTTAGGACAAAAACTTTCCTTTCATCACAAGTATAACTAACATTTGTCGATGCCACACATCAAAAACATGATAATTTCTTCAGTTGCTTATAATGCAAATAAGTACACTTCATCAGAGGTAGTTCAAAATCAGCTACATCACTAGGTATGTCGTTTTGATTCCCACTACTCAATGGCCCTTATGGTGTCTAAGTATGGTGCAGCAAAAAGATGAGAAACTTCTGGTGAATTGTTAATTAGCAACTGTCTTACATGATATTACCATATTTCCTGGTCAATAAGATGCACTTCTTTGAAAATGCACTCAAAAATCAGTCTGCTTACTACAGGCCAAAGGGAAAGATATGTTTTCATCCATTCAATTAGCCTGCCTTTGGAAAGACTCATCTTTATACTTTCACCACCATGTTGCATTTTTCCACAATGAGCTGATACACTCTTTATAATTCATTCGTTTCTGAATTTCTGTGATGCACACATTTATTAGTTCCTATTTTCATAAATAGCAAAAATTTATTTCCCATAATTTTTAACATTAACAGATGTTTTATATTTTTTCTTCCATAATGTAACCAAAAAATCACAGTGCATCTTAGGAGCCAGTGGATCCAATGGGACAGGAAACATGGTATCATAGAAATTTAACCTCTTTGTTCACTAATGAGGCAAGAAGATAGAAATTGACCAGAGTCAACCTTCAACTATGTCATGTGGAAATTAGATTGATATGACAGATACATGTTACATACATGCTATCCCAGTTTTGAAACATTCATAAATGCTTACTTCAGTAAATATATATTAAGGTCCTATCTTCATCAAGGTTCTAAGGAGAGACCACAGCTGAGAAAGTACATGATAGGGTAATTTTTTCAGTGCAAAGGCAGGGAAAACATTTCATACTAGGTTTTTCAAATGAGCAAGTAACCCTTGATGAGGCTATGCTAAAATGTAATTAATTAAGTGCAAAATCAATGTTAACAAGTGTGCACTATATACACCTACATTAAGGCCAGCAAGTTCATCGATTTAAGAAGAAGTGCATTATCAGTCATAAACATGAACCCTTTTATGGCAATAACTCCTCACGAAGCACAAAATAAGAAGGATATTGTTTTTATTGTTTAATGTCACTCAGCCTCAAAGCATAATGTTCAAGGCAATAATTAGAGATAAGTTATCCTCTTCCTCAAATATCAAGGTAAGTCAGGAAACACAGAATAGGAATTTGTATAAATTCATGTAACATAACCAAAAGGAAAACAAAGTCAGGAATGAGAGGATTCAAAATACAAAGCTTTTCATTCTTTTCACAAAATCATGTAAAAAAGTGATTTCTTTCTTTACAAAATGTTGCTGACATCAGCATTCATGTAAATTTCATCAACTTGAAAATAAGTGAATTCAATGAGGACCTATGGCATTGAGACAAGAATCCACGTACATGAAAATTATGGGGAGTGGAGGTAAGGATGAGATAACGTATGCACAAAGTGCTTTCTGGTTGGCTGTCAATCAACTATTTCACAGGCATAGCCAAGAAATTTGTATACCAAAGACAAGCACAGAAAAATATCTTTCTGAAAACCCTCCTACGAACTTATTTCATAACTCTCAGCTGATATCGTCTTGATTACTTTATGCCTGTGTTCTTGGGCCAAATGCAGGAGATACTTATATGGTCTTGGCTTTCTTCCATACCCATAAGATTGTTATTCATGACTGCACTGAATATGAGATGAATACAAAGAAGGGATCTGAGCAAATGAAGGGATTTGGTTTTCTTCCTATCTCAAAAGACAACTTTTTCATTCGTATAAAATCACAATTGAAAACAATCATACGCTAATTTACAAGCATAAATATCAAAATGGAAGAAATTTCTTTTTTCACCTCACTGTATTCATTAGACAGATTAACTCATGAACCTGAGAATTTTAGAGCTAGGAAAGGCAGAGGGGATGAAAACTGGTACATGAACAACAGGACAAAAATATATTGGAAACCTGCATTTGTATGTGGAATTCCAGAGGTTTAAACAAATATGTAAAATTTTCCGGGAGATAATGTCATACAAAGGGAATGTTCAGCTTGGTAACTCAACTTCTATAATGCCATGGAAGAACAAACCATTATACAAACAAGAATTTGAAGTACCATGGCAATGGTGTACTCATGATGATTTTACCAAAAAAACTTAGAAATCCAAGCAAAATAACTTTGCTTTCATTTCCAAGTCCCTCAGGACAATCCTCCAATTATTTTATCACTATAGAGTATGGATACATGATTAAAACATGCATACAGCAAGCCTATGATAATCTGGCAAAACAAAAATGAACCAAACATGACAAATGAAGATAATCTAGATTATTTCTAAAAAATGCTCAGATGAGGAATACCAAGATGCATGTTTGAATTTGCTAAAATTCCATGGAGTATGTAAATAAACCATCAATGTGCTACATAAACTTGAATATTGATTCTAATTAAATGCCTCCCCAATAAATTGGTAGGATGAGGATTGCATACCAATGTCCACAAAAATCTAATGCTCCATTAAGTGAAATTGATTTAAAAATGCTACTTATTATCACCAATTGCTTTTTACAGTTAAATTTAATACCAAACACTGTAATCCTGATGGTTAAAATAAAAATCTCTTACTTTGAAAAACTACTCTGAGCACAAATTAGTTTTATTCAGAGATGTGTATACTCAAAACATTGTAAATAAACAGAAAATTATGCGGATTCACATTTTTTTCATGAACCAGAATACAAATTCAGAAGAGTGAACAGCCTGAGTTCAGAGAAAGTCACAATAGTGTTATTGTGCTTGTATGAATGTAGTATTTATAATTATGCCTACTGCTCCATGAACTAACCCCAAACACATTCCAAGACAGTGAAGCAAAGGAATGTAATTACAGAAAGATTATTCAACCAACACTTCAAAGCATGAAACTAACAGGTACAGTTGAGCATCTTTAAGCCGGCACAGTCTGGACCGAAGTGATGCCGGATTAGGGATTTTGCCGGACTATGGGTCATGCATGGCAACTAGTCTATTTCTGACGTCCGGGATGTTTTCATTGAAAGGAGTCAATTATTTATAACAAAATATATTCGTTTGCCATTTACTGAACATTATTTTAAAAAGTTACTGAGAATAATCAGAAAGAAATGGTTTCTTAATACACAAAGTTATTATTTAAAATTATCGAAGTTGCGGAGTGAGTGAAAATAACGGAATCTAAGCATTGTGCATATTGCTATACAAGTAAAAGTTTCATATTGTTATTGGAAAAGTGCATAAAATTTGATATTTCCTATGCTGTGCTTTGCGTAACATAATTTCCTACCATGCTTGATTTATCAGCTGATTAAGCGTGCTGTCAACGTGTGGGTGTCGTGTGTATGGCCGCCCATCACTACGTCATTGCGGGTGACTGGACTATTCTTTAAAGACCATCATCAATAGTAGTCTTCCTTCAACAATTTCAGGCTCATCATCTTCATCCCCACTCGAGTTTATTGTTATTAATTACCATTTCAATGATTTCATCATCTATGATATGTTGTGTGGTGAGAATATCGTGGCCGCTATTCTTTCGTCTAAATTTACCAATTCCATTTCCTTTAACTCAGGGTTATGGATGATGTTTGCAAACTCCATCATCATATTTTTATTCTCAGAAACATGAAAGTTTTTAAATCCCCACTTAATTCGTCTATATCACACCTTAAAGCAGGCAACAATTTAAACCACGCGTGTTTTAGAACGGATGGTGAAATGCTATTGCCTGCACGTGAAATTTCCCGAATCACGTCTTTTGTATTGATCACGTCTATTTCTGAAATAGTTTTTCCAGCTCCATTAGCATTTGGCCATAAATACTAACTAAGGCCTTCACTTCGACGCAATCGAAACCAGGCTATCTAAATCAGCACTTAAATCTTCTTTCATAGTTTTTCTCTCTGTTATCTACTTCTTCATGTCACTTTAACAGTAAAATTTTGATGATTTTTCTCTTTCAGCTTGCTAATGTGCTATATTGTTGAAGATCCCATGTAGCATGTTTCGGTCAAACGTTTTACTGATGCAACGGCATCAAGCTTTTTCACAACTTGCACTTTTTCTGCGATGGTTAATGTTTTGTGCTGTTGCCACAACCGTATGGATGAGACATGTTTTGGGTGAAACATAAGAATATAACCAATAATTTTTTCAAATTAAGTCTAGTGGTCAATCAGAAATTCCACGCCATTTAAAGTGGCCGATCTGTAAATTAGTCGTGGTCCGTCTCGGTGATGTCTTCAAATTTATATGTTTACTTAAAGTTCCAGAATAATTCCAATGTACACGAAGTACCAGAAATTAATATGTCTACATTATTCTGATTCTCGAAATGGGAAAATTAACGTTAAGAATGGTATCTCGATATTAATATAAGAATTCTTATTTTATCTCGGCTGGTCATGAAGCAATGTTCCAGTTAAAAATGTTTCGGCATTTTCCACAAAGTACCAGGTAGTTGGTCATGGCAAAATTGCCAGATTATGGGTGTTCCCGGATTAGGGGTTCCTGGATTAAGGGTGCTCAACTTTATCATTTTATGGATCAATAAGTTTCAACTAAAACAACCATCACGTTGATGGACAATGCCTCTGAAAATGGTAAAGTCACAAATGCAATTTTCCTCTTATTTATAAGGTTTTCATATACTACAACCATGGTTTCAATGTAACTACATCAGCAGCATTGAAACATTGGTGTTATAGAGCATTTAACTATCCATAAGTAGAAAATTGCATTTTTTCTTCCTACCATCACAGAGGAATTCCATCACATTATGCCTGAAACTTCGTTGTCTTATGAAACTGTTAATATGTACTAGTTTGTGTTACAGTAGGAAATTTTTATAATCAGGAAATATTATTTTGATATTTATAATATTTGAAATACGGTGTATCTGCAAAGTTGGAGTAGCAAAATTCAACTTACCTAATACATTTGTTTACACAAGATTCACATTTTCACTCAGTAAATACATTGATAATTTCTTATAAAATGTTATCAAATGTGCTTGGGACATATGTTACATTATAAAATGAGTGCATTTTACCTACATGCTAGGTGCTTTATACTACTGTGTTCAATGCAATTCATGTAAAGTTTGTTCAATTCAATACAGCTACACCTGCAGCACTCTCACAGAATTTGAGTAAAAGCAGAGGTGACAAATGTAATACTACATAGCAGTCATGCATGGCAGAGCTGGATGATGACTTAAAGTGTTTTAGGTACCAAAACAACTACTAAAATGAGAGCTGAAAATTTTCAACTCAATGCATCCTCCTCAGGTGAAATGCATTACCTTCAAAAAGATGCATCAAGTGCACTACACCTTGCCACACCAGAACTTCAGCATGAAATCATTTTAGTGAATTATACCAATCAGAATGAAACAACATTCAATACTTAAGATACCAACAAATAATTAAATACTTGTTGACATAGCTTAAGCCAGAGGAAAATTTCTATGCTCTTCATATCTACATGAGCAACTTTGACCAGTTGTGTTTGGGAATATGTTAGAGAATAAAACAACATAAAATTGCAAACATAAGTTACCATGAAGACCAACAATTTTATAGTTCTGGTACAAATAGTAAATTATGAGCTGTGTGAACTAAAATAGAATTAAAAATGACTACCTTTTAGGTACCTCTTTTGAGAAATTCAGAAAAAAATTTTAAATCCACCATATACCTTAAACCACAATAAGAAATAAAATGGCTAAACAGTTAAATAACATTTGTTTGCATTGGAAAATAAGAACTTATAAAACATGTAGCCATTATTAAATAGATTTGTTGGTATAAAAACATATTTGGCAGCAAAAAAAAACATAAAATACACATGAACTATACAATGAAATTATAGAATTAAGGTGTGCACTGGAACCTCAACAAAATCAAGTGAGCCATTGGTTAGCAATGATTTAAAATTCACTGTTGAAGCATAACAATATCCACTAAAATCGTGCACTCTCACACATTTAATTTCAATGAATAATATGCTATAATACTTGCTCAAGGAGGGTTAGGTTGAAGTTTATTTAGGAGTAAATAATTTATAGTATTCAGCACTCTTTGGCAATATTCCGTCTTCACATTATAAAGTCCGTGTAATAAATGATTAAAAGCAAGGTCACAGGAATTTGGGCAGAGTGAACCAAAACACAGAGATGCTGTGTTCAATCATAGGATAAAAAAAGTATATCCCAACAACGGTTTGAATATGATATATATGTGTGGGAACTAATTAGATGACTGACAAGATAGTGCTTCCATACTCCAACATAGGCCTGATTGTGAAAGACAAGCAACTCAGCTAAAATGATCTTCAACAATTGCAAAAATTGGAATGTGCCTGATTCACATTCAATGACATTTAAATGCAATTAATTTTATACAACTTCTTTTCTTACCCCATATAATCATGAATATATTCATGCATTTTTATGCAGGAATAAAACTGTTCCTACTAAAATGCACAGCCTACTAGCCCTAGTCAGGTATGCAAATTAATACAGCTGAAGATAGGTATGGGGCTGGTGTAAGTGAAAATATTCTTGTGTCAGTAATTCTTACCTTAACAAATGGAAGAGTTTTTTGTACGACTTAAGGCAGAAACTTTAGATTTAATGACCTACCAATACTCATCAGCATTTGGTACAACCTCGAATGCTTTTGCGATCAACAGCACGAGAAAACAAAAACAAACCTTCCATTAACATAGCTCTTCAATTTGGCTAATGACACAATTTTCCTATGAACACATCAAGAATATGTTTATGTGAAAAGAGTTTCTCAACTAATATATTTTTTTGATTCTATACCCCTGACTCTCATTCACTAAAAGTGCAATTATACTGAGGGCCCAAAGTTATATAATACTTCTTATGTCATTAGGTTACCAAAGCTTAGTGCACAGCAGTTGCAATTATTGCAAACTTCTGAGCCACACTTAGTTTTAAAAATTTACTGTAAGAAAGAATCTTTGAATACTTCTTCATGATCAATCATGATAAGGTTATTCACTCAAAGTAGACGACTCTTATACTAGTCATAATACTTCATAAAAATTCGGTCGTATAAGACAAGAAAATAAATACATCCAAATATCATTTGAAACAATAATGTACAAGACCTTTAAAAATACCATATAAAGGGTAGGCTTGAATATACAATTCTGCATTACTGTTATGGAGGACAAAAATTGTTATAAATACATTCATCCCATTACTTCTGAGGAAGGCCGACTGAATTGTACAGCACATCATTAACAACTACATGCTAGCTTAACTTAATGCCATTAGAGATTTCTTTGAGGAATGATTGCGTGTTGTTGCTCAATTCCTTTTTCTTTTTCTCGTCACTTGAATCACCTGTATCACATCCTGAATCATCAACCTCTTGACCCTCTAACTTTTTAAACTCCTCCAGGCCAACACTTCCACCTCGAGAGACCCCATCTGTTACTATATTCGTTTCACCTTCCCCAGCCACTTCATAAGGCAAACAGCCATCCCAAGCATTGCTTGAGGTGATTGTATCTACAGCAAATTCTGGCATATCACCATTGAAATTAGTTTCTGTGGAGTGACTGCCCACTGAAGCAATAGCACAATGTTTCCTGAGATGGCTAGGCTTACATACATCATTCTGAGTTGGCACTGAAATGAAGCTGTCAGCAACAGTATGGAATTTTGAAACCTTGGCACTCCTTTCTTCGATAGTTCTTAAGATGCATTTCATCAGTCTTTCAAAGAAGTTTGGGTAGCCATCATAACCTATGGTAGTGAAAAATGGCATATTAATGCTGCATATTGGGTTTAATTTACTTTAAACTTTACACTAATTTTACTTTATTAACTAACTTGACACTGAAGCGATATGAAAAAATAATTCCAAAATATATAAACATTCTCAACCAGGAAAGATTTTGATTTTAATCCTATCTTAACAATACATAACTGATCAATGTGGTCACAGATAAGATGTTTTTTACACAAAGTTTTAAATCATCAAATGAATCATTCTCTAGCATTCATATGATGATTCTTTCAATACTCTTCACAACATGATAATTTATATGAAATTGAGATTCAATACAATGCATAGGAGTGCTTTTTTTCATATTAACTGTAAACATTCAGCATTACCACCATATCAAAGGTCTTTTTCAGCAATGAAATTTGAACACATAAGTCTCACCTGATACTTTCACAAGCTAATTCCTCTGCTGTGCAACTAGATGTCTCCCAGATATTTGACATCCGAAAACTCACACAGAGTGGGTATAGCTATGGCAGTGTCACGAGACCACCCAGACCCATAACCCTTCCCACAACAAACAATGAGATCTGAAGGCCCACGATTATGTATGATGGAGAGAGGATGGTGACCAGTTATTACTGAAATCAGCTTCGAAGTCGGCTACAAGGATGCAAGCAAAATGTGACTTATAATGCAGATGCTGATAATTTAATTGCAAGTATCTTTCATTATCTTTAGTCAAGGGTTTCCTTTTCAACTAGATAATCAGAAATTTATATAAAATATGAGTGAAACACTCAACTATTCTTATACATATTGAGGCATAGATTACAACATTAACACTTCATTACTTCATTTTTAATGGTTAGAGGGACATCCAGAAAGTAAAGTTTCAGCTCATGTCCACAGATGGGAGGCCATGTAACAGCGGAAGGCTAGTTCATAGACTTCATAGATTTATAACATGGCAATCCAAAAGCTCACAGTCTGAGAGACTCAGTGAATTCTCTCAATTGCTCAGAATAACATTGCTGTGGCTTTAAATCGCAGTTTTTATTCAATTCCCTGCTGAATGAGAGGTTTGGTCTCTGATGAAGTTTTTCAATGTTCAAAGCAAATCCTGATTCACCATGCATAGTCCAGATCTAGCTTACACCATTTTCCAGCTTTTCTTTAGCCACGAGAAATTCTTGTCTAGTCAACATATATGACACAGTGGTGCATGTGGCTGTGACACCAAATTTTTATTCCGAACCACTGGTTAGTTATGAACACAGGGATTCAAATGTTGGTCCTGAAGTATAACAAATTTATTAATTCTAGTGAGCATGATGTTGAATAGTGAAAGAGCAATTGTTGCATCAGTTGCAGTAAATCTTTCAATGATATTACGTTTACTATTTGTAGATGATCCCATGGAATCTTACTTTCTACATGCCCCTTATAAAATGCACCCCTGCTAACTTCTTATAGGGAAAATTCAGCAAAGCTTATGTACAATTATTCATGTCCTAGTTTTGAGTCAATAAATAAGTACAATCTAGGAAGTCTTTCATAAAGAGCATTTTAGTAATTTAAAAACAGCAACACTCAATATCTATTGATACTAGTCACATTTACATTCAGACTACTGGTGCTACTGCAGTATAAAATCTACTGTACCTAATTGACTGAACTAATCAAATAACTGCCATGGTACTAAAAAACATCAGTTTTTAATTGCAAGATTGTGCTTAAAATGTATCTGACCCAGGGATGGGTGGCACTTGATTGAGGTAAAGCAGCATTTTGTAAGAAGATGCAATACAAAGCACTTTTAGTTTGAACTTATTTGCTAATGTTTATAAATTTTTTTAATGAAGCCCTTTACTTACCTGGATAAACATTAATGTCAATGATGGCATAGCGGCCAGTGCCCAGCTCCCACACTAAATCAGCACCAAGAAGCTTCATCCCTAATGTTTCCCGGAGAACTTTCCTTAGGGATCCAATGCAATCACTGTCAGGAGGAAAAGGTGTGAGGAGAGGGTGCTGGCAGTCTGGCAGAGACTGGATGTCATCCACTGGCAATTTCACAGAGTTCCTCTCAAATAACTTTTTCAAATCATCTGGATCCAATATGCTGAGACTTGATGTTGAGTCTGCCTTTGAAACTTCATGGCTATCGAAAAAAATAGTCTCCTGATCTGTAAAAATACATCAATAAATATATTTGTAAATTTTTACCACCACTTTGAGGAAAATGGGAGAATGTACTATGTATTTACATACTAAACACAAAAGGGAGATACCATGATTTGACATTCCTGAAAATGTTCTTATTCACTTTTGCACTGCTGGTATGGCATAAGGGTCACTTCCCCACTGGGAAGCAAGTATCAACTATATGCACTAAAAAAACAAAATGAACTTTCATGTCTTTTAAGAATCTTATTAAGTTTTGCGTGCTTCAAAAACCAAATAAATTTACATGAACTTTCAATAGTTCCTTAGCATGTAGCCATCCTGATAATTTAACCAAAAATGAAGAAGATAAGTTAACTTTAAAGCAGTAACACAATCATTTTGAGCACTTTAACCTAGATGTGGGCGACAACATTTTCATCGGAGGCAGTGGCTGACCCTTTTCTAACCCGGCTTACACAGCGTGATCGGCAAGGACCAAATAAAATGTTACTACCTCCCAAAGATGGATTTCTATATCTTTATTATGGTGTAATGCATTCCTTAGGATGTCAGAGAGAAACAGAATTCAATGACAAATGCAACTGACAGCATTCAAATATGTTTGTGTTTAGGCATAGCTATAATACATGTGAGATTGCAACTTTCAATATTCAACCATTTCAAGGGGTTGCCCCTTCAATTTATTAAGTAATGAGCACAAGGAAGGAAAAGAGAATTAGAATTACACTCAGCATTACTCAGACACAAGTAATTCAATATAATATTGCTACCATAAAATAGCACTCTATTTAAACAGAATCGAACCCCAATGCTGATTGATACCAAAATAGAACACAACAGTTCACAACAGAGAAGTACATTTTGGTACAGAGTGAACAGGAAATTATACAACACAAGAAAACATCTGTCAAAACATAATATACAATTAGAACTTTAGAACTTAATAATGAACCATTATGAACGATTATGGTTTTGAAATATATACAAACAAACATGACGTAATAGTTTTTTGTAATGGATCAGTGAATTACAAGCATAGTAATCATCATGAAAATTTGTTATCATATCAAATTATGAGAGTGCAGTGCAGACTGTTTGGCTGGTAGGGTGAGACCACCTGTTAAGAAAACTCTTGGGTAGCTTACTAGTATCAGGAACATAAAGAACTTTCTCCACAGGGCAACTACCCCCATGTACCAAGTGTCTACTGAATTGAATAAATCTGAGGCAGAGATGAGGTGGGTCCTACACAGCTCCACATCCTTGCACCTTTTGTATGCATGAGAAAAGATTTTTTCTGTCATGTCAACATTTCATATCCCCAATCAAAACAACATTAGGAAGATAACTTGTGGCAAAGAAAGAATGTTATTCAGCCTGTATTAAATACCAATTAATTGCTGTTTTTCTGGCAAAATATTTTTGCAAAAGGGACACTAATGGATCAGTTGGTGAAGAAGATGCTGAATCTTACCTTAGTGATAGGCACAGAATATCCGACTGCTTAATGTGCTCTAAAAATATTAGCTATTGATACATCGTCTACTTAAGGCCATGAGCAGGCAAAGGACCACCTGTTTTTTTTGGAAATGATGTCATCCCAAAGACCAATGACGGGACATACCTAACATCACTCTACACAAATGCCTCACTTGGGCCTCCCATTTCAAAAAAATCAATCGGTAAAACAACAGGAACAACTCATGCTCTCCAGCCACTTCTACACCCACAATCTTGGCTTTCTCTCAAGTCAATATTACATCTTTACACAAGAATGGTGTGGCCACTGCTTAGCCACTCTTACCCCAGTCTGTCTGCATGGAGAAAGGAGTCATCTCAATAGATTTCAGGCAGGTGAGCACCAAATCATACAGAAACTATGTAGTAGGAGCACAGAGGTTTATCCGCAGCAAAGATACAGTCGAAGCCCGTTATAATGAGCATGGCATATAGTGAGAATCTTGCAATAATGTGTGATTGGCAATGTACGATCGAAAGGCCCATGATTAACATGTAAACGAAAAAGGATATAGTGAGGCCAAGAAGCTCCTGCCACGGTATACCCTCGGTACTACGAGCGATATTTCTTGAGGGTGATGTCTGCAAAGTATGAATTAAGGCATGGTATTTATCTTTAGTAGCATTATTTGTCAACTACAACTTAGAATACAATATTTTTCCATCTCTACATTGTTTAAAGTCCAATCAAGTCCGGGCTCGCACTTTTTAGTTGTTCTTTTGTTAATCCAAGTTCAAACGGAGGCATAGTAGCGGAATTGGTGGAAGATGGACAAGCAGAAAAGCATCTAGTCAGTCACATGACAGCGGAGAGCAGTGGTGTGGGTAAGGGGCAGAGTTCAGCCTGCCTGTCTTTGTCCACCAGTGTGGGAGTAGTTGACAAACGAGGAGTTTTTTAACTTAGGGAGAAACGAAGGTGACAAAAAAATTAGTTCCCTTTCTGAAGAAAAAACAGTGCCTATATGCCGACTAGAGCTAAAGCACAGCAGGTTCTTAGGAAAATTAGCACTGTTTACCGGGCCAGTGATGCTTCCACCGATGAATTTAGCAAATTTAGTGAAGTAGGAGGGTCTGCGCTTTCGGCAACTGCCAGTAGACTGAAGCAGACGATGCTTGAATGATTTTTCAGCCAGGAATAAAAATTGAAAGTACTGTGCTGTTAATGTGAAGTGTGCATATGTGTGATACAAAGGTCCAATGCTTGTTTTGTTATCCTTTCTATCATCGCAACGAAGTTGCCAAAGTTTTCCATTGCCAAAGAATTATTTATACCCTTAAAATTTTACGATTCATCCTGGTTTCGATTATTTTCCTGTTAGCAGAAGTAATGGGAATAGCTACTTATGTTTTATGGCACATTTACTAATTTGTGCATATTTTTCAATGTTTTCGTAAGTATTGCCAGGGCCAATGTTATGCGAATAATAAAATTTTTTCTGGTTCTACAAGTTTTTATTTTATGATTTATCTCGGCAATAGTATTTCACAGTAGTTACTTCCGTTCACTGTAAATCCTCCAGATGGCAGCACTAGTACAACACACCATGTTCATCGCAACCGACAGAGGAATTTGCTAGTGTAAATAAATACTCGCTGCAACTAATTTTCGAGAGATAACTGAATGTGAATTTTAGGAACGGCTTGGAAGAGGTAATTGGGCAAGAAATATTTTCGACCGCCGAAAAATGCTCGGCATCAAAAAATGCTGTCGGCTCGGCACCGAAAAACCCCGTCAACTACGCCGAAAAATTACAGTAACTTTCCTAACCGATGGACATACTGGTTAACACTTGTAAGCAAATCGTAAATTATTGATTTGGAAAATATAATTAGCAAAATAAATGATAAATATGCAATTGTGCACGAAAACGGCCTTTCTACCTCTTTGTAATAGCATGGTAACGAAAGAAAAATGGAAATTAAGAACAACTGTGGTAATTGAGAGACTTAAAATATCACCTTCGGATATAATGAGCGCTCGCTACTGCGAGTGATTTCCCAGCCATTGAGAGCACTCGTTATACCGAGCTTCCACTGTATCTGGATAGGCATAAAACTACTCTCCCTTTGCATTGCCTGAAAGCGACTCTTGCATAAAAACCAGTTTTGCCTACGTAGCAAATGACCTCTTAGTACATCACTAGGACTACAAACCCATTATGAATGAAGCATAAAACTCCGAAATATGCCTTATATCCTTTCCATATCCCGTTCCTGGGAATTTCACCTTTAAGCCATGCTGTGACCATAGCGAACATCCATTTGCCTGAAACAACAACTACAGAAACTCCTAGCACACAGCCCTCGGCTGGGAATAATCAGGATCATCAATCACTGTGATACTTTGATACCGTATGGCATACAAATCTCCCAAAACAATGTAACCACAAGAAATTTTCTGACAGGAAAAGAGAGAGGATGCATAGTAATACCAATATCACACTAGATTGCTCGCAAACATAATAGAATTGTGAAAACCATAGTAAAGGTCACAATTTGGGAATACATTAATCACAGGAAGGAGAGAGGCAAGCATCGCCACCTTCTGGCTGTTACCAAAAAATTAAGCTAACTCTGCTAACAAGTACTACAACCCTTCCCCCACCACTAATAATGATCATACTCATACTGATTTCATGCTGACTATGAGTTTGGTGGCAGAAGCATGAGAAAAAAGGCCGGCGGTGATGGCATAGTGCAGTGGCACCCACATCTACTTTAACCACTTACTTATATGAAGGATTTGGTGTTTTCCTTGCCAATGTATGAACACTTACCTGGCAGATTACCATCATTCACATTTAATTATACTTTCGTTAATGGCTAAAAGCTAATAGGTATAACCATTTCTGTAAACATGATAAATTAATCTTCGCAATAATTAATAGGAAAGATGTCCAATAGCTGTCATTAACAGTGCTCATTTAGGATAGAAGGGATATTGGAAAATGGCAGAATTTCTCAGGTGAGGAAAAGTGTGAAAAAGAAACTAAAATCAGCACCGACATCCTTATGCAAAGTATCACAGGGTCCAAAATTCAATCTGGTGGATAGAATAAAGGAACCCCACACATGGCTGTCAAGTGCCAAAAAGGATTTCACAAATCCATGCCTTTCCTATGTTAATCCAAGCAACCATGGTCGGTTAAGCCTTTAAGGTTGTTTGCTGAGAAATCTCTAGATACAGATCCTACCAACAATAAATAAACAACAATAATCACCATTTTTTTTACATACCTGATGAATAGAAGTTCTTCAGTGATGGTCTTTCAACAATTTCATACTCATCTCCAACAAAGAAAATCTTGTAGAGGACAGCATTATGACTCACAAATGATTGAGCTACACAGGGGGGGAAACAGTCCTTTACTCCTGCCTCATTGAAAATTATAGCCATCTGTTGGATTAAAAATAAACGATTACAATTGATAAATGAATGAAGGCTTGATACTCAACAGTACACCACTATTACACCCATGCCCTGTATCTGCAGAAGATCCATTATACAAATGAGTGTTAGAAAGGTATGATAGAAATTACTTCAAAACAAAAGTTCATTCTCAAATTAGTGTTTTTGGCCTTTTCAGATGTTCAACACAATCATCAAAAATGCAGTCAATAGCATTAACCCTTCAATGCCGTCCTACAAGCAGAGCACCAGCCCCTTTAAACTACCCATGATGCTGTCCTACATGCTATGCACAATTGTCTCACACTACCTTATGATATGTCTTTTGAGGAATTAAATACTAAAATAATGCAATAATTTTTTGTTTACTAATAAAATAAACCTTATTGTTTATTGTTGAGCAAAATTTATAATTCTTTAGATCTTTTTTCCTTGAAAAATATTGCTTCTTCATTTGGAGCATCTATTCTCCACTTTGTCGTGAAATAAGCAATTGAATTTCATCTCTAGATAGGAAGAGTACATTCAGTGCATAGATGAAAATTTGATGACCTTACTGAGGGAATAAACATATCCCATTGCTGACGCCTAGTTTCTCCAAGTGGGATCCCCCTGTGGGATGTGCTTCATTTTGGCAACAAGCAATAGATAAGAGCAGTGAGTTTTTTTTTCACTTCCCTTTCGTTTAGCTCAGCATCTTATCTAGGGGGGCCATGTGTACCCTTTTGAAAACTCAGGGATGACCATGGGACAGAGGGACTCATTCAGACACAAGCCCTTGTCATGAAAGATTAGGGTGTCGTGTAGAGATTAGGGGATCGGGCATGGAAAGGGTGCACAGGATAGCAAATTGTACAGAAGAGATCGAGATTTCTTTCATAAGTGCCGCTTAGTATACCTACCACATTTAGAGTCAGTTGGACCTAAGTTGCTTTTCTGGAAGGAATCTTATTTTATTTCACTTTCTTCGTACATGTTTCATTCCGGATGCCGTGCACTGCGAATATTTGGGGATGTTTTTATCAATCATGATTGTTATTTACCTACCGTCAATAATGGTGTGTGCAGGAAAGAAGAGGTTGGAGAAATTCAGTGATGAACAGGTCGAGGACATCTAGCTTCAAAGTGACTGAGGAAAGTGTTTTGAGTTCTGATAGCGAGAGTAAGAATGACATAAAGGATGACTCCGAAGTTTGCACCTTGGTGTTTGATGATTTGGATGAAGCTCAGATTTCATTTGGAAGGACATTATATCAATTATAAAGGAAAAAGAGAAGATTTCATTGGCAATTCCAGTCCACAAGGCAGAGCAAATAATTTGTTAAGTATTGAAGATATATTTGAAATTTTCTTTGATAACGATTTAGTAGGAATGATTGCTGAGGAAACTAATCATTATGCAGAGGATATTAGTAAAACAAACAAAAGAACATTTTCACTGAAATCTGGAATTGCATTCCAAGATATTTACATAGTTTTGGGGTTGTTTATGTAAATGTTAATCGTAACCGACCCTTAGGCCATATTTCACAACAAAAAGAATAATTATGCAGTGCACCAGGGTTTGGACATATAATCACAAAAGACAGATTTGAATCTATCTGCAAATTCCTTCATTTTGCTAACAATGAAATAAAGAGTTTTCAGGGACCTCCAAAGTTGTATAAAATTTATTCCATTATTGAACACCTCAGTAAAAAAATTCATAATATTTTTCCCATCCAGAAATATCTCCATTGAAGAATTACTAACTCTTTGGAAGGGGCATTTATCTTTCATGCATTATCTTCCTCACAAAGCATCCAAATTTGGGATCAAATCATACAAACTATGTGATTCAACCAGTAGGTATTTATGGTCTCTTATACCTTAGTTTACACTGGCAAGGATACTGATCTTTCATTCTCTTTTATAAATCCTAGAAATAGTAAAATGGCATCCATTGTTCAAAAGTTAGTATAGCCACTCCTAAATGAAGGTCAAACAATTTGGATGGATAATTACTACAATTCTCCTGATTAAGTGAGGCATCTCAAGACTTCATACCGAACATTGGTTAGGTATGCTGAGATTAGGTCGGAAAAATGTACCAAAGTGTGTAAAGGAAAACAAGTTGAAGAATGAGGAAGTCAGAGATGCTTTCCGGCCCTGCATTGGTAAGTCAAGTGGCAGGACAAAAAATCTGTTGCCATGATATCCACATTTCACAATGCCGACACACAGATTATCAACATCAGGGGAAAGGAATCAAAGAAACTCACCTATGTGATTGATTATAATACCAAAATGGGAGGAGTTTATCTAAATTATCAGCTTCTTCAAGGATATCTAATCAAAAGGAAACATCTACAAAAATTGTTTACGAAAATTTTCCACAGACTTAGTATAACGGTACTAAATTATATAATAATACATCGGGCAACAAGCAGGGGTTAAATGCACAGGTCTCAGCGTGAACGTTCTTAGTTTGAAACTACCTCTCGCTATTTCTTTTTGCATCGCAGTTTTGTTGTACGACCGTCCCTGGTTATAAATATTTTTAACATGTTTATCCAGGATACATTATAACTATCTTACATATTAATTGCATAAATTATGTATAATACATAAAATTACATTTGAATTAATACCTGATTTGACCATAGACGAGTATTAACCGGTTAGGGGCGGAGATCCAGATGCAGCCTATAGACCAATTTGAGGCTGTTTGTGCAGTATGGAACAAAGTACTAAAAATGCACCATCATCACCATAAAGAAATAAGGCCAAATCAGAATTAGGCTACAATCAGATACAGGACTCACCTTATGAGCATTCTTTGATCCATGGGCTATTGATGGCTTGCAAACTGAAAAGTAGTTTGAGGTTAATTCAAAATGATTATATGTACACATTTTTTTGCCATGTTCTTTAACAAGAAATCTTAATTTTCTAATTGTATAAAACTATATTGAAAGATAAATTAGTTAAAATGTTAGAGAATCTACCTGCCAATCCATATGATGAATAGCACAAACCAAAGCTGCATAGCTGTTACCCAGAATGACATAATATTCAATATTGATTTAAATTTTGATAACAAGCATAAACAAAAGATTTACAAATAAATTATTAAGGAATTTAATTCAACAAAGTTTTGAAATGCATAATATTAAAGGTTTTACCAGGTTATTGATTAAAATGCAAATTACTTATATGTCGAGTACACTTTATAAACTCATAAATGAACAAAAAATAATGCAATCCAGGTGCTCCTTATTAAGAAAATTTAGTAGAAAGAGAAAGAATACAAGCCTTCAGAAAACAATCCTTCTAAACATTTAAATATGCTAATTCTTACCAAAAGGATAGGTTATTCCTGCCTCCCTCAATTTTTGTAAGTTCTTTTCCAAATCTGATGAGGTCAATTCCACAAACGTTGGAATGAAGATACCTAAAAGAAATGACATCATATTTATTCACATGGGGAGATGTCTAAATCAAATCATTCAAAAATATAATTTGATAGTAGAGGCGTGGCACTTGAAACATGGTAGCAGGGCAACTATTTTTCTAGGATATTTTGATAGAGCTAATATGTGTCAAGCCTTTCCTAGCCCTAAAACTGGCCACATGTACATCACAGGGAAAACAAGATACATTGGAAGTGTACCCATAAATTAATTAGGTAATAACTCAAAGTAATATTCATCGCAATGTATTGATATTACAAAGACCAAAAGAAAGACTGCTTCATCAGATCCTACCCAAGAATTATTATTCTTATGCCCTTCAGGGTCACAAAATGGGCATCCTGTAACAAGCAGTTATTATGATTCCACATGGCTTTAACATATAGTACATAATAATAACAAGGAAGTACTACACCATAATTTTGGTACTTCTATGATGTGCTATAGCACATCATAGAAGGCACTCATCACAAAACGCTTGTATAAACTAAACGAAATTGTACGTTTGTCTGAATGGATTAGAACATGGTTATAACCAAAAAGACTCGCACTGAAAAATACTGTACATACCATGAAAAGAGGCATGTCTATTCTTGTCAGGTTCCCTGAGAATACCTCTTTGTAATTTTGATTAAAAAAATACTGAAATAACATCATACCAAAACTTTGCAAGCAATTACTCATTTTCATTGTTGTCTTGTCACACGGTAAGGGAAGAGATTCTCACTTTCAGGCAGTGACACTCAAATGTATTACTGCCTGAAAGTGAGAACCACTTCCCTAATTACATCATAGGTATGTTCAGCATGCAAAAACTTCAATAATCTACGACAATTTTTGTTACTAAAAATATCATCAGGAAATGGAGGCACATCATTGACACGTAACGTCTTAAACTCTTAATATGTAAATTCCCTTAAATTTCTTCAAACTGATAACCATATCATCTATAACTCTACATAATAAAAGAGGGCACCCTGGGTAAGTACCATGAATCTATCCTTGACAACTTCTCCTCTCGAAGAGGACATATTATAGTTTCAATATTTAGATTTGAACTTACCTAAATCATCCTTCAGATTTTCATTGACAATACTATAGGTGTGATGGCGCTCAAGAAGTTTTCTCACATTTTGCAAAGGATCGATTACAGCGACTTCAGGATGTCTATCAAGATATGATTCCAAATGTTGTATTATCTTCCTTGCCTGTTAACAGAGCCAATGAAGAGTAGTATTCAAGTCACCATGAAGGATGAATGACAAACAGTTCTTAGAAATAAAACACTACCAGATGGGTAAATGACATCACTGCCAAACGTTTAATGGGCATACCCATCTCATTTGAATATTTCATCAAAACTAGGGCAGTCAATAATAATAATTATAATAGTATCATACAACCAACACTTAACAAGTAAATTTGCATGAAAACACGCGTTAAAATGCTGGGATTTTGGATAAATGTTGAGCCCTAATGCAACCACTACTTGAAATCCAAGTATTAAGGCCGCTTTACACGATACAATTTTTTGTACAAACGCTTGTATAAACTAAACGAAATTGTACGTTTGTCTGAATGGATTAGAACAGGTTCTATTTCCCGTTCAGTCATTCAGACAATCGCACAAGTGATTGTACAATTTGCCGCTTTACACGGTACAATTTCCTCATACAGGAGTTTGTACAATACATTGTATCGTGTAAAGCGGCCTTTATAGAACTTATGATGGTAAATTAATACTTCATTCAATTGAAACGCGTGACATTTGCAACAATAGATACATACTTGATATGAAAACCACTCTCCAAAGATACATATTGATATAATAAATTTTAGTTAAATAGATGACAACTGTTTTCATGCATCACTTTCTTTACATTCACAGACCTGACAGTGTTTCTCACTGTCTACCACACACGAATTCAGAAAAGTCATACTACTAATTCACTCACTTTTTCATCTCCTTGAACAGCCTTAACGATGATATCTGTTAGTTTATGAATTATTACGGAAAAAGGCCCTTGGTCTTCTAATGGGCGGGATAAGTCAATCTACAATGGGTATGGAGAAATATGATCGTAAGACAAGTTTAAAACGTGATGACGAAATTCCATGACACTAATTCACGAGTTAACTCACCTTAACTAACTCGAAATCGTGTTCTCTGAAAATTGAAACAAAAAATTAAAATAATATTGCTGTGAATCGAGCAGCACAAGGTAATAATGACTCCTTTAACCCACAATATGATAAACACCGATTTCCCTCATTCATTACCTGCAGACGTTTCCAAATTCTTTCCAGTTCAGCTTCTGGCTCTTTTTCTCGGACATCCAGTAGCCGATAACTTTCCGAGGCTTCTCCATACTTTGAGACATACTCATTTTCGATTACTAGGGCCCTAACATAATTGGCATACCATGATCTATCTTCCTCGTGTAAGCACGAGGGATGTTTACAGCATGGTTTTCCAAAAGTTCTCAGATGACTATGAGTCACAATTCTCTATCCTTATGATACGGCGAACACAACGCAATCGTAATTGATTAAAATTAACCAGCACTCTTCAATGTCTACCAATTAAATGCAGTCAACATCACACACCCACTTACGCGCTCCCATATTTGTCCCCGTGATCGACTGCTTTATTTACAAATTTTCGCTGAGAACCCGAGCGCGCTGGATGACGCTTTCAAAGTGAAATTCAGGATTGAAAGTTGCCAATCCCGACACTCAAGCGCTGCTTGTCATTTAACACAAACGAAGCTACGAAATGCCGCGCCGGCGGAAGTCATCTAAATTCAAAAACGAGAAAACATTCTACTAAAACTTTAAGCGAATTTGCAGGTTGTACAAGCCAATTTTTAGACAAAGCGTAGGGATATCGAACGATCATACAGCGTTGTCTCAACCCGAGGCACCTATCTCTTCCCTCTCTTACATCGAACTTAAGTTGTGAAAAGATAACGCAACTAATCACTTCAACGATGTCTTCGTGGAATGAAAACGCTGAAATTGATGGCAAGAGGTGATTCATTGTCTTTCAGCCGTCAGAGAAGGTATGCAGGCTTCCTGAAGGTAAACGAGAGAAATTTCTAGATCGCTGATACCAAAAACGGGATTGGGTTTTCTGAGTTGCCATAAGAAAACGCGACTGGGCTGAAAGGCGTCTACGTCAATAGAGTACCCTGCAAGCCTCCTTACTGGATAGATGGGACGGCGTTAGATGCAGTTATAGGAGAGAACATACAAAAACAGGAAAATCCACTCGACTACGGAATATAGGTCTTTATTTACTACCTGTTGGCCAATGCATTGCCTCAAATTTTCATCGGTAATCAATATCATTCATTTCGTTGCATTCTTTCCCCACATGTGAAGATTAAGCTATTTCATAGGGTGAGTTAGGGGGTCTCGTGTGGTTGCCATTCTCCACATTTTCCTTTCCCATCATCTCTTGACAATGCATATTTCCTTTATCACATCTCTCTTAAAATCTTCATATCTTTAAATTTCCTTCATACGCTTCATACCATCCAGAAAATGGTCTTTTTTCCTCCCTCTTCCGCGTTCACCTAACATTCTTCCTTCTCCAGCCCTCTTCAGCATCCCCTCTCCTCTCAAAGCGCCCTCTACCTACATTTTTTGCCTTCTTGTAATTTCTGCTTCCGGAGATTTTAGGAAAGAATTGGTAAAATGCTTGGCATAGAGTGTTTTCTTTTATGGTAACGAGACGTGAACCCGTATAAAGAATCGCATGAAAAGAATAGGAGCCTCCGAGATGTGGATTTGGAGAAAAATACAGAATGTAACACAGGAGGACAGAGTAAGAAATGAAGAGGTACTATTGAAGGGAGTGGAGGAGGAGTTCGCAGCGTTCAAAATGACAACTGGATATGAATGTTAATTAAATTAATTAACAAAAGAAAAATATATGGATTGATCGCACGCTAAGAAGGAATTTGTCAAAAAATGTGATAGAGGGGTCAGAGGAGGGAAGAGTAAAGAGAGAATTTCAAGGGTAAACAAGATAGTTTAAGGAATGGAGAACATTAAAATAGATATGGTATCTCACCAGTACTAGTTAGTGTATGCCCCAACATTTTTGATGGTGGATGGCGTAGATACATGAGCCTCTTTATTCTTCAATAATGTCTTTACTTTGTGTTCTTGTGATTGACCTTCATCCTATCTCTTCCACCCTCTCCTATAGCGCACCAATCATCGCCTGCAATTCTTTGGCTGGTGGACTAATTAACGGTTACTCGTTCACAAGTCTAATTTACTTAATCAGTACGCTTCCTACCTTCACTTAAAAGGCATTCCCTTCCCACGATATTCTAACCATTTCCCCTGAGCGTACATTGAAAGGCAAAGGTGATAATGGGCATTATAGCCTCACTTCCCAATTTGACGCTCCTTCCCTCTACTCCTAACCCTTGTTGTCTGGTTGAGGTGCAGGTTTCTACGACGACGCAATTACCTCCGATCCGATCCTCGAAAACCGGAAAGCACATTTAGCCTCTTCGTACTATATACTCTACCGAATACCCTGTGGAAGTCCACGAAACAGACAACAAAGGTTCACCGATCATACTCAATACTTTTATCTCTTAGCGTAGTTATCGCGTCACGCGTTGCCATTCCTCTTCTGAATCCAGACTGATCGTCACCTAGGTATTTATTACTATTAAAGGCTACCTTACCGGTAGACCATCTGGCCGGATGATAGCATTGGGTGCATAAGGCATTAAAGGTTAAAAAAAATACAATAACGCTAAAAAAGAATTGATCATTCCAACGTGAAATATATTTAAAAACTCTCTAACCTTCTAAGGATAATCTAATGAATCACACAGACTACTCGAGATATTAAATTTAGCCTGAAGTATTAGAAATAAAAAGAGTAACTATATTGACAGCTTCTTGGACCGTCTCCTGCAACGATGAAAATATGTACGACGTAGATCTCCAAGGCATTAATGAATCAATTTACCAGCATAATAACAAGCCGTGAATAAAGCACACATTTATGAACGAAAAAGAAAGGCAAGTTCCCAGACTAGAAAGATGGTCCAACAACAGTATACTGAAGCAGTTTGTCGCCGGAATTTCTCCATTCTTAGAAAATATATTTCATGAATAGAGAAGTCAATATAAGCGAGCAAAGTATAACAGCATCGTAAAGTCTCCCTAATTATTCCGGACTTAATTAGTAGAAGCAAATGGATTCAGGAAATCACAGGCGGATATCGTTTGACATCCTCTTCCTGAAAATTTCTTGACCATATGAAAGTAAGCCACGTAACGAGCTGCCATTAAAAGGAACTTAACGCGGTTTCCGCAAAACTCGTATGAAACTCAGTATTTGAGTGAAATATTCTTTAATTAAGATGAAAAAGCATGTGAATGCCGGCCGTGGTAGCCAGGTCGGATACGTACTGGCCTGACAATCCTAAGGTCACGGGATCTGATCCCAGGGCATGGATATCATGTTTGTCCTAGGAGGTTAGACAATGCTGCATAGCCTTAGCCGTTGCAGATCCTAAAAACCCAAGACCACTGCTTCTAGCATGTATACACGTTTTTCAAAAATCAATCGACACACAACAAACTAGTATAAAAAACCAATCATGCGGAGATAATGAAAAGTATCGGAAAAGAAAATTCACTTTGTACGTTTAACACTAAAGTTTTATTGACTTCGACCATAGTTTCGACACTTTTATGTCATTATCAAGGCGTAAAAGAGTACATTTCCATTCCTTAAATACTCTCAAATTAGGGGCGTGGGAGGGAAAGTAAGGAAGGGAGTGGGATGGGGCGGCTGATGTCACTGCCTCAAACGTTGAACCGTGCTAAAAGAGATCGGATTAATTGATTTTCGAATCTGATCGTAAATAAAGCGTAATCATTGATGGAATTAGCCCCGATATGATTCGGTTCTCAGAAAAGTGAAAAGAGATGCAAAGTAGTCGATAGCACATCGATAGCATGAGAACCGTAGATAGCATAAGATAGTATAAGCGTAAATCAGAGTATGTTTATTGTACAGTGGTTGTTGTAGGATGGAGACTATTTACCACTGGAAGGTAATCAATCAGATGAAATTGATGATGGACTTGATGCATTTACCGGAAGAGGCTTTAGTGCGATGCAGGAATACCGAATTCCATGAAGATACTGTCCGAAGTCCGAAAGGCCAAGGGAATCCTATGAGTATTCTAATCCTGATAATCCAGCAGCCTCATTGAAATCTTATCCATTAGTAAATTCCACGCCAGGAATGCAGGCTTCGACGCTAGAATACTAGAAAGTATGCCCCCCAAAATACTTACACCATTGCTTAATATGTTCTAGATACACTATCGTAATCCAGAATATGCTTACATGGAGGAATACGAAAGCTGCTCTAGTGGCAATAAATATGAAGACAATTTTATTATTGATATCCTGTATGCGGGTGACTAAGTAAATTTGAATCCAGCTAATTAAGAAGAGATAGAAAAATTCATACCTACCAATTCAAAACTTCTGTAGTGACCTATGAGCAAGTAATATTACGACTATGGTTATCACGACGTATTAAGTTGAAAAGGGCTATGATGCTGAAATCGGCTTTAGATCTAATTGAAAAAGTTTTAAAAGAAAATCCGAACTGAAGATCATTCATCGCATCATGTAAAGTGAAGCAATAAAATGAGAGATAAACCATCAAACATTTACATTCAAGAAATTGTTTTCTCGCGTATCATCTACGATACAATGCAACAAACCAGAATAATTTCAGAAAACTACATCTCCCTTTTCATCGACCCTTACCTTGATTCTATACTTTCTCTTTAACCATTATTTTCAGGATGGCGACCGAATATTTTACCACATGCCTTTTCGGTGACTCTTAGGGTAATATAATAGACGGGAATACCCATTTGCCCCTTTGCATTTGCATAATCCGATTATATGCGATGGTTACGCTGGCCAGAGAAGTTTATGAATGGAAGAATCCAACCTCTGTGCGGTGCATGACGTCCCATTTTACTATAACTTTCTTTCATTTTCCTGACTTTCACTGCTGATGTCACTGCCTCACTTCGGAAATTTTCACCCTGAAAACCTTTGCCGCAATGTTCTCATCCGCACAATAACTGATGTTCGAAGATTTTCATCGGAGAATACAGATGGGTGTAGTATGTAAAAATAAAATATAGCTGATATTTTACGCTTTTTCATGGCTAAAAGACAAGAGTACATATTAGGAAAATGGATTACCAACAGAGGCTTGCCTGACGGTGAATTCCACAACGATTAAAATTCATTACAATCAATAATAAGCCAATCACCAAACGTCATTATTTATTTTTTTCTCAAAATGGACGAAAACGCCTCGAATTTGGAAATGAGAAAACAAAAGTTAGGCTTAAACAGGAAATATGATGAATGTGCTCTGCCCATCTGTTCTACTTCTCTTAGCAGCCATATATTATTGAACCCGAGTATAGGAGCCATCATGAACGTTGGTAGGGCGAAAAATGCCTTAAATTTTCGGGCAGCCAAATGTATCCAATTTTATATCTTGAAAGCATCTAACATCAGATAGTCCTTCTATATCATAAACTATAACATTCCATATCTCAGTCTTTAACACACTTTTCTTCATACGTTTAACCTTTAGTCCCTTTTATCAGTTACCTACTTATCTTATGAAACCGTTCTTTTCATTATGCAGTTCTTTTTTATGGCCTTGCTTTTACTCCTGTTTACTTTAAACACGCTACTTTGGAACGTAACTTGATCCACCAGCTCCAATCTATGCCTACCAGCTTTTATTTTTAGCCACAGTGATTTGTAGGCCTGACTTGATAGAGGTTAACGAAATCCATTTATTAAATAAAAGACTTGGTAATCTAGTTATCTCAGTGTATATACTTGGTATGGTTCCTATAATTTCACGGAATTACCTCAGTCGTATGTATCCTTTGGCTTACAAGTGTTTGTAATGATGTACCATCAATTGTCTACATTTCTCAACCCTATACCTAATCTGATATGTTTATCGCTTACACCTTATGATTACTCCTTGCCTCCATCAGAGCCTTCACATTCCAATTTTGCGCCCTCCTTCCAATTCTAAACCCTTTAGGTTACATTTCAGTGCCCTGAGAGTACGTTCGGTATCTACATCTATTCCTGAAAACATCTATTCCTATTCCAGTGAGAATTGATTACACGGTAATTAAAAGGAATTTGATGCTACTCTGTGTTTTTCCATGCCTTTCGTACATACTTACGGATATTGTTTGGACAGTAAGTAGGTTGCTAACAAATCATGCAAAATGCAGACCGAATGCCATTTCTTTCTCCCTGAATTCGCTCTTATCTTGCATGGGCGGCCCATCCACCCATTAATCATACTTACATTGCTCCCACTAGTCCTCCATAAGAGGGCTTTGAGGACAAATATGTCCTGCTACCACGTAGAGGTCTAATCTATGATGAGTATTCAACTCATCATCATAAGTCAACAATTCTAAGATTCGTTTGATGCAGCTCTCAAGTCGATTCTCGCATGAGTAAATTTTCACATAAACATAATTTTTCGCTTTAACATCCTAATCAACTTGCTAAGTATATCTCATAGGATTTCACTAAAAATAATTTGAAATACATACCACTCCAACGCTAAAATTGGCCCCTGTAACTTCGAGAACGAAATGGGGAATGGAGAGGATTTAATGGTGGGAAAAGCTAAAACGCCATTGTGATTACGTAATTGTTTTAACAGTCATGGAGTGTGTTTTAGACTAGTCATGTTTACACCGTCAAAGGAGGCAGTCACTTTCTCCAATTCCTCTAATCTTATCGCAGAAAGATTCGAGATATACGGCCAACTGTAACAGCAACATCGTCCACGGTTTCTCCGATTAATGCGCTGTTCAATTCGAGGAAAAACACACCCTAATCACAAAGATGGGATGTCATAGACCTCGGGTACCCATGGATGCTAGTAGGTGACTGGTCGACTTAAGTGAACAGACAAGTCAATGGATAACAAAATGCAACGTGAAAAGACACCAGGAAGTTGATATTTGATGCCAAAATGCGCAAGTACGCATGAGCCAAGTATTTCTTCGAGCATGAGTCACACCGATGGTAAGCAACTTAGATAAATGAACTAGAGCACGCGAGAACTATATAGGAAAAGTATGAATGAAAGTGGCCGCGTTATTAGAAAATATCCTCGTAGGAACACTCAACCGCTTGGACGAATAACATGAAAAATGTTTCCAGGCTCTGATATGATAAGGAGAGGGTAAGGTAAGGAGGGAATAATGAGAACAATCGTAGGAAAGAATAGTTTAGGTAGAAGTTCCCTTCGCTTCGTAGACTGTTTAAACGTTTGCGAGATAAATATTGAAATGGGCCATATAAGACATTGTGGAAACATAAAATTGATTGTTTTGGGTAGTATCTATTTGACACTGAGGAACTGAATATTTATTAGTGATACGTGATACATAAGTGATGCACTGTTAAATGCATCCATCATATGTGGTAAAATGTTAAACATACAACTGAACGACGAAATTAATCTAGTCCCTTCCGAAAGGTTTATTACATTAATCATCATCATCAACATTGGTCAACAATCCTAGGATTGGTTTGACGCAGCTTTCCACTCGATTCTTCTATCGGCCAACCTTTTCATTGAGACGTAATTCTTCTCTTTTACATCCCTCACAGTCTGTTCCATGTATCTCATACGAGGCCTGCCTTTTCCAATCTTCCCGTTCACTTTTCCCTCGATGATAATCTTCATCAGGCCATCATGTCTCAAGATATGGCCGATTAAGTTGTCCCTTCTTCTTTTTAGTGTTTTCAGCAGACTTCTCTTTTCTCCTACTCTTCTTAGAACTTCCTCGTTACTTACTCGGTCGATTCATACTATTTTCAGCATTCTTCTGTAGCACCACATTTCGAATGCTTCCACCCTTTTCTTCTCCGCTGCTCTCATCGCCCATGCCTCACTGCCGTAAAGAAACATGCTCCAGATGTATGTTCTGATAAACTGTTTCCTTACTTCTACGCTTGTATTTCTAGGTGTAAGTAGATTCTTCTTTTGATAGAATTACAATATTACATAGATAGATTATATAAACATATAGATAGATTACAATAATAACATAATAAAATTTAGATTAGCGGATCTAGTCGGACTAGCGGATTAGCTTACTCTCGAAATCCGCTATAAATACATTCAGAGTTAAGCCCTATCAGAGACATTCTTTGGTACATGGATGATGATGCCCTACAGGATTTCTCGTTTTTTCATGGCATTTTCTCAGAAACTCATTACAATTCGACAGGTCCGTTTAAAGCACAGTTTCATCAGTGAGAAATGTATAAATCATGAAGAGGATAAAGCCAAAAGTCCAAAGAATTCAAGATGGTGTTCAGCTTCTACCGGAGGAAACTTATCACTGCTCTGAGATATCATGAATAAAAAATCTGCCAGGGGGAGGTTTATTTGTCTACGTGCAAGGTAAGAGCAGATTTTAAAATAGAGAAGTTGCTCCAGAGCGATTTGAATGTTAATGAAGATCAAGTAATTGGTGCGCTCTGTTAGTAGTCCACAATTTTGCAGTTTCTTCGGGTGTTCTAGCAAGTTTAAGGATAGAGCACCAAGAATTGGCTCAATTTTAATATCCGCCGCAATAATATCTGTGACTCTTATACCGAGCGCCTTTTGGCAAAACTCGTGCGGTGCCCTTGCGGATCGTACGTATGTACATACATATTGACTCCTAGAAAATGGGGACGTCCCCATGCATGGAACAGATCAATAAAAATCGATGAACCTTCGCTTCCTGGTGTGTATGCACCCCCTGCCACACACCCTCGAGGTGGCTTGCAGGGTATTTCGTAGATATAGATATAGTTGTTAATTCTTGTATTCACTTCCTGCCCACGTCTGATGACCTCAGGACACGACTGAGTTTATTCTTATTCCTTGATTCATCATTAACAGCATATATCGTCAATAAATATTTCTTAGAGGATTGATAAATGGCTTTTCATGTCACTGAAAATTCGAGATAAAAATTCTCGATGTTATCTCACTGACCGTGTACGAATATAGTGCAACTGGCGTTTCATTTTTGAAGAACCTCATGTTTTCAACGGCTCCCCCGTATTTAAAAGACCGCGATGAAAAACACAACTTGTAACATAATATATCAAATGACTGAATTATAAGGAGGTTTCCGACCATGTAGAGAGATCTTTAAACATATGCACGTTTAATATTAGCTTAATGATCATCCATATCTGTGATCCCTTCTATATATTAAAAATAACGCAGAAAAGGCTGCTCGGAAACGTTTCGTCCGTGGATAATGAAGAATCACAAGTTCACAATGGGGTCGTTTACTATAGTTTTTAAATGCCGAATCTGATAGAGTTTGTAAAATAAAAATACCCGTATTTTTCCGTTCTTCAATCCGTCCATTAGTTCTAGAGTTATAAGCGGCGAAATACTGATGTTTTTAACCCTTTCGGGAAAGTGGGCGTGCAAAGAACTTCTACGTCATCCACTTCATCCAATCACAACTGAGACCGCGAAGCTCCTTCGCCTTATCACGGCAGGGGACACTCTGCCAATGGAAGTGGTTGCGACAGGATTTCTTCAGGTAGACCTTCCCTCCCGTTCTTCCTCAACACAGTCAAGGACGAGCGGTGGATGACGTAGTAATCCTTAACGCAGCTCATTCAGTGGGCGTCGCCTTTTGCCCATTTTTGAATTTATTGGTTGATTGGCTGTGGTTAAAAGATTTTTTTACTAAAATTAAGTCTTCGTTTCCTTCTACCAATTCGTGTACAAAATAGCGATTTCGGTTCCGAGTAAACGCCTCCATTCTTAGTAATTGCAAGTAACCCAATTCTTAGTAATTGCAAGTATCGCTACCATTAAAAGGCATACTTTGAAAGTTACCAATGACGAATGGCCGGAGATGTAAGAACCAATTGAAAGTTTCCAGTTTTATTTTATGCATTACCAGAGGAGAAGCTATGGGGCGTTATTGGACTTCGCAATAAGCACTTCAATTGCCTCCCGTTTCAGGAGTTAGTTTCAGCGTAATGACGACTTTGTTCATATGGGTCATCTGCGAAAGTATCAGTTACGATACATACTAGCCGTTTTCTTAGAGTATATCAGGAGAAATTATTCAACATAGCAGTTTGAGAACTATTTGTCCTCATTCAGAGGATAAACTTGGCTATGACTACTGAAACATAAACTCTGAATTGAACAGCTGACTTTTAAATTATGGATTTGTAATTTTGTAGTTATCAGTAACTAAATATATTTTTCATATTCTAACACGGACTTCTATTACGATTGGTTATGGAGAGTCTAAGCACCGAATAGGCCCATATGTTTCCAGCCTAAGTAAATATAGAATGCTAATGGGAAATTCATTATCGTTTATGTCGATAGTAGGTACTTTTAAAATTAGTTCGGTCTAGCACTCGAGAAGAAACAGAGGAAGGAAACGCTTGGCCTGAAAAATATCGGCAGAGAATTAATACAAGAAAGAGGCGCAGAGCTGGATATTCTATCGAAATCATTTCGGCCAGACAAATGAGCAAGATCCATTCTAAGTAATAAAAGTGCTATCCTGGTTCAAACATTATTAGCAACCAGAGGCCGGGAACCACTTTTTAAAAGTCCAATTCAACAATAAATAAATAAATTCCACAACAATAATAAAATAATTCTTCAAACATTCAGAAATCCGAAAAAAGTACTAATCATGCATCGTGAGAATTTTACCATCACCAGTTGAAGTCATAGATGCACTGAAAGACTTCTCCTGTATCGATACATCCTGCAGCTCCTGGTGGTCGCGATGAGCCGTCATTGGCAGAAAAGGATTAAGAGGTTGTTTCACGAATTGAACTGGAGCGTCGAAACCTTGGAAGTAAGATACGCCAAAGAAATATCGCCTTGGCCATTTGTGATTGGAGAGATGAAAAGAGATCTGACGTGAAGAATAACTTGAAAAAGGCAATTGGAGAGATAACAAGAGTGATTCATGGGAATGAGAACTGACATCCGCCGACCTTCTATAACCACACAGATAAGAAAGTTGATAGAAGCGGGATATTAAATTAAAAATGAAAGGCGGCTTGGGAAGAACCTTCGGTCCTCAGGATTCCGAGGTTCGATCCCTTACATGCCCCCAGAGTCGTCGTTTTAATGAATCACGGAGTTAGATGGAAAACGGTATATTAGCATCCACACTAGCAGGTTGGGAACGCGTATTACACCCGAAATGTCTCTAGTTTGAGTTCCATATCGGGTTTAGTAGTTATGTTTGTCTGTATATTAAATTTGTCTTGGATAATATCATATACTCCTATTAGCAGTCGGAACATTTTAAACCAGATTTTACTCTAAAAGGTACACTAAAAATCCTGATTTCACCTCTGACATATCTATCCGACTATTTATCTCTCAAAATTAGTTTCGCTACTGGATGCAAAGAGACAAGAACACAAGCGGAAATGAAGCATCGCCATGAAGCTATAAAACGAAAAGAACCAAGGAGAGGGAGTGTGTTTACTGATTTGAGAAACCCCACGAGAATACGAAGAAAAACACTGAAAAGACAACTAAAAAGCTGGTCGAAGAAAGGTGTATTAATGCAGCGTCATTAGGGATAAGTCAGGGAACATTCTGACCGGTCACGAAGACATTGGTTAGAGACGGAATGCATGTATCGGAAAATAGTAATAGGCGTCAAAATATCTGGGATGAGGTATCTGCGCTGCGGCGCCAAAGATTATATCAGGGTGGATGTTGAAGACGGGAGATCATGTTAATCTAGAATTGAATAATTTGACAGACCAAAAGGCAAGGAGTTTATAGCAGACGGAACCCAGGAAGAACTTTCAAAGGTGCTCGAAAGTAAATATAAGAAATGTTTTAAAGGACGAAAGACAACTAGGTCTTATTGTACCTAAAATACATTACAAACTTATGAAGGTTAATTAATCCTGTGACCTTATACTGTATATTGTCCTGTCCTGTGACCAGTGAACGACATGAGGCGAGACGAAATAATCGTCCCAGAGACGAAGAATTTGCTGGGACAGAACGGGACGAAAAGTTTGGGACGGAGACAAGTGTCGGGACGAGACTGAACGAAAATTTTGGGACGGAGAAGAGAAAATTTTGAGGACGAAAACAATGTCGGAATGCGACGATGAAAATCTTTGGACGAATAAATCGTGCAGGATGGGAAGAGATGAAAATAAAGTTGAGCTGTAGAACGAGATAAAACGGCCATTTCATGAAGAAGAAACAGTTGACGATAAAAAAGCACCTCAAATTCACTTTAAATTTTCTCGCCTATACTGAGAAAGAGAAAAAGAGAACCCGTTGGGTCATCTTTAGGCAAACAGCGGTAACATCAACGATACCTGAAGTAAAGATGGATTTCTTGCGCACTTTTTACTGTCATCCATGGAAAAAGCTGACGTTTATTTAATGAGATCTTTAATAAATCAACAGTTATACTAAGTGATTGATATGCATCTTTTTATGCATAAAAAATAAGTCTTAATTAAAGCATGAGTCAGAAAAAAGAATGATCATTGGCTTTCAACTACCATCACAATAAAACTTATTTCAATGATTGCGGAAATTTGATTGAGTGTTTCAAACTAAATACAATGAACGGAAGGATTAAATTAAATAATTTTAATACCAGAAAGTAAACGAGTATACCTCGATTACCAGTAGGTTGGGTGCTTCTAAAATGTAATGAGTCCCTAATGTGGAATGCAAGGAAAGTGATACCGCTAAAAGGACACTTTTAAACTCAAAGATAATGCTTCTGAAATATACCCGGTTCGTTACTACGGTGGTCTGGCAGTGTGTTTACTGTAAAATTTAAAAATCAGTCATGGAAAAAAAACGTCGATGAATTACGAAATAAAGACTAGAATAGAATAATTCCTGAATGAAAAAATTTTGCTAGACGTGACGAAACAAAAGGCGAGACGAAAACCTTAACAGGACGAGACGAGACGAAACTTTTGGGACCAAGGTTTGTTCACTACCGTTCCAAGCCCTGATTTGAATGCATATATAGATACTCATACTGGCATATAAATTAAATTTTCAGATAGAAATTCGGAAAAGCAAGTCACTTTCAATTGACCGGAGCATTTACAGTATTTACCTAGTCTTTTAATCAGATGGAACTTTAAGAGACTCAGAACCGAAGGGAAGAAATGCCAAGGGTGTTTATTTTGAACGGTACGGAATTCCTTCTAATCTCCATGCTTACGAGATATGAGGCTGCCAATGTATCGCTTCCAAATGATGTGAAGTTGAGCTTGCGTCATAGGACGGTGTGGAAATCTAGTGCTGGAGGTACGGATGTCAACGACCCCCTAGTCCAATGTGCGAATCCAATCTGGCTCCGGGTTAAGTGAGGACCATTACCTCTCACCTCCCTTAACAACCTCCCTCCAAAATAATTTGGCTACAATGAATCGCCGTCACGTAATTATGGATGCAATCGCCACCTAAGGTGCCGTCAGAACCAAGAGTTACTTTTGTATGTACCAGTATTAGGATGACGACTGGAGCCTACTCCTTTAGTTGTTGATAACCTTTGGTGTCTGCACCGTAACTCTTCTTTACTGGTGTGTATTGCTGCAGATGTTTTGTGGGAGCGTGCTCATGGGATACTTTTAAACCCTTACTTGATATTCACACTTTCAAATCTTACTCAAGTCTTAATGCGGAGTATGGTTTACGAACAAAGCTGGACATCCTATCTATCATGTAGTTTACTATATTTAAGAGATGGTTAATTGAACGAATTATAATGGTAAAAAATATTCACAAGACTAACGGTGAAATGGAGTATTAATAGATCTGTAAAGAAAAATCTTGAAATAGTATAATAACAAATATTCCACAGAGAAAAAAATCATTCTCCTTGACCGGGACTCGAACCCGGACCACCTGATTTCCGGCCAGAATTTTGAATAGTATGATCAACACAGTTTATGAATACCACCGACAAAGGTTTAGACGGGTTACCCTTAGAAACCTCGGTCAAAAACCTGTGGATCATACTATTTCAAGTTTAATAACAAACAGAATTTCCACTATGTCAACCCGGAAAGTATCTGTTTTATTTTGAGAGAAACAATAGTAATGATCCAGAGATCAATTGTGATCGAGAACGAAGCATTACTCTGTCTAGAATTTATAGTCAAACTGCGCCGTTTGCTCTTTATTTCCTAGGGTCACCTCCCAAAACGACGAACCAAATTTAAAATGCTCCCATCTTCCTGCTTGAAGTTCTCGCGGCATTTTTTCTTGAAAAACTGTCCCCAAACCTGGCGAAATACTTTTTGCGAGAAGTAGTTTTCCAAGATATTTCAGCAAGCATGTTGAAACGCTTACGTTGCATTGTTTTTTTTTGAAATTCCGGAGGCGCGATGACTTCCTAGTGTCCTCTTATAATTTTCGGTTATTCTGAATACGGTTTCTTTTTACCGTTCCTCGGCTCTTAGGCTGTATCCCTCAGGTCCTTCCTTTATTCGCGTCACTCAGATCCAGATAATTTGCGCAAGTCTTTTAATAAATTTAGTATCAGAAAAAAGGTTAGATATTCATTATAGGTATTTATACGTCTCCATTATCTTCTCTATGGCTTTATTCTCACATCGAAGTCCTCCAACTTGTGAACCATTGTCTTCACTTTCTTGAGTAATCCATTTTTTTCCACTTTCCATAGATGACAGGGTCAATAGATGGGGAATTTGCTCAGTGCATTGCCTGGTTTAACTGATTCCACGATATATCCTCCCTCATCATCACCTAAGAAAAAGAGCCGAGTCAGTTCTAGCCTTGAAATAAGCCATGAGCTTGAGATATTATGAAATTCAGGAAGGCCAATGAGCTTAGGTAACAACGATCAAGTCGCTCCACTAAGCCACCATACTTTCCGGACTACGTTCTAGAAAAAATTTAAGCTTTCTTAAATGAGAAAATATTTTGACTAAAATTAGAGGAAACTGTCATAAAATAATGCGATAATTAGTTTAGTAAGCCATTAGGAGATCCTTCTAATCTCCATGTATGCATATTAATTATTAAAAATAACTGGCGCATTAAATTCAAAAAGCAGCGTAACTGAATTTATTATTCCTACACCCCACAGGTATATCACAAGAATAAACCAAATTTGAGATTTAGTTAGACACTGACCTGGGCCCGTATTCTGTAACTCATATTAGCGGTAATGTGCCGTCACTAGTGGATGGAAAAATGCATAGGTAGAGGACCGGCTCATTTACTTCCAACACAAGGAATTATAAAGGCTCCACGCTGCATCGGAAGAAAGGAAGGCTCATATATAATTAGATAAATAAGCTGCATCACAGATGGATTGAAATATTCGTTCTTTTTTCGAACTATTCGTGATAATAATAGCATTAAGACGTCTCACACCATTATCCCTTCATAAATAAATTTCCGTAAATATAAACATGCTATAATACACATTAGATTAATACAGATTAATTAAACAAGTAGAGATGAAATTAAGGTCGTGGATATTTGACGATTTAAGAATTTCTGCATGACATAGTAACATATATAATGCATATTTGTAGTAGTACATATAAAATATTTTATTTCTTGCTCCATAAACATTGAAATTTGTAGCATGTCTCTCGCACGATATTCATCTCACTAGCAGGGTAGTATATGAAAACTTAGGTGCATGTTTGGTGAAACTCACCTCCTGTCCCGCATTATCGAGGAGACTTGCAAGGTAGTCAGTCAAAGACGGACGTCAAAGCTACCAAGAAAGAAGACGGATTCCTGGGCCACTCGGTATATCCGAAGGCGACCCACACAGATCTCTATCTCCACGCCTCCTCTCATCACCATCTGCAGCAAAGGAGTTCTGTGATAACCGGCCTCTTTCACCGAGCTCGAACTATTTCCGACCAACAATCGCTTCCTGAAGAGGAGAAAAATCTTCTTGCTGCCCTAGGAAGGAATAGATATGATAAAGCCACAGTCCAAAAAATGGTTTTTCGGGTTGTACCAAAAGAGCGATAAATCCAAGATCTTAGATCCTGTCGCACGTGCTGTCATCCCGTACATCGGAGGAACCATGGAGAAAATATTGCGAGTTCTCCTGAAGCATAATATACAAACTACATTCGAATGCGACAATAAATTATCTAGTCTCCTCATCAGGGCGAAGGATCGCCTTCCACCCGGAATCCACGAAGGCGTTGAAGAGGTTCTCTGCAGCTGTGGAAAATCCTACGTAGGGCAAACAAAGAGAGCTGTACAATGCCGAATGAAGGAACATTCACGAGCCCTCAAAAACGGACAAAGGGAGAAATCGGCCATTGCGGAGCACGTTTCGATGGAACCTAACCACTCCGTGAATTTAACGGAACCAAAAATCCTCGCGAGGGAAAAGCGCTATTTCCCTAGGGACATAATAAGGGAAGCAAAGGAAATTTCCAAGAGGCCCAACAATATGATTAGAAAGGATAGCTACCCACTCTCCAACACGTGGAAACGAGTATTCACACGAGCATCAACAACCAATCAGAGAGCAGTAGCCACCTGAGAAGACGAGTATAATTAAGCGTCAACTTTGAAGCATTTTTCACTTCAGCCTGGCCAGAGGACGCCCGCAGTAGTGGGTGAAACGTGGCCATTTTATCAGAATAACAACGCGGAAGACTCCCGAAAGCTTTTTATAATCATCTTAGGAATATGGCAAACAGCGAACTACACCTTCGCGAACAACACCTTCCGCCTATTGGCCTGCTAGAATCAACTGTTTTCCTCCTCGCTGTCAACTTGCCAAGGTCTCAAAACTAGAGAGATATCTCGATATTTTTTCATGGATCCTGTCTGTCAGTTTTGGACATGTCTCCCCACACCTTTTCCATTCACGATTAATTGCCTGATAATCTGAGGCGCCTGATAAGTCGCAAAAGAAGAATCTATATCGATCATAATCCTATGATTACATAACAAACTCAACTCATGTTCCATTGGAATTTTTTACTTTTGGAAATGAGAATTCGATCTTACCCATTTATTCAGTTCGTTGTGGATATGAGTCCTGGTTCGCGAACGAACTAGAAACTTAAATAGGGTTTAATAAAACCTATATCGTGTGCTAATTATGTTTCAATTCCATTTTATCTATGAAGGAGATGAAAGAACTTGAAAAAGAGAAGGAACGTAATGCAGTAAAGATGGGTTTGGTTTTAAGATGCACCGACGGAGAATATATCGCTAAGACAAATGGAACATCCATGCGTGAGGTGGGATTTGAACCCTCGACCTTTAAGCTGCCAGAACGACGTGGTACTAACCTGGCTAGGTCGGCAGAAAAACAATGTGCACATCAGGAATACCGATGTAGGTACTTTCTCATGAATATCTAATTAATATCAAGCAAAACAAATCATAAAAACATTTCCCTAATACTTTTTCTCTACTAGCTTTTAACTCAAGTTGAAAGATGCCATGTTTTTGGTCTTATGTCATTACATTCAATAGACGACTACAACGCAAACAAAGTATAATTATTTCAAACACACTACTGACCATACCTACTTTATTATTAATTAACCAAGGTTTTTAGCTAAAGGTCAACTGCATGATTGGTGGCATACCACCCCCTGTCGCACGCCGTTATGGCGGCTCGTAGGGTGAATGTAGATGTAAATGTGCAGAAGCTATAGCGGGAATAACTTACCGACCCAGGAGCATCCTAGTGACACCTCAAGGCGTCATGCAATAGACACACTGCATAAAAACATTGTAAGAAACTACATTGGGAAATTGACCTGGTTTATTCCCCGTTCTCGTGCAGCATGCTTATCAAAGATGTATCCAGCCATGACAGTATGTCTGTAGACGTATCATTAACAACAGAAATAACATGGGCGTCATATTATCGAAAGAGAACTAGGGTACTTTCATAGAACAGTTTACGTTACTGCCCTATTGTCGCTCCCGTTTCTACAATCTTGACATGAAACATTATATATATGACTGTCCGTATTTGCAGCCATAGTTTTTACGAAGGAGGGGGTACCATTTGCGTTCGATGCTGAGAAAGTATTAAATCTCAATCCGTTTGAAAAACAGACAGTTTATGTATGATGCTACGAAAAACGGTATCCATAAAAATTTCAAAAGTGTCACAATCTCGGAATGAACAATGAAATGAGACGTCTTATCTTGGCAGATCAATTATTTAAAAAAAATTTGATTAAGGACTCGTCCAAATGCTGAAATACGCAGGAAGATAAATCCTCACGATTTTACACTACCTCGTTCTGATCTTCAACAGGCTAATCGGACTTATTGGTATAAAGGTGAATAACACGGAACGAAGTGACTGAAAGGAAAATCAACAAGTCATTTTGGGCACGGTTATCAGTCACCTAAAATCAATTACAAATGCGTCATTGTCTTTTAGCCAACACCACGAGGAGTAAATTTCAACTATTGACCAATATGAAAATCCAACAGGCTATAAAACTATGCGTTAATTATTGGTGCCCCTCATTCCTATTTCAATTGCGTTTGGCCATCTCTTAGACTCAAAGTCCCGGCAAGTTTAAATTCCAAAACTTTTGTGTCGGTTAGCATAAGTAAAGTGAGATAAAGAAATCAGCTACAGGATTCAAGCAGGATGGAAGAACTGGAGGATCATGAATCCTCCATTTTGGCTGACACCATTCTTGTAGACTTGTGGTTTTGGATTACTGTAGCGTTGTTAGCGCGGCGTTCAGCGTGACCGTTATTTAAAAGCTGACATTCACGAACAAAGCGCGTATTTCCGGTAACTGAAGTCATTGACATTCGATTTAAAAAAAGTAAGGCGAGCAAAGTTAAGGTCTCCGCCAAATTTGAACGTATTCTAACGTTCACGAAGGTGAACCTCATAATACGTTCACGTGACGTGGACCCTCTATCCACTGTAATAAGGTAGAGGGGAAAAGCAAAACGCAAAATGCATGCGTTGATTTTTTTACATGCACTCCAAGAAACGTTGACGTCAAAAGCTACGTGATATGAAAGAAAACTTAGAATAGACGAGAAATTTTTCTCAACGGAGAATATTTTAAATGGATCGTCCATCATTTCGGAAAGGTTCGCTATGCTCCGCGATGTAATCCTGAATGAAATCAGTTTTCGACTGATTTATGAGTGTTATTTTTTCCCACCATCCGAAATCGATAGCAACCAAACGACTTTCCGCGATCAGAGAAAGCAACCGGTGGTGGTAAATGCTGATGCGCTATCAGTGGTAAATTAATACTAAGGTGCTCCGTCACAGTATTAGTGAATTAGAGACCTCCACGGTTAAAAAATATTTTGATGGCATGGAAAACTGATCTCTTCCAAGCTTAGCTGTATAGGTTATTGATACGCGTAAAATTTACATTTTTCGATTTTAACTCCAAAATTACTTACGGTAAAAAAATTTAATAGGTATGACAAATGAAAGCGCATCAGAGACAAATGCAGAGAATCCACACAGAGGCTTTAATAAATGATCATACTTTTCACTATGCTGTCAGGGTTCCATTGTTTTTCTCTCGATCAGATTCCACCAGCTATTTATTTAGAACGTAAATAAATCTTGAGAATCAACCCCTTATTTTTTTTCTCAAAGAGGGAGACGTATCTAAAATTCTTTTACACTCACGCATTGAATACATTTTCCCCAATTTATTAACATATTCAGGTCCGTTCTCGTGATAAAATTTACCTTTTTATTCCCCTGTTAAAACCACTGTATTCGATCATTTTTCATGTCAATTATATCACCGATTCTTCAAGAACAAAGAAAATTAAGGAAGTCCATTCAACTACATCTACGCGATACCCTGCAAGCCACCGCGAGGGTGTGTGGCAGGGGGTGAAGATCACCAAGCATGCACTATTGACATGCAAGCAAGCTGCTAAATGGAAACATGCTACACAATAGGGTCTCATGCAGCTAGATGGTTGGATGAAACTAGGTCTCATGAAACTAGATGCATTCTTTGAAGGCAATAGGATAATCAGGCGAGTTAGGGTGATCCAGAAGAATGCAAACTTCAATAGATTAGTTTTTATTTTTTGAACAAGGACTGCAACAGTATTTCATATAAAATCAAGAACGTGGTCTTATTCTAATAGTGGCTCGCTGAATAGTAATAAATCCCTGATCGTGAGAATAGAGGGTTTTGGGATTAAGGTCACTGCCTACGACCACTTGTTAACCTCCTACCCACCAAGCCTCATTGTCGTGTCCCCATTTCTCCGCACCCTGATGGGAAGATTGTAGACTTGGGACGTTGCGGCACGCATTACGCAGCTTAGAATACGCCGAGCGCGTTGGTGTGCGGATTGTCACAAGAGGAGGATTGTCACGACCTCCGCATCCCTCGCTAATGTCTTCCCGAAAGAGGGGAAGGAAACACAAGCATGGAGAGAGGAAGGGAGGGTTAGAGGTGTCCACACCGCTAGAGTAGATAAGGAGCGGCCTGGGGACGAAAGGTCGCCGAAGGGTAGAGGGGGAGCGACGGGAGGCTCCTTGGAGGCGGGGGGTGTTGTTTAAGCGGGGGGAGGGAGAGGGTGCGCGGGGGATCATGAGGCTGATTGGGAGGGGTTATCCACGCGCTTGGTGGGGCAGAGAGTTAAGTGGGATTCATTCAGAGCTCAGGGAGCCGACCGTTTTGTGGGGAGACGCGGCATCCAAATGGGTAGAGCCTAGCCGACCGTTCCGCGATCCGTGCTCTGCCCACCAGCCCAACATACCCGAGAGAGAAGAGCACACTTTAAGGGAAGGAAAAGACCCTCTCCCGGGATCGAACACGCGACCCCCTTGACGATCCGAGCTCGAGAGAACCCTACCCCTCTCAGATCAGTCAGGTCTAAATAACTGGATCCCCCATCCCCCCACTCCTGCATCCCTTCCCTTTCCTCTCCCCACTGGTCTGGACACCCTCTCCACACAAGCTCGGCTTCAAAATCCCTCGTCCAAGCGGCGGGCGAGAGAAGACAATGGGATCGACGGACAAGATATAGGACGCTACCGATCTCGCACGCGCTTATCACAGTCCTCCCCGACGTCGTGACCGGATTAGCGCTCTCGCTTGATCGCTCCTATCATCCCGTGGCGAGGATCCGCACTCTCGGTCGACCATAGGAACTGGATGGCAGGGTGCCACACTGGGGACATGCACCAGTCGTCCATCGCACGGCTGATTGACGGACACCTGGACGGCACGGGATCATTCTAAGGTAAAGCGAGAAAAAACGAAACAATGCCGGGAATCAAGGGTTAACCTCATCTCGTTTGAACGAGCTGATTATGGAAATTGAAAAAAAAATCGATGGTGTGCAATCGATCAAGGTGGATTCAGATAAACAGGACACTTAAGGGTGGTACACTAAGCTTCCATCATCCAAAACACATCGTAAATGTGCGACTGTTCAAGTCAACAGGACCAAGGAACCTAAGTACCTGTTCGAGTAAGGTTTGGATTATACTGTTTAAGGGAGTATTTAACATGCGATTGAGAAGAACTACAAAGGCAGAGCGAGGTGCAAGGGCATAAACAAGGGAAGGAGTGAGTGAAAACGAAGGACTACTTGGGCATGAATAGGTTGGGAAATGGAGGATATCGAGTTGAAAGCCGCATAAAAATCAACCCCAGACCTATGGACCCTACAGTGAAACAGTGTTTACAGTGACGATAGAGAGTAATCTGGAGGGGGAAGAAGTAAGCAGAGGCGCATGCCATGGGCACAGGATGACTCTGAGGAGCCGAGACACTGAGGAGAGCCAAGTGGCATACGTGCTCAGTGTTGGAGTTTATACGCAATGTTGGTGAATAGTCATCACATGGTAGCTTCTTGGCTTGCTCAGACTTGTATATTTAATGTTCGATCTATCGTCTCTTGGACACGAAACTAGCTTCCCAGAGTGCTGTCCTCCCGGAGGAGGGAGGATTACCAGAATGCCTAAGGGTGCGAAAGAGGGTCGAATACTTAATTTGGTTTTACAAGTTTTCTAATAAGAAGACGATTTAGGACGCAAAGTTAGACGGTGTAATCGCGTGAAGATTGAATAGTGAGTAAATCATGGCATGTCGACTGTAGACTATCCTCATGCTGAAGACCTCGGGTGATTTTCCGCAACCTCATTATTTTCTGTCATAAATCTTAGGATCAGCATGGAGCCTCTAATCTCTCTCTCTCTCTCTTTCATGCAAGCCCTTATTTTCCCGTGATTGCACAATTACCACATCCACTAATACCCAAACAACTACAAAGACGCATATGCTTTGAACAATAAGTATCCCCTCTGAACTTATGAAACTCAAAATTGGCCCAAAAATTAACAATTTGGTATCAATATGAACGATATCAATAAGGATTCGAAAAATACTCAATCCTTCCCCCTGCCCAAAACGATATTAGAAAAAAAATAGGAGGAACGTTCGCGCAATATCTTGTAAAGATCAGATATTGCTTGAAAGCGGAAATGAGTTTGTTTCAGTTGTTTTAGAGCGCTAAGCAATAAGGGCTTCTTTACGAGTAATGAAAACAAAAACGAGCAGTTTGCTACACAGATTTAACGCAACTAAACTCCCGCACTTCGATTCACAGGAATAGCTATTTCTTAACATGACCCTGTTACCAAATTCATCTCTTGGCAACATACTAGTTAACGAGACCACACATGGGTGACCACTATTCTGCCAATAGAAATGCTTTAAATAGGATACCAGAACCTCAGTACTGAATATGGCAGGAAAAAAAATCAAACTAAGATGTATAATTAATTCTGATTAAAGTTAGCAATTAAGCATAATGTTTCCAAAGATTTCTAACCCAGATTTGGAAATGATTAAGTAAAAATATAGTTTTTCCGCACAAATTATTCAGACGTTTTCGTCATGATTTCTTTGCTTACCTACTGCAACATCTTTTTCCGATATGGATGCGAATTTCTGTCAACATTTATAATGCGCTGTCCATCATGGGTGAAAGAGCATCTTTCCTTCGCTTTGTCAATGCTAAGTCAACTATGAAGTTCACCGCAAAGGTAATATATATACATAGGTATAGTTTCATACTCATTAGAACTAGAGGGGGTTGCAACCACAAGATTAACATGCTCAGAGGGATAGATTTCCACTTCTTGTGGTAAACCCGTTTGGTGTGGTTAAATCGGCCATGCTGTCTCATGAATCGGTATGCTGTACGGCCGTTTGCTATAAACATGGCGGCAACACTTATGAAAATAATAAACACCAATAAATAAAATAACTGATGCCTTCACACTACATGTCCAACGAGAATGCTGAGAATAGTAAATTTTATGGATTGAAGTGTACTCTTCTCGGGAGGCGGATTGTGAGTTGTTCGGACTTGGAAGAGGACATTAGCGCAAACGATAAGGTCTATTTTCCCTATTTCAAGCTGACTGAGAGCTTAACCGCATTTGATAAGTAATCTTCATTTTTAACCTTGGCCCATATCAGGATATTAGGAGTTTAAAGACCTAATTAATGGTCTAGGTCATCTTTGCGCGGCCACCAAGGCACCAACCCATTTCGGCGCGGGTCAACTCGACGCGATTTCATTTTATGATAATGAGTTAGTGACTTCAATATCAGAGTAAATACGAGCAGAATGAAAGACAACTTAACTAATTCTAAAACATAGCAAATATGTAATAGGCATGAATGCAAAGTTTTACTAAATTTTTCCGCTCCTACTAGAGATACAGTGATACTTGGCTCACAGCTTTTATCCTGAGTATCAGACTATAGTTCACAAAAGCCACATTCTCTCACTTACCTCTGTTTTAAGGGAGATATATCCCAATAATGATCAATCCAAGTTAATTTGTCCTCGACGCCCTGGATCTGGTTTTTGTCTGGTTCCAAAGGAGTGACGATGCGCAATGCTCACTAATTTCGGCAAAAAAACAAATTTCCATGAAATATTAGTATATTAATATAAAATTCCATATTTTAAATACATATTTAACATCATTAATATGCGTTTTTGCACGCTACTAGCTTAAATTTTGTTTTACACCAATCTTAGTAAACGCGCAATACTTGACACGTGCAATGGGAATAGCATGGAAAAAAACGATAAAGATCGCTTATCGTTATCTACTAGATTTGGGAACTTTAAATGATTGCCTGACTAACGGTGGTTTTTTTCATCATATGACTAGCTTAATTTATAACGCTCATATATTTGAAGAAACATTATCACAAGCTTGAGTAATGTTTTGACGGAACCACGTCCTATCCGGCACCGTGATTCCAGAAATGGAATCCCTCATGTGGATCGTTAACTGGGACACTTAGACCCGAAGAGTCCGGGCTCAGATCAATTTCTCCGGATATGATTCAGGTGTGAAAAACCAAACCCTAAATATGTAACTTACGCAGATATTCGGTAATACGGCATTCTCTCATAAAATATTGATTTAAATGAATGAACCCATATTGAAGCGTTCTTTATTGAACGTGAAACAGTACCTTGTTCGAACTGTTCCATTTATGTAACTTGTAGGGATGTACCTATTTGTCAACAATTTAACATTAAATGATACTTCTTGATCATCTTCTCAATAAATCTATTACTGTGTAACAGTTGAAACTTCGTAAAAATGAAAAAGGGTGCCTATTCAGCTTCTCCTGGTTACAGATAAAAATCCCTGGGTTGAGTAAGTCTTATAACTGGTAATTCTCTTCCTCATAGATTGAAAAAGACGATAAGTAGTTCTTTTGTGGCCCCGAAGCACAGCTAACGAGGTGCAGTTCATTCCTTAAATTTTCTTGGAAAGAATGCCCGCGAAAATAGGGCTCAAACTCTCCAGAAATTTCAAAATTTTAATCTCATGTTTATTCTAAAATTGAAGCCCACAATTTTATTACGAAATCATATACGTTTGCCCTGGTTCTCTTAATTGTTCTTCTCTTATAGTTCCCAAAAAATTACTTATAATACCAATCCATAATTCTATAGTACAGCTCATCTTTCGCAGCCTCGTTCGGCATTTAAGTCTAATACTAAAGTTTTACAGCCAATTCCTATCCATTAAACACCAGGGGTGAGCTGAGAAGTCCACCGTTCAAAAATTTCATTGTTTAGTTTTATAGCGTTTCGTTCTGAAAGAAAAGCCTGAATTTGAGATCACAGCCTTCTTTTCCGGAGCTCCTCTCTCCCGGCACTCTGGAATACGTCAGTGTCCAAAAAATCTGATGAACTTAAATTGGGAAGAAAATATAGAATTGAACATTTCCTCCCTTTCGCAGAAGTCTCTTAGCACAGATATGGAATAATTCCCAAGTGCAACAGGATTCATAAATATCATAAGTGTAACAAGTCTTTCACCTGAAAATGGCTGTTACATAGATCAGACATTATAACTTAAATCCATTCATTTCTACGGCTTTATTAAACTCCTTTCTTCAGTGATTTTTTATCAGTGATATCTAAATTTGATCGTGATTGCTAATAAATCAGAGACACTGCTTACATTACTAAAGAACGTAACCGATTCATTTTCAAGCATAAGTAGTTGGATTCTATCTCCAAGGAAGTCGTAAAGAAGGAATATCGTATTCGCTGTAGGATTTTAAATCTTAGTTTCCGAAGAAATATTTCCTCGTGCCATTACATACTTCCGTATTGAAAAGTTAAATTTGTGTTGAGAATTTGGAAAATTCTGGTATCCGTAGGATGTTACATTCGATACGACAGGACAAAAATCTGGAAGCATAAATAAAGTAAGTGGAATTAGATTTTGATCCCGGACAAAAAACTGTGCGGACATAATGTGGCGTAAATGATGGAAAGAAAATTTACCAGGACTAAAGAAAACGATCCCTCTCTGTGAACTACAAACTATAAGTATTAGGAAGTTCTCGTGTCTTTCTATGACTCCAAAAGAAAGACTGACGAAAGCATCGAATATTGCCACTTCTATGGTGATCAATTCCAGATGAATTGAAAGCTAAGAGCCAAACAAAAAGTAATCCTCATAGCGTCTGTTTCTCGGTGGGGGAGCTGCAAAATGACGTCTGACTCAAATAAGACGTTCATTCCAGGTAATATTAAAATACAGATATATATCACATTAGAAAGACTATAGACGAAGGTGACGGGAAGCTACTCCAATTATTATTGCGATATCATGATGGCTGCGAATTTCAGGATTTTGAAATTTGATGAAGGAAATGGAGGTATACGATAGACAGGAGAACATGTAGGGGCAAGGTCCGTCTATAGATATAGAGGGGAAATCATTGGTCAAGTTAATCGTAGATTGGGATTTATAAAAAGGGTACCATACGGTACGTAGTAAATATTTTTACTGGTGACATTAAAATCATTTTTCGAACTCCGACTTATATGGTGCTCTTGGGTAAATGTGGCGATGATGTGCGATAATAGCTTCTTTTCTCTTGTTATATCTCACGTAGAATTCGCTCCCAATAATGGGATCCTTACGATTTAGGAATAAATAATGAACTGGAGCGTGAGCGGAGAAGATCGGTGAGATTTAAATGTGAAGGTACGATAATATTGTTAGTGTAACCAATCTATTAGAAGAACTAAAATGGAAATCTTTACTAGACCGTAGGTTGAAATATGGAATCTTAAGTGAATTCCATGGCGATATTTTTACTGATGACGTTAAAAATATTTTGAAAACTCCGACTTACTATGGTAGACTGGACCATGATGATAAAATTAGAGTAATTGAATGCCGAACCGACAGATTTGAAATGTCTTTCTTTCCTCGTTAAATTCGGGATCTAAATAACCATGCATATTTCAATAATATATACACAAGTTAATCAATAGGAAGCCTGGGTAGTTGCATTGAATTGCATGTCAGTATAAATATAAGTATAATAAATAAATTTAGTTAACCCAACTAACAGCGCGTATGCATACTTGCTCTGTTTTTTAAATATTTTAAAAATTGTAATAGTTTGACTAAAATGAAGCTATTGATCATCTTTATATATCTAGACACCTATTGATATCCCCTGAACAAGGTTTTATTCAAAATTTGTTAACACCTTCACAGGCTGCATACGAAACATGGCCATAAAACTGCTCATGACGTTACTGAACGTTAATAGAAAAACATGGAATACTTGAAGTCTCAACTTTGTGATGATAAATGCTGAAGCCTTAGGTTTGCCATATGACGACATAACGCCTGAAAATACACTTAATGATCTTATAAACGGTGGAAGTTATAAAATAAATGTTCAATCCAATAACACAAAGTTAAAAATAAATAAGAAGCACAATAATTTTAGTTCTCCGACAAAAGGAAAGGTAGGTTCTCCAAAGAAAGTTTGGTTATTCCATTAAAAATTTTCCTTTAATAAAGAGTATTTGGATTTCAAGGTTCTATTATCAAGGAAAATGAGAGAAAGTTGGACGAGAGCGATTATAAAGAAGGTGAAAAAATAGTAATAGACGTGATGTGGAGGAATAACATAATTAAATAAGATTTTCAATTTTCCACAAAGAATACTTTACTCCGACCGGTTTCGATGCGATACATCATCATCAGGTACCTTGTGATGTATCTGATGATGATGTATCACAGCACCTGATGATGATCACATCGAAACCGGTCGGAGTAAAGTATTCTTTGTGTAAAATTGCCAATTTCATTTAATTAATAAAGATGATAAAAGTTAGCAGCTTTTCATGATGATATTCCTAATTCTTGATTTAGACAAAATCGATAACAGATATTCGTTCACCCGCAACCCCGCATGTTCAACCCCGCAATTTCTTTCTAACTGGTCAACAACGATCCCAACAACAGTTAAAGCATTATGTCTCTTGATACTGTTATCAATTTAAACCGATAAATGAATGGCCAAAGTCATATCAGTTGAGAAAAATTAGTTACAGTTGCACAACTTGGACGGCAATGGTCACAGTACGGAAAGAGAGAAAATGGGAGAGGATAACTGGCATTAGGGATGTGAATTAGCAGGATGAAGAACGTACGATGGACAGAATGGAAGGAAAACGTGAATGCCTCAGGCACGAAATAAAATGAATAGAATTTGCTGCGGAAGATTTTAAGGCATGACAAGTGGATGGATAACATAATTTGAAGAAACCGGCGTTCTAAATGCTATAACAATGTTCTAATCAACAGAAGATTATAAAATTAGTAAAAAGCAGAAAACACTTTTAGTTTAAATACTTGGAGACAGGTAGTATGATGAGCGGGATGGATGATCCAGGCATTAAAATATTGACAAAAAAAATGTTTGAAGAAAGGAAAGATTTGTGGAAGAGCTTCCATCAGAACCTGCGTTTGATAGGCGGAATTTCGATTTAAAGTAATGCAGCCAGCGCAGCTGAGTTTTTGTACCGTAAGACATGCCATAAGGCACGAGGAATGCTGCCAAATTCATGCGCCAAACATATTGGAAATTAAATTCTCAATCATGATCATATCGATGCCATTGATTTTAAAATTTTTAATTTTTTAAATGCACAGAAATCTATACGGGAATCAATTCAGTTTTTCCTTCAGAGGAGGGCGAAGTTTTCTATAGAGTGCGTCCATTTCCATGAACGTTTCTAACGGCACTCTTAGTCGCCATTCAATCTCACCTCTTAATCGTAGCCAATTATCTCTCCCCTACCTACCCAAATTATACACAAGGAAAGCTTTGGAAACACAGTGAACCTTTTGGGACCTCGATTTCACCATTTCGAATCTGGCGTTTCAAGAATTTTACTAAATTATAATGCCGAGTCAGAAAAGCCTCATGTGTTTACTAGTCATGGCTGAACGCAAGTCGACGCACAGAGATTGGAGCAGTAAACGTAATTTTGCGACCGGTATAACCTATTATAATAATAGAAATCAACAGTCTAGCACCAAGCTTGAAAGAAACCAAACTTCACCATGCTATGGTAAGAAAGGCAAACGGCGAAGAGTTTCCAGGGAACTGACTAAAATTCTGCTATCTAAAAAAATCGTGGATAAAATATTACGCAATGTTATTTTTAACTTATCGCAAACAATTCTACCCTTTATCTCGTTCGTTTCACGATCAGGTCTCAAAATTTCCTGAGATAACTGTCGTCCCCCCATCCATTGATTCCTGAGGCCTCGGTTACCTTTGAGTGCCGAAAATCCGTGAGCATGCAATAATAGCATTTCCTCCACAATGATAGCAAGTAATTTCTTCGCATTAATCCATTATTATGCGACGCTGACGTCTTATACTCTCATATGATGCACCGTATACATCATTCACCTCCTTTATTCAGAGTTGACGGCATTCGCATTGCCCACGTCTCACGTTCTTCAGTGGGAAAAGGATGCACTCTCACATGCGTACGCTGCGCGGTACTTTCGGTCTAGGCACGTCACTGGGAGAGAATCAACGGGAGATCAACAATGTAGGAGATTGCGGCCATAATTTCGAGTAAGAGCAACGAGCGGGAAGGAGTGAAGCGGTGGATTAGGGGAGGGCGAGCGTTATAAGAGTCGATCAAAATCCTTCCCGACGGGTGACACACTTGAGATTATTGGACTATCAGTGCGAAGCAATAGCCCTTCGGGAGCGCAACCCTTTGACATCTCGGAACGCCCACGGCTTAGCGTGGTATCTTCTTCAGTGCCTTGACCTTGCTGTTTTGCTTAGAAGCTGCATAAACCTTTAAATCACGAGTCCGTATCAGCGACATTCTCGCAATAGACAGGCTTATGCTTCAAGCGACACATACTCCATTTATTTAGAAGAAAATACCATGTCCAACAAAAAACAGTTTTAACTAATAAAGCGAGGCTTACAAGGATGATGAGATTTTTCATTACGGTTATTCGCATTAAAGGGGTGTGCTTAGTGTGACAATTTTTCTGTTGTTTAAATTTTATTTTTGCACACTCACGAACTAGATTTGGATACTAGAATGTAAAAATTGGTATAAGTCCATTTCCATGGACTTATATCAATTTTTAAGGAAATGCGGGCAATTTTGATGCAAAAGTACAAGTATAAATAATGACTATTAATTTTATCGGTGTCATTGCAGATTTCACCGTTGAAGGAAAAATTCTTCTGGGAGGATTTTACACGTGCGATTTTTAGGGAAAATTTAGCCCATTAAGGTTAGTCTTTTATTTGCTAAGTGAGCGCAAAATCATAATAGCTTGGCATCCCAATTTTCAAATTTACCTCCTCTATTTTTAATACATGCTATTTTAACCTGGAAGTGTTAAAAAAAATGAACGAAAATGTTGCTCACCAATTCTCTCCATAAATGACGCCTGTGACTCGCGTAAATGACAATTTTGAAGTGCCATTGAGAATAGGAATGGAAATAATTAAAGCTCACTCATCTAAATGTACATCTACGTAATACCCTACGAGCCACCGGAGCGTGGTAGGGGTGAATATCACCAAACATGCACTATTGACATTCAACTAGGCTACTATATGGAGACATGCTAAATTTGGGGTCACATTCAGCTAGATGGGTAGTATCTTCACATTAATAAAGGGATTGGTTGTTAATACATGCACCATGCACTACAGAGTAGTCGAACAATATTTCACATACCTATTAATTTGCTATGCAGCCTATTGTGCTCTCTTATGGTACGCGGGACGACAATCTATCTCTCTTATCTTTTTAATCTGATCAAACCTAGCATAATAGGCAGGGGTTGTTAATATATATATAACGTCATCTGTAACTAAATTAGTTTCAAATTTACTTAAAGGATTAAACCTGAATTTTGACCTGTATTCTGATTGTACCTAATTCCCATCCTAGTTCTTCTATTACACTCGTAGCACTTATACAATTACCATAACAACCTTTAACAAATCTAAGGGCCGGTTGCACCAAGTCCGGCTAAATCTGTCGGCTACCTGGCTGCCGGCTACCTCGTAGCTGGCAGTTACCACTTCCATCTGTTGCACCAACGAAAAATGACCTCTAGCTACGTAACTAGGGGCTATGGTGAGCACAGAGCTTCAACATGACTGACAAATTTTTCATACTCGGGACTTCACCGTAATTTTGGAGCCGGAAGCTTAGGCGATTTGTTTATTTTTCTTAGCAACGGCCGAGAAAGAAGCTGGACAACGTGTGTGATAGCATTTTAATCGCAATTAATAGAGGTCTGTTTATTAAATTGAATTAAAATTAAATTGTTCTGTAAATTAAAATTATACTGTTTTAAAAATCATTGAAATGCCCGAGTACTATATATTCTTAGTGTTAGATTTAATCGTATTAATTTATTTTTAATTAACTTTTACAATCCATTTGAAGTAGGATTATAATTTGTTTGTTTATTTTATTAATGAACGAATTTTTACATAGTTACGCGTCAACAAACTGAAAAATGTCGTGATTATTTGCTCTTTTCGGCATAGGGGCATAAAAACAGCAAGAAAGGCGCCTAATTTTAGCGAGGAGGACTCGTTGTAGCCAATAGAGTTTATATATATATTGGAAAAGGAGATTATAAAAAGCAGTGCAGGACATGTATACATCCATGAATTTTAATATTGAAAAAAATAGTAATTAACAAAATATTAGTTTTTTTTCATTTCAATGTTGAATGTTTCTAAAATAATTGACGAACTCATCACGAACCCCTCTACCTCTGCCACACCATCGTTAATTACATCATTTACTTTCACCTGCACTGGAAGTACATCAGGATCATGAGGAGGCTCTCCCTCCCTTTGCTGTATATTAAAATTATGGAAACTCTACAAGCAACAATCACTGCCAGTGTGGATCGAGCGTAGTCCTATGCCAAGTGAAAGAACAGGACACTTTCTTTTCCAGAACCCATTCATCCTTTCCACTGTGTTCCTTGTTCGGATTAGGCTTTCGTTAATAAATGTTCTTCTGGCCGTACAGGATTTCGGATAGGGGTCAACAAATACTTTCTGAGGCCGTATCCAGAATCACCCACCCACTATTACTGCATTGCCAAAGTCACCACTTTCTGCACGTGCCTTCAAAATTGAATTGTCAAAAATGGTTTGTTCATTTGATAACCCAGGCCAGCGCACAACGATAGCCATTAACCTTAGTTTGGCATCGCACAAGGTTTGGAAACTATTGGAAAAGTAGCCCTATCTATTCCTAAATACCTCAGCTTGATTTCAACGTATTGAAGGATAGTTATACTGGGTATCAGCACTATTTAGAGCCAAGCAGTGAAATATTTATGCTAAATAATTCATAATGTTCAAAAATAACGTAGAAGGAAGAGTAAACTAATGTCCCAAAAATGAAAGAAGGAAGGTAAGGACGTGAAATGTTTGAACTTCCTTTTTGAGATGCTCAAAAATTACTTCGTTTGAAACTTATCGGTTAAATGTTTTAAAGCAAATGGCTCCGTATCATTACGTACCCGGAGACGATAGTTTTGTATGTGTGCAATTGATTGCTCCCATTGCCTTGGGAAATCTTGAAATGTTGTAAAACTCGGAGCGGACATTGGCCATTGCTTCTTCATTTTTTTGGAAGGGCGATAAAATTTCTTCTGAGCGATGCTATTGAATCACTTTTTGGTTTATTGGTTAAACGCTGATAGACACATATTTCTGGATACAAATAATTGTATTCCATTATTAAAGATCAGCTCGTAAATACATCATCACATAATTGTACCTATATTTTGCAAATTAGCGCTTCGTAGAGTGCGTCAGTTTCTCTTCACTGATATCCAACAACACTATCGCAGGTTGTTTCTGCACACGAAATCGCATGAAAAATTATTCATCGTTCCAAATATGGAAATGGAAGGTTCTTTGCCGCACATTTCTTGGGTTATTAACTATTTAAATAAAATATGGAAGTATTTCTTTGTCGGAATCCTCCAATTCAGGATCGAAACGTAAATAATTACCTACCTCCATCTTGTTTGTTTACATATTTCATACCCGCAATGCATTGGTTCCCAAGATGCAAAGCAACTGACCGTCAGCTACAACGGTAGCCGTCGGTGAATCTGGCGGCTACGGTTACTCCCGCGGTAGCCGGAGGTCAAGGCGTAACTAGGGGTGGTGCAACAGATTTCAGTGTTTAACAGTGACCGTAACCCTAACCAGAGGTGTAACCCGACATGGTGCAACCGGCCCTAAGTGATCTCCTTTGCACGCACTCTAATTCCTTTATCATACCTTCCTCGTACGGATCCCATATACTAGCAGCATATTCTAAATGAGTCCTGACAAGTGTAAAATAGCTTCTTTCCCACACTCTCCTCATAAGTCATTCTATCCAAGTTTGGTATACATTAGCTCTCCATCTCTCCCAATCCATTTCCAGTGCACTCTCGATTACCGATAGTTTGCCTTGTACGTTTGAACTTTCTCATCCTTTACTTTTCATGCGTGGCAAAACCATTGCGCCCCGAGGTTCACGTAAAATCGTCCTTCTTTGGAACAGAATCCTCTCGCAAAGCACTTTATAATGTCCCCATTTCAATATTTAAGTTTTAATTTAAGTTTTTCTAGAGTTGGTACTTAATGATTAGCAATGAACCGTGCGAGTTATACGAAGAAATATATCCATGCCAGAACGCATCAAAAATCAAAACAGTTGATGATGTGAGAACGATGATATCGGTAGGTGGCAGGCATACGCTGCAACCAGCGCTAATTCTTCTTTCATCGTTCGGGAACTCCGGTGAATCGTCGAGCTGGTGTAAAAAAAGTTTCCGGATCAGTGTGGAATTCCCCAAGCCATCCTCTACTCTGCTTCAATCTGGAATCGCAGGGTGTAAATATGTAGTTCGTTTGTTTGCGGCTCCCGCGCGAGCAGTGGATGGGGTGGGTGTTGAAATAACGACACGCTGTCTGAGTGCCGAGTGCATGTCGGAACGTGGGGAGGTGGAAGGGGGGAGGGTTGGCGAGAAGCAAAGAGAGGTGGAAGGGAGGGAGGACGATAATAAAATAGAGTGGGGGCAATCGCCGTGAGCATGTACTCAAGTACCAAAGCGATGGAGAAACATTTCAAGGGAGTCGCAAGGAATATGAGCTGTCGACGCCACTGGCCTTAGACACTTCACGAGCCTAAATGCAATTCGGTGACAACGGACAGTAATTTCGAGGACAATTCGCACGCCTTTTGTCCGTACGCACGAATGCTCCAACCTGAAAATTCCATGGATACGCAAGTTTAAGTGCTCATCTGCAATTATGCACGAGGATACCATTTTGGACGAAGAATCATACCTACCCAAATCATTTTAATCCCATTGCGTAATGTACCTAATTTTCAACGAATGATGAAGATTAAATCATTCGACAGAGTGACCAACGAAGGAGTCATAAGAAGAGTGGGAGAAAAGAGTAGTCTGCTGAAAACTCTAAAAGAAGACGGGACAACTTCATCGGCCGTATCTAAGACATGATGGCCTGATGAAGACAATCGTCGAGGGAAAAGTGAACGGGTAGAATGGAAAAGGCAGGCCTCGTATTAGATTGGAACGGGTTGTGAAGAATGCAAAAGAGAGGAATTACGTTAATAATGAAGAGGTTGACCTATAGAAGAATCGAGAGGATGGCTGCGTCAAACCAATACTAGGATTGTTGACCCATGATGCTGATGAAAGAATTAGTTTTCAGGGTTAACTTCCGTGATTTTAGTGTGCATTGTCACAGAGTAATCATGACTTTTTTGCGACACTGGGACCCCCTCTAGGAGACGTTTCATGTCAGGAGGAATTGGGAAATGAGACAGGTCGCGTTCCGCGACTATAACCATTTCCAATTCCCTTCTCTGTCTAAATGAAAACTTTCTTTTTGTTGCTATTAATTTTCTTTTTTATTAAGATCTAGGCCTCAGTAGACCAACCATATGGTGGGCATGTGGGGCACTGTATGAGAAAAATTGGAAGTATGAGTATATGGATTACTATATTGTTCTGATTTCCGGAATGTTGTGCCTGTTGGGGTACCGCTGATGCTCTATATATTACAGATATTGTGTTCAGCCAAAGTGCTATAAATCAATCATCTGTATCAAAGAACAGCAAGGAGTGCCGAGGAAAGAAAATATCAGCGGAATTTATTTGCTACCGTGACATGAATGTGAACATGTGATCGCTCTAGTTACGGTAATCTTTCTGTAGCCTATCTTGTGAACTCATTCAAAGGTCATTGAAACGTGAGGAAAATCACCCACTGGAAAGCAATAAGTACAATGATACGGAGCGCATAATATTTTCATGCTAATGGATATTTTTACATGTAAGAGATTTGCAGTTGGAATACGTAATGGAGGTGAAACAGAACTTATAACTAGTACCATATACCTATACCCTACTGTAATCAATAAAGTACCTTAAAATTTAGCTGTAGGTTACCTTAAACTACACAACGCAAAATATAAATTATAAACTTAGAGATTATTAATATTAATATGGATTTATATCGCTCAGACATTGCAGCAATGTGAAAAATATTTTTGGTCAATATTTACAATTACGCACTTCCGATATGCCATTTAAATAATGTAACCATAATCGTAAACGAGGCTATCACAATCTCTAGCAAGCAAGGACCAAAGCTGTAGGTAACCTAGGACAATCTACCATCCAGAAATAAACCTCAATGCCTATCCGAATTTGAGTTTTCATTTCAAACATACTCCACTTGTTTACCCCAAGGTCGCAAAATATCGGTTTTTTAAAAGGTCTCTGGTACAAGTGGATTAAAAGAGATGAAGGGGATCAGTATAAATATTACCGTCGGAGAATATTGATTCCATTGGATTTAATGATGATGCAGTATTTGACAGTAGCATTCGATTTCATTCACGTCTTTGGTGATGATGAGAATGCTGGGAGTAGAGTGAAAACTACTTCATAATTCCTTTTTGGTCATCAGACAAATAATTCAAGCATTACTTTGCAAACTTGGATTGAAATTTACGAGCCTTATTTTGAAAATATGTGAACCAATATTTCCATAAAAACGAGCAATAAAAAATCTCTCTTCTCAATTGAAGACTGCTCAACAAATGCGGTTTACGACGTTCCTCCATTCGAAGAACTAAAATCGATTTTCACTATTCGCCCGACATGATTTCACTAACGTTAGAAATCGTCCTAGTTCCAAAAAGATTCAATTTATTTTGGTTTAATGAAGTAATGCTTTTGGAATTAATCTTAGATACTAATTAGTATTCAATGTGATTACACTTCAGCCTAAACTACCCAATTTTAAAGTCCTTAACTGTGACGAGAATTATAAGTCACACAAATTCGATGTCTAATTTAAAAGTAATCTGAAGAGAGAACATTTTTATCGTCTCACTTTGATAAGAGACATTATCTTCACAACTTTCAAGACGATTTAGGCCATCGAGGTGGATCCTGCATTTGCAATCTGCAACATTGAAGGGACCTCGAATGTGGGATAAAATTTTCAAATATGTCCTCTTTATCACATCAATTCAAAATAATATGCAATATCTTCAATTACACGCGCAGGACTCTGGTTCCCCTCAGCAGTAATTCAAACCTAAACACATCTGAAAGTAATAAAAAAGCACTAAATAAGTCCCACCTACGCAAAAGGTAGATAAAAGCACTTAAAGCACAAATTGCACATAAAAGGAGGATACCGTCCTCACAATGGCCTGAAATCAAATAAAACCAGGCAACTGGGGCCCATAAAACAATATAATATGCGAGAATATAGTTGACACCAACGGATCATTTCGGTTATAGTTACCTATAAGGAACACGATATTGTACTGCCTATATTATCACTTCGTCGGAGCAGGTGGAAAACAAAAGCGTAACAGAGCTATAGCCATTTATTTCAAGCGTCAATAGTATCTTATTTGCTTTCGATATCTGCGCACGAACGGTATAAAGATAAAATTCGATTCCTCTGAATGAAAATGTTTAATTTCAGATTGATTTCACAAGGTTGGCCTTGTCCTGCTCTACTTTTCCTATTTGTCTAAGTTTACAATGAGGCCATTAGACAACATAAAGGTGAATTGTCCTCGAAAATGGCATGCACAGAATGGATAAGGTTAATATAAGGAAGCAACAAAATATTCGGAGAGAGGAAATCTTTCTTTTAGACTCTGTTTAGATTTTCGCGGAATAAAGAAGGTTAATTTATATACTTTTCATTCTATTGAAATCTGAGCGATCAAAAGAACGGCGACATGAAAAATTCAGAAACGTACAACCCAGCTGTTGCAACACTTTTCTAAGTAAAATTATATAAAAGTTATATGAATCAATACCTTCTCTCATTTAGGCATTTTCCATTTGAAGAAAGAATACTACGAGGCCTTGTCCTGCTCTACTTTTCCTATTTGTCTAAGTTTACAATGAGGCCATTAGACAACATAAAGGTGAATTGTCCTCGAAAATGGCATGCACAGAATGGATAAGGTTAATATAAGGAAGCAACAAAATATTCGGAGAGAGGAAATCTTTCTTTTAGACTCTGTTTAGATTTTCGCGGAATAAAGAAGGTTAATTTATATACTTTTCATTCTATTGAAATCTGAGCGATCAAAAGAACGGCGACATGAAAAATTCAGAAACGTACAACCCAGCTGTTGCAACACTTTTCTAAGTAAAATTATATAAAAGTTATATGAATCAATACCTTCTCTCATTTAGGCATTTTCCATTTGAAGAAAGAATACTACGAGCCCTGGTCACCAATGGCTTAAATTCATTATTAAAATCTATCGTAGTATTTGTCGCACACCCATATTTATTTATTATATGCACAAATATCTGTCATAAGTTTCATGCGTATGATATTATCAAATGCTATGGACTATTCGTTCAATATAGCCCCAATCAGGGTGCCACCCTGATGATGGCATAATGTGCCGAAACCATGGTCGGAGATGTGGAAGCTATTTAAGTGTGGAAATTGTACCAGTGATATTTTTATTTATTACAAGCGGAAGCTACCCGTTGAAATTCAACGGGTGTGAAAAACATTGAACTTATTTTGTAAGGAAACCACTGTCTATGGAATACTGTTAGCGCGGTCATTTGAGGAGTTGGTGCCCTATGTTGCACATAGTGGTCGTTGTAGTAGACACGCTGACCATTTTCCAGGTGCACGGAGAGATGAGTGACTGTTCGTCCTCTTTCATGCACGGAAAATCCAAAAATACTTAATTGCATGCGTAGTCTATTTCATTCCTACGATAATTTAATTATTTAATTCCTTTATAGTTTACCACGTAAGTGTTCTCCGATATACATGCAGTGCCCCAATGAGAACTACTTTCAGAATATATATTGAACAGTATACTTGTTGTAATATGCATTCGATTTATCGAAAAAGTTAGAAATAATGATGTAGTTCTATTTGTACAGAAGGGAATCTTGCTTTCTTATCTTAGATTTTATTTACGAAGAGCCCTTGCGAATTGCTCGTTCAGCAGCTTAAAATATTTCTGATTTTTACTATTTTTATACAGACAGCACAATTGTAAAAGGTCCGATAACCTGGAGAACCGGGAAAAGTTAAGGAATATGATAAGGGTCATGTAACACAAGAAAATATATAGAGAATATGAAAGACAACCTGGAACGTTTTTAAGCTTTCACCTTGAATGTGTCGTTTTTAAAACCTATGCTTTAGCTTTCAATTTTTCAAAACTTTCAAGTGATCCATCAAAGGTTTTACAATGATTGCGTACCAAGCATAAATTAAGGTGTTATCCCCTTTAATTAAAGAACGGGTTAGCGAATCCGCATTGCCGAATAGCTCATGATAGATAGAACAACATAATTCTCTACTTATCGTGAGATCATTGTTTATCTATTTTCATATTGCCCTAATCTGCCGACTAAAATTACGTTTAGGTGCACCAACCAAACGGTCATACAGCGAGAACACAAAGTACCTCTATATATATTCTATGTGGCCCGTCTCTCGTACTGGGAAGAAAACTTTTTTTACGGTTCTTAACATTACCCGAGAAATGCCACGAGGCTGTGACCGTTATTCGTTTCTCTTTTTTAACTTCTTTTTCAAACCTTAAGAAACATCAAACATGGGACCTTTGGGACTTTGGGCCTGTCTTATATAGAATTTATTTCAACGTGTTATCATGGGCCTGCAGAAAAACGTTATATTTAAATGCTAGAGGATTGAATGTCCTTTGAAAATCAAAGGACATGCACACCGATCTCTGGTTGTCAAGGAAATATGCTATTGTTGATTTCAGAGAAAAATGTGAGATTTTTCAGCTAAAAATATGATTTTAAGACAAATATTAAGCGTAATAGAAAATTGATTGAAAGAATTAGAAACTTTATTTATTCAGCCATCCGATAAAAAAATTCCAGCCCTCTGTTTTGAATGGAAGTACTTTAAATATGCAAAAAATGAGACCACTGCACCGAACTCAATTCCAGGGACCACCAGGATCCATCTAAGGGCCCATTCAGGGGCTTTTGGGGACCCTGAGGGTATTTTAACATAGCCCATGTTCTGCCCAGACACATTTCCTATCTACATACCAAATATCAGCTCAATCCGTCAAGTGGTTTTTGCGTGATTGAGCAATAGGCAGACATACAGACAGACACCATTACATTTTTATATATTAGTATGGATGGATACCAACCGTTTCGACAAAGTAGGTAAATGCCGATACGCTCTCATATACTCAACTTCTTAGTTGATACCGAGTATTTTGATGAAATATTGGCCTTTCAGTTTACTCAAATTGAAACAAGCTAAAACTTTGCCAAACAATTTAATGAAAGCATGTTGCACTACTTTTCATTTTTCCATAAAAAATATCTGCATCAATTTTTATTATGAGAATAAACACATTCAACTTATCACAATTTTAAACATGGGATGTTTTCTAATAATAATTACATATGTATTTTCTTAGTCTGAGAAAATATTTTCAGCAAATTTTATATTATTAACTGATTATTAACACGCATTAGTCTTGAGTCCTACTGACTGTTTTGCGTATATACTTTAGGTACCATTATTTTTTGCGTTTACATTAGGTTTTGCTGGAACACTACCAGTAATAGTTGTATTCCAGCAAATTATCACTGTATTCAGCAAGCATGTCAGTGGAACAACTCTAATACTTATCTAATCATTATATTTCATGTCTCCGTTACACACTGTTCCTCACCTGCTACCTATATCTTCCCTCGCCACCTAATATAACTCATCAATTTCTTCCTCGCTTGACTCTAGCATTCTATTCATTCAGTCCCCGCCAAATACTGGCTCTATACATTTATTATGCTCCTAAATCTAACACTCAAACTAATTTTTGGAAGCAGCTATCTTTCTAGCACAGCCATTCCAAGCACATTTTCATTATTTTTTATTCACCTTTTGTTATTCATCAATCCTTTTCACATTCTTATTAAAAGGCCCCGATCTATCCTCATTCTCGCTTCTCAGAAATTTGGAACTATAAAACGCCACACTCCATATCAAACTCTTCACCTAGAATCTGCCAACACCTTTACCCAAAGCTCCAGAAAATAGGTAAATATTACTTTTGTTTAGCGTTTTATACGTATGTGCTAAGTCATAATAATACCGACTTTTATCTTTCTATTTTTGGCCAAATTATAACCCTAATTACCGATTGCTGACGCGGTTCTGGATCAGGCTACTTCAAAATAATAATTATTATTAATGTCCAGTTCATTTTATTACTTTAGTTTTCATACGTTAAATCCTTATTCTATACTCTCCTCACACTTTATAGGATGGCGTTGAACGAAAGTTCTAAACCCTTGGGTAACTAATTCAATGGACAATACGTGATGCGACTCGATTCAATGTTCTCAGGCACTCCTGCGTGTATTAAGCCCATCTCAGGCTTCTCCTACATTTTTAAATATGTTGAAGAGCACTATAGAGAGGGGCGTATCTTACTCCCCACAAAGCCATATATCCCTATTCTTCATCTCCACGCGGGTGCATCTCAATCTTTTACTTTAAAAAAATGGTTGTATTTATTTTCATAAAAACATTTGTGAGTTATCAAAAAGATCTCAGTCATCGTAAACTCAGATATTTCCTTTGTTCTTTTTACCTGATTTTGTATAAGTTGCCGATCGATATTGCGCAGCGTAAATCACATGACCGATAAATGAACCGAAGCTTCATAAATCATGTGTTTGTGACGCACGAGGCAACGACATGCTTAATGATACCTGTGAAACAAAATCTGCCAAAATGTTTTCCAAAGCATTTTATGGTTGTTATATCCCTGCTCTGCATGAAAATATTCCGTAATAGAACAAAAAACAACCAAATTTGCAGTAGGTATTAGCGTAATTGAGGTGGGTTTGAAGAAAAGGCTGTCACAGCCCTCTTTATTTAATAGCATGGACGGTTTTTGAGCTTTCATGCTACCCTCATTAGGTTGGATACGAGATGGCGAAGAAAGGAAACATGTTTATGATACCTGATAGCGATGGGAAGGGTGCGTGAAAAAAGAGAAGAGGGGTAGAGAAAGAGGCGCCAGGGGATGGAGCCACGTAAAAGCAAAATATCAAGGTGGGAATAAGGTCAACGCCAAGCGAAACTTGCCTGGAATGGACGACTGGTACGCTGAAGAGATGTAGCTGGTTAATAGAGATAAGGTCATATGCCAATTTATTACTCAGAATTTTTTTAATGTAAAAATTAAATTTTTTTAGAGAATTTAGCGTAGCATATTCATCGCTGGCGTTTTAAAAGGGAGATTAAATTTCACACCGTGCACTTATTGAACCTTTCCTTATTTCACTCTTACCACTCCATACATATTCCCTTTTGTTCATTTGTTTCCTATGTTTAACGCTTGAAAACGACGAAACGTGTAAAGACACAAACAGCGAGGAATATTACTTAGTTATCACTTCTATCGCGCCTATTTTCCATGTAATCGTGTCATCCATTTTCGGTTTCATTTTTTAGGCAAATGTTGACTCGCGGGAATCGAATATGTCCGCCATTTAACGCAATCGAAAATGGGAATATTTTGATAATCAGCTTAAATTTAACTGTATGCTTGAGAACCAGTTAAATTTTACCCTGCAATTTTGAAGCCTAAAACACTATTTTCAAACCAGAGAAGAAACAGAGAGATTGCTTTCCAGAACTTCTATTTGTAAAATGTATGCGAGAAATGAGAACTTCAGCCTAATTCTTTGACACTGACACTATCCAGTTTTAAGGATAATTAACACTCCAACAGATGAATCATCATTAGTCATCAATCCTCAGATTGGTTTGACGCAGCTCTCCACTGAGTTCTTCTATCGGTTAATCTCTTCATATATTTACGTATTTCTTCTCTATCACATCCTTCATCACTTGTTCCATATATCTTACTTGAGGCCTTCCTTTGCCATTCTTCCCATCCACTTGTCCTTCAACGATTGTCTTCATCACGCCATCGTGTCTTAAGATATGGCCGATAAAGTTATCCCGTCTTCTTAGAGTTTTCAGCGGGGTTCTCTTTTCTCTCACTCTTCTTAAGATTTCTTCGTTTGTCACCCGGTAGATCCCTTTTATCTTCATCATTCTTTTGTGGCACCACATTTCATTCATTCTCTATTTTCGAGTTTATTCTCGTCCACGAAAACTTTCCGGAATGGATTCAGTTTGTGTCTGTACGCTTCCGCTCTTTCGGTTCTAAGCTGACCACTCGTCACCTGGAGATATATAATATTTTGTCTCTCTTCTTCTTGAAGCTGCCGATCGAGAGGTGAGCAGCCTTTGCCGCCGTCATGGACCTCGACGACCTCGGCAATCCGAGGTCGGACACGAGGTGCGGCTTCTCGTGGTTCGCGCCCCGCTGGATGTCGAGACTGGCTACGCCAAAGTCGTTCCTCGTGGTCTACGGATTCCTCGGCACGCTCCAAGCGATGGCGTACATCTACTTCGTGGCGACTCTCACGACGCTCGAGAAAAGGTTCAAGATACCCAGCCAGACTACCGGTAAGTGCCGTAGGTTTTGAACGAATACGGTTAATGTGATAATCTTTGATAATGCCACTATGAAAAAAAAGGTGTTGAAAGAGCTTATGGAGCGATTTCAATGACGGTGAAAGTGACCTAGCTCTTCACGCACCTTAAACGTAAATCTCTATCTCAAAGCACCATGGTCTCATTCACTCTCTGTTTATCTCAAGACCACGAATAATTTCTCATCTCATAACTCATATGCCCACGCCCCTGAATGTATAGCCCAAGAACACTATAATTTACAAGTTGCAAACATAACAGTGTTCTTGGTATAGCCATTGCTCTGAATTAAATACGAAAGGTATTATTACACGATCTCTGTATCATTATACGACTTCTGGTCATAATCAGATCTTTTACGGTTTCTACGGCGTGCATTAGTGTTTATGGCGACAGTTTCGCTGGCTCTCTTGCCAGCATCATCTGATGATAGGTATCGGGAAGCGTTTTTTTGCCGTGTTTATATAGAGTTGGCCGTCTGGGTGCTACGCTACAATCCGAAGACGCTGCAGAGCCTTCGAGTTGTAATGGGAGCCAGGGAAAACGTCATCAGAAACTCCAGCACACGCGGAAGAAACCTGGAAAGTATAGAACATTATCCTAATGCTGCGGAAACCTACGAACGCACATTATCATTTCATGGTTAGAAAATGTCGTATTTGGGAATGGAGAACGAGCTTAGGTTACAGACTTTCGATTAATGGAGTTGGATGAGGAAGAAGAAGATAAGCTTGGTAGAGGAAAGGCGAATAAGTGGATGAATTCAGCAAGGGATGGGGAAATTTCTGCAGACGCGTAAACATTACTTGAGGCAGAGGAGATCGACGACACTTGGAATCCCTCAGGTCCTTCCGCCTCAGAGTGCTTACGCATCAGATATATGGTTGGCAGATTCCAGCATGATGGCACAAATTGAGTTTCAATGATGAAAATTAAATTTTAAAAAATTGAATATCAGTGTTAATCATGGCCTTAATTTAAAACCATAAGATACGGAATTTTTTTATGTTTACAGCCTCAAAAATGTGGTTATAGGCGAAGAGTCACGGATCCAATTGCGGACTATTCCTCTCGACGCACCCTACCGAAATTCAAGAGCGATTTCAGTGCTTTGCTGAATCAACTAGGAACACATGGAAAAGAACGGTTTCCCCGTTTCCAAACCATCGAACTTCACGAAATGCCACGCGGTTTTACTATGCTTACGAAGACTAACTATGGGGTCGATAATTACGCTCTTAGTACGAGTTCTGTTGCGACGTGACGGCCAGGGCTCTGATGATAAGTGACTGTGCACGGTATTCGACTGGAAATAAGCAGCTCTCTATCCGTTCCCGTGTCGTCATTGTCACACGTACCTACTTTCGCCGAAAGACGGTCGCGACGGAGTCGTGTTGTGAAACACAATTGAAGCCTCTGAGGACGTGTTCGTGAGCGGTATCACGTCGGACCTTTCTAATATTGTGCGCGGTTTAGGGACCTTAATCATTCATACGCACATATTCTTTTCAATGCAACATCCTTATTCGAGTGACCCGTACGGAAAACGTTAAATGGAGAACGTAGCACAAAAGTTTTACTTTTACATTACTACGCTCATGTGCTATTTTTTTACCATTTTCACGACTTTGTTGAATTTTGCTAAGTTACAGTAAGTAACAGCTGAAGACGAAGAGGGCATTATACGCTGAAAATAAACATTTAGAAATATTTTACGGATTTTAATCACGCGCAACTCATTGATTTTTCGCCAATAAAAATGAGCTGCAATGTCAATACTTTTTCATTTCAGATCTCTAATCATTAAAAATCTTCTCTTCCATCGTAACCACCATGCTCTAAAGTCTAAAAATAAGTCCGAAATCCACCATTTCTCATATTGTCGGATTTTCTATACCAATGTTCATTTTGCTTTTTTCATGCATCTGAAATTATAGCTTCCGTACACCTCCCTTTTCCTAATTTATTCTTCAATGTTCCATTAAATCCTACCAAATGTAAAACGATAGTGCATGTAAATATTAACACGGGTTGACACTTTGTGTTCAGTTAAAATATACCTCGAATCACATATGATTCCTATCAACAATTCATATTCTTGGAAGAGGCTCTTGGATGAGCTCTATAAAGTCGCGTTTACACTATGTAGCAAAACCTGCTATATAACTTTTGCTATATAACATTGTTATATAACTTTTGCAATATAACATTGTTGTAACTTTTGCTACACATAGCGAAGTTAGATATAGCACGGATGTCTTTTGATTTTTACCGACTCCCAATGGATGGCACAATTTTTGCTATTTATAGTAGAATCTGCTACATATAGCAATGTTATATAGCACTTTTCAGAAGTGACTTTTTCGACTTTTAGCAAATGTTATATAAACTTGCTATATGTTATACAAATTTGCTATATAGCAGGTTTTGCTTCATAGTGTAAACGCGGCTTTATATGGCAAAAAATTACATCGGCAAATGTGAATTAGTAATAACCACCGTTAAAGTACAGACCACAAACTTCATAACAAACATTTCTCGGCCAGTGTTGGCTGTGGCTTTGCTCGAGGAAAAATCCCTTCTCCGCATGCCATCTCATCGACCCCAAAGCCAGCCCAAATTCCAAGGTCCCCAACTAAATTCCGGAAGGCGATTAGAAGCCGCTATCTTACCCATGTCAGAGCTCAGTAGTTCCATTTCTCCAGGCGAGGTGTGTTTGAAACCGTCGGGATTATCTTGAATAGGTAACCAAGGATTCACGCGGTACAAACACGAATGGTTTGAAAATTTAGCGTGGCTGAATCGCACGTTACAATATCATTAATTGTTTTCACTTGATTTTTTCTCATCTGTCTCGACTATGGAGCCCCCAGATGAGGTAAAACACAATTGTAAACAATGAATGAGGTTGCAATCATCGGTTTTCACACGCACCAAATTTTCGAACCATTCGTGTTTATACCACGTGACTCCTTGGTTATCTATTCGAGATATTCCAGACGTTTTATGACACAAACCCCCAGCGCAGATGCGCAGTTAAACACCGCACCAAAGAGCTCGAAGTTGTAGAATATGGTGACGAGTTGACGCAGATAATGAAGCAGAGACTTGCGCAATTTGAAGCGTAACTTCAAAACATCTTCATACAAATTCACTTCATTTAAGCACGATTTAACGGACGACGTCACATTTTTGTCCGTAATTTGTTCCATTTTCACTGTTCTCTCCATGGTGATATTATCAATCGACATCAACTGGGAGAAGACCATTTCCACTTTATTTGTCTCACGTGGAAGAGGACCAATGTCCATAATGCGAGAGTGGCAAAACTTAATACGGAATTTCACATTTTAGGTAAAATTTTGGCAGTATCGCGTCCCATATCTCGGCAAATACGAGTTCAAATGACTTTATTGGCCATTAAGAATGACACGGCAGCGATGAAAACGGTCGGGCTGTAACAAATAAATAGTGTGGAAGAACAGAGTTTATTTGAATAAGTACCCATGCCTTAAGGCGAGACATAAAGTATTGTGATCGGCATGATTTTGATTCTAATTGAGTATTAGCTCACTTGAAAAAGTAGCAAAATAAGCTGGCTGAGAAAACTACATTTTGCGTTTTGAGGGTTACGAAAGCGAGTCTCCCATACATATGTGCAGTTATATAATTAGCCTCAATAGCATTCCCTAATTCAATGTCATGCCGTCAACAGTGGAAATCCTAAGATTGATGAAGGATGTAACAGGCTTTGTGCCTAATACCTAAATAAAGAAGAAGCCGTCGACATTTTAAGCACACGCTGTATATTCATGATTTAATTACTCTGCATTTAAGCAAGCGTACAACTGCAATGAAAAAGGCAACAAGACAAATAGAGATCAGCCGTCGTGAACACCCTGTCAACTAGGGAGTAAAATATTCTCAAGTACCAAATAGATTGATTAAATGCAACTTTTCAATAACAGGAGAAACCTAGAGATTAATTCTTTCCAACTATTTGAGGTATTTCACCTGGATAAATCAGGCGTGAAAGACTCTACCTTGATCACCACTTTACTCTGATCTTTCCATCGTAATAAATAGCTTTGCAAAAAGTAGGCAGTAATGATTTGATCAAACCCATGTCTTCCATTTAGCTTGTGGGTTAACACGTCTTAACAAAATTGAATAGCATACTTCCATAATTTTACCACTAAAGAAGTAAAATTTTTCATTAATTTTCATTCAGTTTTTTGTTTCATTCTCAACGGATACGGTATCTTTCAAGAAAGCTCTTAAAAAGTCCACATCGATTGTGCGTACGATCGTATTAAGTTTAATTTGAACCGCTCAATTTGTTACAATGTTCTCCTCTCTTTTAAAATACTTACAATATTAAGCCCAAAAAGAAAGTTTAAAAAATGCGGGTCGCTAAGTTGCTCACTCAGCAAAGACTTCGGAAACTTGGTGAGAAAATAAAAAGACTTAACATAAATGCCACTATCCGATTATACTCCCATTCAAAGCACAATATGTTTGGCTAAATGGATGATACATTATTTGCATTTGCGCTATATGAACAGTTCAAGAAGAACTATTGCGAAGAATGAATTAAATTGAATAAAACGAAAGCATTCCACGCGGGAAGAATCAGAGACCAGCAATGCGAATTGGTACCATAACGACGCGTCGTGACGCCATGCGCAAAGGAAGAGGGTTACGACTGAATAAACGTGACTTGCTTATCAATTGTTCCGTTGTATGCCCAGTGAAAAGCGACTACGCCGATCAACAAGAGTTATTCAGCGTATGTGATTTTCGTATCATGCGACAAAGACGGTACTTGAAGCCCTTGAGGGAAGAGTTATGCATGCATATCGAAGCGATCATCTCCACAACTGAAGATTACTGATACCGCTCTTCCAATGGAAAAAATGGCTCTTTCTTTCGCAACCAACGGTGTCTAATGGTATATTTATGTCTTGCAGGACATAAATTCGTTTACTTCGGTATGTATGTTCTTAAATTTTTATCCCTCCCTTTGCGCTCAATTATTGGCGAGCACACATCATATAGCATATTGCATGATTAAGGTTCCAACTAAAATATTAATTCAAACATAATACATTTTTTGAGTATGCTTTGAGAAGACCAGAAATTGTCCTGACTTGCGTCCAATGTAAGTAATTGCATGTAAATCAAAGTAGCTCTGAAAATTGATAAAATTCCTCCGAAAGACAGGAATACATGCCACCTATATTTGGCCTCTTCCTGCAATTCATTAGCCAAGAAAAGACTTCTTCTGATATGGTTTTGTCTCATTCATCAACCAAGTGATAATCGAAATGATAAAAACAGAAAGAGCAGTTTTTCCATACTATCTTTCATATTTATTGTGGTGTTACAGATGAATGCTGAAGATATAATGGACCGACCAAGTGGCAAAGGATGATGTGAATTGGAGGATGAAAACGAGAATGGCAAATGAAGAACTTCCATGATATGTATAGTGCAACTTGTTAAGGATGTGAAAGGAGGCAATTATATAAGTATGAAGATGTTAGCCGATAGGACAATCAGTGGAGAGCTGCGTCAAACCAATCTTAGGACTGATGACCAATGATGATGCTCTTACGAAACGTAGATATATCTGAAGTGCTCTGCAACGGGACTAGATTAACGGTTATGGACGTATGTAAAAACATCATCAAAGTGATAATAATTACCGGAGAAAAATTGGGCCGAGAAGCACATATTCCAAGAATAACTTAGGTCAGCTCGGCTGTACAATGCACCGAAATTCACCATAAGAGCAGTTTTACTACGATGGTATGTAAGGGTCAAGTTAAACATGTAAATGTGTCCGTGTTTAATCACGAAGAACAGTGTTTATGCATGGAATGTTGTACGTAGCTTGATTTAGATAAAATAGTTTGAAAATGCTTTTCACGCCAGATCATCCTCGGCAAACGCATAACGTAGTACGAGGAAACGCATGGAACGAGGTTTTAAATACAATGGACATTAATCGTATTTAAATACAAATGAATACTGAGGAAGAAATTTTTTTAAGTAACCCAAAGGCATAATATATTTTAATATTACTTTCTGAAACGCTATAAAAAGTTTAATATCCGAAAGATATTGATATGTACTTTTTCTTTATAAAATATGTATTTGCATTTGTAAAAATTGTTTTTGTTTTCTTTACCTTCAATTCCCTAAAATTATTAGAATTAAATACATCACTGAGCAAAGCTCGGTCCCCTATACTACATTATAAAACACAATAATGATGTAGGCACCAGAATAATATTTTTGCCATTCCAACATGCTGCTGTTTGTTCACAGCTATGTATTTTCCGACGCCCTAATCCCCTCACTTAATCTTCACCTTAAATAAAAGAGTAAAATGATCAGTAGTAGAAGTAGTCACCGGCGGATTCGACCGAAAACAGAAGCAATTTTCATCATTTTAGATTGTTGGGTAATTGAATAAAGGTTAAACGGTGACTTTTTTCTAATGAAGGTACAGGGTGCGGCAACATAACTTCCTTTTTTATATGGATAAATCCGTATAAAAAAGGAAGTTATGCTGCCGCACCCTGTATAAACTGAAAACTTATAGAATGCATTGAACTACATGTCTATCTGACATTTGTTAAACTACAGTTGTAATAGAATAGCTTTTGTCCGGTCACGAACCATCAAATTTGGCGCGTCAAATCAAAACATCGTCAAATACCGTCCCTTTTCACGGAACACGCATTGTAAAAAAATATTAAAATGCGCCACAACAATTCTAATTTACCGTCAAATTACGCAAAATTAAATACTAACAATGAAGATATGATTAATTTTTCTGTACGCCTTCCGGCTATTTTGTTATTTGTCTCCAATACCCGGGTGCACATAATTTCTGCGCCGAAAGCAGGCGTCACGCCAGCCGGATCCACAATATGACTGACATCCGATCCTTTCTCTCCCTCGTTGCAGGCATCATGATGAGCGGCAACGAGGTGTCGCAGATCTTGCTGTCCCTGCTGCTGTCGTACCTGGGGGGGCGCGGGAACCGCCCCCGATGGATCGCCTGGGGGGTCGCCTTCTCGGCCGCCTCCTGCCTCATCCTCGCCGTGCCCCACCTCGTCTACGGCCCCGGCAAGGACGCCCTACAGCTCACCAAGGAGCACGCACCCCCGGAGTCCCTGGCCGCTGCCGCCGTCCACGGCAGTGACATCGACCCCAACCACGTGGCCAAGCACGTTGGAGGTTCGGTCTAAATGCTCACGCTGGCCTTTTTTTTAATCCTAAAACAAAAATATTACTTTCCTTCAACTTGTATAGATGGAGTTGAGATTGCTGTGATGGCAGAATACTAGCTTACCACCCCGAGGATCCGGGTTCGATTCCCGGGAGTGGTAGATTTTTTTCAGTGGTCAACCGGTCCCTGCTTTGAGTGCCTATTGGAGAACAGTTCCAGTTCATTACTCCATCCGTCGGATGGGACGTTAAACCGTGTACCCATTGGCGCCTTTCGTCAATGGCAGGCTAACGCCGACGCCGGGTTTCTCCCCATCCTTTCTCCGATCCCTGAAGTATTCCTGCCCTTGTCGAATTACCCACCTATCCCGATGGCGCAAATGGCCTAAGCTGTCTTCTGAAAAACTAATTTTTCGTTGAAAAGAAGCACGCACCATTTTTAATTCTTCCTACTTTCAGGACTTAAACATTGGCTTCAGAATTTGTCGATGAAATTTTGTTTTATTTCCCACTCTGATAATGAGGCTCCTGATTTTAAAAAAATCAAGGTATGCGCACTAGTTTTGTAATACTTTTATTTAATTACCCGATTATGTGCACAATAGAAAGATTTCCACTGAGAAAACATCAACCACATTAACCGAGTTGCGAAGCATCAGCATTTCCTCGCATCTATGCAGGTGAATCATAGCAACCCAAAGGTCGCCAGGTGAAATCTCGCGTGGAGGTCAGTCTCGGTATTCAGAGGCGGAATCACGCATTATTCTTTCACGATCTCGCTGTCGTTTTCGCTATCAACATTAAAAACTCCTTCAGAAGCGCGTTAGTCAAGTAACCTTCCTCTCTATTCCTCACCTTTCACAGGATATCAATTGTCGAAAAAGGTGTTCAAGTAATTGTAGCGGAAATTGGGAAATCCGAAAAGGATTTCCCAATCTCCGCCAAGTTTTCAAAGAGTTTGGTTTAACGGTTTGATATAGCACAAGCAGTTAGAGCACCTTTAACTACTACTCCTATTTGTCCTGGGCATGGATGCCATGCTTTCAAGAGGATTTCTTGCGGTTGACGGTACCATGTAGCCGTAGCTTTTGGAGCATCAGCTTATGCTCTCTTCTATTAGCACCCTTCATACATATATCTCTATCCTTCTGAGGACCGAGGAGTGAGATATTCGATGTAGTTTTAAGGAGATTCAAGGAAGGGAACGTTTTCTTCGGGCAATTAATAGTATTTAAATTGCGAATGACTAGTCCCGGTACTCCGTGCAAAAATTCACCACTCTTGTATTTCTATTCTCGGAAAAGATGATCAAGTAATTATAGAGCCAAAGTGCAGGAACTATCTATTATGAATGATTTAATGCCTTATAACTTGTGAAATGCATTGACGTACTTCTTCTCCCAGTAAATGAGGGAACGTGGGATTTTTATCGTAAAAAAATAAAAAGAAGTGTAGAGTGTTTATCTTACTGAAAGCTTGCCTCTATCATTTGAGGAATCAGGTCATACTTTGTGGAGTTCCTCTAATTATCAATTAAATGTCGGTTGTGTCACATTACGCTGTCACTTGGATAACCAAATTGCCACGAACTTAGAATTCTCAGAGTTCAAGAGACCCAGTGACGAATTTAGGTTTGGACCAAGGGAGGGTGGGGGGGGGGGGGGAAACTGGGGTGTCTGGGGGGAATACCAGCCAGCCGAAGGGGGGTTTGGGGATTTTTTTTGGATTTTCAAGACTCAAAAACAGCGGTTTTAGGCTAATTCTTTGATAAAAAAGAATTTGAAAATTTTACTATGCACATGTAGTATTTCTATTTCATCTAGTTTAAGTTTCGGCCCAATTGGGGTGGGGGGGGGAGAGGTAGCCCCCTTAGCCCTCCCTCCATAGATCCGTACTTCTACACGGCTTGCTGATCCTTGACTGTATGCCAATGTTGACAGTGGTGCTTCGTTGGATGATGGCTCCCGGTGAGGAGAAAGGAGATAGTTAAAGGGAAAAACTGCCAACTCCGCTACGTTTTCAAAGTCAGGTAATTAGAAATTCCGCGCGAGCTCCACAAGGCCGTTAAACCGCCTCTCTCGCCATGCGAAACGGAGGAAATGCGTCATTAATGGGACAAACCACGCCGCAGTATTCGATTCTGCGGGTAGCGCGATCGACAGTAAGTAATGTCCTAAGACCAAAATGGTTCAAGTAGATACTTCGGGGCCAAAGGTGCATCATAGAGGCGCTCCCTCGTTAATGTCTCAGAGAATAATATGGGTTCGATGAGTGGTCTGCCTTACCGCTAGAAAGTTAATAACCACGCAGTTCTGATAATTATACCATCATCACTAGCCATCAGTTCTAAGATTGGTTGGCAGGTTCTCTCCACTCGATTTTTCTATTGACAAACCTCTTCTTAAATACATGAATATATTCTCTTTTGTATCCTTCACTATACCCTCCATATATCTCATACGATGCCTTGCTTATCCATTCTTCCCATACACTTTCCCCTGGACGACTGTCTTCATCAGTCCATCATGTCGCAAGAGATGACTGATTAGGTTGTCCCTTAACTTTAAGACAGGATACGGAAGGAATAATTTTCATTATCACCAATAAGTAAGAAAAAAAACATTAGAACGTTTATCTGGAGCGGGTTTATGGAAGTGAGTCATGGACAATGACAGCAGCGGATAAGTAAATGGCGGAAGCATTCGAAATGTGGTGCTACAGAAGAATGACGAAGATTAAATGGATCGACCTAGTAAGTGCCGAGGAAGTCCTAAGAAGAATGAGAGAAAAGAGAAGTCTTCTGAATACCTTAAGAAGAAGACGGGACAACCTATTCGGCCACATCATGAGACATGATGACCTGATGAAGAAAATCGTAGAGGGAAAAGTAAACGGGAAGAATGGAAAAGGCAGGCCTCGTATGAGATATATGGAACAAGTGATGAAGGATGTGAAAGAGAAGAAATACATAAATATGACGAGATTAGCCGATAGAAGAACTTAGTGGAGAGCTGCGTCAAACCAATCTGAGGATTGATGACTAGTGATGGTGATCACTAATGTGATAAATCAATCCACGATTTTTCTTGCTAGTTATTCTCGGCCAGAATAAAAATACTCGCAATTCCCGTTTTGCTACACCTTGCACTCGGTGATGTATTCTGTCCATGTATCTATTCGTATCAAAATTAAATAAAATAAGCAGAGAGTGATTATTTATTTTCCTTTCTCAGCGATTCCTTTGATTTATACAGGGAAAATTAAATGCACTAGGATTAACTTCGTCTATTTCCGGCTCTCCTACAAAATATTGCTTTCAAGTTCTACTAAATTAATCCGTAATTTCTTTCACATGTTTCACAATGGACTCACCACTTTCAAAAACCCACCTTTCAAAGTTACTGGTCAAGTTACAAGTCCTTGCAGTTTATTTACTGCATTCTAACGCCAATAAATCTATCGCGAAATTTTAGCTACTTGAGGTAGTCCGTGCGATTGATCTTATTTTGGCACTATAAAATACGATATTATGTGTTCTTCGACGAATATCAATGGAGTCGTATCTCCGAGAAAAGGACCTGGATTTGTCACTGGCCGCGTCGCGTCGTAGACATCAAACAAATCACTATTCGGCTTTGCAACATCGACGCAACTTTCTCGACCCCGCGTCGTTTCCGGTGACTAGTCATCCACGATTCCAACTCGACCACCGAAGTTTTCCTGTTGTACGAACTGATCAAGGACTCGAAAGGACCGATGAGATGAACTCGTGTTTTTTTCCTAAGAGGAAAGAAAAGTATTTCCCAAGAGAAAAGGAAACAGATTTCTTTCGACAGTTCGACAGCTACATCCTGCGATCTTTTATCTCGCGACCTCGGAATTGATGGCCAGGGCTCTGATTAGAGATCTATGGTAGTAGTAGTCTATATGTACATAATACCCTGCAAGCCACCATTAAGGTGTGTGGCAGGGACTGAATTCACTGGAAACATCATTAAATATCATGCTTAAAAAGGATTAGTAACTGTTTCCTAGCATAACTCGTAGCATAACAATTTTTAAAAAAATATTAAAATAGCAAATTAAGTATGTACAGGCATGAACACACGATTGAATATATTTACAGCTTAATTCTTACAGATTAATAATATACTTAATCGTGTGAGGAAAGAAGGACATTTTTAATGTGTCAGTTAGGCAATCAATTTCTCTAATTTTATGATCATGGTCGAGTCTTTCAGAGGAAGTCGGAGTTCGCAAAATGTTTTTAACGTCATCAATGAAACAATTTTCTTGGAATTTAGTCAAAGGATTAAGTCTAAATTTCAACATATGGTTTGATAAATATAATGATAGTATCTTGTTAAGATGCTCCAACGGCTGAGGTTATATTGTACCGTAAAATTTACGATGTCAATCCGAGGACAAACACAAAATATATGCCCTGGGCGGTTTCAAACCCTTGTCCTTCGGGTTGCCAGTTCAGCGCTTTACCGACTTACATGGTAGCGAAGTTATTCCATAGATCGACCGGGAGGGCAATCGTTTGTATACAATTAGATAGTCACAGGAGATATTAGTAACATGTTTGTTTCTAATATCTCCCGTCGATGTATCTACTATCTCATAGTCAAAGTATGAAAATGCAGTCTAATTCTAAATATTTCATTTGCTGTGTCATTATTTACTCATCTATCGAGGTTAGCTTGGTTTCATGAAAATTGCCTATGGTATCGGTGGGTAATCAAGATAAGGTAAGGACTCAGAGTGTAAAATAGCTGGAAATGTATCTAACGACGGCAATTTTTTACGCATTACCGGTATGTAAAGAAACCTGTGCTGGACGAGCGGATATGTCGGAAAAACAGGAAGCCTCGGGAGGTCATGTGGCTCCTCTAAATTTGGAATGTGCAGAATGTTTTCTGATTGTGTTCGAAAACGCACGGAGCAGAAACGGAACGGAGAATTCAAACAAGGGAGATAAGAGCACAGGAAATGCACACGCGTGCTAACTAAGAAATGTCAAACACTGCGTCATACGTACGCAAATATTTACTCCCCCATACCCTTTCGCTTTCACACTACTAGTAGAGAGTCTTCGCTTGTAGTGGGGTGGTTGCGGTAGGCGTGGGTATAGCGTTAGGCGATAAACTGAGGGGTTACGGATCACCAAAAATCGTCAGTGCGAATTCCTGCGTAACACAACTTGGCAAGTATCCGTAGGTAACTCAGGACGAGGAAATGTCCTCCACCTATGAGTTTGCGAATTTCACTCGTCGTTGGGCTTAGTTTGAGGCGGGCTCCACCCTGAGAGCGAGACCCTGCCTTTCGAAACCAAATAAACCGTTGGGAATGGTTTCTAAATGTTTGATATCACTGACCGCGTTGAGTTTTCCCTGATTCACTCATTCGCTCTCAACACTGCTGAAAACCGTGCCACCGAATATCTCACTTCCTTATATCTACTACGTTCGCAAAACCCTCTTAAAATTGAAAGGTTAAAACCGTGCCCACACTTGTACGTAACGTTTGAGGGCTTTGGATTGCGCCGGTAGTATGATATCATTACTGATAATCATACAATTAGTGCGTTGGCAAAGTAATTGCTTCTTTAAACATCAGACGAAAATATGACAATCGGAAAATTCCTCCACCTCACTGATTTCAGCTTCCTTCATGAAATGAGATTAGTACTTCTACTTGAAATTGGAAGAGAGAGAGGATTTGATAAGGGAAACTTGGCCAGAAACATCAGGAAGAATGGTGAAAGAAACGAGAAGAAATACGTTGGATTTTTAGTGCTCGCTAGATTTACGCAATGCGTTGATTTTCAGAGCTTACCGTAGCATTCATGTGCAAGAAAATAAAAGGGGTTCATTCTGCCTCTAAGCATCAATAGATTTATAAGCGGAGCAGATGTAATTATTTACGACACCTTATGACGGTCGCGGTCCATACTATCATTCGAAAATATCTGAGTAATGTTGTGTAGGCAGGATTTTTAAGGAAAGGAAAAAATTTCCAAGTCAGACACCTAATAACGAAAACAGCCGCGAGATTAAAAATTTAACGTCCAATCCGACGGACGAAGTAGGTTACCTCAAATACGTTTCTGTGGTGAGACCTCGGATCTTTCTTCACTGGGCGAATTCCCGTTGATATCTATAAACTGTCTGATTGAACGACCTCTCCTATAGGGCATTATTCGCAGTAATTCTTGAGAAAGGCTCAACCGATTGAAGTATTAACGCGATTGCTCACGTTATGAAGACGCGTGATCACACCTCTATATTCTGTTAAAACATCTTCGTCCCCGGCGTGGGAGAGTAGGAATGAAGCTTTTGCATTAACGGCATTCCTAATTGGCGATTGCCACAGATCATTGCCGCAGTCAATCGCTTAACTTCGTTTTTTTTCGAGTGTCATTCCTATCTAACCTGTATATTTAATGAGAAACCTTTATGACGACGCAAGGAAGATGAGCCTAAGCCACGAGAAGCGGCTAATAAGAGAACTGGTTGCTGCCGTTCAGTATCTAGGGGTAAAAGTCATTCCAAATGACTTCACATGGGTGTCACAATCCTCGAGTATTTCCGCTAAGAGGAAACAGCTATAGCTAGAGAGGATAGCATTGGTAGGTCGGACTGCCATTATGAATGACCAATCATGAGCAGTTAATATCTTGGCATTTGCAAAGATTAACGTGAAATTAATTCAACGTGTCGTAATCTGTTTATGTTTGGATGAGTTCTCATCTCTCCTTCTCCGACTAGTATTCCAAGGAAGATTTTTGCGTTTCAGTGATATCTTATCAACGGCAAATACCATGTCTCTTCATGATATGTGGTTAAAAATAGTTCGTCTCGGCATCAGCAAAGAATCCACAGAACTTCGAACTGGCCTTTCTTAATGATCATTAATTTCACATTGAATTTTATATTTTTTCTAAATATTGAATGTAGTATATTATAGCAGAATTCCCACTCAAAAAATCATTCATTTTGACCTTGTCTTGTCCTGTCTTGAGGGGACTTGTCCCGGTCAAGGTGAGTGGAACTTCTGCTATTGTGCATATCAGAGGGTAACTCCATTAAGATTTTTCGCGGCTGGTTCGCAATCCTTGAATTTGGGTTACACTGCCTGTTTTGAAAATTATGAGGGCGGCACATCTGCCTGTCGAAGTACTTTTCGCTTCTAGGTACAGCATAATGAGCGAACAGCGACAGCGACATTCACGGCAGCGGAAGACAAGAATAATTGGCATTTACTTAAGCTTGGCAGAGGAGCATAAGGAGCAACATTAAATGATGGCTGGCTTGTTTGATCCTGGTTCATTTCAATATCTACATAAGTATTCTCAATAGCATTCAAAGATTTACCAAATCACTTAGCCGTTGCCTCCTGTGTCTGACGTCATATATTTTTGTCCCTATTAAATTATAACATCAGGCATCCAACTTAGAGTAGATCACACTAATCTTCTTAGAGGAACTCTGTTTAAAATTTCTTTGGAATTCGATCATTAAATGAACTGCACATACTGCTTAATCGACTAAAGCTTCTGACATGATGCAGCATTCAGCAGCTGCAGAGAGGTCAGAGAGAGAGTGGGAACATTCGAAATGCGGTGCTGGATAAGAACAATGGAGATACAATAATTAGACCGAGAAACAAACGAAGAAGTTCTTATAAGAGTATAAATAAAAGAATGTTGATAAAAGCCTCAAAAAGTAGATTGGGACAACATAATCGGACACTTCTCGAGACATGATGGTCTGATGAAGACAGTCGTCGAGGAAAAAGTAACGGGAAGATGAGATAAATATAGCAAGTAATGATGGTTGTACTAGAGAAAAATATATGAAAATATGAGGAGGTTAGGCAATGGAAATCTCTAGTGGAGAGTTGCGTAAAGCCATTTTAATATGAATGAATAGCTGCTACTAAAAGAAGCCTGAATCAAAGGCGGTATGATGACAACACTGGGTCAGAAAGAATTTTAGGAATGTTGGCCAAATATTTTTTGTCCCTCCCGTTCAATGTAAAATCCACCTGGCCTTCCTACGCAGTTAGGAAGAATAAAATAAAAACATACGACGGGAATTTTTATGCGATCAGACGGAGCTAGACTATGTTGTTGACTGTCAAATATTTCCTGAATGGCAAGGTCTGGAAACTTGAAATACCCGTATTTTTACGGAATCGACGAGTCGCCTTGACCATATCACCGAGGGTTTGAGCGATTCAAAATAACTTTTATAGCAGAGAACGCTAAGGTAGTAGTAGATTTGGATTTTTAGGTGTTGCGACTGTCATAGTTATATAGCTATCGCACGGTCTAACCTAAGGTCCTCAATCTAAGGCAAACTAACCCATTATTAGGCCTGAGCGTCACCGTTCACGGCCGAAGGCGCAAAATTTCGTGCTATAATTTTTGCATATCCTAAGCCAACATAAAAGATGTAATGGTTATGTAGGTTCAAATGCACACACATTAATCACGTGTGCATCATCACAATAAAAGGAGATAAATAAAATGATACTTTCATGTATTTCCTAAACTAGTGACGGCCACATGCAGCTTCTTCCTTATAGATAAGGAAGGCTGTTTCTTCAGCTAAAAAGAAATAATTAATTAACCATATTAGTTTTGCACAGCTACCGCCGAAACAGTCCCAAAGCCAGTCCTTTTTTCCTATGCTTGAGCGTGTTGTGCGTTGTTACTCGCGATTCGAGAATGAAAATATTTTCCTTCACTAACTAACTATTAACTCTACTCAATTTACAATAATAGTGTCTTTCATTTGCCTATCTTACAATAGTGAGACAGACAAAATGGATCAATGAATTTGCATATACGATGGTAAGAAGATGTGAGGAAGGAATTGGCTTTGAGAAAAAAACAACCAGGCGATAATCACTTCAAGGAGTCACATTTTAAAGGCCTGAAAAACAACCACACCTAACCCAGGTGGTGGGCCAGTTAATGATAGAATGACGATCGGGTATGATCACTGCTAAACGTTTTTCATCACATTCAGGAAAAGTTACATTACATCTTTACAAAGAATATTCATGAGCAAATTATCTTTACTATGCAACCGATTGGTGGCCCCTGAGCTTAAAAATGATTACAAAGCATGTCGCTGAAGCTAGGTTAGCAACAGGCCCGCAAGGCTACCAGAAGATCGCAGGTTCTTAACTTGACTTGTGTTTCATCTTAGGTATAAGCTTTGATTAGCCTGGCATAAGTCCTTGGGAGCAAGATCAACATAAATATTTAGTCTATTTCTGTAGAAACAAGCAACGGAATCGCCATATTTTTTTCAATTCGAAATGATTTATGTAAATCTCCAATCATTCCCTCAAGTTTTCAATTACATAAACCTCAATAATAGTTAACAACAAATTGTTGTATTTTCACTCGCATTGGACATGTTCTCACGGGTTAAAGAGAAACAATATCAAATTGCTCATCCATCTCAAATGTATGATTTCGAAAGAGGAAATCGAATGGACAGAATCCTTGGCTCACATCTCCACCTGCAATCAGCGCCTCATCAATCAATTTCCTCATCCGGGAAATATTCGACAAAGCCAACAGAAAGCTAGGATTTATTAAAATACTTGGGAAATGTGACGAGAGGACAAAGGAGAGAAGTTACTTTTCATTAGTTACATTTCATTAGGCTACCTATGCAGCCGGTGTGTGAGGTCCAAATGATTTAGGTTTCATCATAGAACTAAAAAGTGTTCAGTGTGAAGTAGCTAGGTTTGTTAAAAGGTGTTACGATACGTTTAACAGTGTATCAAAATGAAGAGAAGAATTGTGTTGGGAATCATTATCAAATCTTAATACTAATTAAATACTACTATTAAACAAAGTTAAAATACTAATTAAATCTCATGCAGAAGTTTAAAACAGATAGGTTCACTGAAGATGTTAGACATGTATATATTAAGAACCCCTGAGTATTATGATAGATTTCATCAGATAAATTAGATTGTCACACAGATTGGAGAGGAATAGATTAGAGAGATAGACTGTCACACCGATTAATTTAATATGTCATTTTTCCCTCGAACCATAAAAGAGCATAATAGGCAGCATATCTAAGGAATGGGCAGGTGAAATATTGTTAGAGTACTATGTAGTGCACGTTGGACATGCATGGTTATGGTAGGAGTTTCCTGGGAATGGACTAAGGGTGGAGAGAAACCCGGCGTCGGCATTAGCCTACTCTTAACGACAGGCACCAAGGGAACCACGGCTTAACGTCCCATCCGATGGGCGGAATACTGAACCTGAAATACCCTCCACTAATCACTCAAGTAGGGACCGGTTTGATACTGAAAAATCTGTCACTGCCGGGAATCGAACCCGGGACCTCGAGATGAGAGTTCAGTCCCCTAGCCACCACACCAATCCGTTCCCCGCATGCTACGAAAATAGAGATAAATATATTTAGATAAATGCCTTTATAAGCCAGTAATCACTTCATTACTATTATACATTCTAACCATCTAGTTCAGGGGTTCTCAAACTAGGGGGCGCCCCCCCAGGGGGGCGTGAAGACATGTCAGGAGGGCGTGAGCGCGAGACCAGTTAAAAATGAAAATCTCTAAGTAAATAAAATCCATACGTTTCTTTAACTAATTTTACGGTGCAGATTTTAAAAATCAACCTTGATTAAATTTAAATAAGTTTGGCAATTTTCCACAAACAAATCTTTACTTCGACCGGTTTCGATGTGATACATCATCATCGGACCTGATGATGATGTATCACATCGAAACCGGTCGAAGTAAAGATTTGTTTGTGGAAAATTGCCAAACTTATTTAATTATGTTATTCCACCATATAACGCCTGAAACGTCTCTTTTTATTCAACCTTGATGTTTATAAAACTTAACAATCCACTTGTATAAAACTCTTTTATAGCAAAAATATATAGCTGTTTGACGATGTTTTTCTCTACAGTATTTCTTTAAATTGAAACTTATAATGTTGTATTTTGTGATAGTAAAAATACATGTTTTGTTTTCAATGCAATACTTGTTTTTTTCACATGCCCACAAAATTTACTGTGAAGGGGGGCGTAGAAGGTTTCCATTTTAACAGGAGGGGGCGTAGCACAAAAAAGTTTGGGAACCCCTGATCTAGTTGGATGTGACTCTTATATCTAACATTTATCCATGTAGTACTAGCATTGTAGCTCTTAATTTCATGTTAGTAGGGCATGTTTGGTGATCTTCACCCCCTGCTACACGCTCTTGCGGTGGCTCGCGGGGTATTTCGTAGATGAATATCAATAGATGTAGATGTAATTTTCCCTGCTCTTCTTGGCCACAGAATCGCTGGCCCTGTGCTCGGGCAAATCGGTGGCGTCTCCGGAGGGGTTGGACGAGGAGGAGCGGTGCGAGGTGGGCGGCGACCTGTCCGCCATGCCCCTCGCCCTCGTCTTCCTCTCGCAGTTCGTCCTCGGCATCGGCACCACCCTATACTTCGCCCTCGGACAAACATACCTGGATGACAACACGGCAAAAAGGAAGACGCCCATGCTACTAGGTGAGCACTGATTGAGGAGAAACCTTTACTCCACCGAAGTTTTCATGCACCAGAAAAGTTAGTTATTAAAGTTTATTTCACACACTTCATCTTCAGCATTTCTTTTGGCGCTTAATGCTCAAACCACAGGTAGCTTTAACATTTGCAGCCGAGATAAGGAGGCGCCATATCTATTCCGAGAACATTTACTTGAATCCATTATGAAAATGATATAAATTCTTACAAAACATATGCTTGCCCGATGAAAAATACGGATATAATTGGTGATACACTTACTTTAGCAAAAGGACACTGACTTTAGCAAATAAGTAACGTTCATTTTGTAGATACTTTATCAAATGATCTCTATTGATTTCGCATGTTTCTCACTAATTAGATTACAACATTAACGATTAACAATAATTAATTGAAACATTAAACTATAAGAAGGTAACAAACTTGAGCAGTAGATAAGTGGATAAATTTAAACAACCTAGAGTCAGCTGTGTACATTATGCAAAATAGGATTCGTAATGAAAAAGTAAAATGGCTTTTTCCCCTTCTCTTTCCTTTTATAGTTGCTCCAAACCTTTCCGAGTTAATCCAACTAGCAAACAAATTCAGCAATGGCATTTTATCATATTTTTACCAAATCTTGCTATCCTTACTAATTTTACCTCATTTCTTCGGATGTATCAATCGGGCTCGGAAAAAAACAAGGGTGTTGACAGCACCATCATAAATACGAAACTGTGCCTTGGAAGAAGTATAGGTAGTAGTCACAAATTTGGGATTTTAGGCCCTCCAACAGCCGAGGTTATTTCGTACCATCTAACCAAAGATTTTAAAACTAAGGCAAACACAAAATCCTCAACCAGAGTAGGATTGGAACCTCAAACATGTGAATTGCTAGGCCAGCGTGTTACCGCGGTCACTGAATTCGTGCCATTATGATTTATGCTAATAACATACAGTGGGAAACTATATGTGCTCTTTTTTTTACCAAACCATGCCAATCGTGATCACGTAATCATAGTTGCTTCACACAAAATAGGTCAAAAACTTACGAATAGCAATTCAGCGCTCACGAATTGAGAATAAAACCTACTATTCCAACAATGGAATGTGACGTCGTCAGTGAAAAATTCCGCACTTATTCACCCCTCTTTGTGATAATTACCGTGAATTATCTTCGCTGGAATTGGAACAGAGGGGGTGATTTACACTATATTATCACCCGCTTGCGGCCATATTGTACCGCTAACTAGTTTGAAAGAGTGACCGTTCGATGCAAGAGGGTAAGTCCAGTGATTGATTCGGGCTCACTTGACATAGTGGTAACACTTTTGTCCAAATTAAAATAGACATTCCATTCGGTGAATGAATATGTACTTTTCCTTCTCTCAACTCAAGTAACCTGGACACACAAGAGCGAAATAATTGACTAAGCAAGGTTTCCTTTTCACACTATCAGTAGTTCTCACATAAGAACATTTACCCCGCTGCAGCTGACATATCGAAAAGAAGAAAAATTTGTTTTTACTCTCTTATCGACAAGCGAAGTGGTGATTATGAATTTTATTCATGAAGAGAATAGTCTAGGGAAGATGTATCTCAGTAAAAATCATGATGTGAGGTCCAGACCACTCCTATTTTTATATTTCCCCCCCCCCCCCCTCCCCCCGCGCATGATTGCGAAAACTCCTGATGTCTCTTGCAATGAGATGACACAAGTATTCGAAACAATGAACGATTGATTTTTAAAATACGCGGAGTGAAATAGTTAAATAATTTTATTCTGCCATCATGAGAACTTGGATTGTTTTACAATGTGGAATGACAATATCTTACGGTCGGTTCGATAATGTTTATGCTATCATATTACCTAAGCGAAGTGACATCGGTCAATGCGATTTTTGAGCTGGGATGAAACACGACTTATTTATTAATGCAGTGGGATTCAATGAATGAGAATTTCTCCCGGAATATTTACCTGTATTAAATTAAGGGGACGATGAAGTGATTCTAATTGGGAGGGCAAGCGAATTTAGCACGAAGATAATACAAATAGAGAAGGCAATGAAGATATTTCCAGAGAAGAGAATAGGTGTGAATCTCGATGAAGTAATTTCGCGAATATTGTAATCAAGTCGATTAGTATCAGCAACCTAGGTTTCCTCCATTAAAATAAATCGATAGTAGGTATTTTCATTGAAAGAATGGTCAGACCAAATACAATGATGCGACTCGGGCATCTATAGTAGGTTTTGATTTTACACCGATTATGCTTTATTCACTGGCGGTATAGTCAATATCCTTCGTGCATACACTCAAAGCCCTGATGATAATTACGCACCTCCAAGTAAAGTTGGAAATGAGATTAAATTTTTATCTAACCCACCCGATTTTTCCATAAAACGCCTGCTAATCTAGTTGAACGGTCACTCACTGCTTAAGGAGAGGATGCCCAATGAGTTAGCAAAAAGGGAAGTAAGAAGTGGATGAAGTGCAATGAAATCAAGGAGCCGATCGATCCTCCCCGTATCCTCGATGTCGGGGAAATACTGGATGGCATTGATCAGCTCACTTACAGAGAAGCCACTAAAGGGCACCAGAAATATAGGATCACAAATTCTCGGATACCATCCAAATGGAAGCATTTTCTGGATTCCTGATTGCAGACGGGAGTTATAAATCACATTAGGACAGATTCTTCAGTGGCGTAATTTTGTTTGGGGCCGATTGTTTTCCGATCAACTGTTTCACAACTTTGCCTCAAAAATATTTTTAGACATTGATCTTACGGCCGGGGGAAACTAATCAATATAATTAATTATCTGATAAACTTCACTCAATGTACTACTGGTGTGAAAAAATTGAGTTTTAAAAAGTATCATCAGTAATCTTTGATAGGCGAAAACACCAATCTAAATTATCATAAAGTTGAGTTTTGGGGACGATTTCCCTTCTGGAAAATTATTCCATTAAAACTGTAAAACTGAGCATTGGCCAACATTCTCTTAATATGTTACGACTATCGCGTTTTCGGTACGTTTTCCACCTTTGGGAGAAGGTAATTGGCCAATAACTTTCAAATTTGGTCGAGAAGATTGCGTTGACTCCGTGCAGTCCTTATTTTCGTAGTAATCATATTGATTAATATTGTAGGTAGCAGTCTTTTATTTTGCAACTCTTGAGCTTATTAAAAAAAGGTCGTCTGACGCTGGCGAGAACTCTTATTCGTGTGCCATTAAAAAGCATTCTACCACCTACTTTCGCGCTGAGCGTCCCTTAAATTTTGGCTTGTCCAAAACGGTGACTTAAGTTTATTCTGTTGCTAAAACTTAGAAGTCGACTATTTTGGCACCACTCTTGCATAGCAAATGATATCTAAAGACAAACAATGACACGAAAATCCAAAAGTTCCACACCAATAACACAAATTTTGATGCACTGGTAGAAGAATTTCTTGTGTGGAGCGGAGAAAAGTCTGGCGACTGTACTTAAAATTGCAATATATTGCACCCGAATTATTAAATATTTACTGGATTTTGGCTCGTGAGTGCACTTTATTGTAATTGTTACAGACGATTTAACGAAAGAGGATATGTAAAGATATAACATAAGATGCCAAGTACCAGCGTCCGAGTGATAAGAAAACTCTAAATAATCACGCTGGGCTGTACAAAGGAAGATTAATTGGGAAATATGTTAAAATAATCCAAAAATTCAAGTTCAAATGCTCGCAGCATCACTGGTGACCTTTATAAAACATCTACATGTTACCCTGCGAGCCGCCGCAAGGACGTGTAGGGGAGGCGGGGGGAGGGAGGGGGGCGGGTCACTAGAGGTGAGAATGTCATCTTGATGAAAAACAATACATTACTTAATAATAACGATTTCAGCGAACTATGCTTTGCTTGCGTTGTAAACGTGTACTGCGTTCAAAATGGAAATAAGATTGAAAATTAATTTGCAATCGCAAAAAATGAGTAGATTACGAACGAGTTCCAAGAAGAAAAGGAGAGTAAGAGAAAGACAATGTTAGAACGAAGGTTTCCGTGGAGATGGTTTGATCTCTGCATTATTTCGGGTTCTCTTCCGCGTCTGTTGTCTGTCTACTAGCCAACTGACGCGGAAGAAAATCTGAAACAACGCAGGTATCAAGAGAAAGACAAGTTCGATGAAAATTTTAAAGAGAAGGCGATCGAGAAGGCCTTATCGGTCATATCTGAAGACATGATGGTCCGAGGAATACAGCCGCCAAGGGTAATGTAAGTAAATGGGAGGAATGGCGAAAGAAGCACTCCTATGAGATGTGCATGGAGCAAGCAGTGTACGGAGTAAAATTTACGGAGAAGAATTGGGTCCTTATGAAGAGGTTTGCGAATAAAAAAATCCAGTGGAGAGTTTTGTCAGACAGATGATTTATGGGTAAGCATGATGATCGAAAAAATATTCAGACACGCTTAATCCAGGGTATACATTCTAACGAAGACTTAAGGCCTAAAGAAAATTACCGATGTTGCTCTCTTAATATTTTCCATTATAAGACTACTTCTTACTTCCCTTCATCATTCCTAATACTTTAATGACGAGATTCCCAACATTGAATAGAAATTGTGTAACTGATTCATTTATAAAATGAACTACGTATAAATCGTGTCCGCTTATACATTTTTCCTTAAAAATTCCAATTTAAATTTCATGACACTGACCGACGATGCAGCAACGACAAATTTTAGCGTTCCAAAATCAAGAAAATTTCAGGTTAAATACCAGAAAACCTGATTTTTTTACGAGAGCCTCTACCGCTACTTTTTGCATGCTGACTAAGCTACACTGGTGATTCAACGCCCGCTGACCCATTTGCCAGATGAAGTCTATTTCTGTGACAAGGGAGATATATTTCTGATCGCATTTCTCGTCTCTACGAGGAAACCTTGCGTCTGACATCAATCTTCATGAAGTGCTTCCTTTCCCACGAGTGGCCCTTAAGAGTCGTGAGGCACCGACTTCCGCCTCCCGAAAATGATACACCTATCTACCTTCACTTCCTTCACACGCGTTTCCTTCCATAAAAATAAAAAAAATCCCCACTGCTGGAATAGATGCCACGGGCAAGCCACCCGATGCTTAACTAGTAATAGATGCCTCCCTTGAAACGCGCTCGGCTGCAGATTTCTCCCTTAGAGGCAATTTTTTTCAATTTTTTTCTTCTCGGCCAGATAATCAAATACACCTCTTGAGGTTGAGAATCACGCTGCACATAGGAGTATTTGCACTCAAAAACCGATCAAAAGTCAAAATCACCAAGTTAAGTTAAAATCTTTTCAAGCGTATTGATCTTCAGGTTCAGTAACCGGACCATATATTGGAAGTCAATAACTTCCCCTCCGCAAACACCGCATTGTTGCTCAATCAGTCGGAGCCAAGACAGTCGGAAACGCATGTACTTGTTTGTGCGGTCTCGTATGTGAAATATATTTCTCTCACTATTGTGGTTACGTTTAGATGAAAAACTCCTACTGTATATGAATTTGGAAGGTATGTTCTTTATCTTACAACATAATGTTATTGTTTTATTGCTTAAATTGTACGCTTATATATTGTATTTATATGGATATTTTTTTACCTCAGAATTATGAGATATCAATGTTTTTATTTACATGTCGGGTCTCGTCGAGCTATATTACTTTTATAGAAATTAAATTTAGACTAATGACAATTGTTTAACAATATAACATTGTCCGCCCTCATCCGCCATTTTATTTTTTTTTCATTCAAACTTAAATGTTCATTAGTTAAACTATTGCAAAATAGCTATTTTATTCATCACTCACAAAAGCCTCATAGACAATCAATACATGGATCTTCTTCACCTCTTTACTACCACACTCCTACAAGCACACCATCTATACCTCTAGACTGCGACTGCTCGCGACGAAACTAGAGAGAGAGGCGAACATGACGACGAAGAGGACGATGAACAATAGTTCGAAACTGAATATTGTACCGAATAGTTTTCGTGTCAGGTTTGTATATTTAGTAAATAAACATCTAATTAAGGTCGAAAATAGTTTTTCATTTGATCAAATTGCGAAAAAAATCATAAAATAATTTTGTCCTGTTTTTTAATGCAGACTCCTATGTGCGCGGATGAGGTTTTTTCGCCATAATTTCAGAGATGTTTTTTCACCGGACAGAAAAAGAAAGCAGCCTTTTATGGGTTCAACGACTGGCTTTGAAAAAAAATATTATTAAAACATCAACATCAAATTGTTGCGGGAGAAATATACAGTATCTACATTTTATGTGGAAGGAAATGCGTGTTTGTTTACCCTATGGTAATTAGACAATCTTTATACACATAAGTGAGAGTAATAAACAACATAAGGCACAGGTTGTTACAGAAGAAATATATTTCATCTAAATCTACTAAACTACCCAGAATGCTACCTCGAAGGTGGGGTAGAGGGTAATTTGAAACCAAACATGTACTACGTACCTACATGTGGGTACATTGCATGTATTGCATTGCATGCATGTACTTAAGTTTACATATACTAAATTTCTACGAATATCAGTCTATCATGAAACATGATTTTGAGGTCATCCATGGTTTGCTTAAAGAATTAATCCCACTTTAATTTACATTATATTCATTACAAAATTTAAAAAAAAGTTTCCACGGCATCCTACGAACTAAGAACATTCATTATAAATTTCTAGAACTAGGATTCTAGGGCTAGGGATCAATATCTACATTTTATGCGGAGAGTATTCGCTAACTCCATGTAAATTATAAAATCTTTATTCCTATAGAGGAATGTATTAATTAACATACTAACACAGTTTTGGGAGAAAATTCATGAAATCGATTCGTCTTAAATAACAAAGACTTGGCAATTAAATTATAGATTTATTTCACCAATTTAACCAAGATACGCATATTATTGTTAGTTTATTAAAGTTATTAGAGTATGCAGCGTATTTAATTATGAGTGCCCTCAGATATGAGTGCCCACATATGCTAAAAACAGTATTTTTTAATGTATCTTTATTTGTTTCCTCAATTTAATGTTACAAATCCTTTAATGCATTTGTGTTATGTTAATGAGAGAATAAATTGTGTATAAATTGCATCGATTAACTTCTAGGTACACCTCATTTATCACATTAAATGAAGTTTCCTCATATATACTAAATAGACATACAATGAAATAGGTACATAACTTTCAAAAATCAAACTATAGGTTGAACAACAAACCAAGTTTACACTGATGAATAATGTTCATTTGTATTTCAAGGAAGAGTCGCATTTTTGCTACAGAAAAGGATGGAATATAGAATGAAAAAAGGGTTTTTTCCTTTGAGCAGATGAAATTCGCGACGCTGCATGATTCGAACACTGATCGCAGAGGCTTATCAGAGATACAGATGGTAAAAAGAGAGTTCTGCAATTCCAAACATGAAACTATTTAACGACCTAGGTTTTGCCGCAGTGCAGCATCATGTGCTGCTCTCTCTTTTTTATAGATTTATGATGGATAGGTCCCTCGGAGTGACACCCGAGACCATTTACTTATCAGAAAGATTGGTTCTTTCAGCATACGTAATTCCATCGTTGCTTGAAAAACAAGTGTTGGAATCAGAAGAAGCACTTAGTTACTTGGATGTTATTTGCGTTCTGCGCATTCTCAGCTGAGATTTTTTTTGTTCGCCGCGCATGTAAAAATACATGAATGTGCGTGTGTGACGATGTGGTCTTATTTTATCCCCCTAGGAGTGGTGCTGGCCCTGCGGACGGTGGGCCCGGCTTTGGGCTTCCTCCTCGGGTGGGCCTGCCTCAGCCTGTATATAGACCCCTCCCTTACACCGCTCATCACGAAAAAGGACCCAAGGTGGCTGGGAGCTTGGTGGCTAGGTGAGTAAAGCACAACGAAGTCTGCATTTAAAGTTCGTGACAAATTGTATCCGTCACAATGGCGGTGAGACACGTGGCAAGCTTTTTTTTTAAGTGAATCTCTCTTCAGAGCCAGTCGCCATCATGAAGACGGGATTGTTTAAATCATATATCATAATTTCAGCCGTTAACTACTTTCACACCGTTCCTTACATATTTGCGAAGACTTTCAAATGGAATGTTGTCACGATTAAGATTATGCTCCATCAATAAACGCAAGTCTTTCATGAACACTTCATTAAATAAATTTTACCGCTAAATATTTGTTAGAAGCAAAGAAAGTCTACGTGAATTCTGCCTGACCGGTAAGGTAATTCATGCACAACAACAAATGGGGCTAAAAAAATCACTACCTACCAAACACGGGACGATAATTCTCATAATTCGCTCTTAATCGTCAACTAACAATGGTAATTACAAATAAAAAACAGTGTACACCGCATTTTATTTTCTCGTTTATTTAATATTAAATTTTTTTGTTATTAATAATTAAAGGTTTTTGGTATTGGTAAAACTGATTCACGTCACTGATTCTCAATTTTAGTGAACAACGAAGTTCTTTCGAAATCGGAAACTTATGAGAAGTTTTTCGATGATCAAGTCGTTAAAGGCAGACGATAAGAATATCTGCAATTGCTGGTATTTATGGTCATAAAAATTTATTTGTTAGTGACTTTGCCTCTTTTTTAATGGACCTAAAATGAGCACATAAAATTTTATTTCGCAATCGTGTCTAAGTTGAAGAAAATTAGGTCAAGATTTAGGAAAATGAATCAGGTAAAGAAAGAGTTCATAAAGAGGCATTAAGCACGAATATTAAGAATGCATTATTGAAAATATATCGTTTATTTAAGTGAATCTTTCTTCAGACCCAGTTGCCATTATGAATACGAGATAATTTAACTCAAATATCATATTTTAAGCCGTTCACTTCTTTCACACCGTTCCACATATATTTACAAAGACTTTTAAATGAAATGTTGTTGTGATTAAGATTAATAAATAAATCCATAAAATCCATTAATAAATATCTGCGATCAGGTATCTGCCTTTCATGCGGTGGCAGCGGCTTTTTGGCCGCATGACGCATAGGAGTACTTCCATCTCACCCTTGCTCTTAGAGGGATATCGTGGGTCCCTTGGTATTCCCGTTTCACAGGTGCTAGTACTCATTAGAGTTCGTTACCCAGTTTTTTTTGAGTGATCATAGTAATTAATGAAACATCTCTTAATATGTAGTTTATAGATTTGTCTTTTTTTATTATACTACGGTCACTCACTCACTCAGTGATTCAACTCGAAGGTTGGTTTTAATAGGTGAGAGTAGAGCTCACCTCATACTAAGCAATTGGCGTGTGAAATTCACACATTCAGGGTAGGGGGGGCAGCTCCTTTCCCTGGGCCACCTGCGATTTCCTACGAAGTTCTGACAAGCAGAAAATCGGATCGCGAGGATTTTACATGGGGGTGTCCAGAAAGGCTATATCCCGGGATTTGAACCCAGGACCCTCCGGTCAGTAGTAATATTATGACTCAGTACTCTACTTTTAGTCTCAAACATTTTTAAATATGTAATATTATTTTGGCTTTAGATGATGGAACTGCTTCATAGAATATATACTTTAACATGGTGGAAGAGTGCTCATATTTGTAAGTTAATTTTCTCAAAGACAATTTCCATAAAAATGTCTTTTTTACTGCCTGATGACTTATCTTGCGGACGAATTGAAAATTACGCGTCGGATGACCTGATTCATCCAAGACTGATTATATTCCCTTTCCCTAACCATCAAGCACAAAAAGATTTTGTCAAAAAGACTTCTTTTCATGTAGATGTATGACGAAACGGCATTTTGATTTTATTTCACGTGATTTGCGAAGATACAGTTATAAAGGTAGATACTAACCACCTAGATGCACGTGACTGTTATATCTAAGATGCTTCCATGCAGTTGCAGCATTGTAACTCTAAGGTGCCTGTCAGTAGTGCATGTTAGGTGATCTTCGCCCCTGCCGCACGCCATTGCGGGGGCTCGCTTGTATTGCGTAGAAGCAGATGAAAGGTTGCATCTACGGACAGAGCCGAATTACAATACTGAAATTCTCCTGTCACATGGGGAAATTAGGTCTTTAAATGCCCATCAAGTGCTTCATTCTTTACGCGTACTCTTATATCTTTACTTTTTACTCACTCCACGTATGAATATCGTATTCCCACGTATTTTCAATTATTTTGTATTTATGACGTACAGTGGAATTGTAGCAAACTTTCAACACCAGGAGAACGAAAACAAATTCACTTAAAATACTACAACTTAACATGCAATTTTCAATGGTGCTTTAATTAAAAGGGCATGAACTAGAATGATGCCCTTGAGCAAATGCACTTTTCCGGGAAAAATCACGAATTGAAACTGTGCTGCTCCAGTTGATCATAAGTTATGGATGTATACTCACAAGTTATTGCCGGAAATCGACCGTTCTCAAACGTTAGTGTTTGATAGGGGACATTAGAACTTATAAATTGAAACAAATATTTAGTTTAAAAAAACTAAAACCATTGATTATAGAAACCATTCCATCGTCATATTTTCATGAAGTTAAATTTTTTCCAGGATATCTCCCGCATAGGTCCATATCGCTTGAACACTGTTTCGCTAACGTTGCAGCCTGTGTCTCACATTGACCTAAAGATGCCGACTGCAACGCCCCACGAAACTGTGTTGGACCAATACGGACCAACCCCGGAAGAAATTAAACTTTAACATCTCACCGCAGAAGCTATCACAAGGGTTTACAAATTTCTACTAATAGCAGTCTACGATGGATCTCACTGTAGGACAAAGTTGGGGCTTTGATTAACAAAAAATAGTCGTGGATACCTCATGATGCCTACCTCCCCCAGGATCAAGGTTGCATACCACTTGGAACATTTTAAAGGTGACGATAGTTTAAGACAAGCTATGGAGTAGTACTCAAAACACCCTTCCTTTGAAACATATCAGTAAGTGGATTAATGCGTAATATGAGGAAAAAGTACTTCAGTCTGAAAACCCTGACGAAGGAAGTACGTTTCAAGTACATTGTTCTTCACGTGCTTTGCCACGTTGTAAACTCGTTGGAAGTTTGTTTCTGTTGCCTCGAATAGCGCGCTGTAACCTTGTAAAATTTGGACAGTGTCAGTTGTGAATCGAGTTGCTGATGCGTTGTTATCCCATTGTGAATCTGTTTTGTGCGTATTATTATGAATTATTTCCCAAACAACATGGGCTCGGCGTTAAACATAATGAAGCTGCCACAGCGTTCCGCGAGATGAAGCAACCGCCTTCATTTCTCAATATAAATGTATAATTTTTCAAGTTAAAAAAAATACTTCGAACAAAATGAAAAAGGGTACGAATTACAAGGTTAAAAGTGAAGAGCCAGAATGGGTGGAATTCATTCTGATTCTCTATTTCGGGTCTCCGTTTTATCAGGATGGATAATTCTGACGGTGGCACTGCTCCTCCTCTCCGTGCTCATCGCCATGTTCCCCAAGCACCTGCCGAAGAAAAGATCCCTGTCCCTGCCCAGCGACAGGGCTAGGGAGCTCCAGGACGGTCTGCAGCCGTTGAACGTGGAGGGGAGGAAGACGACGACGCCCTCGGCCGCCGCGGAGGAAGGTGCTGCGCTGTGGGCTGGAGGGGGGGCAGGAGGCAAGAGGACCGAGAGCGAGGAGAACATCCCAAAACTCAAAGGTGAGTGGCCACCCAGCAGTTCCTGCCGCATGCGAGCAATAAGTTCAGACAAAGTAAATTGAGAATAGCCAACTCAGGTACTTAAGAAAAAAAAATACTTCAAGAAAATCATGGGTTCTGAATAAACTATGAACACCTCATCTATATTCACCTACAAACAACCGGCCACTTAAGATACTCGAACAGTTAAGATAGAAGGGGTAGCGGTATACTGTTTTAAGTTGTTTTGACGCAAAGAGAACAGAGGCCACACGATAAATTACTATATGCACCACTTTCCTATTATTTCAGCCAATTAGAAATAATGCGACTTTTTTTGGCATTCATTTTCAAATATTCTTGCAAAAAATACAGAATACACCTAACTTTCCATGATTAGCAAAGGAAATTAAATTAAACTAATATGGGGATCGGGTTGGTGTGGTGGCTAGAGTACTGGTCTCCCATCCCGAGGGCCCGGGTTCGATTCCCGGCAGTGGCAGATTTTTCAGTGGCATACCGGTCTCTAGTGGAGGGCATTTAAAGTTCAGGACTCCGTCCTTCGGATGGGACGTTAAGCCGTGGTCCCCTTGGCGCCTGTCGTTAAGAGTAGGCTAATGCCGACGCAGGATTTCTCTCCACCCATCCTCCGTTCCCTGAAAACTCCTACCATTACCCAGTTACCCACCTATCCTAAATGACGCAAATGACCTCAGCTGTCGGTCGCCTTCCCTGAAGAACTAACGTATATCTTACTGCAGAAAGTATAATACAAATGGTACCTCCTCCAAGGTTCCCTATACATATTCATTTTAAAGAAGTTACCAAATAACTCTATTCTTTTGCTTAAAAATGTCAACTCCTTTTTTCCATGCTCCAACAGATTTCCCTGCGGCCCTTGGCAGGCTGCTTAAAAACAAGATTATAATGGTGAACAATTTGTCTGCTGTTTTCTACATTTTGGGAGCATCCGGCTACATCACCTTCTCCACCAAGTACATGGAGACGCAATTCCAGCAATCAGCTGCCGGCGCGAACATCATTGCAGGTTAGATTCCTAAGCTAGTCGTCAAGAATTAGCCCAGCAATTAGAATATTTTTTTTCACAAATGATGGGAAAAATGTTGTTCTCCGTAAGACTTAAGATAAGACAATAAATATATAAAGAGGTGAATAATATCGTGATTAAACACATACTGAATCCTGCAGAAAATCAACTTCAGGAATTTAACGCAACACAATTCTTCAATACAATATTAAAAATTTATGCGTACTTAAAGTACGGTGATAAACTGACAAAAATAGGAAAACTTATTTGCCTTTTTCTTTTCAATGGCGAAAGATAAAATGATGAGCAGCAAATAATGATATCGTTCGTAGACTTTGAACTTAGACCCGTACAATGTGACAGCCTAAATTATTGCAACGCTCTCCTGATAGGCTCAACGATAAATGTAATCTAGGGGTCTTAATTTCTCCTCTCCTATAACAGATACAATGAAAACTGACGTACCATCTCAAGTTACGGAAATTATATAAACACCGAAATATTTTCCCGATCCATTCTAATTGGAAGAATATGGGCATCAAACTGAATTTTGATTGACAACAGCTTCATTTTTCTAGCTTAAAAAGGTTAAAAACCCTGAGATTACAGGTAACTTCACTATTTTCATGTAACCCAACCCATTTCACCCAACAAGCTTGCAGGTGTGGAGTGAAATAGAAGTTCTGTGGCGGGATAATAATCAATCCTTGGTTTGGGTAACAAAGGATATCAACATCGACCAGATACATCCGGGACATTTGATCTGACTGCACTTCGATTTCCCTAATGGATGTGTTACAGCGTGATACGATATCAACTGTAGGATAAAATTGGACATAAAGTTAAAAACAAGGTAAATCTACAGCAGGTTTGGGTTTCGACCTTTCCTTATCACTCCGCTCATATTGTAGTCTCAGCGCTACGTTCGGTTTCCTTTTAATAAAGTTTATTATCCAACTTTGATTAGAGTGATCTGCCAAGAATTGTAAATAAAAAACAATATTCTAAGCGGCTCAAAAAATTAAGTCGAAACCCACCTCTGGTTTAAATTTACCTTTTAATATCTTTGAACTTATTCCTAGCACAGAAACTCTCCCCTTAAAATAGCAGGGAAGTGGCTTAAATGAACAGGAATTAAAAAAAAAAAAATAATAATAAAAATTTGGTTCACCACAAAAAAATGGTTAATGAGAGCTATACATCTCAGTATCTGATAGATTCTCATAAAAATTAATACAAAAGCATAATTACTCACGGAATAGCTTCAAAAGGTTTTCCATGGAAGGGAAGCGATGAAATATAGGCCACCCTTTCTTAATGTAGGCCTCCTTTACTGCGCGTTAAAATTGGAAATAAGTCCATCACTACAGTATAATTTTCTCAATGTTCCCTTTGATTTCAAGTAGTAATGATGAAACTATGAGTAAACATACAGATCAGGTTTTCACAACAAAAGTATTACCACTACAACGGGACTAAAGACAATAGTCGTCTAGTGTACTGTTGCCATGGTTACGACATAAATTTGAGTTTTCACATCCTTGGTATTCTTTGCGATGGTATCGGTGGTACGTAATAGTTTAACGTATAAGTATTCTCTTTAATGTAATTTTTAATGAAACATACATTATAAATAAAATACATCAACCCGTAAACTGAAAAGATTATGCTAGCGTTATTCTATCGATACATCATTAACGCATCGCGAGCGCTGCTGTGTTTGTCATGGTAATTACGAAGGATATTAATGAAGAACCTATTTGTACGGTAGAAAACGAATATTGTGATAAACTATCCATACATTTCCTCGAGATCATATAAAGCTGCAGATGAATTAAACAGAAACACAGAGATTTTGGCGCCCTCGCACAGATATATCAATATAGCTTGAAAGTTACCTCGCATGCCTATGAATCCGCATCTATAGGAAAAATAGAGCACTAAAAGTAGCAGGTGTCCCTTTGTCCATCGTATTCTTGTAATGAAAACTCGGATGAATCTTCGTAAGTCACTCAAAATATCCCAGAAAATATAATTTAAAAAAACTGTTCTCTGAACCGTTACGAATATATTCGGGGAAATTATGCAGTCTTGAGCTAATTCTTGGGGCCGTTTTACACGATGATTCATTGTGCAGACTGATACTTGAAGAGATGCACTATGGAAATAACATCGTGTAAAGCAAAAAAGTGCATGCAACTTCGCAAATGAATGGACGATTTCACAGAAAATAGTTCCTGTTCTATTTCCGCTCGTTCATCTATGACATTTCCACCATTTGACGCCGCTTCAATGAATGCAATTGATTGATTCGTGTAAAATAGCATTAACAGGAGAACTAGAGGCAGTTTAAACATTTTGGAGAATAGAGAGGCTTTATTAACTCCATTTCCAGCAACCAATAATCAGAGAAAAATCAGGAAAGGAACTAATGATAGAATACACATCCTTGACGAAGATGGTTAATGTCCTCAACCCTCTACTATAACTTATTTCATTGAGTTATAACCGAATAGAAGAATCACTAATGTGGAGTCGTCGACCTTTAAAGTTCTTGAGAAAAAATTCGCGAAACAAATTTGATTGACTAGTACTAACCTGCAACTGAAAATAGCAGAGAGCTTTCGAATCGTAAGGATAAATCAGGGTGCTCGAGTATACTAGAAACCATCTCCTCTCTCAATACGAATTATGCGACTCCGGAATCGCGATTTTCTCCGGGAAAAGAATATTTACAGATTTGTGAACAATTATCATGGTAAGGTAGTAAGAGTAAGTATCAGAGGTAAGTGTAGCATCGTTGCTAGGTTAAGCAAACTAATACATTTGCAGAGGTACATACACGGCAGACGAGTTGACCTCCGACACCGAAAGAATTATATAAGCCCTACACTATATTGGTAGGTAGGACTACTCAGATAAGATTAGGGAAATAAGCTGCATCACAGATAGATTCAAAAAGATTCGTTTTTCCTCGGACAATACGCGCTCATAACCACATTATGGCTTCTCACACCATGATTACTTCATAAAAATAAATTTCCATTAACATGAACATGTAATTGCATGCATTAGATTGATGCAAATGAATGAAAGAAACGGAGATATGAGTAAAATGGTGGATTTTTGACGATCTAAACATGGTGTGTGGCAGAGGGTGATTTATCACCAAACATGCAATACGTACTACAGTTTGCATATACTACCTAATTAATGAGAGGTTATTATGGGGATAAAAACTACAAATTCCACCCTTAATCCAGAATTCAAGGAAACATTTGAGAAATATTAAAAACAAGCGTTATATTTATTGAGGATCATACATACATGCATGCACAGGAGCCTAGATAAATCAGGGTGCTCAAGTATATTATTGACCACCTCCTCTCGCAATACGAAATATGCAACATGCATGACCGTCAATACATATAACGCTTGTTTTTAATATTTCTCAAATGTTTCCTTGGATGATGGATGAAGGGGTGGAATTTGTAGTGTCTATCCCTCACGATAATCTCTCATTGGTAAGTAGTATGTGCAAACTTAAGTACATTTTGCACGTTTGTTGAAAAGTCACCCCCTGCCACGCACCCTCAAGGTGACTGGTATGGTACACAGTATTTGAAGATAGCTATTACAGGAAAGAGACCAAGGATCAATTGCTCTTGATCACTTTCCTGAAACGTCAGAAGTCATGTTGGTCCTTCGAGGAAGAACCGCCTACATCTCTATAAGCCCTTTTGATCACATAACTAGACAGTGTGCAGCGTAGAGCAGCTAGGTTTGTAAAAAGGTGCTACAATAGGTTTAGAAGTGTATAAAAATTAATATAAGAATTAGGTTGGGAACCATTATCAGATAGTAAGTTAAAATACTGATTAAATCTCCTGTTGAAATTTAAAACGAATAGGTTCACTGAAGATTATCGTTTTATATTAAGAACCCCTGCGTAATATGCTAGATTTGAAGTAGGATTAGAGAGATAGATTGTCGTACCGATAGATTAAAAATGTAATTTTTCCCGCCTACCATAAGACAACATAATAGGCAGTATAGCAAAGTGATAGGCAGGAGAAATATTGTTAGAATAGTCTGAAGTAGATGATGCACATTTTAACGTTACAAACCCATGCATGCTGGGGAAATGCAGATAAATATATTTAGAGAAATACCTTTATAACCAGTAACCTCTTCATTACTATGTAGATACTAACAAACTAGTCGGACGTGACTCTTATATCTTTTTCCATGTTGTAGTAGCATTGTAACTCTTAGTTCCATGTCAATAAGGCATGTTTGATGATCTTCGCCCCCTGCCACAAACCCTCGGGTTGGCTCGCAGGGTATTACGTAGATGTAGAAGCCCGCCTCGCAGTTGCTCGGTTTGCTCTAACATTGCCACCATGGTTCCCTTTCCACGGTAAGGCACGGCGGGCATCATGGCGATGGTGGCCGGATTTCTCGCTTCCGGCACCATCATCTCCAAATTTCGGCCCAGGCCGCGTCTCATCCTTGGTTGGAACGTGTTGGTTGGTATGGCTTACATTGTCGGGGAGCTGAGCTTCATCGGACTCGGGTGCTCAACGACTCCTCTCCACGGAGCCACCACCAATGGAAGGTGAGTAGCGATAATTCGACAAACCAAAATTATATCGTGAATTCGATTAATTTTCAGTGGTAACTCCCTACACCCAGATATCATCATAAATTGGCAGAGGGTCTCTATTGGAAACGTGATAGATGAAACAATAATTACCACCAGTATGCACGAGCAGGCACATTTAATAGAGAATTAATGATATTAATACATAACATAATATTCTTGAGTAGAGGAAATAGTTCACCTCTTGTACACTGTTTTCCTTGAAACATTAGCAGTTCTTGACATTCACAGGGGTTGACCTAAGTGACGATACTCTACAGCAGGGTCCTTATTCTCTTTCTGAAACTCTCGTGGTATCCAAGGGATACCATACGTTTTTCGGGACTCGCGTTAACTTTTTGTAAACATTCTAATGAGGAAATCAATGAAACGCAACCTCGGTTTCGTTGCTGGGGAGATAACCAAGGTTGCGTTTCAAACGAGAATACGGGCCCAGGGTTGGGAATCCTTTTAAAATGCCAAGAAATGTTACAATATTGTACACTTGTAAGTGCGATATCTATCTAGAGGGTGATGTATAGTCATTTTTAGCAATGTTTCATGCAGAGAAAATTTATTTATAGGTGAATTATATTTATTTTACAATGCTAGATAAACAGTAACACCCGTAATGTTTGAGTTTTTGATATAAATGTATCATTATTGTTGGTAACAGACCCTTTCGGTGGCTTGCAGAGTATTTTGTAGATAGATATAGGTATCACTACGGCCAGTGGCGCACCCAGAAATTTTTTATGGGAAGGGCGGGGGCCCGCAATCTGCCCGATCTTTTGCAAAGTGTAACCAAAATGTTATTTTAATCAGTAAGTACATTTTGAATGTTATAATAGGCCATGTTAGTTATTACATGTATACATCCTATAAGTAATCACATCAGATTTACAGACCAAAATAGTCATAAGCTTTTAGCCTATGCTAAGTTAGTTATGTGTCACAGCACAGATAAAACAGCCTTAGTTTTATCTTTGGTACAGTTATACTCGGGTAAAATGATGTAACGACTTTTTACTATTTTTCCAATTGCTGGCAAGAGGTTTTCAGCGGAATCTCGGTCATATTTGTGCGTCATTCGGCGAGAAACCGATTAATCGAATGGAACACTGTACAATAGATCCCTTGGTATCTTCTCCTCAAGAGAAGGCTAATGGCGAATTTGTGTTCCCTCCACTCTTCCTCAACTCCGTAAGAAACCTGCCCCACCTAGCTACTATTAACCCTTAATTATTCTAATGACCAATGGTCTCGGATACCTCCCCCAAACGAGCATTACTTCCTCCTCTTTAAAAGTATTGACATCACACAAAATCCCGAAAAAAGTAAACATGTACGATCAGAATTGCATAAAAATAAGAATGTTCTGAATTTGACTTGCGATGCGAGGGACTTAATGGAATGTTTTGTTCTCCGTAATTATGAGTATTAATTTCGTTCTTTTGTAATTTTTTTCATCTTTTTTCAAGTTTGGCACTTAATTCCGAGTGCAACTTAGGGTGTGGCTGCAGTCAGTATCCAAGGTATTCTCCCGTCTGCTCCGCAGACGGCCAATTGACGTTCTACTCGGCGTGCTACGCCGGCTGCAAGTATACGGACGAAATGGAAGACAGCCCGAGTCCAACTATCAGTATCCTGGCATCGATGAAAACAATCACCAGGGTGAGTGACAGCAGAGTAGACGATGAGTTAACGGCGACATAGTGTTGCTCTAAACATAAGAAGATACTGGCATTGATAATCATTCAGTCTAGAAAGACTTCAAAGCGTGCGCCGTCATATCCAAACCATTAATAAGAGTTAAGGATGTGTTCAGGAACTTATGTCATTCCTTCAAAATCTGGTGGAGGATGAGTCAGGGCAAGCAGAAGTTTCAGCGATAAATTCGGTCTCATATCCTTATGTGATCCAAGATGCAATTGATAAAGCGCAATTAGCAGCTGAATTATGCAATAAGTACTTTTTTCTCAGCTCCGGGAGGAAAAGACCCTCACCATCGTTGTAAAATACGAGCTCATAGTTTTTTAGTTTGGAACGAAGTCCCAAAAAGTCCCTTGAATAACCTTCGCAGGGAAAGTTTCGTAAAGGCTGGCAATAGAAAATCAAATTTTGAGTCACCTTCAAGCGAAGTTCACACAAAAAAGTGACACCTAAAACCCTCGGTACCACTATCGTGTGTAGTAAATTCGATGCGGGAAGAAACCGTTCTTCCCATAAAAAACCCCATGCATAATAAGCATAATGTACAGTTAATTATGACGTTGATCACTAGGACCTCCTGTGTTCGGCGCTGAGCCAGTTTTACGCTCTAAATAAATGCTTAAAATATATATTCAGACTTTCCCGAAAAAGAAGCAAAATAAACTCAGCATCCTCTCGGATTTTCCAATTTAAAAAAAAGTTGGTTGCCCCTATCTTCAAACTCATTCACATCAAACAAAATATGTATACGGAACGAGATGCTCATTTTTCCTTTGCGGTTATTTCCCTATTCTTCATTCCGTCGCCTCTCTTTTCCTTAATCTCGACGGTCTCCTGATAAGTGCAAATTGGTGATTGAGTAAATACGGGGCGCACACAGTCAGCGTTTTTCATTGGCTGGCTGGCTAACTTTTACCATCCTCTTCACAGACTCGATCCGCCAGACAGCGGAGGAGTTCACGTTAATTAAAAGTGAAAGCGTCCTCATCAGCGGTCATCCGGAGTTGGGCCGTGCCCATACACCAAGATCATCATGTCCGGGAGTTAAACATGCCGTCAACGTTTGGTAGTAGGAGCCATAACAATAATAGTCGAATCCTTTTTTTTTAGGAATCCCAACTTCTTAGGCTATATCACACCGTCTAACCTCAACTTAAACCTAAGACAAATAGAAAATTCATGCCCAAGACCAGATTGTTTGCCAAGTCTAGTCCAAAATCCACAAAAACGTTTGTCGCGAACCCGTGGCCATTGCACGGACTCTCAATTCAAACGCAATGCAATGCCGGTAAGCTACCCACCCGGCTATCGTGGGAGACATCGTTAACGTTTTCTTATTCCTCATCGTTAACTTTTTAAATTCCTCATCGGCTGAAAATGTTTTTGATCCTTATCCGCAAAATCTCCATTTTTAATCCTTGGCTACGTAATGCTCATTCATTGTTCATAAGGATTCCTAATTATACTCGGAGATGGAGTCCCAATTAGCAAATATTTTGGAAAAATATTTCCATCCATCCCATATCCTTAAAATGACGTGCAAAGCACTAAACCAGAATTTATTTATTTAAAAGTCGTATTCAAGAACCATTGCAACCGTTCAAGTCGGGAAATTCCTGGATACAACTTAAGAATGATTCAATTCTGCTTTGTAATATCTATCTATATCTACCGACTACCCTGCAAGCCACCTCGACGGTATGTAGTAACGAATGAGTTATCACCAATGCGTACCTGAGGTAAAGTGTACTTACACTACCTATCTAAGGAGAGTTTTTATGATAATCATGCGGGTTACACTTACCGGTTTAACTTTTCATCCAATATACAAAAAAATATTTGAGAAGTTCTACTCACATGCATTACACATATTAGTATTAAATGCAGGCACGCTTAAATCCTTTGATAATAAAAATCTAACGTATCAATTCAACCTTTTTTTTCATTAATTCGTAGTAGTCTAATGTATGCAATTTCTTCATTACGGTAAGGTAAATTTATTTTACGAAGGCATGATGGGAGCCTTGAAGTTGTTATGGTCATAAATTGTTCGGGGGAAGAACGAATAGTTGAATCTTCCTGTGATGAAGTGTCTTTTTCTCTTATTTTATCCATGTGGTGCTGTCTACCTATGTAGACTCTTAACGTTACGGAGGTGAATTCGTCTGCCCTGTACGTCCGTGAAAGCTGTAGTCTACCTTGCTGTTTTCGTATTCGAAGGTTTTCCCATCCCATTGTCTCAGGCAACGAAGTTACACTTATGGTTAAACAAATGTTCACATATCTAGCTGTCACTAGCATATGAGTCACAACACATCGACAAGCCACGAAAAACCTTTAATGTAGCTTTGAAATAAACCTCCAGCCACGGTACAGCATGTTCTTCAACATGGCCGGAAGTAATGAGCACTTCCAAGTAAAAAAAATTGGCAATTTGATGAAAAGTTACATTTGGAGATGGGAGGGCGATTTCACGATGACCAAGAGGTCACTCCAACCCATTCTAACGGGACTTCCCAGTCATGGCATTACCATTTTTGGTTTGATATCAATGAGAACGAGGCTGCAATAACCGATAATTTATGATAAGAATATCTGCTAGGAAGTTTCTCGTCAGCTGATTTCAGAAAAAGTTTTGTCTTTCAGTAACGGCGGTGAATTTTCCTCTTTCACTTTATAATGAAAAAACAGTTTAGAAAATGCAGAACCTTCTTTTCATAAGCACTAAAAGCATGTCATTCTCCAAACTCTTTTCTTATTTAGTCAAATTCATGAATTACGACCATCTCCTAGCATATTTACGGTTGAAATTGTGCTTTTAATGTTCCTGACCCGTTAAGGTTATCAGTTTACTCTTCATGATTTTCGGGGTCAAGAAAAATATCCCAAAATCTCTTTAAGTGATTGACATTATCAGCGATAATTCATGGAGTTTTACAGTTGATATTGGCTTCTTTACAGAGCAGGCTATTTTTCTGTGTATAACCGCAGTTATCTGCGTGGGAGGATATGTAAATAAAGGTTTAGCAATGCCAACAAATCTATGGATACATCTTAAATTTTCGCGCCACACTTATTAATCGCAACGGATTCCAAGTCATCTTTAAACACTAAGCCACAGATGCAACAAATGACAACCTTCATGCGGGACATAGATCCATACTGACTTCACCTACCGCATTTGACTTGCGAAGGAATCAGGGCTGTTCGCTCAAAGCTGAATATTATTATATCCAAGAATCAGAGGACCCAAAAAAATTACCTACTTGAAAAACTTTCTGCTAAAACCAGCCTCTTGCCAGAATTGAGCGTATTGGTAAGTTTCTGCCAAGTGAATATTTTTTAATAACTTTTGAGGTTAAAAATCGTTGCGCAGCCTTTTTTAAGTGTGTACGTGCTAAGTCAAAAAAGTCTTCTTAGCCGCTCATAAATAGGTCTAGGTAGAAGACGTTTTCACATTTATCTTTATAATGATGCGTAATCTACCCCCCTAAAAATCATGGGGGAACATAACGTTTTTTTTTAATCCTACATCTCTTAAAAGTTGATTGAAGTTTACGAGCTTTTTACAAAGAATACGGAAATTACAGGTGAGCAGTAACTCCTTTTTCAGTAGAATTACATCCATATTACAATTATTTATGGTCGTTTTACCATTTGCATCCTGTTACGGAGTCAATCTACAAGATGATAACTACTAACCTTTGTAGTCAGCTATGTATTTTATATATGCCTTAACTAATATATTCTTCCATTACCTATATCAAACAGAGGCAAGAGATCTCAAAGACCTTTTGCGACATTGAACACGTAACGGGCCGCGAATATCTCGCACCAGGCCGGATTAAGACCCTTAGAGGCCCTAAGCACTTACGAGACAATGTCACAGACTATTTATCTACAGACCACCCTACAAGCCACCTCGAGGTTGTGTGGCAGGGGGTGACTATAATCACCACACGTGAAGTACGCACTAAAGTTTGTATATACTACGTACCTAATAAGAGATTATTATGGAGACGCATGCTAAAAACTCTACATTACGTCCAGAATACAAGGGAATATCTGATAAATATTCAAAACAAGCAAGATATGTATTGAGGGCTCATGCAGACATGTTTAGATCCTAAAAATCCACCTTCTTAGTCTTATCTCTGTTTCTGTCATTAATCTGCATTAACTTATTGCATGCAATTGCATTTTTATGTCAATGGAAATTAATTTTTATGAAGCATCATGACATGAGAATGTACTGTAAACGTAATTCAAGCTGTACATGCCATAAATGTCACCGTCTTTAGCTGATTCCATTATAAAAAAGGGCACTTCAAACCATTCAACATAAAAAACAAGAGACAGAACAGATGCAAAAATGTTATTCATTCAAATATGTGGTGTCCCTTCCCTTCATGCCCTAGGCACGAGCTTATTTCGCTTCATGTTAGATCCAGTCCTACCTCGCATGGCCGCCTTAGCGCAGTGGAAGCTCTTAACACTCGACAATTACGCGTTAGGAAACGATTTCGCGCCGCGGCGCCAACGACACCCACTCTCCCCGCGTTTCCTGGAAAAACTGCGCAGAGGTAGGCCGTGCTCTGGAGGGATTACTCACTCTCTGAAGGGAGAGAGAGAGATATTGGAGGAAGAAAGAAGGAAAAGTTATAGTAAGAAGTGCCATGATGCAACTGCAACCTTGGAATGCAGCAAAGGCAAAAAGAGAAGCATTACAGACTACGAACAGCCGACTGTGCCGATAGGAGATTTAGGTTTATCGCGAGGAGTGAGTTCGATATCTTATCAAGGACGACTCCTCACTTCATCCCAGCCTAGGTAACTCCGCGGATCCTCAAAGATGCAGCGGAGCATGGTATGTAGTAGTACCATGCAGCAGAATAGGCGGGAGAGTTACGGAAGCTTATATTCATATAGGTGCATTTGCTCCGACGGCGTAATTTCTCTTCTAGAGAGATCACATACGTTTGAAATGCGGATTATTGTCGGCATTTTGTTAGAATTATCAATGCCCTACATTATATTGGTAGGTAGGACAACTCAGATAATATTTGGTAAATAAGCTGCATCACAGATAGATTCAAAAACATTCGTTTTTCCTCGAACGAGCAAACAGGATTAATATTTGAGTGGTGGATTTTTATGGATCTGAACCCGTAATATCTATGTATATATATAAATGAATGTATGTCTGTGTGTCCTTTATGCATTACTACACCATTCATCGGATCGCCATGAAACTTTGGGAAGTTGTTAAGTACATTTCCGAGAAGAGGACTACGAAATCGATATTTCAATATAGATACTTTATCGATATAATATCGTTAAAGTATCGATAAATCGATACATTATTGACACAAAATTGAGGTGCAATTATTTAGTTTTTTTAAACAGAAAGTATCGTTACAATATCGATACTGTATCGAATGTATGTAATGTGTTTGTCCTTTATGCATTACTACACCATTCATCGGATCGCCATGAAACTTTGGGAAGTTGCTGAGTACGCTCCCGCAAAGGTTTGTACAAAATATACAATTCAATATCGATACAATTTCGATAAAATATCGATAAATCGATACATTATTGATACAAAATTGTGGTGAAATTATTTAGTTTTTTTAAAATAAAGTATCATTACACTATCGATACAATATTGATAACTTCATGCACTTCCACAACATTCATCCAATTTCCATGATGCTTTGGTTAGTTGTTTAGTTCACTCCCATGAAGGTTTGTGCAATATCAAGAATACAATAAGTATCGATACTGGATACGTGTTATGCATACCATTGAACGTGCAATTCATTGAAACTCTCCCGTGCAACATATCCAAATCATCCGGCATGGGACAAATATTTCAGAAATGCCAACTTATTGCTTGGGATGAATTCACAATGGTACACAAAGCATCGCTCGAGGCTCTGAATCGATCATTGCAAGATTTGCGTGGAAACCTGAGACCATTTGAGAACGCATTAATATTGCTCGCAGGAGATTTCAGGCAAACATTACCTGTAATTCCTCGATCGACACTAGCGGATCAAATAAATGCTTGCCTGAAATATTCTACTTTGTGACGACATGTAAAGACGTTAAAATTAGATACAAATATGCGTGTGCAGCTGCAAAACAATCGATCAGCTGAGATATACTCACATAAATTGCTGGAAATTGGGAACGGAAAGGTGCCGGTTGATCTGACCTCAGGAAAAATTTCATTGCCTCATAACTTTTGCAATTTAGTAACGTCAAAAGAAGAAATGGCTGAAAAAGTATTTCCCAATATTCAAATCAATTATAAGGATCACGATTGAATGATTGAACGACCTATTCTTGCGGCCAAGAACAAAGACTTCTCCGAACTATCAATATTATTCAGTCTAACACTCAAAGCGACGCAGGCACATATGTACAAGACCGTCGACACTGTTGTGGAAGCAGATGAGGCAATTGGTCATCGAACGGAATTTTTGAATTTACTCGATCTGTCAGGGATGCCACCGCACGTACTGCAATTGAAAATCGGCGTGCCAATTATCATGTTGCTAAATATCAACCAGCCAAAGCTTTGCAACGGCACGCAGCTTTCAGTAAATAAATTAATGAGCAACGTCGTGGAATCCACAATCTGGACAGGAACTTTCAAAGGCGAAGATGTACTCATTCCTCGCATTCCTATGATTCCAACAGATATGCCATTTCAATTTAAGTGATTGTATTCCCAATTCGATCGGTATTTGCATTCACCATCAACAGAGCTCAGGGCCAATCTTTAGAATTATGCGGTTTAGATCTAGACACGGATTGTTTCTCACATGTACGTGTATTTTGTTGCGTGTTCTAAGTGTATGTTGCGTGTTCTAGAGTCGGCAAACCAGACAATCTCTATATCTGCACAGACAATGGAACAACAAAAAATACTGTATGCCCATAAGAATTGTGAAATTAAACATACTATAAACGTGCGCTTTCTATTTAACCAGACTGAGCCACAGCAACGCGTGGCCGGGTACAGCTTGTATGTAATAAATATGTATTCTTGTAGTACTTCTCATATGTATCCTTTTATGTAGGATCAAACGTGGAATTTGCAGTGTGTTTTCTACATGATATTCATATTAATCCCTGATTAGGAAGGTAATATAACATGCTTTACATGCATTCACCTTAGTGGAGATCGTTCGCCAGGGGTAGATTAACTTCACCTACGTCAGTTACGAGCAATCCGTCTACTCAAGCAATCTACGGAAAGCGTTCATTTCAACTGCTTGGCGAATCTTCCGCAGCGTTTTTGAGGGTCGTGGTGAACGATCAGAGTAGCTGTTTGCCCACCTCTGCCCTATAATGTAAAAAGAGGCTCGGGAACTTGATACGCTGAACAATATTTCGTTTCATTAAGCGAAATGAAGATTAATAGGTATCAGTGAACGTGTTTCACTGTAGTGAATCATTCCGAAAGAACAAATCAAAATTCGTGAAATTTTCTGTTCGCGAAAGTTTCACTGCTCTTTGTATTTTCTTCAAAGGATTCCTCCAGACTCTGCCGAGTGGTGGAAAATAAATATACTTAGTGGAAAAAAATGTATTCACTTGTATCCAATATGTAGTTTAAAAACGTGTCATTCTCCACCATTGCAGAACTCCATCACTGTAAACGAGCACTTTGTTGTACGAAAAAATATGGTCTCACGTAAGCAAACTGACCTGTTTCACATTTCAGGGTCTTAGGATTCGTCTTGCCTAGGATAAGCAGTGGCCTCCTTCCACCAGCAGTTTGTACCTAGGGTCTCTAGGTCGGTCGCTTGGGATGGTGTCGGTGATTTAGACCCCAAGAATTTGGCAATATGATTTTAATATTAAATATGTCCGTTCACCATTTAAGTAGGATATTCTCGCGGCCTTAGGATGAAATGCCAAGGTGCCGAAAATATCTTCTATTGTTTTGAATGCCAAGGTGCCGAAAATATCTTCTATTGTTTTGAAGCACCGCTATTCGATACGGACTAAATACATTGAAATTACACTTAAAATGCATCGCTGCATTCAAAGGCGAAGCAAATGCGGTTCCATGCAATGCGAATTGCGTCGTGAACTGTGAGCCGTGATAGGCAACACGAGGGGGGATGGCAATTGAGTTTTCAAGGGCTCATACGACCGCGGTCGGAGCGCATTGCCATTTGAAATAGCCAGAGATTGCAAAAACAATGTCCGAGGCGGGGTCCGAACCCGCCAACTTCCGGTGTGCCATTATCTACATTTACATCTACGTAATACCCTGCTAGCCACCTCGAGGGTGTGTGGCAGGAGATCACCACGAATGCACTACGTGCGAACAGTGATGTTTACATATCTACATCCACGTAATACCCTGCGAGCTACCATGAGAGTGTGGCAGGGGGTGAATATCTCCAAACATGTACTACCTATAGAGAGATTAATACGAATTTCATGCGAGAAACTTGCTACAAATTCCACTTTTTAACCATCTTGCGAGAGAACAATAGAGATTTTCCATAAATATGCATTATATACAATAATAGTTGATGCAGACATGCTCAGTTCCTCAAAAACCCACCATCTTAACCTCATCTGTCGTTTTTGCTTAACGTTTTTGAATTACATTAATGTATTTAGTGTGATGCATGCGATTGTATGTTCATGTTAGGGGAACTTAATTTTATGTAGGCAATTATGGACGTCCCCTGGATCGTCTATACGTTGCAATCAGAGTTGATGGGAAAATAATGAACAATACATCAACTTCACTAGCGAAGTGAAGTCACATTGTCGCCAGAGCAATGCAACACAAACGAAATGTTCCAGTTCGAACATCGAGTCCACTGAGCTGTTGACCGCAAGGTTTCGGGACGCGAGGTGTTGTTTGCGTGGAATCGAGGGCGGGGAGTCATTAAAGCCCCCCTTCTTTCTCCCTCGGGGTCGCCCACGACAGAGTCGCAGCTTGCATTCCGAAGATTTGCGCAACGCGGTGCATGCCCCCCCCCCCTGACCTCGTCACCGCTCCCCCCAGCCACCACGACGAGTGCATACGTGGTGGCAGACATCCAGTGTCAATAAAGCGCCTCCCCGCCCATTGAGCGCGGCTCGCGTACGAGGCGCCCGTGAAAGGAACTCGTTCACGCACCTCCATACGGCGTTGCCATGGCAAGGGCGCCAAATCTGCTTGTACATGCGTCAAACGTGACTCAACAAACTACCATGCTGGGAACGCTATTTACATCTACATGATACCCTGCGAGCCACCGCGAGGGTCTGTGGCAGGGGGTGAAAGATAATGCATACACCATTCACGTGCATCTAAGAGGTAAATACAACCACTAGCAAATCGTAAGCTTCATCTACATTTACACATTACCCTGCCAGCCACCTCTGCGGTGTACGGCAGGGGGTTGATCACCAATCATTCACAAAATGAACGTAATCCACCTTAATGCACCAAGGAACACAATAAAACAAAATGATGAAAACGTGTTATCATGAATGCAATTTCTTAGTACCTATGCAAGTTCAGGTTAAATCTCCTGCGAAAATGTTGGGCCGAATGCTTTTTGAAGATGCCGAAAACACAATCGCACAAGGATAATAACAATAATAAAAGGCCTTTTATTGGGGCGAGATTGAGACAAAACTGTCCCTTCTGCCATCTAACCCCTCGTCAATATAAATATATAAATAAAATAGTGGTCAATACCTAAAACAATTACAATATGAGGTTAAAAAATCAGTAAAGAATACAATTATAGGAATTAAAGAATGATAAATTAATACAAAAGAAACATATACACAATATATCAATATTACATATCTAATAGTGTGTGAAAGAATTTACAATGTGGGAAAAACGTGAGGATTATTATGCTTACATCCTTTACGCAAAAACCCACTGCAGGAAAACACCCACACAAGAAGGGGGGTGTGAAAAACCTACGAAATCCTACTGACAGTAAAGCTAGTGTTTAAGAATAACTGAAATATAATAGCATGTACATACATAGTAAAATTAGGTTATATCATAAATAAAAATCTCGTCATAAATATTGTAATTCGTAATCATTCGAGTGAGGTGACCGACATCTTAAGTCGTTCGCGTAATTTATAGTAGGTGATTGGGGCAGATGTAGGAATTTCTTCGGGACCGGAGAACGGGAGGAGAGAAACTCAGCGTTAGCATTACCCCTCTCATAACGAATAGCGTAAAGAGTACTGCACGCGAAGTGATAAAGAGTTTCCGGCATAACAATGAGCAAATATTTCATATTCATGATAACTGAAGGTACAGTGGTCAATTTAAACACCATTTATTTTACGATCGTATACCTAGGCATCACAAATACATTTTCTTCTTATCGTCGTCAAAACAATCGGGAATCTAGCTGGTGTGTTGCGTGTACGCTAGTAGGTACCCCCTTATACCTAGTCTTACACCGACAGTGGCATAGATTTTTCAGTGGAATCCTACATTCCTTACCTAAGGCTCTGCATATCACCCTCCGAGCCGCCCACGGCAAAGGCTTTTGGCAGACGGGGGTGATGTGCGTCATAAGCCGTTAAATGATGTTTAAATGAAAAACACGGGGGGAAAACGAACGAATAAGGAAACATTATGTTTTGAAAAACATTAACCTTTATTTGCACTGCGGTCGTGGATTATACGAGGAAAAATTAATTTTTAAACCTTTAGATTCGACAGTTGATCTCTCTTGAATTTTCGCTACTGTCCGCTCGCTTAAGTAGTGCGGGAGTAGAAACATAGCTGCAGTATCAGCCTCAAAGTCGTTTGATTTTAATTTATCAGATAACTTTAATCTGACTGCCTTTGTTCCCTTGATAAAACACTTCATACTGCGTCTGTCAGATGTGAAATTGAGAAGTGGAACGTCGAGCGCCTATCGTTATAACTGGACCGATTCCGACGCTGGTTTTCTCTCCATCTTCAACTCATGAAAAAAATCTAACTTAATCCCAAACACTCACCTAGCGAATGGAGACAATGACCTTCCCTGTCGATCGCCTCCACTAATGGCATTAATGTCAAAACAACAATCACAGAGTATAGAGTTCTCTACATCCACATAATACACTGCAAGCAACCAACCGGTGTGTGGCAGGAGAAACCCTACATTCCCTTCAACCAGCTCATTCTTCCTCCCAATCTTATAACGAAAAGGTTGTGTGTGGTTAGGTCCTTCATTTGTAATTCTATTTTTTGAGAATTCCGCAAGATTCCAAAGTGGTGGATTCAACTTCCTCAGGCATCAGATGGAAGTGGCGTAATGGGAGATATGTTCTCGACGAGAAGCACTGAAAAATCGTTTGTACCAACCTCCGCCGGTTACCACCAAACAAACAGCTTGGTGCTACTTACAGCATTACATATTGATTTTCATTCAATTTTTTCCACCTACTCCTATTTCCCTCCAACATGTTTTTTCACGGCTGGTGATGCAACAACCCGTGCCACGCGTGACTGTGGTAGCTCACTGAGTTGATAATATGCACAGATATACCTGATTTTCCAGTTTTGTCGCTATCCTAATTCTACCAGGAAATTAGCACGCCGGAAGCAAATAATTTGTCGAATCAACTTTCGATTTTTGATGGTGCTCCAGTCCAGCCGGACGAGAAGAGCACAAAGGAAGACGCGAAGCAAACAAAAATTTGAAGAGATATTAAGCAACATTAGCTGATGGAAATTTAAATCATAAGTTCTCACTCGTATACGCAGTACGGCTACAGTTAAAAAAAAACATTCTTAAAAAATGTTTTTTTTTCCAAACCAAACGTATTCTAATCCGTATTTTTTTAATTCCCTTATCCGTGTAGCGAAAAGGGTGAAGGACCCACAATTAAACAACTTTCGAGTTCTAGATTTAAATAAAAAACAAGACCATTTTCAGCATAGATATTTCCTCTTTCTTGAGTAGTTCTTTCCATTACCAACCAAACCAGAGTACAACCCAAAGGCCGGTTTGGTGAAGCTCTCCTAGTACCAAACCTAACGTATCCTGAAATTCACTCATCAGAGGAAGGGAGCAGATATGGCCTTCTGTTCATTCCAACGCTCTGTACACGTAACTGCCTCTAACATCGTGTAAACTACAATGGACCGTAACACATGTTGTAGCCTCATTGTCTCTCGAAGAGAACGATTCTCAACGATTATTTGGAGTCCTCGATTGTATCGGAAAACACCTCCGCCACCAATACACCATTACCAATCAGACGACAACGTCATTACATCTTCAATTAACACTCCTCCCCGGAGTTCTTGCAGTCCGATCTCTCTCTCTTCCCCCTCCCCACTTCAGCCTAATTCCAGACACCAAAAACGGAAGCAAGCTCTTCTGCCGTCTTTCGGACAAGGAGTGTTTATCGGCCTCAGCTGAAAGCTTATAGTCACGGAGTTATTCGGGGAGGAATTACGCCTCCCACTTCCACCCAACTTCATTCCAGTTCAAGTAAACCACCCACGAATACATCCTGTCCACTACATTGAGGATGACGAATTTGCAGCCCTTCTCCGCTGGTATCATACTGAAATCCGAGCGAAATAGGTGAAAAACGTTTGCCTGTCCAGTATGATATCCCTTGCGTTGAGCAATTTTTCCACTTTTTTTTGTCAAATTAATAGGATTAAGTATGGCTTTATTTTAAGATTTTCCCAATCATAAAAAAACTAAAATTCAAATTACATTTTATTCGACTGTCCGCATGAAAGATTTCTCGGGTTCTCAAGAGAATTGTTCGTATCTAAGTATCCTGGCCCCAGAAGAACGCTTTTCGTTATGACATCGTTCAGGGAGTAAAACCCCTTCCACTCACCTCGAAAATAGGAGTACCTACGCTGAGAATGGAAAGTTATTCTAGATTACGCATGAATGAGACAACATTTATAGTAAACCACATCATCTCGACCACATCACGCACCTATTGTCAAGCGGACAGAGCTTGTGATTCAATGTAATGTTGCCAAACAAATGGGAAAGGGACCGGTTGTAGATGACCCATGAATTATCCGGCCTGGGAAAACCTAGAACTAGGTCCAAGCGGTGGCTAAATATAGATCGCGAAAAGGATACGCCTACTCTGAAGTGACCCTTATAGGGCTATTCTGTAACAGATTACGCCGGCGCTATTATGACGTAGGGCGTTATTTTGGAAAGATCGGCGCATTATAACGCTTTCCTGATTCTGTAAGCTAAATAGCGGCCCCCGGGGGGTCGCTATATAGCACCAAGAATAACGCCAGCCTATGGCTCGCGTTATCTAAGATAGAGACTCCTTGAATGACTTTACTGAACTTGGAAATCATGCTGTAGTTTATTTTACCGTAGCCACGAACCTAAAAATATTGTATTTGCGTTCATATTTGATTCCTCAACTTCAGAAAGGACGTTAATTTGGTTAAACGTATCTTATTCGATGTTTACCTGGTATATCCAAAGAAATTTTCATGTATCTAAGCGATTTCATACACTCGCATATGCGAACTATCTTTATTTCACCCTACAAAACATAATACGAAAGCTAAGCCCTAAATGCGGCAATCATGAACATCTATAAACACATAAGTGAGATGAATTGATTGCTAATATAGGATATAACCTTTTACATTGTGGCATATATTTGGATAGAATGCACAAAAAATTAAATTTTTGAATTTATATCTACTCCAAATGTTAAACGAAACAATATTAATTTTTGCATAATTAGCTGGTGCGAAATGTAAAATAGGAAAATAAAAAATAGGTATTAAATGACATGGTGACAATCAAACTTATAAAGATATAACGTTATAAGCTGTACAATTGGCAATCATTTCGTGCTGTTTAGCTCAATAAAGGGGCCATTTCTCATAGGAGATATTTTGGCTGCTTGCTGTTCAGCAACGTTGCAGCTGCTATCCTTTAAGTCAGAGGAGGTCCCTTTTTAAATCCCTTCTCTACATCCTGTCATTCTAGGATTTCATACAATTTTTCACATACTATCATGAAAATATTAACGGAATTTAACACGTATTTCAATCATCGGTTCTGTAAAAAAAATATTCCCCGTCTAACGAGTAATTACTAACGTTTCAATGGGCTACTTCACATTATTTTAACGTCGTAAACAACTAAACTATGCATGATGAAGGGTTTCAATGTATTTTCATCAGAAAAATTTGTCAAACTATCAAAATGAATATAAAAGACCATTCACAATTCAAAATTGAGCACATCAACACCGCTAACTCATGATTGAACAACATTAATATCAACCCGAATTCTGTTGTCCGCTGAACAAAAACTTCGTCAACATTTGCTTCACGATATTCAACTGTTTCTACTTTGTCCCGGTCGCGAGCAATATTTTGCGTATATTTCATTTTTGAGAGTCTATATAAAGAATAAAGTTTTATTAAAGTTTTAAGAAATTCTTGAGGCATAATTCAATAAATTCTACCCTAATAACACAGATTTAATGAACACTGTTTGTTCTTGCTGGCTCCTATTGGCCGCTTGGAATCTGCCCTACTACTTTTCTCATACTCTCGAGAGATTACGCCACAGCGCTATATTGCGCCCAAGAACACTATATAATGTTATATAGTGTTCTTGATTGCGCCCTTGGATTGGGCGTAACATAGCGCGGCGGTATTTACAGAATCGGAAAAGGCGTAATTTCCGAAGAGAAATAGCGGATGCGTAATATAGCGCCCTCAAGTTACAGAATAGGCCTATTACATCAGTATCGACTCCTCTTTAGCAAATCCTTCGCGTGGTTTTATCCCATAACTAGACGGTGCACAATGAAATGGAAACCTTTGATATGCTATTCTTGGTCAATAAAGAACTCCTACAATATCAAGGATCACACATCATGCGCACGTAATATGGGACGAATGTTCCAAAATCTTCTCCCAAGCACATGCACTTACTCTCTGAAATAACAATGCACATTAAGGGGCAAGCGTAATCTATCTTGAGAAAAGTATGCTCGTGAATTCACGACCATTTATGTAATTATGTATTTCCAGTTTTTATTCATCTGTATCAACACAATACCCTGCAAGCCACCATAAAGATGTGTGGCAGGGGGCGAATTCACACCACACGTTCACTACACAATGCAATTAAAAGGACTAGAAACTAAATTCTATTCGAAACATAAGAATCAATTTAAAACAATGCAAACAGTGAAACCAGTTTCACTAATTTTTGTGTCCACGGTCCAGTCTACCGTCGTAAGTCGGGAGTTCAAAAAATATTTTGAACGTTATCAATGAAAATATTGTCTTGGAATTTAGTTACGAAATTGTATATACGTAAACCTACAGTCTGATAGTGATTCCCATTATAGTTCATCTAATAGACTGGTTACATGGATATAATTATCTTACCATCTCCTTTTACAAATCATGCCGGCCTTCACTGAACACGTTCCAGTCCGTAATTTAAGCCTATTTCATAAGCATCCCATATATATATACATGGGTACTGGCAACGTATGCCATATGAGGTCCAAATAGGAAAAATTTATATATTTTCTCGTAAACGATCGTCACATTTGCCCAAAACTCGTTTGATTTTATTGAGCCGGAGCTCGCCCCTTCCAAAATGTCGTTGGACTAGTCAGATGCATAGATTTCGTTTTACAGAGATACGGCAACTGCAGCTGCATTCCAGCGCCACAACCCTACATCCCTGAATCGGAGGACGATGTCTTTGACTTCACCGGCGACGATTCCCCTGGACTGCTCCACTGGGACTCTGCGCTCGAAGGACCTTGCGCCTCCAAAGACTGCGCCCAGCCGTTCATCGCGTTCCTCGTAATCAGCTGCATCATGCACTTTCTCGGAAGCTCAGGAAGAGTCGGAAACGTTCTCGTCAACTACCGGTGAGTCTGCACCTAAACTCATGGGGTAGTGCTTTTGATACAAGTGATGGCTAAGGTGAGTAATTCGTGCCCTCCAGTATAGGTGGATACATACTTCTTCAGAGACTCAAATATTCCAGTTGACAAAAATCAGTCGACTTAACACGTTATGTACCGGGGTATTTAAATGGGCTATAACCCTGCGTTCCGGTGGATTTTTAAAATCTAGTTTTTTGAACATGCATTGCATACAAAGAGAATTCTAGATGCTTCCAGAATACTATCGTCACTTCTTTACCTCTCGCCCCACTGTTAATTTGAAATAAATTTTCCGGTACCCAACCATGCTCAGAGGTCAGTACTGAGGGGCTAAATAATTTGCCCCTAAATAAATGTTTTCTGTGGATCACATAGATTCGGCGAGTTTTCCTTTGGGCAAAGGGGTCGATTCCTTGAAACTTTCGTCGCTCAAAAGGTTGTTCAGTAAAGCCTTTTCAATCGCCAGGGTGCTTAAATTGCTTAGGCTCGAGTCCGTCATGGAGTTTCTTTAAAATGTATTCTCTGTCTTCAACGTACTTCTACTTCTTTCGGGCATTACAGTTGATACAGGTCTTAATCAGTCTTATGATTCCCACAGTTTCTTGATACACTTTATTCAGGCCATTATCCAAAAATTATTTAAGTAACAAATATGCTGGCAAGTGTTTAGTCTCATTGGAATAGACAATAATGAGTTCCTTTTTTAGCTGTTCAATATTAAGTAATGAGTACATTTTATCAGGCTACTCAATTTCGCCGAGGGAAATGATGTATTGTATGCAGGAAACTGTTTTTCATCTAGTAATTCTGCAAAATAAAGTTATTGAAGTCTTCAAAACGAGATTCCATGTGGACAACGAAAATGTCAATTATTTTAAAAGCGAGCTTTCAGAATTAGTGAAATATGTCTAGTCCACCCTGGTTGTTGTTGTTCAGTCCTTTAGCCCTAAGCTGACTTGTTATTTTCCAACCACTAAACGAAAAAAAAAATCACATGCAGCGAAACTGTTTCATACAGAATCAGTCTCTCTTAATTTCCCTCTGTCTCGCCATCTCTTGATCATTTGCTGAGACTCGGAATGGCATGAGAACTAGGTGCGAGTGTCTAGGCTCTCAGCGCCTAAGAATCACGCAGCTTCAGATGCAAGCGTCTGGTGGCGAATAAGCACATGTGCATGCATCATCCGGCCATTTGGAGTCTAAAAGCAGCCAGACTCCCAAGCCTCCAAAACATCCAAATCACTTCAACGCAACGCAATGTACGGAAATATAGGCTGAATTTATTTTTCCTATGCTTTCTCAGAAACATAAAAGGCATGACAGAGCTAAAAAAAACAGTATATGTTAAACAGTAATCATTTTGGGTATTCTCAGGCTCCCAGACTACCCTTCAGCTTCGCCACTGCATAATAGTGACATTAAATTTTCCATCGAATAATTGGCATGCAAGAAATACAACATAAATGATTTCTACAACACATCTTTTTACTAGCCCCCTAATTCTTGCCTGACTTTCCTTTTGCAGAAGTGTTAGAACTGAGGACAAAGCAATTGCCCAAGGCCTGTCATTACTATTGATCAGCCTCCTTGCATTCATCCCAGGGCCTATTCTCTATGGAGCCATAATAGGTAAGCCAAATAATAGGTACATACTATTTTAGCCACGGCCAACATAATGATATTTAAAAATATAGAAATTACATTCAGTAAATAAAGAACAAAGACCATTTTTGAAAAAATAAACTAAAAAACTTGATTGTATTTTATATAAATCAAAGGCACAGCTGAAAGACTAATTAATTTATACTAAACTTGATTCAGCCTTTGCAGATATTAATTTGCCTTGTTACCTGGGGCTACTAATCATATGGATGCCAGTGCAATAGGCACATATGCATCTTCCTACATATAATGATTGACAATCATTGCATGCATTATGTCAGAAAATAAAGTTCAGCTCAAGTAAATATGTTACACCTAAAATTTGTCGGTAAATATAGATACATTTCTTCAAAACCATCAAGAAATAAGAAATGAAGCTGCTCTAAATTATATTCATGGAATACTGCCAGATTTGATAAAAAACTAACCTCAATTTCATGGAACCTCACATTACTCCATAAAGGAACTCAAATGAAAACATACACACTAAGGACACCATGACGCAGAAGTGAAATGAAAATGTATTCATAAGATTTTACGGTACAGTAAATGGTAGCTGGATTACACTCTAATGACAGCATATTCATATTTTAAGGAAGCATATGTAAAGTAACCTGTTCGAATTTTTTTGTAATATGTTTTACATGAAAACAGACATTGAGTCAACATACAAATCCTTCAGACACAGAACATTCCAATGTGCAAGAATGCTTATAACCTCATACTACGTATGAATATCTCAATTCAAATAAGTTACGATCATGGACCACGTACTCCGTCATATTTCAAAACTTCTTGAGCAGGGATATGAACTATTATGGAGAATATGGAAGATAAGAAAAACTAAAAAATAATTAATACATGTACATTTTCAGACAACGTGTGTCTGGTATGGGATACTTCATGTGGAAAGAGAGGAAACTGCTGGTTGTACCACAAGGAGTACTTCCGGTTTTATCTTAACTCCACTGCCGCTGGTGAGTAGATGATCAAAATTCTAAGTGTTACTAAGCTAGAGCTAAAAAGACTTTGCCTATGTTATGTAAGTATGTGCATAATCAAAATTAAAAGCAACCCCAAAAAATAAGCAAAGATTCTACTTTTACTCAATGCTCAGAATTATAAAATTGTTATTAATTAATTATTACTAAAAAATTAAAAATACTATACATGCATACATAGTATGCAAACTTACAACTAGTAATGAGTTGCAAGAGAAGCACCGTATGTTCCCTTCAGATCCTTTTTCACCATTAAATCAATGAAATAAGGGAATTTAAACCTCATTTTTACAATCCACACTTTGTTTCCACTGCAGAGGCGCAGGACAAACAATATTAACCAGAAAGAAAGATGCAGAATATAATGAATGCCATTGCCTACATACTTTGGGACACTAAATGACTATCCACAATGGTTACAATTAAAAAATGGAAGTTGTGACAAAAAAATCCAAATAACATATCAGACAAACAATACTCAGCAGGGCAATATTTATAGTGATTTATGAAAAATGGTTGCTTCTAATTTTCATGCACTTATTCCTAGTGTAATTTTCCTGCATTGTCAAAGGCACAACATGTTATGAAGTCAATAGCTCCCCATGTTTATAATGGAGTGATGTGTTAATAAGTAGTGCAGTTTTAGGCAAGTTTCTGAGAGAAATTCCAAGACCATAAACACCTACTTCTTCAGTCAGATAATCTTCAAAAAATTGCTGAGCTATTTTTATTTATATAGCCTAATTGCTAAGCAGCATCTTCTTTACCTTTGTTGCATTCCCGTTAATTTTATTATCTCTTACTTCTACTATCACTTCAGAATTTAGCCCATTGACTTACACAGACTGTGATTTGCTGGCCTCTCAAAAGTGGCCTTCTCTTACAAAGACTTCGATTAGCCAGTAGTGTAATTAAATGTTTTTTCATGCAATGGTATAATATTGATATTACGAGGTGTATTCAAAAAGCGCCGTTTTGCCGTAGAAAAAAATTTGTTAGAAAATGCTTTTATTGGTGGTTTTAGTAACCCACAAACCTACTTTACTTTCTTACATTATTGCCGTTCACTTCTAAGCCCTTTTCGTAATGACGCACTAGCTTCTTCAACCTTCCTGAATAGAAGTTCTCTGCTTGAGAATTTATCCGGTTGAAAATGGCAGTCTCGAGATCCTAACCATCTTCAAATCGTTGTCCACTCATCCTTGCTTCCAGTTCAAGGTGAGGTATGAATAGTCTCAGTAAAGACTGTAGGGTGGAGGATCGAAAAGCTCCCAAAGGAAATCCTGAATCTTATCCTAGGTACTGACAGCGGAGTGAGGGCAGGGAACGTGTTTACGCAGAGGTGGAGTATCCCCGATCCCGACAGTTTACCGAACCATCTATATTGGATGGTATGTCTCCGTGACCATTGTGCAAACAGTGGTGCATCCAACATGAGGAAATTCATCAGCCAGAGTATTAATCGTCAATCATCGATCAGGTTGCAGTTTTTGGTCCACTTTTTGCGATTTCATCAGTCTGAATTCTGGGCCAGCCCCTCTGCTCCTCATCATGCACATTTGTGCAGCCACTTTTGAAGTCCTGACACCATTGTCCATCCTTTTCTCTACTCATTACTATAAGCCCATGAACTAGGCATAGCTCCTGATGAATTTGAGTAGCTGTTGATCCTTTTGCACACAACAATCGAATTACAGTACACACTTCGCAACTGGTGGGTGTAATGATTTTCAAAGCCATTGTTACTTGCTTTCACGGACAGTTAAACGAAGACTGTATCAACACAATGGTTTCAGCGAATTTGTAAAAAAAATCAATAGATGGTTAGCATTCATGCAACTTTGTTAAAACCTGCCAACATTGGAATGTGTAGAAGCAAACGGCCCTCACTTTTTGAATACACTTTGTATAACATCACTTAATAATTATCAATAAAATATTTATCAATATGACTTAGTAAAAAATAAATTGGTATTTTTAGGGGTGAGCATTGAGAAAAAATTGATAAGTCAATAAGTTAAGAACTCAGGGTAAATGCATAACTGGTTTTCTTTCATGTAACAGCAAATATTAACGAAAGTCCAACCATTACAGTTTTCACATTGATTGCTGTGATTTTGGATGCCGTTGTTTGCTATCTGGGCAAGGATTTGGAGTTTTATGAAGATAATGACAATAATGAAGATGACAATGGAACATCATCAAAGGCAACCAAGAGAACTGAAGATTCATCACTAAATGCAGGAACATTGAATACTTCAACCGACTAATGCATACTTGTACATGTGTAAATAGTTTTCTACAAACAGTTTGATATTTTTTGTATTAAATAAAATTAAATTTGTTAAGAGAATGATTTAACTAAAATGAAACTATATAACAAATTGCTAGGCTTCACTTTGTGGAACCACTATTGATAATGAAAGTAAATTCACTTTGTAAAATTCCACAGATTTTATTCATACCAACCTAGGTTTCGACTTACACAGTCATTATCAAGGTGACAATTGTACATCACGAACCCTTTATATACAGAAACATCCTATGGGGATTGAACTATTAAAAACAATCTCTAAAAACAAAACTATTAAAAACAATCAATTGAAAATTATTTTGATCTCTGACTGAGGGTAAGGTTTGGATGATAAATGCTGCATCAATAGGATAACATGAAAATTAGTGAAATATACACCAAAAAAAATAACCAGCTAAAGTAGCATTTTATGCTGGATGAATCCTCCCCACATATTGGGGACAAGTTTCATGCCATAGAAACCACACTGCCACACTGAACGAACAAAAGTTTTTTAACCATCGCAAATTCCCACCAGTTGGTGTTATCCAAAGATGACTATGGAACATCATCAAAGGCAACCAAGAGAACTGAAGATTCATCACTAAATGGAGGAACATTGAATACTTCAACCGACTAATGCATACTTGTCACCAATAGGTAATTAATAAAAATCTGTGGAATTAACAAAGTGAATTTACTTACATTATTAAAATGAAACTATTCAATTCCACTACAAGTCTGAGGAAAAATATAGTTCCATATACTTTTAAGTACTTGCAACTGCAACTAAACTTTGCAAAGATAATCTGCCCCAAATCAAACATTCTCTTCATATGTTTGTCTGACCTTTGTACTTCATATTAAACATTAATGGTAGCATTAAGAAACAGTAACCTGTAAGATCTGGTGTTTTGTTCTTCACACAAACAGTAACCCGGTTCATGCTTCAAAATTTAGGAGAATGAGAGAATTCATTTTGATTAATTTTCATCATCAAAACAATGTTAAGAACTCAAGTCTTCAATGGCCCAGATTCATAATCGCTAATAGTCAACTCGATACTATTAATTTTTATAGCCCTTGTAGTCAGTTGCTTTATCACGTACGAAAAATGCCAAATTTTTAAAGTAATTTCAACTAAAACAGCCCATATTTTTTAGGGCATAGTAACTACACAGCAGTCGGAATAAATGGAGTTCTACACTGCAATATTGACAAAAGTAATCCATTCCCAAATTATTTCTTAAAAACACTGATGAAATAAGTAGATGGAGGAAAACAAAAGATCAGAAAATGGAATAGGTTCAATTTAATGCACTCCCATCCTAACCTTTTACTCGTTTTCGCATTTACAGGACTCCATATCATTTTAACTTCTGAAAAATTAAACACTACTCCTCAAATAATCATACAACCACATATAAATAAGTCTATCATCACCCATCCATAACTTCCATTCCCCACACTTATTTGCCGTCTTAAAGAATTGTATCACTAATATCAAAATAAGAGTAGATTCCTGAAATCTGAATGACAATTATAAAAAATACTTGAGGATTAAATACTCACATTTCTTCAAAAAATCATCTTCAATGTGTATTTTTACTATTTTACATACAAAAATGTGACATCATAGAACTCTTCCATGTAATTTCTAAGACTAAAGCTTCACTCCATAAAAAGGAAAAAAAGGTTAAGAAACATTTAAACATGATCAATTTTAAATTAATGGACAAGAAAATTTTAAATAAGAATAATATGTAGCAAAACCTTTCCATGTGGCATGGAAGATTACCTGTCAATGTGGCAAGGGATGTGAAAACTCCTGGTTGCATACACCTTGCGTCAAAATTTCAACACAAATAGAAGAAAAGGGAAAATCTATATGAAGGTGCAGCAGGAACTAACATGTTCAATTAGCAGCGCTTGAAGAAACTAGTGAGAACTCCTTGACGACCTGTGGGTGGTGATATTTTTTTACCAGCTGTTTTCTTTCCCTTTGTAGCATCTTTACTGTTCTTTCCCTTACTATCCTTGCCATCATCACTTGGTGAGTTCACATCATCTTTATCCTTATCCCGATCAGCATTCTTTTTACTGATGGCTTCAGTCTTACTTCCATCAGCTTCCTTATCACGATTTAACTTTCCATTTGGGATGGCTTTTTCTTTTGATTTCTCTGCTTCATTTCCACTCTGGCCTGAATCATCACTACAGCTTTCGAAAGTATATTCCTTCTTGGTAACTGAAATTTGACATCATTATTGAGTATGACATAAATGTATGAGACCAGAAAATGACTACAGTCAAGCCCATTTATAATGAAGTTGAGGGGGCCAAATATGTACTTGGTAACAACCGAACTTTGTTATATGTGGACCAGTTTTTCCTAGCCTCTCTTTGACGGGGAATAGCCTTTACTTCGTTATAACCGGGACTTTGTTATAAATGGGTTTATTATAAGTGGGCTTGACTATCATATTTTACACATAGCCTTTACTTCGTTATAACCGGGACTTTGTTATAAACGGGTTTGTTATAAGTGGGCTTGACTATCATATTTTACTGACATCTAGCACCAATTATTTAAATATAAATTAGTAAAAAATGAAACAGAAGAAAAGAATGGATCTCTGAAAAACATAATACACTATTTTACAACCTTACTTTATACTTGATTACAACATACAACATATTCAACCAAAATACACTATTCCTTAAATCTAACATTGGGCCTCCACAAAGAGAATTAAGGTGATTTCATTCCACTCAGTACATACTAACGGTCATTGCATGGACAAAGAACAATCATCACCATGGACTCACTGAGTAGATACTAGGAAGCCTTCATACCAAGTGTGGCACACAATAAGTAGTTTCAAATGAGCAATACCCAAGTTGTCAGTTATTACTTTACGGCCAAAAGGTAAATAATTTGGCAATAGGAAGGCTAAAAAGCACCCTTTCCAGATATTTTTGTTACAAAAAAGTTACTAAGAAAGTCATCATTAGCATCAAGCATTTACATAATAATTACCATATGTTCCCATTGATAACACACACCTTATGTGTGTTATCAATGGGAAGGATTACCTTGCACCTTTCACTTTATGATGCTCCAAAAAATGCTAACATTACGCACATCTAGTGATACCTACCAGACCAATTGGTATAATGGATTAACATTAGTGCCTGTGGGTTGACCTAAAACATATGATAAACGAAACTGACAATAATAATAAAATTTTGCTTGTCTTACTAAACACGAAAATTCTCCAAGTATTTAGTTTATTAATTAGCAAATTTACTCATGGAGAAAAGAAATATTGGTCGGAGAAAACCTTATAAACAGAGAAGCCAGAATTACTTAATTTTGCCATAGAAAAAGGGAATCGTGAGACACACAGGACATTTAGTGATGGAGAGTCCAAAGAATGAAAATTGTGAAACAAAGAAGCAATCCATCACCGACATGATTGCATCAGAAAAAACATGCAATGAGGTAAAGACACACTTCAGGCCAGAACTATGGAAAAAAATTGCTCCTCCAACAGGTTCTCAGGACGTTTTACACGACCACAGAAACTTGGCAGGCTGTTGCAAGACAACTTGGTCAAGAGAAATTGTACCATGTGAAGTGATGACTCGTGAGGAAAATTAGCAACAAAGGTGTGAAATCTTTTGACTAAATTAGAACATGTACCAATCTGATACATGCATTTATGCAATTTTCACATTTACTTCCCATTAGATAGTGCAGAGGCAGTGGCAACCAACTGCCACCGACATTCTAACAATTACATAGTTTGTTGATAGCTAAAATGGGCATTTTTTTCTGAACTTAAATCTTTTGGTGATGCACTATGTGAAATAATCAAGAACTTAACAATTAATCATGTAGAAGCTATAAATTCTCTTCTAAGAGAGAAGTCTCAATCTCCTTAACTTGGTCCACAGTCATGTGTTTGCTGTGCAAAATGATGACTAAGTATACAGGACAAGAGGTCCTATTAATTTTTTTATTATATGGTTTAGAAACAACTTTACAGGGGTGGTAATAGTTGCTTTGTTCACATTGATTTAATTGCTACTTCATCGATACTGACATAGGTGATAAATTGATGGTACTACTGCTACGAAATATTGCACTGATGACTGCACGGTGAAAATTTGTCATTCATTCTTGAAATTTACTATGCCATGGACATACATGGATGACCACTCAGACAGATGGGACAACCTGCGCAGTTTCAATGAGCTTATAAAATGTCCTATGGTGAAAATTTTCATCACAATTCATTCCTTTACACGATTCAGTTTGTACTGTGCAAGTGTTTTCGCTAAAGTGTGAGAAAATTCAACGTCAACGTAAAATGTCCCATAGAAATAATGGATTCTGATTTATTGCTAGAAAACAGAAAGTTTGCAATATCATGGTTTCAGACTAATTTATTTTCAAGATTCAATTTTTTTCACTCTTTGCAAATACTGTAGGTGTAGTACCTTCAAGTACATATTAAGTTTTTCATTTTACAATGCATAATTCTCGATGTTGATTTTTTCGTTGTTAGGACTTTTTTAAAATAGATAATGCAAGCACTATCGGTGGGAAAATATGGTAATTAAAAAAATACTTTTCAGACCATTTTTATGGCCAAGGGTGAATTCTAAAACTTAGCAACCTTCCCTGATATATTTTCATACACCCATAAATTTCATTTCTATTTTCCTTTAAACTGGACTTTTCATCAACAAAGTTCAGACAAGGAAAACTCAGATATACTAGGACAATATCACAGCAAGAAAACACAAGTCCCTGCACTTAGAAACCAAACTGAGTACAGTCAATGAATGTGACAGCAGTGCATATTCCAAAACTGACACTAGGAAGTGATTTGGAATATCCTATTTCATATTTATTCCTTTTCAGATCACGAGAAAAAAAATTGTGCAGCAATGCTTCATATTGGATTCAACAACCAAAACATTTACTTCGTTTTGCAATTGATTTTCTAGAAATATTTGCAAGGACACTGTTAAGTTACCCCACTGTGGCATTTTTTATACCCCCCCCTTTTCCCTTGTTGGACATTACCCCTCGGCGGACTAATTACCCTCTAGACTTAGCCGAAGTACTTGCATGACAGACGGAGCCAATGATGCCAACAATGCCTACGATTCCAAATGCATCGATTCCAGACTGAAGCGTTCCGACAAAGCGGGGCACCATACCACTGCAGCGCCTCACCAGGGTCGCCTTCACTTATATAGCCCCCTGAATGCGGATGAAAACCAGAAGTTGGGCCTTCACACAAGCCGTCGTTTTGGTCTGCTACTGCCGGAGTAGGAAAACAGTTCCTGATGCTCCAATGATAAACTTCCAACTAGCCCACTTTACCCATACCACTTTCCCTCCCCTTAAAATCTACCTATCGACTATTTCCATATTAAACCCCATTCCATTTTAACCTTGCCGAAAACACCTCCTCCTTATGCCAGAACATACCTCCCCTCTCACGCTCTCTGTTCGAGCTGAGACACCAAGCTGTTCACTTGCTGGGCACGTGCGGTGGTCTCAAGTTAGTTTTGTGAGACTTTGTCGTTTTCGAGGGTCTCCGAGTGGCCATGGTCTATTGTTCCAAGTTGTTAGGGTTTACCTGAATTGGGAAGTATTTCATTTGTTGGTTTGTACTTGCTTTGTCTATTTGTTGAAATACATTGTTTGGTATTAGATTCATACACTTTTGTTTTTTGTTCCATTTGACCTCATCTATCTCACCCGAGCTTGGAAAGGATTTTGTTCCCTGTTCTCGTGAATTCATTATTTCATTCAGGAAACGATGCACCACACTACAGATGAAGTGGAATACTTATGTGAAAGAGTAGGAATTGAAAATTTCAAATGCTCCCAAGGTTGGATGGCTAATCTCAAAGAAGAACATCTCTAGATATACATATCTGGTGAGTAAATACGGAAGTGTCAACCAAAAAAGCTCTGGTGAATGGAACTCCAGCACTTGAGGATACAGAACTTGTACAGTTCATATGATATTTACACTACAAAAAAGAAATGTTTGCACAACAGTAAAAAGGTTCCAATACTCCAAAAAGGTTCCAAGAAATCGCAGAGAGTGGCAGATTTATTCTTTTTCACAAAATACAATTTTTTGTTATGATATAAACTTTTTAGTGCTGAAAGTATCTCACTTTCTGGCACATCTGGATTATCAGACTGGCGAAATATGTCTGGTGAAAATTACATCTGCCCTTGCGCCTAGGTAAAACAGTTGATGATGCACACCAAAGACTCATTCATGCTGAGAGTAAATATTCGTATGAAGTATTAAAAAGGTTGCTTTGTGTAACGCAAGTCCTTGGGACTCAGGTATTGGCATTTCAAGGAACAACAGATTCACTATTTAAAAAGGATAACGGGAATTTCTTGAACTTAATAGATCACATTGCCACATTTGATGTTGTCTTGAAAGAACACTTGCGAAAAGCAAGTTCTCATGAAGCCAGTGTTCATTATCTTAGTAAAAACATACAAAATGAATTCATTACTTTGTTACCAACACGCAATCAAGATCATATTTTACATGAACTTAAAAAAGCGTCATACTACTCATTTGTATTTGACTGTACCCTAGATGTCAGTCGTGCAAAACAGATGTCGATCATCGTTTGTTTTTTACAAGCAGAGGCTGGTGAAGAAATAGCTATTAAAGAACATCTCCTTGGTTCTATTCCAGTTACAGACTCTACTAGTGAATGTCTAACTAACACTCCCTTAAACGAGTTGATAAGATGGCAGATTCATTTGAAAAATATGCGAGGACAAGGGTATGATATGGCCCCAATATGAAAAAGATAGGAGTTCAAAAAGATTCAAAGACCTTAACCCTCGAGCTTTTTTCATTCCCTGTGGAAGTCATTCATCAAACCTTGTCATGAGCGATTAAGCCCTATCATGTCCTGTCACTGTCAATTTCTTCAGTTCGGTGCTACAGATATTCAAATTTTTTTCTGCACCTACCTATAGAAGAGATATTTTGAAAAAGCATGTATCTAATGTAACTGTAAAACCTCTCAATGATAATCGATGGGAAAGCAGAATAAATGCATTGAAGCCTCTTGGATACTATATTGATCAAGAGTACCATCCTGTTTATGAAGCCAGTGAAGATCATAAAATAGATGGTTTTGGAAGAAACACTGCTTTTGGTATGGCAGAAAAATTACAAGAATTTAATTTTCTTTGTTGCATAGTAGTCTGGTACGAAATTTTATTTAAAATCAAGAAGCAAACCTCTCCAAAAGATAGCTGTAAATTTACAAATGGCCATAGATTTAGCTGAAAGCTTCGGCAGTTTTTTGTAGGAGATGAGGTCTGGAGAAGGGTTCAATAGCATGATAACGGATGCCAAAGAGCTTGCCGACAAACTTGGATCCCATTCAGATTTTGAAAAAGAAAAGCATACCGTTCCAGGAGAGTGAACAAGCAATTTTCGTGCGAATCTGACGATGATCCCATAGAAGTAGTAAAACGCAACTTTAAGGTGAATTTTTTCCACGCATTCTGGGTACTATCCATCATCTATCAACTTAATAAAAGAAAGATTTGAGCAAATGGACAACCATAGTGATAATGTAAGCTTTATATACGATATTCATGGTCTGCAGAAATGGGATCGTGCAAAACTAAATGCTGCATTCATGATTCTTCATGATATCCTAAGTGATCGTGATGAATGTGACATCAACGGGAAAGAACTGTGCGACGAAATTTTTATGTTAGTGCCCATTCTTCCCGCTGAATCTTATCCACCAAGCTCATTATCTTATATTCATCATCATCGATCAACAATCCTAGAATTGTTTTGATGCAGCCCTCCGCTCGATTCTTCTATCGGCCAACGTCTTCGTATTGAAGTAGTTCCTCTCTTTTATATCCTTCACAACTTGCTCCATATACCTCATACGAGGCCTGCCTTTTCCATTCTTCCCGTTCAATTTTCCCTCTATGATTGTCTTCATCATGCATTGTGTCTTAAGATGTGGCCTATTAAGTTGTCCCGTCTTCTTTTTAAGGTTTTCAGTAGGCATCTCTTCTCTCCCACTCTTCTTAAGAATTCTTTGTTTGTCACTCAATAGATCCATTTGCATCTTATATTACAAAAACTAATTTTATTGGCATTTTCCCAATACTTTTTTAAGTTTGCGAATCCTCTTGACCTTACTGTCTTTTTATTTATCTGTAGCTACTGGTGAAAGAAGTTTTTCAAAATTGAAGTTGATCAAAACTTTCTCAAGAGCGATTGACTGGGCTGTCACATTAGCCATTGAAAGTGACACTTTGAAGTTAATTGACACATACAGTAAAACCCCTCTTTTACACTTTTGAGGTGGATAAAGGAAAAAAGTGTAAATTGCGGGAAAGTGTAAATCGAGGGTAGGCACAATTTAATGAAAATAATCCCTTAAAGTATTGCTAAATGTTCTATTTTTCAAGTGAATCATGTATTCAATGAAAAGTAAGTATAAAACATGTAATTATGACAACAACAAAATTCTTTATTAATACCAAACTCTCAGTGAGGTAAATTGTACAATATGTCAGTCTTCAGAAAGAGATCATTTTACATAGGTGGTAGCTGATAAATAAATAAAATGGAAGTACATATTCCATAAACTCCATAAAATAAAAAAAATCTTCTCAAAGTAAAAATATTTAAATCTTTGGAAAAACTAAACAAAAATATGACTTAATAAATAAAACATTCTTGGCTGAATTCAGCTATAACAAAAAATACACTATAAATGAATGTTCATTATTCACAGGTGGTAGCTGATAAATAAATAAAATGGAAGTACATATTCCATAAACTCCATAAAATAAAAAAAATCTTCTCAAAGTAAAAATATGTAAATCTTTGGATAAACTAAACAAAAATATGACTTAATAAATAAAACCTTCTTGGCTGAATTCAGCTATAACAAAAAATACACTATAAATGAATGCTCATTTAACTAGCCTCCTTCTGGAAATATTCCATTATCTTTGATTGCTTGCTCATTTTATTTGTATGAATTGATTCTACTCTCTTTTCTATTCTGTCCAATAGCTCTAATTCGTTCTCACTTCCTGCAACACTTGATAAATACAGTCGTAGTACATTAATGGCAGAAATAGCATTGATTGTTCTTTCTTTTGGTGTTTCCGTATCATCATCATCCTCCTCGCTTGCTACCTCTTCACTGGTATGCAGGTCAAAAACTTCATCAATTGTAAGAGAGTTACTTGTTTATAATTGCTCATCCACTCCAACAAAATCCGAAAAACTTATTTCAGCTCCAAATAATGGCAACTGATCATTGTCTCCCATAGCTCTATTATCTCCTGCCCCTTCTTCCAGTGTTTCTTCACTATCCTGTTCTTCGTCCTGCTCTAAGTTGCAGTCTTGAGAAAAACTAAATCCTGCTTTTTTAAAACAATTTGAAATTTTTCCCTCATCAACTTCTTTCCTTGATCATGCTATGTAGTGTAGTGCATCAAAAACTGTGACTTTGAAGCTCTTAGGGTCCCTCCCACTGTCTATACGATTCATAGCTTTTCTCACCAGAATCCTGCGGTAGTTCGCTTTGAATACATGGATTATCCCTAAATCTAATGGCTGTAACTGGCTGGTACAATTGGGTGGGAAGAATACCAGTTTTATATTCCTCAAATTAATATTGTTTGGGTGGGCTGGGCATTGGTCTAAAAATACTACAATTTTTCGGTTTTGTCCACCCATCTTTGCATCTAGAGCTTGCATTTGTTCCTGAAAGACATGTGACGTCATCCAAGCTTTGGTATTAGCGGCATAGGTTGTGGGAAATGTCTTGATGTTTTTAAAACATCTGGGATTTTTTGACTTTCCAATGACAAATGGCCTTAACTTCTCACTACCATTAGCATTAGCACCTAACAATACTGTTAGACGAGCTTTACTATGCTTTCCCCCATGGCAAGATTCTAAAGTCTAAAGTCTTATGAGGAAGCACATTGAAAAAAAGGCCCGTCTCATCTAAATTGAAAATGTCTTTTGGAGCATAGCCTTCAATATGCTGACTTAAAGAATGTTCCTTCCACTGCGTAACTGTCTGGGGATCAACACTGTTTGACTCACCACAAATTGATTTATACACAACATTGTACCTATTTTTAAATTGGCTTAACCATCCGTTTGAAGCCTTGAAGTCTTCAATTCCTAACCTCATTGCCACATGTTGTACCTTTTCCTTAAGAATAACTCCACTGATCGGTATGTTAGATGCTCTGGCGCACTGAAACCATTCCTTCAAAATTTCTTCTAGTTCATCATATTTTGAATACTTGACGTATTTTCGCCTCCTTGCACTGGGTCCACATTCCACTGCACTGGTTTCGATGGTTTTATGTGTTTTAATGACATAGTTCAATGTGGATATTGGAATCCCAAGTTCTCTGGCAAGGGAAACACGTGAACCTACATGCGAGTCAACTTTTCCCAAAATTTTTATCTTGTCTTCTATTGACAACGTTTTCCTCTCTCGTTTGTGGGCCATTTTTTGTTTAGTTCGCGTTACTTGACGCTGTCATGGAAAAAGCAGGGAAAAAGTGATTACGATTAGAATGATTTTAAATTAACGGCAGAACTTCGTAAGAAAAGAATAAAACTAAGTTCGTGGATCATCGAAAACACCCACGAATATAAACATATAGTGTCTATATTCGTGGACACGATGCTTACAAGGTAGAATTATTCGCAGGCATGACCGTTAAAGAGAAGTGCATATCATCATTTTATTTCGCATAATTACAGCCAACTTCTTCCCGGAATACAGTTTTACGATGGATGATACACATCCTTCATGATTTTTCCGCATAATTGCCACTCATAACGTAATATAAGGCATTTGGGAACTAGTACAATCGGTTAATTGCTATAATTTTACCTGATTTGCCTCTTGAAGAATTAAAACGAGTTTATTACGAAAGTATGAGATGAACCCAGAAATAGAAAGAATTAGAAAACTTATTGTAATTCAATGGTCTTTCGCTTGCTAATGTTCCAAAGCTTTTTCCGCCGATTTCCATTTCGTTCCTCATATGGTTGTGATACGTTATCCGCCATGTTCCTTTTGGCAGCCTAGTGCAAATGGCGGACCATTTAAAATTTCGTAAGTGTAAATACGGGGAAGACATAACACTGTGGAGATATATAAATCATCGGGACTTGATGAAAATGTCGTAAATTGCGGGGGTGTAAAAGCGAGGTTTTACTGTATTATATTTTGAAAGATTCTGCGAATTTAAACTAGAAAAATTTCATTATAATTTTTTTACTTAAAGGAACAATATTTAGTATATACACGATAAAAATGTTAACAAATATATAATAAGCTATTGTATAACTTTGTTTCATTTATAATTTATTAGAACTACGAATTTGTTCTTTTAACTCACGATCTACTCTCTAGTTTCCTATATGTTTATTAATTAGAATAAAATATCTTTTTTCAAAGTTGTAAATGTATCAAAATCAATAAAGTAATTCTTTGTGCGTTTGTTCCTATTTTGTAAACATTTTGAAAAATGGCAGTAGCCCATTGAATAAATCAATAAAATTACAGTGGAATATCTTCACAATATTAATTTAAATAAAGAAGTAATCCATGTCCATAAGGTGTAAGTAAGAGTTCATTATTTTAAGGCTCGAATGTCCTATTAAGATTGTAAAAAACAAAAACACAATTGTTTGCGAGGGGAGCTAAAAAAATGCTTGGGGTGCCAAACGCTATCTCGCTTGCGTGGAAAAATCCTCTCGGACCGGCCCTGGGCGGGGGAATGACATCGTTGAACAACTGTGACATTCCTTCCTCTTCTTCTGGGCAACCCTGGAGGGCATGTACCGGTGGCTGATTGGAACCGCTTCGGGTGCTGAGTGGAATGGGGAGGGTCAGGGAAGCAGCATCCTTTGCTTATGGGTGGGTCTTCAAGGGATGTGGGGGTTGGGGAAGATGGGAAGGGAAGTGGGTGGTCTAGAGGTGTCAGAGTGCGAGAGGAGGGGTTGAAGACTCACCCATAAACAAAGGATGCCACATCCCTGATCTTCCCCATTCCACTCAGCACCTGAAGCGGTTCCAATCAGCCACTGGCACATGCCCCCCAGGGTTGCCCAGAAGAAGAGGAAGGAACCTCACAGACATTCCATGATGCCATCCATCCACCCCCACGCCCCTTCAAGCTCGGCAAGAACTCGGACCTTCCCTCTCCACAACCGGGACCCTTTTCTCCCCACACTCCATACACCCAAACTTCCTGGCCCACCGGCTGTCATAATCCTTACCTCTAGCAACACAACCCGCCAAAATTTCCTAATGGCATCACCCACCTCACTCACCCCGTCCATGTTACAAGACTTGGGTGGGGACAGCCTCTTCACGGAGAGCTGAGCTAGGAGTGCTTGCCTTAGAGGACGAGGTAGGGTTCATGGAGAATTTGAACTGCCATAATTACAGGCACACAGCAGTGAGCATGGTATGTGCCATCACACGTAAAGTTTGAATCAAAAGAGAACAAGTGTACATTACGGAAATGTTGGTAACAGTTAAAACATAACCCATCTGTAGGATAAATAATGGCATTAGCTACGATTTCCACATTACTCAAGGTATAAATGATATGCCTAGTTACATGCGGAAAATGATGGGGAGAGACTGGCATATGTAGGAGATGAATGCACTACTATTCACAAATTTCAGTTTTGATGAACCACAATCAGCAACACTGATTTGTTAGGTCTCTGCGCCAGCAAAAATAGTTGTGCTGTAGCAGTTTTTCACCGAGGTTCATAAAAACGAAATCCATTAGTTCCTGGGGACCAGGCCTGAAGTTCATAATTTTGAAAAATTCATATTTTCGAAAATGCATATTTTCAAACATTGCCATGGATTTACTATAGGCTTTTCATCGGGACCGGCAGTTTAGCTTCATATACTCGAAACTTCATATTTCCGTACTTTGCATTATCGAGAGTCTACTGTATATAGACATATGACTATGGATCTCGGGTTTCTTCACCTGATAATGATACAATATGTCCAAGGTCATGTCAATAAATGATCAGTGGAATTTAGAAAGTGAGTTTTCGTTTTATCCATACACTCTAACTAGGTGAAAAAGAAAAAACAAATTATCCACAAAGAACACTGGTCAAATACGGCATAAAAATTATTTTCAAGAATTCGTTCCAAATAAGGGAGAGAGCATATATATTTGCTTGAGGATAATTAAGTTATGGAGTTCACAGACTGAGGTGAAAAGGCAGAATATAATACCAGAGAATACATTACAGGCCTAAGCTAAAAAAATGTAGGACGTTACAAAGGCCTAGCCAAGAACTTGGTTGGTTTTGGTCTAAGGTACCCGAATAAAATACATACATATAAAATTTAATTTGAAAACAATAAAACAATAGTTAAAATTACCTTAGAAAAGTTTAACCCTGATGTTTCAATGAAAGTTCAAAGTATGTAATTACTTTTTGATGAAAACTGAAAAGCCTTTCTGTCTGAAGAATGATCATTTAAGAACTTCCAAAGGGAACCACAATAAGCATATAACACAAAAACAAGAGATATCTTTTGATGTAATGATAATAATAGCCACCATTATTTACCCCAAAATTGAGAGAAACAAATTCAATTCAATTTACTCACCAATGAAACCTTGCTCATCAACAAATGTTTTGTTGACCATGACACGCTTTCTTATCCTTTTCCTTCCCAGAGAACCACCAGATGCTTCCTGAGGAGTAGCAGGTATTATATCCTCATCATCACTAAATGCCTCTTTGGCTGGCTTTTTCTTTGATGCAGGTATTGGGGACTCACTCTCTCCTACTTCCATTTCTAAATTAAAAGTATTTGATACATTTGAATGCAAGCAACTATTATTTATTAAAAACCCAAATATGACTATAAAATATATAAAACAAACAACATCAAATTCAATATTCCCCATATGATCCACCAAAGCAGCAATAATAATAATTCCTGACAACTTCCAAACATAATTCCTAACAGTTAAGAAAGAAATACACCAATCTTTTGCAAATGAAGAGGACCCATAGTGATCAGGAAAGTGACACTATGGGGACAGGTTAAGGAAAATAATTAAGCAAAAAATCATATTATGGGTACCTTATTTGCATTCAAATGAAATATACAATGCATGAAGAGTTGGTGATGATAAACAAATAACCATCCCAATGGTGATAACAAATTAATATACTTGGCTACACTACTTTTCTTAAGCATAACTGTTAGAATATTAAGAGCAAAAAGAATTGTGAATCTTTATGGTGTACCTCTGTCTTTTACTAGCCATGGAAAAGAAAACCAACTCCTTACCTTCATCACTACTCTCTTCACTGGATGCCATCATTTTAATCCTCCGTCTCTTCTTGGTTACCAATGGAGACTCTTCCTCTCCATCTGAGTGCTTGGATCTCTTCTTTTTTCTCCCCTTTGAGGTCTTCACAGATGTTGTCTTAGCTTTACCTTTGCGCTTCACAGGTGACTCACTTCTGTCATCTTCACTACCTATTTCATCCTTCAAGAGTCCCTTCCTGACAACTTCCTCATCCTCACTGGCAAAGGGATCCTCATCGTCCACTATGATAGCTCTCTCAGGTTCCTTTTTTGGTTCTTGCTTCTTTTTCGGCTCTTCTTTTTTAGGCTTAGGAGCTGGTGGCCGCTCAGCCTGCTTGGCAAATAATGATGCAATGCCATTTGCCTGTTTGCCTGACGGCTTCTTACTTAAATCACTCTTAGAGTTACCCTATAATTTAAAATAAATTTCATTAATTTGGCAGGTAAATTATTACAGCCATTACAGGCACACAAACATCTCACAAAAATGAGAATAAATTGATAACTAAATCACTGTCATAACAATTCCTTCAGTAAGTTGACAAAAACCCAACTAATTTATTACATTTCCACATTTGATGGCATACGCGATACAATTCTTCCAAACTAATGGCAAAAAAATAACCCTCCAGGTCCTATACATTAACATTTGGCCTTTATAATAAACACGAAAATGTTGTTTGTAATTGCTATCATTGAATCTCTATGCAATGATCAGCACTAGGGTACGTAAGCTTGCTTCCACAATGGAAGGTGGGTGTGAGATATAGAATAAAATAAATCAGCGTAAATGTATGGTTATACTAAACTGTGAGTTTGTTAATAAATTATCCTCAGAAATACATATGCCTTACTGGAGTACATCTTATATGCCATCAAATACAGTATTTTATGTAACATTCAACCAACTTGGTGTGTATTCAAGGCAATGCTATGAAATATTTACAGAGTAAATAATTTAGAATAAAATTACTGAATCAATAATAGTCTCTGATTTTAAAAAGAGTGATCCTAATCAAAATTTTTTTAAAAATAGGTACAACCCTTCAGTGGACTGAGATATCTTACACAAGAAAAAAGGAGCTGACACCTACATTTTAAATTATTATATTATGGCTAGACTTGTGCTGATACCGATAGCGAGTATCATCTTTTTTCCTGATACTTACAAGTATTCATTTTTTTCCGGATACTTTTATTCGAAAGTATTCATTCGGTGCAAATCATCTAAAAACATATAATTTTAATCCCGCCTTCTTTAACTGACTTACCAACGTGTCTCGTATTTGTTTACTTAGCTGCGATCTTCGTGACAGTAAAAGTGAGACAAGTGCTTAGAATTGGCTATGGGAAAGCCAGAGGCAAAAAGCTCAACCTCCTCCGAAAAGTAGACGAAAATCCATGTACAAAGTAAGTTTACTGAAATAATGGCAAAATTTAAAGTTTTGCCATCAACTCAAGTTTGTTCCGCTCAACACTTACGTTGTTCGGTGTTTCCAGTTAAAACCAAGCTCGTTTTACAAAAATATAATCAAGGAACTTCCTTACGAGAATCCACTGTGCTTCTAATATTGATTGGACTCTGCTCACAGAATAAATTTCTACCATGCACAAGCAAAACTACACAAAAAAGTGAATTACAGTATGTACTATGTATCTGCACCAACAGAACTTTGCGTGTGGCATTGTGAATCAGGATTAATTACAACTAATTCACTTCATTTGATTTCAATTCTAAAACTGATTGATTGTAGTCATCCACTCTTCCCTGTTCATTTCTAGCTTGGACACATCTACTTACTTCTTTCCCATTAATTTCCTTGAAAATTACAATCACAATTCAAAAAAAAAAAAACGATGGTAATTTACATAGGAGGCACTGTGACTTTTAACATGAAATTTTAAAAGAAAAAAATAATCAACTGCTAATGTCAACACTCTGCAGTAAGAAAAAAATAAGCAACTGTTTTCAACAGCCATTTAGACTGATATTCTGAATGTTTCAGTGACTTTGCTATAAGTCAAAATAACAACACTGGATGCTATTTTGGCTTATAGAGCCATAGTTCCCTATAGTGTCATTATTTTGGCTTATTGAGCAGTCACTAAATCATTCAGAATAGCAGCCTTAGAGTCCCAGAAAGAAATGAATAACAGAGTGCAGCCTTGGCTCACTGCAGCAACACAGTCTGCAGTGAAGTAAAAATATGACACTTCTGACATTAACACAAATCCAGATTCTTGAAAACTTAGCCTTACCCCTGGCCCACATGAAGCACCCTTGGTACCATTGGCACACAAAGACAATATTATAATACATGGATTTAGAGAACGGTTGTGACAACATGGATTGGAATTCAACGCTTGGAATTTTGAAAGGAATAGGAGTGTCCTACAATGACTGAAGAATTATCTACAGTTTGCATAAAAACAAAGTAGCTGTGATTAAACCTGGACCCAGCTGTGAAGAAACAAGAATAAGGAAAGGAGTGAGACAAGGCAGTGCACTGTTTCCCATAATTTTAATGTTTATATCGAGAAAGCCATCAATGAAATCAAAGAGAAGTCTTTTGAAGTGAACATTCACGGAGAAAAAATTAGCATGTGCAATTCGCTGATGACATAGCACCCATAGCAGAGACCGTGAGGGATCTGAATAAGCTTTTAATAACCATGGAAAGGAGAATGGCCAGATAGGTATCAGCTGAAGATTAATAAGAAGAAACTTGAAGAGGTGAAAGAGTTTCGTTACCTGGGATGTCGAGTAACAAACGATGGACGAAGCCAGAAAGAAATATTCAGTAGAATAGTCTAGGCAAAGAGGGCATTCTATCATATGAAGAACTTACAGCTGGAAATACAAGCATATACGTAAGGAGACAATTCATCAGAACATACATCTGGAGCATGTTTATTTATGGCAGTGTGGCATGGACGATGACAGCAGCAGAGAAGAAAAGGCTGGAAACATTCGAAATGTGGAGCTACAGAATAATATTAAAGATTAAATGGATCGACGGAGTAAGCAACGAGGAAGTCCTAAGAAGAGTGGGAGAAAATAGAAGTCAGCTGAAAACTCTAAAAAGAAGACAGGACAACCTAATTGGCCATATGGGACAATCTAATTGGCCATTAAAACACGATGGCCTGATGAAAACAATTGTTGAGGGAAAATTGAATGGAAAGGGCATTCCTCGTATGAGATAGGTACATGGAACAGGTCATGAAGGATGTGAAAGAGAGGAATTACGTTAATATGAAGAGGTTGGCCGATAGATGAATCGAGAAGAGGGCTGTGTCAAACCAATACTAGGATCGTTGACCGATGATGATGATAATACATTTTCGAGTAAAAACAAGTGATTTTATTGATTAATAAACACCATTATTAAAATGAAATTAGAGCTCCTCAAATTAAAATGCCCTTAATATCTTATTCCTCTTTTCATCAGGATTTCTACTGCAACACAAAAAGATTCATTCCGAGTAATAGACACTCTACACTGTGATCAGTATTGGAGTTGAACAAAATTACGATCAAAACAACATCAACAAACAGTTACCCAACTCTAATAAGAATGTCATATACCACACTCATAACAGGGGTAAATGTATAACTCTCCACAATGTAAGTGAATAATAGCAATATATCTTATCACCAAAACAATCCAAATATTTTGAAAAATATTTTACAAACTATTTTCTACCAAATGCAGAAATACTTACATTTTCTGAGTCGTTTTCAGTCTTTTTACTAGACACCTTCCCACTCTGTGCAGCAAACATTCCCGCAATTCCTTTTCCAGCATCTTTTTTGTCTTTTCCAGCAGTAAGTGATCCCTCTTTGACATTTTTACTCCCCGTCTCATTGTCTGCACCACCTTTAGATGAGTCTGTTGAAGCCTTGATACTATTTCTATCAAATGAATTGGACCCTTTAGCACCATCTTTGGCACTACTGGAAGTCGCTGGAACTAGCAATTTAGCAGCACGGGGCACGGCATCCTCACATTTTACAGCGCTTTTACCACTAAAATAAAGTTACAATTTCCCAAATAAATTAACTTCAGTAACATGAATTCTCATCATAGGCTCAAACTCAACAATGAATTCTAAAAAAGTTGATACAACAGCTTTAAAATGACCCTAACAGATAATTAATACCACAAAATGCCCATATTGTAAAAAAATACCATTCGTATTCCACACTATTGACATGTTCCTGACCAGCTTCAAAATAATGATCAGTTTCTCATTATTAGAAGTGTTTTCTTTTCATCATACAAATCACAATTATCCTATTAACACAGATAAGTTGAGGATGTACCACTGATAGAACTACAAATTTACAGTTAACACTTTCAGTGCGGCATGATGCTGTACCACGTCATGGTGGACTATCCCCACCGACTGATGAAGCCTTATCATATCATGGGTACCTTAAATTCCCTGCCTCCGCAGAGCGACCTTGGAGTGCATTCTCATTGCTCAGAACAGATCTAGCAGTTGTGCATTGAAGACCATTTCTTGCTACGTCAAGTTTTAACTTCCGGAAATTTTTTTTCCATAACTCGAGTTAAGCATCTTTTTCTGTTTTCATTCATTCTAACATACTCTATTTTGTAAATATTTTTTATATTTTGACTACTTTATTAGTTGCTTTTCTCTATTTCTATTGTTATAATAATTGTGGGAGTATGAGAATGTTTTTTTCTTTATATATTATATAGGAATTGAGAACCATGCAAGCAATTACAGAAAAAACAACTTTCTTCCAAAACTTTATGGTACGTTTTTAACTAGGTATGAATACACCATCATATCAGATGTGTCAATAGGGTAGTTTCCTATTATTTTTTTATTGTCTTGATTGAAAGTTTATAACCTCTGGAGTATGTGTTTTAAGCCGTTCGATTTTTAAATGACGTTAAGTATTTTTCCTCATTAATTAAAAAGTGAAGAAAATCAATGGCGCGTAAACGCGACGGCAAACTATTGCATGCCGGTTAATCCTACGTGTGACGTCAAACTATTTCTTCTACCTGCCACCAGGTGATGCTGCGGACGCTTCCAAATAGACGCCGCACTCCGTTAAAGCTTACGAACAAGTATTGGAGGCATATTTATTCCGTTAATTAATTACAATTAACTTTTATTTATTTATTTAACATTACTTATGCAGTTGATTCATTTAAAATCAGTTAGTATTCCTTTCACAAGCATATCATGTAGTTCGCCTATCGCCGCACGACCTGCACGCCATGCTTCGTCGTAGCAGAAGACACAGCGAGAGGGCGTCCTTGAGCCTATAAAATGACTAATAATACCATGTTTAACTGAGAATACTTTTCCAACATTGATAGTTTTTACAGGTTAATACTAATAAATATTCACTAGAGCTGAGGGGCCCTGAAATACAACGGTAAGTTCAGGAGACGAATTTTCCTATGCTTCGCATACCTGTTACGTCAGCATGAAGGCAGCGCACCCCGCCATTTCAGAGCCTTTTCAAATGGCCTTAAATTAACATTTAATTCTCTAGTAAACTGGGATTTCTCAATACAAACTTTTTTCGTAAATTAAATACATTTATGGCAGGGCACAAATCGCAATTAATGAAGTCTGTCTTCTTTGATGAAGGAAACTACCCTATTCATCCCATGTAACTGTTATATAAAGTTATTATTTGTGGCCTAGCTATATCTTTGATTTTACAATGCCTCTTTTTACTTAATTGAGTGCTTTGTGCTGTTGCTTTAGTGGAAAGCAGCAGAACAGGATTTTTTTCCCCTTTGCACTAATTTGAAAAAAATTTCATCACTTCTAACATATTTCTTTTCCCCTACGCTAAACTTTTCTTTCAATTCTTTGGGAATGTTCTTTCGATTCCTTCTCAATGTCCCAGTCAAATAAGTTTGATTTTTATATAATTAACGTGCTAGGTCAACACTCGAAAAGAAGTTGTCCACAACAACTTAGTACCCTTTCATAAAATAATTACCTATTGTCAAAAACTTTTTCACAACCAAAAAACTTAGTCCATGTTCCTGCAATTCTTTCTTATCTTCTTTATTCTTTGCACCACGATAACGGTAGAAGGCCAGACAGTAGTTCACTACCGAATCACAGAGCATCAAGAATTTTATGCCCCATTTGTGGTGATGTTTATTTGGTAGATATTGAAGAAACTGTGAATGGTTTTTGGTACAAACTAAAGTTTCATCTATGCTAAGGTGTTTATGCGGTGTATAATAATGGCGAAATAGATGATTAGCATGGTCAACAATGGGCTGAAATGTAGCGCAAGGGTCATACTTTTCATTCCCAGTTGGAAATAGTTTGGAATTGTCTGTGAGATTGAAAAACTTTAGAAGCAATTGAAAACGATCCCTAGACATCATTTAGCTGAACCATGGTATGGTGCGAGAATTGTTTGGCCAGTAAGAAAAGATGGTTGGTCTTTTTGTTATACCCATTTCTAGTAAAATTGCAATGAATGCTTTCATTTCAGTTACTGTCACCTTCCGCCACTGCCTCATTCTTGATTTTGGCGACAACATATCATGGGCAGCAAGGAACTGCTCAGCATACCTGTTGGTTTCCTGAGTAAACAGATTCCATAGCATGGGGCTGAAAAACAAATTGAAGTATGCTCTGGGGTCAGCTGTCGACGATGGCGCATGCTTGGGACCTGGTATTTCTGCAAGTGAAGGCGTTAGTATTCCAAGTGTCACGGCCTTCATATATAACGTTGAACTCCGGTTGTGGAATTGCATCAGTCACTTCACTGGTTGTATCATCTTCATCACTTTCCTCAATAACTCTCGGCCTTTTTCTCTGCATCACAATGTCAGAGTTGTTAGAATCGGAATTCTCTTCGTCATTCAAATGCTTGTCTCATCATCGTCACTTAGTGATAACAGGTAATTTACCAATTCTTCATCTTCTTTCTCTTTAGAAGTAGCCATATCAGGTAACCAAAACAAACACAAAAATGAAACGTACGTGCTTGCTGAAATCGCTTTTGACTCGACCACACACTCGCAAGGAAAAACCTCTCTGAACTTCCTTGGCCATAAGAGAAGAGACTTGCTTTCCTCATATTCTATCGATGATGTAGTCACTATCTCAAGGCAGAAAAAGAATAAAGCCCTGACACACAAAGAAGTGCTCACAATGTAATCCCATTCCACATGGCCCAAGTGATTAGCTTGGAAGGATGAAAGGAGATACGAAAATGATTACAAAGCAATGCTTTCATATGTGTGGTATCACCATATACTAAGTAAGCAGTTTTGAATCAAAACCACCTCATCATAACACATTCATAAGATGGCAGAACTATCATGTTATTAGCTTTTCAGTGTCTGTTCATAGGGAAAACAACACTCAGAGAAAAAAAAACAAACATTAGATTAGGATGAGCTTCCCTAGGCGAACACGAAAAAATAGGCTCCAAAATTATTGCATGAATTATGGTTTATGAAATAAATTTAAAATTGACAATAAAAATTAGTAAAAATATGTTCCAGAAAGCAGAGAATTCACACTTTTAATAGAACAAAACATATACACCATACATTATAAATATAATGAGTTATAATGATTTTACTAATGGACTACGCGGAAGCCGATATATCAGCCCGCCACACTTTTTGTCCGAGATGCAAAAGCTGATCAGGGTGTCCACTAAAGTCAAAATATAAAATTCAAGCATAATTCAAGGTTTTAAAGGCTAAATTTATAAAAATTTCCAGGCTAATATATCGCGGTTCTTGTACAAGTCAAAAGTGATGTTTTTTAAGTTCTATGTAGAATATGGATTTTTTGTAGTTTAACCCATATCATAATATAGATAAAGTAATTAAATAAGATATAATTGATACATTAAAGTAATTAAATATGTAGTTTTATTGGTAGTAAGAGACTCTCTTTGTTGGTTAGGAAAGATAAACTACTTTTTGATTGAACACCCTCTTTCTAAATTAGCATTTTCATGAGAAATTACAAATTCTTCTACAAGAGGAACTTGAAGAACCCACTGGCTAAAGTCTTCAGCATTCAACCACTGTTCTTGGAATGATGATTTTCTACGTTAATATTTTTTGCCAAGCTTTTCTATTTTAAGTCTCAAAGCCTCAATTTTCCATTCACTTAGAATCAGAATGTAACATTTTTGTACCGGTAGACTATATAGAAAAAAGTGAAATCATAAGAGTCTTTAGTGTCCTACACCATCTTTTTCTAACAAAAATTAATGTAATAAAAAACCTAATTCAAGTAAGCGCATCCTGAATATATCTAACAAACATCAACAATTAGATTTCTCAAATAATTATAGAAAAGTTTGTAAAACATATATTGCAAAGCCTACCAGAAATCCAACTTACATTGTACTTACAGTAAAGTATCCGATCACATCAAATTGTGCAGTTAAAAGAAACATTATAAGTTCATTTTCATTAATAAAGAAATTATTTTCCAATTATTAATCAAATCCTTGAATGCTTTCAAATTCTTTTTTAGAAACAAAAAAAAATTTAATGTGGCCAAGAGATCCCATTTATGGAATATCCGGGGATTCCATTTTTAAGACGAAAAAATTATTATAGAATATTTCAAGCTGCTAAACTAGTAATTTTGCAATATCTTATTAACAATAAACATTGAAATGAAATTTGAGAATTTTCTTCTCCTATGAAGAGGTTGTGTAACTCTGATCTTAAAATGAAATTAGAATCTCTTCATGCTACTATAAACAAAATTTAAAAAAGTCTTGGATTTTTTCCCCATTGGTTTGCACCGGGTTTGCAAGAAAAAGTAAATGACATGTGGGGAGAATGTATTCTCCTAAATCAGGTAAGCCGACAATAGCAGAGTGGGGTAGTGGACTGCAGGTAATGAAGTTCCATTCTTATCGCTGTTTAAAATATTTCTTTCAACCATTGAATCAAAAAGTTTATCATCCTTCATTTCCAACCTTTTTGCGTGGATACTGACTTTTTTGTACTTCTATTGTTTAAACTACATTTACAAATGCGCCACTCAAAAATATATTGTTAAGTTAACATAATGATTACACGATTTAATTCTGCAATAAAAAATTTTATCAATCCTTTCACTAACGCCAAATTTTATTATTTTTTTTAATTATAAATTCACATGAAATTTCTGATAATCTACTTTTTTTAACTGCCTACTTGCATTGCCCTAGGAATACAGCATAGCCTGTATTCCTAGGCAGTGTTAAGGATCGAACTCGAGACCTGCAGTACACTAGTCCTCATTTTTAACAACTACGCTACCATATGTTCACGGGAATCTGGCGAATGTAGGCGACCTGCGTGTCATTCGGCTTTATTTTTTTTTCTCGCGCATCCGGGCCTATGGAGAAAAAAGTCACGACGAGTATTTTTTTATTTTGTTTTTGTGGCACGGAAAACTCTTCTCATTACGTGACCAAGTTACACAACCTCTCCTTGTCAGTATCTACCATACGTACGTACATTCCATTCGCGGGGCGCATCGATCACTAACATAAGCCGAGAAATTTAAAATCTCCGATCCGGATCTGAATTTTTACTGTCTTCGGATATGATTTCAGTAGCGAATGAAATAAAAGACCCGTGGATCCAACCCGACCATCCTTAATTTATTAATGGTACATTTGTAAATCTAATTTAAACAACAAAAGTATAATCAAGTGAGTATTCAGATGTAATGGTTTGAAATTTAAGATGATAACATTTTCGATGCAATGACTGAAAGAAAAATTAAACTGCGATACGGATCGAACTTCGCACAGTAAACTAGCTCTCGTTGTCCGCCTGATCCCGGCGAATGTAGGCTACCCGCGTGACATCCTACGTAATTTTTCCCGCGATACCGGGGTAATGGGGGCAAAAAGTCATATTTCTTTATTTGGCTTCTAGTTGCACGGGAACATTTTCATCTAATTTCGTGACCTGAGTTACACATCCTCTTCTTGTCAATATCTACCGCACCTACATTCCATTCACGGGGCACTTCGATCGCTAAGCCGCGAAAATTTAAAATCTACGATCCGGATCCGATTTTATACCGTGTATTTGGATCCGAATCCGGAACCGAGTAAAATGAAAGATCCGCGGATCTTTGGATCCGATCCGGCCATCACTACACGTTAGGCATATGCTTGCGTACCATGGGCTTAGTCCGATGTGCAATGAATGAGAACTAAGGGCACTTGACGTGACGCTGAAGGCATCCGTTCGACAGTCGAACGTCTCCGATCCACACAGCGCTGACGATACATTGAGCCTATCTACTTTTCCGTCGTTTATTTATTCATTCATACCAAGGGCAAATCCATATCTTACAGTCATCGTTATTTATCCTATTTATAAAATAAGGATTTTTGGTCTTGAATTAAGAATTTTTAAAATTCCCGACTCAGACCAGAAAATCACTAATAATCCACGAACAATTCCCTGCATTGAAAATTCACGAATAATTCCCGATTTTCCAGGTTTTCCCGGTCAGTGGACACCCTGCTGATGTATCGGCCCACCACACTAAGGGGGTTAAATTTAACTGTCTTTTATTCCAGTGTCTATCACAGAGATTCTTTTCCTTGCTTCGAAATTTTTTGGAGATTTGCGGCAATCAGAAGCTTGTGGCAAGATATTTGATGTTCGTTTCCTTACTTTTTTATTATTTGTAATTAGCCAAGTGTAAAACATACTCATAGTTAAGGACATAGGATTTAATATTATTTACGAGTTTCTGGGGTTGTCTTTGTACTTATTTCTATTCTGATTTTAAGGACACTGATGACACAAAGTATTCTAACAACTTTGTGTCATAAGTGCCACTCAATATAAGCATCCACAGGATACAACTTGTAGCGAATTAGGGACGATTTTCCCGTGAAAGTCAAGTGCATGTGGGTTGTGCTGTAGCGTTTTCTGTTAGTGGATATTTGAGCACCTTCTAAACATATTTATTATGTTTATCTTCTGTTAAGTATTTTTACAATGTTTTGGTTTTGAAGACATTTTCAATCTGCACTAACAGCAAAATAGAGTAAAAACGTTGTATAAATCATAGGAGAGTATATCACTGTGCCCAGCGAGTTAGTTAGTTTTCATATCTTTTGCATGAAATATCTTCAAATGTGTGCATCACTTGCTCGGCAGTGGGGTTTTAGGAGGGGCTCTTCGAATCACAATTGATAAAACAAGGGAATATTGCATCTAACACCACGTGATGATATTTTTACTCATCTTGGTATTTTGCTTCTACTGTGTATAAAGAGGAGAATTCATGAAAATATCTTTGACCTGTGGACAATAGAAATTATTATCAGAATGCACTAAATAGACCCGGCATGAATAACATTAATTTTTCTTCCCACAGAGTTACATTATAAACGGGAAGACAAGTGATGAAATTATTATTAGTAACAGATCAATATCTCTTAGGAGCAACTTCCACATCTGGAACACAGAGTTACATTATAAACGGGAAGACAAGTGATGAAATTATTATTAGTAACAGATCAATATCTCTTAGGAGCAACTTCCACATCTGGAACATATTCTGCTATCTGCTAATTCAAATTCTCAGCAGTTCTCTCACACTCTCTCTTTCAATTTCAGTGGTCTGATAGTTGACGTACTTGAGTGGACAAATAGGTGACGCACTTGCTCCAGTCTCCTAGTCTATTTGAAATCTTCCTCTGTCTCCTGGCATCTTCCACGTGTATTTTCTCTGGTTGTGATTTTTAAACAATGTGTAAGCAACCACTAACTTATGTTGTGTGCAGAACTCCAGCAGTCTTTCTCCTCTTTCGTTTCGGTTTCCCAATCCATATTTTCCAGTTATTCTTCCATCTTGTCCTTCGCCGACGACAGCATTCCAGTCTCCTAAAATAATTAGGTTTTCTTCTCCTCTTACCTGTTTTATTACTTCAGTAATATCTTCGTAGACGTCTTCCACTTCTTCATCTTCGTAGTCCAACGTAGGCATGTAAATTTGCACCACAAAGGTAGGCTTAGTTTCAATTTTAACCATTATAATCTTTTCACTGTATTGCAGGAAGCTCTTCACACGCAGTCCTGCACTCTTCCTGAGCATTATGCCTACTCCAGTGTTCCCATTCAGTGATCCGGTGTGAATAATTCTATAACTGCCACTCCAAAAGTCTCCTTCTTCGGGCCATCTCATCTCACTGATTCCTAATACATCGAGGTCCATTCTCCGCATTTCCACCTTCAGGTTCTCGGGTTTTCCACAGGTCCGAAGTGATCGCACGTTCCTACCCTAAAATGAGTATCACACTTGACTGATGTACTTTCTCGGGTAGTCCCCGCCCGGAGATCCGAATGGGGGACTATTTTACCTCCGGAATATTTTACTCGAGAGGGTGCCATCAGGTCTTGATAATAAAGGAAAGAGTGGAGTAGCTGCGACTCCTCGGGATAATAATGTGGTGGTTTCCCCTTGCCTTCCACATCGCAGTACTACAGCTGTTAAAGTAAATGTTACCATGCCTGTAGTGAAATAAGTGTCGCTGTACCGACCACTGTGGTCTCCACCTACACTCATGTGAAGAAGAGCTGCTGCCCTCTCCTCCGGGTGATGGGAAGCGTAATTGTTGGAGGCCTCCCGTCGCCAAGTCACGGCATCTTCATAGGTTCTGTATTATTTAAGGCCTACCTTACCCAAGGATAGACCAATATGCCCTCGGAATGCCGTCAATTTTTGTCCACGACTGCTTATTCGACGAGTAAACTCGCTTATCTCGCAGCTAACTTCTATATCTAGAGGTCGACCCACCATCCGCAACCCAGTGGATGCACTCGGTGGCTTTAAGCTCAGCCGCGAGACATTGGCTTTATGAATTGTATATTCTTGGTATTTTAATGCTGTTTTACAATCATATTACCATTGGCCACATAGGCACTTTCGTATGCGCGCGCACAAGACGTTTGTATTATTTTTCGTGTTACAATTGTAATACGATGGGAGGCCGTAGAGCTCATATCTTTAGATATTAGAAATAATTGACTTCCGATGTGAACCCACAAGAATTTTACGATTCCTGTAGAAAAGGAAAATAGACAGCCTTGTACTTCTAAGTAGAGGGAGTCATAAGATCTGTACCAACAGTAAGACAGCCGTAGCAAAACAATTAGATAACGAGGACTTGTACTCTTCCATACAAAATGAATACTGGGTGTAATATGTTATTCACAAAGGATATACATATACATACTCACTAATGCATACTTAAACTCAGAAGAAGCAAGATAGAAATAAGTTATGAAAAATAATACCTTATCCCTTGAAGAATTTCACCTCCATTTGCTTTATCAACAATGTAAAGGGCATGCAAATCTTTTAAGGAAGATTTTTGAATGCTGTACACATGCTCTGAAACAACTTTTTGGAGTTGAGACTTCACTTTATCAACATCTTTTTCTCTGACTAAACAAACTTGGTATGATTTTCCTTCACTGACAGTTTTCAGTGGTCCAGATAAAAAATATATAACTTCAAAATTCAAGGGGTTTTCTTTGGACTTTTCTTTGTCCAGAAATGAATACAACAACCTGAAAGAGAAAATAAATAGTTTAGAATTTACAAGTAATACAATAGCCAAATAAAATAAAACTGCAAAATAAGTTTGAATAATAACCATATTGGGATGTGAAAAAAGAAAAAACCTTGAAATAGTACAGAGGTTTTACTAACAGTACCAAGGTTTCAATGGATCACCATCAGCCATCATTTTCATGGTGTCTCACACCACGATTCCGTATTTCGGAGGCCACAACCACCTTTCTCAACAATATATGCTGTTTGGCCGGTCACATTACGTAAGTAATATGGGTGCTCAAGGGAAGGAAAGTTTGATTTTCTGTTGGTTCTGTTCGACTTAGAGTATGTTTTTTTCTTTCGTGTGCAGTTTGTGTGTGAATCAAAATGTGGTGTAGGTCAGTTATTGTTGGCTCTACATGCCTGAAATTCCTTAAGTACTGGTTTGAGTGAGTGATTCATCCTTCCCCCTCCCACTTTCCCCCGATTCCACGTGTTTTCGACCCCTCCGGTGTGTGCCCTTGACGCCTCGGGAGTGGCCCAGAGAAGAGAGTCCCCCCCCCTCCCCCTCCTCACACCCCCACCCCCCCAATTGCAGGAGTCCCCTTCCCCCCCAATTGCGGAAGAAACCCCCCCCAATTGCAGGAGAAACCCCCTCCCCCCTTCCCCGCAACGAGTATATAAGACGGGAGAGACGAGAGAGCTAGGAGAGGGAGACGTTAGCTGGTGGCGCTGCGAGGTCGCGACGCGGAGAATCCGGCGTCTAGGCCGGAAGCACCCAACACACCGCCCGATACGAAGTAATCCCGCCCCTGAGACTGAGAGGAGAACTGCTGAGGTGATAGAGGAAAAGAGATTGTGCCCGTTCTCCGACTCAGTATACAAGGGATTGGCTTCCGGCGAAGTTGAAGAAGGTGCGTTTGCAGTCCGGTATTGTGCCCGGAGGAGCAGCCGCCAGCGAGATTTCAGCCATCGGCGCGACGGAGGCTCAATAAGTAACAAGCCCCGCTAACCCTTTGACCCAGAACCACCTGCCCCGACCCCTTTAAGTGAAGCGCCCGACGAAGGAGCTGTCAGGGAGGTTTCAGCCCTCGGCGCGACAGCGGCCCGGTGAGGAATTCCGCCGAGCCCCCCCGCCCCCTTAGAACTGCCACCCACCAAGTGAAGAAGATCCCATATTCCCCCTCTTTCCCCCCCCCCTTTCCTACGTGTGATTGTGCGATCGTGCGTGTGCTTTTCACTGTATGGTTTCAACTTCTTTTCTTTGGTGTCCTCTTCAAGGATACCTGAATTTTGTGGACTAAAAACTAGTTCCATCGAGGTTTGTGCGTGTATTTTTTCATTGCATTGTTTCAATTTCTCTTTCTTTGGTGTCCTCTTCAAGGATACCTGAATTGTGTGGACTACAGACTAGGTTCACCGAGGTTATTTTGTCCTTCACTGTTCTTTTCATTGTATTTTGCGTGACTAGTCACATCGTCAATTATTGTTTCATTCTTGCTTTTTTGTTTTATGTGTGTGATCTCATTAAATGCAATTCACGAAACTCTTGTCAAAGCTTTCCTTCTCTCGGCATCCACTCCAGTCATCGGTGGACCTCCCCCACATCTCCTCCCTTCTCCCCACCCTCCTCCCCGTCCCTCTCCACCTCCCAGCCCAGGTGCCCGGGGTCACTCGCACGTTCCCCCCCCCCCCCCAACCTGTCCCGCATTTCGGCCCGTGCACCTCGAAACCCCCCCCACATCCCCCCACCCCCCACATGACCGAGTCACAATATATATATATAGCCACAATTTCTCAACGATATATATATATATATATGAAATTGTGGCTGTGGCCACCGTAATATCCCAGATGATACGTGTGTGTTTTTATATAAGTATGTATATATATAAAATAGTCACTAGTTGCGACGACGTAAAAAAACAGGAAACACAAAAAAGGAACACTCACAAACGTATAGATAATGGATAGATTCGACAAGTGTTGTCTTTCTCAGCCCAAAGGAAAAACTAAGAGCTGTAGGGGGACAGGGTGTTTTGGGGTGGAAAGGGAAAGGAGGGGAAAAAGGAGAAGCATGGAGGGGAAATGGTGAGAACACATTGTAGTCGCCTGGACACAAGTGTCAGTTAAAAGGACACATTGAGCCCAGGGAGGGTGCATGCCTTGGGAAGCAAAATGCAAGTCAACTGAAGGGTTTGGAGGTTGACGGTGGAATCTGAAGGGGGGAGGGAGGCTATGATCGACACATTGAAACATTGGTTGAAGAGTGAGCCATGAGAGAATGCATGTTTAGGTACTGGAAGAGATGAGTGGGGGGATGATGGAATGCAAGAGGCATGGTGGTTATTAATTCTAATGTTGAGGTGGTGCATTGTCCTACATAGAAGGCCGGGCAGAAATTGCATTGGAGGCGGTAGATGACGTTGATGGAAGCACAGGTGGATGAAGGAAAAATTGGCAGAGATTTGAGTGTGGGAAGGAAGGAGGCAGGAGGAGAAGAGAATATAGGTCAAGTGTTACATCTCGGATGTTTGCATGGAGAGGTGGGGACGTAGGTGTATGGCAGGGATTTGAGCAGTGGTCGTGTAGTTTTAAAAATGTTGCTCAAATTTGGTGGTCTTTTGTATGTCCCCATTTGGGGAAAAGTTTGGAAGTGGAATTGTGGTCTGCAAGAATAGGAAAAATCAATGCTCCCACTGAAAGAATCTCTGCTCTACTTGATCACTACCTTCAACCAATAGTTACCTCCCCCCCTTCCTTCATCAAAGACTCCTACCACTTTCTCGACATCCTTAATTCCACCCCCATTCCCAGAGACAGCAATATTCTCATGGCTATGATAGATGTGGTATCACTCTATACTTCCATTCCCCACCATGAAGGCCTAGAATCTCTCCACTATTTCCACTCACAACGTTGACACCCCACTCTCCATCCACCAGTTTCATCACTTGCCTAGCAGAACTTGTCCTAACAAAAAATGCCTTCTCATTCAATAATAACACATATCTACAGATTCGAGGGGTCCCTATGGGGACCTGCATGGCACCTTCTTACACTAATATTTATATGGGCCATCTAGGAACCTCATTTTTAAACTCCCAAGTTCTCTAACCCCTCCTGTGGCCCCACGGACATGATTCTCTCGCCTCTCTTTTCACTTCCCTCAACTCTTCTTCCTCACTTTCCTTTACCTCCTCCATCTCTGATTCTTCTGCCACCTTCCTGGATATCAACATTCTCCTTGAAGGCAACAAATTCATCACCTCCATCCACAAAAAGCTTACCAACCACGAACAATATCTGCATTATACTAGTTGTCACCCACCACACACAAAATCCATCCCATACTCTCTCTCCGTCCAGGCTCACTATCTCTGCAACAATGCCCCCTCTCTACACCAAGCCACATATAACCTCCATCATGCCCTCCAGAAACGTGGGTACCAAGAGCCTCTCCTCAGAAAGAAGATTATATCCCCTACCACTAACCACACCCCACATCAGAAATAACCCTCCCGGCCGATTGAATTTCACCACCACATTTTTTCCTGGCTCACACAAAATAAAAAGTATCCTGAGAGACCTTTACCCCATCATAAACACCAACCAAACTACATCATGTCTCCTTCCTTAGCTATCAGGATGAACAACCACCGACATTCCACCAAAATTCCTCCATTCTATGAACCTATCCCTAAACATACTGCCCATCACAATCAGACTTTCGACAATTGTTTTTCCTTTGCCATAGTAAAAGTTCTTTCTGAAAATGCTACAAGTATTGAGGTGAAATCTCGTGAGTCGGCTCGTAATTGGGTAGAAAGAGCGCATGAAAAGCCAGGTTTGAATCTTCCCCACTAGAGGCCACCCCTTCCTTACCTCTGCCACTGTCCCCCACCCCACTCCTGTATCCATTCTTACCCCCCCACTCTTTCACTCACCAAGAGGACTCAGCCAGCGGCCAACGGCAGTCAACCTCTTCTGTTGAAAAAGGCGGCATGTCCGCGGAAACGTCCAAACTGTTGTGAGTGTTTCATTTTTGTGTTTCTATGTTTCTGTCATCTGTGTTTTGTTTTGCATTTATTATGACTGCGTAGTGCACCTTTCTTGCGAGTATATATACATATATACACAAACACACAGGTGAGGTGTGAGGGAGGGATCGAAGATAGGAGAGGGGGAGGTAGAATTGGATGAAGTGAAATGGATAGTGCAGTGGAGGCAACAAATTGAAGAATAGCGAACTTGCCACGAGAACCTCCACAGCATTATCCACAGAAATTGCACAGAGAAAAAAATCATTCGCCTTGACCAGGACCCGAACTCAGTCCCGACCCGGCCTCTAAAATTTCAACAGAGAAAGAGGACACCTTGGAAGCTTAATTGGTTAAAGCACCTTGCTAGAAATCAGGTGATCACGGTTCCCATCCCAGTCAAGGCAAATGATTTTTTGTCTGTGGAATTTGCAATGGAGGAAGTTTAAAAGAAAACAACCTCTAACATGGATTGGGGGAGGTGTTGTGGCGAAGGTGAAAAGTGACACAAACCAGACGAACCAAAAATCAATAAAACATAAAATGCTGAAAATTAACATAAATAAATTAAAACCCCAACAAAAGACAATAAGTAAACAAGGAGGGAGGGTGAGTTACTCATGTCGAGTCTCTTGAAGGAAGGGCAATGGACAACAAAGGAGTATGACAATCATAAGCGGTTATTTAACAAACATTTTTCTGCAGAATTAATTTTCAAACATTTCCAGGAAATTCGGCTTTTCTTTTTGTTTTCAACGTGTATTGTATTAGTTTTTAATCAGCCGTTTCGAATTAATTGAAATCAATAAATCACTTTCTAAAATGTGTTTAGCGAAATTGGACAAAAGGTCTTCTCCAGACACACAGTTCTCTAATTTATGTCCGATTGTTCCTGCCTGTTTGCACTACATATCTTTCTTGACACACATTGCAAGAAAGGGAATACACTCCACTCCACTTCCCACCAGCTATCGACAAAGCTCACTTCGCGAATTCCGTGCCACTAATATGTGCGTACTAGGTTTAAAGCGTGACTCCTGCATCTTGAAAAGTACCAGCATAAATGCTAAATGTGCCCACTTGCACAGTATAATCGCCACGCGTACATGTTAAACCAAAAAACTTAAAGCCTTTCGATCAATGAATTCAAACAAAAAGAGTGGGAAAATCATTAGTGCTTTTTGAATGGGATAAAACAGGGCGGTAGTATACGGAGCGTAGGATTTATGGTTTTCAGTAATGGTGTATCCAAATGTAGGGAAATAAGATGGATTATTTTGAAGATCTTGGTCTAGCTTAGCCGGTAGAACTATGGCGATAAGTAAATAAATACTAGCAGTAAGTCAATTATCATCCACCTTCGGCAAACATAAATATTCGTTCGACTGAGAAACTCATCGCCTTCGCTACTCATGTAACATTAGTACTTTCAGGAAACGTACTCAATTAAGCATGAATGGATTTTCCCAACCATTCTTGTGATTGAAACGAAGTACAAGAAGAAATCGGTTCTCGTGGAACGTATCTGTAGGCAACTGTGGAATCTAAGTTATGTCTCAAATGCTAGAATCAAAAAGTACTAACGGGGATGCATTCATTAAATACGTAAACATTGATATTGAAGAGCATTGTTTCCACAATCAACACTATTTCTGGACACATAAGTTTCCAATTATTAACCTTCAGGATGTCACAATTAACTAGAAGCATTAAATGCACATAGTTAGTTGTGACATGCATGCAGGAAATGCATACAGTTAATTATTTAAAAAATGAGAGGATGAGTGGGGGATTAGACGTAAAATTACGTTACTACTTAAAATGAGGATTCATGATGTCTATACGCCAGTAATTTCAGCACAACCCAAGGTAGAAAGTCATGTGCAGTTAAATAAATTCTACGCAGACCTCTCGCTTATTTTTACAACATAGTTAATAAAAATCTACTCAACTGTTTCGCGGTGTTGACGTGAACATTCCACTTTTGACTTATCCATTTGTAGGTTACCTGCACAAGAAGATCGGAACAACAAATTTTAAATTATAACATCTCAACACTATGGTACACCATTAACTTTCGAGTTAAATACTAACGGTGTTTTCACAGGACACAACGTAAGATTCAAGCTCACTTAGAATGTTTTCTGAGCATGTCCCCATTTTTTCCCGCGTACTACGACAAGGGAATGGGAACTTGAGAATCGGGGAACGAGTTATATCGTTATATCGATTGATTCGGTCGAAAACGCTGGAAAAACAAACAGCATCGATTGAAAACAATATGGCGTGTTGCAGTCAGTCGAACTGAAGTTGTGATTATTTATTCAATGTGTATTATTTCTAGTCACTGTCACTGAAAAATAATGGATTCAATAGTTGGAGATGAAGCCATAATAGCAACTAATGATAATGCTTCAGAGTGCAAACGATGTGCTGTGCAGATAGGTTACTGGCAAGACAAGTACATAAATCATTTTGTTCGCCATGCTGAGCGCAAAGCTCCTGAAATAAATCGTGGATATTATGCTAGGATAAAAGGAGTTGAAAATTTAATTCGACAGTTTTTACAGGTGAGTCGTATGTGGAATGCTGTATTTAATCAACGGAGACGCCCCTAACGGGGAATTTCATTGATGTTCGTCCCACTAATAGACAAGTTTTTGCTTCAGAAGTGTGGTAGTAACGCACAGATTATCAGCATAGGCGCTGGATTTGATACCTTATATTGGAGAATGAAAGACGATGGTCTTGAATTCGGTAATTTCGTGGAAATGGACTTCCCTACTGTAACTTCCAGGAAGTGTCATTTAATAAAGAAAAGCAAAGTTCTGCTGGAAAAACTCCATTCCGAAGGCTAGTTCTCTCTTTCTTTTTATTGAATGGTTATTTATCTTTTTTACTTTTCTACATTTTTAATTTTTTCACGGTTGTACCTAGATCGTTAAAATGTCAAATTTTGTGCTGATTGCAGTTGCATGTTCTTACGGCCGCTTAACACGATACAATTTTTTGTACGATTTCTTGTACAAACTCTGGTATGAGGAAATTGTACCGTGTAAAGCGGCAAATTTTACGAACGCTTGTGCGAATTGTCTGAATGACTGAACGGGAAATAGAACCGGTTCTAATTCCATTCAGAAAAACATACAATTTCGTTCAGTTTATACAAGCGTTTGTACAAGGAATTGTATCGTGTAAAGAGGCCTTTAGACTCTGCGATTGCTTGTTTGCACTTCTATAGAAAATTGTTGTAACATAGTTTTCGTGTGTTGGATGTGTTTTCACTTAAAAATTAACCCCGTGAATGTCTTATCTGATGTTATTCTCATTTACATCCGAAATGTGATAGAAAATTATGGACATGGGTAATAATATAAGATTATATACAGAAGAATCGTGTATTCTTCTGTGAGCCATTTTAAATGTACCATTTTTAAGGGAACAAAAGATAATATAAATCCTAATTTTGACCAATAGGTATTGAGGTATCTTCTCAGTTGTGTAACTATAACAGGGGCAAAAGAACATTCACTCGCACAAAATAACCCACATAGCAAAGCCAGTTGGAATCCAACTGGAAAACACCATCGTGCAAGTGTAAATCCAGCTGGATTAATGCAGTGTATAGCTGGAATCCAGCTGGATTTCAAGCTAATATTCCAGGCTGTCTCAACTAGCTGGATTTCATCCACATATTTCAGCTGATTACATAATTGACTAGTCCAGCTGGATTCAAGCTATTTATTCCAGCTGGATTCCAGGCGATTTGTTCAGCTTGTTACTCCAGCCAAAATCCAGATGGCTTGCTACCTGGGTAAGAGACAAACCCATAACCTTGTGGCTTATCTTCCCTTCTCAAGCATGGTGTGCATTCATTTACTTAAGTTTCCTAGTCGCTTTAACAGGGTTCGCTCTCTAGTAAGAATGCCACTGAAGCTGGGATTCGGTGTAAGTCTGATTTTCAATTCAATTTAGTCATTGTACATCATTTGGAGCATAATTCGATTTTAAGGGGTAAAGGCGTAACATGAAGTAGTGGACCTGTACTAATGAGTCAGTTTCAATGTTTCTTCCTGACCGCAGAGGGTCTAGCTAGAGGGTCATGTTAATCTCACCAGTGACTTTGCAACTTTGGATACTTTTCGTTTGCTTTCATAAGTCTTTTACCCTTGTCAAGTACCAATAAAAAAGGTTTAGTAGGGCTTCTGGCTACCATATCATGCCATCTGGTAACATAATTTTACTTTACTTGCAGTTCAAACCTTATTATGAAAAGTTGTGGTTGTTGGATTCGATGATTGTTGCCAGCAAGGTCTTATTTTTCTTCTTCTAAATTGACAGATGGAGAAGTGAGATTCAGCTCAACAGATCTGCATGGCAGTGGTTACCATCTAGTCGGGGGAGACTTGCGTTCACTGCCAGAAGTGCGATGCAAGTTGGGTGCAGGGGGTGAATGTGGCCTTGACCCTTCCCTCCCTACACTATTTTTAGCTGAATGTGTTCTTGTGTACATTGATGCTGCATCAACAGGCCGTCTTCTTGATTGGATATCATCCACTTTCAGCTCAGTATTTTTTGTCAACTATGAACAAGTGAGTACAACTAATCTACATATAGGTATCTGCTTTTCAATTCCTTCCTGAGAAATTATTGATCTTGAAGGTGAAGTTGTGATAAAAATCAGACATTTGCCTTCAATGTGAACTGACTGGGTCTAAATTCAAGAGATGTTGATAGCACCAATTAATAACACTGACATTTTGCATAGAGTTACTTCTGATGGAATTGCGCATTTAAAAGAAGAAAATGCAGCACAGCTTCAAAGCCTCTTTACTTGGATTAACTTGGAAAGCGACAACAACAATATCAACACAACTTTTTATAAACAACAGCTGTTACTAATATATCTCCAACACCCCCACTCTACAGATGTCATCAATCCCATTCCATTCCTTAATTCTTCAAATTTAATTTTTGGGAGGGGCTTCGTTAGGGCATCAGCAATCATGTCCTCACTCCTGCAATAAACAAACTGAATAGTGTTATTTTTCATTAAATCTCGTATGTAATGGTGGCGGACATTGATGTGCTTGGTTCTGGCGCTTAATTTTTCACTTGAAGCCATCTTAATGCATCCCTGGTTTATCTTCGTAGATTGCCATTGGTTCATTCTGCACCTCCCCCATATCATGTAGCAATTGTCGTAGCCAAACGCCTTCCTAACAGGCATATGCTGCTAAAATATACTCCACCTCCGTTGTAGACAGAGCAACAGATGACTGTTTCCTGCTTGACCAGGAGATTGTACTATTTCCCAATGTAAAAATGTATGCACTTTTTGGATTTTTTGTCTTGCCTATCTCCTCCCCAGTCTGCATCTACATAGCCAGTTATTATAACCCCCACTGGCATAAATATTCAATGTCATGTCTCAAGTCTTCTTGGGATAATGCGTTTGTTTCTTTAAAGCCTCCCAATCTCGTTGTCTTGGATTACTAACCCGTCTGCAGAGGAAACTCATTGCTCCGGAAATATCTGGTCTGGTAGTTGTTGTAGCATACAAAAGTGCCCCCACTGTTTCCCTATATTTTCCATTATTCGGTAGAGCATCATCCTCTCCCTGCAATTTTGGGTATTCAGGTTCCATGGGTATGGATACACCTTTTGCATCTTCCATTCCAAAATTTTTCAATATTCCATCTATTTTGACTATTTGATTCAACTGAAAACTTCCATCCTCTTTTAGCTGGATTTGTATTCCTAAGTAGTTGGTTGCATTCCCCAAATCCTTTACTTTAAAATGATGGTTTAACATTTCTCTTAGTTCCTTAATTTTATATTTTTTCTCATGTATTACCATCAGGTCATCTACATATATAAGAATATACATTCTTTTGTCTCCTACATTCTTCATTTAAAGATATGGGTCTGCTTGGCTGCGTTGAAATCCTTTTTCAAGTAAAGCTTCATTTATTTTTACATTCCAGGTTCTTGATGACTGTTTCAGTTCATATATCGATTTTTTAAGCTTACAGACTAAATTTTCTTTAGTTTTCTTAGCATATCCCGGCGGTTGCTGCATGTATATTTCTTCTTCGATGTCACTGTTAAGAAATGCTGTTTTTACATCAAAGTGTCGGACATACATCTTCCGCACTGCTACTATGCTCATAAGGACTCTAAAGGTGCTCTGCCTCACAACTGGTGCAAAGGTTGAATCATAGTCTTCTCCATATTTTTGAGAATAACCTCTTGCAACAAGTCTTCCCTTTTGTCGGTGAATATTACCATTTGAATCATATTTTGTTTTGAAAACCCATTTGCATCCAATTGCATGTTTTTCTTCAGGCAATTCAGTTAAAATCCATGTTTTATTAGGGATTTTATTTCTTCATTAGCAGCTTTGATCCACTCTTCTCTTTCATTCATAGGAAATTCAATTACCTCTTCCGATGACCCTGAATCGGGCTTCGAGTTGAATGTCACATTGTATGATATCTTTTTGGTGGTACCCCTTTACTTTTTCTTGAGGATCTTCGAACTGGTTGACCTATTCTGTCCATCTTCAGGTTGGTTGTATCATCTCTCATGGCGACTGGTGTTTCCCTTTCTCTTACCAACGTATCATCCTGGCATGTATGTTGATCAGATGACTCTAGATCAATATCCTCAATTAATTCCTCTGTATCTTTGATTGATTCCTCTGTCTATCTGGGATTTTCATCAAATATCACTGTTCTGCTGATGATAATTCCATAAGTAATTGGCTGCAGAATCCTGTACCCCTTGGAAGTTTCACTGTACCCTACCATGATGCCTTTTTGAGCATGTGAATCCCACTTCCTCCGTTTTTCCTTGGGAATATAAGCGTAAGCTTTACTTCCAAATACTCGTAAATATTGAAGATCTGGTTTTATGCCAGTCCATAATTCATATGGGGTTTTATCAATGGCTTTACTGGGCAAGCAGTTTTGCAAATAGCACGCAGTCATGACAGCTTCTCCCCAATACTGTTTGGCCAAATTTGCATCTAGCAGCGTGCATTTTGCTGATTCAGCTAGAGAGCGATTCTTTCTTTCTGCTATTCCATTCTGTTCGGGGCTGTATGGCACTGTGGTCTGAATCACTCAATTCCTTCTCTCTTTAAAATGTGTTGAGTTTTCTTTCCTATATATATTTACCACCGTTGTCTGTTCGCAGAATTTTTGGCTTTCTTCCAGATGTAGTGGAAACTGCTGCAATATATTCTTCCAATTTGACTGGTACTTCTTCCTTCAAACGTAGCAGATATACAACTGTGTAGCAAGAGTAATCATCAATAAATGTGAGAAAATAATGTTTCTTTTCAGGTGTTTGTATACTCATTGGGCCACAAATATCTGAGTGAATGAGTTCTAGGGTTCTTTGAGCTTTATAACTGCTTGATTTGGGAAATGATTTCTCCGATAATTTTCCTTTAACACAATTCCAACATCTCAAGGATTCATTGAAATTATCAATTCTTATTCCGACAGCAAGTTTGTCATGGATTTATCTCTTCACAGCAACTGGGTCTCTATGCCCAAGATGCCTATGCCAGAGATGAATACAATTCTGGTGATTGCCATGCTCTGCAGAATTGACCACTTCTTGGCAAGACAATTTTTAAAGATCAGGATCAATCTTCCCTACCGCTTGTATAGCTCCTTTCCTTTCGATTATGCAATCATTCCCCTTGAAAGTCACCATGTTCCCTTCTTTCACTAATTTCCTTACTGAGAGCAGATGCCTTGCAAATTTGGTACGTACATAACATCCTGTAATAAAATTCTCTTTATATCTGCCGGAGATATCCTGCAATGCAGGTACCCTTCTCCTGTTCCTTCAGCAGCAATGTGCTCCCCATTGGCAACTGTTACTTCTCCTTTATTCCGATGTAACATAGTGAAGAATGCAACATCATTCGTCATGTGTGTTGTAGCACCTGAATCCACGTACCATGAACGACCGAACGACATAGCAGACGATGCATTCAGACAGATATCCGTTGCGAAATGCCCTAATTTCTTGCAAATGAAACATTCGTGAGTTTCTTTATAATTATTCTCTCTGGTCTACACTCGTGGGGTTTTGGTGTTTTGAAAGCTGACTCCGATTGCAGGTTACACGATTCATCGCAGATTATAGGCTTATTCTTGAGCTTGAATTCATCAAGTAGTTTTCCTTTTACGTACTCTAGTGTGAGTTCATCATCTGGATGAGTATCAAGGGCCGTTACAAGAGTGCTGTATTCGTCTGTCAAACCACCAAGCAAAAGAGCAGCTACATGGAAATCTTTAATTTCTTCTCCAATGCCCTGTAACCGTTCGATTAATTCTAACATTTACCCAATGATTTTTTTTAAGTAGCTGTACTTAGTAGTTTGATCCCATGGCAGTTTTTCATCGCTTGGGTGAGTAAGAGGGTCATTCCTGTTCTTTCACAGGAACTGCCGCTTGTGTATTTCCATCGCAGCATAATCATCTGTAATCTGATACATTGTTTGAGATGAAATGCTGACCAAAATTTTGAGTTTTTTTTTGCCATAAATCTTGATCTCTGTTAACCCTTAAGTGCCTGTGTTGCCCATGGCGACATTGGATATTTTTCGTTAAAATGCCGGTTTTGCTCTGAGCGACTTTTTCCAAAAGCTATAAATGTAAATAAAACTTAAATGATTCATAATTTTGTGCTTTAATCTATTTTTTACAAACCTCAGGTTACATTCTATTTAACTTTTTCGCACATTGAATTTATTTTCAAATTTTTAAGCTTAATAATATATTGCCATTTTCTTTCTGGTAATAATTTTCTCTAAAAGAGCCTGGCAATTTTAGCATGAAATTAGGCAATTCTGCATGGCACTCAAAGGGTTAAGGCCCGCAGCTTAACATTGTTATCTCTCAAGTATCATTCACTCATGTTATGACATGTTGCAATTTCGTTGACCATGATAATTTTGTTTTGACATATAGTTAGTTAAAATATACTATCACATTCCTTACAGTTCATTCTGGTTGAGCATTGTCCTTCATTCGCTTTAGTGTTTGAGAGCCATTTCTCTCGGTTGTATAGATGATGCCAGAACACATAGCATTCCTCATTCTTGGCTACTTATGGAATCCTTTTTCTTCTATTATTATTCTATTGATGCAATTATTTACTGCCGCAAATGCACCACAAATAACCAGCAGTGGTAAAGAACCCTATGTTGTGGATGACAGATGGAGCATTGTTGAAGAGCCTGAATAACCTGATTCCATGATACATTTCTTCCAAAAAATTGTTGGCCAGAAATATGTGCCTTCATCAGATTCTCCTCTTGCATATTTTTACCTGCTTTTTACTGAATCCCTATTAGTTTTTACATCTCCCATTATCTTTCAATGAACACTGTACAGTTATCGCTACTACTAAAGAAATGGAAAATGCTACTGTGGTAGAGATGAAAGCATTTTTGGCATTATTGAGAATATGGGATGGCAGAAAAGGTTTTCTTCGTACTGGTTGACAGTACATTCGTTTCTTAGTTTCTTTAAAGCCTCCCAATCTCCCAAAAAAAAGTAAGTATTCAAAAAATAGATAGAAAATAGAGGCTAACTGATGCATGTGCAGTTCTAAGAAAAAAGAAAAGATCCATAACTCTCTGTATTAGGTTCTAAAGGCTTGCATGGGGAGCGTTTGGCTAAGCATAAATTCTAATTGGGAGAATTGTATTTTGCTAGATTATGTGATATTTTCCATGCACTGAAATAAGTGTCTGTGTAAAATGTAATATAATACGGTAAAATATGAGCAGTTGAATAATATATTTACAAATTTCTAGTTCAGATAGAGGTAATGATTTTCTGCTACTTTTAACAAAATTTTGTGCTACAGTAAAAAATGTTCGCCTCATTTTTTTATTAAATTATATAATGTATTGTAACTGATATTAATATTTATATATAAAGAGTATGTGTTGTATAGTTGGATTAAAATTTTATATCCTTGGCTGACAAATAAGCTCACAAATAATATTTGAAAAACCTAAAAATTATCAAAAATCGAGCATGAGCTTTCTGGGCTTGAAAAGTGCAAATGTCTTTAGAGGGAAAGGGTTACTGATAAATTTTTCATAATGACTGAAGATCAAATTTTTTGTGATCCTTGAGTAACCATTGATGTTGGAAGATATTAGTGATGATTTCTGTTGTATATTAAATATGACTCTTAAATTGCTCATATTGTGGTATTCTTAAATGTTTTTCTTATCTAATTAGCTTAATATAGGAGATAAGTTTGGTGAAGTTATGCAGCGTAATCTGCGTTCTCGTGGCTGTAACTTGGCTGGAATAGAAGCTTGCCTGAGCAAAGAAGGCCAAGAGCAAAGGTTTGCTATTCATTTTTTTTTTTTAATTTTTATTGAGTCACTTTAGACGCCATGAGGTTGTGTTTTTATCACATCTGTTTTCATCACCAAACTTTCTCGTTTCGAAAGTGTTGATGTGATGCTTTCTCCACATGGTCGTGCAAGGGATTAGGTTGGTATGATGGCTAGAATACTGGATTCCCATCATGAAGGCATGTGTTTGAATCCTGGCAGTGGCAGAGATTATCATTGGTATACCAGTCCCTACTTTGAGTATCCTGTCAAGAGCTCAACAAGTTCAGTAGTCTGTTGACCAGATGGGACATTAAACCTTAGACCCCTTGGCAACTTTAGTAAACAGCTGGATTGTGCAAATGCTGGGGCTCCCTCTATACCTTACTTGGTTTAAAAATTCCTATCTGTACCCAATTACCCACTGATTTAAATGGCATGAATGACTTCGGCTATTGGACACCTTCTGTAAGTAATTACTGCTAGTACTAGTCATGCAGAATAAAATTCTTTGCCCAAGTGGAGAATTAGCTCATAGTTAATATCTGCATAGCTGTTGATACAATCATATGCTGAGGTCCTGTTTTCCAGTCTTATTTTGACTGAACCTGCTTGTCTAAAAGAAAAGGCATTTTTGTCAAGTGTTCATGTGAACATGTCCCTATGAGATATTTGCCGTAGTTAACTGTGATTGTTAATTGTGGAAATTTGTGGAATAAAATCTTATTTCATTGTTCATGGAAGAAGTAGTTGATCAGACAATTGTACTAGGCTACTAACTGTTATTTGAACATAATTGTCTCTGTGCTTGAATAATTTATTAACAGAGAGTTAGTTCTTGTACCATGGTTTTGTTTAACTTAAATGTCGAGCATTTTTGCATTTTATGAACAGTAACAATAGTAATAGGTAATACCCGTTTAACATAAGAGATATGCTCTGAAAAAGTGTCACTTTGAGTGAATATTGTAAAGCTCTGAGGAACCATATAATTTATTGGTGATATGTATGAGTGGTAATAAATTTAAACATAGTAAACACCATTAACAAGGTTACTAACATCTTCATCAGTGACATATCAAAGAAATGTTATCATTACATGTTTTTATCACAACAACTGTTATGATCACTCCAATTTGCAGATATGCTTGAGTACCTGACTTAAATAATATACAGAAAACCACAATAGTCCTTGCCACTCATTGAAGAACATGAATCATTGAGTCCTTAGCTTAGCATATATTTCACTATGGTGGGATCACATGGGGGAGGGATTAGCCTGAAGAATAACGTATCTTAGATATCATCATGGATTCCAAATGGCACGCTGTGGCATGTTGTGTTGTACCTAGTGTTACAACAATCTATTCCGCTCAGGGTGTAACTTGAATAATTTTACTTCTGTTTTTCTAGAGTATGGGGTTTTATATGCATCAAAATGTTTTCACTCATTACGACACAGCTAACTAGGTATTGCAGATTCCTTCTTCCTTTATGGATTCAAAGCACCAATATTCCTTGCATTCTTGCTATCCCGAAAATCACAATACAGTAGAGGGCAAAAACTTAACTGTGATGATGCTTAGAGGTTGATGTCAGGGCTCAACAAAAATGAATCAATTAATGCACAGTTGATTTTTATATCATATTTGGATTTCTTTAAAGGCCGCTTTACATGATACAATTTGTTGTACAAACGCTTGTATAAACTGAACAAAATTGTATGTTTGTCTGAATAGAATTAGAGCAGGTTCTATTTTCCGTACAGTCATTCAGGCATTCGCACAAGCTTTCACAAAATTTGCTGCTCTACACGGTACAATTTCCTCATACAAGCATTTGTACAAAAAGTTGTATCGTGTAAAGAGGCGTTAACCCATTGGCTTACCATTTTTCTTGCGTGCTACTCCCTCAGAAATACCATTTATTTTGAGAAAATATTCTTCTGATAAAAATGCTATAAATATTATAGTTTATTATATATTTTATTGAAAATTTTTATATATCTAGGTTCGTATTTTGACAATTGTAATTTGTTGTTAGCAGCCAAAAAAATGTTTTCATTGAACATTATTATTAACAATTATAGAAGGTTAGCAAAATTATAAACAATTTTTTTTCGGGCATATTTTTTGAAATTTTTCAACTTTTTTTTGTAATCTTATTGTAAACTATATCTTCTTTCATTCTTGAAAGTTGCATTGAAATGCATCGAAGGGTTCTGGAGATATATTATAATGAATCTGGCAGAATACTGAAAAATTTTTTTTACTGTCATTGGCATTTTATCTCAAACTTGAATAGCTTCTTTCGATATTTTTTTATTTTTCTTAAATTTCACTTGACCTGAATTCTAATTACTGGAAACTATATGACAATGTGATGTAATTGAAAATTCTTTGTGAATAAATCGTAAGTTTTACATGTAGGTTGATTTCGTATGATGGAGTTTGAAGCAATCTGGTAGGTGAAGGGCGACACCTCATTCTTCACACTCCCACCTGGTTTCGCTCTTCATTCCTTTTGCTTTGCACACCACACATTTACATGATGGATTTTTCTGGATTTGGCGGGATATGAATTGGAAAATATCCCCAATTTGCCGCCTGGAATCTCATGGCTGAGGGTGCCTGATACTGGTCGCCTGCGTCTTTTATAGTCCGGCATATTCACATTTTCTAGAATTTTCTCAGCTAAATTTTCTCTCAAGTCATCAAATTGAATCTTCTTGCCTGCTGTTTTCATATATAATACGTAAGTATTGAATAAAACCATATCCATGAGATAAAAAATATCTTTTTATAACCTTTGATATAACGACGCATTACTGGAAAAGATGCTAATCGTTGATCCTGCCTGTCAACAGCATTCATTTGTACGTTGTAACCGGGAATAAATTTTGGTTTTATGATTGATTCTTTAGTTCTTACTGATTTCTTTCCAGTGTCAGCCATTTCCAAGGTCTTGTGGCATGTTGTTAGTGCATGCACGTCTTTTTTATCTCTCCATTTCATAGCAGCAATTCCATTGCTATACTACTTTGCCTCCCCTTTCTTCTACTGTATATTTTTGAGTTCTGCCGGCATATTCCTTCGGTTTATTCTAACTGTGCCTAAGGCATTAGTTTTGTCATCAATCAACTTCAGAAATAGATCAGGTTATGTGTACCAGTTATCTAACGCCACAGTGTAACCCTTGCGAAGTAATGATGCAAAAGTTCTAGTACTATTGCTGCACTCGAAGGAATTTCCTTAACTCCGGGCGGTTTTTTCCCAGTGTAAATTGAATAATGTAGGCAGTACCCTGATGAGATTTCAAATAATTTGTAGAACTTGATTCCAAAGCGAGCGCGTTTACTTGGGTTGTACTGGGCATAGCAGAGTCTGCCACGAAATTTCATAAAGCTTTCATCCACGGCAAGATTTCTCTCCGGATTGTACATGGTTCTAAATTTTGTATTTATTTAGTCGATCACTGGAGATATCTTTTTCAGCCAAACATTTTCATTCACTTTTGAATTATCAACAAAATGCAAGAATTTTGATCACAAAGAAAACGTTCATATGTTCAACTCAGCCGAAAAAAGGCGTTTCTGTCATGTTGCGTGGACTCCAGTATCTTTGAAGTTTATTTTTTTTTCAGTTGTGTCAGCACACACAATGAGAAATAGGCCTGAATCTCATCTCTAGTTCTTTCAAACCACCCTTTCCTAAGATCACTTTTTCTATTTTTTTTCAGAGTACAAAAAGGCATATGCATACTTGTTGGTTTCAGTTGCGATCAGTTCCCAAAAATCACCTTCAAGAAACTGGAAGAAAATGTATCTCTCACTAGGATTGTTTCCCATGAATTCTTTCATTTATGCCAGGTTTACGAGAGAATCTAAATTCTTTCACACTCTGGTTGCTTTTACACCAATGCCAATTGTTTTCTCCCTTAGCCTATTTTGGATCCGCCGGACAAACACTGCTTTCATTTTCGCTGGAAAATTCTGCACTGTCTTCTTTACTGCTCACAGTTTCTGAATAATCAGAGTCATTGGTGTCACTATCTTCACTGTTATCACTTGAACTGATGTCACTATCATAAATAAACTTTTCTACATCATCGCGTGTATACGCGGGCTCAAGCGCTTGAACGCGAGCGTCAGTGGCAGCGGCAGGGAAACTGGCTGCTAACTAATATGTATTATCCGAAGGTCACGTCTTCATTCAGTAATTCTATCTTCTTTGTTGATGTAGCAGCAAATAGGAAAAGATGAAAGGCAACTATTGTGAGGCAGCAGAAAATATTGTATTATCTTTTGCATAGTAGCAAGTTCACTGAAGATGAAGATAATGGGTATCTTTCGCTTACGCGATGTCACTCATCAGATATACAAAGTGTAATATTGCTTTCGTTATCCCATTTTGGCAATGAATTGGTGTCTCAGCAATAATGTATCAAATAGGAGGAGGATAGGAGAGAAAGGAGACAAAGTAAGTTGGTGCTGAATGTGCATTGGGTTCACGATAAATGATGACGGTGCGGCGAAAATACTTCCAAACCATCGAGTATATAAAAGAATAAAATATGAACTGCAATACAATAACAGCGTTGGAATTTGCATTAGGAGAACGTAAAAGCAATAGAGAACATACATTATAAATGTATCTGAAATTTATGCTCCAAAAGAGGGTTGGAAAAAAAATAATATACGAGACCGGCGAATCGCCGTCTTTGTAAGCCAATGGGTTAACAGAGTAAAGGAAATAGGATTTGAATTCTTCAACTGGTACTACAGTGCTCACCCCTCACTCAATACAGATTTGGGAGGCACTTTCACTCTTTCACTGAGCAACACGAAGGTTGGTTTGATTTTTAAGGGTCAATGGCTTCATCAATATCCTTAAGGTAGATGACATCGGATCTTTCTTCTCGATATTTCCTCATCTGTAAAACTCAAGCAAATGGTGATTTGAGAGTATTAAGGGCATATGCTGTCATGTTAATTAGTGGGAAATGTGCTAAGTGAAAGGAATCTTAATGGAACAATCATGTTAAGCAAGGGGTACCTGTATTTGCTTTAAATTAAATCAGCTATTTGTCTTCCCATTTTACAAACTAATCATACTACCATACCAATTTTACCTATTTCCATTGTGTACTCCTAAATTTAAAATATTCTGCAGTTTGCTGGAAAGGTAATCCATTTAATGAAATTCCTAAGCTGTGTTCCTTGTGTAATCCTATTTATTTGAACATGTTTTTTCTCTTTTTATCTTCTGCCAGATTTATTAGCCATGGATGGGATGGTTCAAAATGCTGGGACATGATAGAAATCTATAACTCTTTGCCACAAAATGATGTCCAACGCATTGAAGCACTTGAATTTCTGGATGAGCGAGAACTTCTGCTGCAGTTATTTCAACACTATTGTATCAGTATTGCTTGGAGAGAGGCTCCCGAGTCAAGATTTGAATTTTCAATCATAGACATCCATTAATGGAAGAGCTCAAATCGGCTGCACAAATACAGATCTCTCCATTACACTCGGTCATAGTTTGTGCTTGCCATGATGATTTTTTATAAAAAAACTAAGCCAAATCAGCATTTGCACAAGGAACTATGCCAACAGTCCAAATTTTTTTCTGTACTGTGTCTTTAATGCCTTTAAGGCAGGATATACATACTTTCAACTTCTTTATGTATAAATAACACTTTTAATTGGTCGAGGTGGTACTGTGTACAGTGGTGTAATATGAATGTTGTATATTGTTGTTCATAAAAGTGAGCTTATTTTGTCTCAATCCAGAGGACTGATGTGATATTGGCAACAAGTTGGTAGAAGTTGGGGAATATTGCTGCCTATTCCCATCAACATTGTTGGATATGGTGTTTTAATCATGTAATACATACATATTTGTATGCTTTCTGACTTTTTTTCTTGCATGCAATGGCTGCTAACCTTGTGACATACTGTTTCAGTGGGTAGAACCAGATTTTATCTGGTGCTCAGTTTTTCCATCCCCATTAATGGCATAAAACAGTTGTAAAATAGTTATGTTCCATATCTATACATCATAACTGAATTCCATGCATCATTAATTCAATAAAGAAAGAATACTCTTGATGTCCTATTGTTATTTATTGGAAATAAAGTATTGAATTTTCAAATGCTGATGTAGGTGGTTTAACTTCCAAAACCTTCAGTTGTTTAATTGAGCCATGTCTTATGGCAATTAGAGCCTGTGAACATCCAATGAAAAGCACTGTACCTGGACTGTTCTTTGGAATTGTGTGATTAATAAACTTGTGATTTCCATGGGAAATCTTGTGTTTTTAATGAATTATAAAACCTGCACTACAGGCGTTAAGTAAATAAATGTAATTGCATCTCAATATTTTTTATTTGAATTCAAAAATAGATAGGAGAAGATTGTGTTTCATAAGAACAAGTTGTGGTCTGAAGTGGTGTACCTAAGTATTTTGGCTTTGGACCAAATTTCATTCCCTATGGTATTGAATGATAATTATGAAACATTGTCCTGTTAAGACGTATAAATACTACTAGTTATTGTATAACACAGACATTAAGTGAAATGTATATGCTGTGAAGATGTGGGGGATACAAAGCAATCAGATTTAAAAAAATATATTTTCTTATTGCACTATCAAAGTAAAAGGAGTTGGCACATGAAAAGTTAGGAACTAAGCCCAGAAATGATAAGGGTACCTGCAATTCTTTCATTGATACGTTCAAAATACCTATGCATAATCATTTAATGATGATTTGAAATGTGTCTACCAAGGAGAAACCATGAAAAAGATGTTTTGAAAGCGAGCAAAACATTTTTTTCTGAAACGAGATAAAATGCATATAAAGTGCCGATGCCTTCTCTCCCATAGGTCCCATGTCAGCTACGGTGGCCGCGGGGTAAATCCCTCACCATTTAATCCCAGGGTTGCGGGTTCGAATCCCGCCTGGGGAGGATTTTCACTCTACAGGGCATGGATTTTACCCTGTTAAGGGTACACATCACTCCTGCCTGACCGACCGCATTCTGTCATGACTTTGACAGCCAAATAATTGCTAAAGACTTATTTTATTCCCTTGAAAATTTCAGAGTATGACAAATAGACCCTTGTAAAGAGATGCTTGTTTTTCAAATGTGAACATTTTATCTCAGTGTATGAATAAACCTCAGTGAAGTTGTCAAAATGTAAAAGATATTTTTATAAAAACGAAGAATTGTACTGAAAAATGGTGAACAGAACTATGCATCAACCCCTCTTCTAACAGAATGATAAGTAACAGCCATCATGTTTGAGAGGTGAACTCTGTATTTGATGTCAATTAGATAAGCAAACTGCGTGATTTCAGTGATGAAATGCATTCGGATCAGAGGCCAAGAGTTCAGCCGTTTCTCACATACAATCAGTCAGCGCTGCCTGTACTATGCGATGGAGACACGGCAACGTCGTATAGGCGACAATTGCTGTGAGCCACAGAGTACACGAGTGGATCGGAGACCCAAATTCCAATGGGGGATGGAGGGGTAGGGTGGAGATGGGGGAAGATCAGGGATGACTGAAAATTCGTTTTTGTAACAGCTTGTCCTAGGAGACACAGAGTTACGGTCTCATCGACATTTAATCTCCACAAAGTGCTTGCTGCGAGTTTAATTGAGTTTTGGCTGATTTATGAATTTATTAGGTAGCAAATATGCCAGGTTCCTATCATAATCGAAAACTTAATCCTAATTTAAAACTGAAACTCACCGCTAAGAGGAAGCAAAACCATGGACAAAACTTGCTGAAATGGATGAAAGAAAGGTTTCTGTAATTCAAAGAACTAGTTTTCTAATCGCCGACTTTCATACTTAATTTTGGTATTTGTTACGTTTTCATTTAAAATGCATTATGTTTTGAATTATTTGCAATAGGAAGCATATTCTGCTGAATGCCTCTAGCGAAATTAGTGAAGAAAACAACGCTCGGACACACCACCCTTCGTTATGGAAGACCCATTACATACAAGAAAAACCGCAGAATCTGATGAGATTATAACCTCACTTTCTAGCGAAGCTGGAATCATGGTCGAAAGTGTATCGATTCCAGCACCTATGGACCCTTGCTGCCAAAGAAGTCAATGCACACATGGAAGTGCTACCTGAGGTTACTATAGTATTCATAGGTTACCATACCTACCCCTGTGGTTACTATAGTATTTATATCCGTATTACTGACTTCGTTATATACATTAATGACAAATTAATTATTTTCCAAAAATATTCCACAGGTCTAACTATATGTATAGATTGTAAGACAAAATAATTTCTAGGGATCATTCGACACGCACATTGGACAAGTCATGCAATCCATTGAAATATTCAATCCGAATGTGTTTGTGATTCACTGAATTGACAGAACCTTTTGTGCCCCTAGAAATAAATTAACATTTTATAAAGTAAAGGCATATTCTTTTGGCAATGCAGATTTTGAAACTTTAGAAAAACAACCTTCAGTGAATTCAGATGGTGGATATGTTTTCGAGGCACAGTAACTTTCGCAAAGGATGTGTACTCACATAACTTCATTATTATCAGACTTGGAATCAGAGTGGAATTTTCATTGGTTTATTGAGAATTGATTTCATTCTGTCAAAAAAACTATGGCATAAGGACAACAAGATTATTTTAAAAAAGACAAATTGAATTTTATGTAGAAAAACATATGCCAAGTTCAATAATTTTGTCTTCATTATCCAAACATAAGCTATGCCCAATGTTTACTGAAAGGCAATGAATTTTGTGTTGGAAGTTATAAAATTTTTAATATGGGGAAATGGGGGAAAACTATGTAATCAACAGTAAGAGTCTTATTTCCATGTCAATATTAACACTAAGATATCCACATTTTAATGGCATTATTCTTTCTCAAATGGCTGGAATGCAGTGGCTGGGTCAGATACCAACACTTGGCAGCAAATGCATTCACCTGGCGGTCAACCTGAGACAGGTTTACCAAATGAGACACACTGTAATAGAATATATTACTTTAAGTACTCTGGGAAAAGAAAAAAATCAGGATCATAAGCTTTCTTCATCATTACCATCATCAGTCAACACCCCTTTGGTTGGTTGACGCTGCTCTCCTCTAGAATTTCCTATCAGCTAATCCCTTCGTATTTACATATTTCTTCTCTTTCGTATATTTCATCACCTTTTGAGGTCAATACAGCATACCTGTTTCAAAAATTGGGACAACAGGCAAATCTCTTCCAGCATGGAAGCCGCTGTTGTTATGGAAGGCCTTCAGAAGAGCGAGGAACTCTATGGCATTCGCTACGTCTTTCTAGTCGCGGATGGCAATAGTAATGTGCACAACAAAATTTTTGGATTCACGCCTGTTTAAGAATTTAACTGTGCATAAAATAGAATGTAGGAATCACTTATTGAGCAATTTTTGTGATAAGTTAAAAGAAGTCACCAAAACCAGTTGTAAGATTGGCAAAAAAAGCACACTAGTATTGAGGAAGCATTTGGGAAAAATATTCTGCAATTACAATGCAGAATCACAAAAACAGTTGAGCAAAGAAGAACTGAAGCTGTTAGTCTCGAGGAAAAATTGAATTCCTCTGAAGGGACACTTCCAACAGTATGAGACATTTTTTTGGAGACCACTCCAAATGTGCTCCTTACTTTTGTTCCAGAGATAATGTGCATGGAAATAATCTCCATGAGGATTATACAAGTTCTTCTTGTACAAAATACGTTTTGTACAAGTTCGGGGCTATTCGCCAAAAGAACAGTAATGAACTGGAAATTGAAGGCAAAAAAAACACATGCTAGGAAACAGAGTCAATCCCGAGCCAGAAAATCACTTTTTAAAGAGAAGAATTATCGTTCTCATTATCGACCAAATGCTGAACGGTCCAATATGTCTTCCACAGACTATGAAAGACCAAAGTATATTTTTATGAGGGATCATCAAAAATCAGATGAAGACATTCTCAGAATTGTGGATACAGTCTGGAAGTGTCTATTGGCATGAGAAGAAAACTTCTTACGGCCTCGTACTTTGGACAGATATGCAATATGCTGCCCAAATACAAGTTGTGAAAACTTGGTGAGGGTAATTTTGAATTACATTGCGACATGTCAATAGGGGACTTCATAGAAGTGTTTTATGATAACTAGTATAAGGTGCTTGATATATCAAACAATTAGAACTTGCTGTCGTCGCTTTCAGGGGCAGCTGTATATGGCGCATTGTCAGAGTGCAAGCTTGTCGTGGCCAATACGTGTAATGGCTCTGAAAGCTTGCACTCTGACAATGTGCCATACGCAGCTGCCTCCGACAACAATGAATTTTGCTGCGAAAACCTACTTTCCACAATTAGAGTTTCCGATTGAAAATAACACCCTATTGTACTGTAATTTTTAAATTAATGAGGGAAGGATTGTAGGTATACTCACTCCACTGCTGGAATCAAAGAGCACAGTGTGATATCAGAGAAAGAATCAGGTGTGGGTGTGGTAGGCTAGAGACGGAGCTGTCTGCTAACGTCAATATGGTAAATGCTATTGCTAATTGTTGTCACTAATGTTCAAAACAATAATGAACCGTGAGGGGAGTTAGGCGGAGGGTTACTTGGGCGATCAGGGACCATATATGCAAGTGACCCAGCCTTCCATTTTCTATCACCTCCCCCCTTACTTCAAACATCGTGTCGGATTTCGGGTGATGAGGCTTGCAGAATAGATATTCCAAGAAAGGAGGGGAGGATTGTATGTTGCAAGAACGGAGGGGAAATCCACAAACCTCCCTTTCCTTAACCCAAAGGCTTCCTCGGCACCGATGTTGCCAGTGTGTTAATGGCTCTTCCAAAATTTAAAGACTCTCGCCGACAAAAAGCCTCGATCAGTTGCAACTGCTCGCCACCTGGAGGATTTTCTGCAGAACTATTCCTAGCCACTGGCTGTGATGTGCCTTCTTTATTGGAAGAGAGGACTGAGTCCTAAATTTGCAGGTTAAATAAAGACAAAGAAATGGGCCCAGGTTCACTGTAAAATTGGTTCTATAGAATTTGGTTCCACATAGGTAAATCCTTGGCATTACACAGCCCTTCATGGCAACTATGGTGGCATTGGTAGTTAAAGCAAAGGCTTGAGTAATACTTTGTAATTTTCTGTGGAGGGGCATGGGTTCAAGCCTCAGTTGAGGAATTTTTTTTCGGTTGATTATCTTTTGGAAACCATCCTAGGATGCCAATGGAAAATAAAAGAATGAAACTTGGTTAGGTTCACTTCATATTTAAATAGGCACGACCTGGGTTTCATAGCGTAGTTACATCTTCAGGTGACTGATCATGCATATATCTTCTTTGTATAACATGTTGGGTGCGACAGCAAGGACACCTATCTGTCGGAAGTGAGTTGGGAGTGGGATGAGGAGGGATAGAGGGGGAAGGAGCGGTGTTAGGTTGGGTAGAGGGATTTCCCTGTGTTGATGGATCTTCGACCAGCGGGGGGTAGAGTGAATGAGGAAACGAGGAGCTAAGGAGGGTTGAGGTACGATGCCCAGATCCTAGGATGCCCAGTTACGTACATGTGCATTGAAGGCAGGTGAAGATAGATAGTGACAGCTTTAACAACCGTCAGAAGTACTGTACACCAATCGATCTGCGTTTTTCCAAAAATACTCTCAATTTTTTTTAAATCTATAAATATTCAGGCAATGATTCACTGTCTACATGTGAAGTATCTTTTTTGGCAAAGCATAGAATCCTGCAATCGGCTTCAGTACTCTCCCGGAAGGCTAATCGAAAATCCAGCATATAGGTTCAAAACTGAAAATGCTGTTGTTTATGTTGTACATGCATGGGACTAGTCTTCCTGAACCTTCCAGTTAAACTGGAAAAAAAATCCCTCAGGTGAGGCTTGAACCCATGCCACTAATCAGAAGTTTACAAAATATTACTTGAATCAATGCCTTACTACTAAGGGCATGAAGGGCCATTTAATGCAAAGGATTTATATGGAATGAAATTCTACAGAATCAATTTTCTCGAGAAGAGTAGATGGCCTATGGAAGAGAAAGCCATTGTAGCACTCATGCAGATGAGAATATATGTGAATGGAAGCTTGATGACCTTAAATGGGAAAGGCATATTTCTCTAAAGCATTCTAGTGATGTCCACCTCTATATAGTGCTGTTTTCATGTTTCTCATCCATATTTGGCATTTTCCATGTTAAATTTAGGAAGTGTCCACATACACTTCTGAAAAGGTGGAAGGGGACATACAGGGCTGTACTGGACCTTTATAAACCCATCTGAAATGCATAAACGAGTTAGTGGTTAGCTGAGTTGAGTCAGTGTTCACCTCGTTACTCTGCCAGTTGGTAGAGCGAGTGGTGAGTGATAAGTGTTGACTATCAAGTCTGATGTACTCTCCTCTGTACGCTTCACCCCTTCTTAATTTATGCCTTATGTTAGTTTGCCCTTCAGGCTATTCCCTTCATACTTTAAGCCCCAATAATTACACAGTTACACTTTTTCAGCAGTTTATCTCTCCAGTTTCAGGAATAAAATGTTTCCGTAGCTTTCTCAACAGCTTTTTCATGCTGTCTCCTTGGGTAATGTGTGAAAAGCCGTGTGAAGGTTTCTCGGGTCCTCCACCGGGTTATTGCATCCATGTCCGCCAACGTTTCAATTCCCGACTCGGTCATCGTCTTCAGGACTTCTGAATGCCGTATCGCAAATATTGTCCTCCTTATATATCCTTCTCCTGGGGTCAGGTGCCTCCTGAATGGTCCATTGACCAACCTTCAGAAGGGCGTCTCCTGATTGGTCGAGAATTTCCCCAGTCCTCTTGTATGCATTTGAGGATCAGTCTCCAGGTGTTGCTTAGCTGGAAGCCTGTGTTCAAATTCTTCTTTCTGAGGTGGATTTCAATGGCCTCCTTGACAACCCGATCTCAATAGCCGTGTGATTGGCAAAGATGTTTTGCCTCGTCCCATTTAATGGTGTGATCATGGCTGATGCTGTGTTCTGCGATGGCTGACTTTTCCAGTTGCCCCAACCTAAGGTGCCTTCTGTGCTCCTTCATCCTGGTCTCAATAGTGCGGCCCGTTTCTCCGACGTACACCATGCCACACTCGCCTCAGTTGAAGTAGCCTTTCTCCAGTCTGATTTATACAGTTTTAACCATGTGGTCCTAAGTCTTTTGCACTGTGCAGGTGTTGGAAAAGTTGATCCTATGGTCGTTTCGAAGGCTGTGTTGGGCAAGGCCACACACTAACAGGCATAAGCCTGAATGGGAGAAGCAACCATCATCTGGCCCAGAAAAGAGGAGTATTGATACAAGGTAGTGCCAGATGCAGAAAACCTGGATGCTGCGGTGAAATTCCTGTAAGCAACTTTTTGCCTGAATGGATATTGCGACCAGGATATTCATTGGGTTCTAAAAAAACAAGGGAAAACATTGGAGGAGAAGAACCCAAAAGGTAGAGCCTGCATCCTCTTCAGTATCATATAAAATCTTGAGAATGTAGGTCAAACAAAAGATAGAAAATGTCAACAGGAAAACCGAAGAACATGAGTTTTGTGAAACGTTTAGAACTCAAAACACCTAGCATCTAATGCATTCCATGCATGTGCGCAAAGCATACATTGGGGAAGCAGGCCAGACTATAGGAAAGCGCCTGATAAAACATGAGAGGAGCATTAGACTCTTCCATCAGGAGAAGTCTGCAGTTGCCAACAGTCATGATGACGACCATTGGGTTGCATTGCCAACACTAAATGCCTGTGCCATGCAAAAGACTGCTGGGACCAATTTATTACAGAAGCTGTGAAAATCAGACTGGATGAGGACTTCAACTGTTTGTGAGACAATGGTTTCCAACCTAGTGGGGTATGGAAACTAATCGTGAATACCTGAAAAGAGCAAGATGGCACCATCCAATCGGAGCTTACTTGAAGCATGGAGGAGAAAATAAATGTGGTAATTTCTGGCTGAACTCACAAAATCTTGAAAATTTTGGCATTTGTAATGCCTGGTGAGGACTCATCCACTCTCGCACATCCTTTGATTGAATTGTAGGGTATTGTGTGAATGTCACCTTTACAGACTTTTCCAGAATGAAGAGGAGGAAGTATTGTTACTGCGTCTCCACATCTTTATCACCTATTCTACTCCTGATTTTTAAAATTTTGATTTTCCAGGTTGAACTCAATTCTATTAAAGTTTCAATTAGTGACCTCATTTGAATGTGTCTGCTCTTGTTGTTTCATTTCCATTCCACAACAATCATGTAAGGATATTTGGTAGAGGGTAAAATTAATAGATTTGAAATATAAAAATAAACATTTTATTTAGGAAAACAGTCAAAATTTTCAGTTCCCAAGTGTATGAATTCGTCATGACCCTAAGAATTTCAAACGCAATGCACTTACTAATTATTGCTACAGTGAATTACTTTTCCCAAGTAAGGATGAAAATTTTCTTTCATACATTAGGGGATTTTGCCAAGACATGTTTTTACTTATAATTTAATCGACTATGAAGAGTTAAATTTTCAAAATGTTAAGGAAGCATGTAAGTACTTGGTCATAATTGTTAATAATTGCAGATCAAGCCAGATGTATCATCAATTTCTATGAATTTATAGGCTGACAAAGAAATCCGTAAGCTCAGATAGAATATATTCCCAAAATATTAAGTAGTTTTAAATATATAATTTACAATTGCATTTTATGTAGCAGTGTCATCATTAATTTATATTAAAATTACTACTGATCAACATTTAACAATATGTCACAGGAAAACAACAATATGCACTGCATAATAAAACATAATTAAAGACATTAAAAAAGTATACAAACATACAAGATATAATACTCTTACAAGCCAGTAAATGGCACATACGTTACATGACTTTCCACTTACTGCCACAGCCTGGGCAACAGTGCTTACTATTTAAACATTTTCAGCCACTAACATAGGGCATTTATTATCTCTGCATAAAATTACAGACTCCCATTTCCTAGGCATATCTTCATTATTTGAAGTTATAACGAAGTTACAATCCAGAAGTAGTGTGAGGATAGAGCACAGTATTTACAACACTCAGTCACACTGAACATGAAGAGATGTAAAATCACAATGACATGTGAGCAGGTTTTGATGCTGAGATGACCACAACCACCTGCACATTTTACAAATAAAAATGCAAGCTACTAAAGGAAACTTAAAGAATATGAAAGAAATTAATTTCATAAATAAAATTTTGACATGCACAGTATTGATCCAAATTAAAAATAAAGTTGTTTACAAAATGGAGAAGGTGGTAATTAACCTAATACAGAGTGCATTTTTATGGTGCACAGGAAGTTCTATGATATTAGTATCCTAAAGTATACTCAGTCAACAAGAATTCTCTTGTTTAGTGCTTTCAGGATAATGGGTTTTTGTCCTTGCATTGTTGGCATTTTTTTCAGGTCCCTTCATCAAAGGGAATATCCAGCTCTTTACAAGTTCAAAGGATTTCCCTGAACCATTCCCCCAGCTTCACACATATTCTTGGATATCAAACTGAGTTTGGAGAAATTCTCTAGGTTGGTTCCAGATGTTAGCTGGCCAAGGTTGAGCTTCACTCTCTCAGATGCCTATGAAAGACAAAATTTTTTCATTATGAACCTCATTCCATTTCTTAATAGCAATTGAAATTTTAGAAATATCAGTACTTGTACTCCACTTTAACTGCCCTCAAGAACCTATGAAAATGTTTGACATGGTATTATCAAATACAATTTCCCATTGAAACACACAAATCAAATGTGAGATTACATCAAGTGTAAGAGGATATTTATAACATTCATAGTAAATTCACACCTCAAGTGAAGTGTCGCTTAGACTAAGTAAAAATGATAACATCTGATAAGTATCCCAGATAGCACAGGCATTTTCGTATCTGGATACGAAAGGATACAATCAGGATAAGATAAGTCACACATTTGACGTTTGTAAAAAGCGTTTGTGGAATATTTTGCACCAATTGAAGAACGAATGAGCTTGTACATGAAGAAAATGGATGCAAATCACAAATGTCGATGAAATATACTCGTGAACGTTATTTTTTTCTTAAAATGGAAAATAAGTACACAAGATACATAGTATCTCCTCGTATCGGATCACGGCAGGATACACGTATCTTTTCGTATCTGGAACTATTTTTTTGTCTAACTCGTCAGCGCTACGGACATCTGACGCGGAGGTCAGCTCTTTAAAGAGCCTCTAATAAAAAAATTAATCAAATTTTAATAACTAACTTTCAAGCCCTTATTTTTCCTTCGTGATAGGGTATTGGCAATCTGCATGTACTGATAAAAGTTTTTTAAGCTCATACATAGGTAGCTCTGCAGAAAACAATTGCTGATCGATATTGATAGAAGCGTAGAACCACAGCATTGTTGTAGGCGTAAGTCAGAGGGTGAGTATATTTAGTTATTTTAATGTTAATTTTTTATCTCTGCGTAACTTCTTGCATTATCTTTTCATTTTCGAGATCCAAAACTTTTCCTCTCTTCCTCATACAGGTATAAATAGCATGTTCCAGTGAGTCACTGGTGTGGAATCACGGATGCATCTTTCGCATTATGGCAATCTGTATCAATACCGCTTACCTACCCCTAAAGTAGCGCAAGGTTAACAGTAACTGTCAATAAAAATCGCTCCACTAATAGTGATAAGCAATTTTAAGTGCCACGCGAAATATGAAGAATGTAGATCAGGTTCTCTCTGACATAAGTTAAATCAAAAAATAATGGTAACGCTAGCACACGCCTTATGAAGATCCATGATCACGGTGACAAAGTTTAAACTTTGTTTCAGGAAGCTCTAATTGCTCTTGCCGAAGGTATGTTCTGAGTGTGGAAAAGTTCCTTATTACCAATTGCTTATTTTTTACGTGCCTTCGTATTTGTGATTTCATAACGCCTCCATTTCTTACTGTCGCAGGTCCATTTAAGTAAAACTTAATTACTGCCGCAGTGATTTGATTGTTGTGGTTCATTGCTAGGAGTCACTGAAGCTTGTGAGCTCTCAGCCAACTGCGAGTTATGTATGAAATGTATTTGTTATTAGTAATTTGATCGAAACGTTCGTTAAAGATGTAAATGCTGATTTGAAATATACTGTTTCGTCACCAACAGTTCTATTTTTCATTTTAGTCAACTTAAGTTGGTAACCTTGGTAACGGGAGATTAGAGAATAATCGATTGTGGGATTCGATGAATATTGATCGTGAGATTCAAGAATTATCGATTGTGAGAATCGAGGAATATCGATTGTGAGATCTTGGGACCGATGTGGTATTCCTACGCCTCGTATCTAATCGTATCTCCTTCGTAGCGGACATTGCACGCCTTGATATCTCGTTTGCATCCTGTCCGGTAGTGGATGGTATCCATTGCCGAAGCGCGACAGCAGAGCTCCGTATCTTCTTCAGCATTGGATAGTATCCAGATACTAAGGGTATACGTTGGCAGCTGTGCTATCTGGGATATAGAGGATAACTTAGCTTTGCTATGATAAATAGTGGCTATTTCTATAGGATCCCAAAATATCCAAAAACACCCAGAAATACACATCAGTAATTATGTTCCTAATGAGTCAGTGTGTACATGTGTTTAGGAAGTCAGTGCAGTTGCAATCATGGGCATTTCACTCGTCACCCATTGAAAGGAGGAGCAGAAATATAACATAACGAATAGTTGTATTTTGCATCTAACTTTAAGATGAAATACGGTCAGAGTGGTATGGTCAACAATCGACTTGTGCTGAAGATATTTTATTCGGATGAAGAAAAGTCCGGAAAGCTAGTTAAATGGAAGAAAATCAAATTCCGATATTTCAGTTCCGATAAAACTCCAAACTCTGATACTGACCATATTAAATAGTGCATTTTTGATTGAAATACCAGTATTGAAGTTAAAATTTCTTCTATTTAATTTGCTTTTCGGACTTTTCTTCCTCCGATAAAATGACCCTGAACGGCGATAGATTAAATATGCTACAAAACATAATTGAAATATGCTCAGCATGTTTCCTCAAATATGCTATGCCTGTGTTGACAACATGCTCAGCATATTTTCTAAAATGTTTTCAGAATATTTCAAGCACATGATTACCCGGACATTTGTTCATGCTCAGCATATGCTAGAAACATTTTCAACATATTGAACATATTTTACGAAAATGTGCTCAGCATATTGTGAGCATTTATTGTGCTACTAGGGAGGTTACTTAACCCTTGCTACTCTGATTTTTTCAGCCTCAATACCAGTAGCTTACTCAAAATTTAATTAGTTATTGCACCAAAATTCAAAGGCAAGAACTGCTTGCAGAATTAAATTCAATATATTCCAAAACAAAAACATTCATTTGGCTTGCTATGGCTTTCTGATGGATAATAAAGCTACAAACTTGCATTTATCCGTAAATTTTTTAAGCAATGATATTTTTGAGAGTCCAATTTTGTCGAGTGACACTCAACAATTGAGTTAGTATTGAGCTAGACTGAGTCGAGTTTTACTCAATACCCAAGTGGAAAGGATTAATCATCCACCAGAGTCTGCTAATGGAAGCAGTACTGAAAATTTAGAATCAGTGCCAAACCCATGGTTGATGTCATAATTACTGTACACCATAAATAAGTTTTAAACTCCTGTGAGGACTAATATTTTTTAAATTTCAATATTTGTATTAACCTTCACATAGAATTGTAATTTCACAGCACTTGTTTCTCTGTCATTTGTCACTTGATGAGGTCATCGTAATTTACTTCATGACCATTACAACTATTATTATTATGTTCTATAAAACATTTCTTCATGAATACAATTACTCACCTCATTGCACCAGACAGATGCAAGTAGTTGTTCATGGTGAGCAGATGGAATATTGTCATTCAATGACTTAGTGGCCCGTGACAAAACTACAACCATTGCATAGGTATCAATGGCAGCTGCTGCCAAACGGTTGAGAAGGAACTGCTCCTCCACCACTCCTCTCCCATACTTCACCAAAAGATTCTCCACAGCCATGCCAAAAGCCTCTATGCTCTGCAACAAATTAAAAATAAACCCATTATCATTTTCTACAACAAAAGCATAGGGTCCCCGAAGTTATTCAACTTGCAAACAATGTAGTCAAAGTACATGGGGAAAATATACAGCTAAATAAGTAATGGGAATAGTTAATGAAAACAGAGAATGTTGGTTTAGTCCTCAACACTTGTGTTTCACCCTCAAAATCAGCTTCATTAATTGCAATACACGTATACCTTCCTCATCATTATCCTACAACTAGGCACCCTTACATATACTGTTGCATATTTGGGTGCCCCCTCCCTTACTTCCCCCAACCACCCTTGTTGAACATTACCCCTCGGTGGACTAATTATCCTCCAGGCTTAGCTGAAGACTTGCATGACAGGTGAGCCAACGATGCCAAAAATACCTATGATTCCAAAATGCAACGTTTCCAGACTGCACCATTTCCGGCCACACCATTACCTCACCCAAGGCCCGGTAGTTCCCCTTAAATTTTGAAGCCATGCGAACCGTGGCCCCGCCATCTTTCCTTGACCAACTTTTCAAAGCTTTGAATACGCAGCCTAATCCATTTTTTTTTTCAATTTATTTATGACGGAGGCACAATGAGCAATTCCTTTGATATTATTTTCATTGGTGACAGAAAAATACCGGTTTTCTTAGCAAACTGTAAGTTCAGAAATGCAGATTATATCGTCGTACACGATTGGTCTCTGCGACAAACTGACCAGAAGATCACCTCCAGAAAAACAGAGCGGAAGGTTGATGAGTTGGAAGGCCCCTACGAATTTAGGCAGAGTCACTGAAACTAGGATGCAATATTTTGAAGAACCAAGTAACGCTCGGCGAAGATGAAGCAGTCGCCATGGCACAAGACACACTGCGACGAAACTTTTCTGATTTAACTCCGGTGAGACAAAATGAACCTATGTGAATTAGCTACAATTTAGCATTGATCTATTTTAAATATTCTCCTCTAGTTGCTATTTAAGTATGTTTGTATGTTGTAACATCGTAACATAAACCACCAATTAGTTTACAATGTAGTATTTATAAATAGACGTGCTGAAACACATGCAACTCCGGAAAGACCAATCGACGAGGCGTCACAGAGTGGGACCAAATGCTTAAAAGGTGGTCAAAAGTCCCTAAAATAAACTTTCAAATCTAGGTCTTTTTTATACTAAATTGTCTTCTCTGTTAATAGCGCAGCCAGGGAATTCAATTTACAGGTATGCAGATATGAAAATTTGCACAAAAATCATTGCTAAAGTTACAAGGGTGTAGCCTACTTGTGTGTGCAAGCAAACTCGCAATTAGGTCTATTTTGAAGTTGAATTGTAATTCACCAACTGGATCGATTAAAATTTAGTAAACGAATCAAATCCTCACAACAATAAGTAGATATAATGCATATATCTGAGAAGTTTATCAAGACATTTTTATTAATGTTATTTTCATTTTTTACAGTATGTATTTTTCAACTCTTTTTCACGAAAATTTTTAAGATAAAATTCAAAAAGTTGTATTGCAGGCATTGCCCCACCAAATAAGTTCCATAAATTTGTAGCCAAAGATCTTAGCTATCAATTGATGAAAAAATATTCTGCTCTTTTGCAGCACAATACGATATTATTAAAGAAAATACGAGCATCACTTTAGCTATCATGTTGCGTGGGTTGCATACCGTATGTAATAGCCCATTACTTTTGTCCACTCAATTGTATCAAATTTGCTCTAGATTGGGGGGAGGTAACTAATGATTGTATCATTTTCATTCTTGAAGACTCGTACAATACACATTTTATTAGATAGTATCATGTCAACCATCACATTAACCTTATATGTTTGCAGTGTGGTCCGCTGAAATGGTGATGATAGCATGATGCTAGACTTGTTTTAATGCATTAATTCAATCATCTTTTACTTACATTTGAAGCTCAAAACAAGAACTCACACCTATCCCAAATATAAGTTTGTGTACTCCAAACAGTATTCCATCAATAAACGAATTTGTTCTTTTCTCACACAGACCTATGACTCCAGATAAGGCAATTTTCCATTGAACACCAAGACCTTAAAATAGTTGCTTCTTCCTCTGCTGCACTAATTTCTCTTGAAGAGGTTTAGTTTTTTATTTGAAGACCACACCTACATATCCGAAGTAATTAGATATTTTTGCAGCAATCATCTGCAATAATTACTGATTAATATTCCAATTTTGACCTGTAGGTGCAAGAGAATATATGCAGAGGTAATAGTCTACATATTGTGGTTGGATGCCAGTAGCCATTAAGTAAATTGTAACAGGTGATGGTCAAAAGTACCTAAAATTAACTTTCAAATTAGTCTTTTCGTATACTATACTGTCTTTTCTGATGACTTCCCAGCCAGGAAATATATTTTACAGGTAGGTAGGTATGAATGTGCACCCACAATTCAATGTTCAAGTAACCAGAGCGCAGCTCAATCGTATCGTGGAAGCAAACCCACAATCTGTAGGTCTACTTCGTAAGTTCAACCATAATTCGCCAAGTGCATCGATTTTAATTCTGTGAAATGAAAGTGCTTCCTCAAAGTAGATATTATGTATATAATTGAATATTTTGTAAACCATTCTTTAACGTTATTTTTAGTTAGTTCTTTGACCATGCGTATATTTATGAACATTTTTTCGAGAAAATTTTGAATAAAAAATGAAAAAGTTCTATTTAAGGGTATTGCCCTACAAAATGTGTTACATCAATCTGTAGTCAAAGATCTTAGCCATAGATTGATGTAAAAATATTCTGCTCTTTAGCAGTGCAAAACCACTTTTTTAAACAAAATAGCCCAACTCTTTCGCGTCCTCATTCCACCCAATGACACGCATACGTGTCATAAAATCAGTTCAGCGGTACAGCATAGGCATAGTCATTTTGAATAATTTAATTGCAACGTAAAATAGTTGCACAGGTAAATAAACACTTTTCCACTAACAAAATATTTGTAATGCATGTCATTTTCATAGCTTTTAAAATGTATGTAGGTACTAAATAGCAACCTTGCATGGTACATATAGATATCAGTAAAATTATATGCAAACATATATAAAATCACAACGATAGTTATTATAATGCATAACCAATATTTAAATTTATATCTACATTAATAACTCTGTAGGGAGATGTGATTAATAAATTAATTTATCATCATCATCATCGGTCAACAATCCTAGGATTGGTTTGATGCAGCTTTCCACTCGATTCTTCTATCGGCCAACCTTTTCATTGTGACGTAATTCTTCTCTTTTACATTCTTCACAACCTGTTCCATGTATCTCATACGAGGCCTGCCTTTTCCAATCTTCCCGTTCACTTTTCCCTCAACGATAGTCTTCATCAGGCCATCGTGTCTCAAGATATGGCCGATTAAGTTTTCCCTTCTTTTTAGAGTTGTCAGCAGACTTCTCTTTTCTCCTACTCTTCTTAGCACTTCCTCGTTACTTACTCGGTCGATCCATTTAATCTTCAGCATTCTTCTGTAACACCACATTTTAAATGCTTCTACCCTTTTCTTCTCCGCTGCTGTCATCGTCCATGATTCACTGCCGTAAAGAAAAATGCTCCAGATGTATGTTCTGATGAACTGTTTCCTTACTTCTACGCTTGTATTTCCTGCTGTAAGTAGATTCTTCTTTTGAAAGAATGCCCTCTTTGCCTGGGCTATTCTACTCACTATTTCTTTCCTGGTTCGTCCATCGTTGGTTACTCTGCTTCCCAGGTAACAGAACTCTTTCACCTCTTCCAGTTTCTGTTTCCCTAGTTGAACGTTGGTTTTGGCCTCTTCTCTTTTGCTGCACACCAATATTTTAGTCTTCTTCTTATTGATCTTCAGCTGATATCTGGTCATAGTCCTTTCCATGGTTGTTAGCATCGTATTCAGCTCCTTCTCTGTCTCTGCTATGAGAGCTATGTCATCAGTGAATCGTAGCATACTGATTGTTTCTCCGTGGATTTTCACTCCAGAACACTTCTCCTGGACTTCATTTATGGCTCTCTCGATGTAAACATTAAAAATTACGGGAGACAGTGCGCATCCTTGTCTCACTCCTTTCCTTACTCTTGCCTCTTCACAGCTGGGTCCAGATTTTATCACAGCAACTTGGGTTTTGTACAGACTGTGTATAATTCTTCGGTCATTGTAGGACACTCCAATTCCCTTCAGAATTCCAAGCATTGAATCCCAATCCACGTTGTCAAAGGCCTTCTCTAAATCCACAAATGCAATGACGGTAGGTTTGTTCTTCTCCATTCTCTTCTCTATAAGTAGCCTAAGGGCTAATATTGCTTCTCTTGTACCCTTACTTTTCCTGAATCCGAATTGATCTTCATCCAGGAACTCCTCTGCTTTTCGTTCTATTCTTCTGTAGATGATCCTGGTCAGTATCTTCGATGCATGTGTCGTCAGGCTTATAGTCCTAAAATATTCTCATTTCTCCGCCCTCTTCTTCTTGGTAATAGGAATGATGATGTTTTTCTCGAAGTCCCTTGGAATTTCCCCTGTTGAATACATGTCGCAGATGGTTTTGTAGAGATGAATTAATGTCTTCTCTCCTGCATTTTTAATTAGTTCTGCAGGGACATCATCAATACCTGAGGCCTTATTCATCCGAAGATCCCTTACTGCAGCGTCGAATTCCGATCTTAATATTGATGCCCCCATATCATCTATTTCCACTTCGCTTTCCTCTTCAATAGCTTTTGTGCTGAGATTTTTTCCATTGTATACCTCTTCCAGATATTCTTTCCATCTCTTCACTTTGTCCTCGTTTTCAATCAAAATTCCTCCATTCTTGTCCCTTATGGCATTGCATCTTGCGCTCCGTTCCTTGAAGTGGTTCCTCACTATGCTGTAGGCCGCTTCCACCTTTCCAAGTGCAAGGTTGCTTTGTACATCTTCGCAAAGATTTTTCAACCACTGCTCTCTAGCTTTCCTTGCTTTGCGACTTATTTCGTTCCTTATTCTTTTGTAGCAGAGCTGCCCTTCTTCAGTTTTCGCATTCTTGTACTTTCTTCTTTCTTCAATCAATTCTAAGACTTCCTCCGTGATCCATGGCTTCTTCTTGGCAACTTTTCTTCTTCCAAGAACTTCTTTTGCGGCTTCCTGTAGTCCACATTTAATGTTTTCCCAACGCTCTTCCACTGATTTCTCATTCAGGTTCTCTCCTATGTTGTTTCCCACTGCTTTTTGAAATGCCAGCTGATGTTGAGCCTCCTTTAGTTTTTCTACTTGCCATATATTCTTCTTTGTTTTCTTCAATTTCTTGAATTTTAGATGGCATTTCATCATCACTAAATTATGGTCACTGTCGATGTCTGCCCCAGGGTAGCTTTTGCAGTCCTTCACTTGGTTTCTAAATCTCTGCTTCACTAAAATGTAGTCTATTTGGCATCTTCTACTGTCTCCTGGCATTTTCCATGTGTATCTTCTGCGGTTGTGATTTTTAAACAATGTGTTGGCAACCACTAACTTATGTTGCGTGCAGAACTCCAGCAGCCTTTCTCCTCTTTCGTTTCGGTTTCCCAATCCGTATTTTCCAGTTATTCTTCCATCTTGACCTTTGCCGACGATAGCGTTCCAGTCTCCTAAAATAATTAGGTTTTCTTCTCCTTTTACCTGTTTTATAACTTCGGTGATATCTTCGTAGACGTCTTCCACTTCTTCATCTTCATAGTCAGTCGTAGGCATGTAAACCTGCACCACCACGGTATCTACAGGTTTGGTCTCGATCTTCACCATTATTATCCTTTCATTGTACTGCAGGACACTCTTCACACGCATTCCGGCGCTCTTTCTGAGCATGATCCCTACTCATTATTACCATTTAATGATCCTGTATGTATAATCCTGTAGCTTCCACTCCAAAAGTCTCCTTCTTCGGGCCACTTCATTTCGCTGATTCCTAATACATTGAGGTCCATTCTTCGCATTTCTACCTTCAGGTTCTCGTCTTCCACAGGTCCGAAGCGATCTCACGTTCCATGTTCCTACCCTAAAAAGTGTATCACATTTGACTGATGTACTCTCTCGGGTAGTCCCCGTCCGGAGATCCGAATGGGGGACTATTTTACCTCCGGAATATTTTACTCGAGAGGGTGCCATCACGTCTTGATAATAAAAGAAAGAGTGGAGTAGCTGCGACTCCTCGGGATATTAATGTGGTGGTTTCCCCTTGCCTTCCACATCGCAGTACTACAGCCGTTAAAGTAAATGTTGCCACGCCTGTAGTGAAATGAGTGTCGCTGTACCAACCACTGTGGTCTCCACCTTCACTCATGTGAAGAAGAGCTGCTGCCCTCTCCTCCGAGTGATGAGAAGCGTAATTATTGGCGGCCTCCCGTCGCCAAGTCACGGCATCTTCACAGGTTCTGTATTATTTAGAGGACTATCTTACCCAGGGATAGACCAATACCCCCTTGGAATGCCGTCGCTTTTTGTCCACGACTGCTTATTCGACGAGTAAACTCGCTTATCTCGCAGCTAACCTCTATCTAGAGGTCGACCCCACCATCCGCAACCCGGTGGACGCACTCGGTGGCTTTAAGCTCAGCCGTGAGAATAAAATTAATTTATATGTACTCAAAATGTCTCATGAAGATCGGATTATAACCTTGCGAGGTGATGATAATTCTTCTTGGGAAGGTTCCTGATAAATCCTTGTGTACCTATGCTCTAGTCTATGTACTTGATTGCTCTAAATTATTGTATTTTAACTGAAAATAGATTCGGCGTTAGTAATCCCAGAAACCTATGGTTAGCCATTTCTGTAAGCACTCAATGATTACCTCTTTTGACGACTTTGCTCATTTTTTAATTAGATCAAGTTTTTTTCGTTGCAAAACGATTAGTAAAGCTTGTGAAAATAACAACAAATATATGAACCAGACATTTATTATCAATTTCCTAAAACAAGAAGTACTATATTTCATTGATAGCAAAAAAATACTAAAAATATTTCTTGTGACAACGAACCGCGTGTATTGTGGGGTAGTCTACATTCACCATTCACACTACTCAGTACCTTGGTTTCAAGGACAAAATTTGAGAAATAACTTCAGATTCAGCTTCAGTAACCACAAAAACCCTAACATAGCAATTTTCATTGACATATAACAAGATTTTCCTGTTTTGGCCTTCTTTTAAGCAATTGGCTCCACTGTGTGTCATAAGCCAAAGCCTACGTCGTTACCCAAGATATAAGCAACAGGTCATTAACCAAGTACATCGTTCTCTAAGGCTGTCTTTAACCAAGGTACCACTGTATTTATATTTCCTTGTAGTACTAATAAAATGTCATCTTAGCAATTTTATGAAAAACTCTGATATCCACAGTCATTCTACTCATGGCCATAATGATATGCATCATAATTATGTCCTGACTAAGACTGCCTTTCATGGATCTATACCCTTAAAGTTGTGCCTTTTTAATAGGCTACCCTCTTATGTAAAAGAGGGCAAAATTATTTATTCTGACCATATCTGGCCAAAGTGAATTACATACAGTCATTTCATGAATTAGGGGTCCGAATTGGCCCTTTCAGGCACATCTTCAGCAACTTGTATGCTGCACTTCTTTTTTGTCGAATTAAAAAAATCATAGATTATACTGAATGTTGACTTACTTAATCGGCTGCTGTAACTCAAACTGGTTGACCAATTGTGTCACACTCTACATTCTAATCAGGTACATGAGTATCAATTTAAAACCCAAAACAATTCTTACCTTTTACATAGGATTTTTAAATGAACCTTTCCCAGAGCATACTTGACAAAAGGTAATCTAGAGCACTTTAAATTGTGATGTAAACGCTTAAAATAACAAAAACTTACGAGGGGTAGGCTTCAACAAAAGAATATATGTGACAAAATTATGGGATATTTAAATAGCTGGCCTCGCCTCATTTGTTCCAAATAGATGTTGGCACGTTTGAAGAAAGTTATTTGAAGATTAAACACTTCTATGCATAGTGATACAAATAAATTTTAAGTAACAATTTAAATAAAAATGAAAACCTACACCAAACTTGTTCAAAACATGATTCAGCATTAGCCAAACAGCTATTATGATTACATACCTTGGCTGCAAGTGTTGCAGATGAGGAGAGGCTAGGGTGAACAAATTCAGCCAGAGAGGGAGGACTGGCAAGGCCAACTGACCTTAAACCACGTTTGGTGGCCTCCTCTAAGATGAGACCTAAATTGGCAGTGGGGTTCTTGAAAGCCTTCTGCAGCTCTCGCAAGTGTCCACCGGCAAACTGGATGCCTATAGAGTGAGTAACATTATCAGTCACCCTTAACAAACATGCCCAAAATAACTGATGATAAAATATGTAATACCCATGAAACAAAACAACCTGTTACAAATCTCTAGGAAAATGTGTTTAATTAAGTGACTGCAAATTGGAAGAGAGACTTCCTCACTGATCGTGGGCAAAATGTAGTAATCAATAGAGCAACTCTGATATGGTTACATGACCTCCAGTGTTCCACTAGGGAATGTTATCAATCCCGAGTTATCCCTCATTAACATCAACGATAGCACTTCACAAAATTTCCATTAACTTAAGATTGTTTGCTGATTATGATGATAACGTCATGACTGGGGGAGATCAAACAAATCTTTAAAAAATGCACCATCATAATACTTCTGGCTGAAAAAGTTAAAAACAACCTAAAAATTATTGCTGATCAAATTTATCAAAATGTTGGCTGAGTAAGTGTAAGTGTGGTAAGTGAAGTTAAATACTTGGGCATCACGCTTACTTCAAGTCTATCATGTAGGAATCGTATGAATCATGGGAAAAAGTAGAGGCTACTTCAGTTCTAACCCCAAAGTTCGGCAAGAAGGAAGCAATAGGGGCACTTGGTGCTCAATATGGAAGTCATTCACCAATTGAGATCTTTTCCTTCTTTCTCAGTGAAGAATTACTTGAATTAATTTTGAAATATTCGAATAAGTATGCTAATGACAGTAATAATCATATTTTCACTTTGAGTATGGATGATTTACAAAAATTCATTGGGATCCTAATTCTATCAGGGCACCTTACATTACCGCGCACCAAGTTGTACTGGACCAGCCAAGAGGATATTGGCTGTCCCAATTGTGAGGCAATGCATGACTCAGAATATATTTGATGAAATTAAAAAATATCTAAATCTCTCTGATAATTCTCAGCTAGACAAAAATGAGAAATTTTTGAAAGTCAGGCCTATCCTCAAGGGATTGAACGAACGTTTCATTCAATTTGGGATATTTTCGAACAAGTTGTCCATTGATGAGCAAATGGTACCGTATTTTGGGCGGCATTCGGCTAAATGTTCATCCGAGGGAAACCAATTAGATATGGTTATAAACTGTAGTGCCTGGCATCATCAAAAGGCTATCTCTATCAGTTTATGCCACACGGAGGGGCCGAACCAGGAAGTAATAGTTATTTAGGGCTAGGAGAAAGGGTTGTTCTAAAGTTATTGAATTTTTGTAATTCCCCGAAAAATCATACAATATATTTTGATAATTTCTTCACCAGTTACCATATATTATCAACCCTAAGTGATAAGGGCTATTATGCGACGGGAACAATAAGAGAAAATCGAACAGGAAACTGCAAACCAAGGTCTTCCAGGGGGTTAGGTAAAAAGCCAAAGGGTGATTTGCACTATTTGTTTGACAAGTCAAATTATATTCTCCTTGTTCGATGGCATGATAATTCCGTCGTCACTGTCGCTTCAAACTTTGGGAATATTGAACCCATAGTAAGGGCAAAAAGGTGTAACCTGAGGCTGAAAAAGAGCGAACTAATTCCACAGCCACATGTCATCCAAGATTACAATCAAGGAATGGGAGGGGTAGATTTACACGATAATTCAATTGCATGCTATCGCATCCAGATTAGGGGTAAAAAGTGGTAGTGGCTCTATTCATAAATGGACTCGATGGTGAAATGGTGAATGCATGGAGGTTTTACATCTAGTCACAGGTGAAAGTATTCCTCAGTTAGATTACCAGTCTGAAATCGTAAGAATCTTACTAAAACAACAAGTAGTGTCTGCCACGAAGACTGATTATATACAGAATCAAAGTCGGTGTGCACATGCGGGACACCCAAAGAGAAATGATATACCTCAGTGCATTTGTCAAGACAGAATAGGTCATTTCATCCAAAGGAATACTGAAAACTCCCGAAGAAGATGTCGAGTGTGCAAATCTCAGACAATTTATATGTGTATAAAGTGCTATGTTTTTCTTCACACAGAATGTTTTCATAAATGTCATCAGAAATTATAGTAAAAAATAAAAGATATAACATAATGGGTGAAGAACTATGAAGATAATTATTTGCCTGAATATTCCCAGCGTTGCATATATACAACATTATATAAATCAATTATAATGATCACTAAAAATTTTTTGCTAAAATAAAATCTTAATTAGGCCAATATAAATAAGAAAAAAATGAGAAAACTGCATTTTCAACCGGTATTTACAAGCTGGGGAATAATGGATTAAATGCCTTTATATTTTAATCCATTGTGGTTACAATGTACATAGAAAAACATATCCTAATACCAGCCCCCAGTAAACAGTGGACAGTTCTCAGAAGTGAAAAAATTTTTCAGTCACAAGCATGTCTACTTTTGGGAGGTTTTACTGTAATTGAGCCTCATGAATACTGATATCTAGCACTGCAGACATATTTGTACTCCCACACTAAATGAGGAGGACAAAAAGATGCAAATTAAAGATTAAAAAAACCAACTGTAAGATGGAGAAATACAAGAATTTGTTTTTCTCTGCACAATACATGACTACAACATAAACAAAGAATGGTTCTTTCAACCAGATTATACACCATATCTCATTATCTCATATTATAAACAAAGTTTTTATCAGCTAAGAGTAGTCTTCAAGGCTGGTGATCTACCACCCTCTGCCAGATGCCCTTGTGGCAGCTTGCAGGGTATAATGTAAATGCAGATTATTTCTCTCACCAAAATAATTGGGAAATTTATCACTTGAATGCCAAATTTTATCATACAAATCAGCTCTTTTTTTATTACCCAAATTGACAAATGCTGATTAAAATAACATTGCAAATACATAAAAATGAGAAACTACAGATAACCAAACGATACATTACTAAAGTTAAAAAGATCAATGGTTACTAAGTATAATTTTGAGAATAATCAAATACTTCAGGCCTTAATTTGGTAAAGTAGACCATAAGAAATTGGGTTGTTTTTCTACATTACTTATTGCTCACATAGGATCACTTTAACTATGAAACATAATAGCACATATGTTTTCAGGAGCTATCATGAATGAATACCTGCCTATAACGCCAAGCTTGAGTCATCAATAGCCATTGATTTGATTGTATATCTTCCCATTAAATTTACAATGTACAGTAGAACCTCTATTTTACGAAGTTGAAGGGACCCAAAACTTTGAGCTTTGTAAATCAGAGGGTTTGTAAATTGGAGGTTATCTTCCTCTAACTCCTCTGTCTCCGGAACTGACGTGTCACCAAAACCAGCTGATCTCCAACAGTAGGAAATAGTTTTTGCAGTGACACTCCCATGCTCTGGCAACACCTCGCACAGCATGGAACAATGTCCATGGAGGCACATCATGCACATAATAGGCTTGAACTGCGACAAATGTACGTCTACCAAAACTCTTCTGACAAGAATGCGAGTATACTTTCAATGCAATTAAGCACTATGCTGTACTTAACTTGTCAAATAGTTATGTTAGGGTTGAAATCAAACTAATTACTATAACAAATAATAGTCATCTGCTCATTCTGGGAAAAAACAACAGATATTACATGAAATTCTCTATCTGCAGTGTATCTACATCAAATTGAAAGGATTTAAAAATTACACCTCAATTGTATTGATTTTCTGTATAGCATAGGTGTTATTCCTAAGGCTAGGAGACTCACTTTAGTATAAGAGAATGAAACAGCCATGAATTAAAAAAAACAGGTGAATATTTTTCTACAAATTTATAATGGTATGAACTTGGCTGCTGCAACTGAATTAAGTTCTTGTAGCTGTTCAGTTGGTAGATCTCAAAATAAGGGGAATAACTCATAAGAGAATTAACTTATCCCGTGGAGTATTTTAAGCATATGCAGTTATGCATTAATTAACGAAAGGGGTATATTTAGTGCTAGTCGATTTGTGTGTAAAGAAGCCATTTTAACATGGGAAAGCCAGGGATGCATTTTAACTAGTAAATTTCAAAACAAATTCGAACTAACCTACTATATTTCAGTGAAAAGACCAGAAAATGCCTTTTTATAAGAAAGAGTATCGTTTGAAATACATTTAATAATATTTCACAGCTGATGAAAATCAATCTTAGAAATTCACTCCGTTAATTTGAAATTCCCTCCTTTTTAAGATGCGTTCTACAGTGCTGACACCTAGCGGTGATTTACGAGAACTATTTACTCGCGGCTATAGAAATCGACCGCGATCTCAAAGACGCGATCGCAAATTCTTACATAACGACGTAAAACACTTCTAATGAAAAATTAAATAATCAAACTGCATCAAGATTTGAACATAAGTAATTTATTATTGCAAAATTAGTATTTTTTAATGATACTAAGGTCCACGACAGCTGCAGCAAAGAACTTCCTGCGGGAATGCTACTTTCGAGTGAAAGGCTGAACAAAGTTCTGAATCGGAGTTGCGGCAGCTACCTTAAAGCTAATTTTAAATAATTCCAGAGAAAATGATCCTTTGTGACGACCAATTAGGTATTCGCAATACACAAAATGATAGAAAAGGAATAGAAATTACCAAGCACTAATCCGATTATTTTATGAACTGGGGCATTGTTTTCGAGAAGTAGGCGTCGTGCCATGCGTCTTTGAACATTTTTTCCTTGGATCATATAATTAGGATTGAATTGTGATTTGGATGATCAGTCTCTGGGATTTTTGCTACAGTTTAAGCACTTCAAAAAGCACTATGCTCACATTCGATTTTTCTACATTTTCCCGCGGTATACAGCGATCGTCATTCCATTGTACTGACTTCAATGCTACAAAATCATTTCAAAAACTTCGTAAAACAGAGGTCAATCACTCCGCGGGACCGGCCTCGCACTTCGTAAATCAATAAAATCGAGGTTTCGTAAAATAGAGGTCATTTTGCATGGTTTTCCCATATACAAAGATCGGGACCGGCGGAATGGTTCGTAAATTGGTGTCATTTCGTAAATTAGAGGTTCGTAAAAAAGAGGTTCTACTGTACATTACATGGATATATTTTACCTGTGAGAGCAACAAAGAGCCTCAGAATGTCATTGGTCCCTTCAAATATCCTGAAGATCCTCAAATCCCTCATTACTCTCTCCAGACCAGTTGCACGCATGTAACCCATGCCTCCCATGACTTGGATTGCTTCATCTGTCACGTGCCATGCAGCTTCAGAGGCGAAAACCTGGAAAATATTTATCACCAGCTTAATGTTGCACTCAGCATAAATAAGTGACAGAATAGAAAAAAGTAATTTATGAATTTTGCATTTTTAAATGTACTGAGTACATAAGTGTGTATGAAGGACAGAGGAAGGAAACAGTTCTTGCTTCATGTAAATGAACACAGGATATTTGCCATAACTGAGTACAGTAAATTCTCGATAATACGAAGTCAGCGGGACCAGAAAATCGGCATTTCGTAATTTCGAATATTTGAAAAAAAGTCTTGAAAAAAATTTTATCTTAGTTTTGTCTAACTTTTGTTCTCTTTGGCAACATTGCATATCTTTTGTGGTTGTTTGTGAAAGCATTCTTAAAAGACGCAGGTCTTAAAAGATCGTAAAATAAGTACCTACTATGTCAATGCTTTTCAGTCTGCGATCGTAGTGTTGGTAAAATTTCGTCCCAGTATCGAAAACGTATACAAAACAAAAGTTGAACATTTCGTAATAAGAATTTTATTTTCCGAATAGTCAGTAGAGATGGGAATGTAGTATGTACGCTAAAAATAGACATTTGCTTCCAACATCTACCCTGTTATGATGGCAGCTAACCCAACCCTGCTTTAGTTATCTTCTATCACACAATCATAGCTATAAAAAAGCACAGAACTAAGCCAGGTTCCAGAAAAAAAATAATTCACAGGTTATTACTTGTAGTGTCTTCCATCTATTATCAGCAGAAGAAATGATCTTGGGAGGTAGTATTGTTTCTTTTCTACTACTAAGACCTTGATGACAAATGGGGCATGATTCGGCATCTTTTCCGTACCATCTCCTCAAGGATTATATGATGGCCGGAAGTATGGGTTTACAGTACATGGGAGGTTGTGGAGAGGAAAGATCCCAGTTGTGGGTGTATCTTTATCTGTCTTGCTGAGCTTGAAGGGGGATGTGGGAAGGGGGAGGGGGAATAGCATTGCGAAACATCTGTGATGTTCCTTCCTCTTCTTCTGGGCAACCCTGGGGGGCACGACCAGGTGGTTACAGGTCGATCTTCACCGGATATCGGGAGGGAAGCGAAGTGGATGGTCTAGAGGTGTCAGAGTGTGAGAGGAGGGGTCGAAGACCCTTCTGATAACAAAGGATGCCACATCCCTGACCTTCCCCATTCCATTCAACACCCAGAGCGGTTCCAATCAGCCACCGCCACGCACCACTCAGGGTTACCCAGAAAAAGAAGAAGGAACCTCACAGACGTTTCATGATGCCATCCACCCACCCCCTCCCCTACTTCAAGCTCGGCAAGAGAGATAAAGATACTAGAGGCCTGCACACGGGTACAAAATAAGGTTGAAGGTCGCCCGCCTGTGTGCAAGTGATAAAGAGAGAGGCTCAACCTGAAGACATATGATGGACTCTTCCCAAGATCACCAATGTGACCTAACGGAGAACTTGCCGAGTTTAGGCGGTCACCCATCGGCTAGGGGGGGCGACCGCCCTAAGATCATCACTGCAGCGCATCTTTCCCAAGGGTCTTTGCCGTTTGCAATGTTTTGCTCACTCTTTTACTACCCCTCCCCTCAGTTTGGGCGAGCAACCCGGGCACCCGCCTAGGATGCGGGCACCCGGGACGAATGGGCACAGTCAGGCATCTACGTCACATGGGCGGAGGCAAACATGGGTAAGGGCACCAAGCACGGGCGGGCGAGGGTTCCAAGATTTGGCACCCGTTTGCAGGCCTCTTAAAAGATACGCTCACAACTAGGACCTCCTCTCTCCACAACCTGACCCTTTTCCCCCCCATGCACCATAAACCCAAACTCCCCGCCTGTCATAATCCTTACCCCCACCAACACAATCTGCCCAAATTTCCTAAACCATCACCGAGAGTTTACTGTATTAACAATGAAGGTTTGCAAAACATCACTACATATATATCCAGAGTGTTATACACAAGGTTTCATATATGGGGGTGAAAGGTTCCAAAGTGGACTCATTCCACTGTTTATAAACTTTTACACATTACTTTGTGCATAAAATAGATAAACAATTTGACGAATTTCAAATCTTCACCACAAGAATCATGCCTTGCTTCCCTATCATTACCAATCATCCATTATGAACACCACTCCTCCCCTTCCTTCTCATGGTGACACTCTTAAGAATGCTCCCATTCCTTACTTTCTCTGCTATGCACTTCACCAGATATCAACCACTGCTCTCTTCCCCACCTCTTGCTGTTACTACCCAGCCTTCTAACCATTACTTAAAAGGGGAGTCTGCTGATTGCATAAATGATATTAGCAATAGGATTGAAACCATAGTTCAGTTTTAATAAAATTAAGTGGAAAGGTACAAAACTTGATTTCATTATACTTTCACTTTTCAAGTAACAGCTGTAACTTCCCATTGTAAAATACTCCAATCAAAGCAAAACCAAAGAATTACAATGCAGAGTTGAATAAAAAACAAACTCACTTTACTAATAGCAGCCTCAAGGTGAAAGTCTTGTGACCCACTGTCCATATTGGAGCTGATCATGTATGCCATGGACTCAGTCACATAATGAAGTAATGACATGCGAGCTAATTTCTCCTGGATTGTGCCATAAGTGTCAATTTTCCTCCCAAATTGATTCCTCTGGGTGGCAAACTCCACAGCTTTTGCAGTGACTGCCCGCATTGTTCCACTAAGAGCTGCAGCCATACCAAACCTTCCATTGTTCAAAATGTTCATGGCCACCTAAAACAAACGATGCAACAACATGCTAAGGTTAGGATAAAATAAGGCTAGTGGACACTGTCATTTACTCCATTGTACTCATACAATAATTTCCTCCAAAGAACTATACATAAAAACTGCCTAAGGAATGTACACTTAGCAAGAGTTGGCAACTCTGAGTAATGTCTAATAATGTATTTTTAGGCAGCAAGCATGCAAGCAAGCAAGATAATGCACAGAGATACAGATATAAACCCCTTTTAGACCCCTACACTTTTCTTTTTCTAGCAGCATATGGGTTCTGTTTATCTGCTTTTGCTATGAAAATACATAAATTCTTTCCAGTTGTCCCTGGACAACCCAAGATACAATTGGTTTCACTAAAATCATCACCACTTATTTTTATCTGAAAGTAAATACAAAAATTAGTTTGTTTAAATCATTAAGACAGAGATAAAGTGCAATTAAAATATATGCATTCATGATGCACCAAAATATTCAAATTCCTCCAATCATGGGAAAAATATAGCAATGCGATTGTCTTTACAAATGATAAGGTATGTCTCCCCCATGCAAATTTTTGTAACATCACCATAAATATTCTGTTGAAGAGAGATTGTTACTTTAAAACAAAATGCTATTCCCTTTATGCATTCAAAATGAACATCTAAGCCCACAAATTCCTGATCAAAAAATAAATACAAAGGATCAGTAACATGCCTAAATCAAACGTCAAAACAACTACTAATTTACTCAAATAAGATATGTATCAACAGCTTGAGAAAATCAAATTTTCAATGAAAGCAAGAAAATACAGACCTCAATCAAGAAAATTAAGTTTTCTTATAAAATGATTCCCAGCAAAAATACCTGAAAGTTACATAAATTATATCTCTTCTGCATAACAATGAAATTATTGAATTGAAAAGTTGCAGCACATTGCCAAAATTTAACAGCCACTTTGATTGCCAGCCAAGATTTCAACATCCATTCAGATGCAGTGCCAAAACTTTTAAGGCTCTCTAAAATACAGTCCCATGGCTTAACCACCCTTAACCTTATAATTATAGAGTGCATACATTCAAGAAACATAATTAGTACTATTCATCTGAGACAACCAGGCCACCAAAGACATGAGAGAGTGAAATCTGAGGGGAATGTGCTAACTAGGCTTAAAGCAGAGTGAGTGAAAAGGGTGTCGATGAATCAAAGTTCTAAAACACTTTCAATCAAAAGAAAGGTTTTCCTAGCACCATTATATTTTTGCTAATGGAATACATATTTGATCCTGGATATCATCTCATTCATCCATTTTATTTTTATCTTGGAGTTATCATTGCATCCCATATATCTACGATAAATAATATTTTAAAATACCCCAGGTAGATGGGATGAAATGAAACCAGGGCAGGCTAAATAACAAAAAATGAGCCAGTTGGTCACTACATTTTACGTCTCATTTACATTACGCATAGCCTGAGCTGACCTGAAATACATAGTCATTGTCCAATATTTCAACAATGAAAAAATCTTTCAAAGCAGAATTAGATATACTGATAAAAAGAGTCATTTCAGGCATTATATGGTGGACTAAATAGATATACTGACCTTAAATCCCTGGCCAACTCCTCCCAGGACATTTTCAGCTGGAATTTTTACATTATCATAGTACACCTCAGTAGTGTTGGAACATTTGATTCCCATCTTCTTCTCAGGTGGTCCTGATGTCACACCCCCAAATGAGCGCTGAACAATAAATGCAGTCACCTTGTCCTTCTCAACACCTACAAAGAAATAATAATCTTGATATGATACTAATAATAAAAAAATAATAAATCAAATTAAAGTGTGAGCTGTGTTATTATTATGCATTTATTTAATTGCTCTGTCTACATGCCCTTAAGAGCAATAATTATAATTACATGCATTTATCTACAATATAGCAATAAAAAGATTTCCACAAAAAATAATACATTTTGTGGTGACTACATGAAGAGTAATTTTGTTATAAGTATAAGAAACAAACAAATATTTTGGACTTATAATTCTCAATTGAGTTTCAGTTTTTGACAGAAGACAGTAATGAGTTCCACAATTTAAATGAAGTAACAACAAATGTATTGCTAAATGAGGTGGTTCAATGACTAGAAAAATATAGCTGTAAGGAAGAATTGCTTTTGGATAAGACTTGCATGTACAAGGCACTACTTAAATAGTTGAGACAGATAATCTGGTTACTAAATGAAAATGACTAATTTAAAAACACACAAAGTATAAACATCTATTTTTAACAGTCAGCCATTAGAATTATTTTCTGAAGGGTGAGATATGGTCTTGGTGGCATAATTCAAAGATATAGGTACCTCACACATGAATTTTGTACATGAACTCAGCAATCAGTGTATCTGGGAAATCATTGAATACCAGAAAACAGTAATCCATGAGAGGAAAAATTAATGTTGAAACCAACAATATCTTAATATTAATAGCAATTACATGTCTATTTTAAGTTGATACAATATACTAATAATTTTGTTGGAAATTTGGTAAATATGATCTTTTCATAACAAGCAGTTATGAAAATTAACACCAAGATTCCCAACTGTTTTGGAATACGGAATGTCAACATCATCTATTACAATTCAAGAAATAGATTCTTTATCAACAAGTCTTGAATTACCAATTACAACTGCTTTGGTTTTTAGAGTGATTTAAAGTCAAAAAGTTGATTTTGGAACAGCTGGAGATGGCAGCAGCATAGTTATCAATTTTCTCTATTACATCAGTTGCATGGCATACACAATGCCAAAAAATTAATTTAATTTTAGCAAGAGAACAAAGAATGCACATTTTACCAGTACAAGGAATTCATTAGTATGTATTTTCAAGCATCTACATCAGAGATATTTTAGAAGTGGCCCCCTCAATTATGGAGGCAAGGTGTCAAGTTAAATTATTTAGTGGCCATAAAATTTCTTTCTACTTATCATAAAGTACACAATGCAGTTGGTACTTCAAATAATAATAAAGCTTCTAAATATTCTATCAAGAAGACAAAAGACCATACATTAATTACTGAGGATATTGTATCAAAATATGTGTTCTACATCTGAATGAAAATTTTATCTTACCTGTCTTCTCATCTTTAACAGGAGTTTGAGCAAATACAGTCATCACCTCAGCCAAGCCTCCATTACTGATCCAAATTTTACTCCCATTAAGAATATAGTGAGAGCCATCAGCTGATGGAACTGCTCTTGACCTATGAGCAAAATGGAAATTACTTAGCAATCTCACCTAATTAGTAAATGCCTCTTACAATGTCACCCAACATGGGACACTTGCTAACCAAACACAAAGGACACTACCTGTCCGTCATAGTAGAAAGGATCGAGAAAACAATAGTTCAACTTGACAAGAAATGCAGGAAAAAGATGAAGAACAAATTCTGCATTATAGTGTTTATACAATAAAATAGAATACAATGCTCATTTTTTTAAAATCAATACTGATAAAATACAGGTACAATTACATCCCTGCAGGCACGCTCATATTCGTTTATATAAACCTTGTATCAACAGCAGGGAAAAGGTTGATGCGCTGGCGTTGATTATGAGTTGAGCTCAATGTTATGTATGCCGTTGAGTCTGGGTTGACTGTCATGAAAATCCTTTTCATATCGCCCTATTTGTGTGGTTTTGAGCACTCAGTCTTTTGCTAAAAGTTGGTGTTAAGTTATTCTCATAGTGAAGATGTAATTAATGTATGTGTGTCAGCGTTATTACCTACAGTTTTTTCTGAAATTGATTAAATTTCTCAGAATTAATGGATACATCAAATTGAATGGCATATACCAATGCTTGCCTCTATAAAATATGAATATTCTCTACGCGATTTGTCATGTTGATTGCATGTTTCTCAAGTATGCGGAATTCAGGGCTAAAAGAACGATTAATTGTGTTCGGCCAATCATTCCCGAGGGATATTTATAATTCCGAGATTGGATCCACTTGGATACTCATATCGCGATATAGTATACGCGTATGCTATAGTAAATTCGTATACGATAAATAGCAATGTGAATGATGAACGTATTTACTCATTAATTTACTAATTTATTTAAGCATCTCTTTGAGAAATTCGTATGCTTTTATAGTATTTATTATCGAGGATACGGAGGACAGAAGTGAAACAAATTTTTATTAGGTAGTCGATCGTCTGCATATTCATAAAACCGCGCATTACACGAGCTGAATGTGTGTTGGAATATTATAAAATGCAAACGTCAGCATAGGAAAATGAATCCTATAATATTATATACATTAATGCATTCGTTAAAGTGCGTTATTTATAAACTGCAATATAAATATTTACTTTTGGGTCCTTCGTTTCCATGGATGTCCAAGGTTTGCGGCAAGATTGTTGAGTCTATCAATAGGTCCATATTTTGGTCATTGATCTTTATCTTAATTAAAAGATAACAACTAATAATTTTAAAATAGCTAAGAACATTTGTGGAAAAACGTGTGTCATTTGGAGTGGACATTGAAGACGCATTCATGAAGTACTTGGATATTGAAGACCATTTAAAGAGTCTTTAACCCTTTAAATTTATTGCTTTCTTGTTTCCGGCATTGACGGAAGAGAATTTGTGTATACCTCTTCGTGCCAAATTCAAATTTCTTCGGGAAGATTGAAGGTAAGTTCATGCATTTCCTCAGCTTCCCGATCTATTTCTAGCAGAATAAGTAGCATGCATTGGAGAAAAATTTGGCATATAATAGGAGTTGTAATAAAAACGACTAATGTACTAGTGCATGAGGGTTACGGGTGTTACTTAATTAGTTTCTCGGCATATATTACAGCGTCGTAAGAATCCCGAAAGGTAGTTATAAGCTGTGACAAGGACCCAACGGTGGAGGCTTCTACAAAGGGAGGCGCGGGAACATGTAATCGGCCGTAATAACGTCGGAGAGGAGGATAGGAAGTATAATGAGCCAATCATGGAGCCAATACTGCCAGTCAAAAGAAGCTTGGGGGAATGGTTCCGTGTCTCAAAATCAAGGACTGCTGAAAGGAAAAGACGGAAAAGTGGCAACATGAACCAATTGAGGAAGATAACATATAATACATAATTGATTTGTGATACTCCTTATTGCATAAATAAATGTATTACATTGAATAAGTGATTTATTTCATGGAGTTCCATCTGAAATTCCCTTAGTCTGTATGCAATAGCGAAAATTGCAATGAACAAAGATTCTTCCTTCAATAATAAAATAAAAAATTTTAAAATACGGGTATTAAATTACGTATTAGTACGAAGTTCTGCCACTAGATGGAGCCACAGTCTGCATTTGGTGGATCTTACTGCCTGGATTTACCGATAGATGACTCTGTTGCTCGTTTAGATCAATGGTTTACATGAAATTGGTTAAATTTGATGCCATGATTTATATAGAGTTTATATGGAGTTTATATAAAGTTGATATCGACGGTTGTGCACGTTTCCCTGCTGTTGATGTGATTTTTACATGAACGATGTATCAACGGAGGATTATGTGCTTGCTGGGATGGAAGAACACATATTCACTTACTTGATTGAGCCTGCATCACTTCCAGATGAAGGCTCTGTTAAGCAGAAAGCAGCAAAGTGCTCTCCAGATGCTACTTTTGGAAGGTATTTTTGCTTCTGTTCATCGGTTCCAAACAGCAGTATGCCCTACTTTTCAAAAAGTAATAAATGAAAAAGGAAAGCACTGCATTAGGCAAGGCTGGAAAAATAAATACATTTGTGAATTATATGGCACCTTTATAATAATTATTTACAATCATCAACTATCTATAGGTACATCAATAATGTTTTCCATCTTTTATGAATATGTGCTGACACTATAGCAAAAAACAATGAAAGTAGATTTTAGGTCATTGTAAGAGAATAATTCTAGCTATGAATTACTTGCAATAAAAAAGGAGATGGGCAATCTGAGAGGACTACAGGAACACATGAAAAATGACAATACATTACAGCTGAAGTATGTCCAAAGAGAAATTAAGATTGTCGGTTGCATATAATACGATAGAAAAAGAGAAAATACTGCAGTGTATAAGAGCCGACCTTACCACAATACATTTAATTCAATGAGTAGCATTATAAGAAATCACTGAAAAAGCACGGCCAAGAGGAAAATAATTGGTACCAATTAAAAATCAATATGAGACTAAGGGAGCTCATAAGAAAGTAACATACCATAAAGAGCTGGAGTTGAAAATTATTGGAAATGACACATCCACAAGAATGAATTGGAGATCACACGAAAATACAGAGCAATGAATAATGCAGGGGAACTAACAAAACAAAGACCAAGGTTATTTGCTTTTGAAAAATCAATAACTCCTAAAGAGTAAGCAGTAACCAAGGTGCTGAGTAATTTATATAGAATAAAAAGGTGATGATCTGGATTAAAAAGCTATTTTAATTCCATTACACCACTGATGAAATCTAAGGCCAATTTATTTTACTTTCTGACCTTACATACATTTCCAATCTCCAGGGCATCTATACATATATAATATATATATATATATATATATATATGTGTGTGTGTGTGTGTGTGTTTTTTCTGGATCCATAAGCCTTATGTTACACAAACTGTAGGGTTACAGAACACATCTATGACTACCTAAAGTATGCACTAAATACTTCTGATAATCACCTTGAAGAAAGACATTTAAATGATTAGCATACCACTACTGTCAGGTCAAATGATTTTCTCCAATAGATTTTGACTCACACAATCACACATCCAACCAGATGAAATTTCCTGATCCTTTTCAGAGAATACTTAAGACATTTTTTATTTACTGCCTCTATTTTGTTTGACACTCAGTAAACAATATTAGTAATGAATAAGAAGATGCAACCCATGTAAATTTTCACCAAGTGAAAGCCGAATATATCGATTTCAATATTAGTAATGTTACCTACCGCATCCACCTGAAAACAGAGGCATAGCCAATCCAAATCATGACCTACACTTCATTGACGCAATACTCCCACATGAAAAATAACAGTAAAGGATTTTGTAACTGTACTAATTATGCAAGAAACCAACCCCATAAATGTACGACTATTTGGTTGGTGGCAAAGTTTGAGTTTGGCGACCTGATACAAAGAGAGATGAGACCCACTGGGAATTTGAAGCACTAACCTTAAAACCAATGGACTGATGGGCACCAAGAGTAATTCCAACCCCTAGATCATGAGCACCAACAACCTCTACCAGCCTGGCATACTGAGTGTTGCAAAGACCAACACCTCCCAGGTCTGTTGGGACTTGCATACCAAAGGCTCCCAACTCCTTTAAACCTTGAAGAGTTGTTTCGTCCACTTTCTCATCAGCATCATTTTTGGCTGGATCATTGCCCTCCTATGAGAAAATATGAGCATATTTATAAATATTCAAGTAACATGATAGCATAGCTTATTGAGCAAACATATGGCATATCCATTAAATGGTTCGCATATATAAATGTTATTCCATGGAACTGAGAGGACATAATGAGTGACAAAAATTGGAGACAATTTTTTACGTGGATAATTGACACAAAATGAGAACTACCAATATTATACTAGTATAGCAAGTATGTAATTTGGTTAAAACATTCTGAAATATTTACTTCTTCCCCAAAGTTGTAGGAATGAACAATGAAGAAGGCCAAAAGTTCACAAGTTACAGGCTCCTCTCAAAATATTTTATTCCACAAACAAATTAAACCTGCCAGCACACATTTTCAGTGGTCATCAGCATTAACAACTTAGTATTTATTCCTGCATATTACTTAAGTTATGAATACTATTTTCAAAAGATGCCTATGGTAGCCAGGTCAGTAATACACTGACCTGGTACCCCAAAGGTTATAGGTTCAAATCCCAATGTGAGCATGGATGTCATGACATCAAGTTTGACAGAATTATAATTAGGAATATGATGAGAGATACACTTGGCAGCTGGAGCACCTTAATTCTAATTCTAAAAATAACATTTTTTTAAAAATTTAATGCTCAAAAAACTCACAATTCTAGGTAACTACTCATCTGAATTTTATGAATATAATAATTGACATTTCTTTATTTATCCTGGGCTAGATGAGACCGTATGGTCCCCTATTCCCCTAGCCCAGGGTTCATTTGGATACAAAGTTTAATTCATTTATTTGCACAAATGCAATTTGGCACACAGGCCACTAATATACTTCCTTTTACACGTATAAACAGGGGTAAAAAAAGGCATTTGACGACAGTAAGGCAGTGCATACTTTTTCCATGGGTGCAATATTTGCAGCATTACTCTGCCATTGAGGATAAAGAAATTGAACAACTAAACTGGAATTAGCTATCTTGATGGCTACTTGAAAGGAATATGTTAAGATTCACAAATGTGCTGATTACAAAGGAAACATAACTGACAAGTTACAATATCAAAAACATAAGTGACAACATTTGAACAATTTTGAACCTCAATAATTCATGCTCAGGGATGCTAATACGGAGGACATCCCACTCCTTTCATACAAAAATGGGATTTACATAGGATCAACAGAGATCAAAAAAGATTCTCGTGATGTTTCTGTAGATAAGTAGCTACATGCAAATTGGAAAAATCCAAAAGCGACAGCAGAGACAACTCCTTTGGTGTATGCAACCTCATATTGAATCATATAACTCCCAGGATACACAAGCAATTTGACCATACTTTACTGTACTTACTTAAATACAAGAAATTTTTTGATCAATGGATCGAAACATCCCAAAACATCGCATCAAACAGGGTGTATTAGGGACGGGGCACGTTATTGTATAGGTATATCTGCCACTTACAGACAAGTTCAAACCTGGTTGCAGGCTGATAGATGACTTCAAACGCAGCAAAACCAATGGTTTTTTTAATGCAATCTACAAATTACTCAACGAGCTACCAAAGGGCGTGAAGTATATGCGTTGCAATTTTATTGGACTGCCCGGGTAAATTGAATATTGAGGCTAGTACTAACGTGCGTTGGTGTTATGATACCAGGAAAAAGGAAAGCATTTAGGTTTCCGGAATCGGGAACAGAAGCGGGGGGATTTATTCATCCAGCATAGTATCGAAGTTCCATTACAGTAGTCGACCGGCATTCAGATGTATTAGATTCTAACTAACTATTTGTCCAAAGTCCAAAAAAATATTTTCAGGCAAGATAGTTTTTGGCACTCAAAAATTATATGCATAACTTTTACAATAAATTAGTTATTTTTACACTAAATCAATATGAATCAATAATATCAGATCTCAATCAAAACCGAAGAAAAAATGCGACTGTTATCAAGCGAAGGGACAAAAATAATTATCTATAAAACTGGTAGTAATAGCTGTTAGCAGTAATTATTACAGGTTAATTGAGTAGTCGTACGTCCGTCAGTTCCTACTCAAATGGAAATAGTAGTATAACGCATAAAATTACGAAAAATTGGATAGTTTTGCCATCAATTGCCTATGTCAATTAATGATAGACACTAGCAGTGAAAACTAAACTTCAGTCAACAGAACTGAAAAATAATTCGATCGCTTTCCAGGTTACAGAGAATCCTCGCTCATATGCCGCACGACCTGAAATTTAAATCGATTGAAATTTTCCAGCCGAGAGCTGCCGATGAGAGTCTCGCGTCAATGGAATAATACTGGGTGGTGATAATGGAATAATAATGGAATAATAATACTGGGTGGTGAATTCGCCAAGGTATGAGAGGCATTACAAGGAATATTGGAGAGTAATTCCATGTTTAAAGCCGAACACTTCTCACAGATCTAAAAAACAGAAAGGGGCTCAAAGAGTATTTTATATTCTGGTAAACAACGCCATGCTTCCGAGTTGGTACGGGGGCTGTTGATCCATCTGATCATTCAAATCCGATATCGGTTTGAAGAGGCAGTTCCATTCCCATCCCAGGTAACAACTTTAAATACCTGTATGCCTCGGTCACCTATTTCCTCGAATATTACTTTGACTTTGATACCGGTGTTACAGTTCCGGAAACCTACATAAAAATAGATTCGACACAAAAAATTTCCTAATGAATTTCGGTATATGACTTTTTGCGCCCAGAAAAAAATTCAAAACTACGAAATTACTCAGAATATTGGTTGAGTTTATGTCCTGCCGACATACTTAGCCTGATGGAACAATTTTTTCATAAGGCCAAATGAAAATTATCGTATCGTAATCGTACTAAACACAATCTTCGAGCTGAAAAATAATATTAAGGGGGCTGTATACCACTGAAAAAAACGCGTCCGCAGACGTCTACGCGTTCTTGATTTACGACTTAAATATACTAGTTATTGCAAATCTGATTGAGCAGGACTCTAGAATAAGGATTAATACTTAGCATAAATATTGCAGTTATGGGCGTTTCACTTTCTATATAAATAGATCGAAAGCTGAAAAACGTAAATTTGTCCAAAATCAGGAGCTCGCCATGAAGCCTTGGACGCATATTTCTTTAAAATCTTTTCATTCAGGCTATATAACCAACCTTCATCTCCATGTTGGACCATGGTAATGTTCCATAAAGCGTATTTTAGCATCACAGTGAACATTCTCGTGGACCTATGCAACGCATTTTTCACGACTCCTCGATCTAAATTACGTGTTCCATCGGCGGTGCTGCGATTTCCGCTGTCAGCCTGAGAGCGAGTGGCAGCGCTTAGGAGGGGGGAAGAGCGGGTAGGGGAGGGGTGAGCGATGAGGGGAGGTGTAGCTTTTTGGGACGCCCCTCAACCTTGTATTTCAACATGGTACGAGGCCCCCATGAAAATACCATGAGGGATAAGATTTCACAGCTGTCTTTGCTGCTCGCGCTTACTCCCAATGTGGATCGCTCGATATCGATCGATCCTTAGTAAAGGATCATATTCACTCTTCAACCAGTCCTTTTGTACTCGGATTTGTCAAATATTTTGTCGTAGTGATTGGCGTAGACAGTGGAGAGTGGAGGGGGGTGATCATCCGAGCACCTGTAAGTTATTACTATATTACGATAAATTGTGGGTGTGTCTGTTGCCTCAATCGCGTTAATGAATCTATCATTGCTTGTCCAGGAAACGTTTCTGGAGATTATTTATTTTTTTTCCTTTGCAAATTTGCTTAAACGGTCTGTTCCTTATTGATCAAATGGTCATCCATTGCTCTCAACATAATGAAAGTGCTTTATCTCTACATTACGGTGATGCCATAATTTTGCCGGAATCTACGGTGACAAAAGCTTACGATCCAACCGGAAGACGAATCTTCGATATAAAACTTTTTCTTCTAGGGAGGAAAAAACATTTTTTTCCTCCCTAAAACTATGGGAAAACATGCTTTCTTGCATAATATCAGACATGGAAGTGATAGAGGAGAAAAGGAAAGGGTTTTTCAGCAAATTTCGTCAGATGTGTAACATGGAAATATTTTTAAATACTGAAAACCCTAATGAAAAAAATCGTATCAGTTAACAAGGCATGGTTATACTGTAAATTCCTTGTCATATCTTGTATATCGCCTCTAAGATGTGCATTTCTTTGAACTTCTGCATTCGGTCTTCAATAGTTGACTCCTTTTTTGATAGCATTACGGGATGATCTGACCCCGCGCACATTGCTACCAACGAGTTTGTAAAATATCCCAAATACAATGATATTAAGTAGAGATCGTACTGTTAAAGTTTTCAAGTACTACCCTAATCTACTCAGACTAAAATTATCTGTTGAAAATCCAATTTAATAACCACATTTCTAAAATAACTTCGGATATCATAGATAAATATAATCTTCTCAAGTAAATAACTTCATGACATTCTCTCTCGAGACATGCCGCCATCAAAATTCTGCTAATGTGCTTTGGAAATATATATGCGAAGCGGGTGCCATAAACTGTGGGCTAATGACAAGGGTTTAATTACAGGTTGCAAATACGATATGAACTGACCAAGGATATTCACAACTAGCGGAGCTTAGTGCAGTTCTCGATATGCCGTGTATTACTCCTAGAACGTACCGCAAAATGCAATAATACGTCATTTTAGGAATGCATGATGCTGCGTGGGAGCTTATGAGACGTGCCGGGAAGTAGGAATATGATCTCGCCGTGCAGGCTGGAGACGTGGATACCGATGGTATACCCTTGATAGCAGTGGCTGCCAATGGGTCTTTAAGGGAAAGATCGTATTGGACTAACTACAACTCACTTTCCGGAGTGGTACGCGAAGCTATTTCTACTTACTTTTTTAAATTGTAATGAACTAGCGGGGGGGGGGGAAGGGGGGGGGGCGTTGAATTTCAACAGCTTGGAAAATATCAAAATCAATGCATTGCCTTTAAAAAGCATTTCTCCAAAAAACCTTGCATATTATTTTTAAATATTTTAGATAGCTGAATTACCCGGTGTTGCCGGAGATCATAATTTTTCATAACTCATATGAGGAGAGTGAGGTTGGTTCATAGTTGTCACATAGTTGTCACTGTTGGTTTTACGATCTCGCTGTAGACGAAGCTCTCGTCCCTATGTAGATTGGTATTTATATGTATATTTGCGTAAAACTCTTTTCACCATTCACATCACAACTAGCTTAGGACAGTTTTACAAAGATATCATTATATCTTGATTGGTACGATTTTACCTTATTTAAAATGCATATATCCAATTATATCAAAACCCTTTTACATGTGATAGATAACGGCAGTGCGACACAGAGGGAGAGTATTGAAAAAGTAGGAGCTATGTAAAAATGGAGACTAAAGGAAAAATTGAAAATAGATTGCAGGCGTTCGAGATGTGGGTGTGGAGGAAGAGGGAAAATGAGCTTTGGACGGAGAGAAACGCAAATGCAGGAGTGCTTGACTTCGTTTGGGAGGAGGAGGAGAAGCTGCTGGATGGGATTAGGGGAAGGCAGAGTAGGTGGCTTGAACAGGTAATGAGGGGCGATGGGTTGCTCAGAGTCGTGATAGAGGGAATAATGTTTGGCAAGCAGGGCAGGGGAAGGATGAGAATAGGTTTTATGGACGGGATGAAGAAGGGTAGGACATGCGCGGAGAGAGAGAAAGATCCTATGGGTGAAGATCAGAACTCTGCGTGCATTGAGAGTGACAATCGGGAAGTAGATGAGCACTCCAAGACCAGCCTCCTGAAATCGTTCTCATTGAATGAGAAAGAGACAGAGGAATTAGAGGCACTAACCAGGAATCAGCGGTACTCAAGGCCGTTGATGTCTGAAAGCCTAAAAAGACTGACAGCATCCACATTCGGCCGTGTGTGCAAATTGAGGCCCAAAGCAACCAGGACAAATACTGTGAAGTCCATTTTACGCCCATCCTTCTCGGGAAGCAAATCCACAGAATACAGTAAGGCTATGGAACGAAGAGCCATTGAGGCCTACGCGGGGGAAAGCGGATGCACAGGGAATGTTTGTAGACCAGGAATTGCCATTTCTGGCGGCTGCCCCAATGGGCTAATACCTGATGGTAGAGGTGTTCTGGAAATAAAACGCCCTTGATCTTGTAGGGAGGTCACTCCTATTGAACGCATTAAAAATAACCAAGTTTTGCCATATTCTTGAAGGGAAATTAAAACAAAAAAGAGATCATCAATATTATTATCAAGTTCAAGAACAACTGCATTGTAATAAGGAGTATTGCATTTTTATTTTTTGGGCCCCACGAGGCATTTTATATGAAAATTTAAGAGGGTTGACAGATTCTGGGCCAATCAAATGGTGTGTAACTAACACAAGTAACACGCAATAACATTAAAAAATTGCCTTTTCTAATATTCATGTTTTCGTGATTTGTGGAAAAACCGGAGGTGATGTAGGAATTTGAAGGTAATTTTCGGAATCCACAGAACAGTACGGCTCATTTCACACAACAAAATCTTGCATATTGGTGATAGTCACTGATTTTCGTAGCGCTTAGTACCTTTTCCAAAATTTGTTATCAATTTCCCGTGAAAACAGAAACAGCAATTTCTTCAACCGTCAATGTTATATAAAAATTGAGAGCGTAAACCTCAAGTAGATTTCTTTATTTAAAAATTAGTAATTTTAACTATACTGGCTACATATTCCAAATGAGGTCTAACAAGGAAAAAGTAGCCGATTTCTCGTACATGATCGTCTCATTTACCAATACTCTTTTGACGAATCCCAGTTTACGATTACCTTGACCCATTATTTCACGTATGTATTCACCCCAGGAAAGATCATGTGTCAGTCTTATCCCAAGATATTTAATGGATTCCAAGTTTGTTTCATTATTACATATTTTGTAAGTGATAGGAGGAGAAAAATTCTTTTTCCAAAAATTCATTACTACAAATTTAAAAAAAAAATTAATTCTAACTGCGACGTATGACACCATTTTTCAATTGCTTGTAGGTCAATATTTAAATATTCTTTATCATTTGGGCATACTTTCCCTGTACAGTACCGCGTCATCGGTAAATAGACGAAGCTTACTTTTCACCACCTTATTGATGTCATTCTTGTACAGTAGAAACAGGAGTGGACCTATCACACTACTTTGTGGGACACCTGAAGTGACTTCAATTGCCGGAGAGGTAACACCGTCCAAAACAACCCTTTGCACCCGATCATGCGGGAAATCATTTATCCATGATATAATATTACTGTCTATCCCATAAGATTTTAATATCAAAATTAGTTTGCTATGAGACACCTTGTCAAAGGCTTTCTTGAAATCGAAAAATATTGCATCCACTGGATATTACTTTCTCCATAAACTAAAATATCGTGGGAAAAGAGAGCAAGTTGAGTTTCACATGATCTTATCTTCCGGAAACCATACTGAACATAGGACAATAAATTCTGGTTATCTAGATGACCCATGACTGAACTGACAATTATATGTTCCAGGACTTTGCACGAAATGGTTGTGAGGGATATAGGTCGGTAGTTATGTGGGTGCTCCCTATCACCACTTTTAACCTTAGAAATGCACACTTACTAAGAGAATCATAAAGTGCACACTGGTGTCCTGCGGACCCCATGAGTTATAATTTTTTTTATTTCAGATTTTTGCTATATTTCATTGAGGAAGATGGCAAATATCATTCATATGAAGCCTTTTTAATATCAATGAGTTGAAATATTTTATTTTAAAAAACATATAACGCAGTAAAAAATACCTTTTTAATTTGAAAACTTAGAAAATCTCTCAGAAATACATCAAATCGAAATTTATTTTCTGTTGCTCATGTTTTGACAATACCGAGAAATGCTGTTAGGTACTTAAGGATAACACTTTGAAGTGTATGAAGACTATCGTTTTTAATAGTTTTTCTCCAAAAATATATTTATTACAACATTTGAAAGAAGCGTATTTTTCAAGTTTAATTTTTCAGTGATTTTTTCGAAAATTTCATAAACACTTATAATGTCAATTAAAATGCTTATAAATTTATAGTTTTTTGCGTAATAAATATAAATATTCACATTGTACTGGAAAGAAGTTGATTTTTCACTCCAGTACAGGCAGTACGCAGATAACTTCTATGCACATGGGAGTGCTGCACAATGAGCATAGATGTCTCATTTTTATTTCCCTTTCACTCGGGCATAAGTTACGTCGAACCTTCCTTCTCGTTGCTGCACTGCATGCCCATCAATTTGTAGAATTTTTAGCGTTGTTCGTCAACCGTGCGGTATTCATGGGCTGTGTAATAATTCCTACAATTATCCACCATGTCTTCTCAAATTTCACGAATTGGTGAACATTGATCGATCACCCTGCCCTGCAATCTTGAAGTAATCAAAACGCAGTGTTGACAACAGAAACGGGAGACACTGTAGCGGAGTGGTACATTGATATAGTGTATGCAAACTCAGTTTATAACAGCTCATACAGCATAATGTTGCACGTCTTCTGCACCCCAGAAAAATACTAAAGTCCAAAAAAATGCCTCCATCTCCTCAATATCTACATCACTATGATACGATTGGGAACTTATATCTCTAAGCGCTGCCGTTGTATTTCCTCATTTCTGTGCATCGATATTAAATTTCGCAAAGCTCTATCAAATAATAACTGTCGAATTTGGTGAGGAGTTTTGATATCACTCGTTGCGCCTTTTGGTCCGGGTTGTTCTGAAATCAAATTTTACTGTTTCCTTCTCCAAAATACAAAAAAGAAAGAAAAATAAAATAAGTGTAATATCAATAATATCCATCGACTTTCAGGGTCTTCGGACAATATTCAAAATCGTGACATAACAAAAAATAATCATTGCACGGTAATTTTACCATATAAGGTTTAGGTAAAGATGCTAAAATCTGAATTAAAGTTCATGAGAAAAAGTAGGTGCTAATTTAGTTAGAGGTATTCGGAAGCACGCATCGAAAACAATCGTTATGAACCGACCGGGAAATTCATTTACAGAGCGAAATCTAGCGATAAATAAATAAAGTCTTTAGTTCTGAAAACATTAGGTGGAAAATAGTTCATCGTCTTTTGGTCTCTTTTTCCCGGCAACAAGAACCGTCTTTCCCTCGCAGGTTTGTAGGTTGCCTTTCTGCCTCTATTCGCCTGGCTCCTTCTTGGTCGCTTTGTCGCTGGTACACTTTCGTCTTATAAAGGTTCTCCGCTACTACCGCTGTCTCTATCTGCATCCGCGCAATCTTCCTCACTCTCCGAATCCGATTGCTCATGTGCGGAATCTACATCACTGCCTGACGAATTACCCCCATCCCTTCCTGCTCCTCCTCTTTTAACACCAGCAATGCCTGACGAATATCTTCATCACGCCTCATGTAGAATCGCGACGAGGAAGACATCTCTAACGCAGCACCGACTCGCTATAGAAATGTGCAGGCTACCAATTGGTCTCGAGCTGAAATGACCAGCAATTGCCTTATCCTCTCTTTTTCCACAGATTTTGACGTATATGGGCTTCGGGTCGCCAGCCACTACTTGTAAGAAATGCCTACTCCCTTCATGAATTTTGAGGACATTCCCTTCCCATCAAATTCCCGGGCCCTAGTTGTGAATTCCCTTGTGCTCTCCGAGGCGCCAGCTCATTGCCATTCTGTGACAAGTGCAAGTCCCGAAAAGGTTGCAGTCTATAGCTGTGTATATAATCCCCTTTACAGTTTCCAATACATAAAATATCCAAATGATGACGAACGCCAAATTATTATAAGGCATTATTTAGGATCGAAAAACCAAGAAATAATCTTCAATGCTGCTAAACTACGCTTCATGCACGTGAAGTTTTTCTATTCGCATTTCACTTCTAAATTTCAAATGAGAATGCAGGAAAATTGGATAATTCCCGAAATATCTTCGATGGTACCAAATATCCTATAATAGTTTAAAAAATTATAAATATTGTTTTTAAATAATTAAAATGATTAAATACTATATCTACAAATACATTAACAGTAAAAAAGGAGATACACAATGCTATATGATTTATTCGATATATCTCAAAATTTACCATGAAATACACATTGGGGTCCAGCGGACCGCAGACCATTTTCAATATTTTTTCATGAAGCACCAAGCATTTTAATTACTGCATCGCAAGCAATAGTCAGTTCCTAAGATGTAAAAAGGAATTTACATTAAATTAGATTTCTGTATTTCACGTTTTGTGAAAGTTACGGCGAATAAAAAAATGTTTGGGGTCCACTGGGCCCCAGTATGCACTTATAGGGTATGAAATGGATGAACGACATGTTGGGTATAGCCTGGTTGGAGGGCAATTAGCTGTCGAGTGAGTCAGTTGTCGTGAGGCGCGATGGTAGACTAACCACTGTCTTTGCTAATATTGTTGTCACCCCCAGTCAGGGGCCCCTCTAAGCCGCCTCGCGCCGGAGGCCCTCGTCTATCACCGAACTAGCCAGACTGCCCCTGACTTTCCCCTACTCTCGTCACCTTATCAGCTGAGCACGTTTTTCTGTGGGGTGGGGAATGGAGGGGAAGGTGGATAGGCTCGCCAAAGGCTGGCGGAGAACCGAGGGGATCTCCAAGGTCGTGGCGGATTCGAGAACTAAAAGACGCTTTTCGCCCGGGGTATACAGCCCCCTTAAGTTTGGATTGAAAATGTACCATTCTTGCCGACTATTCCTTTTCTGCAACGGTCTACCATTGGCATTTATGTAGCATATACTTGTCAACATGCTTTAGGTCCTCTCGAGTTTAATAGATTTTTTTCTCTGTGAAAAATCTGCTATAGTGCACATCAGCGAGTGACTCCGCTAAGATATTCGCGGCCATTTCGCAATACTTGAATTCATTTCACGCTAGGGCGAAATGTATTGAATTTTTGCGAACAGTTGCAATAGTTTTCAATTGGAAACATTTAATCATGAAAGCGATTACCAAATTTAGTGGATGGGTAAATTCTTATCCCGCTCCTTGTACATACATAACTATTCGTAGCCACCTTGCGAGGAGTACATTCCCGCACACAACGAGGGGTCGGTGAAATTTATCAAGTCCAGACAAGTCTAGAGATCGTTGTATTTTTAAGAGATTCCTCTACGACGAGCATTAAAAAAGACAGAAGCTTCGTCTGATGTGTTTCCAAACCATGCACAAAATTCAGTCCCCGAAACTCCCGCCACACGAGCGGCGCGCCGCGACGTCACAGGTAGGATTTCGGCGTCAAAGTCGAAATGTACGAGTGGGCGGATGGCACGCATTCGTTTGCTTGGCTGTGCAGGTTAAAGGATAAAATGGCAATCGGAAGCACTTACACATCATCACCTTATGGACTATCACAACTTTCAGAACGAGAGAAGCTAAATTTTTCTAGACAATCTGAGGATACTGAGGGTATGGGCCAGGGTTAGTTACTTGATTATTATAGAGACAAGATGAAATCGGTAAAAGAAAAGCTCCACACAAAAACATGAAACCACAAAGTGAAACCACGGGACCTAGGATATTTTTCTCGCTTTGAATGCACATGAGAATAACTCTAATCATCACGGCTGGCACTTTCAACACATAAACCAAGTGAGCCTGAAAGTAGGACTATTACTGCAGCTGATAACATTGCCATGCAAAATGAGTGCATATTTCACTGTATGGTACGCAGGCGACCGTCTAGTCAAACACAACAATCTTAAGATGAAGGACGTATGCTGACCGCAGGGCAACATCAGTAGTGGAAGCATGATTTCTGCTAACTCACCCAGACGTCACTAGCAGGAATATTAATAGGAGACACGCTTGACAATTTGAGCACATTTATATACAAGGCTCAAACCCAATCGACTGCAGCTATGCCAATAGTGAAAATTCTTTAACGTGGCGAGGATAGACGACGCAGGAAATAAAGTTATGCAAGCGTGCTCTTTTTCGTTTGAGGACAACCTTAAGTGGATATCATAGAGAGGAAAACAAAGCGTGGATTGCATTGATATGACCTTCGGCTTTTCACCTCAGATAATCGAGGCTTTGCGAGAAAACTTAGGCACGCAGCAAGCCACCTGCAGAAGCGTTCATTTGCTGGTGACGCAGCGCTTAACCGATTCCGTCAAAGTAAGAAGGAAAAACCTCAAGTCCTTCCGCTCACGTGGTACGTTGTGATTAAGCTCGAAAACAACCTGCTGCGCTGAGAGTTCGGTTTATCTTCCCCAAGGACAATGCACTCACGCAATATTTACACACCCCCTCCTTCCCGAACAGATACAGAAATACTATACGAAGCCAAACACGTCCTTTGATCCCGAAATACAGAAATGAATGGGGATTGAGAGATAATACTAGTCACTTTGCAACGGACTTATTTGCGTCGACGTCAAGAGACGCTTTGCACACTAGAAGCGAGAAGGTAAAACTCTAGATGAAATAGTTTGCGACGAAGCTGCTCAGTTGGATTATCAACGCGAGCAAGTATTCACTCGAGAAACGGAACATGATACGGTGTCAGTGACACGGACCATCCTTCCTATCTTATAAGTTCAAGTTAACTCAAAAGGGACTTTGATTCCCAACGAATCCGACTGCATAGCTCCACGCATGACATCTAACCAATGTTCACCCCATAGTTGAGAGAAGCCAAAGCGGGAATCGCTGACCCTCCATGTTCCGACAACTTGCGAGACGGCGTTATAGATCTCAAGGATTACAGCGAATGGGAAGTTTCTGCTGTGGTTAAATGGTGAAATGGAGTTACGCTCTAAATAGATAATAACAGAGAAAGCGATTCGAATCGTTGTCCGAAGTACTATCCCTAAGCGAAGAGAAATTATCGTTGTATCACTTAGTGAAAACAAGTGTTACTGAATCATTCTCTTGAAACTAATCTACACGCCATGTTACACGGTTGTAGGGGATATGTATAGCTACTACACTAGCCACTTTTTGGAGGGTAATGGGTTATTTTCGAGGTGATGCCTTTAGCGACCCCACTCTGTATTATATCCCCTTTCCATCTCCAGTCCGAATAACTTGTTAACGCTGAAAGAACTTTCAAAAACACCAAAATGATGAGATAATGGAGGGTTTTATACACATCGAAACAGTCACCATTAGGAAATAGCTCAAACTAGCATTATTTTACTCAATAAATTACAACTTCTCAATTTGCGCAGATAAATGCATCACATGAAAGACCATACTGGACAGTTACAGAAAAGGAAAATAAAAAAAGATGTTGTTCCCGTTTACCAGCGTTGTTGAAATTCACGGCAAAGAAATGGCAAGAGAGGAGATTGAAAGTTGGCGGGAACTAATTGAATTAGAGTTGCAAATGACCGATCGCAATACAGTCAGAGTGGGACTATGTTCAAGCTGAAGAGCATAAAAGGGTCATACTACTGATAAGGGACGAAGATGAATGCCAGGAAAACTCGCAAAAGTTTTGCAACTTTAATATAAAGGTAGAGGATATTAAGTAACGCTGGAGGAGCGATAAATTTGGGTAACATTTTGAACTGAACTGGGTTTTGCGGGACGTGTAACAGTAGGGCAAAAGAAGTGCTAACAAATAGGAGGGAAATGAAAGGCATTCGTGTAGAAAATGGGAGAAAGGATGATTTAGAACTTGAATTACTAAGTAATGTACCGTCGAATTTGAAACGATATCATGATACTGACATTAGATATTAGAGGAAAGAGAATACGCGTTGATTGAAGATTGGGACAAGTTCATTTACGAAGAATGAATTACGATGAACTGAGTTAAGAATAAGAGGAGTCAGTAGGTACACGATGTGAGATAAATCGGAAAGGAAGGTGGTGACATAATAGAGGAATTTTTCGAATAAGAGGGGAGGAGGATTGAAAATTCTTGAGGATTTTGGACGGCAGGAGGAGAGGTAGAAGGGTTTAAGAAGAGATTCAATGTAGGTCATTTGTAATGCAGTGCCAGAGAAGGCTAAAAATGAGTCAACGACGGATGGAGAGTCAAAACTGGAAATTCCCATTAACCTAACTCCATTCATAGAACGCGCGAGACGATACGAGCTTTATAAAACGTTGGCCATCAATGACATCATAGAGAAGTCTTCTGGAGTGACTATCCACGGAGAAAAAATAAGCATCCTGCGATTCGCTGATGACATAGCACTCATAGCAGACAGAGAGAGGGATCTGAACAAGATTCTAGTGACAATGAAAAGGACAATGGCCAGATATCAACTGAAGATGAATAAGAAGAAGACTAAGATATAGGTGCGCAGCAAGAAAGAAGAGGCCAAAACTAATGTCAAACTAGGAAAACAAAAACTTGATGAGGTGAAAGAGTTCTGTTACCTAGGAAGCCGAATAACCAACGATGGACGAAGCAAGAAATGAATAGTTAGTAGAATATCCCAGGCAAAGAGGGCATTCTATCATAAGAAGAATCTACTTACAGCTGGAAATACAAGCGAAGAAGTAAGGAAACAATTCATCAGAAAATATATCTGGAGCATGTTTCTTTACGGCAGTGAGGCATGGACGATGACAGATGAAAGAAAAGGGTGGAAGCATTCAAATGTGGTGCTACAGAAGAATGATGAAGATTTAATGGATCGACCGTGTAAGTAACGAGGAAGTGCTAAGAAGAGTGGGAGAAAAGAGAAGTCTGCTGACAACTCTAAAAAGAAGGGACAAGTTAATCGGCCACATATTGAGATACTATGGCCTGATGAAGACAATCGTCGAGGGAAAAGTGAACGGGAAGATTGGAAAAGGCAGGCCACGTATGAGATACATTGAACAGGTAGTGAGGAATGTTAAAGAGAAGAATTACGTCACAATGAAAAGGTTGGCCGATAGAAGAATTGAGTGGAAAGCTGAGTCAAGCCAATCCTAGGATTGTTGACCGATGATTATAAAACTTTGGAGAACCATACACTGACTGGAATGTTAAGGTTACACATTTCACCATTCCACACCAATACCATTATTTTAGGTATCTCTCGCTGTAATTAAGCACTTTCCGTAAGGAATCACAACTTTTTTAACTGTCACAACAAATTATAGCCGAGCTCAAAAGTGGATACGCGAAAAATATTGTGCGCGGGGCTGGATTCACGTAAATATGAAAAAGCGTTCTGAGCAACAAATGTCAACAATTTACCATTAAAAGCTTTTCAAATATCTTAAATATTTTAAAAATTCCTCACGCACTTTCTACGTAATATTATATGATTAAAATTACGGACTAAAATTCAGATTCGTTCTAAAGAGGCGACGGATGATTCTGAGAGAGTGCTGTACGGTTTCATCGTAGAGTATCTCCAGAGTAGCGTCTGGTGAATATAGTACATGAGCACTAAAGCTCGTATCTCCACGACAAAGTTAAACACAAATCTAATCAAAAATAAATTTCCGTTAAATTCATCAAAAACCGAAGTGATGACGGATTTATAACTTAAAAAATGTACGGTCCGGAAAACCTTCAATTTTTGCTGATAAGGGAACTTTGACTTTGAACCACAGATAAACCAAACAATATTTTTAGGACACAGAGATATCCTCCATGAAAGATTTTTTACATCAACTAAAGTATTGTTCCTACAGATAATTAGGGATGAATTTGCAGTTAGTCTCGAGAAGAAAGAAAACGATTCGTCATTCACGGTACAAAGTACCCTACCTATAGCCACATCTGAGGGAGTATCAACAAAAAGCACTTCGACGTAATTTTGAAATCATTCCTATATACATCATCATTCCTGTGATGTGACTGATACACGGCCTACCCTTACAGTTAGAAGGTCACCCATGGTTGTGCTATTAACAATAAATCACATTATATCAAGCAGTCAGAAAATGTAGAGTAGCATGAATAAGCTGGATAAGTCAATTTCAAAGAACATACTACAAAAAAGCTCTAGCAAAATAAAGCACAATTTTAGACAGAAGGATAGAGGAATTACAAACATTTCCAAAGAGAGAGAAACCATTTTGCTGACGCCATAAACCTTTGTCAAAAATGTATAACGATTCTAACGCAAATATACCATAAAATGTAGCATGCCCTGTCAATGATCATAATCATGTCTTATTAACGGTCCAATGGGATAAGTTGAAGCGTGAAAACTAAAGATAAAGACGAAATGAATGAGGAAATCTAGGGATAAACATGAAAATAACTAATACTACAAGAGAAAACCATGGAACTAACGAAACGCTCAACACAACTGCTGTCATTCCATTCACCGAAAGAAGACACCTTTCAACGTACACCCAATGGAAAGGAAGCATTAAATTTACAAGATTATGTGTACATCAATTTTTTCCCAGGATCCTCCTAGATTCAAAAGGAGAATGAGTCTGAGATTTGAAAGATGCATTATGATCAAGAAAATGTATTGCTAACAATTTCATTCACCCTGGAAAAATCACCTTAATCTCAACTACACAAGTAAGTCCGGTTTCCTAACCTCTTGAACCCATACCCTGGCAGCTGTTGGTATAATATAGGACGTAGGAGTAGATGAAATGCCAACTTAACAGTTCCCTTCCTGCCGTTCCAAGAATTGACTTGGCTGCCTTCGTACTATCTCCCTCCCATTACTTAAACCTTGCCTTAAATTATTTGGACTTATGAATTTTTCCACTAAAAGTTATTTTCAAAAATTCAACGGAGTATCGTAATCCCAGTCAAATCTTCTTCGCCTATCTGTTAAAGAACTCTGAAGCGTTTCCACTCTCTCTTCACGCCCTCGATACGTCGCGTCGTCTTCCCCTTTCACATGGGTGCGGTAAAATTCACTTTCGCTTAGCGGTCACGCATGGTCCATTAATTTCTCCAAAAACATAATCCTTCTCATAATCGCTTAGTATCGACCCCATTTCCTGTGTGGTCTCACTACCTTAAATTTGTTGACCTCATCCAGGGAGTGCATTGTGGAATTATGGCTGCATGGTATTTATCTTCTCCCATACTTATGACAGGACTTTATACAAATACTTAACGCAGGCGATGATTGAGTGTTGGGTGGATTTCGTTTGGAATACATCGTCGTTATTCGAAATTATAAACCATGGTAAGGGCATTTAACGAATATTCATTACTTCGGATGAGAATACCATTTGGCGTCTTACTTTTCGTAAACATCCCTATCTCTACCGGATCTCCGTCGATTAAGCAATCACAATAGTTACATATGGCTCAGTGGTTGAACAAGTAGCAGTTCTCAGTCGTTTCACCTCATTATTCACATATGCAGCCAAACCAAAAAAAAACAATGACTAAACTCGAGTAAAAATATCATGAGCAGACATTTAATTCGCAAGGAACATCACGCAAACGTAGATTAGTGCCGTTTGTAGCCACCAAGGTGGTTATAATATACTGGAGGAGGCATTGGAATACTTGTCCATGACTGACTAAAATGCTGGAATGTGGAGAACGAGTAGGCCCCACCTACTCCGTATAAAATATTGTTTTGTACGGCCTCTTATGTATGGCCGACTGCATGTTTATTAAAGCATAAATAACAATTGAATCGTATCCAAACATAGCCACAGCAGTGTCAGTTAATCTTCCTATGGCTATTTAAAGGAGGTAAGTATTAATGCACTAGTTTTCCCTGGGAATTGAATTCATTGCCAAAACTGGTTTTAGTTTAACCTCTTTAAACTACATATTTGGGGTGGTTTGCGTGTTCGCCAACGAGGATAAGTGAATTCACTCGTAGCATTGAAAAACAAACTTATCAAAATGTAAAAAACCTGCATCCCAAAAAGGGACATCACAGCCTATATCGTGAATACGTCAAAACTCACTTTGTCACAAGCATATGAGATAACGAAAGGCAATACTTTCAAGTGTCTCGCTAATCTTTTGGACGATGACAAAATCTTTAGCAAGATCCACGAGATTTATTTGCAAAGCCGTTTTTCTGCTTGAAATACGTACATTTTTTAAATGAGTACTTCTAGAAAAGAGCATTTACTTTGATATTTGTAATGGGAATAAAATTTCACCTCATTCACAAATATGTCCTCCTGCCAGTCGTGAATAACTCTGTAGGCCTTTGAAAAACTTTTGACATGTCACCCGGAAGAAACAAATGACGCGCGAAGAGGGGCCTCTTTTCTCCAAGAGGAAAAGTGTGCGATAGTTATTATGTGCCATGACTCTCACAATCATTTAGTCAAATGATTTTTGCATTGTTTCTTCACGCGAGGAGTGTTTACCGAATCTGTCCTCGAACCATCGATGCCTAGCTTAAGCTCAAGGACTCAAAGACGAGAATAGGTATTAGCACGGAAAAAAATATGGCTGATATAATTGCTAATGCCTTTTTTGTAGCCAAGTATCGCAGCAAAAAGTGCATTCAGCATTTACGCAATGATGAATTCAGCAATTACGCTGCACTAAAGCTCACATCCTGGTAAAACTCACGTGAAGCATTCCATTGACTACTTCATTTCCGGCCGTTTCGACACCGACTACAGATTCCTTCGAATAAGATCCAGTTACTGAAATTTTGAATAAATTAGAAAAAAGAAGTAAACGGAAAGCGATTTCTCATAAAACTCTCGCTGAAGTAAATAATTCCGTTCATAACAAGTAAGCAGTACTACAGGGAAGAAAATACCCTAGAAATCGATACAATACTGAATAGATATAATCTGATGAAGGATCCTATGTGTAATGTATGTTATTATAAATTTTGGGTGAATAAACCAATGGGCGCACGGCTTTCAAGGCTAACGGCGTTAGACCAATGAGAGTGCTCCTTGCACTCGCAATGTCGCTAGGTTATACCACAGTTTTGACTGGAGTTGGTCTTCTTCTTCTGCTTGCTTCTTGAGCATGTAGCCGGGAGGTTGTGTGCTTGCGTAACCCGACATCGGGATTTTTTATTTATGATACCGTCCCGACTAAGCAACTAGTTCAGTACTACTAATAAGTTGAGACGTACGAAAGAACGTAACACTATGAAGGGACGAATTACCAACACAAATTTTCATAATATAACCAATATGTTACAGGCAATCATTATGAAAAACAAGATACACGGTATCGGCGAAAAATATCGACGAACTTAAGGGGAAATTTTGTCCGCCACAGATCCTCTTCGGATTAAAGTTACGATTGTGTTAACACGAAATCGTAACTTAAATCCGAAGCCGAAGAATAGGCCAGGTAAAGAGGGTATTATTTCAAAAGAAAAATGTACAGGGTGCGGCAACATAACTTCCTTTTTTACAAGGATATATCCATATAAAAAAGGAAGTTATGTTGCCGCACCCTGTAGTTACAGCTGGAAATACAGGCGTACAAGTAAGGAAACAATTCATCAGAACGTATATCTGGGGGATGTTTATTTATGGCTGTGAGGTATGGAAGATGACAGCAACGGGGAAGAAAGGGGTGGAAACATTCGAAATGCGGTGCTACAGAAGAATGTTGAAGATTGAATGGATCGACTGAGTAAGTAACGAGTAAGTCCTAAGAATAAGGGAGAAGAGAAGTCTTTTGAACATACTAAGAAGAAGAAGACGGGACAACTTAATCGGCCACATCATGAGACATGATGGTCTAATGAAGACAATCCTTGAAGAACAAGTGAACGGGAAGGTCGGCAAAGGAAGGCCTCGTATGAGATACATGGAACAAGTGATAAAGGATGTGAAAGAGAAGACATACGTAAATATGAAGGGATTAGCCGATCGAAGGATTCAGTGGAGAGCTGCTTCAAACCAATCCCAGAATTGCTGACTAATGATGATTTGCTAACACTTAAATTCCAAGATGGTAGTGCACATTGATATTAGGCGGCCATATGACCATGTGAAAAACTGGAGAGATTGGAAGACAGGAGAATCACCTCTTCTGTATTTTAACTCACAAAACCTTTCCCACTGACCGAATGTTCTGAAGATGCTTGCGTTACGGGATCGGCGGAGGACATGAAAAATCGGAGGTGTGAAACAATCAAATACGCCCACTCGTAGATGCCATAGCAACCGGATGAATGGAAAAACCTCAGACGAAGATGAGGAAAGATATCGACTGATGGAGAAATAAGGAAAGTTGAGTAGTATCGTTGAAATTCGCGAAACTGGAACCCAATCCACCTATCACCATCGGCCTCTACTGAGCGTCCAATTCCCTTCCTACAGCAAAAAAAATGTCAAAATGTTTTCAGAACTGCTACCACATTTTTCGAATGAAATGAAGATTCTATAAATAAGCTAACAAATGTCAAAAATTAAGAGGTATTCAATAACTGTCGCTTAAAATACTGTTGGATTGGACAAGCTGTGATTTAAGTTAAACAAAGTTTCATTTCTTAGCTTGGTTTGGTTCACCAGAAACAGAGAAACAGTAGAGATATAAAGAGGGTAGTAACTATATGTAGGTCCACCTTGTTGGCACTTATGCACTGAAACACACAAGGCAGAAAGATTGTCGAGGATTTGTCAAATTTTATAAGATTATTTGAAAGAGAAAAGAGGAAGTAAAATGTTACGAGTTTCTCAGTATTTCCATAGAACGATATATTTTTTTAATCCCTGAACTTTCTCTTTATCTCTTAACAACACAGGTGTTCTCTTTCTCACACGGATCATACACAAATTAATTTTTCGCAATAACAGGAATTAACGAAAATGATTAATACGTTGGGGGCCTACTACACAAACTGATAATCAGGGTGACGCTGCATTTTTCACTTTCAGCAGTACTTGGTTCCTTACTATCTACCTAAATGTATTACTATTTCCAATTGATTTCAGCACCTTCTCTTTGGATTTCATGAGTTGTCCGAAGTTCAAGGACCACGAGGAATATCCCGAGTAAACGGGCAGAATCATTGATCCTTATTTCGCGAAATAGCTATCGTTAGCAATGAACCCAACTCTTCAAGAGAATACTGCTCACCTTAAACGTCCTAACTACTACTTATAACTGTTGACATCAGTGACTTAAAGTACCAGACATGATTTGAGGATTGGCAGTCACATTTTCGCTCCCTTACGCAACAAAAAAATAGCGATAACGAGTAAGGAAGATCCCTGATCAATTCCCGCACCATGTCGCCTCCCCGCTGTATCTCTTCCTTCCGCTTCACGCCCGCAGCTCGAAGTACCCGCCCTCGCAGTCGGCCAATCACGAAGCCCTTCCGAACGCAACGATTGGGCCTCCGCCGGCGGCCGGCCCGTCTTCCGCACGAGGATCCCATCGTGTGCACGGCTGATGTGGGCGGAAAGGGGGCGGGAAGGGGGCGGGGCTCGGACGTCGCGGTCTCCTTTGCCGCCTCAGCTGGAAGATAGCCCATCGCCTGGCGACTCCACATTGAGCATACGACCTTTACCGCGGTTCCGCAACGCACGTCTCCATCCGCAATACGCTCGCCTCCGTTAACCTTTTGGCTGACGGTCGCAAATACAGCCTTGCGGACACGCCGCTAATAATAAAGGCGTTACTATAAATGATCACTACTGCCAAATTACGAAACGGTTGGGGTGAAGAAGGTAGGAAGAGGGACAATGTATGGGACGGTTGCGTTTACTCGCATCACGACTCTGTCAGCTATGCCATATCGATTTCTCGTCGCCACACTTCATGCTGGAGACCTACATCCTACCTACCTAATCCTACCTAAACGCATGGGTACCTAATCCTACCGGAATCCTACCTAAACGCATGAGATTTTCAATTTCGTTCACTTATCCCACAGTTTTGAAAACATTAATGCCCGCGAACACCCATGTTTTCGCTCTTTGATGCATCATTTCACCGCCTGTTTCAAATCAAGGTCTATATCAATATTCGCACATCCATGACGTGAGCTTCTCCTATCTGATTACAGATCAACTGTCACGGAGTCCTAGAGACACCCGAGTTTTCCAGAGTTGTGAAATCCCCTACATATCCTAGTTACGTCGCACCCTAATCTTTACCCTGAACTCACTCGTCAACTCCGGTGTGGCCGATTACTCCACGACGACAATCAAGCATCACCAAGAAGCAACTCCAACGGTCCTAACATTTTGACGAATTCGTATAAACCTACGATCAATTCCAAGGATAGTATGTTCCACGAAGCGCCAATTGTCTGATCTCGACGTTGACGTAGATAAGAAAATTTTCTTCATTCAAATCGTTTATACCGGATGGAGACCAAAATTCGTACTAACCGGAGTGGAACGATTCTTGCCGTCTAAATACTATAATAATATTAGACTATAAATTTGCCACAATAAGGTCGAAATTGGATCGAATCTCCGACAGTAAAAATGTATTTCTTCAGTTCATGAATCAGCTAAATTCAAGAACCAGCTTATTTCATCCAGCCACAGTAGCAGTGAGGAATTTCGTCAACTACCTCGAAGCCATGGGAAGCTTCTTTTGGGGAGACTTTTTAACCAATTTGAGAATACCTTTAACACGGTTTTAGCTATTCAAAATCAAAATTTTCATTTCGTGACCCTTACCTGATTGACTTCCGGATCAAAGTTGCAAATTTTACTGATAGTTCTACTAGGATACCCATAAATCAAATTTATCTTTAAATTGACCAATTTTAATGCTGCCTAGTGAAGAATGACAAAAACTGGATTAAACACACTTGGCAACGACGCATATTAATCAAACAACTGAATTTCACTAGCACATATTGTTTACATATTGTTTCACTAGCACAAATGTTTTGCCAGCCTGAAAGGTATTTAGGCTTTTGGTCGTCCACTTAAACGTAACAGTTAAGGATCTTTAAATATTACCGTAAATAGAAAGAAAAGTTTGAATCTGAACAGTACTTAGCTGAAGTTTGAAAATGTAACTTAATTGTATTCTCTTAGAAAGGCTGTGGTTCATAGTGATTAGCTTCCATTTAAAAGAAACAGAAAAGGAAAAGAATGTTAACAAAGTTCTTGTGCTTTCTCGGCGTTTCTTCGGAGTAAATTTTTTTCGGGTAATCATCCGGTTTAGGGCCCCCACCACCGCCTTAGAATTCACTAGAAATAATGTTATTTGCGATGATTTTACATTCATTTACCAAAAAATGCCTTTTCAAAACTCAATTTCTCATAAATATCAGACGATGAAGAAGACTTGGTAGAATGACTTTTTCGGCGGAAATGAATAGGTACTAAATTTTGTTAATTGGTCAATATCGCGGAAGCTACTGAAATAATGATGTAGAGCAATGTTACACGTACGTTCAAGTGGGAGAATAAACATCAAGAACTCCATGGTTGTTTCGCATTTGGTCACTCAACATGGAAAATTAAACAAGGACAGCTGTGCTAATACACGATTAATACCATCTACTTGAATTCCCGTGGAGAAGTGAGAAATAAATTTCCATTTTTATATTACGCATGCTTTGAGTTTGAATGAACAAGGAAACCTTCAACTCAGCTGCTTTCACCAGGAAGACGAACTTTCGACGGGATAATCTCATAACCAATAATCGAAGATTTATATCAACCGCTGAATTCGGAAAGCGCTATCAAATTCTAAAAGATAATATGAAGAATGAGCGTGAAGAATGGTGACATTTACTCATCTTCGAAATAAGTTCGACACACAGCGCGAACTGGCAGCGAAACCTCTCCACGATCCAAAAGTAGGTTACTGGGTCAAGCGGGCCGACAGTGCACTGAGGAAGGAAACGCTGGACGTAAATCTATAATGCTCCCGTTGAAAATGTGGAATCGCGTATTCTTGGAGGGGAACCCACTGAACAATTCCACAAGGGTGAGAAAGTTCTAATAAATGACATCCACGAAATGACAGTTGCGAGACGAACTATGTCCCCAACCGCTTTCCACCCGGAGCCAAGTACGTCTGCCCCCAGATCTCTCCTCAAATTAGGCAGCTTGGCGTCGATGGTGTGGGCACCGAGTCAAATCTCAACTTCAGTAGAGCAACGCAGTTGTGGACCACCACGAACAAATATAATTAAAAATCGAACGACCGAAAGCTGACAGCCTTGTCATTCCCACTAGACGCGAGACTTACTAGTAACTGACAGTTGAAGGCTTGACGTGGGGAGTTGTTTTTCTTTGACTTATTCTTACCGCACTTACCATCCCTTCCACACTTATACAGATTATGCCACACCCATGAAATGCCTCTCATTCCAGAGGCTCCAATTTTAATCTGAATCCAACCCGAAGACACCTCAAGGTCACCAATCTACCGCCTTGAGCAGAAATTAATGCTAATTCTTGCAATCCTATTTTCAAACAAAATGGTGACGAGGAGCACATGCTTACAAGCTCCTTCCGATTCATTTACTACGACACCCTAAACCTTATTGATAATAGTAGTTGTTATTTGGGGAAGGCGACCGACAACCGAGGTCATTCGCGCCAAAGAATATTGGTTGGTATCTGGGTCAAGGTAGGAGTTTTCGGGTAACAGAGGAAGGGTGGAGAGAAACCCGGCGTCGGCAATAGCCTGCTCTTACGAAATGCGCCAAGGGTCCCACAGCTTAACGTCCCATCCGACCTCATTGATAATACCTCCTTGATAATCTCTGATCGAAATCTATCTTCAATGATGAAAGCGACAAGTTCAATGAGAACATCTCTATCGTTAAAAAGATTTTATGCTACTCCCTCGAGGACATATTAACGTGATCGAAACTAAAATTATACAGTCGTGAATCACCACTTTGCTGAGTTCTCGCTAGAAGAGTAATTTATTTGCATGAGATTTCGGTATTGAGCCATGATTGTCGGCCCTGTTTTTGACAATAAATAAGTTCCTTTGTTGCTTCGAGATATTATTTATAAAGATGTCAAAATGTAATATTCACGCATGATTCAGCATTTCCCCTCGAATGGCACACGCCATGTAAAGCACCGAAGGAAGAACACAAAAGCCAAGTAGCTTTAATCGACTGCATTTCCCAAGGTTCTAACCAAACAATGTATTCTATTCTGAGAAGTATCTCAATGCAACTTCGCTGAACTGTCATGCCTACGTTCCAGAAAATGATAAAACGACACAAGGCAGTAATCTCAACAACTGATAGTTAAAGCTAGGAACAATGAGAGGCGATAATAGAATCAAGATATGCCATTCTAACGCATCATCGTCAGCGGGTACTCAACATCGCGAGTATACTATCGTATACGATTTAGGCTAGAGGATCATCTATTCGTGGCCCAGCGAAATATTTATCTGTTCAACTGACGACGTGGATTCTTTTCAGACAACATAATTTTCCGCCTTCGTGTAAGAGAAGAGCCCCGATGTCATTTCAATTAAGGATTACCAACGACAAAGGAGCGAAGGTGGAACTAGAAACCGCACGGAGAAAAGGCAGGCATACAACAGCATCACTTTTGAGCGAACAAAGCGGAAGTGGCTCTGATTCACTTTCAAGGCAACAAGGCCGCATTGTGTGAGAAGGTGCGACTAAAGGGAAAGAAACCTTTGTGAGACTAAGGTCCTACACATAGGGCGTTTTTAACAACATTCACTACAATGTGACATTAATTTGTTAAATTCAATTATTTTTGAGAAAAGTTAAATGGTCAATTAAAAACAAGAGGAAAAACAATATTTAAAAAACTACCAATTCATGTTAACTGCAGCCTTGAGTATTAAAACACAATGTTTTCAAACGAATTACTAAACCACAAATAAAACCCATATTCCTTCGTAGATGATTCATTTAGTTTAGTGTACGCCGTGCATGCAATAATAACACGTTTCACTAATTAGGCAGTACTTCATCCATTCATGCCAGAACGCAAGGAGTTCAAGGGGTTCGCTCACTACCAAATATCCTCGAGGTGGCTCGCAGTGTACTCCTTAGATGTACATACATAAAAATTTGGAAATGTACAAATAAAAAGGGATTCGGACGCAATATTTTAAAAACTGAACAGAAGGTAGACAAAGTACTTGTGGGATCAAAGACTAAGAAGATGCTTCACATTTCAGTTCCTGCAACAATATACAACGGAAAATATCAAACCGAACGTTCATACGCTTTAAATGACTCTCATACATTCTGAAGGGCAAGCGCCTTGGTCATTTACTGCCATGGTGACGCCACCATTCGAATGGTGTCAGCTGGTCGGAAATGCGAACTTAGAGTGAGCAAAGACACGCGGAAGGGAATGCACAAATGTTCCCCGAAGGATCGCTTGGGCGAAACCAACTGAAGTGAGCGAGCCCTGCGTCGTAGACGTCGCGGTAGAAGTAAGAGTCGCGTCGTTCCGAGAGTTATATAACGAGAAGACGCTAGGAAACCCAGGAAGATTCCAAGGCTAGGAAGCAATTTAGATCTTCGAGGCCATTTCAAACGCGACCATGTATAAGAATACAACCGAATACCGCTGCTTTCCTGTCAGGTTAACCCTCGTAGAACGTAGATGCTTTGATGTAACAAATAGGATCAACCCCGACCGCAATTCAATGGTTGCGGTGTTAATGCCAGTTCATACCTTCCCCATGAACTTCATGACATTTGATATGAATAGTAACATTAGACAAAGGATGGGTAGATCTAATCAGAGTAGACCTTAGACATAGAATTGATGCCCGTTAGATACATTATACTTCAAAAAACTTCATAAAGCCACCATGCGAAAAGTGCAAGAGCTTCCATCAGCTGATGAAAAATTTGGTAAATGAGAAGAGTACAGTAAGTTGGCTTGAAAAAAAAACTCTTACAACCGTAAATATGGGGTGGAATCACTGACACTAGAAACTAATATTCAGGTGCAATTTAAATGATTAATAGATCATTTACAGAGTACTTTAAATCTTAAGTCTGATAAAACAGACTAACCTCACGCAAACACAGGGTACATTACATTATCATGAGAAGGAATGCTGGAATTACGTCAAGTGAAGTGCCTTACAGACTGTACGATAATCATAAAACAGCCTCCATGCTCGAGGTGAGATTCGAGCTCACCTCGAGCTCGAATCTCACCTCGAGCATGCGACACCTCGAATACGAGTTTCCAAGGCGGTAGATTGGACGCGATAACGACTTGGCTGCCTCGGTCCCGTGGTAAAATTCCAGAGAAACGACTGACAACCAAAATTATGCTAAAGTAACCCCAAACAAGTAACTTATCGCTCAGAACTTCCAACGAGACTTAAATAAACTAGCGAAACGACACAAAATCAAACATTAGCTCCTGAAACATTTGTGGAGGGTCAGGCCCATGATTCATAGCGAAGAGGGAAGTGACTTATGACGAAAGGCAATGAAATACACAACCTGGATTTGGAAACGACAGATAAGGTTGGACATTTTTTCACATTCTGGGGGCCAAACCTCGCACGACCGATCGGCCACCATTTAGATAATAGAAATCGGTCACCATTTAGATGACCAACGGTCAAGCAGTTGGAAAAGGGGAACTAAAGAAACAGACCAGAGAAAACGAAGGAAAACTGTGGTAGAGAACATTTCCATTGTGAAGCCGCTCTCCAGCCACGCCATTGGAGAACTACGGGAAGGAGAGCAAAAAATGCTCGGTTCCCTGTGGTACAGTAAAACATTTCATACAATCCAATATCTCCGAGTGAAGAATCTAGGGCCAGTTTTATGATGTTTAGTAGATGTTAACTGTTCGTTTTCAGGGTTGTATATATAAATTGGTGACCGAAGATTTCGTAGTCGTGGAATAAAGTTATATGATGCTCCAACTTCTAAGGGTGTGTATCAAACCCTCTGAAAAACTTAATTCCAATATAAATGCAACATTCACAATAACAGAATTTACACACAGAAAACTTCATGCAACTTGACCAATATCTTTGTACTATGCGGAATTCCAACTCGCGACCTTTTGGCTAACGAAACGGTGGAAAATTTGGGTTAATGAAGTTAACATTGACTGGCGATTAATCGATGAGTGCGTTGACAGGAAAAAGAGTTCTCATTCTGCAAAATCTCTGAACCAGACTGTAAACTGAGATAATGAATAAACTGCGTGAATTAAACACTTTCGTATAACAGACTACTAAAAACTCATCCTTCAGGATATCTTAAGAATTATTGGAAAACACAATGAGTTTTCTTCAAATTTTTTTACTTTTCCCTAGTTTTTGGAGATGAAACTTTGGATGTTAAAAGCACATATTCCATTAATTTGAAGTGGGTTTTGAAGAGAACTATTTATCAGTTGTGTCACAAGAAAAAATATCAAGGTAAGCGATGATTGGGTCCCCTACCCTCCGCACGATAAAAGCAAACCATAGTTTTGTAGAGTGGAGTAAACAGACTCGTCGAAATAGGAACGAGTGATGAGCGAACAGTCGTTGCCAGGAAACCCCACACACGCTCACATGGGTGTGCATGCGTCATATCTTGATATACTCGCTTCTAAGCTGGGTTTGCATGAGTATTAACTTGATGGACTCTTTCCAAACATATCATTTGAACGATTCATGAACTGATGACAGTCGAACCTCAAAGTTTACGCTCACCTTGACATAATGGCGGGAGCATCAACTTCACACTCATCTGCGGGGAAGTAGAAGAATGATTTTCTGAGGGGGAAGTAAGAGAGATGTCTGTGTGGGAGAGGCACTTTCCAAGGTCGTTCCTAACGGCACACACAGGCGACAAATTTTGCAACTCTAGCATCAAATACACTTCACGCATTTTGACAGTATTACTTGTTTCAATTAGTGTTCAACCCCAAGGTTGGTTTTTGAGAGGTGAGAGTAGAGCTCACCCTGCACTAAGCCATTTGTGTGTGAAACTCACGCATTCAGGGTAAGGAGGCCAGCTACTTTCTCAGCTACAATTTCCTACGAAGTTCTAACACAGAAAATCGAATCCCGAGAATTTTAGGTGGGGGTTTTCAGAAAGGCTTCTGCCCGGAATTTGAACCCGGGACCCTTCGACCAGTAGCCCAACGCTCTACCCACTAGGCCACCACGACCCCAAGTATTACTTTTTAAGTTTCAATTTTAAAATGTAAGGATCTCTCTGGAAGGATAGGTGATGGTAATGCGGGGGCGGGGCGTTTACTCGGAACCGAAATCGCAATTTTGTACACACAATCGTTAGCTGGAAACGATACATGAATTTTTGTGAAAAAATTAATTTCCTGATAAATCAAATATTAAAATAAGCAAAAGGTGACGCCCACCGAACAAGCTGCTTTGAGACTTACTACGTCATCCACTTTCCGTCCTTGACTGCTTTTAGGGAATTGGAAGGGAGTGGAGGGGGGGAAATCGGAAGGTCTGCTCGCACAGATCCTGTCCCAACCATTTCCATTGGCAGAGTCAGCTGTGTGTCCCCCATTGTGATAAGGCGAAGTAGCTCAGTTGTGATTGGACGAAGTGGATGACGTACAAAGACGCATTCACGCTCGCTTTTCCAAAAGGATTAAAGACATCAGTTTTTCGCCGCTTATAACTTAAGAAGTAATTGACGGATCGAAGAACGGAAAAATACGGGTCTTCTTATTTTACAAACTCTATCAGATTTGGCAATAAATAAATATGGTAAACGACCCCATTCCCCCTCCAAACCTGACCTCTCAAAATACGCCCCTAAGCCACGGGGCAATTAACAGAACCAATTTAGAACAAGTTCCAAAAATTAGACCTCACACAAAGAAAAATAGACTCGCACGTCAAAGAAATGCGCATCGTTATAGTGACCTAAAGATTTCTCGGAGCGGAGTGGCATCACGAGGAAAGGGCCCTTAAATTTTCAAATCGAGCAAATGATTCTCGGCCCATTAGAGCACCTGGACATCCAGGTACGGAAAACAAACTTCATTTCTTTACCATCCCATAACAATCTAAAATCTCCAATATAAAGCGGAAGGCGATCTTGAACATTTTGAGATACTTAACCGAAATAATTTCCCAAACCTCCCAATCAAGCGGGAACATCGGAGTTTCTATTTGGAAAGCTGTATCGGCGGTGAATTCAAAGAAAGAAAGTTTGAAGTGTGGAGAGAGAGATGTTCAATCTCACATTTCCGCGGCGTTGAACAGTTGAGATCAGCATCCTTTCGGGCTGCGTCTGAGTAAGTTGTTTTTCCCCACCACAGTTTCGCCAGCTCTCCTGCAGTGTTGAAATACAACACACGCGGATGCAACCCGAAAGGATGCTGGTCTCAACTGTAAGAGAGACAGACTATGTGTCAGAGAGTCCCGATATCGGATACGGATGAGGCCTCTGAGATCACTTATTGATACTCGTAGTGGTACGATTGCCAGAACAACAGGCCTCACAAGCCATCGGTTGCGGCCCAAAGAAAGGAACTAGACCCCTATTCAAATATTATTGAAACAAGACAGACTGCGTGGCATAAATCCACTAGAACGCGCCGTGTTTCAATCTTACTAAGTCAACCTGTCAACTCTGAACTCGCTGAATGATTAAAATTCCACACATATCTTCAAGTAGAAGTAAAATATTTTTGGAGCTCCAACTGCTCATATTGATTTGTGCCGTCTAAGAAATTCAACTCCTATGATAAAAAAGGCCTCAAAAACATGATTCGAATCCGCAACACTTGGCTTGCCAGGCCTGCGCTTTGCCGACCTGCTGTCGGGACTCATTTTTAAACTTACCCAGCTTAAGGTGAGCTCTTATCTTGTCGTCAACTCTAACCTTCGGAACGACCAATGCGATCGTCACAGCATAAAATGCATCCATTGAAACTGAACGAGAGAAAAGAATGAACAAAATTCAAACGGTACCAATTCCAACGGCCAGTGACATTCAAACATTATGGTGGAGGAGGTAGTACATCTCCCTGCGGATTACTTGAAATAATTGGTAAACTGAAATTCAACAGCTTAGGATTTCCTAAACGTATCCAAAGGCCTCTCCCAGATTCGAACCTTAAAGCTACGATCAGTGGTCAAATGATCAACCCACAGGGCACCACGCCATAACAATTTCCCGAGGAAAATAATTTTTATTTGATCCAAAGACAATTTTTCAAGTGGCAGGCACCATGATCAAAGTTATACGGCGCCTTGATTTTTCCCGAGTTCAGGTAGTCGTCAACTTAAGGCCACGTTCAGTTCCGACAGTTCAAGTCGATTAGGATGTAAGTCGGATATTCCTAATTTTTTTGGAAGATTTCGTTATAGAGTTCCTTTTTTTCCTTGGTTACCTTGGCATTGTTTGTTTTCGTCCGACAGTTCCGAAGTTCCATTCAATTAAGACAAACGAAAATGAACGAAGTCACGACTATTGGTGATTATATACCGATTATCGTGAGCGTTGTAGCGGTCTCCAGCTGAGAAAAGCCGTTCACGTCGAGGCCAAACGCTTGGTCCCAAGTCGAATAAGTTGTTAGTCGATGACGGACTGCATTGCTACACATTATTCACAACATCAATTAAGGACGGTCGCAACGCCTTGAAAACGAGAAGATGAAATCATTTCTTGGCGTGCATTGCCATATTGTGAAGCATGAGCTACTGGATAGGGGGCTTCAAATGGCAGCCTTGTCCGCGAGAAATTTATTTCAACATTCCTGGCGGTGTTCTGACGCTAACGACAAAAGGACGCGGCGAATGGCTACCTTCCTTATGGATTGAATGCCAAACAATTTACAACCAATACTAAAATTCGGAGTGGGAGGTGAGGTAGTGGCCTAGAGAGCAGAGCGGTGGGCTACGTACTGAAGAGTTCCGCGTTCGAATCCGCCAAAACCCCCCACCCAAAATTCTCAAAAAGCGAATTTCTGCTTGCCAGAACTTCGCGGTAAATGGGAAAGAAACTGCCCTCCCTTTTCACGCGACAATGGCTTAGTACGGGGTGAGCTCTACCCTCACCTTTGAAACAACCGCCGGGTTGAGCACTAAGTAAATGCGTGACAGCCTAGACTAACGATTCGGAATCAAATGAAAAGAAACCCAACCAATCGGAGAAGCAAATTGCCCGAAACCCATTCTCTATACTAATTACAGAATGCTTACTGAAAACGTGTATTCTCTATTTGTTTCACCGCTAGTGTTTTCCAAATTCTTAGAATGTCGGCATCCTCAATGGAGCGACATGCGAGAATCGTAAAGTATCAATGGGGTCGTTCACCACCTTTTTTTATTGCCGGATCTGATAAGAGTTTTAAAATAGAAAGACCCGTATTTTTCGTTTTTTGATCCGTCAATTATTTCTTGAGTTACAAGCGACGAAAAACTGATGTTTTTAACCCTTTAGGAAAAGTGGGCGTGGTGCAACTTTTGGAGTCATTGACTTCGTCCAATCAAACTGAGCCCGCGAAGCTACATCTCCTTATCGCAATGGGGGGACACAGCTGACTCTGCCAATAGGAACAGTTGCGACAGCATCTGTGAGAGCAGACCTTCCGAGAACCCCCCTCCACTGCCTTCCCTTCCCCTAAAAGCAGTCAAGGACGGGAGGAAAATGACGTCAACGTAATCAAAGCAGCTTTTTCGGTGGGCGTCACCTTTTGCTTATTTTTATTTTTGATTTATTAGTGAATGGTTGTGGTTGGAAGATTAATTTTTTCACTAAAATTCGTTTTTCGTTTCCATGTAACAATTTCGTGTACAAAATTGCGATTTCGGTTCCGAGTAAACGCCCCCATTACGATTCATGGCTTTTGCAGGTGAGACCATCACCGTAACCTTCGAACTTCAATGAAGCCTTCAAGGGAGGAAGCAACCTTTCTAAGGAAATCCTTGATTTTATGACTATACACACGTGTTTTCCCGAGCTTACGAATCTTTTAAATGTTTTACATACATCCCTGACTACTCACTAGCATCACCACCTAGGGCAATCACGATTCATAATATAATATTTTACTTCCCAAGGATATACTCTGAAAATTCAGTTCTCCGTCACTTAATTGGAAAAGAAATTGAAATAACAAGACATATGTACATGGATCCGCGTCGTTCAGCATCCTGTGGGCTATATCAAAGAAGTAGCATTCAGAAAATTCTTTATACAAGATTAAGCGAAAGTATAGGATCTGCTAAAGTGACAAATAAGAAACATATGATTTCTTAGGAGACAAAAGTTAGGAGAAGATTAACAATTATCCAGAGGTGGCACTTAAACATGAATTACATAAGAAACAGTTATATTCTATTGAGACATAAACTCATACGAGGCAGCCGGCAAGAAAGCTAGACAAACATATAGTAATTTTAATCCTGGGAATCAATAGGTTAAAAGCTAAGAAAAAAAAAAACTTTCAATGCCAGGAAACAGGCAACGATAACTCATTACTTTAAAATAAAAAATGAGGTTATTTTAAAATTAAATGTGAGTAATATATCTGCTTCCTTGAACAAGATTTAACAGGCAATCATAAAAAAATGCTGCCCTATTAGTAATTACGCCGTCCGTTCTTTTGCAACGCAACAATGATACTCTAATATGGCTCGTCACACAGATCAAGGTTCATCGCATTCGTCCTCTCTTTGCAATTCTGAGCCACTTCGGTAAGTTGGCTGACGCTATAGCGGCAGCCATTTGGCAATAACAACTGACGAACCAGCTTCTTAACCCACGGGGCGCCTACTCTCGGCGTTCAAGTTGAAGGGTGCGTAAAACTGATCTATCTCATTCACGGAAACCGTGGCGCCAACAGCACTTAGAAGCGCTCGGCCAGTGTCCATTTGAGAGATTCAAGTCCCGCTATAACGACAGACGATACAATTCTCTTCCCTTTCAATTCAAAAGCCTCCACTATCACCGCAGAGAGGATGAAACCGCTTCCTTCGCGCAGCGAAAGCATCGTCACCCACGAAAGGAATGATGAACATTTTAATGGTTAGGCAGTTTGGGCAACTTACAGTTGAGCAACGACATTCCGGTTTCCATCGGAGAAAACAAAAGCACGTCACTTGTCCTACTACTCACCTGAAAAAACTTATTCGTCGGATCGACGAGTAGGTTCAGAGTGTCTCTCTGCTCGGCAGTCATGACGTCAGGGTACGGGAACACCTGCGACGCTTCGACAGTGCCCCTGAAGACGTTCATCGTGAAGGATTTCGATTCCTTTGCCCCGCCCTTCTTCGGTTTCGGGTCCTCTTGGTGTTTGGTCGCCACCTGAGGGGCCGTGGCCAGTAATCTGGATGCGTGCGAGAAACAAGTGCATTGGGTTCATGAGATAGCCATCGGTAAATTATGCATGACGTTAAAATATATTCATTTGAGATCTTATTGCCCAATTATTCCATATTACATGACACCACAATAAAACATTTTTGGCGTAAGGAAAGCGAAAATTTCCCAAATATTTAAAATTTGGGATTTTTGGAGCGCGTGACATGTGCGAAGGGGTCTAGTTAGCCACAATGTAATTGCATTCTGGAGTATGCTGGTACAGCGCACAGTGCGGAGTCCGGGCCGTTTCCAGGGCTCAAAACGCGTCCTGCATTTCATTAGAGAAAAGCGCGAGTATGAGCATTACGGATTATTTTTCAACACCCGTCATTCCAATTGACATAGCAGCAGAAGAGCTTGGCGGCATATTCTCCCCAGCACAAGATCTTATGTAAAATGTACCGCTAGAATTGCTAGATTTCCACATCATCCACCCTGACGATTCGAATCCGGAGCCTTCGATTTCCCGCCTATTGCTTTAGGTAACCATTTAAGCCATCACTGGTAGATTTGACATCCGACAAAGGTGGATGATTTTTTTTCACTGATATGCTGCCACTGTAAACATCAGCGAAGATGGTCATGTGCATATTCACCATTACTAAGCAAAAAAAGTATTTAAAACATGACGCGAATAAAATAGGTAAAAATCGACCTTCCTCACACCAATACCACTTTAGGGGCATATCATACTCAATGGCTGAGGATGCACTACGTATGTCCATTTTTTCATAATTTCCCTTCAAGCTAATAACATTACAACTACAGTCTAAATAATGTCAATCGTTGCCTCCCCTATAGTTTTACTAAAAGTGAGTTGTGTTCACCATTGTCATGATCCAATCCCCATTCATACATTACTTTCACTTTCTGATAACATCAAATATAATTTTTCATAACAGGGAAACAGGGATGAATTCCTCAGTATGAGTTTCACTATCCTTGGTGGGCACCTAATCAAATGAACCAAACACCAGAAACATCAAAGCGAAAATGGTCTGTAGGTATCCGACCATCAAGAAAAAATGCATGGAAAACTGAATACTTCACAATAGGGTATTGAGAAAGGGGAAGATTCAGAAACGGCTTAATGCGAGCATTCTCTCATTTCAATTACCACTGCTCATAAAATGAGATTTCCCAAGGACACAGTACTTAACGCCACTACTGAATGAAAACGATACAGCAGTTAAAACCGCGGAATCTGATGACTGGACAATTTAACAGTAATTTCGGCTCTACTAGCATAGAAAATTCGCAAACGCAGTGTATGCACGTAATGTCGCGAAAATGATAACCCGGCTTCAAGATTCATCAGGATGATTAACGCCAATACATTAATTCCCGCAATATATGTATTTCTAATTTACATTCCCGATGCCTTTCAACATCCTCAAAATCCCCATCCTCCAAAACCCGACGAAAGAAAGTCGGAGGCCAATCTTTAGTGATTAGGAGGGCAAAGAGGTGAGACTGAAAGCAGTCGAGGAACGAAAGCATCAAGAGGAGGGCAATCTGATTCATATCCTCAGTGGTCACTGATGCCTCGAGGCATTGCTAAGTAATGCAACAATATGCCTTAACGTGCGCACTTCAGCCAAAGCAACAAAACACATTTGCATCATGTTACCAATGAGTACAGAATTGCTGGAGGGTGATTTCTACGGAAATAACCACAGGACTGCTTACAGAACCGCTGAAATTGTCGAAACCACTGGCGTCTAATAAATGAATGGGGCAAGGAAAACTTTGAACCTTACTGCATACTTCATGCCACGAATTGCTATATACGCAGTGACAAGTGGCGTATCGAAACATTCTTGAAATACCCAAAAAATGCAACCATTCACAAAGGGGAATTTCATTGGAAATTTGATTGCACAATGTCCGAAATTTCTGTAATGATTAATTTTTAACATTTAACTCCTCTCGATTGAAACTGAGAAAATTTGATGCAACGTGATTTCTCAAATTTTTAAGTGGATTTCATCACTTCATTGAAGGGGTGTCATCACACAAACCCCAAGGAACAAAACTAAACTGAAAGCGCGTCTCCATATGGATCCGCCACATAAAATGTTATGCTGTAAGGTAATGCCTCTTCCCTAAAGAACATGTTAATGGTTCAGTAGCTTGTGGGCGTGACTCAACGGAGTTCAGATGTAAAAATTCACCAGGCTAAGAAGCAGTTAACCACTCTATAACACATACCTAGCGGTATAACTAGTAATACATCATGTATTTCCACATAATTCGTCCAGATGATCACTTGAACACCCTAATTGCATCACAATACAATGCAGAAGAGAAATAGTTGTACTATTCTACAACTTAAAAATAGGTACCTAGTGGAGCAATTGTTATGTGGGTCATATCCCTATGGATGCGTGAAGGAAACCCTGAGTTATTCATTAGCGCTGAAATTCAATAACTGCCAATCATAATAAAAAATTATCGTCGGAAAAACAAGAAGTTCAATTTGCTTATTATGCTAGAAAGAGACTAGCACATATGACAATACCAAAACATAAAGTGACTTACCTTTGATTTACTTCGGTGCATTTCAAGTTTTTCTGAGCCAAGAACACGACGCGACCAAAACGAAGCATGATTGACAGACTCACTCACACGATCCACACACGAGCACGGACAACTTGCCTCTGGTTTCAAAATTAGTTGCCTCCGTCTGCTGCGAAGCACGTTGACGTCATTGAGAAAACGGAACTCGAGAAACCTTGCTCATAGCTCATAAACGTTGACAACGAAATATTCAGGAATAATAGCTAAATAAAATACACAAAAAACTTTAACCCAAACCAACGAGAGTTTAAAATACGATGAAACAATCTCAAGATTTGCTAAACACAATCAGACGGCATGAATAAAAGAGCAAATTGATCAATATTTGAGAAGAACCTACATAGAGATTAACATATGGCCCTAAATTTAGATACTGAAAATTTGAACATAATATTCCCAATGTTTCACTGGCATATTCTAGGGAAAAAGGCCACTATTTCAATTAATCTTCACACAAATACAAATTTTGAACGATAAATGGATGATTTGCAGGTAGGTGGTTCCATCTTACGTCCTTTATGTGAAGTAATGTACAAAAAATAGCAAACGACAAACGTAATTGTATGAGTATGATGAGTGTCGTTCAAATTGATTATACAAAGGTAACTTGAAGTAGAAAAGAAATATACGTCCATTAAACTTTATGGCTTTATCCAAAATAGTCATACTAGTGAGAAAAAAAGCTGTTTATTATTCTGCACGTCGTAGCTGGTATTTTTGCCGCATTTGATAACATTAATGTCCTTCTCCGACATGGCGAATGTCGGAGAATCTCTCTTTCTAAATTTTCAAAAACTAATTTTTGCTTTCTGTAAAGGCATTGTCATCGATAATTCTTTCAACTGTGTAAGCCCTATAGCCCCTATCGCCCCTATAGCCATAAGAACTCGAATATTTGAAACGATTTGAACCGAGCTCCGTGATTTTAGCTCCTGTACCAGTCTGTACAGTAGTGACACCAACGGCAGATTAGTATACTTTCTCCTTTCAGTTGTTGCGCAGTTATGGCGCCAAGTAGAGATAAGTGTCAATGAGGAAAGAAATTCCTCCTAATTATACTGCAACGAAATTCCTCAACAAGTCAGATAAAAAGGATGGCATTGTGAATGGAACTGGAATGTTACTTGAAGAGAATATTTTCTTGCTACTTAAGGAAATTAGGACCATTTCCCTTAGGTGGGTACTATACGAACATTTCCCATAACAAAACTTAATTATTGCTAAATTGTAGTTGATAATCATGAGGGTTCTAGATTTATGGATAAGTTATTACTTAATAGTAAATTATTTACAAGTTTTCCTCAGATGTGATCATGAAATAGGTATCATCATATGATATTTAAATATCACATTTGAGTCGTGTTTCTTCAATCTCTGCTAATTTTTTCTACGTACTAAGGGAAGTCGAAGTTCTCAGTTACTGACAAATATATTATATCTTGATGATCCATTGTTCAGGTTTATATGATTTCTATCAGACGTGGGAGTGTCATCTCATTCTATTCCGCGAAAATTCTATATTATCTCATCCGTTGATGATGTGACTTCTGTCGCTACTTACCCAGACAGCACACATGCTACTGTATACATTAAATATATGTATAAATAGTGTATAACATGTGTATACGGTAGAATATACACGTATACTGTATACGTATAAAAACCTGCTACGCCCCTCTACCAGATGTATATAATGCAGCAAATGTCCTTGTACCATGCATAATTGGAAATCCTGAGTTTCTATAGGTACACTCAAGGGAATTAGATATACATTTTCCTGGGGGATCGGGTTGGTATGGTGGTTAGAGTACTGGCCTCCCATCCCGAGGGCCCGGGTTTGATTCCCGGCAGTGGCGGATTTTTCAGTGGAAAATTGGTCCCCACTTGAGTGCCTAGTGGAGGGCATTTTAAGTTCAGTACTCCGTTCGTCGGATGGGTCGTTAAGCCGTGGTCCCCTTGGCGCCTGTCGTTAAGAGTAAGCTAATGCCGACGCCGAGTTTCCTTCCACCCTTCCTCCGTTCCCTGAAAACTCCTACAGTTATCCAACCACCCATCTATCCTGAATGGTGCAAATGACCTCAGCTGTCGGTCGCCACCCCTGAATATCCATCCAACCAATATACCTTTTCCTGCAGTGAATAGAATTTCGCTGCAAGAAATTCAATTTCTCCATGGGGAATTCCAGATCCCTGAAGGGATTGTCTTTTCCTTGCAGGGAATTTCCTTTCTCTGCGGGGAATTTGAAATCCCTGCAGGGAATTTCGTTTCCCTATAGGGAATTGCATTCCCTGTGCATCTCGCAAGGAATTCAACGGGGAACTGCAGGGATCAACATGGCATTTTCAACAGAGAGAGAGAGAGTAAAGTATTGGAGTTCATATGGCATGATGTGCTAAAGGAGGTAATTAAAATTTAAATGATAGATAATGCCGTACATTATCGTTCTTAAAGGGCGACGTTCAGGCAGGGCCTGTCCACCTATATATGTTGACCTAATTTATACCGTAAAATATAAACATACCAATTGGTTTACTTAAATTATTATTAATAATCAGTGTCGTAAATATTTGATTGATTCTGCTGAGATTACGTAAGTAAAGCACGTTGATTTTTATGTATACAGTATGCACTTTCTATACTAAAGCCTTATGTATACCTTTTGGATAGTTTTCGTATACGCTTCTGGATACTGGTTATGTATACTTAGCATCTAAGACATGTATACAGTTTCTCAAGGAAACAGTATACACTTGGTATACATACAGTATATGTATACAGTCACCAGTGTGCTGTCTGGGTTACTGGCTAAAAATACGTAAGTCCTATTTATTCTTTTTATTCGCTTATCTTTCATCACAAAACAATAATCTATAAATTCTATCGGTTTAAATTTAAACTAATACATTTGCCTGCCCTCTTTCTTTAAGTGAGCTTTGTCATCAGCTTCGTTCTCATTACCAGATTCGTATGGTTTCGAACCACAGTGTCAGCATTCCCTATCTCGATGTTGCTTTCTGCGTTCGACCAATATCGGTTGTTAAGGCCGCCTTGCACGATACAATTATTTTGTACCATTTCTTGTACAAACGCTTGCAAGAGGAAATTGTTTCGTGTAAACCGGCATATTGTGTGAACGCTTGTGCGAATGTCTGAACGGAAAATAGAACCTGTTATAATTCCATTCAGAAAAACACAATTTCGTTCAGTTTCATACATTCGTTTGTACAAAAAATTGTATCGTGTAAAGCGGCCATTAGTGTGTGGTCCCTCTCCAATGTTCATCATTCATGTGGATCTTCTCTTAGCTTCTCTTCATATCAAATCCACACCTCCTGCATTAAATTGCGTCCCTCTTTGAATTTTCATAACATATGCCGACCAATATAGATTCTCACCGATATCACCGTAATCAATATTCCGTTACCTCTCAAAATGGGTAAGAAAGTAAGATGAAAAATAAGTGGTCCTCCGACCACATTTTCTTTACTTTCGATTTTATCTCAATTCCTTCCTCTCCCACAATGCTAAATACGTTCACATTCGTCTTCCTTTCTCCACGTTACCTAAGTATCTCGAGTTTTCTCAATGCACGCACCCCAAAGGCCCCAATTTTCGAATACATAATTCTTTTTCTGCTGGTACTATATTATCCAACTCCAGAACGCTACTATTGAAATTAACCTCCAATAATCTGCTCTTCAATTCTCTTCTCAGAGACTACCTATTTAATTCCCTCCTTTTTGCGAATGCTTCACTGGACAGCTTAATTCTCCATCTGGTTCGTACTACTGGCAGCGTTTTAATGTTAATTGTTCCTACATTGAAATGTGGGAAAACTCACAAGGTGGTAAACAAAACAAAAAATTATGACAATTGGGAGCCCGGTGTGTTTGTGTAGAGAAAACCTAGACCTCCTTCTTATTGGGTAAAAAATTCATCAGGAAATGTGGTGAGACGTACTTACCTAACGTTAAAAATTATTCTCTTCTTGGACTTTGAGTGCTGGGTCTCGTTATGATCAGGCTACATGGGAAACTTTTGTCCTTAGTGAATTAATTTAGTATTGAAACATGCAGTGTAGTGTTAAATCGAATTACTTTTAGCTTATCGTTAATATACGAGTATAATTTGTGTGGAGTCACACCCCATACGGTAGCTTGCAGGACGCTATGTAATAGTGAATGAATTTTGATACTTTTATCAGGAAAAAGGACTTTTCCTAATTGCTTATTACCGCCATATAACATGTTACCAATCGATAGGACATCGAAAATAAACACGGGAACTTCGATAATCCATCTTTCAAAATAAATAAACCTTTTAAATTGACGCATCATAAATGCAACCGACGAGTCACGGAAAAAGAGACAAGACATGATAGGTCAATGGGTTTCGTGTTTCTTAGGCGATCATGCCTGATGCGTAATCCTCACGTTATGAAAATAATACTTTTAGCGACGGGAAAAAATGTCTGTCACAGGAAAGGAAGACTTAACGATTCAATCACTGACAAAAGGGGCTAAAGAAAAATTTGAAGGACAACTCCTGGATTGAGGGCACATGCGTAATAGATGAGGAAGCAAAATACCTGTATGAGCAGAAAAGTTTATTCAGTCAATAGATAATTCTGCATGTAATTTGGCTTTAAAATCTCGATTTTTTCACGTGACAACATCTCACCTAAACAATGTTTGTTCAAAGGTACGCAGATTAATATAATTATTGTGATCTGTAAATCTGCATAAAATGCATTTCAGTGCTGGAAATATAAAAAAAATGAATTTCTCAGGGTGAAAAATGACAGCTGGGGTAGGGAGCAGTAAGATGATACCTCGAGCGCCTCTTAACCCTCTGCCCTCGAGAATGATTCCCCTCGAGACGCGGCGACTGATGAGGTGCATTTGAAAACTCAAGACATCAAGTTGAGACGGTGAGTCGAGTGAGGGCAACTACCCTATAAGGGCGTCATTGGAACATTTTCTCAGGCACGGAAAGGGAGTAAATTAAAATATTCATAAGGTACAGGAAGTAATCCAGCTCAATTTTTTCTTGAATGACGATTTAGTTATCAAGTTTATTAGCTAAAATGTACTTTGCGAAAATGTTGCGGAAGAATTAAGTTGTGTTGCAAAGATATTACTCTTTAAAACTTTTACGTTTTCGGCAGCTTAAAAACACGTCATCGTATGACGTCACGGCACAGTATCACTATCTACTTTGTTTATCTCTTTTAAGTGGAGGTGAGTTGTTTAATGAATACTTGGCGAAAACGTATGTATTGATCTCATTTGTTTAAAGGAAGAAAGTAATTTATTTCAATTTTCTATTTATGTAGTATGGATTGCAATGAGCAAGTCGTCCATAAAATATTTAAATCCTGTTTAGTACCCTGTTTAAAAAAGAAGTCTCTACTACGACAAAGCAATCGCTGTCTTTTTTTTTTAGAAGGATGCCACCATTCGGGAGTCAACCAAAGGTTAATTGTCAGATTTTACTTTTTTAAATCCTTTTCCAGTCATTGTTTCGATCAAGGAATGGCTAAAAACCTCAAAATAATATATTCGCTTCGTTTTACTCTAAATCAAACGTCTGTTTCCGTAGAAATACGGAACCTATATTGTGCGGTGACGTCAGAAGGTGTTTAAGGTCACTTGACTTTCGTCCATTTTCGGAAATTTTTAATAGCATTTAACAACCTTTGTGGTTAGTATAGAAACTTTTGGCTTATATGTTTAAATTTGTGAGAAAATTTCTTATAAAGTACATCATCAATACACGAACAAAAAATTTCATGCATTATCCCCATAGTAAGAATAGGTTTAGCGGTATTTCTTGGCCCCACCAATCTTATACCCATATTACTATTCCACAAATCATTTCTCTACGATCAGCCAAAAAAAATAAAGCACGCTCTCCGGACTTTGCGATATTCTTTGACTAAAGTCTATTTTTAAGTGGAAAATTTCACAAAATGCAGGAAAAATATTCTGTGGTTTCCTGTGTATTTTTTTTAGTTTCCACCTAAAAATAAATTCTCCGAATATCCTTTTCTCATTTTTACAGAATGCCATTTTCACTTTTGTGCTCGTCTCAAAGTTGACTCCGCTGTAATTACTATGGAACTTGGAAATCGATATTACTTACCTAGTTATATTTATAAAAAAATAGTGTTCAACCCGAAGGTTGGTTTTTGATACATGAGGGTAAAGCTCACCCCGGAATAAGCCATCGGTGTGTGAAATTCACACATTCAGGGTAGAGGGGCCAATTTGTTTCCCTGGGCCATCTGCGAGTTCCTCCGAAGTTCTGACACACATAAAATCGAATCGCGTGGATTTTAGGTGGGCTGTCCAGAAAGGCTTCAGCCAGGATTTTACCCAGGAACTCTCCGGTCGGTTGGGGATCTACCTACCAGGCCACCACTACACACCTAGTTACATTTATTATACATCAAATTGGAAATGAGTTGTTTATAAACGGGATAAGAAGCGGGTACTTTTCTACGCAATTTATTATCAGCTAATATTACGTCATATATTTTTCCACCGAAAGAAGAATTTTCCTGCAGAAAATCGAAATCGCCTTTGGAATAAACATGATGTTATTATAGAATTTTAACTGAAATATGCCAAAACTAGTAAATAAATAAAGATTTTTTCTTTATTGAAATCTGTAATTTACATTAAAAAGGTAGAAAATTTGGGTATATTTTGCTGGAATAAGAAATTCTCTTACCTGTGTACCGTCATCAAAACACAATGCTCATCCAAAGTTTTGGTCTTTGACCTGGATTTCAGAGCAAAACAGAGTAACTGAAAATTTGTAACGTTAGTAAAAGTGTGTTGTGATTTCTTAGATAACTCTTAACATTATGCCCTTTCTCATCAAGATACCGAGGAAGAGTTAAACCTTACGCTGTAAATAAGGAATTTATGTGGTGTGGTGGTGAACAACCAACATCTGAGCAAGGAATACCAGCCACTGCAAAAATATGACGTGAAGCACAAAGATGATAGGCCCATCGGCTATTAATTTATTTCTTAAATTTTTATATTCATTTTGCCAGAACTTTACATTTTTTTCGTGACGCGATCGAACTAATTTAATGTTGAAAGTAATAATACAAGGTAGCCGATTGTCAGCCCTCCTTCAAATTAAAATTTGTGTGAAGGCGGAAAAAGAGATAATTGAAACTTCTCCGTCCACCTATTTCAGCGTGTAAAGTTCGAACGTACCTACTGCCTTCAAGATATTTTGTATTCAACGGAAGGCCTTGGTTGCCCTTGGTTCAAAGGTTGCCCTTTGACACCTATTGTTTCAGTTCTGTTCCAGTGAGAACGCTTTTTAGCATTGTATTGCATGGCCTCCAAATAAGTTTTGAGCCATGATGGTTGGACTTCTCGACTCACTGAATACAAATTCTGGGATACGCATCCCAAATGACCAGCTTCAGACACCTATTAATGCTACAGTACTGTCAGATTAAAAAATGTAATTACAGAATAATTTTTCCCGTGATTGTACTTCAAATGGGGATTCCATACCTGTAAATAACAGAAAATTCAGCTGGAGTTAGACATCCATGGGAAGTATGGGGGGGGGGGAGTGAAATCAATCATGAAAGAATTTTATTCTCAGTTGAGGGAACAGAATAAATTTTTCAAGTGAAGCAGTCAAAACTAAAAATGAGTCATAACTATTCAGATAGTTAAAAAGCCTGTATTGCGGAATAAATATGGAAACATTTGAGTTTAGAACATCTGTGGCCGTAGGAAAAGGTTTGGTACGTAACAAAAATATTTCTGCAATACTCATGGAGCGCGTTTTAGTTTGAGGTAGTACGCTGTATTGCTTGCGAGGTTGCAGGGTTACCCTGGTGAGTTGTTTTGACTTTATAGCGAAACTGGTAATTTATTTACTTTCAAAGGATAATTTAACCATTGATAATGCTTGGCTGGTTTGAAGTCACCTCCTGCCGCACCTTTGCAGTGGCTTACAGGGTAATATGTATAATTGGATGCATGTATTTGGAATAGATGAATACAGGGTGAAAGTTAACATGTAATAAGATTGGTGTAATATCATTCGAGGTGAACGGAAAAGTGAAGAGATGAAATTAATGCTTCGAACATCATTAATGATGGCCTAGGATAAAGATGCACTTTGCTAAGAAAAGGTGGTAATTTGGACTCAGGAGCTTTCTTCTTTATGCTATCTAACAATAAGAAACTTACTTCTTAAGTCTTTCTATGACCGAACATCATTCCATGGAGCGCTAGTGAATGAGGACATAAATTCTCAACTTAACTGATCAAAAGTATCCGGAAAAATTCATGGTGTTCGTGAACAATAGACAATCTAGCAAATGGAGCGTCTCTCAGAGATGTATTCAGTATGGTGATACGCGTTGGCCTGCTTTAGCAAGTAAACCAGTTATCTTAGTTTTGTTTTATGATGGATGCTATACTCTAAAAATATCGTCACCTTTGAGTGACGGTTATTTTCGACTATAATTCCATCAGTAGTAGTGGCAGAATTAAAGTTCCGTCGACGAATTGGTTATTTTGTATTCTTACCTCTTATTCGTATTCCGTAATCACGAGTTAAAATTTCGTATTTATCTTCTGTATTTTAGGAAAAAAATACATCATTATTGATAGGCATTAAATTTTTGATAAAATTGCCCGTTTTTAATATGAAATAGCGTAGCTAAATACATTAGGGTTATCACCAAGGAAAGATACATAATGTATGAAAAGAAGTGAAGTATTTGGATAAAATGTAGCAATAACTGAACTTTTGGGGAAGTTTTCTCTGTCCTACATGTGCATACAATGCGTGCACACTCTTAGCTGTTGCTGGAGAGTTCATTTCCACCCAAAATTCATGCAATCTGGATATAGACCGTCCTCAAGTAAGGTTGTTTTATATCCTTCAAAAACCTAGTCTTCGAAGGCAGAGGTCGAGCGTAGCTTTGAGGTCTGTAAATTGCGTGCATAGAGAAAACTGTCGGATATAAGCTAGCTGGAGCTAATGAAAAACAGGGAAAGTTAAGAAATTGAAAAAGGAGAAATTAATTGGCCGTGAAATGTTGATGGCAGAAATGGGAACGTTATAAAAATACGGTTGTTTAAAAGGCGTTGATGAAATGGAGTTATTACTAGGTGTGGGTGAAGAACAGGAAAAAGATAGGAATTTTGAGGCTGATGAATAATGGCTATGAGGGGTGATGACTATGAGGGAATGGAGATAAGCCGGATAAGAAAAAAAGTAAATATGGCCAGATGTGAGATGCATTATCCAAGTCAAGAGCTGTTAAAAAACGGAACTATAGTGGTATGATTATTTTAAATCTTATCTCTAGCCATGATTTAATTCTAACTTTTTATTCACTTTGAGAATTGCTAAAATTGAATCCAGTGAAAGTTATATGTATTATATAATATTGTAATCATATGACAGTATATAATATATCATATGACAGAGAGCAAATAATAAATACAAAACTAAAAATATCGTCTTAGGCGCGAAGAGAAATCTAGTGAAAAGTCAGGTTTTTCTTCGGTCTACTATCTACTTCACTACTTAGAATTTGGGCCCCAGCAGCATAGGAAGCAGATAAATATGGAGGCAAAAGGAAATGAAATATAACGATTTCTGATTTATTTTGATATTTCTGAACATCTCACGCTTTCAAAGCTGTGCGGAGGATAGGGAGAGATGTTTTAATTATTGAATGGAATAGAGAACCAAATGGATTCAATCCACCCGTTCACGGGCTTGTAGCTACATGTGTCTCAGCCTGAGTGGTCTGCATGACTGGGCGATGTTTTGGCTATGATGATGGCATGACACATTACGTAATGTGGATAATACGTTTGGCGGTCAGATATTTTTAAAAGGGGCATGAAATTAACCTGGAGAATGATAGTATTTATTTAGTCTCTCGACAAACTCGTTCTAATTTCTTAGAAATGCGATAAAGACTAAATATAGCAATCTCGTTCTTTGTTAGTAATTTCATTTTATTTCCTGATGAAGACTAAACTGGGGAAAACCAGTAATCGGTAGGTAAAATTTAGCTACATTTTATCTTAGGTTACACCACTGGCATTAAGGCCCTTGAAATAGACATATTTGACAGGTTCGATGATGCCAATAGATGATATCCAATTTCTTGGGATCGGTTGGTGTGGTGGCTAGAGAACTGGCTTCCCACACCGAGGGCTCGGATTTCGCATTATCAATTTTTCAATGGATTACCCGTCCCTACCTGAGTGCTGTGAGGAGAGCACTTTGAGTTCAGTACTCCGTCCGTCGGATGGAAAGTTTAAATGTGGGCCCTTTGGTGCCTTTCGATAAGAGTGGCTGTAGCCGGATTTCTGCGCTCCCTAAACACCTACCTCTGTCCAATTAACTATCAACGCTTTTAATAGAGCAAATGACCATAGTTGTCAGTCGCCTCCCCTAACAACCACAACAGCCGATTCCTTTTTAAGTCCACGAGACGAATTACAGCATGATTATGTGGAAATCATTTCTTAAACCTTCTCATGTCATCTGACCTTATTGTCATGTTTCCTTGGATTTCTTTGTAATCTTTCTTCCTGGACGTGAGGTCAATGCGCTATGAGCATTACACAATGCAAGAGCTTCATTCCTCAGTATAATTGCCAAATAAATACATTGCATCATTTAAAACCTATTGAAGTGGTAAAGGGTGAGTAATAAGTCATTATTTGTTGCGGGCAGAGTACCACAGAAATGACGAGGACATCAGTAAAAAGTGGAAGTCCCTGTGGTCTGAGGAAGAAGTATACACTTGTCAGTGAATTATTTATGGTATTCCTCGGATTTCCTTGCATTACAATTGTGAAATAAAGACATGAGCTTTGTTAATACTCAATATGTTCTCAATGTTGTAAATGTTTTCAATACAAAAAGCTCATAGCGCATTGACCTCGCGTCCAGGAAGAAATATTACAAAGAAATCCAAGGAAACACATGACTATGGGGTAGTCATCGATCCTGGTATTAGTGGATCATTGTCTTTTCTTATACCAACATAAAGAAATCGTTTGAGGATCGACAGATTTTCCATTGCACTTCGTCCGTCAGTACGTTAGAATGTAGACTCCTTGGGGCCTTTCGCGAATCCTTTAGCAGAGTTTTAGTAGATCTCTTTAGCAGACTAATACTGACGCCAGGTTTCTCTCTCCTTTCTTCACTCCTCGAACCTACTATCTGTACCTAACTACCGACCTGGACTCAAAAACAAAGGAAATTGGGAGTTTGAACAGTCATATGCCCTGAATGTGCATTAGGGCAGTCGCCTGGTATGATGATATGAAAGCATTACAATGAGGCCAAGGAGTCTGAATTGTGGTCACCACTTGATTAGGGCTTTCGGATTTACCCCAAATGTGCTTGGCGCCCAAACGGTTGATACTTCCGGTCGAAGTTATCAAGCTAAAGTCGACAATACAGTTCTTTCAATTTCCCGTAAGCGATATTATCTATATCTCTTGAGTAAAACGTTACTGAACATGGTGAAGGGAAATTTTATGAGAGTAAATTATGACCAGTTATATCATTTAAATTTCACAATGTACGTAGTCGCGAGATTTTTTTACTAACCAGCATCAATCCTCGGGAAATCCCTGAAACCATATCTCTCCGGAAATCTCAAGGCTTGAGACAATGATCTACACTCAATGCACATTTCTTCTCAGGAAGGATTCCTCCAAGGCAACCTCAGCTCTTGATTATCAAATCTACGTACGATTTAGTGACCTGTGCGCGTGATATTGTTCAAATTAGCATTTCAGATTTTCAGTTTGATAGTAATCCCCGAAGTCCTGGGTGTGAGATGAGTTTTCTAGAATTTGGCACTAATGTGAATGAGCACTTTCAGAATAATGAACAATGTTAATGATCAAGCAGTAAAAATGTGTTTCGATATAGTGGACTGATTAACTTAAGAATGATCTTTATTATGATTATATAATATTTTGGCGAGGAAACATGCGAGTAAATGATTCTGAGCGGGGATAATGTCACAGATTGCGCATCCACGATCACATTCTTCATATTTTTTTAATTTCCATGCAATTGGCTGGCGGCTGAGCTACGTAAACTTGTACAATACTAAGGTCAAATTTACTTTAGTTACAAAAAAAGGGAAGTAGGTGGCCAAATAACATCATAGCAATTCACATTAAGTAATTATATCAATTTAAACTCCACTTTAAACAGGGAGTTCGGCTGATAGAACTGAATTTGAAGACAAAAGAATTGGGAGACATTAGCTTGAAAATGACTGGAAAAAATAGTCTTCTGAAGAGTCAAATAATACGGGGATTGATGCTCTCTCGTGGCGTTACTTTTTGGTGGAGGCAGCATTCATTAGTTGCGACAACAAATAGAACCAAAAGAAAACGTATTTTGCTGCTTCTGACCGAGGAAAGTAGAAGTTATGGCTGGGAGATGATCGAGAGGCCGAGATCATTTGGGAAGAGGAGAGCAGGTGCGTGACCTGGGAAGGAGGGATTAAGTGAAGGTAATGAGGGTGGGAATAAATCAAACTTCGGCCGAAGTCAGCCAAAGCAGTTGGCACACATTAAAGGCCCCACTACTCCAACGCAGGGTTCAAGTGCACGGTGAGCGAGACCACTAAGTATGGGTAAAGTATAAAAATTATTGCGATGAGCGATTACGATATAGAAAACCGTTAAAAAAAATGGTGCTTTTTTTTGCTCTTTGACATTTAGTTTCCAATATCTCGCAGCCCAAACCCTGGAATACGAGGATAACGCACGACTTTCCTGTTGTCTGTCCTTATAACGTGTTCTTAAATATTCTGTCCCGTAAGAAAGGTATCCATTAGCTTAGCAGCCACCACCATCGTGCGTATTTGGATGAAGAGAAAAAGAGTTCGTTGGGAGGACAACGTAAGGTACGAGGAAGTGATAAGAAAAGAGAAAAGAGAGTTTGTTGATATAAGGATGAACATCAACCGGGCGGACGCCGTATGAGAGATATTGGAGAAAATTTGACCGGGAGTTATGATAGACGGAAGAAGAAGTTCAGGAAAAATTAGAGCAATATTGATTGGAGCAGAGCAGCGATGAATGAAATGGCTGATGACGAAAGGAATTACGGAGGAGACGATGAGTGAAACAGCCAACTCAGCTGAGTTATAGGTATATGGGTAGTGCCAAATTATACTTGGGTTTTATGAACTTATGCGGCTATACTGCACCATATAACCAAAAGCCAAGTCTTATACCACAGACAAATACAACAAACCTACCGGAGGGGGGATTTGAGTCCGGGACCCCATTCTGCTAGATCGGCGCACAGTGGTCGATTTCACTGATTTAGCGGGACAAAAGTATAAAATGCAAGTTCCTTGTAATCATGTGTAATTGTGTTTAGTACGTAGCCAATGAACCAACAAGGGCTACGGAGAAGAAATTATACTGAATATGCTGGTTTGTTTGACGGTAGCGATACACTGAAGTGGAAGAATTAATTTCTGTGCCTCTAGTCGCACTCCGTGGTCACAGCGCACCAGTCACATTCGGAGTGCATATCGATTCGAGCTTACGTGATATTTTGAAAATCTTCACGTTAGATAGAGAAGATTGTGTCCCTTGAGTATTCACAGTTAACATTTGAGAAAATTTGCAAGGTTGGGTGTGATAAGTATCGCTGAAAAATTCGTTAAAAATAATTATTAATTTTTGCTAGATGCATTTTTAGAGCTGGCGTACAAAAAAAGTTTCACATGGTTTCACGTTAAAATTTGGCACATTATAATCCTTCATTAAGTATCTGTGAACCAGTAACAGCGGTATTTGCGCCCACTTGCGCTGAATGAAGTTATTCTAATTTTTCAGGAGCCGTGCACGCCATCTCGCGAAGAAATTTCTAATTCGAGAGTAATATCTGTCATATAAAAAGTTCTTATTGTTGGTGATTTCTATAATTTTTGAGAAACTATTCGATAATGGTGGAAAGCGATGTTTCAGCAAATACTCAATAGTAATTTTGCTAAAGTTCCCAGTAAATTTATGATACAGTACCGTGCAAAGTGAGTGTAACTTAACTTAATATGCTATGCAATATTCTTTTAGAATTCTACCCTCTAAGTCTTCTCGAGATAGCCCTCGTTAATATAGTATGGTAGAATTGAAATTAACAAAACATCAATATATCTCTTTGCAAAAGGGAGCTAAAGAAAGAAATTTATATATTTATCCTTCGTACCACTCCGTTTTAAAGGCAAAAATGGATTGTTACACTATGCAGGAATCGTTCATTGTATCAGAAACCTCAGCGGATTTTAAATTAAAAATTTATTAGATCATACAGTGATAAGTCTGATGAAAGTACAACTACCAATTAAAACAACAATACGATACAACAAAGTATCAAATCAAATGAGCAATAAATGGGGCTGCGATGGCAGTTCAGGACACTCCCTTTGAAAGCAAAGAATTTCCAAAAATCGGCAATCTTCGGATTTCGACGATCTTCTGACGTCAATTGTTCCCTTACAACTTCAACTTGAGGAATGATAAATGAATCAAAAAGTAATGTACGGCAAAATCGTCCTCCATGAGATTTGCAGACCTATTCGTTTTCATTTTCTGAAGGAAACTCCAGATAAAATTAGAGAAGTAATCCTCTAAATGGGGGCGTTTACTCGGAACCGAAATCGCAATTTTGTACACGAAATCGTTAGATGGAAACAAAAAACGAATTTTGGTGAAAAAATTAATCTTCTAACCACAACCATTCGATCATAAATCAAAAATTAAAATAAGCAGAAGGTGACGCCCACCGAAAATGCTGCTGTGATAACATTGACGTCATTTTCCTCCCGTCCTTGACTTCTTTCAGGGGAGGGGGAATGGAGTGGAGGGGGGTTCTCGGAAGGTCTGCTCGCACAGATGCTGTCGAAATCGCTCCCATTGGCCGAGTCAGCTGTGTCCCCCCCTTTGCGATAAGGCGAAGTAGCTTCGCGGGCTCAGTTGAAATTGGATGAAGTCGATATACGTCAGAGGTTGCACCACGCCCACTTTTCCGAAAGGGTTAAAAACATCAGTTTTTCGCCGCTCATAACTCGGGAAATAATTGACGGATCAGAAAACGGAAAAATATGGGTCCTATGATTTTACAAACTCTATCAGATTCGGCAATAAAAAAAATTTGGTAAACGACCCAATTGAGAAGCAAATAGCTAATTTGATGCCAACTAAATTAAACATTGCAAATGAAGTAATAGAGAAAATTTTTAAATACAATGGTAGATGGCAAAGTCTGCAACTCTTTGACGAATAATTCATCAGCGCAAGTGTGCTACATTTTTTGTGCTTCTCCTAAAGACATGGACAATATTGAAACTATTAAAAAAACGACGAGTTAATATGTTACAATTTAACTTTGGGTTATCTACACTGCATGCTCTATTCGATTTTTCGAGTGTCTTGCATTTATCCTGCAGGCTAAAAATTTAGAAATGGCAAGTCCGTGGAAATCAGAGAGCAAAAGGTACTCTGTTAAGAAAAAAAGAAATAATAAGTAAGTTTAGATCAGAAAGGGGCCTTCTAGTTGATGCAGTAAAACAAGGATGTGGAACCACCGACGATGGTAACACCTCTCGCCGATTCTTTGAAAACCCAAGAAAAGCTGCGGAAATTACTGGAGTTGACGAGACGTTTAACGTTTCTCCGTTATTTTGTAAGCCATATCAAGTGTTTGGAAAGTATGCCCATGACACTTTTAACCTATATGTTAGCCTTTGCAAGTAGCTTTAAAGGCCTACTAGTGTCCATAAAATTTTGATCGGTGGAGTAGACGTGATTGCAATCTTGGTTTTACAACTTGCCAACTATCAAAGGATGTGCATGAGACGTGACACAAGGAACATCACTTTCGGAAAATATCAAGAGAGGACACTAATCAAGACTTAATGAATCTAATATTAACACGTTCCGACCCAATAATTTCGGCCCTCATAAAATTACCAATTGAATACTGTAGGTTACTGCCTAGTGCTGTGATAAGTACATTAAAAACTTCTGTTTACGAGGTAAATGACGCCTCAACGGATACGGGGAGAGAGTGAATATTTTTGAATGAATTTTAATGTGATAAAATCGATTAAAATATTTTATGCATTAAAACATTTTCAAGAAAACATGTTAATGTTACAAAAATATATTGAAATACTTGTATTCATATTTTTTATGCATATAGTAAATAATTAATTGTTTTCTATTTGAAAACAAAGCAGAAACTTTTATTACTTCAATTTCTAGATGATAACACCGACAGCGAAACTTAAGGTAACAACGTAGAATTACTCATGGAACCCAATTTTAATGCTATATTTTCATGTTGTGCTGCTTTTCCGGTTCATAATTTCAGAATTTTCCACTAAAACAAGGCTATTCGATAGCTTACACTGAAAAAATAATTTTGTCTCTCTAATATCCGAAAATCGACCACTGTGCGGCGGTTTGCTCGGCCTCGTTTGCATTGTGTGGATTATACTATTTAAAGTTTTTCTTTCTTTTTCAATACCCTAATTTGGATTTGATTTGTCACATACATTTTATGACAAGGGCCATTAAATGGGACTTCGTGGACCTCAAATCGGGCGATTCGAGGAAATGTAATTCCATTTTTACATAATTGTGAGCCATAATTGACAGTCAGAAACGGCTTTTAATTTTAATTAATGGGATGAATAGTATTCAGCGCCGTTTGTACGTTTCCGACTGAAAGAAATTAACAATGCAAATTCGCAAGAATGAATGCAATTTGATGGAAGCCTACAAGCAGCACAGATGTACCATGAATCCATTTATGTGATCAGGTAAAACCTATTGATAGCCCAAAAGCGTTATCATTTGGCTCTAGGTATCATTTGGCCTACACATTTTTCTCACTAACATATAGTAACTACATGAACTTGGCATCTAGTGGCCGAGCAAAGTTTTTCGACGTTTTCAGTTTGAAAGAGCTCAAGAGTTTTTTTGCAGACCCACGCATTCCCTTTCTTGTAAGCCCACTCTGTAACAAAGATGAAGATAGTCCACGACTGATCTCACCTCTCTTTTCAAGTTTGAACCCCCTCTCGCCCTGTTCCCATTTTTCGTCCCTCCAGAGTGAACTTTACGAAATGGCTTTTTGGCCAACGAGAAACAATATTCTGCCAATATATCAATTTTTTTCATGAAGGTCTGGGTTTACATGCCAAAAAAAATTAGGTTAACGGTGGCTAATACAAGAGTTCGTAATTCTGGTAACTTTCAGGAGAATCTACAGAATTTCTGACCAAAGAATACCGAATTCATGTACAGAAATGCGGAACTTCTTACCGTTCTGGAACGGCGCTGAAGTTCTTCTGTATCATGCTGATTGAAGGAGTGGTGTAAAATGTAAATGAGGTTGAAATCATCCAAAATGAAGGACACTCAACAATTGTAAAAAATTGTCGTTCTCCTTCGGAAGTGCTTTTCGAGTAAAACATTTCTCATTTACATAACACAAACTTCCTTAGAAAGGAAATTGATGAAAATATTACACATTTGTGGTATTACACACAGTCTGTAATGCGAAATAGAGTGAATTCGATATGGAACTATTGTAAATAGTGGTGGCTCAATTATAAGCGGTACAATAGGAAAAAACTTAAGTGGATTAAGAACGTACTTACCTTAGGTTTGGGCAATTGATTAGCGATGGAGACAGGACTAGTTGTATTGCAAGCCTATCAGAAATTTTGGTGATGCTGAAAATCGTCGAGCAAGATGTTTTACAGCGTGGAAAACTTTTAGACTGTTTTTTTGTCATAGAAAATATTTCACTAGAATATTTCTCGCATATAATTGGAAATTACCAGTAATGAGGGAGGATGGCACGGTAGTTAGGCCACGTCTTAGTCGGCCTGAGTTAGATTCCTTCTAGAACTGATGCCTTTACGTTTTTCAAGATGCCTCTTATGTTTTTCAAGATTAGTGCCATAGAGTGCTCTTTCTCCCTGCTATTACGTCCCTCATTCTTCGAGAAAGAGAGCACTTCGAGCTGAATCGCGGCACTGAACGAAGCATTACGCCCTGCTGTCTCGTCCCCTTTCACTGAGATCGCAAGATTGATTCCTTCGCCAGGTTTCTATCCCACCCTTAATTCCTACCGGACAGTAATTAGCCTGCTTAATCGTCATAAATGGTCCCTAATTATCTTCACTGGTGCAAATGACCTCAGCCGTAGGGCGTCGCCCTCTACCAGCTTTGCTACCAGCTTTAAATTTCCACTTTAGCGGAATCACCGTGGCAAACAATCGTAGAGAATTTTACGAGCCAGGAAAGTGAGCCTCTACTCAATAGAAATACCCTCGTCTGTTTTTCAAGAGGCTGCAATTCAATCCCAAAGATTCCAGAAGGTCCTGTAAAGGTTGCTGTTTTAATCCACTTATAGAATTTAGAATTCTTACAGCACAGAGGTTTTCATTACGGTGAAGAATACCGTTCCATGTCGCGAACAAAATGAAGGAAAACGGGTACATATTCTTTCGTTCATTTAACAAAGTGGAAAACCCTTTACTGTAGATTCACGGATCTCTTTCCCGGACGTTTGAATTGCGGATTGTTTGCCGATACTTGAAAATACGCGGAAATCCTCAAGGGAGAGCATTCCATTCCTGAAGTCTTTCATCTCCTTCCCATTCGGAGTTGTGTACGTCCCCCTAGGGAGGTCTTCGCTGATTTTCCAACCCCTTTTCCGAGGTTTCGAACTTTTTTAATTACGTGGGCTTTCATCCAGCACTTCTCATTTCTCGAATATTTTGTGTTCGTCTAGTCGGCCCGGGGATATTTATTCGAGAGCGCAAAATGTAAAATTCATTCAAAAGTCTCCGATAGAGGGCGAATTTTTTGTTTAAATATGTGGAAGATAATGCATAAGTAAGATTTTGTAGTACAATTAATTTGTTTATCGTCTCCAGCTGCGGCCATTTTAGTGGCTTTCCATTGTTGTTACGTAGAGTTTAAATAAAGACCACCTGCAATCCCTAATCTCTTTCGGGGTCGTGCATAAGATTTATGTATCTGCGGGGTGCTATAAATAAACTCGCTAATGCTAGCTGACCTTTGTCATGGGTCATTTTTGACATGGAAGGAAAAGATTTTAGAGGGAGATTTATGCTTGAAATAGTAGGATACCCGCAGAAAAAAAATGAGGAATCTATTAATGCAGACAGTGGTATACTCCAGTTTCGAACTTTATGAAAATTCTTGTTGAGGATTGTGACACCATCGACAAAGTTCACGACGATTTACTTTCGGCCAATGTACTTTATTACGATAAAAGAAAAAAAAAACACTAATATAGTTAAGATACACACTAATAAAATAACACCGACCCAGGTTTCAACGGTTAACTGTCATTATCATTATCAAGGACTCGGTACAGGGAAAAGTATTGTATTTATATAACAAATTAACTTCGGAGTCAAATGTAATTAAACATCATAATGCCCTATGGATACGTTTTGATTGCCTCCAGATCACCAGTTAGATGCATGCACACACTTGCGGTTTAGGCTATGCAGTCATGATATGTCATGAAATTTTGAATTTTACATTTTATTTAACGTGTGACTTGAATTACATAGGCAACAGTCAGTTGATAATAATGCAGATATTTAAGGAGACTATATTGTTATTACACCCATTTCTCGTTTAATGATCACCATTTGTGATAATTTTAGAGCTAGATGTGAAATTTACGTTTGTATACATAATTAAAATTGTTGATTATGAAATATAATCACCGTAAAGATTATGAAGTTTTTCTTTTTTTTCCAAAATGCTAAACAACGCCACTTACGGCGGATTTAAAACCATTGATTTAAATGGAAAAAACAACTCTCAATGACTGATGATGGAAGAATGCGATAGATGAAAATTGAAATAGAAAATTTGAAATTGCATACCAGGTTTTTCCTGAAACCAAGATGAGAAACTATTCCAACTCTTTCCACTATTTAACACTATTTAATTAACCGTTATCGTTAAATTCATTGGTAACGGATCATTTAGTTAAGGGAATGCTTTTCTAGTAATTTGGAGTAGTCATTTTATTAATCAATTTACGATTTAAATACGGTAAAACGTTTGGAGATAGGCATTTTATATCAGTTTTCGTACCAATAATGCATTTTTACCCAAATTGAAGATGCGTTCCCCATCCATGCTCTCAAAGGTATTTAATTACTAGTGAAGTTAATGAAAAAAAGCAAATTTATGTCTTGATATCGTCCAATTCATGTTGATTCGGAATATTTTTAATAGAAGTAACAAATATGCACACAACTTTCTTTGAACAAGATCAGCCCCTGAATGTTACAGAACCGTCCAATATTCTGTGATTTATCGACGATTGGTAAGAATTTTTGGGACAGAAGTTTCAAATTTTAGACTGGAAACATTTTTATACGCAGAGAGTTTTTTGGCAGAGCATTCTTAGACAACAATTAACAAAAATACACGATATGCTACACCAGTACCTAATTGTGTAATGTATTTGAATAGTGGTGGGGGTTGACGTTATAGCGTGCGGAAGCAAGTCGGAAAGAGGTCCTCGATGGAGATTAAGGTCTTAAGGAAGTATGAAGAAGATTAGGAATAACTCAAATGGAAATAAATATTAGTCTCCGAAAGAATAACGCTCAAGTCTTACAATAGGAAAAAGGATGAGCAATTTCCTATTTTTAACTCAGCTTACAATAATAAAATACAAGTTAGACGCGTAAATTGTTTTTATTTTGCAAATATGAACCAATTAACGCATATTTTCCTCCATAAATTCAATTTTGCAACGTCTCCTTTACATTCATGATACCATACTTGGGTATAAGAGCAGTTAAGTTAGCCGATCTTTACCTTGGAATTGGTTATAATTAACAGTTACATTTCTCGCTAAGCATGCGCGTTCATACAAATGCTATGGTTTTTGGTGTAAAAATTCTTCCCTTAAACTTTATAGCAGCAGGCGTTTAAAATCCTATGATGTTCCATTCACCCAGAAAAATATGTGGGACAATAAGTGGAGAGAGAGGGGGTACTTAGAGATTTACATTTTCTCGAGTGCCTACGCCAGGAATCTTCTTACTTCCTTGCCTGCAATTCTCTTGTTCTCAAGCCCACTCATCATTAGCGAAGCACCTTTGTATTCCACAGAATGTCTTATTTTTTGAGTTATACACGCGGAAGTGTATTTCGCCAAGAGTGATAAGATGCAGCTCGGGTTTATCGTGCTTTCCGCTAAGAAATATCTTCCTCTTCCTTCAAACTCTAGACATTCTAAAATTAGTCACTGAAAACCAGAGGGAGTATTTTTCTTCTAACGGATCCTCTAATTATACTATCGCTGTGAATCAGAGCAAGACGGAGTTAACTTTTTCATTCATCTTTGAAAGTCATCAGCCGCTTTGTAAAAAAAAGGGACATTAAATGTAATAAACGAAAATCAAAAACATAAATATAAAATCAAAAACATAAAAACATTAATGCTTTTGTATTTCAAAATTCCTCTGCCTTTATCTTGGGTATAATGGGAGTGCACTTTGTGACAACATAATGATAGTAATAAGACTTCATTCTACTCCACACGAACATTTAATGATCCCGACCGGTTTCCTTTGATAATGACGCTAAAGCGTCGATCGTAAAATGTTTGTGTGGAATAATACGAATTAATTCCCATCCTCTGTATGTGTCCGAGCGGAGTTTTTATGTGTTGAAATTAGAAGTGCTATCATAAAATGAGGTGTTTTCGTGGTTCATAGAGGAAAGGTACAAGGATGGGAATGGAAGGGAAAGGAGGAAGGGTGTAGAGAAACCCGGCGTCGGCATTAGCCTGCTCTTAACGAAAAGGTGCCCAGGGCCACCACGGCTTAACGTCCCGTCCGACGGACTGAGTACTGCACTCGTATGCTCTCTCAAGTGGGGGCCAGTTTGCCTATGAGAAATATCTTCCACCGCAGGAATTCGGACCCGGACCCTCTCGGTGAGAGGCCAGCACAAATTTACATCCGAGTGCAATACCAAATTCCAATGAGAGACCCGTGAGTATAGACATTCTATTATTGTAGTATTGTGGACTTAAAGCAGTATTTCTGCTAAATTTGATTTAAAAAAACCTGTTCATAATTATTGTAATCGCAATAATGGTCACCATTACAAAATGAAAAACCATCTCCTCTAAAGCTTGCTAATGTTAAAAGCCCTGTTTTTTGGAGAGAGCCGTCAGAGAATATTTACCTTTTCAAAATACGAAAGTTTTTGTCGATCAGGTTGCGATTTTTGTGAAAGATTATGTCATGAAAGACAGGAAAATGTGAAATATGAGTGATTTATTTGTCGATTTAGGTGGGGATTTCTTTCTTTCATAACCTACTCGCCTCATTATATTTTTCCATATACCTTCGAACTACCTCAGTGCCCGTACTTGTAATGTAATGGTACTATTGAATATTTTTAATCATTGCTTAGATCTCATGTACTATAGGGTATGAAGATCTCCTCAAAAATGGATTCCGTTTTTCACCAAAAAAGAATCCAGCCTGAACATACACGCCATCGGCATTGAATTCATTCATTACTTCGTTAATCATTTGGAAATTCGCCATGCCAAATTCCAATTCGTCATTCGATTTTTCGTATGAAACAATTGAATAATAAGAAGATTGGAAGGATTGAATAATTTGGAAAAATTGAATAATAATGTTAATAAACGTAGATTGGAACAATTCTCGTGTGTTTTCTTAGTTCTTACATTATCGGCAACAAAAATGAATGTAAATGAGCATTTTATCTCACTGTTGGCATAGTTAATATTAATTAGTAATTACCTTGTCACTAAAAAACACAGTGCATGCGAGGATTCTGGTAATTTTTCTTGACTCCTCTTAAGGGCGTAAAAGGTAATTTTAAGTGTTTACAATTACGATACCACCGGGGAAAGTTACAATCACATCCAACTTGGTCTGTGCCGACTATCCTCGTTCCGCATCTTGTCTCGGTAGGACCCTGAAATTTCCGCAGGCTTCCATTCCTATCCCCTCTTCGGTTTACCTGACCCACCATAATTACCCAAGCGGACGATTAACCGGCACCACGCTGCTTTCAGCGCCGCGGTTTGCATCAGTTCCAACAAATTGTCTTCGTCTGGCATAATGAGCTTTTCTTGGGGCATCTTCCAGAAGACTCCCGGCTTAACTATGCGTATTTTCCAATTGAGACAATAGGGTGCCGAGGGCACTTCCCACACCCTGCCCCCCCCCCCTTCCCTCTCGTTCCCACCCTCCACGTTCCCTCCCTCAACGTCGGCATCATCAGGGCAAGCACACTCCACCCTATTCCGTCCACCTCCCTCCAGCTGGGGGTCGAGTGTCTTCCCCATTCCTCGTAAGGAGGCGGGACGATCAACTCGGTGAAAACGCGGCGGCCCCGGTTCAAGGCGGGAGAAGGAAAAGCCACGGTAGTCTCGCCTGAGACACGTCAGCGTGAAGGCGTGAGTGTGAGAGGAAGGATTTGAACTACGTCAAACCGCAGTTCCTTCGGCGGCTTGCGCGAGCGCGGGTGTTGTCGAAGGGATCGTGTTTTTAATCGCCGAGCGGTGGGAAGGAACGGTATATTTGTGAAAAAGTTTCCGGCGCACTTTCTGGAGGTCGGACACGACTTCTCACGGATGCATTAGCTTCCGGGCAGGAAATTTTTGGCGGTCCGCTGTAGGTTTTCGGAGGAAGAACTTCAACGCGTGAGTGGTCCGCCGGAGCGGGGACAACACGCGTCCTTGGGGTTCCGGTTCGTCGCCTCGACCGCGTGTGAGGACACCAGTGGTCTCTCGACTGACTTCGCGGGCCACTTCGAAACGTCTCCAGCGTGTGGCCGTCCCGCCGAGGTCGGCGTTGGTGGCATGTAACATTCGGGACAAGTTTTTCCTCTCCGTTGAGGCGAAGGTTACGTGATGAAGGAGATGGCCGCATCGCCAGGTCACCTGTGGGCCCGCATCATCGTTGCTTGATCCACGAAGTGCGAGTCACCGTTCGTCGATTCCCGGAGACTCGTTTCCCCGACCACGTGACCCGTTGTACCGCTCGCCCGACCGAGAATCTCTTCAGTCGACGGCGAAGGTGAGGGAACGCGGTTGGTGTGCCTCAGGTGTACCTGGACGGGCTGAGATTGTTTACGGCTTCCCCAGGCGGGGGAGGAGAGAGCAGGACTTTAATAGGTGAGCCAAGAGAACCTATCATTTGCACACCTCATCCCATTCTCCCTCAACCGGATGCGTTCTATTGTTCGTGGCACACAATATCTGAGCGCCCGTTTGCATGAAAGGGCCCACATCGCTATCGGTTTCGGAAAAAGATGAACATGAGGTGTTTCACTTGGTGATCTTCCAATACTTTTACTTTCATCATACTTTGCTTCCATTTTCCCTTCATGGCGATAACAATTTTTTGTCATTATCTATCGGTGTAAATCATTTTAGACGAGAACGTTTTCGCAGTCATTGAATTTGACGAAAAACAAAGCCTTGGCGCAATTTGATGGATTTATGTTTATAAATCGTGGGTAACTTTAGAGAGAGATGAGTTTCTGCGATAATATCCATATGTGGTTTTATGTAATGGTATAAGTTATGTTATACCATTGTACCATTATGTTATACTATGAAATGGTGTTAAGTTATGTCAGCTATAAGTTATGTTATTTATAAAAATATGTTATAAGCTCTTAGTTACTGTTTCTTCCTTTACCTCCTTAAAATTCAGAGCTCTCGCTTTTGATGACTCATTTTCCCGAAGTTTTACCTTCTTCCGTGGCCTTCGACATCTCACTACCTATCGACTTCGCCTTCAACCACCTTTTTCCTTTCTAAATTCCCGTGTCTTCCTCTCTTCCCAAAACGTACACAATAACTATTTCGTTTGTCCACTCTGTCCAGAATTTTTCTCTGATACTTAAGTTCTCCTCTTTCCTTGAAGAACAGGGTTCGAAGTTGCGGTGCGTTAAATTCTCAGTATATTTTTTTACGTCCTTATTCCATCATTTTCGTCAGATCATTCCTCTTTGAGAACACGTCTTTGGTTGATATTGGCATGAACAAAACTAGAACCACAAGTAATAAATTACCTAATTTACACATTTGCTAAAAAAGTTGACAGTTTCGCAAAACATTTTTTCCCGAAACAGTCGCCTTCAATTTCCTTATATGTCATCTCCATGAATATGCAGCACTCCTTGTCCGAATGTATTCTCATCATCACTGAGCTAATATTCTTCATTCGGATGATAACCCTGTGTACTCCTCATGAAGTACACTCATGCATTATCTCCGACTTTACAGAATGAATACCGATTCCTCCACCAGATTTCGCATATTATTCAGCAGTATGTTTTTTTTCTGTTTTCAGAAAAAGAAGCCTGAAATTCACCGTAATAAAATCCTATCCACCGATTTAAAATTAAATCTGAAGTCTAATGAACGATGATAGGACGAACAACTAAGTGGAAATTTCAACTGAAGGTATAGATTTCTAATTAAAATTTTTCTTCGTGATAATAACCGATTTGATCGTGAGTCTTATTTTTGAAGGTTTGAGAGATAATACCTGTAGTGCGTCACAATCGTTTTTCTCCAGCGAAATTTCGGAATGTTTTTTCTCTTTGTGGACAGTTGCCCTGTAATGTTATTTTTTTATTTTAGCAGTTCAGATACGTTGACATTTATAATAAAATATTTGCGAACTCTTCGGAGAGCGGAGATAAGAGCATGTCGAGGTAGATATGTCGGTAACGATCCTGGCTGGCAACCCAAACGTCAAGGCTCGAATCCCGCCTAAGTTGTGGGCTTAGAATTTTTCTGAGTACAAGGCTCAGCATTACGTTAGGTTATATTGTGTGATATAAACGCAGCTGTTGCAATAAACCTAATTCTACTATTACTATAAGTTTAAAGTGTTTTGATCGCTCTATTAAAATTAACTACAGTATTTTGTACAGAGGTTAATTGGATCAGCTTGCGAGTATCTTCTTTTATTTTTGTACATTGTCGCCTGGTCTTCATATTTTACAAAAATAAATCCAAGGATAATATACTCTCGAGGAATTTCTGTCCGTCGTAAGAGGCAATGTGAAACCAGTTTATCGTAGTAATTAGGTCAACTTCGCAGTCGTCACTGTCGTCTCTACCTTACTGGGCTCATTAGAATCATCGGATAACGCAATGGGGCCACGTTAAGGAAAACTTGCGTGCATTCAGCGGGTAAGGAGCAGAAACTCTGTTCCCTCCACCCAACCCTATGTTCCACTTAATTCGGCCGCGATGATAATTCAAGTGCTTGGGTGCCACCGAAAACTGTTTATTTTTTTAAGCAGTTGAATAATCTAGCCAGGTCTTTGAAAAGGATCTCAAAAATTATAGTCAGCTACTGCACCACAGCTAGGTCAATAATGCGCCAGCGTACCAGCCCAAAGGCTGTGGAACCCATATTGAGAATGGATACTGTCTTAATGCTACGAGGGTATGTTATTTATGTTATAACCTTAGCTGTTACAAATCCAAATTTTACTACGAAAACTATTTAGCGTATTACGGACAGTATTGGATATCCAATGCAAATATTTCGCGTCTTAGATCTAGTTTCTTGGATAAAACCCCTTGGGTGTTTAATTCATTGAAGGCCGCTGGGATATCATTTTGCGAAAGAGAAGATTACTGGAACACCTCTCGACTACGACATGCTAGAGTTAGAACTGTACGGTTAAAACTGGAGAGATAGGCTGCCGACCTGCTCTCAGCTGCGCGGAGTAACCAGTTTTTCTTTCATTCAATTCACGATCAATATAAAAAACGAGACGAAACACGCCAAGGCTTAAGAGTGCAAAATGCGGTAGTGTAGGTAGTTGTGGGCCATATTTTCCATCCATCGATGTTCCATTCCCCCTTTATGAATCGAAATCTCCCATAGCGATCGATATTCATCGATCTGCTTCCGTTGGCAATCAATCAACTCATATTCTTCAATTATGAATGGCTTGTACCGATTTCTCAATAGCTTTTGTAACCTGCCCAGCAATCCGTGAGGAACTGCGGTAAGGGTGTCCGGTTTTGTTATCTTTCCGAAGTGTCAGTACATTTACCTTCATATTCACAGTAAATTAAAATTCAAATAAATGTTAGCATATTTGAAGTTTTGTTCCATTATGAATTAGAATATAAAAATGTATAGTTAACATGAAAATCAAATCTTTTAAAACAATAAAACTGAGGAATTCTAGATAGACCTAATTGAACACGCAGAAATAAATTTTATGGAATGTACAAAAAACAAAATAGTACTGACTTAGATTTCTAATAGTGAATAATTTGAAAATTTAGGTTTTAAATACAAATTTTACACTTGCTACAGGCAGATAATTTCTTTTCTGTTCGATGCTAAAAGAATTCTGTTTTCCACCGTAACGTACTGAATGATGGCAATATATGTGTTTTCTTCTAAATTATGACTATTTAGGATACTACAATTTCCGTTAAATTCTTGCATCATAATCGCTTAGCCAGTTAAGCATTTAATTTATGGCTTCACGATGGAATTGAAAATTCCACAATTTTTGAAGCTCAAGGCGGAATGACCGAATAAATCATGAAAGGGACTTGGGATGGGGCTTTCCTATTTCCAAATTTCGCATTTGAGGGCAAGGTTGACGGAAAAATTCTTGCCCACCAAAACTGGAGGCGATACCCCTGAGCGGAACGCTGTTCTATCACCAACGAAGGCCTGATGGGAGAGTAAGATTCTATTGAGTCGTTGCCCTGGGAACAGCCTGAATCATATGTTGCGTAACGCATACTGGTTGATGGCCCGCCAAGGAAACTGCTGGTTCAATGAATTGTAGGCTCGTAAATGGGCTGAAATTGCGAGCGATTCATTCGAAGCTCGGGTCACGCAGAATCACCAATTGCCCTGCTTGATGTAGATTTTCAACACAAATCAATCGCGTTGCCTCGCATGTGAAATCCCGTGAATTATGGAGATTCGCCGATCAGTGTCATTAATCATCCCGTCGTATCCTACGGAAGGGCGCTGGAAAGCCACTACTCATGATGGACCGCAGAAATGTTTGGGATATCCCTCTGGAATGGTCCCTCGGTGGAATGAAAAGCAAAATATCAACTTCGTTGAATGCCAGAGGCAGTCGTGTTCTTAATAGATATCTCGTTTTTGAACCCCCGGTCGCTCGCAGTTGAGCGAGACGTCACGTCGTATTTTTCGTAGTGTCGCGAAGTTTCCTGGAAGCCACTCATTTCTCTTTCACACCTCCGGCGTTCGAAATCCGAGAAAAATTTAATACCAAACTTATATCAAACATTTACTCGCATTAGAGGAGAGACATGGTGTCAAAGAAATCCACGACGCCGATTTAATCGTGAAACAAACAATATTTTCTTTTTAATTCGATTTTCTGCTTTTTTTTATTAGGTTTATCATCTGATATCTACTTCTCCTATACTTCGACTGCGGCTAACGGAGGCATATTGATCTTTTAGAATTCCTGAGTCACTTTCGTTCTCGCTAATGAACAAATCCAGACATTACCGTGCAAATGGGTACTTGAGGGAGTTGAATGGAAGTTGAATCATTCGTTTGCTCATCTTTAGTCTCTATGAAGATGAGTAATCACTATTATAAGTATTTCATAAATATCTTGAAGTCTTTACCCGGACTATTAATAGCTATATAACCGAGCATGTCATTTTGTTGACCACTTGTATTTTAAATGGTAACATTTCGGACGAATAAGCGGGCGACCTCTGGATTGAAGTCGAGCATAGCGATAGGCATGCAATGTCTTTCTCGTGGAAGAGCAATTGGTTCCGTTGCGTTCATTTGTCGCGCCAAACCACGGAAGGAAATCAGTTCGCCACTCAGTTCTTCAGAAAAAGCCCGGTTGAGTGGGGCCCGTGTGTTGGTGGCGGTGACCTAAAGAGATCTGCGATCTCATTGTGTTGCTCTGAAAGATTTCACCCAGAGGAGTACTCTTTTTGTTCAGAGGATAATTTGACATTTATTTTTTCGGTCTGGATTCAGTGCCCTCGATTATATAGTACCATCTTCGCCTCGAAGATTGGTTTGATGGAACACGCCAAGTACCAGGCCCAATGGGTGGGAAGTACACATGGATGGAAGTTCTGTCCTATGGAAATTCACTCGACGAGGGTAGAGCTGGACATTTTCGGAGTCGTTTACGATTCATAGCCGAATGCTCTATACACGTATTTTTAACAACCACAGCAAGCCACTTCAATACTGCGTGGCGAGAGTGGCACCATTCGTGCACTGTACACGCGACCAAAAGTTATCTTCTTATGTAGCAATAAAATTTGTGCTATTTGGACAAGCACTGTACTATTAAAATCTACTATACATTATATCTTTATTAATGACTTAAACATTGTATGCATTCATGACAGCGTTCATGCAGGGGTGCAGTTGGTGTTTGTCAGATAGTTTGTCTTTTTTTCAAATATACTACTAGCTACGCTACCTACATTTATCTACTTATCCGATCTTTTCACATGCAATGATCCCTAATTGTTCGTGAGAAGAAAACCTTTTTAAACTTATTCGCAGGTCAGTATAAACTTATTATTTTGTTCATTTCGGCCTTAAATGGGGGAAATCTCAAAATATTCGCAACGATGAGTGTAAACAAATTGGACTCGAATTTACTAGATATCTTCATTCTAAATTGTAGCCTGAGGTCTGATAGCCATTAGAGTTGCTTTATTGCCATTAGAGTTCCTCTAACACAGGTGCATGGCGCGGCCAACTAGCATAATGACCTCCCCGTTCTTCTCTGTACACTTTTCCAAACCCGCCTCGGCCCCATATTCTAGCGACGGAGCATTGTAAACGAGGCATGATGAGGGAGAAGCAGCATCATTTTCTTATTTTATCAATGCAATTACTAAGATTCCCCTTTGCAAATCCTAACCCCAATGTTGTCAAGACTGTGCTAGAACGAAATCTAAAAAATTCACAGTAATACACTTCTGTCATGAAATGTTGACAGAACTTCAAAATTATAATGTTGGAGGAGTAGGCATAAGTGTATCAAGAGATGTTAAATATCGTGGTATCACTCTTACTTCAAACCTGTCATGGGGGAATCTCAATCAAAATGTTGGTGGCACAGCTCTGAAGAGACTGATTTATTAAACGAATTGTGGGAAAGTGATCAAATGGAAAATTAAAAAAACATGTTAGTTTGCACTATCAAGGTCTCACCTGTAGTATGCATCAAATATATGGGGCCAATGAATAAAGATATAATTCATGAACTGAATATGATACGAAGGAAAGTAGTGTGTTTTGTATCTAATTCCTATGAAGGTGCAGTGTCACTCTTCTTTTGGAAGAGCTTGGTTGGGAAACCCTATAGATAGGTCATAAGATAGGACCTGCTGGAAAAATTTACACTACACGGTCTAACGCTGCTAAATGTATTTATATTTCTACCCCCACGTATAGACATATTTCTACCCCCATTTTACATCAGGAGCTCAGTTAAGAGCGAAAAATTAAAAGAAATCAACGGACCGAGCGATTCATCAATTTGTTTTTTCCCCACGTAAAATACCGACTACAACGCAAACAAAGTCCAATTATTTCAAACACATAGCACACTATACTTTATTATTAACTGACAAAGCTTTTTCAGATTAAAGTAAACTTCACCGCCAATACCTATAACCCCCGATAAACGTCCTCGCGGCTGGTCGCAGGACAAAATGTAGCAGTAATCGACAGTCGACTCAAGTAAAAACGCGAGTTCCTCAAACGCGTTGCTTACTCTGGACTTGATACACTAGCCTGCTTATCGAAATGCTGAACAAGCCGTATTGCGCAAGCAGTACAGCTATCCTTGAGTTAAAAGCGATCTTCGTCACAGGCGGATAAAATGGATTTCTTGACTTTGGCTGGATTAGATTCAAGAGAATGGACGAAGATTTAAAAAGATCGATATCACACGCAGTACATCTTCAGGCTTGATGTGGTGAAACTGCTCCATTGTAAGTAATAACTTTAAAATATAACACAGTTTTAAAAAAGAATTTATTCAAGACTTCTTTCGCTGCGATTCACGAAAATGTTGAATTGAATTGGAGCTAGTTTTGGCTTAGCCACTTTGTTGGGAATAATCAATAAAAACGGACGATATTCTTCGGAAACAAGCACGAATTGGGATTTTTCACGGTTTCTGTTCATGTAGAATGGCATCGGCTAAGAAAACGACTGTATTTTCTTAGAGCTTCCGAAAGTAGTAGTAAAAAGTACAAGACCGAGTCGTGGAGAGCAACGAAACAAATTACCACTGATTATTCTCAGGGTGTGCACCGATTACAATTAATCGCTGAAACTAGTAGTTCTTAAAAAGGCCCGATGAATAGAATAGTAATCAGAAATCGAAGAGGAGGAAAGACGCTTGGGGTTCGATTTAAATTGGGTCCATGACCACGCAGCAGAAACAACCTGCCGAATTACGAGAAAATTTCTTTAATTCCGTTCTCCTGGACTCCATTCGAATGAAATACCTCGTGTCATTTCCCCAAACTCAATTTCACGACCTCGCCCATGGTATTGATAGGAGAATTAGGTTTTTAGATGTTTCAAATGCTAAGATTATATCGCACCGTTGAACCTAACTTACTTCTAAACCTAATATAAATACAAAGATGACATCGAAGCCTGAGGTTGGTTCCGAATCCACACTCATTGGGATTGCCAGGACGGCGTGTTACCAACCTGGCTACCAGAGTCTCGGATCATTATGAGTAGTATTACTCTCGTTGTTTTACATCTTATCTTTTTTGTAGACTTTTTGGCTCAAATTTGCATTATTTTTAATACAAAATGATTTGCTATAATTTTGCTACAGTAGTGAACTGCTCAATTTTCTCGCATATGATATTATTGTTCCTGAAAGAATTAAGTTTATGTCTTGATAATGCTGATCAATTCTGCAACCTAAGCTGTCTTTTCTTGACGCGTATAATATGTAACCCCTTATAATGGCTGTACAATATATATATAGGGTACAACGATTTATGGCGGAAGATAACCGTTCCGCGAAACTTTTACGGGGAAAAATGGAGATTTCAATAACTTTTCGTGGCTGTATGGAAAATGAAACCTTCATGAAGGAGAAGTGATCCGCCATACCGACTATCATTAATGAAAATCTAAGATGTAATGAAAGCGATCCCAACGTGGCTACTGCGTTTTGCATGTCTTCATCTCCTAACGCTGAATGACTCTCGATTTTCAAGTCGTAGAGATGTTGATTTCTTCAAAATATGCTGCTGTAGTTTTTTTGTCCGAAAGGTAAACATGCCGTAAATTTTCCCTCGTTTATAGTCGAGAGCCTAAGCATTTTTTTTGTATTTTCTGGATATTGAAGCGGAAAAAACCACTCGTGAGCGTGTGGGAGCCAGATGAAACCCCAAGCCTCGCGTCGCACCATCTGTATAGATACATGATCATCTTTGTCGCGGAAGGTTTTACCCAAGTGTTCGCCAAGTTGTTTCGTGTGGGTCACGTCAAGATCCAGTCTCTATGAAATAATAAGGAACATTACTGGCTTTGGAGAAATATGACTAAGTTTAAATGGGTAGAACAAAAAATAAGTTTTAGGTGTTGTACGTGTAGGGAATGTAGCGAGGGATAAAAATTCGCAGGTGGCAGTGAGATCGAAATTTCATGGCCGTGGCGAAAGATATAATGTTCGATGACCAAGGGGGAACGTGGGAATTGATTATATGTATTTAGTTTATGAAGTAATTTCAGATGTTTCTAACCATATGATTAGCTAATGTTTACGATAGTAACACACAATTGTTAAAAAGAGGAATTTTAGTCGATAAAGTCATCGCCGGTGATATGCTTTATTTTACAATATTATGTTCTAATTAACATTAATTAGTAATTCTACAGAACCATCGTGCATGAGCATTAGCGGATAACCGTTACGGTTTTTCGGGACTAGTTCATAATCTTTAGATTTGCCTAAATTTAATCTATCCTCACAAAACTGTGCCAGTATGAATATTACTATCATTTTTCAACGGGTAAAAGTAGAATTTTATGCCATATCCTTAGCCAACATTTTCCGAGCGACTTCCTTTCCCACACGAATGGCATGGATTATCCGACCACGAGTATTATTCATCGATCCTGTCAGTCTAGCTCTAGAGAGCGTAGAAACACGCAAGCCCTTCCCACCACATTAAGGTTGTAGTCATATGGAAAGACCTATGAATGTATCGAATTTCCAAAGTGCTGATTTATAAACACGTAAAAAAAACCCACACACAAGACCGCTTCCCATTAACGTTGCCTTATCACGTGCGCAACAATTTGCGCTAGGATTGTGCAATTTCACGTATGTTTACAGTTTATCAGCTATATATCCTTTCCATGGGGGTTTTCTCATCCTCTTCACGTACCACGTAATTCCTTGGTTACCTATGCGAGATAATCCCGACGGTTTCAAACACTCCCAAAGGGTTCCCGACTTCTGGAGTCTTGCGGTGGAAACAATTTATGCCACTAACTTTATGAAGAATCAACTATTCTTACCCAACTTCCTTTATTCTTTCCCTTTTACAGTATACGGTGTCTGCGATATCATTTGTCGTGGAATAACGGTCAGAATAACTGTCAACGCTATAAAACATGCCACGTATTCCTCCTTTCATACCTCCATTCCTACTTTATCAATGTCTCGTGTTAAATATCTGACCTAAGGTTGAAATTTTTGATGATTGATTGAGAAGCCATATTAATTCATCTTCCAGTTCCATGGATGTGTTATTTCATCACTGCCTAAGATTTATGTCAAACGGCAAACAATTTGTACGTTACTGGCAGAGATTCAATCGGATCTCACATAAGTCAGAGTTATCGTCAACGCAATAAGGTAACAATTGACAATAACGAAGTCATGAAGCCTCAGTGGGTAGTGTTTTGGCTTAATTAACGGAGGTCCTAGGGTCAAGTATTCGACAAGCCTCTTTGTATCGGTGCAACTAAACCTAAGATGAACGATTTTCTGAACACTATCTTTATGGGAAACCATTGACGGCACGGGGAAAAGAATTGACGTACCACGATGTGTGAATTTTATAAGCCATGTGGCTTTGCCATTACTCGCTGGTGAGAGTGGCTTTGCCATTACTCGCTGGTGAGAGTGGCAAAGCCATACCATAACTATCATGGTTGGTTTTACCATAACTATCATGTAAAAAAGCCCCTCCTGCATTTTCAAAATATATCTAGTTTACCTTACTGTTCTATATTGGAAAATATTAGTCAAGGTAAAACTGTGGGTTCCAAATGTATAAATATTGTTGCGTAAAAATAATGCATTAAAACCAAATCACTACCTTCACAACATTTATAGGTACTTTAATCGGCTATTTACCTTAAACTTCTGTGATTGTATATGAATTTTTCATCTCAAAGCTACGTGACAAACAGAGTGAAGTTCGGTAATTTCTCCATCTACTCTGGGGTACGCTTGCAACATTTGTAAGTAAGTTTTTGGTTCATTAGCCACAGATGAGGAATGGAGTTCCATTAGCGATTTCTCAAGGTCCCATCTGTGGCTTGCATCTTCAATATTCGCGGTCCCTCCTGCCCTCCACCTTTTCCTTCCCCCTTGTCATTTGTCATTCCCTCTCCCAAAATTCCCAATACCGTGTAATTATGGAAGTTGCCCAGGGTAATCATGTCGAACACTGGGTGCGATTTTAATCGCTGCCTTAGCTAGCTCGTACATCGTTTCAGTTCAAGGCTTCGTGTCTGCCCTCCCCACCCCTTTTCCTCCATCACAGCTCCTCCTCCCCGTCGGACTTCACAATCAACGATGACACAACCCCGTCAACTCTCCCTTAAGCCTTAACCCCTTTCTTAGCCGCGCTGGCGTCAAGCGCTGGTAGCCGACGGGTCGCGAAGCTATCCCGCTGGGAAGACGGGTTGCAATTCTTAAGTGGAGAGTCCCTCGGACTGCATCAATAGACTCATAAGTAGTAGCATGCGCGCATCCTTTTCAGCGGGCGTTGTCACGTTGGGATCATACGCTATAAAAAAGATCTTCGGTGACTAGATTTCCAATTGATTTGCGTGCGTTTAAATGTTGTGGACTTGTGGATGTGAAAACGTATTAAAAACTTCATTATAATCGTGATGTAGCCTCGAAGTTGAGGTTAATTACCCGCTAGCCACAATACGGTAACTTTACTGAAACATTTTTTCTGAGGGACTACACGTTTAGGAAAGAGTGCCATATATTTTATCATCACGGATTCAATAAGTGTCGGAGGTAAGCTGAGAGGGTGTTTTATTCACCTGACATAAAATATAAAAACGTAATACTTCGCGCCATCTGTTTTAAATAATTCCTGTAAGATACATGTAAATGTAGCGTATCGAGCAGAGCCATAAAACTGTATCTAAGTGGGATAGGTAACATATGTTGATGAATATTTGCAGCGGACCCCGGTAAAGAAAACTTACTCCCCATAGCGATTCTGACGGAGGTAATAAAATGTTAAAACTCTCGCGCAAGTACCGTAGCGAAATTGGAATGTTAGATTTGCATTTCACAAGAATCAGTCTCTAAATGTTGAGAATATGGGGGCATATTATATTACACACAACTACTTGTGTGTAATATAATATACCTGAAGAAAATACTAGCTGGAGTTAGACAGAGAATGGAAACTTCTACCTCAGACAAACAGTCATAATATGATGATAATGGCCTACCGGAGGAACTACGAGTATTATTTGCAAATAACGACTGGGATTGCTGCATTCGGAAAAACGGAATGGCTATGGGATCATCGGCAATGTAAACCACAGAAAGGAAGAAATGAGGATACTAATTTGTACTTAAATTTCATTTTCAAAGAGAGGTATAAATAATAAGTTAAAATCCGCAACGCAATGAAGCTATTTTTTCAGAAGAAAGAAATACTATTAGCATATAATATTTGCCTCATCATCGGGAAATGGTCTCAATGAATTAATCTAGGAGTTCATATTCTACGGATGTGAAACGGCGAAAGTAAATTAATAAGGAAATAAGATTTGAAGCAATATAAAAGCAAAAGAAGTCAAACTTAATAGAATATGTAGACTGAAGAATGGTTAGTATCCTCTGAGTTTAAGATAGACAATCGTGCAAAGAAAAAAATTCCTACCAGTTGAAACCGACAGTAAAAATAGTCGTGTGCTTTCCAGCATTTCTCAGTAGCTAGATTATTTATGGTAATGAATATTCGTAGTATAGATAAATAAAATAGTGAAGACGTCATTGATGTTTATGCTTCGTGGATGACAGTGATAAGGAGAATAAAGTATCCGTTTATGTGTCACCGTACGCCAGCAAGGAGTGTAATGACTCGGCTGTCTTTTCCACTGCCATTACGGCAGAAAAAATCACCTTTAGTCTTTTCGAGTAATATGAGGAACTTCATTTGAGATAAAAATTCAGATACCTGCACGTATATTTCGAATTAAGATGGAATTAGTTTCCATTATTTGGGTGAATTCTCCGCATGTCCTCTTTCCTTTGGACTTAAACGTGGGGCTGAAAAACGGTAGCCCAACCGACGCACAGCGAATGCCTTCACGCACCCTTGATTATTCCGGATCAAATCACCCAGACTTAATTTTCCTTGCGTTGTTGTTAGCTTCAGTCAAAGCATGTGGCTCAGAACAGAGTAGAGTATCACATCTACATCTACATAATACCCTGCAAGCCACCGTAAAGGTGTGTGGCAGGGGGTGAACTCTCACCAAGCATGCACTACATTTCATGCATAAAAAAGGATTAGTTCTTGTATAAGTACTGTTCAAAACTACGCTATTTAAAAAAAGATGAAAATAGCAAAGCATACATGCAAAAACATGCCGTTAGTTGGGTTAGCTTTAAGTCCTTATACCAACATGAAGCTACCAATGTTATCCATTGCTACACTCGTACTGGATATATTTACCGTTATTCATATCCCTAATAGTACGAGGAAAAAAGGACATTTTGAATCTGTCAGTTCGGCAATCAATTTCTCTAATTTTGTGATTATGGTCCAGTCTACCATAGTAAGTTGGGGTCCGCAAAATATTTTTAACATCATAACTGAAAATATGGCCTTGGAATTTGTTTAAGAGATTAAGTCTTAATTTCAACCTGCGATCTGACAATGATTCCCAATTTAATTCATTTAATAGACTGGTTACGCTAGTAAGGTTATCATACCGTCCCTTTAGAAATCTTGCCGATCTTCGCTGCAGATGCTATTACTAGAGTATTTCAAAGTCAAAACTGTTTGAGGAAGGCATCAGGCTCACGTTAGATGAAAGATACCATAGCAAAGCCTCTCTTAGAAAATATTGGTTTGATATCGAGCACGGATAAAGATACATTTCAGCTGTCTTCTCTCATTTCTTCACACATCCACCCTTTATCAAAAAATCAAGTGTGGGAAATTTTATTCCTTTTTTTTATAAAAAATAACGCTCTGTATTCAGTGACATGCTCTAGTTCGCTGAAAACAGTATAATTGGATCTCTCTCTTCCCCGAACGAACAGCATCATCCTGCCTGTCATTCAAATATTGTTATTCCGACTGCATGAGATAAGGTGTTAGTAAATATATTGATGATTTCTTCATAACGGAGGCTTGGATAACTACATTATCTCACATTCCTCTTGCATGGCGTAAGGAGCGTTAATCTGGGAGAAAGGACAGTTGCAGCAGAGCTGGAATACTAGAAAACGCTTTTACGAAACTTAAAAGCTCGATCGCTGCCATCAAACGTTGTTCAGTTCAGCCAATACGATAAACTTCTTTTTTTTTATATCGATGTAACATGAGCCATTTGAACTGTAAAAATAAAGAAAGTAGTCCATTATTGCAGGCTATGTCCGAATCGTGCTGAACATTATCGCACGAACCTCGTAATGCTTGAGTACCCATTAACATCACTTTAATGTTTCCTCTTCACATACTTTCAGCGTAAAACTTTTGAGCCAACATGTGGAAAGATTATTTTTTTCACCCCACGCTCATAATACTGGAAATACTGTGACTCAGACTTTGAAGCAACGTATATTAACCGTGAAATCTTAAAGACGAAGTTTGTTCTGCAGTCTCTAGCTGGCTTTCGTCCTTCTCTTTGATCCGGCCAGTACCAGTTTACTTCGTTTTTAGAGAAAACCCCTATCTTTTAATTTTTGCTACAACTTATTCATGTTTTGACAGAACACTGTTGGTCTATGCATATATATTACAGGTTAATGAACTGTGAGTTATTTATCCTCAAAAGGCTCATTTTTTATTACGGGTGAAAGTTAGGCAGTGAACTTAAGATTGTTTTCTAATGGTAGCAAGGAGAGATAACTACTTTGTAAGATTCCACAAGTTTATTCAGACACCGACCTAGGTTTCGATTGTAGAACAATCATCTACCTGAAGATGATTGTACTACAATCGAAACCTAGGTCGGGGTCTGGATATACTTGTGGAATCTTACAAAGTGGTTATCTCTCCTTGCTACCATCATGCGGTTCCACCAAGTAAAGCCTGAGGAATTCCTTTTCATTTGTTTTATAATGTTATGGCCACTCTCAGTGGGCTGATCATATTTACCTAAGGTGAATTGCGTATCAAGAGCCATATGGCTACAAGAATGAGTGGGAAGGATGCATAAGAATTTGTCTGTGGGGACGCAGGTATTCAAAATTCTGTGCGTGACTTTCTACGCCTGAAAGATAAAAAGCTAAAAATATAACGGTAAGGTGGCTGGCTAACATGTGATACCTCCGACCTCGTCGAACACTTTCCCCTCTGCAGTGCAAGCCCGGTCTCATAAACAAGCATTAGTCTATTGAGCCAGCGACATCCTTGTACAAACCTAAAAATGAAATGTTAAGCGGATGGACCTCAAAATGGTTAAAATGCTTGTTCATGAAGTTTCATGACTATAGCTCTGTATTTCCTCATTAATGCTAATTGGTTATAGAGTGGATATTGATATGATGAGTGTCAGAAAACAGCAATTGCCATTCTAAATCTGTCTCGCCGGTGGTATGATTTATATAGCCAGAAATCAAATTATGTAAATTTAAAAGTTTAATTTCAAAGAGGACTACACTCCATTTAAGTGGCCGTATCGTGGTAGTTGGAGCAGTTAGGGGGAGGTAACTGACAGTTAGGTCTTTGCACCAAAAAGTATTGGTGGTAGTTTTAATAGCGTAAGGAATTTTTCAGGGAATGGAGGAAGGGTAGAGAGAAACCCGGCGTCGGCATTAACTTACTCGTAACTAAAAGTACCAAGGGCTCCCGGTTCAACGTCCCACCAGTCGGATGGAGTACTGAATTCAAAATGCTCTCTACACAGCACTCAAGTAGGGGTCGATCGGACAGAGGGAAAATCTCTGCCGGGATTCGAACCTAGTCCCTCGGGACTGGAGGCCAGTACTCTATCCACCACATCAGCTCTATTCCATGCTAGTTGGAAGTTATGACTATTAACATTGAGAGAACTTAATTTTTGGGAAAATTGTCAAAACGTAACTATTGGACGAAGCCTGACCATCTACTCATAAATTGAGTACCATCGTCACCATGCACCTAACACCGAACTCCCGCTATCCTTTTTAAATATTTAAGATAACGGCCTCGCCTATCAATCAATGGGAACGAATAACGGTTTCCTCGATACTCTTCCACCGTCACCGTGGTTACCCCTTCCGCAATTTGTTATGCAATTCCAGAGTGTCAGCCTTGAACTGCTGGAAGTTTATTAGCAATCGGATGGTGTACCTGCGATTTCGTTGTGAGTTACGTGCCAGGGACATACAGGGAGAAGTTTCTGTTTTTGGTGTCGCAATTGGGTAAAAAACATACGGTGAAAGCTCAATACTTAATTTACTAAATCCATTTTCATCATGTTTTAAGAAGGAGCAGACAGTCCATCCTAGATGGAAATATTCACCATCAATCTATGTCTATCCTCATTTATGAAATACATAGAATCCTCGGTTGATACGGTGTTTGCAGTTAATAGAACACACATCATTTGGAGTTCAGTATAAATGAATATATACACATACCAAATCAGCAGGGTAAGCGAACATTGGTTACTTTGGTTTCCCTAGTTATACAGCGTTAGAATTAGATTCTGTAGTGCTCCAACTTCTCGGTTTATATTGCACTGTCTAACTTAACCCTAGGACAAATAAAAGAGCCATGCCCTTGGCGAGATTCCAACCCTGACCTTGTACATCTACACGATACCCTGCAAACCACCGTGAGGGTGTGTGGCAGGGGGTGAAGATCACCAAGCATGCATTACCGACATGCAAACAAGCAACTATAGGGTCTCATACAACTAGATTGTTAGTATCTATAGTATTTAAGGAGTTAATACATGCATCATGCACTACAGAATACTCTAAAATATTTCCCCTACCTATCCATTTGCTATGCTGCCTATTCTGTTCTCTTATAGTACGGGGGAAAAATGCCATTTTGAATCTATCAGTACGACAATCTATCTCTCTAATCTTATTTATATGGTCGAAACTAGCATAATACGCTGGTGTTTTTAATATGTGCCTAACATTTCATTAAATCTATCCGATTGAAATTTCTTTCATAGATTTAATCTGTACCTTAACCTACGCTCTGATAATGATTCCCACCCTAATTCTTGTATTAATTCTGAAACACTACTCAACCTATCATAACATCTTTTAACGAACCTAGCTGCTCTACGCTGCACACTGTCTAGTTCTCTGATCAAACCTAATTCATTCAGATCCCATAAAATGGCTGCATACTCAAGGTGTGGTCTAACTAGTGAAAAGTAACATCGCTCTTTTGTCTTCTCATCACATTTCCCAAGTACTTTTTTTATAAATCCTAGCTTTCTCTTCGCTCGGCCGCATATTTACCGGATGTGTCTTCCCCTAGGTAAATTTTTAGTGATTGTTACACCTGAAAACCTTATGGTTTCAATGCTCTCAATGTTCGTGTTATTAATTTTATAGGATCGCTCTATCGAATTATTCCTCCTACAAAAATTGATAGCTACACACTTTTTAAGGATGAGTTCTAACTGCCATTTGTCGCACCACTTTTGAATTGCATCTAAATGCTTGCTAAGCGATTTCCTGTCTTCTTCTTTTGATGTACCCCTATATACTACCGCATCGCCTGCAAAAAGTTTAATCTTACTACTAACTACGGTACCCAAATCGTTTATGTATAAAAGAAATAGAAGCGGACCTATTACGCTACCCTGTGGAACTCGCGATGTGACTTTGATTTGTGTCCGACCTTTGATGTGTCTGGCTGACCTGACTACCGCGGCCGGAGTAATTTGTGCATTTTCCTCGGATTTAAATTTTGAATGGATAATTATTTACTTTAATAAGTCGAGTCCCAACTTACGGTAAAGCGTTCAATGCGAGTGAGTCAAGTCGCGAGCACTTGCTTAGTTCGCCTCCTGAGCCCTGGCTTTCAAGCTGCGATCACCCCCAGCAAGAAATGACCACGTGCGTCTCAATGCGGGTCGCACCTCATTCGATGACGCATCTTGTGCAAGGTATTCATCACGCAATTAAGTGACGCAAGGGAGGCGCGTTAGCGTTCCTGAATGTCTATCCCTAGCTCTCTGGTGGCGCTTTCGAAAACGTGGACAAGGTTCGGGTAGCGATTGGCACGGCCTATGACCACAGGAGTGATTTAAATTTTATGCTTGTGGAGAACTAGTTCTTAGGCGCATGAAATTCATGTCAAGTAAAGAAATTTGGATCAAAGCAGAAGTGGCGAAGACTTGGGTCTTCTTTGTGCTCGGGCGCTCTTTGAGGCGGAGGCGTGATTTGATTTTAAAAAATGCTGCCTTTTGCCTGTTTTTTTGTTTCTTGATGACCCTCGCCAAAGACCTTGGGGTGGATCGCAAGCCAATATGTATATAGATGTAGATTCGATGCACGGCTGGAGAACTGCCTCCCATCTATCTCGACTCGGATTCTTGGAAACAAAAATGTTTTAAGCTTTGGTACGAGTAGAGCGTAACTTTGTGGAACTGATGTATTGTTTGATAATAAAAACTGTGATTTATAATTTCCACGTTGGATTTTTTATTCACGGCCTAGGGTTTATTGTTATTGAAAATCCAGAGGCGAATAAATCACAGAAGTCCGGAATATATTATGATCATGCAATGGGAGAAGGTTTGGAAGGGAATATGGCGTCAAGAATTCAGCTGTGTGGTGGAATTACGAAGGGCACGAAAGGGTAACTGATTGGAAGTGTTTCTTCTGCTAGCACACAATAGTCATGAAAAGAGTAGTTGCAGGGTTTTTAAGTGCTCTGACGGCTAAAGTTCTTTCGCACCATAGTCTAATCGTCTAACCTTAAACATATTAATCCCATGTCAAATACAACATCCATGCCGAACAGGATTTGAATCTGCGACCTTTAGGTTGCCAAGACAGCGATATCGACCTAGCTACCACAGCCGGCTCATAAAGCAAGTTTACTTTCTTGGCTAAAAAAATGCTTCGGTGATACGGTCAAATTCACCGTTTTGTATTCAGCGTAGCTACTAACTGTTAGGCATATATAATTCTGCCAATTAGTTTTGAATGGTCTTCCTTGAGTTTAAATGCTTGAAATTCCCGTAAATTAATTCTTTCCTCCATCCAGCATCAATACGTCATTTCAAAGAGTTGAAAATTCGCTATAAATGTGTTAGAGTTAAAAAAAATCGCCAGTCATGTTTCTCTCGCTACATTCAAACCCAATTCGGCTCCTCCTGGAGTGAACCTTGTTCTGATTCTTGCTCCCGGTAGAGTACATAAAGTTTTTCCAAAATGAGCCCTCTTACGAACGGCAACCTGTGCGGGCCGTGCGGGCATTTTAAACAGGCAAACAACGCTGCGCATAAAACTTTTCGATTAGCTGAAAACAACTCCTGAAGTACACCTAAAGAAATTTCCGTTTTCGGTGATGTATTGAGAGCCACTGGGCGTGGCCTCTCGTAATAAGTGAGGCCCTTATGCAAGGAGCGTCTGGGAACCCGATCTTGCTGCCGCGAGGGTGACGGTCGGTCGGGAATCTCTAGAATAATACACCGTCAGACGAATGTCGAACTTGGCCGCGCGTGGAGGAAGATGCAGGCAGGCATCCTCCCCCGCCTTACCACGGACCTCCCTGGCACACGGACACCCGGAAAAAGAAATCTCTCCGGGGGCGTCGTCCTCTTATCCTCCATTCACGCCCCGCATTCATCCGCGTGTGCCTTAAGCTCCTCATTGAATGCTCGGGCAGTCTTCTCCCTCTTCCTCCAGGCTACGGTCCGAATAAATCCCGCATCCCGCCCCGCCCACCTCCGTGGACACTGCATACAAGTCCCGTGGGCCTTTTAATGGCTTAAAAGGGAGTCCCACCCACGCCCATTTGAGGCCCTTTCCGGTCCCTCCCAAGCCGTCACACGAAGGACGGTGTCCTTTTTTCCCCTCTCCACATGCCCTCCCCACGCCCCCCGCTCTCTTGGCCTCTCTTAATTTCACTTTCCATCTATTGTCCCGAGGCAGACTGGAGGATCTTCATGCACCCTTCCGTCCTTGTCCTTCCCTCTTCCTCCCTCTCCTCGCACGTGGTGACTATAAATCCTCTCAAACCCCTCCCCCTTATTTATTTTACCCTCCCCAAAGGGGATTATTCATGGGAGATTTCATCCCCTGCGCTCCCTCCGCCACTGTGAGGGTCGTGGAGGGGAGGGAAGGGTGTATCCGAATGAAAACGAAGGGGAACTGTGTGTGTGTGTATTATGAGATCTCGGTCCGCGGAAATTTTCAATATCCTCCTCATCCGGTTAGGCGTTTATGCGTCGAAAGATAATGTGGATCGAAGATGCTCAAGTGGGGCGGAACATTTGAAAAATCTTATTCCGGCCTATCCCGAGCTCTCCATCATCCATCTATCATTCCGACGTCAGCCATCGGTGGTACGGAAAGTCTATGAATTCGACGCTGTGGCAGTCTGAATCTGGATGCTGAAATATTCAACGTCCTATTTCAAAATGTGGATCATAATATTTCAGCTTCGACAAACATTTTTATGCATACATATATATTTCAAAAGCTTATATGTTCCGTTATCTCAAATTCTGTTGTCTGCGGCGCATCTGCATAATGATACTGTGATTTCCTTCCATATCACAGGTGCGAGATATCCAATCTTATTCATTAGAGGAACAGCTGCTATCCCCACCTGATGAGATGCCTATTTATTGGAAACTTCCTGTCTCCAGATCACGGCGTTTCTACAAACGTCTGCATAATATGATTTCTCTAACTGGCCCAAGCCTACAGTCTCATTTCCAGTATGATTTCTGCCGTTTTCTGCGCACGTCTGCATAACCTGTATAATTTACTGCTGATCTTTACATCTGCCAGGTCGACTCACTTTTCAAATGTATTTGGAAACACATGTTTAGTTTAAACGAAGATAAGATGTATCGACCAAGTCGCTCATGAAAATATCCCAAGAAGATCAGGAGAAAAAATAAAACTAAAGGAAATTCTTTGAAGACGGTACAACCACATCGGGCACATCATGGGACTTGGCAGTCCCATGATGATTATCATCGAGGAATTAATGAATTAGAAGAACCTCAAACGAAGGTCTCGGTGAGGAATTTTTAACAAAAAGAAATATGTGTCAGTATGAGGGGGCTAGCTCATTGAGTTTGAAGAAAATGAAGAGCTGCGTCAAACTTTATGAATGTTTATCTCAAAGTCGGATAAAAAAAGTGGAACCGGGTTGGTGTGAAGGCTTGAGCGGCTTGCTATGCCCAGATCTCAGGTTCAAATCCCGGCAGTGAAAGAGATTTTTAATTGGTATTACAGCTCCCACTTGAGTGATGTGTGAAGATCACTTTAAATTCAGTACACCGTCGGTCGGATGGGACGAGAAACTGTGGACCCTAGTTGGGATCTTTCGTTAAGAGTAGGGTAATACCGATACCGGGTTTCTCTCCACTTTTCCTTCGTTCCCTGAAATGCTCCCATCCGCATAAAGTTAACCACCGGTCCTATTTGGCGCAAATGACAGCTGTCGGTCGCCTCTCCGAATAGTTACCAGGGAGAAGTGAGGAGATTCATCAGAAGGCTAAGAAAATGCTCCTCTTTCTTCTCTCCTCTGCATTTCACCTGAGTCTAAGAAAAGAGTAACGTTTCAAATGGACGTACGTAGATTATGAATAGTTGAAGGCAAAATATGGTTCGTTTTGGGTTGATCCGTCTGGTTTTTTTTTTTTCATTCTTAAGCTCCTAACTCGATGTTCATTTTTCCAGCAGATTTTCAGTATTGCTCCGAACTAACGCTTATGTCTCGCAATAAGGGCAACTTTGGTCTCACTACCCTTAGCCTTATAGATCGGTAGAGCAAAGTAATTGCAGTGACCGCCAGAATAAGTGGAGGTGTAATGGTCTCCTATAGCCGTAAAGTTCGTCTTGCAGTCTGCCATTGAATACAGATCAATGTTTCAGGCTTCAGTACACCTCTTCGTGGTGTCTTATTTTACGACCCAAATTTTTAGTTAATTTGATACGTTATAGGGTGTATATTATATAGATCTCCGAATTCATCAATTTCTCATACTTCCAGTTGTATGTTAAATTACGCCCTGAAACGTCATTTTGGAAAAGAAGGGGTGACCAGATGAATTTGAGTTTTCAAACATTAAATTGAGCGTAACTGCTATGCAAAAATGTTGGAACAACACCCTATGCGTTGAATTATTCCATTAGACAAGGATCTGTTAATTAGCTAAAGGGTTAGTCAAGGGTATTATAGTTTACTGTTCGTGTGTCAGTGAGCAAACCCCAGAATAATGTAGAAAGCTTCTTAGACAGTTCTGATGCAGCTACTGAACATTTAAACCTTATAAGGTTGCGCAGAGGACGAAATAATTTTTTTGAGCGTCAAATATACTATCAAAGGGGCTGAAAATGGACTTTACTCTCTCGCTCCCCTAGTTAATATTTTTATGCATAATTCGGAGAGGCTTATTTAATTCGGACTATGTTTTACTTAAGAATGTCCAGGGATGGTTTACGTATGCTATTATTTTGATATATTTGTGGATGAGCAGATTGCATTAGATTCTATTGAGGCAGTTTCAGAGTGAAACTGCTTAGACGTGAGAGAATGTAAGAGGTACGATTAACCACACCTTTGCACTCGTATTTTTTTGTGTTTATAGAATGTAAAGGAAGGGGATAAATATAGGGTTTGCACGAGCAATAAAGATCACGGATTTAACATTGGTAGTTGCGTAGTCAAAACACGATCCCGTGGTTTCTTCGCGTTTCCTCTTATCCATGTTGAAACTAGAGTGACGTACGCTTACTTTCAAGAATTTTTAACGCCAGGAGGATTAAAATATATTTCAGCATTCATTGGGTGTTAATTTCCACTAATTCCCACAGGAAGTTTGGAAACGGACTCTAAAATGGTTTTCCGGCTGGCTTCGATTGGGTTAATTGAGCGCCGCTGGTCGTAAATGCGTGACTCAGTCTCCCTCGAGCGGACATAACTTTCTTATGCCAAGCTTCATCACTGATGACCCAAAGTAGACCTTAAGCAGTCCACCTCGAATTGATATGATATTTGTGGATAGAGTGCCAGTCTCCCATCCCTACTGCTTTTAAGGTATGGCTTCGAATCCCATGAGTGACGGAGTTTTCATTGGTTTACCGGTCCCCACTTGAGTGTGGTGAGGAGATTCCCTTGGTGTCTATCGTTTAGAGTAGCCTATCCTTAAATCCTTAACAAGGCAAATTATCAGTCGTTAGACGCCTCCCGTAATAACCAGAATATTTGTAACTGGCACGTTATTGATGATAATTATTTTGTTTTATAAGTATTTCACTTGTGTTCATTACCCTTACGTGTAGTCTTCTCCATTTATTTACTCTGAGGTCTGGTGAGATAATGATACACCTCAGAGTTCCTACCACGTTTCTGAACATAGTTAAAATATTGCAAAATGTACACTAAATTTGTATATACCACGGTGCACACTCAGAATAGGCATTTTCTGCCGCATGTTTCAGGTGTGACATCACCAGGTCAACAAATTCATTTTTTTAACTAAAAAATTATAAATTTTTTGAGACTATAGCATCAAAATGTATAAACTTCAAGTTCTTTCTGATTGCAGCCCAAGTTGTGAAATTGGTTTGATAGGTTTGAGTAGCATACTTAGCATGAAACTCAACCGTCCATGGAATCACGTGTTCTCATGAGACATCTATGGCTTCCTGGTGAAGTCTTGCAGGCAGGATAATACCCGACTTCGATTTCGGTAAAAGTTTCCGATGGGCTGGATTATATTGACTTTAGGTTGAGTACAAACTTGATTCTTTTAGGCATTTGTGTAAATTCATTAATTAACGCTCGTTCATTTTTATTGTAAGACATTCGTTTAGTACAATTAAACAAAACCTTCTCGTGCATCGTTAGGTTAAACCTAGCCCGGAACCATACCCGGTAATATTTTACTTAGAACATCCACTGGAAAACCTAAGATCATCTACATCTACATAATACCCTGCAAGCCACTATAAAGGTACACACCTTGCAGGGGGTGAACTCACACCAAACATGCATAAATCATGGATAAGAAAGGATTAGTAATATTATACTAGTCTAGACTTCAATTTTTAAAAAAAAGATAAAAATAGATCATTCATTATTAAGCAATGATTGTCCAAAATTCGAAAAAGATCTACGGAGAAGGAATTGCTGTGAAACCTGCCTAAGTATTTTGTATAAAGAACCAGAAATATTGTAACGGTGTAGCAATCAAACATTTGGTTCCTTTAAAAGTCACCCGAAAGACTTGGCTGGATAGGTTTCTTTTTCTTGTGGTTAGTGGAAGACGTTTCAGACAAATGTTTTCAAATTCCGTGATCTTGGGTTTTTACCGCCGTGACAAGGCTGTAGACTTGACTGTAATTCCCTTCCTCAAATTTGGGTTATCTCCCAATGACTGAAATTTTAAAGTTATATTCAATCATGCCACAGTAGTTACCAAATCGGTGGCGGCGGCCTCGTAAAGGCGGTAAAGCCCTCGCCTCTCATTCCTGGGGTCGCGGGTTCGAATCCCACCTGGGTCAGATTTTCTCCACCCGTGGCTGTGTTGTTGTGTATTTGTTATTTCTTATCGAGCTAAATGTATAATGGCCACATGAACTGTATTCGAGTCAATGGAAGTTTAAAAAAAACTCATCTTTCACCATGTTTTTGCTGAAAAACTACCATCGTTTCTTTTTTATTCGAAAACCTTGTCATTCCGCAAATACCAAAATCGTACAGGTTGATACACCTTTGAGTAACGGTGAAACTAGGTCTTTTTTATGACTGATTATAGAGTTATTCATCAATATAAGGAAAAATAGAGTTGGAAAAATCGTGCTTTTCTTGAGATCACATCGGGGGAATAATTATTTTCGTCCACCCAAACTTTACTCTCGCGGTGAACTTCCTCTCGGGCGATATAGTCAGGGAGGATCACCCAGCACGAAAGCCGACCGTTGCGTTTTCAGAGCAGGAAGTAGGGTTCACTCTAGGAATAAGAGAGGGGGCAGTTTCTTAGCCTTAAGGAGAGGGGGACATTTCCTTCCTTAATTTTCCCCTCCCCAACTCAGCCCTCCCACTGCGGCGGATCAACCGCTGCTTCGGAGTTCCTTTGTGAAAACCGTGTGCACTGTTCCACCAAACGTCGTAAATCACTAGCCATCTTGGATCGGACAGTAAACGTTCGGAGTGGCGGCCTTTGTATGGGCGGCAGTAGGTATCAAATAGTTATTCTCATACAAATGTTGTGCTCTCTAATCAAAAGACGCGGATCGCCGACCCCGATCGGTCGACCGCGGCGATACTGCAACCGAATATCAAGTAGGGATCACTGCCCTTCACGTGGGGCCTATCTTTATAAATATCGTTCATCTGCTTTGATGTGAGGCTGGATTGGAGCTATCATGTCCCATTTAATGCTTAAGCGTGGTCGTGATGAAAAGTGCCTCATAGTTTCTTTTTCCCAGTCCTCTGGGTCGGCCCGAGGGCGAAGTTCAACGGTGCTGAACATGAATTAAATCCTGGGACATGAAATTTGGGCGGTGATTATGGATCTCGGGTATAAAAAGCGGTATTTATGGCTGTTAATTTAACCCTTGAGTACGAGAAGTTGATACTTCAAGAAGATTTCTCGGGTTGTCCACCGGGTAAGGGCGTCCATTTCGGCCAAGAAGTTGATCCGTTTTACTTGTGGCTTAAATATTGATGAAGAGGATGATGAAGAGACGTCTCTTCTCGTACAAATGTAGTATGGACTGTTTTTCAACGTTTCTTGCATTGGATCAGGAAGAATATGAGAACGGTTCGGATGGTTACCCGACAACAAACTTAACACCATAATACGAGCCTTTATTCACACCTTCACTCTTGCGACCACCATCATCACTTACCAAGATCTAGCACATTTTTCCTCCTTTACTCGAGAGCTAACTCCTAATAACGCTACGATGGTCGTTGTCACGTTATGAATTTGTGCAGGTTTTCACGTACTGACCGATGGTGTCCCCATGTAATTATAAAAAGTCTAATTGGTGGGCAGCGGCTACTTGTCGGTTGTCTTCTCTCTATTGAATTATAAGCCAGCTTGCTTAATACGACTCAATTTCCTATGGGCACAGATTACGACCTGTAATAAATTCAATCTTGTATTACCCGCTGGACTTGTATAATATGGTCGCTCGAAATTTGGGTACCGTAGTTAGTTTAGACTTTTTGCAGAGGCGAGCTAAGCAAGTGCTCGCGACTTGACTCACTCGCATTGAACGCTTTACCATAAGTTGCGACTCGAGTCATTAAAGTAAATAATTATCCATTCAAAATTTAAATCCAAAGAAAATGCACAAATAACTCCGGCCGCGGTAGTCAGGTCAGCCAGACACATCAAAGGTCGGACACAATCAAAGTCACATCGGGAGTTCCACAGGGCAGCGTATTAAGTCCGCTTCTATTTCTTTTATACATAAACGATTTGGTAACCGTAGTTAGTAGTAAGATTAAACTTTTTGCAGACGATGCGGTAGTATATAGGGGTACATCAAAAGAAGAAAACAGGAAATCGCTTAGCAAGAATTTTGATGCAATTCAAAAGTGATGCGACAAATGGCAGTTAGAACTTCACCTTAAAAAGTGTGTAGCTATCAATTTTTGGAGGAGGAATAATTCGATAGAGCGATCCTATAAAATTAATAACACGATCATCGAGAGCGTCGAAACCATAAGGTACTCAGGTGTAACAATCACTAAAGATTTATCGTGGGGAAGACACATCCGGGAAATATGCGGCCGAGCGAAGAGAAAGCTAGGATTTATGAAAAGAGTACTTGGGAAATGTGATGAGAAGACAAAAGAGCGATGTTACTTTTCACTAGTTAGGCTACACCCTGAGTATGCAGCCAGTTTATGGGATCCGAATGAATTAGGTTTGATCAGAGAACTAGACAGTGTGCAGCGTATAGCAGATAGGTTCGTTAAAAGGTGTTACGATAAGTTTAGTAGGGTTACAGAATTAATACAAGAATTAGGGTGGGAATCATTATCAGAGCGTAGGGTAAGGTACAGATGAAATCTTTTACAGAAATTTCAATCGGGGGAAAAATGCCATTTATCCCCCGATTAGAACAGAGTAGGCAGCATAGCAAATAGATAGGTAGTGGAAATATTTTAGAGTAGTCTGTAGTGCATGATGCATGTTTCAACAACCTATCCCTTATTACTATGTAGATACTAACAGTATAGTTACCTGAGACCCTATAGTAGCATGTTTGAATGTTTATAGTGCATGCTTGGAGATATTCCCCCCTGCCACACACCCTTACGGTGGCTTGCAGAGTATCGTCTGGATACAGATGTAGATGAAATATAAGCAGTTACCTGAAACTAGAAGTTAGAGCCAAACCTAAAAAAGGGTGTAGCTATTAATTTTTGGAAGAAAAACAATTCGTTAGAGCGATCGTATGCTCTAAGTAAAACGATAATTGAAAGTATTGAATCCATATGTTACTTAGGAGTTAACAATTACTAAAGATTTACTGTGGGGAAGATACACCCGGAAAATATACGGCCAAGCCAAGATAAAGCTATACTTTATCAAAAGGATACTAGGGAACTGTGACGAGAAGACGAAAGAGCGATGTTACTTGTCACTAGTTAGGCCCCACCTAGAATATGCAACCAGTGTATGGAATCGGAATGAATTAGGTTTGATCAGAGAATTAGAGTGTGCAGAATAGAACAGCTACGGTTGTTAAAAGAGTTACGACAGGTTTAGCCGTGTATCAAAATTAATAGAAGAATTAGGTTGGAAATCAAATCGTAGGCTAAAGTACCGATTAAATCTCCTACAGAAATTAAAAATGGATAGGTTTACTGAAGGTGTTAGATATATGCTGAGAACTCCTGCGTGTGATGCTAAATTTGACCAGATAATAAATAGTAGAGATATAGATCGTTATACCGATAGATTTAACATGCCATTTTCCCACGAAAACATTAGAGAGCATAATGGTCAGCATAAAAAAGGTATAGGTACGTGAAATATCGTTAGAGAACTCTCTGGTGGTAGATTTTTTCATGTTTATCATTGTAACTTTATTGTTATCATGTTACATGGTTATCATTGATCTTAGCTGCATCTTTAATTACATGGCAGCATGACATTTGCATGTAAGTAGGTCTTGGTAGCTCTTAATTGCATGTAAATAGTGTATGTTAGGTGACCTTCACCCCTTGCCACACGCCCTCGCGGTTGCTCATTAAGCAACAAGGGAGGCGAAGAATATGTTCTGTGCTACGATATTATCTGCCTTGATTTCTAGACACTAGACTAGAATATCCTAGGGCCCGATTTATGTGCCATCTAAAGGAAACTGACCTTTTTATAGAACATGATATTACTGTAGTTTTTGCCATTTGTGATATCTTCTTTAATTCTTTTAGAAATAAAAATTGTGAGGGCTTATTGAAAAAATAGATGGGTAAACACATCTAATAATTTCAGGCTTGACTTTGTATAATTTATCCATCAAGGGGAGAATGAATAAAAGTAAACGGTGTAAGTGAATTCGTCGCCGACGAACCTTAAATCGAAATTTACGTTAAAGATAGTGTTTAAGGACTGAAATGCTGGAACAGGGGAAGTCGCACAGTGGAAATTTGTAATTATAATTTGCTACTGAATCTACCTACTTACCAACTTCCTACAGCCAGCCTTCAAGCGGCTTCAAACATTGGGGAAACGCCCCCTTTCCCCGCGGGGCCGGCTCATGCGAGGCGCGGGTGTCGGTCATGTCCCCATTTATACCATGAACCCCCGCGTCCCGGGAACGGAGGGGCACGCGCCCGGGCGCAATCCGGTCGGTGGGAGTAGCCCATCGTGGGGCTAATGAGCGTCGGGCCGGGGACGCTCTGGGGGTCGGCTGGTTGGGAGACAATTTTCCTCCGCCGCTCGCGCAAGTGGGATTACACGCCAGGGGAAATGTGGGGGGGTGTAAGGATAAGGGAGGCTGCGCAGCTGGAGGAAGTGACATCTTCAGAGACGATCAGAGGGGCGGGAGTTTCGTCTCCTCAAGTGGGGGTGGTTGATGATGATGATGAGGATGGTGGCCCCCGTGCGTACCTCCTCGCAACCCATTTCCACCCCGTCCATCCCTCTCACCCCCCGCACTCATTCACCCCTAGGCAGTGTAACTAGTTAAGGGGAGCCCCGTGCGTAGTCTACTCCCCTCCCCCCCCTGACTGACAGCCGATGTGGGAATGAGGAATGCCCAACGAGCGAAGAATAAATGATTCAGGCCCCCCTCTCACCTCCACCTCTTCCCTTTATTCCTCCCTCTCACGCCCGATAGGGGGTCGCGGACACTCGTGGGCACCCAGTGTAGTGGGAAGGCCTCGGGGGAAGCCCAGGGGGCCTATGTTCGAAATTTTAGTCGCACACGACTTCGCCGTCGTACTCGAGTCACGTGGTATGAACCCGAGCGCTCGGCGAATTTGCTATGCTCGAACTGCTCGAACCACTCGAGTTCACTCGTATACGGCTACCGGCTACTCGAGCGGTGGATACCAGTCGACTTACCCTTCGAGTGAGCGTAATGGCGGGTACTGACGATTTAGCAGCTGAAGAAACATGGCTAAAGAGGAATTATGTGTCCTCCCCGGAAGCGGGAAATATATTTAAGATGAATTAAGAGACTGTGGCACGATTGTACCGACTAAATACTCGATTCGATGACATTAGTAGTGACATTAAGACCCTATAGTTACTTGTTTGCATGTCAATAGTGCATGATTGGTGATCTTCACCCCCTGCCACACACCCACGTGGTGGCTTGCAGGGTGTCGCGTAGATGTAGTTCGAAAACCTTTGCCATCAATGGTGAATTGAAGAAAATAACTAGGAAAAATCTTGCATGGTCGTTCAATGTAGTTAGAATTGTTGTACTTTGTACAATTACATTTTAAGTTTTATTTTACCAATGAATTTGAATGTCTTAGTGTCATTTTCAAGTAATTGTCACGCTGACAATGACGCTAAGACGTTGAAGTCGAGCGGTTGTATAAACGTTTAAGTGGAATAATGCAAAGTTATTTGATTCCTACAATGTGTGACGCCACAAATTCTTCCGAGTTATTACTTAGTATATGGATTAAAAACAAGGGATTATTTTTCTAATGATCTAGTCCCCTAATTCTAAATGTGTGAGTTTTTTCACGGTAATTAATTTGTTCTAAGTTTGATGTCGATTATTCGCTGGTACATTTCGTGCCGATCCTATATATACTCCTCTCCCTCATCTCGTATTTAATTTGGTATTTCGTTTTACTCAAGAGGTCTCAGCTGCCTAAACCATATCCATTATTCTTTTAGCACGCAACGTATTCTTCTAATTCATTTGAAGAGGAGAAAGAGTTAAGTTACAAATGCATTCATAGATTGTTCTACAAGTCAGTAAAGCTCACTATGAAACGAAATAAACTTTGTACTATTCCCCACTACTTTTAATGTCCCTCATCGGTTTCAACGCTTTCTTGTCATTCTCAGTGGGAAGAGCAATATTTCCGAGGCCTCTAGACTATATGATTATACCTCCTAAGCAAGCAGAAAAAGAAATAATATGGAGAGGTTGAAGCGATCGATTTCGGTCAACATTGTTTAGAGGACATTGTAGAGGGGCGACTGTAAAGTCTAGTATCACACCCAATCACACTCATGTATATTACACAAGGATCACAATCCGACAAATGATTGAAAGAAGGTAATGGTACTGATGCAAGCCTTCACAATGAATAAAAGTTATTCAATGTTATTTTGCGAATTATTATTAAGGACTAAAATAGACGGAAAGCCTCAGTCAACTGTAGGTATCGATTCGCAAACAAGTTTGTAACTCACCTTACACTAGTGTATAATTTTTACGATGGAAGTGAGTAGTATAACGTTACATTTTTTATATTTATTTACTTCCCTTAACTATTGGGAATATCAATTCGCGACCTTTCGGAAAGCTTTTATTCTGATTCATCATGCTGATGACTCGCATATAATAACTGCCTTTTCCTCCGTTCTATATCGTTGACTGAAGCTCGTTAACAAATTTAGAGTTCAATAGAGATTACCTCTTCTCTGTGACTGAACGACAGTGGCATAAACACTACAATAGTGTCTATACAGCTACTACAGCTTAATACTACAGCTACAATACTACAGCTAAAATGATAAAACGCATTACCGTGTATAAATGCCAAGAGTGTGATCATGCTTACATGAAGGTTTAGACATTTCCGGCGGTGATGGTAGATGCCGTTTCAGTAATTGATCATATTTACAAATACATTAATGCCATTTCTAAATTCAAAAAAATGCTGAACTCCATATCTACGCTTTAAGAATATTGGATAACAGTGGTGAGGTCTCATGAGTTTACATTTACAGTACTTAGCAGTTTTAACACTTACATGACCTTCAGAAGCAAGTATTGAGGTCTAGATTACACCATCAAAGTAATATTAATGCAATTTATCGCTATTTCGCTCATAACATACGATTACTCTATCAAATTATTATTCGCTGTTTAAATTTGGCGGCCATTTCGCACTCGAAGGGTGCGCTCCGGCGACGTTGCCACACCTCCATCCACTCACTCGAGTGGTGGATTTCGCATACGACGAATTTCAGTTCCAGCATACCAATTTTCGCGCGCTTTTAGCCGCATGCGACTTCACCACTCGAGTTCGTGTACGACTGGCGGGGAACTCGAGCGTTTTCGAACATAGGCCCCCAGGCGAGCGTTTGAGCGAGTTTGAGTCCAGAAGTGCCGACGCCCTCTCTCCTGATGGAAGAGGGGCGAGGGGTTGGTCGCAAAAAAATTGAAGCGAAAGTGGGCTGAGGAAGTAGCGTCGCAAAAGTGCTCCTGTGGTTGGTGTTTTCAAATTCATCGTGCCCTGCTGGTTAAAGCACGTGGAGGAGGGTTTTGGGTCGTCTCCAGCCATAGGGTATATTTATGATCCCGTGTAGTCTAAATTCATCGAACGTCAATGGCTCAGCCGTTACCCATCAGGTCAGCCTTTACGTTGATCACGTGGTGGTTGATTTATTAGTATGGCTCAAAATTTAAGGTGATTGGCGTAACGTGGGTAAAGTGTGCTAATTATGCTAGAATACTAAATCTGCTTCTGCTTCCTATTGAACTCCTGTTTTGAACTGAAGGAGAAAATTCTCATATTTGACATAGAGGAACATAAGAAGACCATTGCGCTCGTTTTATAACCTTTTTTTTTTTTTCAATTTGCCTCCTCAAATTCTTTTTTTGCGGTACTGCTTTTTCTAATACAGACAATTATTACCGTCCTTGAGCGGAACAAGGGAAAATGTTTTCTATCAAGACACCTCATTTTAAGGCCACAACAAAGTGTAAATATTATAAGTCTTCACCGAAGAGAATCAAGTGACAAAATTTTTATATTTTTAATTGGAATACTTGTTAGTGATCAAGTCCCAAATAATTATTGTTTACTTAATGGGTAATTTATTGTTTGAAGTTCGTTTTGGATTGACTTAAAACTCTCTCTAGACGCTTCGTTTTATCTAAAAGTTTCTCTTTATTCAGCTGTTTCCGTCTACTTTTGTGGATGCTTTCACCCTATCTTCATTACATGGGAAGTCCATACCCTTTTCCTCCCTTCTCATTTCCCCTATATTTCCCGAATGTACATACATACTTCATCACCCCATTTTCTCTGATTGCCTAATTTTTTCAAGTACCTTTTTTCTCCCCAACCGAACATAGAACTACTTTGTTTTCCCCTGATTCCGTCAAATTTTCTACATTCTTTTCCAGACTCTCGTAATAAAATCCTCCAGTCCATTTTCATCCTCTTCTCCAACAACTTTAAATTTCGAAAGCAACCAGTGTACTCACGTGATTCGCTCCATTTGAAGTTTAGGTCTATTGAGTGAGCCCAAAATTCGAGAGTATTCGTCGCTTAAATAAACTAATTAATTTCACAGTTGAGCTAAACCTTTCGATAAGGGTATGCGGAAGATTCCATGCATGCAAAATATTGATACTATATAGCTAGCCGGTACCGAATGCCTTTTGGTTGTTGTAGCGTCTACGGCAAAGCTTACTTCGTATCATCTGAGTTAATGCACTAATCATTGAACAAACACTACATCAATTCTCAAACTTAGTGAATCGAACCTGCGTCATTTTGGTTGTCCGTCAGGTGAGTTGCAAACCAAGCTACTGCGGATGGCACCTCGGCCGAGATGTCGCGCTTTCCAGATTTCTTCATTTCTCTCCCAATGTGAGCTTGGTTTTCCAGGCTCATTATGCCCGAATTCTCCAAATAGTTCCAAAGCGGCATCGGCTGTCGACTTGATGAACCGCGATTCACTTTTACTGAAGTTCTGTCGATAAAATCCTAGCTTCTTGCACTATTTTCACCTGTCATTTGTCCTAGGACAATTCACTTGAATATCTTTAACCATATTTCATGCCGATAAATGACTGCAATACCATTAAAATGAACTAGCTAATAAAAACAGAAGAATTCGCCATATTCGTTGTCTGTTGATGAGTGCTTAGCAACGTATCCAAATCCATTCGTGTGATTTTAGCATAATATTTTTATCTGATGGTTCAAAATCAAGACTCCTGAGCACGATTTAATCTTCGATATTAAATCGTGCTCATGGGTCGTCGTCTTCCCAGCCTCATAACACCGGAAAAAAGTAGTCCTGTTGGCAGTCCCCACCCTTAACTTTTGAAAACTATGCCTGGAGAACAGAAAAATTCTCCTCAGCCCAAAGATATGAGTGATTTAGAAGTTCTCTGCGAGTAATGTCTGGGCCATCGACTGGAATCCAACTGAATTGTGAACCCCATTCGTGCTCTTGTGTCTATGAGTCTGTCGAGTGAGGACTGAACGTTTCCGTTCCCCATTCTCTCTCCACAACAGGACAACACGGAGGATAACGAGGAGCCATGCGAGACGTAATGTCCGGAGACGCCTCCGGCGCGGGCGACGCGAGGCGGAGTTGTCTCGACGGCCACGTGAACAAGGCGTTTGCGGACGGCGGCGAGGAGGTGACGAGGTCACGACCCTCGACAATCTGCGAGGTAAGGGAGTTTCACAAATTCCTCCATTCTGGAGTTACGAATAGACTGCTTGGACGCGCCTTCGTAAGCGAGGTCGCTCCCCTCCCTCCAGACACCACATAATTATATTTCAAAAAGAGAGTACCGGGGCACCATTATGCATTTTAATTGAATCTGGACTAGGTAAAAATTTTAAAAACTTATTTCATTTGCATTGAGCTACCATCATTCTGCCACTGCGTATAGAGCTTTAGTTGTAAGCAACGAGTGAAAATGTTTCCTGAATTTCTCAGTGGAAACTGACCTGGCTTGGTGAGGAAGAGAGAGATTGGCAGGTATTCCTATGCTTCCCTGGAGTAGGAACTTGCTAAGCTCACAATAGGTAAAGCCAATATCCAAGAAAGAAAATCTTTTCTTTCACCTCCTAACCCCCGAGCACCTCAACTTTATCTTCTCCCCAAAATACACAAGCCTACCGTTCCCTGCCGACCAATTGTATCCAGTTTTAATTCTCCTAATGAAATAATCTCTGCCTTCCTTGACCATTACCTGTAACCCCTTGTATTCTGTCTTCCTTCCTTCATTAAAGATTCCTATAATTTCCTTCAACTCTTAAACAGCATTCCCATCCCCCCCTCTTCTAACTTAATTATGGCCACTATTGACGCACTTCCTTGTATACCTACATCCCCCATAATGAAGGCCTATCCTCACTTAAGTCCTATCTAAATCAACGCTCCGACCCTCAAGTCCCCTCAACGGACTTCTTGTTAAATATAGCTGAATTTGTGCTAAAAAAGAATTCCTTCTGCTCCAACAAATCTTTCTACCTGCAAACCAGTGGCACGGCGATGGGAACTAGGATGGCCCCATCGTATGCGAACCTTTTTATGGGGTTCCTTGAAGAATCTTTCCTCTCCCAAAGTACCAACCAACCTCTCTTCTGGGTCCGCTTCATCGATGCCATCTTTCTCCTCTGGACGCACGGTCATGACTCTCTCCAAAATTTCATTTCCACTCTGAACTCTTCCTTTTCAGTGAAATTCACCTCTTCAATTTCTGACTCCACCATTACATTTCTTGACGTAGACATTCGGCTCCAAGACAATAATTGCCACCCTATATAATTGCTACAATAGTTGCCACCCTATTCACACCAAGCGCTCCATTCCTAACTTCCTTTCCAACCGCGGACACAGAATTTGCAATGACACCTCTTCCCTCAGTAAATACCTAAATAATCTTCATTCTGCTCTCCGCAAACACGGATATCCTGAAAAGCTTCTCCACAAGATAATCCTCCCCTACTCTTCCAAATACATTCCAAAAGACAGACCTCCATCTTCAGACACTGGACTGAATATATGCACCACTTTCTTCCCCGGTTCCCACAAACTCAAAACCATTCTTAAGGACCTCTTTCCCATTCTGAAAAACAGTGACGTCACTTCTTCTCTCCTGCCTCGTTGCCCCTCCATTTCCTACAGACGGCCACCGAACTTAAAAAATATTCTCAAGTCCACGAACCCTCTCTATCGCACTTCTGATTCTCCTCCCCCACGGCCTTCTCCATGTAATCGCCCCAGATGTAAAACCTGTCCTTTTATGTGGTCCGCACCTACATCTCTACACCCCCTCACCACTTCTTTCCCCTCCTCCTAAAGCTACTTGCCAGTCCAAAAATATTGTGTACCTTCTGACCTGTAATTCTTGTCCCGCATTTTACGTTGGCGAATGCAAATCTAAATATTCTCCTAAGGTATGGATTACTTTGTTTACAACAAAAGTTCAATTTTTCATATTATCTTTGAAGCTTTTGTTACTGTGTTCCCATTTCAGTCCTGAAATCTTTTTCAATGGAAATTCTATGATTTACGTTTGCTCTATCGATGAATTTATTTCTTATTGTAATGAATTCAGTATTTTGTATTGTTTTTTGAAAGCAATAAAAATTTACTTGCTTATTTAGTCAGTAAAACGGTATTATCGATTAAAAAAAGAAACGTTAGGGTTTTGGTTTGTGTTCGTTATAAGTGTTTAAATATGTAGTATTTATAATTACACATACCATAAACGTAGGCTTTGATTTCAATAGCAACCCGCATTGTTACGTGGGACTTATTTTAAGATAGGCCCATGCTGAATTTAAGACAGCCCTGGGTCCTTATTCTCTTTCTGAAACTCTCGTGGTATCCAAGGGATAACATCGGTTTTTCGGGACTTGCGTTAACTTTTTGTAAACATTCTAATGAGGAAATCAATGAAACGCAACCTCGGTTTCGTTGCTGGGGAGATAACCGAGGTTGCGTTTCAAACGAGAATACGGGCCCTGGTCTTAAATTCAGCATGGGCCTGTCTTAAAATAAGTCCCACCTTGTCTGATTTTCAGTCCTGCACCTGCCTTAAAATAAGACATCCCATCAAAGTAGACTTGAATTTCAGTCGCAACTCGCATTATTACCAGACCAGGGCTGTCTTAAATTCAGCATGGGCCTATCTTAAAACAAGTCTCACCTGATTCGATTTTCATTCCCTAACCTGCCTTATTTTTAGACAAGATATTAGTGCTGAAATTCAACATACACTGTCTTAAAAATGTTGAATCTGAAATACAGATCGCTTTTGTATGTACCTTAAATACAGATAAACTTTTTACAGGGTGACAAGGATATGTTGATACCAGCATAGCCTACTTTAATGTGGATTCCCAAGAGCTTAACTGATTTAGTATCAGCTGGGCTAAGACTAAGAGTGCATATTATGAGCTGAGAATTATCTGTATTTAACACGACGTGGCAGTGATGTGATAAGAGTTAAATACGGTTGATGGTTAGTAGTAATAAATCATGATTAGTACAAACTTAATCCGGCATCTTCGTTACCTAGCTGGTGATATTCATCGTGTTAAAAAAATGCAACCATTTCTTCCTGAATCGTGTAAAACTTCAGCGGGCCATACAGGAAACGCTTGTTCATGTCGTCTTGAAGTATGTTTCAGCGCATGCCACTGTCGGGAGTTGACTCCTAAGCATAGCCCTTATAAAGCTGTGGTAATAGAGTTGGAAGAAGACAGGAAGGAAAACTGTAAATGTTCTGCGATGAACATGATGGATTAATCAAAGGAAAATACATTTGTGAGAATCGATACCGTGAAAATTGGAGGGAGTAGCGATTACTTAATCCTGATGCTTGATGCGATTACTTCATCCATTGACATGCTCCGTGATATTAGTAAAAAAAAATATAAAATAAATATCTTTACCTCTGTCATTCAAATGCATACATCATTCTCTTAAACTGAGGAAAAATATTGGACGGGCTCAGTTTATCACATTCGGATTTCTGATATCATATCCTTTGGAGAGGAAATTAGCGGCGGAAGAAGTGCTGAAAGACTTTTCTGACTCAGTCAAGCCTTTCTGAGTCAGTCGATTTTCATCAGCCTTTCATACCATCGGAGGCTTCCTTCTCGAAACATCCAACCGTTCCTGCCATTAGTGCGTTCGTGATGTCAATCTAGTCGGAACACAATATATTAACCTTTTATCTGTATTTTCGTATCGTATTTTATCAGCCGCTCCGTCATTTCTCTGGCAGAGTATTTACCTTAGAGTGAAGATAAGGCCACAATATTTCGAGTTAGACATGAGTTCATACCGAACAGGGCCTTTAAAAAGACTGTTTTTGTCTGCGAAATGTTCTGCTCCTTTCCGATTTTAAATACTTTTCGTAAACATTTGTGGATGCATGCTGATGTGATTGAAGCTGAACGTTAGTTGCCGTGCAGATCCGGGTGCAGAGTGCCCCAATGGTTTGAAGGTGGATATGATCTGAAAGTGAATCCAGCGATCTAATGGAGGTGGCCGAGGAGGAAGTTAAGTTAATCGTTGTAGCTCATGCCTCCCACGGAAATGGCAATCAAGCGATTCTCTGTGATGTAAGTTCAGCTCTCATCAACAATCCCGACCACTCAGTGTGTACTTCTACGATTAAGTTGGCTTCGAACACTATTTATAGTGCTCAGAGCTAAGTAGAGTGATGTGACTTGAGTGATATTATTAGAATACTTGGCTGAGTGGATGAAGTGTTTTGTTTCCTTCGCCCATTGGTGCTCATTCCCCATCAGATGTCGCTCAGTCATTTGGGTTCTCTGATCTGTCTTTTTCTCTCTCTCTCTCAGCCTCTCTATCTTGCCCTAATTTCATCCTTGCTAAGGTCTTACCCACTTTCCTCCCTCAGTGCGCATATCGGCCAGAAAAATCAGTCTCCCATGAGTAAGTTGGAGCGAAAATGCACTCATGGGCACTGTAACTCCGTCGAGCCATGTCTGACCGTGTGGATCAATACTTTTGCGTGCATGGCAGCTAAAGTAGAAAGTATCAGAGGGACAAATTAATATTTATAGATTTTTTATTATAGATGTTGAACTGATTTACTTTTGGTAGTAATCGGCCCGAAAGACTTGACCCTTTACTAGGTGGCTATTTAATATCGAATGGTTTAGTTTGCTCTTCAATGTTATTGATGACATTCATGCATTATAAATTTATATATGGTGAATTTCCGCAAGTGTTTGAGATCGTTTCCTGGCTTCCGTCGTGAAAGTGTTATTTTTTTACTGTCGTAAGTGCAGCAATGTTTTCAGTACATTTCCTTTATCTGATTTCGTCCTCCCAGTCAAGAAAGTTTTGTCTTAAGCTCTTTCTCCTATTTAAATTATGAGAAAGGGATTGTTTTATTGCTGCAGCCAATATTCTTTATCATACCTTACACTGGGAAATAATATTAGGGTATGTAAATGTTGAAACTTGACTCGCTTAAATAGCCTATTTTTTGCCATAAAAGATGAAAGTGACCTTTTTTCAATCCTCTTCTTAAAATGGCAACCCTTAAAAGTAAGAAGAAATTTAATAACTGACCACATCATGTAAAGCACTCAGAATTGTAACAATATCATAGTACGTAAAACTGTTTTCAGAATTACTTTTACTCAATTGGTCCGAATTCTAATGATTTGAATGGTCTGAATTTCATAACTACCTAATTCGTCTGAAGTATCGTAAAAAGATTTGATTCGCACTACATTTCTAATATGGCGACAGCTTCAGAGATGAAAATTTATTTTCAAGTAACCGATGATATTTGCAGTCTCTGGACTTATTTTGTCATCTTCGCTCTTCCTTAATTTGACCTTTTTTGGTACTTCCTTTTACAGTCATTCGCTATGTTCTTTCATTTCGCCATTTCAAGAGTAATACATTGAGGAAGGTAGTTATTTGTCACACATCATTATAGTATTCCCTTTTTTTGGGGGAAGGGAATATTTTGAAACGTCCTATATTTGGAACTAAATTACGGAATTTGTAGAATTTTACGTGAGATTCTGATGGATGCTTCCATTTTAAGTGATTTAACATTCATTACTACTACTGTTATTGTTCATTGACCTGCAAATACGATAATATATTTATTAGGGCTTATCATAATGCAGTGCTGTAGGCGATTTGCTGACCTTTTAGATTTACGCTCCCGTGTGTCATAAGTGCATAACATCGTTTTAGTTCTCTTTTTGTGATTTTAGGTAACCAGTCAGGTTGTTTAACGAATGTCTGTAGGTCTTATTTAAGAGACCTGTGGGGCAATGTAAACATAGTGAAAAATGATGTAATTTAAAAGCAGGGAAGAAGGTACGCACAACATTGGCTAGTTAAAGAAAGTTGGCCGGGTAGTACTCACGATAATGGGATTCAGTCCCATAAAAAAATCTCGCACACTCGAATGAGATTCAAGGAAGGCGGAAGGAACATTTTGAAAGAGATATTAGGACGGCAACATGAAACAGAGATGACGATTGCAGCACTGATATGAAGAGATGGGGACTAGGAATAAAAATGGATGTTGAATATTATTTCAGGCATGAGACAGTGGTAAGAAAATTTTAATTTCCCATTATTTATAAGGAAATATTAACGATAGTTTCGTTGCTTTGCAGTTTCGTTGCTTTCCGAGTGAGTTTTTTCAATGCAGGTACATTATATACGTTGGGATTTAGTGGTGTCACGATGCCCAAAATCTCCATTCTATGTGTCCTAGTCTTCCATCAGCACTTCCGTTCTCAACTCTTGCAAATGCATTTTTTTCATTCCCGGACTTGGGAAGAATGTAATTGGAGCATATTCACTGGAATCCTACAAGCATAATCGATATACCCGCGACCGATTGATTCACCGCAGCTGCGGTGGGACATTGTGTCTGAATTATATTTAGAAATATGAATGATCAATTCACCGCAACTGACTGGAATCCTAATCAGAAAAAAGCATAAATTGATATTTATACCTAAATGTTGCCCCTTATTTTATGCATTTATTCGAAGGAGAATACTGACAGCTAAGGGCATTTGCACTGCTTAGAGTAATCGGATTTTGGGTTTGGTTTTTCAAGCAACGGAGGAAGAGTGGAAAGGTACCCAGCGTCGGCATTAGCCTACTCTTTAACAGAAGGTACCAGGTTCTCCACGGTTTGTCGTCCCATCCGACCGACAGAATTCTAAACTTAAATCACTCTCCACATAGTACCCAAGTAGGGACCGGTTTATAAATGAAAAATCTCTTCGGATGCCGGGATCGGAACCCAGGCTTTGTGCTCGATCTCCCCCCTCTTTCATATTTTAATCGAAATGATGTCACTTTTTCTTATAGCTCACCCCTATGAACTTTCGGACGGCGTTTCAATTCCACTACTTTCTCGCTTGTCTCTTTCCTTGTACGAGGATGAAAGAGACTCCCATATCTCTTCCATCCACTACGACTGATTTCGCTGGCCGAGCTGTTTTTCTCTAAGAATTTCCTCAACATTGAGCAGAACGCACCATGTAGTTGTGATGGGAGCGACGCAGCGCCCACAACACCCCGAGGCGCCCAAGGTTATTCTATAGGAAGCTCCAATTAAGGAGCAAAAGTCAAGTCACATTCTGGGAGCAAGGCACGAGATAATCGAGGATCTTCAAAGAGATAACAATGCATCAGCTGCTGTGGGTTTTAACCGCCAACAAATTAGACCCCGAGGCACAAAAAGGGGAAAGAGGAAGTAAATAATCGCTCCATTCGCCATATATGAATTTGGAACCTCTGGTTCATCTAAAAAATGAAGGAATGGGACTTCTTGCTACTTGCGTTCATCTCTAAAATATTTTCCCGCGGAAACAAAATGATCTAGACGCTGTACACTCAATTTTGTCTAAAAATCTTAATTTGATTACATTCATATAATGCCTTATGTGAACTGACAGTATCATAAAGTGGGAGAGTTCAGTTTATAGTTGAATCATCGGAATTCTGTAATTAATTCAGAGTTCGGATTTCATGAAGTTCAATGAGTAATGTCAGGATCTCACAACATTTATAATGCAGCTATAATTAAATGTTCTTTTATTTTTCCCTCTCCCCCATCCCAAAGCATTTAGTGAGGGATACCAGTGAAATTCTATTACCTTGTGGTTGACTTGTGTAGTGCGAAATTAAAGGTTGCGGATTTTTTAAAATTATTTTTAATAATTTATCTTATTTACAGGTATATTTTCCATTTAAGATAAAATTTTGAAACAAACTCATCCTCATTTGAAGCAGGAAAAATTATATTTACCTATTTATCACTAATGTATGTACTTGGTTTAGTAACTACATTTCAATTTTTCTAACAAAATAATCAAGTCTGTGTTTTGAAAAACCTAACAACAACTAACTGCAAAGTAATGATTCAATGGAAAATTTCTTAAGAATACCAGCATAACGTTGTCGTAAAAATCGTTTACCGATGCCTGGTTACCGTCGTTTTTTAAATCATTGTTTCAAAGGCTACCTCATTCGGATTTCCTTTACTTTGTCTAAAAGACTGAAATCACTGTACAAAGTGAATCATTCATTCAAACATCACGCAAACTAATTGCTTGAAGTGAGAGAAATCCTAGTTTGACCACTCGTCTCACCGATACTTCACTTTCGCCCAGGATTTGGTGTCGCCGGCTTCCAACAAGAGCCTCTCCACCAAGGGAACAGCCAATGTGGAGGAGGACGATGCCGAGGACTGCGGGTGCTGGATGATCCGGCCGAAACTCTTGCGCAAGTTCCGCACAGCCAAATGGGTCCTCTTTTTCATGTGCTGGGCTGGAGCCGCGCAAGGTAAGATGATGTTTAGTAACGCACCGCGAACAATTCCCAAATCTCTGTATTGACCGTGGTAAAACCAGTGGTTTTATATTTGTAGCGAAAATATAAAACTCCACTGAGCCACATATTTTTCCTAATATTTTATTGACTGAGAACGCCGTGAAATGTGAAGTTGAGAATAAGACCGCAGGAGCAGACACTATATCAATGGACATACTGAAGCGTCAAAGAAAGATTGTAGAACAGATTTTTCGGGCTCTTTCGTATAATCTTTTGAGAAGAAGCCTGGCCATAGGACTTTGTAAGAACAGTTTTGATCTCTTTCTACTAAACTCTAGCATGTTTTAATTCATATCATTTACAAAAGTTAAGGAAGGAGAATGGATTATAAGATGAAGATCAGTTTGATATCCGGAAGAGCAAAGCATCATGCAAATGCGTTAAAATGACATCATTAGAAAATAACTAGACGTACATACATTCAGGATGTATGCTAATTTTGGTGACATAGAGAAAGTGTTTAGGCGAATAGACTAAGAAAAGCTCGTGAGTGTTCTACATTAGCTAAGAATAAAATAGAAGTATAGAATATTCGTTGCAAATTTTTATATGATACAGATTGCTCAGGTACGAATGAGTCTATAGAGGTTCCTGGAAGGCATTCCTAGTGGTAGCAAAACCATCAGGCTATTCCAAGCTAAATCATACACACATATATACTCAATAGGGATCAAGATTTTTAAAATGCTTTGGGATAACTTATTGTACGATTGACAGAGTCTGTCCGAGATCAACGGATATAGTTTTAGACCCCTCGTGAGTTCTGTAATTGACTAGGATTCGGTTGATTGTTTACCCCTGATTACCTATAAACCTGGCCCGTAGCTACTCTCGGCAGGATTCTTGTCTCATGTCAACTTGTTTGAAGACTATCTAATAATTTACCTCGTGCGAGTTCATCTGTTGCGTGGGCAACCCGCATTCGAACTCTTAATTAAAGCTCTCTCCTGCAACGTTTACTCAATACTTTTTCCTGTCCTACCCTTCCTCCCTGCTTATTTCACACTCTTCCTATTTATCAGTTTATTGATTTGACTCTTATCTTCTCTACAATGTGACCAAACCAACAAAGCACACATCTTTCATAATTATATGATAGCGCCACATCCAATTAATATTCTTCCGTGACTCATTCATTCTGTACTCAACTTTTATCACTATTTTTTTCTCATTTCAAGCACCTTATACCCTGTAAATTCTGTATGGATTAATGCTTACCCTGCCGCACGTTTGTTTCATCTCTGTGGTATTATGTTCGGGATTCAGTTGAAGTGGTAAACCTATTTACTTCCCCTCCTAAGAGTCTCGCTTTGAATCTCGGCAATATTAGATTTTTTCAGTTTAATTTCGGTCCCTAACGTACAAACACGGGAAGAGCATATTAACTCGAGTACTTCTTCCCTTCTTCCGTTGCTTGCGACGCTAGAGAGAATACCTCAAAGGCGAACCTTGTTACAGGGGCGTCGGAACTATTTTCGCTGGGAGGGGCCAACCTTGAAAAGGGCCCGGCTCTTAAGAAAAGGGTCCGGCTCCTATGAAAAGGGCCCGCATTTTTTTGCGGATAGGAAGGGGTAGAGACTAGAATTCCGCTAAAAGTGCATATGAATGTGGTAAAAAAATGCGTCAGAAGGGAATATGCAAGCTGGGTACAAGTGAAATTTAATTTTTAATAATGAAGACTCATTTCTCAAGGGCCCGGGGCAAATTCTGGGAGGGGGCGAATGTTCCCCTTGCCCCCCACTTCCGACGCCGCTGCATTGTTACTCTCCACCCTTTCTGCGTTCCCTAAAAAATCTAATTACGCCCTGCTATTCGTCTATTCGTCGTGGCGCAAATAACCTATGGTATTGACTACCTCAATTTCTACTAATGACCCTAGAAACACAATCTTATGTGCCAGTATATTACATTCACTGTGCAAACGTGCACCCTAATATGAGTGATTCAGAGCAGTGATTCCCATTCTCCAATCCAATTCAGTCTCACACAAACGTTTATAATTTTTTATGTGACGCCCATGCATCTTCAACACATATCCTCCAACCCTCTCATACGCCTTCTTTAAATCAGCGAATGAACAGTACATTTATTAAAGACCATAGTGAGTTTTCATCAAGTAAAAGTTCGTTGGTAGTTACAATAACGCAGAGGTGTGCATTCCTCCTGGAAGGTCTGGGTTCGAAAATGTAAGGCATAAAATTTCAAGGATACTCAGCAAAACCGCTATCTCCTCCTTAATTGACGACATATGTCGGCAATTCTTTTTACAAAATAAAATCATGAAATATATAAAAATACAACAAATACTTATGTCGGCAATTCTTTTTGACAGTATACAAAATAAAATGATGAAATATATTAAAATACAACAAATACATATGTCGGCAATTATTTTTGACAGAATACAAAATAAAATCATGAAATATATTAAAATACAACAAAATGGAACAATCGCATTCTATGTTTCCAGGATCTCAGCCTTTATAAAATATGCGGCCATCAATTCTGGAAGGGGCGGCGAATAAATCTCCCGACCAGGATGTTGTTTTACATACTTAATCATGGAATGGAAGAAATGCAGGAAACATTCCTATTTACGTCTTAATTGGAAACACACACAAAAGCAAGGAGGCGCATCCAGAAGTGGAACTTCTTAAAATGAGATCCGCTGCGCGGTTGCTTCAAGTCACCATCGAGCCGACGCGGTCGTTGTTCTCGGTATCGCAGTTGTTCCTGATCATCGTTTCCGCTTCGCCTTAATGATGAAAAAGGGAAGTTGTTCGGCTGAGTGGCAGGGGTGAAGTCGACCGTTTGTTTGCGCCACTTGAGGGGGAACTGCTTTGACCGTGGGAGACGATGAGGGCGGGGATTTGGAGAGGCGGTTGCAATTTTCGAATTCTTCTCGCAAAAATCTGAAGCGGGCGGCGGGAAGGCAGCGTCGCGAGTGGGTGTCACTTAAAATTAATTGGTGTCTCCTTCCCCACACTCGTTTACGGGAGGGAGTTTAATAGAGGCGCTAGTAATGATGGCAGGAAGCGTAGAGCCATCTTTTCCGCGTTGGCGAGAGAACTCTTGTTCGGAGTATGCTGCACAAACCCAGGTTCCCACTGTGACTCGATTAATGTATTTAAGAGACGGTTGTATTTTTATTCAATGTACCAGATGATTCCCTGACGGGTGAAACCGGTTGTGCCAATAAATCTCTTGTGGGCTATAGAAAGCACTACTTTTATTACCAGGTTTGCGTAGTTCGTAGTAATGATGACCAAAACACCGTACGTATTTTTGGTGATAGGTGAGCGTTTTGGGTTAGGCAATTTACTCCCTAAATAGTGGAAAAGTACTAAAAATTCACTGATATATGTCATGAGTTTTCAATTATTTCTAGCAAGTATATATTCTATCTCCCCTCTTTCTGTCCATAAAGTCTATTCTCTTCCTCAATTCAAAGCTCGCCAATCAGTACTTGGCCCATCTGCCTACTGTGCCACCTAATTTATTCAGCAATCTCTCTCTCCACGCGGCAATATTAGTACTGTCAATTGCATGACTATTTCTGCCTACAAGAATTTTGAATATAGCCTTCCATTAAAATAAGAATATGAGTATTATTGATACGGCGTTCAGAGTTTTCGGAGGAATGTTAAGTTTTTTGACCCAAGTTTTTCTGTGACTTATCAGAAGTGGCAAAACAGAATAAAGCAGCATTCTACTGTCTGTCTGTAAAAGTCTGTAAAAAAAAGACACCTGAGTTGAAGAAGCTATAAGTTATAAACGAAAAACCCAATTGCAATACAATATATCATATAGAATTTTCTAGGTCGGTTATTCAGGGGAGGCGACCGACAGCTGAGGTCATTTGCGCCATTTTTAGGATAGGTGGGTAGTTGGGTAATGGTGGGAACATTGTGAGGTAATGGAGAAAGGGTGGATAGAAACCTGGCGTCGGCATTATTCTATTAACGACAGGCGCCAAGGGGACCGCGGCTTAACGTCCCATCCGACGGACGGAGTACTGAACCTGAAATGCCCGCCACTAGGCACTCAAGTAGGGATCGGTTTGCCACTGAAAAATCTGCCACTGCCGGGAATCGAACCCGGGCCCTCGGCCTCGGAGGCCAGTACTCTAGCCACCACACCAACCCTATCCCCTTGAATATTTTCAACGTTTATTAATGAGAAACAAAACTTTTTCGTCACCCTAAATAAACTTGACGATATTTTAAATGAAAAAAGAGCCGTTTTTCGGGTTTAGTAGGTAGGTTTGTACCTTAGCTGAAGTTTTGTTTTGGTCTTTCGTATCTATAGACTAATGTCGTCGGCCTTTTATCAGATATATCCTTAATATCTTGTATCAGTGTTTTCTTAACACAAAGGTAAACCGTCGAGACTACGCTTTAGTCCACAAGAAACAGATACGTAAGTAGTGTGGTTGAGGAACAGTGGTGAGGACTTGAATTTGTACACTAATTACACTTATCTTGTTGCGATTTCGTACGAATTACTAAGCCATTGATTTTTAAGGTTGTCTTTGTGTTTTCAAATTATTACACTAAAAATGATCCACATCCTCGGTACATGCGTCATGTTTTATGTGTAAAAGATTAATTCACAAAAATATTAATCATAGTTAAAAATAAGAGGATGGTGTTATCAGCGTAATAGGTTTATGTTAGAGGATGCAGTGGGTAACAGAATAGCAGAACCTCATCTATAAGGAGAAGTTAGTTGTGAAGCAATCCTGGTGGCCGTAGAGAACTTCGGCTTCAATGGAAGAAGTTCCCAGGAATATTATATCTTCCGCCTATAACCCCTCAGCGACTTCTGAGTGATCCACCTGCTTCCGTGTGGTCAACCTTGCGCTTTTAAATGCACCCCGGACGCAGATATAAACCTTTTTTTATAGTACTTTCTGCAGTGTTACACATCTGTAGATTTTCCTTCGTTAAATATCACCAGCTAATCATCATGCTTACTTAGGTTGAAAGATGCTTCTCAATAGAATCTCATTCTTGGTTTTGTTGCCAGAATGCTATGTGGAGTGGGAGAAATCTAAATCGAGTAAATATTGACAAAAGTAAGTGGGAAAAGTTATTACGTCTGTGGTTGACTTTTACTATGTACATTGAGTCTCATAATGAACCGTTTGATCAATTGTGGATAGTAGCATTCTGGAATATGCTGCTAATGCTTTGAAGGGTAAAGTCATATTGAAGGTTATGGTGACTGTCGTCATTTTTAAATCTGTTTGCTGGTAGTCTGGCTAGTCCGGTTGGAGTTAAATGACCATTGCGGTCGAAGCACCCTTGAAAAGTCTAGTTTGGCGGAATACATCCGCTTACCAATCTCTGGTCCATTGGCCGCTAAGCAAGGTGTGTTCATGAGTAGGGGGTTTGTGAGCACAGCTGGTTTGTCCCCGGAGAAGCACGATAATGAGCCAATGGTGACTCATCTTAACCCCCAGGGACGCCGGCTACAACGTATGTCCAATGAGCAAAAAATTGAATTACTAAACTCGTGCTTTACTTGATGTCGTCCAGGTATGGTGGTGAACGGCTTCTTGAACGCCTCGGTGTCGACGATCGAGCGCCGTTTCGGACTCCAGTCGTGGGCGACGGGCATCATAGTGGGCGGGTACGACGTGGCTTCCTTCGTGTGCCTCCTGCCCGTGTCCTTCCTGGGCGGACGCCTCACGGCCTCCAAGCCGGCCTGGCTCGGCGGCGGTATCCTCATCCTCGGTCTCGGCTCCCTCATCTTCTCCGCGCCTCAATACTTTGCGGGCCTCTCCATCGCGGCTTTGGACGCCGAGGCCAACGGCGTCAACACCATCCTCTGCAGCGGCGGCGGCAACGCCACCAGAGACGGCGCCGAGTGCTCGTCTCCCGGCCTCCCCCACCTGTCGAAGTTCTCGCACCTGTCCCTGTGGTTCTGGATCTTTTTCCTCGGCCAAATACTTCACGGAGTCGGCTCTTCCCCCCTCTACACCCTTGGAGTAACATTTATTGACGAGTGTGTAACCAAGAAGATGTCTTCAGTGTACCTTGGTGGGTGATGAATGAACAGAATGTAAATTTTGAAGTGCTGAAACTTGGGCCTTATTCATATAAACACGTATTCCCTCATTTTAAGCAATGAAATTGACATAGTCCCAGACGCTCTCTTAGATTTATTTAAGTATTTATTAGGTACCTGTCAATAAATAGGATGCCAACGAGCCGTATTATGGGGACGTTTACTCGGAGCCGAAATCGCAATTTTGTACACGAAATTGTTAGATGGAAACGAAAAACGAATTTTAGTGAAAAATAAATCTTGCAACCACAACATTTCACTAATAAATCAAAAATTAAAATAAGAAAAAGGTGACGCCGACCGAAGAAGCTGCTTTGATGCCATTGACGTCATTTTCCTCCCGTCCTTGACTGCTTTTAGGGGAAGGGAAGGGAGTTGGAGGGGGGTTCTCGGAAATTCTGCACGCACAGATCCTGTCGCAATCGCTCCTATTGGCAATCAGCTGTGTCCCCCCATTGCGATAAGGCGATGTAGCTTCGCGGACTCAGTTGTGATTGGACGAAGTCAATGACGTCAGAGGTTGAACCACGCCCACTTTTCCGAGAGGGTCAAAAACATCAGTTTTTCGCCGCTTATAACTCGAGAAATAATTGACGAATCAAAAAAGAGAAAATACGGGTCTTTTTATTGTACAAACTCTATCAGATCCGGCGATAAAAAAATTCGGTAAACGACCCCATTCAGAATATAGGTAGGTACTGATTATCTCTCCATGGAGATACATGGAGAAATTGGAGCAAGACTCAATATTCCCTTTGCTCATCTACATCAGACTATGATTAATTTTTGCTGTTCAATTGATATGGCTATTATGTACCTACTAACTTGCAAATAAGTAACCATGAAACACCAGTGGAGGACTAAATTCTACTACAATTATTTTAACAAACTACAATGCATCACTTAAGTAATTACTTTACCAACATCTGTGAAATATTGTTTTAAAGATTATTTATAAGTTATTATTTTTATTTCAGGCATTTTCTATGCTACAGCTATATTGGGACCTGCAGCAGGCTTTATAGTGGGGGGTCAGCTTTTAAATATTCACACTGATGTTTTTGTCATGGATGTATCTGAGTAAGTACTTTGAAATTCCCAATTAATGAAGATGACTTGAGATAACATGACTCACAGTAATAATGAGTCCTGTTAACTAGTAACAGCTCATCTCTTAGCCAATCAATTGCATTTTGCTGCTCCTGAGAGCTCACACAGCTTTTTAGTAATGTGCATTTTGTATTATTATTATTTTTATATTGTTTCCATAGAAAATGCAGTGCTATAATTATAATAGCAGATAATAACATTAAGTATAACAATAATAAGTCATCATTCTCATCTAATGGAGCATATTGCAAAAATAGTTTGCCAATTTTTACTAAAATTGCTAGTGATGTACTTTGAAAAATGTCCACACCAACTAAAGTAACTGTGGTAGAGTGCACGAAAGGTCCATAAGAGGATCAGTGATTTATCTATTAACTAATCCTCAATCTTCCAGGTTATTTTTTATAGCTTTAAGTTACATAAAGAATATGATTAAAGCAACATTCTACTGTCCATTCATTTCTATGAGTATAAATACTTGTTTGTCTCTGCAAATACAAATATCAATCTTGAACCTAAGAAACACGAGCAATGACAAATGGCCAGATCACTGAAAATTAATATTCTTTCAAGGGATATATATACGATATGCTACCTGAAATGATTGCTCCCAACCTTAACTGCTGTTGTCAGTTACATAGCAAGTTTGATAATTTTTTTCCCAGAAAGAATAATTTCTAGGCTCATTTAGTATTTGGGTTATGGGCATGAGATACTATTCCAATACACCTTACTTATAAAATTCAGGATGGGAATCACACCTGAAAGTGGAGTGTGGGTGGGAGCATGGTGGATAGGATTTGTCCTCTCAGCCGTCATCTGTATCATCATTGCTATTCCCCTGATAGCATTTCCACCATTTTTACCAGGTAAGCCCATTAAAAAAAAAAACATTTCATTTTTTCCTTTGATTCAAATTCATCTTTTCCTTTGATTAGAAACTAATTTGAGTGAAATGAAAAGAAATAGAAAATTAAGATGTTATATAAATCATTTAATATACTTCCCCACATAGCAATGCAACCTTGCAGCAAGCCTGTCATTGCAAGATAGCAAGCTTGCTGCAATCTGACCACTGCACCTGCTGCAAGCTTACTGCAAGGTTGCACTGCAAGCTTGCTTCACATAAGTCCTGTGCAAGTTTCAACCCTGGCAAAAATAGAGGGTACGCCGAGGGTAGGAAAGCAATCATGAATCACACACAAAAAAATTGCCTATGGAATGCAATTGTGCAAAGGAGCTGTACCCATGTACCTAGCAAAACAAATTAGTTTTAAAAAATCACTATTTGCATGAGTACAGCTATAGTATCAAAATTTAAAAAGAAAATCAAACAGATTTTCCTGCATTTGTAAATGTGCAAGTTGTAATTCTTAACCATATATACTTGTCCTACGTGCCTTATTATCTTTACCTAAACGACCTTACGAAATGCAAATCACAACGGCTATCTAGCGCTTCTTCGCTAATAAATGACTGATAGGAGGCTGTATATATACAGCTGCTGGCTTGCATGAATACGTTAGTGATAATTAACTTTACGACATATGGGCACGGGTATTTGAACCATTAAAACATTTCCCCAATTACCATTTTTTGGCTAAAAATAAGTATGACTACTATGCATAACTGATATTCTTTCAACTCCAGGAGAGATAAATAAGAGTTTCCTCAGTAATATGGCAATCTCCATCTTCATCGGACGGGCCGCGGGATCCTTGGCGATACAAGTAGGAACCCTGACGTCAATACCACTGTATTGCTGTACTCAATCAATCTGTATTCACGACTTTACAACCTTGTTCTTCTTTGTCAGTTAATTTATCGTTACGTGCTTAAGTTCATTTCGCGCTAATTTTTCCTATTAACTCACTCTTCTTCAATTTAGCATGAATTGTTTTTCTCCTATGGTAAATAAGCCGTGTGCGTTCAAGCAAAGGTAACTGTACTCCTCCCTTAGTAGGAACCCTATAGTTGCAATTGCCTTGGGCTTTGCACTATTGCTACCAATGTTTCCAGAGTCCTGCAGCAAAGTTGCCAAGGTTGGCACACTTCATGCAAGTCGAGTGCAACTTGCACGGAACGTGTCAATGTTGGCAAACTTGCAGCAGGCTTGCATCTAGATTGCCAATCTTGGCAAGCCGTACGCTTGCCTCAAGCAAACTTGTTGCAATATTGCATGCTATGTGGGTCCAGCCTATAAAATTCAGGCTGCTTGAATTTGAAATTTCTTTACCTACAATAGGTTTCTCAGAATTTCACATTTTTTTCAAAATGCCTTAATGGTGAATGAAGAGATAATGGCTTAGTCTTAATTTTAAAAAAATGTATATCAGTGACTCTCAAAGCATGATTATTACACCTCATGGTTGCATCCCCTTTCTTGCAGGGGCCAAAGCAATCCAGGCTCAAAAGGTGTGCGAGGCTCATGCTGGAGGTGATGATGCTATTGGAGGAACCACAGCCCTTGCCACTGGAAACGTGAGAGGCCTTCCAGCAGCGTTCCGCTCTCTGATTGGCAACCCCACATTCTCTTTTCTCACTCTTGCTGGAGCCATCGAAGGCCTCTTCATTGCTGGATTTGCAGCATTCCTTCCCAAGATAATTGAAAACCAGCTCGGCATCAATGCAAGCAGTGCATCACTTTTGATGGGTGAATACTAATATCACAAATGCTTCTCTCTTTGCCTGGGCAAATAGATTGGTGGCTATCATTAAATATGTAATTATTACCATTTCCAAAAATAATTTGTAGCAATTAATGAGAATGGTAAAGAAAATTAACATTGATGGAATGGAACAGAATAATGTTTATTTGTCCAGAAGATCCTGTCACCATTATTAAGGTGATAAAAGCAGATGGAGAATACAAAGAGCAAATAATAAATTTTAGATGAATCTCATAAGTAGCCTCTCAGCTTGCAGAAAATAATCAATCTTTTCTTAAGGTTTGCAATGGTACAAAGTACCTGAACCTTTTATATTCACTCCATTGTTTATTTTCATTACTGTTTGGAGAAAATTCATAATAAATAAAATCAGTTGTCCATTGCAAAACCTACATCAATACAATAACTCAGAAATTTATTATGACAGATATAGTATGATCCTAACATAGAATGTGTCAAGAAATGAAAATGTGTTCAGCTATACACATGTCAATATGATAGCATGAAAATGTTCCAGCCTCATTTTACCAAGAATTAACTTATTTCTTTCACTATCATTTTTAATGACTAATGTTGGTTGTACTGCTGAGATGGACATTAACTTACCTACTAAATAAAAAATTATATTTTCAGTTACGTTACTAGATGTTTTTCTTTTTTCACAGGACTGGTCACAGTTCCTGCAGGAGGTGGAGCTACATTTCTTGGTGGCTACCTGGTGAAGCACTTCAATCTGAAATGTTCTGGAATCATTAAACTCTGCATCCTGTCCACAACATTAGGCTTATTTTTCACCAGTGGATTTTTTCTGAACTGTCCAAATTCACCATTGGCTGGAGTTACTGTTCCCTACAATTCATCCGACGTTGAACAACAGTTCGTAACTTTTCCATCATATTTTTGGAAAAAGTAGAAACAGACTACCCTGAGTTTTTTTTAAGTTGAATTACGTTGAAATGCTCTTTCATGAAATTCCTTAATTTGTAAATGAAATTGATCCATTTCAATGTCATGCTAATAAGCAAATATAGCAGCTTTTGGAGAGGCCATGTGGCCGAACCATACAGTAAAGCGGTAACTTAAAAGTGGACATTCCTGAAATAAAAGGTGTGTGGCTAATTCTTGCTAGCTGGAACTCAATGAACTTCCAAAATTAAATCTTGTCTGAGGTTCTTTTCAATTAAATATGCTGATTCGTATATTATCATCATAGTTTTGGAACATGTATACTTTGTAGTCACTTTAATTTTTCATGTATATTGATGGGGTAATTTTTTATTGTTATGTATGGTTTACAGGAGGGGTTGTTGTATTCCCTGAAAAATTTAATTCCAGTGGATTTTGGACAATCAAAATAAAAGACCATGTATGTTGATGCCATTGGATTTGCTGAAATATTGTAGAATTCAATAAGATTCAATTGACTTTGCACTAAGGATGATGTATCAACTGCTGATAACACATTGATAGTGGAGGGTACAAACTTAGGGAAATCTTTGATATGAACAATAAACATTTAGATTACATGGATGGAACCCTTAGGGGCAACCTATTTTATTTTTTAATGAATTCAATTGCCATGGAAACCCCAAAAGATGATGCAATGGAATGATAATTGAAAAATTGAGAAATAGAACCAAATGGATTGGACCACTTTAAGGCTGATGAGATTTGATGTTTCACCCAAGTAACTTGAACATAAAAGCAATCCGTTCCCAAATGCCACTGACAGACTTATCTGCAATACTTTAAAATTGCCTAAATTTACTTAATTATTTTTTTCAGATATTTTTCCAACATAACCTTACCTAATAGCTGCAACATGAACTGTGCATGCCAAAAGAAGGACTACTATCCAATATGTGGAGCAGATGGAAACATGTACTATTCACCTTGCTATGCTGGATGTAAACAAGAAGAATCCATAAAAGGATTAAGAGTAAGAAAAACTTAAAAAATATTAGGTTATTCATCCTGTAAATATAATCATGCAAAAGTAGTGCTGAACATCAAATGCCTAGTTGCACCCAGGGAATTGAGGATTTAATTTTCTATATAATCCCAAAATTTTTGTGACTGAATTTCAAGACTTTGAGTGCTGGCCAATAAAATTCCATCCTTTCCTCCAATGCTGAACATTTTTGTCATATTTTACAGATTTTTATATTTTTAACATGCACGAGGTTGCAATAAAAACTATCACATAGTGCATCATTTTATTTTTAATTCTGTAGTAATTTTACTGTCAAGTAACTACAAATATTTTCCATCAGGCAAAGGCTTTTTCTCCAAAACAAAAAAATGCAAATTGAAAACTCGATTAGCTAGCAAGAAAAAAAATACTTTTCATGCTTATAAATACTAATAAATGAAATTCGCACATAGAAATAATATAACTAACTATGCTACATATTTTTTGTGTGATAAAGGTCAAGTATGGAGATACACGAATTCCTAAGTTACAAGTGGTGCACTCAAAAATTATATCCTTCCTTCTTGCTCTCCCTGATAGTTCTGTAACCTTGTCAGAGCATACTTAATAGCTTCTTTGGGATTTTTCTTTCCTGGTGGAATTGTTTCCCTTCTGAGGAAATGTTTTCCTGAGAGACAGGTAAGGTGAATGCCACTGGGACTAGGCCTTGATGAAGATTCCTCTCAAGTCACTGCAGAGACCCTACATGAATGAAGTCATGGGAATTTTTTCCCTGTCACTTGGTTGCACAAAATACATGCATTTGACACTCATCAAAATCATGTGAAAGGCTAATTTTCTCCACAATTTCATACTGCAGTGGTTAAATACACCATATTAGCATAAAATATTTTATCTTATCTGAATCAGAAGCACCTGCATTGATGATAAAATCTGGATCATCTGCACTGATTTCTTGTATCCTCTGAATTTCAACTATCATTCCATCCTTGACAAAGTTCAATAAGAATATCTTCATCCCAGAGCAGAGTGTCAGCCATGATGAATGGCCTTTACATGAGTGACAGGATGATGCAACATCTACAGTTGCTTAGCCAGCACTATAGTGAGTTGCCATCTAGTGTATTTTGTTGTGCACTTACTAGTCTAGAGAACCTCTTCGTGAAGAGATATGAACATAATATTATGGCGACTGCATGAAACACATTGAAATTCAAAGCAACAAAACATTATGTTGCCCGCAGTTCTCAAGAGTTTTGCAGGAATGTTATATTATGTGGCTAGCACTCAAAGCATTAAATCCATGATAATAACTTTTCAAAACATTACCTAACCTACCTGTACAGTGAGAATTAGAACATTCATCAAAATTCATGTTTGACATGAATTGGATTAATAAGAGTAATGTTGCCCCTCCCTCAAAACCAATAGATATCTCATTGGATGAGGACTGTATTTCCAGATTACAAAAACTTGTGACTGGGGAGATCACTATTATCTCCCATGATTCAGGCCTATAGACCACCAACCACCATTGCCTAATGAGTCACCATTGGTTTGTCTCAAATCAAGTACTATCATTGTCTCTCAATGAGGGTGAAATACTCATTGAATTAAAGTCTAAAGGAATTCCTTATGATTGTCATAACAAGTTATCCAGAGAAAAATCAACACGCATTTTTGATGGAAGGTAGGTGTTAAAATCACCACGCGAAGTTTAACATGCTTCATAACTCAGATGAAAATAAGAATTAAATATTATGTCTACCTTTGAGCCTTCCAATCTTCCAAGACACAAGGCATGAACATCAAGTCAAAATAAGGTAAGAAGGCAACATTTTCATTCATACCTGATTTTTAGTTTAAACTTAAAAGAGTTTCACAACAATAACGCAGTGGCCTAAAGCAGTGGTTATCAACCTTTTTTTTCCACTTTTGTTCCCCTCAGCAGTCCATCTCCCTCATGACTACATCTTATCTATGAGCCATGCCTTCATGTACAAAAAATGCTTGTAACATATGTGGCTGTTGTTCATCATCATAAATACAGTGATTATTTAGTTATTGATAATGCTATGCCAGCTGTTTGCTTATAACTGGATGTAAAAGTTCAATTTGATTTATGTCCTCACTGTTACTTTAGCCATCATTTAATTTTTTCACCTACTCGTAATTGATCAACTAAGTAGGTACCTCATGGGATCCTATGCATACCCCAGTTAAGGAACTGCTGGCCTAGCATGTCACAAGATGGATATTGAAAAAAGCCAACTGTTACAGTACAGTATTTGTGGCCTGCATGCTTTTGTATATCGGGAGTTAAATTATATATTGATTTATTTCCTTTTTGATGCTCATCTTCACTCAGGAATAAAAATGATTTTATCCTTCCAGGTTTACAAGTCATGTGAATGTATCATCCCTGGAGTGGAACCTCTAAGGATTAAATTTCCAGATGGTGTTGAGGATGAGTTACCGAATGATGAATATGTAGCAGTAAATCAGCTATGTCATACCTCTTGTGATATATTTTGGCCATTCATTGTTTTGGTCTTCTTTGTGATGGTATTTACTTTCTTAACCACAATGCCTGCCTTATCAGCCACTCTAAGGTAAGAAATGTATAAAAAACATTTTAATTATGAAAATTGGTTAATATTTGAAGTATTCTACATTAATATTCTTGACTCTCGAACGTAGGTGTGTGAAGTCAAGTCAGCGATCATTTGCCTTGGGATTTCAGTGGTTAATTGTACGGATACTTGGTACCATTCCTGCTCCTTTATTATTTGGGGCATTCATAGATTCATCTTGTCTCTTGTGGCAAGAAATAACTGATTGTAATGACACCCAACGTGGAGCATGCAGAAAATATGATAATTTCCTAATGAGCAGGTTAGTATGCCATAGAGCTAGTGTGCATGCCTACCATAGTACCCAATTGGTGGTTTGTTGCAAACACTCAGTTGAAGTATGATAATGAATAAACACTGCAAAACTAAATGCTAAAGATAAATCAATTTCATAGCATTAGAGTTTAACATTGGCAACATTTTTTCTGCTATATTTAAAATAGGCTAACTTAATAAAGAACCAGGAAGTGATTTAAATTAATAATTAATGAGCAAGGATTCAAAGCTAGCAACCTCAAATGAGAAATCATATTGTTCTATTATTTCTTCCTTTACATGATGAAAACTATATTGAACTAAGGATGAGTTAAGTAGCACTACTTTTCGTTTTTTTATTCTCCCAAGTTGAAGCACATTGTCTTAAAAATATGCTGTAATGTACAGCTTTAATGGTCTTCATCTTTTGAAATGTTGAAAATTTTGGAACAAGTGATTGACTCAGTGTAGTAGATATTGTGCTAGAACGGTCCTACAATAAAATTCTAGTTTGATTTGATAAAATTTCTGGACACATACTCAAGTGTCATGGGGGACAGTGATTTGTGTTAACTATCCATTTGTCGTACAGCTTCTTGTCTCATGAATCATACAGGCACATTTGATTGGCCATAAAACTGACACCAACTCTGTCCAAATTTAAGTAGCCTAATGCTAGGCTGTTTCCATTTTTCTTCCTCAAATTCTCACATTTGCCTTATTGCTCATCCATCCCAATTAGAACACAAGACCACTGTTGGCAGTAACTCTCCCAAATATATTAGTCTAAAATGGAAATCTGTGAGCCATCACTATGGGGAGCATGATCAGATATAAGTAGTATTTTTTTCATTTTTTATTGGAATATATTATTGATTCAAAATTTTCTACATTTCCTTTACAGGTACATGGTGGCTGTGGCCTTTTCAGCGAAAGCCATTGCACTACTCTTCTTTTCCCTGTCTTGGTGGTTTTATGTTCCTCCTCAGGAGAACAACTTAGAATCAGTGCCCAAGAAAACATCTTCACCATTACATCAGGAAAGTGAATCATTCCGGGAATTCCCAAGATTCAGGAAAATTATGGATGATGAACCAAAAGTTAATAATAGTGGGAGTGTACATATGCCAGATATTAGGGTATTAAATGGCCACATGAATATCACCAGCGAAGGATTTGTTTAACATGCTCAAGTTGACCTGAATTATACAGGCAGCTGTGAAAGGCTCTGGTGTATTTATGCTGCATGGACCATTTTTCAGGAATGGATGGCATACTTACCCAAAGTGCATTTGTGATAAAACTCATGGTAGACCAGTTTCTTAACGTACTTTCCTGCACTTTAAGAGACTTAAAAAGCCAAAGAGCACTTTTATTATGTGCTGTTTCTCAAATCTAGATAAGTGGATGTTGTTATATTTATTGTTCCTATGATAAATGCAACCTGAAGTGGAATAATAAGGAAGCACTAAAACATAAATATATAAGTCACATGAACTTTATGAATGCCAAAATCTTGGCCATTATTGCTGATGAGAATACATTTTTAAGGATGAAATTATTTTAAAATACCTCATGAATAGTTGATACGCAAGTGGGATTATGGTAATCACAAGGAATGTATCATAACCAGACCTGTGCTCATATTGGTAGAATGGCTCTAAATATTGTCTAATCTGAATTAATGATCATTTTGGTCTGTAATTTCATTAGTATGTCTGCTTTTCTAAAAATAAGAACATGTACAAAAAAATAGGTCAGTTATGCTCTATAAGAATTTCCAGTATTTCATAAATTCATATGGATTGTTGATTAAAAAGCAAAACACCTCTCATCCAAACGTTGGTATTGTAGCTACTATTTGAATTGTTAGAGATCATATTGGAATAGATCCACCATACAGTTTGTGCTAAGTAATAAGTATAGAACCACCTAGCATGTCATAATGCAGCTCACGAGACTGAATAAATTAATAAATTTGTGTACATTAAGACACTCAACTGTAGATAGGGAGAACACCATGTGCTTCCTCGTTCTGTTCTGAGAGAAGCTGCATGTCATATTTCAGTCCCATTTTCATTGCCAACGATTATCATCCTACTTGTCAATTTTTGGACTGCAATCCAATAGTACCTTCATACATCACGTACTTGTACAGGAATTTGTTTCAAAGTATTGAATTTTGTACATCTTGTAACTTCATTGATATTGATTCTTTGGTATAGCTATAATTTAATTCTGGAAAGAGAATGTTTTCTGAAAAAATTGTATTTCATGGCATCTTTCCAGTGCATTGTACCTTTAATGAAGGTGTTTGGTGCTATCATCGTGAAGGAAATATGTATTCATGTGGAAACATTCCATCTAGTCATTCAAGTGTTTGTGGGACCAAACTTCCTGGAGTATTACAAGTGCTTTTTGAACCATTTTGGGTGTGTTAACAGTAATAACAGAAGAGTTTCTAAGGAAAAGAAGCTATGGCACAGCGTATGATAAACAGCAGCAGTGGTTCAAAACTGATGGAATGCAGGTTTGAATCCTTGCTTTCTTAAGGGGTCTGCAAACCTTATAACACATACAGATGCAAGCAATCATGTGATTGTCAAAACTGTAAGGAATTTTTATTGGATTAAAATTCAACTCTTATTTATATTTCTTTGGGAAATTGATTAATAAGTTGAAAACTATGCACTACATTGACATATTAGACCCTATCACTAGTGTCAGGTGTGTACATTAAGAAGTAGGTAAAGGAAACTGGTCACCCCTACCTTGTTTCTCATGAATATTGCTACACTTTTGGTTATGTACCAGAAGAGGAATCACCCTAATGTGTAAAATGCTCAGTCCATTTGAAGGAAAATTTAAAAATAGCATGTTTATTTTTTTCAACTGGAGATGTAAACAATAACTCTAAAGCATTTGAGGAAGATATTACAAAATGTATCCGTGGAAAATCGAGTATTAAAAATACAATAGAATTTCAAAAATTCATTGGAGTCTCATCAGTGGCCAAATATATAGGGTTTAGAGCGGCAATTTAACAATATGCTTGGAACTTAATGGTACCATATTCCATATTTTGATTCAAGGAACATGCAAATATACCAGGACCAACTATTTGAGAAACACTTGCAGTGAGTTTTCCAGATTCACTTTCCACATATGCCTATCCATTCATTTTATTCACGATATCTTCCTCCCTGGGCACACCGCCAAGAACCTCTTGATAAACTCCTGACCAAACTTAACTCTTTCTTCTCTCTTAGTTTAATCTCTTAATTCTTCTTTCACCTTCCTTGACATTAACATGTCTCTAGAATGGGAAGTTCATCACTTGTTCACAAAAAACCCTCAACACACCAACAATATCTACATTTTAATAGTTGCCATCTTATCCAGATCAAATCATCGATCCCTCTTCCTGTGATCTCCCTCTCCATGAGAGGGCACCTAATCAGTAGCAACACCCCCTTTATGCAAATACCTTAACAAACCTAAATTCTGCACTTGGATATGAAGATAATGTGGATATCCATATCAACTCTTGAAAAAGAGAATTCCTTACCTCCCTCCCAGTATACCCCTCATACCAAAAGGTCAACACTAGACACCCTTACTCTTTATATCACTTTCTGTTCAAAGGCCTATGAATTTAAGGAGATTGTCAAAAACATCTTCCCTATTCTAAAAGATAATGACAAGACATCCTCTCTCTTGCCCCATTGCCCATATTAGAGACATGTTTAAATCAATGAACCCTTTGGTATGCCAATAACACAGCCCAACGCCTCTTTCCCTGCAACCACCCATGCTCCAAAACCTGCCCAGTAATGTTTAAATTAACACTTTCAGGACCATCCAAATATTTATGTCATTCCTCTGGAGCCAACCAAAAATAAAAACAAATTGAGTCTCGAGAGAAAAAACTAAGAAGAAAAACCGAGGCCAATGCATCCACTAAGAAGGCTGAGCTAAATCTGAGGCTCACTGCAATTTTTAGCTCTTTCCTGGCTCACCATGTGCTGTGATACCGTTAGATTCTGAGAGCGCTCGAGCACACACACTGCATCACTGAGCCCTGGCAGGTGCAAGCCTTAGTGTAGCGTATGTGTCCTCGGTCCTGAATGTGTTAATAAACCTCCAGTACCACAATCATAGGCACCCAATTACCTTCTGATCACTCTGCTTCCCGCCCAACTGCCTTTCCAAATTCTTAAGTACATGCTCACACGTAACCATTGCTCATCTCTCTACATTGGCGAATGCACAACCCCCTTACCCCTCAGTGTCAGTAATCACATTTTCTCTACTAAATCTGACCATGATACATGTCCTGTCTCTTTGCATTCCATACCCCTTTAATAAGTGTTACTCTCTCACAATCCAAGAAACACTTCCAGAATCTGCTTCTGATTTCAACATGATAAGACAACAATTAGCTCATGTTTGGTTACTTTAATTAGGCTTTTGAACATTTCAGCTTCAACTTCCCCCACTTGCCTTCATCTCTCCCCATCTTCACACATACGGGCCTAAGTTGAAAGTGGATGGTCACTGCTGAAATGGATCTACCAAAACATGAATATGTACTTCTTTTTCATGCTGAATTGCACTCAATACATGAGATACCACCTCACATAGCCCTGTTGAGCCTCAATTGACACCCAAGTGCAGAGGGTTATAGGTTGATTTCTTAAAACTTATTCTAGCCAATATTTTAATGCTTCAATGCAGCTGCACAGACAAAAATAATATCTTAAAAAATTCACAATGACTATTGAAGAGAATAACAGACATGCAATGTTAATATAAAAATAAATTTATTGTTCTAAACAAAATAGCACAAAAGGTACACCAGTGAAGGCATAAGTGGTAACAAATCTTGGCCAACAATTCTTTAAAATTTACCATTTATACAGTCTGGGCAAATGAGGGGTCACACCATGCTTCAGTAAATTCCCAGAGGATGACAATTTGTTTGGGATTTCTAAGCACAAAAAACCTACCAGGCCCAACTATATGTAACAACTTTGATACACACTCGAGTTTTCCAGATAAAAGTTTCATGTAAAAATAATGTCAGCAATACAAAATTTGTAATTTAGTGACATTTGTTTACTGGCATCATGTTAGCTTGATGTATACATCAAGAGAAGGGTGAAAAAGACTTGTTCATATTATGACACATGGTCAATTATAAAAACCAATTTGGACCAGGGCAATGGCCTAGGAATACATTTGCATATACGTATATTAAAAATAGAAGAAATACAAAGCACTAAAAATAGACAAATATGACTGCAATGGCCATAGTAATTAACTCACCACTGAAGCCCTTATTAGCCTATTTCTTAGCTCTGAGAACATAAAGCCCTATTAAAATAAAAATCCATGACATTAACTGGAGTACATAAACATTGATTTGCCACAATGTATCTTACGAGCACGTAAAAGCTAGATCACACCACTGAGCACTCTCAGCCATTTAAAGTTTATAGAACATTGGCCTTGGTTTCTATTTTTGCACTTCATAGAGTATAATTGAAATGATGGCTTGATAACGGCATGAACCCACTCATACCATGGAATGACAATCAATCAGTTCCGTGAAAGGTGAAGTTAACATTATTAGGACAGTTGGGGTATTGTACACAATGAGTCACTGACTACATAGTGGTTCAATCGAAGAAGACTTTGGGATGAGAAAACCAACACCTCAGATGAAATAATGAATCTAATGTATGTATTGTAATGACTGATATTCGTTAACAATGCTGTAATAGTAATGAGTTTGTAACAATGTCATGAATTGCACTCTTGTGTTTTGAAGTTGCGCTGCACCACTGTTGAGAAAGTCGCGTGTGAGAGTTCCCATGAGTGCGTCGGGGGCATGGAGTGTTCCCAAATAAAAGTTTTAAAAGAATCACTTGTCTTATCACTATCGTACGTTTTCACGAAAGAGTAACAACATCTAATGGAGAAATCTATGCATATTTATGATATCTTCATTTAATTGACTATTTATTCATCATGACTATCTCAATTTCATATTTCCAATACATCCCAACAATTGTACACTTTTTTAGGAAAGACTGTAACTAATATGTGTATATCAGATCACATACTTAATAACACCTAAGTCTATATTAATTATTCAATATTGGCGAAGGTGGAATGTGGCCATAATAGTATAAGCTTTTCTCTATTTACTATCATGAGCCCATGGACATGAGGAGACAATACCCTCATGATAGACCCTCTTCACTGTTGAATTTGATTTTGGGTACCAATTTTCGCGGGCTTTTAACTACCATCTATTAAATCAAGTTCAAAAACCAGAGTGAAAAAAAAAATATTTTTCAAACAATTTTCACCAATTAAAATTTATAATAAAGATATTGGACTGACTTTACAAAACTTCAGAGAATTTGTACACCTAACATTATTTTTTAGTTACAAGGTTTCCAAAACATTGAAAAATCAGACTATACTTTTCTTATGAACTGGAACAAAAGAGGCAAAAATAAGTCTAATCATCAACCTAAAGTCAGTTTTTGGCCATTTTTAACATTTACAGCTTAGTAATTTTTGTATTATATCCTTGATTTCATATTTTCCAATGAACAAAAATGAGAATATTTATTTGATATGTGATAAAATATCAGGAAAAGTACACAATGAAGAATCAGCTACACTCATTCAACTAGTTAGGTACCTACTACACTTTCACTGTCGAGCATTTTTCAGTCCATCACAAAGTCTTTAATCTCGTATTACTTAATCTTTGCTTCACGGAAAATTTCTGCAGAGAGAAGCTGCACCAAGTTTAAAATTTCAAAGACTAGAATGCTACATATAATACATATACTGAATGAATAACTCCTCACTTTGAACAGAAAATCATCAGTGACTCCATTTCCAAATTAAGTGCAAATTCCACCTTAGAAACAATTCAGATCAAAATAAAAATACTGTTCAAACATCAACAAGGGGAAAAGAAAACACTTTATTTCCACATTTGCAAAGCACCCGATCAATTTCAGTATGCCAAGCAGACGGATGAGCTTTCACAAACTGCTGATGAACTAATTCAATGCTAGGCAATTTCTCTTCGATTTCCTTTGTTTTATCCCCAAGACACCACACAATGCTCATGTGGAATGCAGGATTCTGTAATATATGACATATATGATTGATTTACAACAAATACATATTAACTTGCCAATAGATCAAAGAGTGAGTCAGGGAAAAGTATCCAACATTGTTTAAGACATGAAATGACTGCTAGAATATTAGGATAACACATGATTCTGGATACCTTTGATGCAAAGATTTAGTGCAAAGTGCAAGATTCTTCCACTAAAATGTGTACTTCAGAAAAATCTATGATAATCATGTAATTTTCCATTGAGACAGTGATTACATGGTCTTTTAAATACATTTAGCCATTCCATAACATCACGGACTATTGTAGCCTCTTCCCATTGAAAACAGTTCCTCAGAGGCACAAAGCTCCATCTATTTACTGTTAAACATTAAAATGTGTGATGCACAGACTCGTTACAAAATGGAAAAAATGTCTCACATATTTATGCTTCAATCTGTTGTAAAGGCCGTTGTACACAGTACAATTTCTTGTACAAGATACCATAAATTGAGTGGCAAGATTTGACCAAGATATTGTACAAGAAGTTGGTTCACGGTCGTACAAGATCAAAGATTTTCATGCAATTTGTGCACCAATAACATGCGCAGATATCGCTTTCTGTCGAACAGCTGAATTGCGATATCCAATGACGATAGTATTTTGAAAATACTGCCATAGTTACTGGGTTACAATGATTTGCTACCATTAATCCTAGCATTAATAAAATGAAATTATACGATTGGTTACTTGCACTCTTTCATCGGCTCATGAAACCCATCATTTATCTTCCAAACATCATGTTTTTGCTTGTTGCATATATTTATTTTCGGTTCAATAACATCATCTTAATTTAATTGAGGTTTAATGTTTGCCAGTGTGTCCAACTCATCTTTTGAGAAATAGAACACTTCCGACGCGACCGACGAATATCACAATATGGAAGCAAAAAAGAATATCATATCATGGAAGCAACAAAGAATATCACGATATGTACAACAAAAATGGAAGTTTTGCCATGATTATAGGAATAAAAGTGATCGCAAACAGAACACCAACCTTACGAATACTAAACGAACGCATCACTACCGTCACATGTCATGCGCAGAAGTTACGGACTGGATCTTGGACGATTTCATCCAATAATATAGAGCATGATCTAATTTCTTCTACAAGAAATTGTACGAACACCTCGTACACGATGCAATTTTCGCATTGTACAAGTTCTTGTACAAGAAATTGTGCAGTGTACAACAGCTTTAAAACAGTTTACAAAACTTCAACGACATAGTTCTAATGCAGCAGTTCCCAACCTTTTTCACCTGTATACCTGCAGTCCATTTCCCTGATTTGAACCCCTCATCTATGAACAATGCTTATCCCAGACAGCACATAACCTTACCGCAACATTGCAGTAAGACTTCGGGAACCTTGGCACTGTTGCCAATGCTGCTACAATGTTATGGGAGCATTGAAAGAATAAGGTTACAATCGCAATGTTAACTTAACCCATTTCCACCCAGAAACATTTTTGTCTGCGATTTTGAATATTTTTTGGTATTTTACTCATATGGTCACCTAAAGTACTGATGCAAAATATTTTGGCGATATATAAAGTCGTTCCCACACAATGACCCCTAGCCATATGGCTATGCTGGGCAGTAATGGGGTCAATATCTTGCATACTGCGATTTACACCTGTATGTCCAAAAAACACAATAAAGAGTCTGTGCAAACATAGTTTGGTATTTAGAGGTAAGTAAAACATCAGTTTCTACACAAAACTTTAATTTCTTCAATTAATTGCATCTTATTTCACAATAATAAGAACATTACTCTTTTGTGACCAGGACAGTGGTAAGATAACTTTTTACTCATATGCCTAAATTTTATGGAATATTATGCTAAACTGAACATACACAAATCAGCCTTCCTCTGAGCTACCTAAATACAGTAAGAACAATATGTTTATATGAACTATATTTCAGTACATGCCTTAGAAATAGGCTTTTGACAACATCTCACTATCACATATGAACTTGTTTGTTTGAAAAAAGTAATAATCAAAATTAACTTCTACAAATACATCTCTCTACAAAAACCTCTACAAGTTGAGCAATAAAGTACTTCAAAAAGTTGTCTCAGTACTAGGCCAATATTTAGGCACTTTTAGTACAATCGCATGTAAAAGTGAAATAAATGTCTAATGCCAGAAACTCAAAGTTTTCTTTAAAAAAAGGCATTAAAAAAAGCATTTCCCAAGTTTTTGCGCAGCAGTGTTAGCGTTACTTAGAATGATAATTTTGAAGCATGGAATGCAGGGTCCAAGGTGGCATTTAGAACAATAATTTCACACTTGGCTGCTGTAGTACTCGCCAGCAGACTGTAACCTCCTGTTGTCCGTTTTCTGAGAGGCGAAGTGATCCAAACAATAATATGGAAGGTAATGAGTGGAATCACCAACCGCCAAACTACGACCAGGTCCCCGAGTCTGTTTTATATCGCACAAAGTAAGTCTGCACAATGATAGGAAGCATTTCAATTTTTGGCTCATTTCGGCAAGCTCTGCGACTCATATACAAGCATTGAGTACGCTTGCACCAAGCAGCTGAAAAAGTTACGGTCACCACTATTTTTCAGCACCGTGGATAGCAATGCCTTGGCCCATCAAGCCTCTTCCATCTACTGCGTGGTTGTACTTTTCAGTGAGATGTGGTTGCTGCGCAATTGTGTCTTTTAGTGTTTTTTTTTCAGTGTATTTGTTCCTCACTTTTTCATGATTACAGATTTTTCTCCTTTGAAATGAGAGTTCAGCTTCTTTTTTTTCCTTTTTGCCGAGTTTCAAGTTCATAATCTGAGACTTCGGAGTTTGCACCACCAGAAATATGGTCTGGGTCATCTTCCTCTTCTTATTCAGGAAATTTTGCAAACTGGAATGAAGCGTGAGCCCTTAAAGGACGGCCTGAGAGATAATCAGCAAATCCACCTGTACCTTCGCCACCGAATTCTTTGCCCGAAATACTGCTCATTTCTGGAGGTTCGATGCAAAGCCCTTGTATCAATGTCATCCTCCAAAATGTCTCAGATATCTCGAAGCGTCACATTCATGGGAGAAAAATGAGAAACAATATATATATTTCTACGTAAACACCTTTTGTTACTAATTTAAATACATTACCTAGAGTTACATACGCCTAAAACCCGGTAACCCCGAGAAACAAATGGATTTGGCAACTTGCGTGAAATGACCCCGTAACCTGCCAGCGTAGCCATATGGCTACGGCGGTATTTACTCTGACACAAAAATTGAACTGTAAAAAAATCATGCAAAGGAAAATGAGCACACGACGCCCCTATCCTTTAGAAACAAATAAAATCTATTTTAAGTACACAACAACTGATTACGCAGCAAAAAGTTACACATTTACCTCCAGCAGGCATCCATTTTGCTCCTCTGACATGCACATGACTTTTCCCGCACGTAGATTCCTGCCCCAAACAGCTTTCAAAACAAAATAACACATGGATCTGGTGATCATGACCTTCAACTATGCAGTTTTGACACGTTTATTAGAATAAAGTTCACGGTTCATCCTACAGAGCATCATAAACTCGGCACACCAGGGTGTAGCCATATGGCTATGGTGAGCGGAAATGCATTAAGGCTATGGCAGTTTGTTTCCTCAGTCTTACTTACAGAGGTATATGAAGAGTCTCCTACCTACCAACATATAACCGAGTTCCATACATGCCTAGTTAGTAGTTAGGTTGGCTAGGATGGTGGGTCGGCCTTATATAATGCATGATAGTAGGAAGAAAGGATCAATGAAACAACATTAAATTCAAGTATCTGACATCAATCGTCCAGATTAAGCAGTGCTGCTAACCACATTAAGAGGCATAAAAGTTTTAGACTTCACCATTTTATTTTTGTGACTGTGTGAAAGAAATAATTTTGTTGACACAAGACGAAACAAGTTAATATGATCGCGGTGGAAGGAATAAGTATAACATGAAACTAATTCTAAACCACGAGTGCAAAAATATCTCATACATGTTAAGTTTTGTGATGTCGACATTGTGACAACAAGATTTGGTGGGAACTTACTACGTGCACGCATGTTACAACTAAGTGTGTTCACAAATGAATGTTAGTATATTTTGGGACTGACTTCTGCTACACGGAGGTTTACACTGCAAACTTGCCACACCATTGTACATTGCGATATGGCTATGCCCACAACCTTGTGGCAAGGTTACATCCACAACATTGCAGCAGAGTTGGAAAACATACATTAGTGATCTTGCGGCAATATTGCCGGAAGGTAAAACCTTGCAAATTCAACATTGTTGCAATGTTATCATGTTTCAAAAACACAGATGCCACAATATTACAGCAAGTTTAATTCGCCATCTGGGTGTCACTTTGTAGATACTGATAAATTTTTACTGTGCAATGCTGGTTATTTTCCCATAACTGGATGACAATTTTCAGACAATATAAACGTTGTGAATCTGCTTACTATTAATTACATCATTATTAAACTTCTTTGTGTTCCCCAAATCATGAAGCACATATCCAAAACCATACGAATATCCTTGGTACTCAAACCCTTGGAAGAAAGGAATAGGTTGGAGCACATGGACAATATAATAGGAGTGTGGAGTACAGTCAAAGATGTATGACTGGACTTAAACATAACAATTTTGCTCAAACAAAGGTGGTGGCTGGAGAATTAGTCCATGCAACGATCATTCTCAAGATGCCACCATTGATGAGAAATTGCAAAGGGAAAGAACAATGAACATGCATTGAAACTATAGATTATCGCATTTCTAGAGCATACAATGAGAGTATGATGAACCACTTAAAATGTTAAGGATAATTTATAAAGTAGCTTTCTCATCTGGACAGTATGTTGCAAATAAAAATGTGGACTATGTCATGAAAAAAAGCTGTTAATACACATCGTACGAGCATATGAGCAATAAGGAAATGTCGAAACTCACCTCTGCTGAAAATTTACCACAACATCCACTTTGCTTATAGCAATGAACAAACTGTATTTTACATAAATTTTAAAGTATCAAATCGCATATTACACAAGCGATGAAATTAAGCGATCTTCTCATCCCTTCGTCTCCTCATTAACTTTGTCACGGACAAGACCTCCTTGCAACGAAGGACTGCAATGAAACGCAGATAAAAATAATGCATGCACTTTCCTCTTCAAAACATACTTACAGAGTAAAATGGTGGAAGTTTGAAGTCTGCCAGACATTTATCCATTTCTTGCGTGATCCTAGACAATTTATCACATCCTATATCGATGGAAAATCCTATGAATGTTCTTGTCTTTTCTTCGTTAGTAAATACATCCAATTCTCCAAAACCTAAGCTAAAACTGAAGACAAAAACAATTACTTCTAAATTCATTTTGGACTATTTTACTCCACATACCTAGCTAATTAGAGGATGGGCTAACCTTGGGAAACCAATGAAACACTTTTGGACGGAGTCGACGAACGAATCAATCCAATGATGCCTTAACACTACTGTCCTAGTCACACTAACATGCAACTCATCCGATCTCTTCAAGAAAACGTCCGGCTCCATCAAAGCAACAAGCACATCTGCTAGAGAGTTAACAACTAGAGAGGGCTCATCTGTAATGAATGACATAATATGAGCTGTGCGATAGGAAACACTATAAAATAAGTTAACTATCATACGCAATAATTACAGGGAATATAAACATATGTGGTCCAATTCCCTCTCTCGTGTGGAAACGAACGAATTCTTCCATCATGAAGACCTGGTTCATCAACGTGAGCAGGAGAAGCAGAGGAATAAAGTGAGCTTATATCCGATGGTAATGGTAACCTATATGAATAAATTCGCCTGTTAGTTAACAAATAATACCACTCATGAATGTGGTAATGCCAAATTTGTTAAGCTCTAACATGATTAAGAGAATGTCTACGTCACCTTCCATTACTTTCGGATTTTTTAAGGTTCTTCTTGGCGACACCGTTGGAGTCATCCTTCAATTCTCTTTTAGATGAAACTCTTGGACCAGGAACTTCATCATCACTACTGTCATCATCACTATATTCTTGCAGCAAACTGAGAGAGCCTTTAGAGAGAGCCGCCATTTATCAAGTAACAAGTGACGGTAACAGTGCGACGTTATTTAAATGATTTAAATGCGCGGCAAGCAAAATATGTAGTTGAACCAGTTGGTTGAAAATGTGTGCGACTAAGTTAATACGGCTTGTAATTTGACGAGTAATCCTTCGAAAAGTATCCTCTTTGTGACTACTTGATGACTTCACCGATTTTTTGTGAGTATTAGATCTACTTACTCTTTTTTTAGTGAAACGTGACCCTCGTAATTTCATTTTAAATTTTAATAGCCAACCAATTTAATAAATATTTTATCTGGCAAAAATTACTTGATTCGTAAAAAAGAACTCTTAAAAACAGTTGCTAATTATAAATCTTGAGTCTGGGGTTCGAGAAAGGTGATTTCGAATGGATCTAGAAAATGAAGTCTGAGCGGATACTTATATGCTTAAACTTGATGTTTCCTGATCGATTTTAATTTTGTTTCTTTGGCGGAATTTCATCAAAGTATTCAAAATATTAAACATTAATTATAAATAAAACAAAATAAAAGTAATTGTCATTACATACAGTTTTTGGACTTAATGGAACAGAAATGGGTAACCACACTATTTAATTTTCCCTGTCCTGCATAATACCAGTGATGTTTAACTTTCAAACTAATTCTTACTGACCTTCAGCCATCCCTATCCAACGCTAGGTCCATGCATATGGCTAGGTAGGTGATGTCTTGATAGCCTTCCTTTCATTAATATCTGCTTAATGTTGTATGAGGTATCTCTATGTTTCGTTTCTATACCTAATCACTATCTTGGTTCAATTTATTTACGATTCTCGATTCGTTAGTTAATAGAAATTCTGAGTGATAGGTAATTGGCTGAGTAGCGAAGTAGTGCTTCCCTTACAGATGGCTACCATTAATTCTTAATGTAATAAATAGTGTGGGAGGGATGGAAAAAGCAGGATATTGGGCTGATGAAGAACTAGAAGTAAGTTAAGGTGAGAGTTGGTGATGGCCACTGTGAAGAACAACAGTCCCTGTATGACATGCGGATTTACCACATGATAACAGCAATTTCTGTATTCTCAAGAAGTAGGAATTCGATTTGAACAAAGATTAAAATTGTAGCATATGTAGAGGGATTTGAGAAATTCACCGATTCCTTTCTCGTTAATTCTACCATTAACATTAAAATGGAAGCACACTGCTCACCATATCCAACCCAGTCTTGCTCTGTCAACTGAGATTAGCGATTTGGAGTGCCGCACAAAAAGTAAAGAATTAGCGTCACATTCTCAATGGAATTAGAAAACAGTGACAAGATGATCGCATGTGTTATGAAGGTCCATGATTGGGTGCTAGGTTAATGGATGGTATTAGCGTGAGAAGTATTTCTACATGAAGGGAATAATGAGAGGGACTCTCAGAAAAAATTGAGGTTTTAATACTGTGTGTAGCATCAAGTGGCTGCAAACCTTGAGTATTGGGGAGCAAGAATGGGTGGGGATTGGGTTGGTGTGGCAGCTAGAGTACTAAAAAAAAAGATCTGACATCCAGTCAGGTGACACTTGAGTGGACAACGAATATATATATACTGGGCAAAAATTTGAGAAGGCACTCAGCACCCTGAGGATGAAGGACGAGTTGACCTTTGAAACGTCAACCATGGAAGACCTGACCAGGTGGGAAACCCAAGAAATCTTCATTCATAGCTAGAGTACTGCCTTCTCATCCCAAGGTCCTGTGATCTAATCTTAGAAGTGGAAGATTTTTTAGAAATTTGCTGGTATTTCCTTAAGTGTAGTGTGGATAGGATTGGACTTCAAGTCCAGCACTACGTCAGTGAAATGGAATTTTGAAAGGTGGACATTAGATGCATTTCATTAAGAGCAGGGTTATTCTGACACTGGGTTTATTTCCAACTTTAATCCTGTTAAGTCTTCTTTTTAACCCTCTTAGTGCCACCGAATTTTGGTGAAAAGTGCCAGTGTAACTCCTTGTGAAAAATATAAACAATATGAAGTTACTTTTGAGATATGAATGTAATGGTTTTTTATTTAACTAATATAGATTAATTGTTGTTTATGGTATTCTGATACATGGCATAAAGGATAAATGTAATAATTACCACAAAAATAGTTTGAACGTTAATTCGCTCCTCAAGCAGATATATCGGCTCGTGGCACTTTTCGTCCGTGGAGCAAAAGCCGATATATCAGCCCTTGGCATCAAGAGGGTTAAGTAATCACCTGTCGTAAATGGTGTGAATGACCTTAGTTGCTGATTGTCTCCTCTATAAAAGCAACAAAGATGAGAATAGGCTCTTTGGCTCTTAGATGTGGATTTGAAAGAGGAGGCATGATAAGGGTAACCCCACCCTTTAGTGTCACTGCTCCATCATTACTTTTTAATACAAAACCATGAAGGCATCTGCCATACCCTATTCTAACATAGTAGTTAGGCTGGCTTATGGTGGCCGCCTGCTTGTGGGCTTAACCTCCCCACTCACAGCACTACTAGGTTCCTAATAATTCAGGTAACACCACCCACAACCGACCCTTCTCAGATGAAGGTCCAAGTAAAGTTGGGAGTGGCAAATCTATATCATCTAACACGGGAGCTCGGATAGAGTGGACAGAGACCCTGAGGGGACTTTCTAGCTTGCCATGTTGCCAGTGAGCCAAGTCACAGAGGATACATGTATAGGATGCACTCTTTGTGGTGTGGGATGCATCCTGAACGTAACTACCTGTCGCAGCAGAATCTGTGCGACTAAGCCAATCACCTGCGCAATAAAATGACACCCCAACTGAAAGGTCAGAGTAGTACACCACCGGCCAAGGCTCTATCTCCTACAAAGGTAGATGAACCTCCTACTGCTGTGGCTCCCGCCGATGTTTCGGTGAAGGCTGACTGTTCTATTTAATCGCTTGGAAAGCTCATTAACTACTGATGAGGCCACTACCAGGAAGAGAAATATGCTTCATAAAATTTCTCTGAGGAACCATCAGTTGTCCCAGTTGAATGGCATTGTAGATATGATCTTGATGGAAATTTCCAGCCTCTGGAAAATAGAGTGTGTGATATATGCTGCCGCTTCACTGTTGGCCTCTCCCCAAGTGTCTACAACCTGGGAGATGAAAGAGGAACATAAGTGGAAGTTTGGGTGACACTCCGCTAATGAGGATAATATGGTAATGGAGTGGAAATTTGTCCTAAGTTTGTTGCGTTCCACTAATGTTCTTTGTAGAGCAAGTATCGGTTATTGCAAGTCCATAAGGAGGAGCGGAAATTCGGAAATATTCATTGCCTGAGACGGTCAAGGTGGATGATTGTTTTCTCGGTGGAATTTCTGGTATAAGCACAAAACATTAGGCTAAGGATAATCCTAGTTAGGAGTTTAGCATCAAGGCTATTTATGGGAGGTGTTAATGCATTTGATTGCCCTAGGATTTAATTATATGCCTTAGAACTGGTTCGAATTAAACCTATTCAAATCATATTTGACGTTTGTTTTTATGTTTGCACACTTTCAACTGTTCATTTGACAAATTTTGAAATTTCATTCCATTATTCATCTTACTATTCTAAGTTTAACCATATTTTCGAAGTTAACTATGTAATTAAACACCATCTGATGATGACTTGTAAATGTTGAAACAGAATAGTGTTAACTATGTAAATTGGTCCAAAGTTATTTAAACCTAATTATTCAAAGCTTTAATTGCTTCAGTTTTTCGAAGAGTTTGAATTTCAGTAGTCATAACTTTAAAGTGAATGAGGACTTTAAACTCTAATTATTTTCTATCATAGACTAATTGCAAAATAGAAAATAATTGCACATTGTTATGGTTGAAAGAACCTCATGCTAGTTTGAAGCGAACTTTTTTTGTCCCCGTCATGTTCCTCATGCCTGCTCCTCACTTTAGGTCTTCAGAAATGCCTATTCCTATCTTCCAACTTCCTCCCTATTTCCTCACATTCATTCACTTCTTTGCGTTCCCATTTTTTAGCGTTCCAAAAGAGTCACTTTTATCATTCTTCCTCATTTTGTGCAACTTTTTTCTTGTTTCAACAGATCTATCATAATAAAGAATCGGGATGTTGGCACCTCTTGCATGGTTTCAGCTTCCTTGTCCAAAATAGAAATCTAAGTATTTGAGAATGTACTTCAGGAGGTTATACGAACTTGTTATAAATCGCTTCCGGATTTCCTGTTCTTTGCTGGGCCTTCTCTCATGTCCTAAGACATCTGAGTTCTTAGTTTTAATCGGCGAACCTTTCCATAACAACATCATTCTTCTCTTTCGCATCCTTAACAACTTATTCCATTTCCTTCCTTTTTCATTCCCTTCATTCACTTTTCCCTCGACGATTGCCTTCATCACGCCATCGTGTCTCAAGATATGGCCAATTAACATGTCCCGTCTTCTATACAAAGTTGTTTTCTCCCTTCTGAAAACTTCTTCATTTATCACGCAGTTGATCCATTTTTTCTTCTTCAAATTTTAGTAGCACCACATTACGAATGATTCCACCCTTGATTTCTCTGCTGATGTCATCTTCCAAGCTTCACTGCCATAAATAAGGATGCTCCGATGTAGTGTAATATGCATAAATTTGTAAATATTTGGTTATTCCCACCGTTTTTACGCCCCCTGACTGCTGAGCCCTAATAATGGTCTAGGTTGTAGAATGGGAAATCCAGCCCCACTTGAAGTTTGGCTTGTAACGCTCTTATAATTCATCAGTGTATGAATCCTATGATTGTTTGCTACTGCCTTCATTCTTCCCTAGTCCACTCTTTTACTTGCATTGTTCTTTTTTTGCCAACATCCCTCTTGTTTTGTCCGAGGTATTTGTCGCTTTGTCTTCCTCAAGGGGTTTTTCCTTCGATTTTCCCCCTCCAGCATGTTATTTACAATTTAGTTGTGTGCATATACTTGCATTAAAATGTAGTTATGTTCATAGCCGAATTATGTACTGCTTAAGTGGTTTTAAGTTGTTTTCGTAGTTAAAGGCACCTCAGGAAGTGACGAGATAATGAAATGGAAAGGTAAAAATAGGAATGGTGGGGCGATATCCATCGTCGGCATAAGCCTACTCCTAGCGAAAGGGAAAATATTTGAGTTTCATCCAGTGGGCAAAGTACAGAGTTTGAAATGCTCTCCACATTTAACCAGGGGTTGTGGTTTTGATGAAAAATCTCCGACGCTGCTGGGATTCACCTTGGTACTTAGAAATGGGAAGACAGTCCACTAGTCTCCTCAGCAACCCTTTCCAAAGGGGTGAAGGAATGAGAAGTGTGTTAGTGTTGTCAGATGTCAAGTTGTTAGGAGGTGTCAGACAGGTCAGGTCATTCGTGCCATTTAATGCTTAATTTGGTAGAAGAAGGAATTTTGCTAGGAGAGGAGGGTGGAGTGAGACCCAGCATCAGCATTAGCCTACTCATAACGAAAAGCGCCAAGGGGTCCTAAGATTAACGTCCCATCCCACGGACGGAGTACTGAACCTGAAGTGCTCTCCACAAAAAACACAACTGGGGATAGGTATACTACAGAAAAATTCATAGAAGGCCCCTGCCCACCCCTCCAATTTACATAATACTCCTGGAGTCGAGAACTCTTCTATTTAACAGACTATCACAGTAAGATCTTGATTTTGCAAATGGAAAGTTGAAGACAACAAATTATCTTCAGTTTCTTGTGCATCCTTATAAATGTTAAATACTGCCGTAAATTTCTCTGCGATAAGAAGTGTTCATGTCCATCAGTCTATCTTTTATATATTTTAGGTGGCTTTTGTTTGGAGTTAGTGGTTTTTATCTTTCCCTCGATGTCAGTAGTAGATCGAGTACCTTATATTTTTCTATTGGTATTATTAATGATAATAATTTATTCACACCATAGGGATTACAAAATCCATGGGCTTCATCCACGTGAGTACTAAACATTAGCAATCCATATACACATGCAAAGGAGTAAGTGGAAAACATTAATAACAGTAACGAGCACAATATCATTACAAATCTAGCAGTCGTCCCACAATTTACACAAAATCCTTACGAAGAGGGAAAAGAATCTGTAAGAAATTCTTTGACACTATAATAACTTTTGCCTAGAAGCAGTGTTTTTAGTCTCCTTTTAAAAACTGTAATTGAGGGGACTGAGCGAATATTTTCCGGAATCTTATTATAAACTGCAGCTATTGAATGATAGGGGCCTTTTAGGCATAAACTATACGAATAATGAAGGCTATGAATATGATCTTTGGAGCGAGTTTGATGACAGTGAAAGTGAGAATTAGTGAGAAAGAGATGTGGATTACTACATATTTACAAAAAATGCACAGGTGAGTATGTAAACAGATGGAAGTGTTGAGATTTGTAAAGAGAAAAATTGAAAAAATAGTACCTGTTGTTAAAATTTCATTTTAATTTTTTTTATATTTCAATTTTATATTTTGGAAAACATTGAAAGCATTCGAAATGTGATCTCACGGAAGAATAACGATGATAAAATGAGACAGTAACAAATGAAGAAGTCAAGTGAAATTAAATAGAAGCCTGATAAAAACTTTGCAAATAGGATGCCGATTAGATTTGTCAAGTCCATGTGCTCAACAAATGTCTTCAACAAACAATCATGTTTAAAGGTTAGGCCTCGGCTGTGGCCTTATCTTGAAACATGATTGTTTGTTGAAGACATTCGTGGACGAAAAAGTGAAAAAATAGCAAACGATATAGGTACTCATATAAGATGTAAGGAGCAGGTGAAGGATGTAAGAGAAGGATTATGTTGATATTAAGAGGTCAGGTGATAAGAGGTTGGAGTAGAGAGCTTTGTCAAACCAATCTTAGTATCAAGAACTCATGATTATGACATTGGAAATTCTATTTATATTTTCTATTTCTCATATGCAAAGAATTCTCTTTTATCTTCGGGTTTTTCTTAAATTAAAAATTTTCAGATGGCTTCCAGATAATTTGTACATGCTTTTCTCAAAAAATAGCATTTAATTTGTAAATGGGGGCGTTTACCCTGAACTGAAATCACAATTTTGTACACAAAATTATTAGATAGAAACGAAAAATGAATTTTAGTGAAAAAATTAATCTTCTAACTGCAATCATTCACTAATAAATCAAAAATTAAAATAAGCAAAAGGTGATGCCCACCGAAAAAGCTTCTTTGATAACATTGACGTCATTTTCTTCCCATCCTTGACTGCTTTTAGAGGCAGGGAGTGGAGGGGGTTTCTGGGAAGGACTGCTCGCACGGATCCTGTCGCAATCACTCCTGTTGGCAGAGTCAGCTGTGTGTCAGCCGAAGTAGCTTTGCGGGCTCAGTTGTGATTGGACGAAGTCAATGACCTCAGAGGTTGCACCACACCCATTTTTCCGAAAGGGTTAAAAACATCAGTTTTTCGCTCCTTATAACTCGAGAAATAATTGACAGATCAAATAACGTAAAAATACTGGTCTTTTTATTTTACAAACTCTATCAGATCCGGCAATAAAAAAATATGGTAAATGACCCCATTGTGTAAAAAAGGTCATTCCACTCACAGCTTTGGTAGTTTTGTGGGGCCTAACCTCAAGTGGATACGGCAGCAGAAATTTTTCTGTAATCATTCTGTTTAACTGGGTCCATCTCCCTGAAGCATGTATGTACTATTTCACTCATTCAAGTGAAAAAAGTGCATATTCACAAGAATACCAAAATTGTTGGCACAGGTCTAACAGTACACACACCAGTATTATTTTAGCCACTATATTCTGAAAATTATTTGAATTTCTAGATTGACTCCTGAAAGCTTATCAAACTGAAAGGTGTCTCCCACAATTCAGAACGATCTAGTCACAAAAATATGTAAAATGTAAGGAAACATAGTTTGCAGATAGCTCAAATCTTCCCACTCTTAGTGCTAAGGCATTAATTTCAATTACTAAAAACATTCTTTTCATGGGTATGAGTCAGGAGAAGCATAAAATGAGTGAATATTGATGTTAAAATGTGCTTTTATTTAATATTGAGAGGATATGAATTAAGTTACCTCATAACAATAGTGTCATTCTAATATTTTTCTAAAGCAAATTTAACATGTGTACACATAATCTGAGTGTCTCCACCCCATGAAATGTCTTGGAATGGCTGATAGGTCAACAAGATTTTGTCAAGTGCACTGTCCCACCAGAGAGAAAGAAAAGACACTCTTCACCTACCACATTTTAGATAGTATGCAAGTCAAGGGATTGGTGCACCAAATTCACAGGAGAATACAAGTTGATATTATGGCTGGTTCACTACTGAAACCAATTGGCAGAAAGCAGCCACTGCTCTTCATTATTCATGACTACTTATTATTACACAGGCACAACTGCTTTTCTTTGCCACTTAACTCAATTATCTGGGATCACCATCTGCTGCATAAGGGATGCATTAATGTTGAACTTGATCTAAGTGTTAGCCTGTACTGAGTAATGGCAATATTTTCTGTAAAATTTTAATGAGGAAAAAACATGCAATAATGGGTGATGCATACCATTTTATGTTGGCTCATCAAGAAAATATGAGTTGCTTATGATAATAACCCATTTTTCCCAAGCAAAGAATTGGCCGCAATATCCATCCTGAGAGGGGTATGAAGGGGTGTATATGTATAAATTAAACTGAAATAAAACACATCTGTGATATTTGTAAATTTTAATAACTGCTAAAATAGGCAATGCAATTCATAAATTTCAAGCTTCATGTCTTACTTTATTGGTCTTCAGAGAAGCTCTTGAAGCGCAATAACATTTTAATGCTGCACATTGCATGGCTATACAGTTATAAATGCATCAATGTTCAGCTGTACAAGGAAAATCTTTTCTTGTTGACAGAAATCATTATTTACAGTACTAGACAAGCAATGAACTACTGGTAGCATTGAGACAAGACAAAAGTATTATGCATCAGATTACTTGTGATACATTTTTTGTTTTAGTATAGGTGAGCGTTAACTTTTGGAGAAAATATACATTACTGAACAAGAAAGAAAAAAATGATCCCTCTAAGTACAGTAAGTTTATTTGAAAATACTTTTGGAAAATTCTTCATAACCGAAGAGCTTGAGGTTCAAGCTCATGTTCGCAAAGTAGAAAATCTTTGATTTTTTGTTATGGCTAATGCATGAAATCAACAGTAGGTACTCAACTTCTCAATCAAAGAGGCACTCTAGTGAAAGATTCACGATTCATGAATAGAAATCTTAGTCAAATTCAACACTAAACTCAGAAGAAAACCTTAGCCTTGAACTGTATTCTAGAAGGTAATTTTCATTAAATGAAACCCAAAACAAAATAATCTGTTCGTATAGACATCATTGGTCACCTTTTAAAAATTATAATGCTTGAAATATGAGCACTGAATCACTACATGCGAAATGGATGTTACTTTGTGCAAGATACAGAGATAGTTCACCAAAGGTGTAAATAAAAATAGATAAATTATATCACATCGCTGTATTTACACAGGTTATCCAATCTGCAGTAAAATACTTTGGCGCATGTATGAGGCTAAACGGTGCCTTTAGATTAAATGTAAGATTGTAAGCAAAACAAATTTACTTTCCTTAAACTCAAGGGTAACTACAGACTAATTTTGAAAGGAATGCATACAATTAGTTAGGGCCCATATGCAAAGCACACAAGGCTGAAAACTGTCAGTCAAAAAATACAAATAATCAGAAATCTGAATAATGCTAGAAATTCGACAAGTTCTAATAACTTTGAGCTGGTTAAGACTTGTGTTTAAAATCCCCTCTCTGAGCATAGATATCTCTATTATCATCCATGATAACTTCCTGATCTTCAATTGATTTTCCAGCTAACAACAATAAAAAGCTCATCAAGAAACTCTTGCAAGATAGAAAATGAATTTAACAATGCTGAATCTACGAAAATAAATTTAAATAAAAATCCCAAAGTAATGGGAAAATGTAAAAATAATTACTGTGATAATTCATTAGAATATAAATAATTAAAAAGCCATGCTAATCACAACATGGTGCCTGGTTTTGTGAGTAATATATTCACTCACACTCTCTTAGGCTGCATGTCCTAACACAAACAAGGATAATGAGCTATTCTGGTGATTTTGTACCAGGGAAACCAGACATCAAACCAAAATAGGTTCCTCAGAACCTCAGTAAGCACATCCACCACCACCAGTAGTATCAGGTAGACAAACTAAGACAATATGCATCTGAAGTTTGTTATGACAGTTATTCTTATTTCTTCACTATGAAACATGACAAAAGAAATATCTTCAACAATAAATGCAGTAAAGGAGATACACTTTCTTGTAGCAAACTCAGAATGTCTATGGCAATCACTTTCTCAAAAGATAACCACTTTATAACATTGAAAATTAATTTATGAAGCTTGATCTTTCTTCCTGGAATATTTCCTCTGAAAATTCACCTATATATGCTGTGAACAAGCATTTAAAACTGATTATGAATTTCAAAAAATAACCAAACATCCTTGGAATACTTCCTTCTCTTCCGATGGAGAAGAAGAAAGGTTTTCAAAAAAAATTTGCCAACAATCTCATCAGTTACTCAACTGAACATGCAATTGAGTGGTGAGAGATGAGTTGACTTTTAAGGTTCAAATTACAATTATTAATAGTGAAAATTATTTTGATGTTAGGCATATCATATCCAAATTATTTTCAATGATATTTCACTTCACTTTCAGATGTACTTAATACTGAAAACTTCCTTATGCAATCATAGAGTTGAAATTAATTCACTCTACCACCAAATGAAAAATTTATTTTAAGTCTGGCCTAGTTTGCCCAAAATGATCTAGAGTAATTAATAATACCCATAATGCTGCTACCGGTCCATCAATGATGAATGGCTCAATAGCTACTCTTTTTAATGCTCTGTTGAAACATTCACTTGAGATCTGATAGTATTGTTTGCCATAAAAAACGATAATTCCATTAAAATTTTCAAAGGGCTAAAACAATCAATACAAAAGAACAACCAATTCCATAACATATGAATAAAATGGTCTAAAAATGTTTATAATACTGAGAACAATCAAATCATTTTGTACAGCTCTAATGGCAAAGAATGATAAAACAACCAACTTGAAGCCTCATTATTGCAAAGTCACAAAAGTTTAAGTTGGCTGTTGTCCATTTTAATAAGTTAAAAATCAGAGATAAAACCCCTAATTTAGATAAAATGATGCCCAAGTCATGTACAACCATTAAATTAACCAAAGGGCAAAATAATTATTAAATAAAATACATAATTTCATAAGTTAACTGTAGTTTCATAGCTGCACCAGTTATTTTGAAAAGTTATGCATCAATCAATAAGTTAAAAATTACTTGAGATATGACTTTAAAAAAATCATACCCCACAAGTAAGGAGCTATAAAGGTTAATGACTGCCTACTATTGATGCCTTTGCCCACTGCTTTAACCGCCAATGAGTAGACTAGAGATAACCTTGCATTATTAAATATCTTAAAGGTGGACATCCATGCACACAATTCACATTGCAATTAAAGATTGAGTCCATTTTGGAATGATTTGCATCACAATTTCCATGGCTCTTACAAAGACACAGTCTTGTGCTGTTGCAAGCAAATAAAAGCCACAATCAAAAGAATGAATATTAAACCATTCCTGATCTCTTCCCAACACCAGTCTTCCTTGAATTATTAGTTTTATTATCTTTGGAAAAAGAAGGCCCTACCACACTTCCCCACACTAAGTAGCTTCTTGCCGAAGCTGGTCAGAACTGGCTGCCCTGCCTCGAAGGCTCACCACACAAGAATTGGAATGGCATTGCTGAAACAGGAACCACAATCAAATAAAATAATTTTGCATCTCAGTTACACCTTCCCTGCCAAAATTCAGCTACCACATATTTTCAAACTATTTTTTTTAGCTTAATTCATATTCCCTGATACACAGAGTTGTAATGCTTAGCTCACTATCAACAGCTTTGCAAGCCCTAAATATAGCAGTAATAAACATTTATAGAAGTGATTACACCAGGAATAAGACATTTCAATAAAGTATACTAAACATATTAGCATTTTAAAATAGTTATTCTTAATTTGTCATTGATTTCACTGTATAAAAAAGGCGAGAACAATAGCTATTTGTAATGAGTATCAATTCAAACAACTGAACTTGCTTTAATTTCAACTCAAAAATAGTTTAAGTTTTACGTACATACATGATAATGGTCTGTAATTAAATGGATACAAAAGAATGACATTTTAAATAATCACCTTCTAGGATACAGACCACTGACCTAATATTTCTGTGAGAATACATGGATAAACATGCAATCCATGATACTTCATTTCAAGGCAGTCCTATAAGGGATTTCAAGGAATTGAGCATTACAAACTTCTCAGCAATCAATTAACGATTGTTCGAAGACAAATGCCAGACCTATGTACTAAGTTTGAGGCAGAGCGATAGTACTAACACCTGAAGGGAAAGATAGTCTGTATCTAAGATGCTCTATGTATTTAGAACTTTATCACTTTTGCACTTCCCTTACACCTTTGCCAGTAGGGTGCTGTTTTTTTTTAACTCCATTCACACCACATATGCTTGATAGTTAAACCTCTAACTGCAAACCCTAAAAAACTACCGTGCTTAAAAGATCTCAGGAGGAGGACAAACATGCACAAATATGAACAGCCTCTAAAAATGAATTCAAAGCCACAACTCTACAGATATGTCTTGGACTTTCAATAGAATTAAGTTGAATTGAAGGTCAATATTTTCACTAAGCTAATGGCAAGTCATCACAAAATACATTTGATAATTTCTAGGGCACTGGATATACTTCCATTTAGAGATTTGGTTTCGGTTTCCGCCAATCCATTCCACATGGAAAACTCCCAAAGGAGTGAAAAGGGGATGCATCTCATTCATTACTTAGTTGATCAACCTGGTTATCAGAGTTACAGATATTTCAATAAACCATCTACCTCGTATTTCATTTACAGTAATGGACAACCTCTCAATGAAAGCTGGAATAGTGGCGTGTCAACCAAAAGACCAACAAAGGAAGGATAGAAACTAAAATGATTTCTAAATGCCACACAATCCACCTTGACATACCATGGAACTTCACTATGTAACCAAATCTTTACTCTCCATTTCCCTATTTGCCTGATGGTCAGAAACATTCTGCTTTCTACATAGTGGCCTCAAATTCTTTGACATGACATTTTTGTTTTCCTCTCTGTCCTCTTTATTTACTTCATCCTTCTCCAAAGTTTTTCTGATTAACAATGTTTTTCTGATTAACCTCAATCCTCTCTCATCTTCAATGAGGATCCAAGGAGGACTTAACTCAGTAGAATTCCTTGCTCCAGAAAGATATTCATCAATTGCTCAAATTCACGGAGCTGTTCTATACATTTTTACCTAAGATACTGACAATATTTCTCTTCTCTTACAAAATACTTATTTCACAAAAAGTTCTCATGATGTATTTGGTGCCATGCTAGATGTAGAGCAAAAACACTGGCTTAAATACGTAAACTGTTCTACAGGATCCAGTTTATGGCATGCAACTCTTAACATGCGAGATAAAACTTTTTTTCTGAAAAATGTTTAATGATTGATTTTCATTCCACATCATCCATGCCAAAAAAACCTATCCTCTCGAACTAACAAACACCACTTCTCCAATTTATCCATCAATAACTATAAATCCTAGTCCAGTTAGCTAACTATTCCTTGGTCTTCCATGATTGTTGATGGTCTTCAATAAGTACATATTTGAATAAAATTTGTATTCATGCAATATCACAATGTTTCATTGGAGCAAGTTTCATTTGTTTGAATTCCATTTTTTACATTTTTTAACACTCAGAAAAATCCCTCACTCGAGGTATTTAGGCAATTATAAACCAAAAGCTATGAGAGAGATGAGAGTAAAGTGCATTACATTGTGCTCTAACTCATTCTTAGTTCCATAATTTTTTCCTAGGAGATTCATGGACCAATAATATTTAGTTTATATTGGAAAGGAGTATGGTATCAACCAAAGTATCAGGAAAAATAGTTCAGAGTTGGTCAATATACACAGAATTCATACAAGTCCACTCATGTCACTTAAAATCATTTTGTATGCACCTTTGCTTGCAGGAGGGTAGGAATCAAAAATAATTTTAACTAATTTCCTGAAGCCTAGCTTTTTCAAATCCCTATTATTTAACTGAGTTGTTCACCGGATTCAATCATAATAAGTTCCATGTACGCTGATTGTCCTTATCTTAAAGCTGTACCCTTTTAACATTATGTGCAAGAGAAACCATAAGAGAAGTATAAGGCAACAGTCTGAGGGATAGTTCTATTGGTCAAGCCTGAAAATATTTTCAGTAGGTAACACTCTTGCCACATAAATAAGCATAATGCTATGCCACCCAGTACTGCTGAACCGAATGCTAATTATTGTATGATGGACTATAAAACCAAGGATTTAAGGCTGTTGCTTTGAGAAGTTTTTAAAAATGTTTTATCAGAGGTAATTATCAATGTTTTTTACAGCTCCATTAACATATCTAATATTTCATGTGATAACCATCATGAAATGCCAAAATGCACTTACTAGCGAGGATGCCCATGTGATAATCCCATGGAGAAAAAAACATCTACATATTTAGATTCAAACCCAGATTCCTTGACATCATGCAAGAGTAATGACTATTTTCGGTTTCCTGAGGAAGTGCAATTTTTCATTAGCAGTACACATTAGGTATGATATATTACTAGTGGGTACGTTTGGTAAGGTATTTAATCATAAATTTTGCCAATCTATAAATTTGTCAACTATGAATACCTTAGTGCTTGGAGTTTTGTCTTTAACCTTGAGACTGGTGAGACTGCATGCTTGTGACTACTCTGTGGCATTGTATGCACAATGGTTTGACACTGCATTGTTCCTATCAAGTCCAGAGATATTCACAGAGCTAGTGAAGCCAAGGAAGCCACCAAGCTTTAGGACTAGATGCAATATCGAGGGAACCAGGTTCGAGTCCTTGCATAGGTGAATGATTCCTCCATACAATTTTCATACCTTTCATGATGGCAAAGGCAATTTTACCTAACCCATTAACACAAATTATGTTTCTACTAGCTGGGAAAGAATGACCTAGAAAGTCTTGCTGAACACTTATAAAGTGGCTTTTTGGAAGAGAAATAGAGTTTCAGGAGAGGATTAGCATGTAAAAAGCAGCATAGTAGACTGACGGAAGCAATAAACATTCACAGGAATGGCTTTTAGAATCTAAACATGGCATCTATTTTATTGTGAGGCTATGACCATCCTTTGTCTGAGATATCCGAGAAAGTGCCTACTTCATTATTTAATCAGTTGAAGGTAGAGAGAGAAAAACTTTTACCTTAGATTTGTTTATACCTTGAATGAAAGAATCCACATTTGATAATCTGACTTAAAACATGAAAGTGGGCTTATTGCAAACATCTTCCCAGAGAGCACATTTCACAAAACAACCAAGCATACACTACATTTGAGCATATAAGGAAATATCTCAAACAATGTGCATGGGGCATATTAATGATGAATATATTCATCACAAAGATATGCAATCACAAACTCTACAGGGCTATTTCTTTACGGGGATAATTAGCAATTTGAGATATTAATATGTCGGGTACTCAAATCAATGTTAAATTGTAATCGATACGGAATACTTCATAGGAACTTCAGAAAATATTCAATTCATTCTACATATCATGGATAAATGTAAAAATTGTATAAGTATACTTGTAAAATATTTTTAAGTATCAAAAAATCAACCTGAGGATGAAAATAATAAAAAAAATTTAGAAATGAAGTGTTAATTCCAGATATCACCAAATCATAATGCTACCTCAGAAAAAAATGCACCTTACAGGTTTACATTATAAAAAGTAGGCACTGAACATTCATTTAAATAAAATTTACTTTCTATTCTGCAGAAAATTAAAATTTCCATTTTAATAATTTTCAGTGAATTGAAATCAGCATATTCATGCATCTAATAAAAAAGTAAAGTGAAACAATAAGTATAAAAAACCTATCCTAGAAAATATTCTAGTGGGCAACCATTAATAAAGAACCTTGAATTTTCCACAATGATGAAATAAAGAGCCAACTACATGATACCCACCTAGACAGAGCTATCAAACAGCTAGTTACATTCAGTTGATAAGGTGGTATTAACTAAGCAAATTTTAATGCCAAGTTAAACGAAGTGGTGTAGCCAAGATGGTCCAGGTGCAGAAGATGACCTTTCCAACTCAAAAAAATATACCATTTTGATTGAGGATGCAAGGGGATAAATTTATGTTACATGTCATGCATTATAATTCCTTTCGTACTCTATTCAGGAGGACATTGTAATGCAACAACATCATTTGTCCTAGAATGGAACATATGCACCTATAGTGAATGTGACAATCATACTTAATGGCTTATAATTTCGGCAGTCATTCCAACAGAGTTCAGCAGCTATAAAGTTCAAGAGGAGGAAATTACAGGCCCACTTGTCAAAGCTAAGTACGCAATGTTTATTACTCACATAACAAATCTGCACTAGCATTAGCAATGTAATACACACCCTATTATGTAGGTATTCCATCCTTCAATTTGAAGTTATAAAAAACAAAGTAAAACATCAAAGTGCTCTCCGACATAAAAGCTCGAATGTTTCAATAGCTTGGCATGATATTACATATTCTGGTAATATATAAATTAGAACTGACAAAAGAAGTCCATGTTGAAATGAAATGAAAATGCTTACTGAATTAAAGATTTGCTGAAGTGAAAAATTATATTGTATACCTTACCTATTTATTGTAACAGTCATCAGTTAATCATTTTGAAATGCAATAAAGAATGCAATCACCTATTCTAAATTTCATTTGCCACACTTATTACCTACTTGATAGTATAAGCACCACAAAGCATGTTCATTTGTAAGTAGTGGCCTATCCCCCTCCATGCTATTTAATTAGAGCTTACAGACTTTGATAATTACATTTTAATGATTTTATGGAATGATCTAGAAGGTTAAGTATGAAGTTCTATTCAATTACTTCTAGGTAAGAACTCAGAATATCTTGCAAGCACTTCAAACCTCTCTCTCAAAACAGAAAGGGTGAACTTAGTCCACACCAATGAAAACAAACTTCATCACTTGAAGTTTTCGCCTAGCACTAATTTTGTATTGAATTACAGAGGCAGGAAAATGAGAAGTTGGCTACACCACTGTGGAGGCATTTAAAGAATTAGAGAATAGAATGGTTCAAACTCCTATCATAGGGTAAATATAATCTCATATTTACTCAATGCTCCTATACAAAAATCATAACATTCAACAAATTAGGCATGTTAGTTAAGGTGAAACGAAAACACAAGCAAAGAATTAACATAATTAGTAAAATATGAAAGATCATGCAACTGAAGAATTTAAAAAAAAAATTCATACTTGTTTGTTTCAGCATGCTGTCAGTCCAAAAATTTAATGGTAAGCAGCTAATAGATCTAAAAATCCCCAAAACAATTAATGGATACCAATTTATACATTAGTATTTGGGTGAGATTTTGAACTCTATATGACTGAATTTGAATAGAAATCATCTCAAGAAAGAATCCAAGATTACAGTAACCAGCCCCTGCAGTGGAGAAATACTCCCTGGGCCTCCCATAAGAAGGAATTTCAAAAATATATTGTGCTTTTTCTTTCTCTTGGGATGAACAGTATTGATGAACTTGGGATAACACTATTAATTTTTTACATGCTTCATAATTTCATTAATATTTAAAGGTGATATTATCTTGATTAACTTATTATTATTTTTTCAATAAATAACCTACATTCTTCCAAGTTTAATGATATCATACTAAACTGTATCACCCTCAATTGGTCCGACATTTGCACCAAAATTTCCATTGAAATAATGCACTAAAAGCAATTATGTCTTAATATAAAATAGCCATAACAATTATTTTATGATACCTGACATTTTTAATATGACATGCTGTTCAATACATTTGAGAGCTAATTAAATACTTGTGGCAGGATTTAAATTATGAATCAGAAATTCCATAAAAGTTAAAGAAATAAGGTAAATAAAGATGATAGGAAAAATGTCAAGTTCACATCTTATCAACTTAAGTATGAGAGAGGAGAAGATATTTTTAATTTTAGTCACTAAATTTTCCTTTAAAGATAATAAAGATGCTCTCTCGTCCATAGAACTAAGAAAATTAAGAATAAATCAAATTGTGGATACGTTTTAGCAATAATGCTAGTAAAACCTCATTACAGGAGTAATGATCAATCCCATCAGTAGAATTAGACAGTTTTCCTATATTTATATTAAGCACCCATAACATTAGATATATTTATCTGTTTATGTAGAAAATGGAGCTAGCTTTACTGAATATGATTGAAAATACAAGCCTTAAAATAGAATTTATGCCTTTAAAAATGAATAAAAAACAAAATTAGAATACTTTCAAAATACTTCCAAGACAACATATAATACTTTAATTAATTTGTTGACTTGCCTAGCTTGTTGAGCTAGAGAAACAAATGTACCATCATTCATCTCCTGAAAGCAAAGTATAAAATGTAAATGTTGTGATATTTAATTGGTATTTTACACGTAAAATTGGTATCCTTTGTTAATCACTAATCATTAGTTTTCTTGAAAATCACAAAATAAATGCAACATAACCAACTATTATTTTAAAAAATAACTATAAGATCAATACCAATAAATATTCCATTAGCAGATTAATTGAGCACTTCCATTGTTAGAAAAAATATTAGGCTAATACATTTCCATCAGAAAAAAATATGAACCAAATGCTGATATGAGGGTATATGCACATAACTATAGGCTCAAAAAAACATTTTTAAGAAACTGTGACTCAAGAGACAAAGGTCACAACATGGTTTATTCACAGCATGCACTGTGAGAATAGGTAAGAAAAACTCATCACGGCAGAAAAAATATGCAAACCTATAAGAAAAAATGAAAACACAGCCAAAAAAAATAACTCAAAGCAAACTCACCTGATCTTGATGCTGGCTACTAAGAACGGACATTGAACTTGCGCGCTTCATGCTGAAACAAGAAGAGAACTCCCACAGTAATGCAGCAAATAAGCACATTCCATTAAAAGGAGGGAGGAATTCTCCTTTATCTAGCATTAAATTAACATTAAATATTAATATAATTTACAAGAAAGTGAGGTTTTGTTTTATTTCTGGGAGACCATGCGGCAGACTACAGCTTCTCACAGCCATTTTACAGGCAGCCTAAAGAAGATGATGGTAGAGAGAAAGGTTAGTTGTTCTGCCAAATATAGCCATTTCCAACCAAACCCACCCAATACTAAAAAATACCAAGTCCTAGGTATAAACTACAAATCTGTGTCAACAAAAAAGGATCACAAAAAGTAATATATGGAGTCACCTAATTTGCAACAGAAATGTTCAGGATCCCAGCTGTAGCATCACAGAGCATTAAAACTCAATTCCAGGAAAAAATCAATCTGACAATTTATTTAAGTTCACAAACATTTCCCAAATCCATTTCACACACTTACCCTCTTGGAAGAAGATGTCAAGATCAAGGACCAAATTTCAACCAGCAATCTGTTTTAGTGACAGTTAAATCCATTCCCTTAGGTGGTTTACTCAAAAGATATCATACTTTAACATTTGGAAATGGTCAAGAAAAAATTTAAATGAAAACTTTAACAAAATAATTAAGGGCACTATTCAAGCACATAAAACAAGCGAGATTTAAAACAATTATTCATGCAGTGTTCAAGCCAATTTTTAGCCAGCCACATGTTAACAAATTAAATACAGAGGAAAGTAGTGCCACTGACAAATTGAAGGCATAAAATGAAAATTCAACTACTAGTAAGTAAAACATTTGTACATTCATGCAATAATCAAATTGACATCAGTGAACTATTCAACAAGCTGTTTGTTACTTCTGGCATACTGCAAACTTCTAGCACCCAAAGTTCAAAGTTACCAACTTACCTCAGTTTCGCACATAGTATATTACTTCACTAAATGGCCTCTTTAATCAGGGCTTCTACAGTCTTTCTTATTAAATTTGGTGAAGAGCAGTGGTATGGCTCAGTGGCATTAATGTGGACAACCAATAGCATACAGTTAAGGTTTTTTTTAGTTACAATTACAATCAAAAGCTAATTTTTATTAGTTAAAACATACATACGTGCAAAATTTTTCTTGAGTGCAAAACTAATAATCCTGTTTCAACAAAAATGATTCAAAAATCATCAAAGATTGATACATGGCTATTGAGAGAAGAGATTCATCAAATCACTAATGAAATTTTTTAAATTCATCCCAATAGTGACAACAGTTCAATTTATTGTCATTTTTCCACCCTACTGAACCATTCCAGAACTCGGCCTAATCTCATTCTCCTCCCCTTCAACCTTTTCTCAGGCTGAGAGCAAGGAGTGGCGCACCTACCTGTTGTTAAAGCTCTCTATAGTGTCATTGTTTCGCCCCTCTCCTCGGTTTGTCAACTTCTGCATCAGCTTGGCACTGCTCCGTCTAATTGAAGCTCGAAGTTTTGAGAAGGAAGCACTCCGTCTGAGTTTCCCGTACTAAGGAGGTAGGAGAAACAGCACAGTCACCAGATTTGCAACCCCTCCCTCCTAGAAACCCCAGTCCCCCTTTTTTCCATTCTTGAAATGATTTTACATAATTATCTCCCTATTCTGTGTCCAGGTCCCCCATTGGTCTAACATCCCCTAATGCCCTGAACTCTTCCATAGTAAATGCACAGAGAACCAACATGAAATACACACTATTATCCCTGAGCCAATCACAGGCAGCAAGTAAATAAAAAGTGGAGCAGTATGTAAATGTCAAAATGATAATTAGAATGATGATAAATTTTTGGATTGAAAATAGTTGAACGGAAAAAGAAATCATTCATTGTGCAACAAATGGACTGCTTCAATTGCAAGCATTCAACTTTCAAGACATGCAATTAGAAGTACAGTGCAAAGGAAAGACATTCCATTTCTGAAGCTGGAGAATGGCATTCATTAATTTTTTGTGGTAAAATATGTCCAAGGATTAATAGGTTAGAGCATACCAAATGATCTTACAGCCTTGTCTAAAGAAAGCTATCACCAAAGAGGATGAACATGCAGTGAAACTTTCAATTAGAATGAAGAAGTGATAACAAACTTGCACAATGAAGAGTAGCTACAGTATTCTTCTAGGAAAGAATTGACCCATTTTAATGCTTTCAGCTCTGCTGGGATGGAATTCTTTCTAAAAGCTTGCAAATTTGAAATAATTTTTTAATCCACTTTGTGGAATGAGAATATTGTGACTACATATATGTATGTGAAATTAAAAAATGTTTAAACAAAAAACTTAGAGAACAGAATAAAAAGAAGTAACAGTTGTACAGAATAAACTTTGAGTTCTAAGACATCTCTTTAATGATACCAAGATTGATCATAATACTTGTGAAATGCAACAGCGTAAATAAATAGAAATTAGGCTTGAAACATTTCACAATGATCTTTATCCAACTTCATGGACAGAAAAAACAAAAAAATTATGGTCAGAGAAATACTATGGAAGTAAATGAAAATAAAAATGGCTTATTACAGACCAAAATTGGCAATAAATATTTTATTACAACAAATTGTACAAAGAGTATTTTAAAACTGTACATTAAAGATCTAAATCCATTTCAGCTTCTTCAAATGATTCTATTTTTTTTATCAATGCTCCCCAAGCGAAAGAGGACATTTTTCAAACATTTCTCAAAGAACTGTGATAACTGTATTTAGGTATTGAACTAAATAAAATATACCAACTGTTAACTAGATAGAGAATCAAGCCTATAAAAATAGGGTACAGCCATTGGTTTCTGTCGTATGACATGAGGATACTTGGTGAGATGAATTATTAACCAGCAAGGGGGAAATATGAGGAGGGAACAAGAGAGTAACGTGACTACAGAGACAATACTTGAAGTCAACAGTTAAAATAATAATTGGGCAAACATAAAAAATACACAATACAAATGAGAAAACATTTTTAAAATCTGAACCGCTTGATAAAATGCGTAAAAAATATTTGTAATTGGGAAAGTTGATTGTGTGCAAACTGTCAATACTACTACTCTTCACAGAAGCCAAACAGTACTTCATGTTTGCATGAAGAAAATAAAATGATTCCACTTTTTTCATTCCTTTCTCATGACTGCAGCCCAAGTACGTGGAAAATTTTGTTTTTTAGACCACTCTGGCGTTGATCCGTTCCTGACTGCTCCGTGGTTCTCTGAACATAACCTATGGAGGCTGAGGGCTGTAGAAACAAGAAACGAATGAATGAATTCATCAGGTGGACCGTGGGAAAGGCTGTCTCTAGCAGTTGGTAATGATCCCTCAAGTTTTAAAAACCTGCCTCAATTCCTAGAAATGATGGTGAACATTTAGGGAGCAATTGAATGTTTAATGATTAGAAATTCAATTCCCAATGAAACTTAAGGCAAGGTATTTGGGACACATGAATTTTCAATTCTACTAACAACAACAATTATTTAAAAGGGACTTTCCTCTACTGCAGACAGTAAAAGATACATACATAGCAAATACCAAATTATAACAGCAAATGTAACAAAATTACAAACTGATATTGATGGGAACTGGGTGTTTCAAGTTACACTTTATTTCCATATAAAGTAACAACCGCAGCCAAACTAGTATTTAAAGTCCAATTTAAATTTAATATTCAGCAAAAAATGTAATTAGATTATGCTATAAATGAAAATGTAACTAATGATAAAAGTTGTTTTGATATAATCGAAAGCAAGATAACAGTAAGCCAAATACAGCTACTTAAAAGAAAATTTTAAAGACAAATTAATGAAATGACAGTGTTCATTAAAATACCACATTTCCTTATAATCAGTAGATTGGTGATGAAAACTGAAACTTACTATGCTTACCGCTCATACACTTGGAGAATATTGTGACTGAGCATTACAAAGCTAATTCACATAATCGATGGCTAACTGAATAATATATCATTTTGGTTTTGCTCATTTCATAGGCAAATTACTGTCAAAGATAACCCAATGATAGCCCAATATTTCAGTTATATGATTGCATCTGCATTGATTTCCCTAATTAAATTCATTGACCACAATTATAAAAGAGTAATTTAAAAAACCAGTAATTTTATCAAAATGCAACATTCAGGATCCTGATTTATGGTACCTATTTCTATTGCCCTTAAGATATTGATTAAAGGTTAAATATGAAAATCGGGTATATTTCAAAGAAGCTGCCAAATGTGATAGCTAAAACAAGGCAGAAAAACAAAGATTAACATCATATGTTGCTACAGTGACCTTTTAATTGGAAAAACTGACTAATGTTAGCAAACTATGAGAGCATTTTGTGATTAATTAACTTGTAGTTAGACCATAGGTCTGGGTCCATAACAATCCAAAGAGAAAATGACTAGGTGTAAATTTGTATGAAAGGTAACTTTCAATGTGTATATAACATAATTTTGAGGGATCACAGGACATAATATAATGAGTGATCCAATCTATTCTACTGACAAATGAGCCATAAGTGTCAATTCTTGCAGTATAACTTTAATATTTCACAGGAATAGATAGGTAATGAGGTTGATACGATGAGCAAAAATCCATTTCCAGCACTGGCACTAGATTACACAAAAATGTGGTATTCCAATGTGTAAAGTGCTCACCATAGCCATGCAAAAAGTTTTTTCTGTAAAACCTCTAGAAACCATTTGCTAACCTTAAAAACCAAGAAGATAATGAAAATCATTTTCCATGCAAACTAAAAAGTTACAGAGACATATTCTACAGAAAATACTACACAAAGAATATTCCTAAACACCAACTACATTAATGAAAGAAATTTGAAAAAATATAACAATGAAACCATCTCTAGAGGCATGCAGTGATTGAGAGATAAAACCTCATATATGAGATCACTGTTGATTAAGAAAAAAAATAAGCTTTGGATTGAGCAAATTAGCTATATGCTGAGGAAGTTTTTCGGTTGATTGCAAGAACGAGGTTTAAACCGTAGTTTAGACGGTGGTTAGGGAAAATAGCTGAAACAGTGGTTTTTGGCTTGCAAGAATGAGTTTTACGTTAGACGTCATCTAAACCGTGGTTCAAAAGCCACCAATTTCCGAACCTCCTGCTGGGTAGGTTTAAGCCACAGTTTGCGTTCGCGAAGGACACCAAACATGGCCAGCAGGCAGTTAGTTGACATTCGCGAGATGGAGGAAATAGCAGATATTGAGATGCTGACATTCCACCAATAAGGATAAACAGATAAATTAGGGACCAAAGCAATCTATTTTTATCATACAATGATTCACAGCTTAAATGGAGGTATAGATTTAACAAAGAAGTCTATTGGGAGAAACAAAATATTAGACTTTTGACAGACCGCTGGGGATTCCAAGTGCCACCAATTATTTAATTTCTTATATCATTAAGGTTTTTTGCCACAGGAAGTTTTTTTTAAGGTTTTAGGTGATCAGATTGGTGTTCATAAGTCAACTTCTTTTAGGTGCTTAAGGAATGTACGCGAAGCTTTGTGCTCATTGGAGCCAAATATTAGCAAATTCCCCTTATTGCCGCAGAATTACATTTGAAATGCAAAGTACCTACTGTTTAGAAAAAATGACGATAAATCACTTGTGCAGTTGATTGATGATTAAAAATAGTGTTCCAAATTTCGTGAAATTACCCATTCTTAGCAGTTAACCTATGGAAACACCTCAAGTATTTTCACTTGTGCATTTCGGAAAATGTATGGAGTTAACACAAATAATTGATTTATTAGATAATTTTATTAGGAACAACTTCCCTGACATTGGTTCTATCGACTGCATGCACATTAAAATTTCCTGCCCAGATTTAAGTCAGTATAAAGGGCTATTATTCAATCAGCGTACAAATAATAGGTTGAAAATAGGGCCATTTATTTATTTTTTAGTGTTTAATGTTCACTCAACATATACATAATTACAGGGTGAACAATCCAAAAATATAACTACAAAAATAAGGAATGAACTGGTTACAGCTACAAAAATAATAACTGCTTTGATCGTTAAGTCACTTCACAAACAAATTCTTTGCTTCTTTTAAAAAGTTGTCTTTCCTTGCATAAAAGTCCAGTTTATTGAAATGGATTATACTTTTGGGTTATTGACATTATACTTTCCACAAATATCTTTAAATTCCTCCTTTTTCCTATTCAATGTGGTCACATAATACACCTTACTCTCTAGTATATAATACTCTGATATTCAGGAGCAGCTTCTACTCCAGCGAAAAGTTTTCGTTTCGTCCACTGCACATTTTCACTAGATACTCACACGCTTCCAAACTGAAAGTTTGTGGTGTTTATTTAAGTCGCTAAGGTGCTTAAAATTGCTTTTCGGGAAAAAAATGACAGTAGCCAGCATTGCCACATAATCAACAACAGCAGGCCATGGTTTTCATAGACCGCAACGAAACCTTGTTTATGCAAGCGGAAGAAAGATCGTGTCCAGGCCATCTAAACGTTAATAAAGACGCCACCTAAACCACAGCTTGAACCTCGTTCTTGTAATCCACCCTATGAGTTCCTGTGTGATCCAAGCATTTTGCTGCTTAACTTTCCTCCTACATTATAGACAATTCTTCAGGAATGGAGTGGTTTAATGTGACAACTTATTTTATGCCACATACACCCCTTCTAATCTATTTCATATCAAGTCCTTCACTGCCAGTGGTTGTAGTTATCATTGCAAGATAGAACAGGAAATTGTGAAAGGGGGTTGAGTAAGCATAAAAATCCAATTACTCTTGAAGATGTGAACGGTTACACGCAAGAAGAGTTACAAAATGCACCATGTTTAGAGCTACTCTGGTGTTTCCTCAGCATCAATGAACTACTCCAAAACTCTGCATTCTATGATAAAAATATGTAAATCTAATTCCTGCTCAAATCTCACAACATTATACTTGAACTTAAGGAGCATTAAGAGTAGGAGAGGAACAGTATAGCCACCAGAAATGGAAGCTGCTTCCACAGAAGATGTGAACATGATAATATCATGATATTTTTATCTATTACCACTCGTACCTTATTGCTGTTTTTCCCCAAAAGAATTTATGGAATATCAACCTATCTTCTCCTATAAATTTCGGACTCCACCTAAAGCCTACCAAAATATTATTGATGATGTGGTGCCAATGAACTGGGTTATGAAAATTTTCCTTTGAAATTCACTCCAATTTCACTCAAACAACCATTACTGTTCACTTCTATCAGTAACAGATGGCCTCCTAGTTTTAACATAAATAACATAAGTAGTAATAGAAGGGTTACTTATTTTATAAAAGTCAATAGAGATAATGATAACACCACAATTTCTTAAAACTGAATGTTTAGATACCAAATTATTTAATACATAAGGTGTGTTAATTTTTTTTATAGTTACACATATTTGTAGTTCTGCGTACATTATCATGAACCAATAATAATCTACTGTAAAATATATTGTGACATAATGCACCAACAGAAATAACAATTTAGCATTTAATGATGCTCATCTTCCAGGCCAGGATTATGTATCCACAGTAAAAGAATATTGTTTAAATGCACAACCCATGCACAATCAAGCAATATGTAAATTCAGGAAAATGGCCAAAATAAATACCACTATGGGGCCCTGAATAAATTTATGCAATGAACTCTGAGATCTTAATTTTGACATACTCTTCACTTGCCTAATAAACTATTTAATCTATAAACAAACTCAAATGTAGAATAAGGTCTATAAAATTAAATAATGCCTGACATAAAAGCAACATACTATCAGCAACAATGACCACAAAACCCCCTTACTTTAGCCATTGTATTTTTAGTTCTAATGTTCTCATGGGGTTGATCACTATTGACTGAGCTCTCATAACACAAATCATTATAATACATTATAACTCAGCCAAGAAATTAGTTCAACTAAAATGAATGTGATGATGATAGATTCAACAGTTTGGCAGAAGATAATATAAGCCTAGTTTTATTGATAAGCTCAGGAAATGACCCCTCGAACCAACTCAACCTCCAGGCAACTGCAATTCCATAAATCAATCTCTGCCTCTACCACAATTTCAGTGCCGTTATGAATGCTTTTTGTTGGTGTTTGTGAGGTACTAAAGGTTGAAAATATAGTATTGCTGAAATACATGTTTGTTTAGGCAAATTGCCTGTGGGAATTGGCTGCCCTTTTTTTACACCTCCATACAGTGTGTACACAGGATCTCCTTCTCGGGAGAGGGGAAAGTGGGGGGGGCTATTGAAGCTTGAAGAAAAATGTGTAAAAAGACTTTTTTAAAGGTGTCTCCGCAATACATGTATGCCTATATACTGGAGAAACTTTTCCCTATGAAAACGGGTAACGGATTTCAGCTCACGTAGTTTGGCAACACCAATGCATCAATTTTGCTAAAATCTGAGATGGTGAAGCAAATTTTTTCTGTAAAATTTGTCCATTAAAAATGGAATGACCCAGCTATCAATCTGTCAAGGGCATATCAGCTATCACAAAAATTCATGGAAGATAAACAGCATGTCACCATACTGTAATAGGAGCCCACAAAAAACAATGATTTGGAATAACTCACAAAAGCTAAGCACTCCAATGACTAACAAATATTTGTCTAATAAGAAGTGAAAAAAGGGTTGCAAATACCTTAACCTCATAGGAAAGCAATATGTATTTTTAATAAATATAAAACTAAACAATGCCTCAATGGCTGAGTAAAATGTATACAGTGAGTAACTGAAATTTCACTCAACATTTTTTATAAAGGATTCAAGAGACCTCATAGTATGAGGAGTAAAGAACTCCCTTGGGAGGACACTTTTCAGAAAATGAGAGAATGTAAAATGCAAGGCAGAGTTTCGCCACCTTTCAAAAACTAATTAATATCAGAAGTGATGGGAAGAGGAATAATTATTTCAACTTTAATGACTAATTTCATACAGAAAACATTCATAGTATTCTAATACATATATTCACTTGAGTTGAGATTATGCAATTATTATTTTATCTCAAAATGAGGATTTCCATTGAGAGAGAAACATTTCATTAAATCTTGTGTAACTACTAATGAGGTTGGTTGATCATTGAAAAGAAAAATTCATTCACAAATTTTGAATATGGCTTTATAGATTCACATCATGAACAATCCTGACCTTTTAATCTCTATCTTTCTGATCACAGGAGTATATTTCTCCTCAGCTTCTGTCTTCCAGTCCTAGCTACACACCAGTTAAACATTATCATTAAACCAAAGAGAATTTGGGGTACTTGCAGAAGGGAAATGTGTACTTGTCACACAAGCCATTTCATACACACCAACATCATGATAGAGAGCCAAAAAGGTCCCATTTGAATTACGATGATATCATCCACTTATTTTTATACAAGAACAACAGGTGAATTATTGGGCACACTAAGACTGTGATAGTGCAATGTGTTTAAATCTTATTTTATTTTGGTCAAGTTAATTGCATCTTGGATCAAAGGGCAAACGCTAAGTCATCTGATACTTTAAGTATAGTTACAGAATAAGAAAATTTACTCACAAAACAAAATTGTTGAAATTTTAATCTGCTTGACTGCATTAGCCACTGACATATTGTACTGTGACCAAATTACTCCAGCACTTATAGTAATAAACCATTTAAAATAAAAATCTAGACAGCAATACTTAAATAGTTTACCAAGGCTAAACACTGACACTATCATATAAGCTTGAAAATTATCACTTAAATCAGACATCTACTGCCTACACCTACAATTACTGCTAACACGTTTCCGAAGAAAAGTGTAGAAGAAAAAACAACCCATAATAAACCAACCCCAGTCTGGATAAGACTACCAAATCACTACTAAACAGTCGATTTAATGTTGTTATTAAGTTTAAAATTCAGCAAAATAACTTATATTTACATGAGTCACATGCTCCTCATAAGCTATGAATAAATAAATAAATCCACTGAAACTATAAGCAAAAGAAATGCAATTGAATCAACTCAGCTCACCTGAGCTATGGTGAGCACAGCAACGGACTTCATTTGTCTAGATTTCAACACTCCAGGATTTGATCAATACTCTAAACCTAATGTATACACAACTGTAACCATTTACCTACCCGTATAGTGTACACCAATATTGCTTAGTGCTACCTCCATTTGCTTTCATAAGTTGAATTAGGTGTATGGTGTTAAAACCATTCACCACTAAAAGAAACAGAAAGATACTTCTTCCCAATAATTGGTTCTGAGGTTTCCGCGGCGTTTCTCAACACTGGTAACGGCTTTCGGGCGTTCCTCCGCGTCGTGTGCTGTCAGGGTGACGACAGTTTCTCCAGCCATCCTGCTGGCATCTTCAGGTCAGAAGGGACCTTCAGGTCAGTCACTTCTGACCTGAAGACGCCAGCAGGATGGCTGGAGAAACTGTCGTCACCCTGACAACACACGACGCGGAGGAACGCCCGAAAGCCGTTACCAGTGTTCTTCCCAATAAGTTAAGATCCACACTAGGATTGCAACTAAAATGTCAGGGAGTGCAAAATATAATTTATTCATGTCACAATATCATAAAATTTCACCCATTGTCTAAAATAAAGGTGAGTTACCATAGTAATAAGGTTTTAGGTAAAAAGTAGTTCAAAAAGGTCAATTAAACATAATAGAGAAGTATCAGGCCCAAATAACCACACAAATAACTTGCAATAAAATTGATTTTGCAAATGTTTTGTCTATTCTTATACAATTATCTTTCCAATAGCTGATGAACAGGTTGGTACCAAAGCTTTACACAAGGAGAAGATTTCTGTCCTACTAATACCATGTTGAAGGGATAAATGAGGTCAACCACCCACACTAAAAGCTTCTCTGGTAAAGTATATAGAAATACCAGTTCAATGACACCATACTAATAGTAAATTGATGTGATTTTTTCCAACAACTTCTCAATGTTCTTTGCTATGAAGTAGTCTTGTGGATACTACAAAATGCTTACTATAAGCCACTGTTTCAAGGTCTAATTAATCATAGGCTTCCTATTTGAGAATTAAGACTGTTAGATCACTAAATTCAACTGTTTACTTGAATTGATGTCCCATTTTCCTCAAATTAAAGAAGGAAATAGAATAAAGAAAAAATCAATGCATGTAACTAAAATCAATCATGCCCTATTCTAGTTCTGTCCATAACTTACAGAAAAGACTCGGGGTAACTATTTTAACATTAACTCATATTATCAAAAACAATGTTTTCTATCATTAAAATACAATGGAAATAAATGAGATGAGACTCGTAGTAACTTTCTGGAATTCCATTAATGCAATGAATAAATTGACTTACACAAACCATAGGGCCAAGAATAAAATGGCCCAATCTAGATTTGAATGCATTGGCATCAACATCAGTTGCATAAATGACAAGAATGAAAGTGAATTGCATTCTTATATACCTATGGGGTTGGAGAAGAGGAGGAGGGGGGGGGGTTTCAGAGGGGTTCAGGAGGGTCCGCCAGGCTGGTAGAGGGGGCAGTCTGAGGTGGGAATTGTTTGTGGAAGAAAGTTGACTCTTGGTTTTGAGGATACGGGAAGAAGCGGGGAGTAGACATTCATTTAACATAACACATTTCTGGCCGTGCACCAGAAACTTTGAATTACAAACCAAAGAATACCTAAGTGCCTTGAAAAATGAAGAGGAAAATAGAAGTAATTTCTCAAAGCATTTGCTAAAAATAACGATTTTAATGTGAGTGCATTAGCAATCCATGTCAATAGGCATGAGTTGAACTCAGAGTAACTCAAAATTTTAAAAAGGCAGCATGACCAAAAATTTGTTATGCTACATGAATGTCTATTCCCTGCTTCTTTCTTAATCCTCAAAACTATAAGTCCCCTTTCTTCCGCTAACAATTCCCCACCTCAAGACTGCCCCCTCTACCAGCCCGACAGACCTTGAACCCCTGCGAACACCCCTCCCCTCCTCCAACCCTAGGTATAGGTATAAACAATTTCAATTTACATAATATTCTTCCTTTTGAGATAAATTTCTCACTTATTCTAAAATAAAATTATACTTGAAGCCAATTAACGCAATATGTACAACGTTCACTCTTGTCATTTATGCAACTGATGAAGATGCCAATGCATTGAAATCTGGATTGTGCCATTCTATTCTTGACCCAGTGGTTCCCACTCGTGCACCCAATGGAACTATGTAGCTTCTTTAAGGTCAGTATTTTACTCCTATAGAAGCTGACTCTGCAAAGCCATGGTAATTGAAAACAATTCATGGCATGAAAAAGTTCCCATGGTAGAAACTTGAGTAAGCTAAGAGCTAAGCCATCTGCTACTTTAAATTCAATAACTCCCCTTGACAGCAGCAAAACAATTTCAATTTACATAATATTCTTCCTTTTGAGATAAATTTCTCTTATTCTAAAATAAAATTACTACTTGAAGCCAATTATAGGAAAGCAATTACAGAAATCTTAAATCACCTCCAATATCCCACCATTTATCCCATTTAACTTTTTGCTAATAGGAAGGTTTCTTATTGACACTAGAAAGCTGAAGGCATTCGAAAACAGATCTTTAATAATTGAGTGCACATTCAGGAAAAATTATACTTTGATCTTTATCCAGCAAAACATTCATAGATTTTTTTTCAGAATCAAATTTCATTCGATAACTGAATTAAGCTAGCACAAAGAAATCATTCCATTAAATGTTCATCTAATTTTGGAGTTTTTGGTGCTTCAAGGGAAGTCATTCTGTTCCGCACATACCAAAGAATGATCTGAAAATTTAAAAATTTAGACATGCCCTGTTATGTAAGCTGAAAAATACAGCAACCATTACATAAGCTATTTTGAATTTCCCCCAACTGTACCATTAGTTTTAATAACATGCAAGTTACAAATATCAATTCACCAAATGAACTACATACTGTCAGCTAATGAAGAATCTCAAGATATAAAGTGAAAACTGCCAATGACTGATTTATTATAATGACATTTCTGTGTAAATCCATCATGTCATTTTTTGTGACCTAAGACTTACTACCAAGGTGATTTCTTAAATATGCACAGAGAAACACTGGATTCCCATCTCAAATCAAAGTAATCTTATTCCTGAAGGATGCATAAGAATTAAGATCAAGGTCACATTTAGATTGCTTCCATGAAATTTTGAATTTTACTCTCAGAAAGCAATTACCTTGAAAAATCAGTTCACCTCAATTGAATGCAGAAAGATTTGTTTTTAATTTCAACTGATTCAAAATATTCCACAAACAGCACAACATATGTCAGAGATGATTTGACTCGTGCTTGGCATGGATTTTGACCATCATTCCCAAACATCCTTCATTTTGGAGACAATATTCTCTCATGACATTAAAATTAATATTATTCACTGTATTTTTATGCTGTAAGAATTTTATTAATAAAACTTACTTCTATCCACATCAGACTATGGGCATTCAAGGATGAAGGGGGAACTCTAATGCAATGAAGAGTTTTAGGCACATATACATAAAAAAAATGCCAATGTTGCATCAGCTAGAAGTAACAAATTATGTCCCACTAATCCATCCATCCTAATAGTTTAGTTGAGGATAGCTAGCAAACAACAATAGTTGAAGAGCTTTCACAAAAACTTGCATCAGGTGATTCTAACTTGTTCGCCAGTTAATGTGGAAGCAGATCACTGATTGGCCCAAGGCTTAACCCTCCAGATAGGCAATTTTTTTTGATAACCTGGTCAAAAAAATGTATTTTTTTTTCCTTTGAATAAGGAAGTCAGAAGAAAAGATGTAAGAACACGTGTAGTCATCCTTCAAACAGTGAATGTAGGTGCCATCTATTGGTGAAAATACAAAACTACGTCACCATAAAGCAACGCATATGATAGATGGATCAGATGGGGAAATTGCAGGATACGCAGGGCAGATGTAAGGAAAACCACAAGCCCGCAGAAATAGTGGGATCCACAGAGAATGGACGGTTGCCTAATCCGTGGAAATTGCATTATATCCAGCTGGAGGGTTAACTCCTAACTAAGCACTATTGAGGTGGATAGAGTAGAAATTAACACTATTCATAAAAGTTGTGTATTATAGAATTACTTTGGTTAAAAAAACTTTTACCAACCCAGTATTTGCAAGCAAATACTTTTAATGATAAATATGATGCAACATTACTACTTTTTATTTTACAATACATATATTATAATGATTAAAATTTTAACTCAGTTGAATTGAAAAAAATTACAGCACTCCATTAGAATAATTAATACAAATTCATATTCTCTTTCGCCTACTACAATTTTGAACAAGTAATTTTCAATGAAAATCACAAAAGAATGTTAACTGTTGTTAAAGTATGCAACCTCTTCAACCATATCCTTGAATAAAATGGCATAGCTTTAACTGAGTATATCTGATATAATTAGTCGTCTAGCTTTTCATGGAGTGATTCTACCTAGTTCTCAGGTCATATAAAACTTGGAATAGAATATTTGCCAGGCTTAGCTTATATTAAGCAAGCATAATACTTCTCCACTCTCCCCTGTCCCCACTTGTGTGAGGACATAGTATTCTAATATATCACTGAGTTTAAATGCTTCAACCCTTTCACTACCTTGGCCATGCATAAATGTGCACTTATTCAGGAAATGAATAATCATTTAGGTGTCAGATAATAATTTTCCTGTTGCTACCTGCAGTCTGCACTCTTCATGTATTCTTCCTTCCTCTGTATTACTAGCTCACGTTGAAATAAAAAAGTGTGTGATGTCTGACATGCAAATATAATAATACAGCTGGGTCATTCCACGTCAACTCGACCAGAAAATCGACAAAAATCACCCTTAAGGTCACCAATTTTGACCAAATTTGCCATAATGGAAAATTGGTCGGCATTTGATGAGGAAATGAAAACCCTTTTTTGAAAAATTTTTTGAGTGAAGGCATGATGCCTGCCGGTCACCATGGCGCCTGCCTACCGGCCGACGTTATGGTACTCTGGTGTCTTCAGATCTCTGTAACTTTCTCATTCATCTTCTTCTCACCAAATTTTAACTGTACACCAACTCTTTGCCCATGCATATCACTATTTGCTTCGCCCAGGTGTGACCACAGCCTTTGAATCTATGAAGAGAGGCACCTGGCCTCGGAGAAAAATTGACAAACCCTGACCCGTCCTTGGCTTCCAGTACTACTCTCCTCACATACTGTATTAGCATTTTCTCCTAAACTGCTTTTTCAGTTCTTTTTTCAAAGAAACAGGTGCACTATTCTGTTGCCCACCATCTCCCATTTGAACTTTACTCTAAGGGAAAACAACGGGGAAGGAAGAGTGCTACCACATCATCTAAATGGATATTTTGTTTCTCTTTGCATAAGATAGCCTCCCAGGCTAAAGCAACACCCCGACATCCCATAGTTTTGCTCCCGTACCATTTTAAATTATTAAATTGGTCACCCTTAACTCGTGTTTTAAACACTATCCCAGCATGACTTCGCACATACGAATTATGTAAGTCTCCGGAATCAGTGAAAAAATAAATTATGTTACGTGAATCAATGGAATTAGTTTCACATTTAATGTTTAGATGAGTTGGAAATATCATTTTTATCCCTCCTTATTAAGTAAAATAAAAATTATTAACATCTTTAAACACCATTCGCATTATAAAGCCTTAAATTCCTTATTTTACCTTTCATACATTTAAGTTGAACAGTATCAGAAAGTTGGCATAAGAAATTTTTGATGGAATCTTTTACAAACCCTTCATGCAAAATTTGCTGCAGCTAACGTATCCCTTATATTGTTCAAGTCATAAATCATTACAATAATAATGTGTGCAGTAAAAATCGAAGGGATATTTATCAATGCCATCTCTGTTTAACCTGATGCCATACTGCTGTGCTTGTAGATTGGATTTCTGAGGTTGGTTTCCTCCTTGTCACAGAATTAAAAGATGAAAGTAAAATACAAGCGTGTAAATTAATGTTTCAATATACAATTTCACATCGGAAATATGCTAACCTACTTACTTTACCGTCAAAAACCCATGTTCTTCTCCAAACTCTCCTAATCCTATTTGTACCACAAAATTGAAAATTTGGTTTTTGGATTACTGAGAATGGTACTTCAACAGCAAGTCTTGTACGATTGTGGATAGTCGTATGGTAGGTATGAATACACTCCACGGCATGTATCTTGGAATCTTCTCATCAGGCTCTTCTTTTCTCCTTCACTTGCTCGTTGGTTACAAACTCAAAGTTTTTGTAAGTGTTAAACTCCTTTCACGTTCGATGTGGCCCATTTGTGAAGTTCGTCAAGAGTCTAAATTTGTTTCTTATAATTGAGATTCAGACTGGGACGTGTGGCTAGTATTCAGTGTCCCTTTAAATCCATCTCTTGTATCCTTTCCCTGAGATGTGGTATAGAAATGCCATTCAGTATCAAATCCAAAATATTGGCGATGCAACAATTTCAACATTTTGTAGTGGTTCTTATATTGAGTCCCCGCAACGTTGAAAAATTAAATTTTTTTAGAATGTTTAGTGCACTTGTTATACTATAGAGCAGTGTCCTTTGAAATATGGCATTATGCTTCATCTTCTTCTCAGAGGCACTACAGCCCGGTGTGGGCCTTGGCCTGCTGCACTATTGCTCTCCATGTTGTCCTATTGGCAGTTTTCTCACACCAGCCTCTCACTCCCATCTTGCCCAGGTCACACAGCACTTGGTCCATCCATCTGCTCTTAGGTCTTTCATGCCTTCTTCTGCTGAATAGCCTCCCTTTAACCATCCATTTTGGTATCTCCTCTCCTAACATTCTCTCAGCATGTCCCAGCCATCTTATCCTCGGTGACTTGATGAACTTTACTATGTTCTTTTCTTCGATCAGCTGCTCTATTTCCTCATTATATCTTATCCTCCAGTCCCCCTGGTCATATACTGGGCCATATATTCTACGGAGATATGTTTTTCGAAGGTTCTGAGTCTTACCTCATCCGCCATTGTCATTGTCCAGATCTCTGAACAATACGTCACCACTGGCTGTATTAACGTCATGTAAAGTTTCATTTTCAGTGCTCTACTTACTAATCTATTCTTGAATAATTTTAAATTGGCATAGAAAGACCTATTTCCAGCTTCAATTCATTCCTGTATGCACCTCCTGAGGTTATTGTCGCTAGTTATTAATGTTCCAAGGTAATTAACGCTGCTTACACCCTGGTTGGTGTCACCATCAATTGTTAAGTCACGGGGCTCTCTTCTGTTCTGTACTGTTGACATCGCCATGTACTTACTTTTATTTATATTAATTTTAAGGTCTATCTGTTGGATTCCCTTTTCAAAATCACATAATTTTGTTAAGTCTACCAGTCTTCTTGCAGCGATTTCAATATCATCTGCATATGCGCAGATCTGACTTGACTTCTCAAATATCATTCCCTTCAAATCTATGGCTTCTACTACCTTGTGGAGAGCCAGGTTGAAGAGTACAGCTGACAGCCCATCACCCTCCTTAACTCCAGCATTGAACTTGAACTCCGCACTGACCCTATTCTGAACTTTTACTCTTGATCTTGTTTCTCCCAGTGTGGTTCCCACCAACCTGACTAGTTTTGGTGGGATTTGGAGCTGGATCAGTGTTCTCATGAGCTCCCTGTGGTTTATACTATCGAATGCCTGTTGGATGTCGATGAATAAAAAATGTATGTCTAAATCATGCTCATAAAACTTTTCCATCATTTGTCTTAATGTAAAAACTTGGTCTGTAGTGGTCTTATTAGATCGGAATCCACCTTTGTATCTTCCTTGTATCCTTTCCGCGAATACTGTCAACCTCTTGTTTATCACTCCAGACAATCTTGTAGACTATGTTCAGCAGCATGATACCTCTGTAGTTTCCACATAAGAGCTTGTCACCCTTTTTATGCATGGGGCAAATTATACCTGTCATCCATTTCTCTGGCATTACCTCATTCCACCATATATTAATGATTAGCCGATGGATTTTGGTCATAAGTTCTTGACCGCCATTTTTTAGCAGCTCAGCTGCAATGCTGTCTATTCCAGGGGAGCGGTTATTTTTCATTTTCCTGAGGGTTTCCTCCACCTCCTCTCTAGAGGGTTTGTAGGTCATTTCCTTGTTATCCTTATTTATTGCTTTTTGTCCCTCTAGATCATCACTCTCAGTCCCTTCATCCTTGCTGAGGAGTTCATGGAAATGCTCAGCCCATCTCTCAATTATTTTCTTTTCTTCATTAATAATATTTCCAATCTTATCTTTTCTCATCCTCCTAGTCTGGGGACGTATCCAGTTTTCATTTTATTTACCACTATGTAGCATTGCCTTACTTCATTTTGTTCATGCAGCTCCTCAATTTTGCAATATTTTTTTAACATTTGTTTCTTTTTCTTTTTCATAATCTTGTCAGCCTTCTTTCTTAGTTCCTTGTACTCACTATAAATTTTTCTAGTTTCCTTTGATTCATCTTTTTCCAAGCAGTATTTTTCTCCTCCAAAGCCATCTTACATTCCTCATCAAACCAATCTTTGCTTCGTGTCTTCCTTTCCTCTCCTAGCACCTAGTCTGTAGTCTCCTTAATAGCTTGCTTGATTTTATTCCACTCATCCTCCACATCTACAGACTCTTTGCACTTGGCCAAGTTTCTCTTCATTTCATTTTGAAACTGGGTTACTCCTTCCTTGTCTTTCAATAAACTAGCCTCCACTTTTTCCTTTTCGGGGTTTCTGCCCTTTTTAGAGCAACTACCCTTTCCCTCACTGTCGCTTGAACTAGAAAGTGATCAGAGTCGCAATTTGGCCCTCTGCAGCTGCGGACATCTATGATTGATGATGCATGTCTGCCTTTTGTCAGAACGTGGTCTGTGTGACAATTCCTGAGCCCAGGGCTGTCCATGTGCCCAGATGGATTATTTTGTGTGGGAAACAGTTACTCTTAATTACTAAGTTATTTCTAGAGGCAAAATATTCTAGGAGAACACCGTTTTCATTGCTAGTCTGGTGTAGTGAGTAGTGTCCTGAGTTTTTGAAGCTGGCAGAATCCTGCCCTACTTGGGCATTAAAGTCCCCAGCAATTATAATCATATCATGATTTTCAAGCATAGTTATGCTTCATACAGTCTGAAATAATAACCACACTGAGGGGCACACACTTGATGGTTCATATTTCTATTGCAACATGTAATCGAATGAACCACAGCCTTGCAGTTACTCCAGTCCACAGCTTTTACTGAATCTTGGTACAGAAAAGAAAATTTCTCGGAAAAATCGCCTACAAAGAAAACTTCACATGATTTCAAGTTGTCTCTGACTTCCAAGTAATATACAATTTGCATACGAGCAATATAGTCATGCCATCATACTCACATAATATCCTCAGGGAAAACCCTGCAGAACATTTTTAGAAACTTTCTTAATTGTTAAGGTACAGAAATTTTCCTGAGTTCATTGTTTGAAACATTTTTCATCATGTGAGATGAGTGTGGGAAAATTCAGCAAGGCGAAAAAGATGGTTTAGGTAATAGGTCAGTAATAGTGTATAAGTTAATAATACTCAGTGCATGCCTCTGAGGACAACTACCAGAGAACCGTTTATTAAACAGCTGTAACTTCATACGGTGCTACTTACGCAAATACATCTTTCTTAATGGTCAAAGTAAGAGGCATGTATTAGTGCCGCGAAAGAAAGCAGGACTAATGAAATCTTGAGAAGAAAACTGGGAGGCAGTACATCGAGGAAAAAAATCATTAAGCAGTTTGAACAAGACTTCGAAATCGTTTGATCAAACATCTGCTATCGCTAAAAATTCTTTAGATCAAGTAAATATCAATTTTAAAAAAACATAAAAACATGAGTAGCATTGGAAGCCGAAGACGAGACAAGGTTTGCCTATTGCTCTCTGAGGCTGACCGCTATAAGGCTAGGTGCTGCTCTTCATAGATTCAAAGGCTGTGGTCACATGTGGGCGAAGCAAATAGCGATATGCACGGGAAAAGAGTTGGTATACGGTTAAAATTTGGTGAGAAGAAGATGAGTGAGAAAGTTACAGAGATCTGAAGACACCAGAGTACTATAACATCGGCCGGCGCCGTGGTGACCGGTGGGCGTCATGCCTTCACTCAAAAATATTTTTCTTTCTTAAATGAAATATTACCTCTGGCAAACTTTTTTAACTTGTAAAGGAGGGTTGTGTCTACAACATATAAAAAAAATGAGCAGAATCGAAGGCATAGGTACATCATCAAAAATAGATTTGAAACTTTAAAATTGTTATATACTTTATAAAATTGTTTATATTTCACAATATAATCTCTTATTTTATTTGTCCAATTCAAGGCCTTTAAAATAAGCTCTTAAGCACATCTGTAGCTTAAATATTCATGGAGATATACCGTAAAATGTGTAGTAACTTTTGCAAAATTTGAATTTTGCAACATTGCAATATTTTGGAAACGGTATCGTTGTTTACAAAACGACTCAGAGGTTTTCATTTCCTCATGAAATGGAGCTGTTATGGCAAATTTGGTCAAAATCGGTGACCCTAAGGGCAATTACCTGGTTGATTTGACATGGAATGACCCAGCTAAATTAACATTCTGTATTGGAACAGAGTAAGAACTAAAACATGAGCTACCGTGTTGACAAAGTAACAACAATGTTAACAACCACAGACAGCAACAAGAAAATTTATATATGAATCCTAAATGATTGATTCTTTTCCTAAATAAACGCTTATTGGATTTCTCTCCTGCATGAATCTTTCGCCATCTACCAATAGCTGGATTTCCATTTACTGCATTTAATGAGCTTCACCACAGCAGCAATTCCAAGGGGGAGCAATCTTTGTCCTATTTCCATGATTAGATGTTGCCCACAGATGGGGAAAATTCTTTTGAGGAGCACATCAAACATATCGTCTAACGGTTCATTCGAGGACAATCTTATCTGGCCAACTTAAGAAATCATTGACTTCAGCATCCATCATTGTAATTTATAAGGGGAGAAATGAAGAATAGAAGATGGAAAAAAATAACTGTGCGAGTGAGAATTTTGGAAACGACAGCACTTCAGTTCTTCATGACTACTTTGGGAAATAAAAGGCTTCCTATGCAAAGGTAAAACAGAATCTTAGTTACTAAGAAGAGGAAGCAACTAAACTACAATTAGAAATATTTCAATGCTTGCAGAATAAACCTGACTGAGCAGCCACAGAAGAACAAACATGGACATATCATTATGAACCCTAATTCAAGGTAAATTAAAGAATAAAAATGCATAAATTATATCATGGGCACAGAGCACTCAAAGAACAGTACCCTGGAACATCAGAAGAGGGGAAATTTTTCAATGAATTCACAAATAACTAAGAAGCACTGTTGACTGTAAAAGTCAACTAAGGAGCCGGCCTGGATCATACAAACCTCCTCCATGCAGTACTAGCTATTGACGATACCTTAAGATTGGAATGAAATCAGATAGAGCCTGGCAGTGAAAGGGTCAAATAGCACTTGAGACAGCAATGATAAGTCACTGAATGCCAATGTATCTTTATATACTATAAATTTACAAACTTTTCATAAAAAATAACTAAATTTGGAATGTTCAATGCAAAGGTATAATAATATTACTATTCAGTCTATTGGAAATTCATTCCTGAGTTAATACACAACAAACAAATTAGTAGCATGTGACCTTCATGTTGATAAATTAACTAGATAAATTAACTGACCAATTATACTTGGCTAAGAGACAAAACTGAAACCCAGGCTCACCTCTTCTCCTCCATCATACTGAACAGACTCCAATGATTCTCGAGACCCACGTCGGCTGCGGTCTTTGGTTCCAGTTGAAGCACCAGAGCTACGACGCTTCTCAGCTATTGTTTCAGATCCTAAAATCTGAGCCACCTTAGCTTGTTTGACTATGTCCAGAGCCTAAAGCAAACAAAGATATAAATGCAAAACAGAAACTACCAAAGTCAATGGAATCGACAGAGACACTTTAACGAATGGAACTGATTGATTTGATATGAGTAAATAGTCATAATATGGTTCATTAACGGAAGGGAGAAAACCATGAAATGATTGCCACCAAGCTATGAGCATACTTGCTCATCGGAATACACTTCTAGACCCCAATTCTCTATGAAATTTGTACTTTCAACCTATCAATCTTTGGGGAAAAGATTTCATCCTACAAAACATTCCATTTACATTGAGCAGAGGAATTGAGTAAAACTTTCTCGACTACTAAATATCAGGATCATAACATTTAGTTACCCAGATTTCCCAATCAAGTACCTAGCCTGAGAGATAAGTGCCAAACTACACATGTCATCCCATGTATGAATAAGCAGCATTTACTTCAATGTTAAGGTAAAGAAATTTCTAAAAGAAATATTTTTAGCTAATCTGATAAACTGAACTTGAAATTTTTACCACTCTAATTCAAGGTCTAGTTTTAAGGAACTCTTCACACTTGCTTCTTACTCAATTAGTTCAATGGAAAATGAATTATGCTTGATTACATCAATATGCACCTTTTTAATGTTAAGATGGAAAATGAGCTCATTCTAAAAACCTAGCTAGTTTCTTTTGGACATCAGATTTCTGCCAGGCTTTCCTTGACCAGCTCTAAATAAAGGTAGCATGCAATCAATATTTTAAAATAAAATTAAAAAGTATGATATGTCCTTTACATGATAAGGAATATAGACCACAAAACACACTTTGAAATTCAACATTCAACTCAGAGCCATGAAAGAAATTTTCACAGCTACTGAATCATACTGATCCATTAATAACAAGGGAAGTTCACAACACTCGTGTTACCAATCTGGCTCATTTTTGTACAGTAAGTAAAGCAACGTGCATAATGAAAGTAGGTTCAAAAATAAGAATCTTCTGCTACTGCTGAATGCACTTGCACTGGCGAATCATGAACAACCTTGCCAATAATGTCACTTCCAGACATCGTGCCTGCACTAGTAATATATACTGGCCAGCCCAACATGGCTGTCTGGTACATATTAAGTGGGCATGGCCTGAGATGGCTCATCTGCCAGGTTGGTGGCCAAGGACACATACGTCCAGGTCACTGTGCGTGACTCTTGTTTTTTAATGAATATTTCCATATGCATTCCAATTAAGAAGAAAATAAGAATATGAAAATAAGAATTGAGAGCACACACAGTTCTCGACAGTTTGAGGATTTTTTTAAATTCCCTAGGAGTAGTCTACCTGGTAGTAGCTAAATAGGCAATCCCTGTACCCACTTGATTACATTAAATCCATTTCACTTAAAATATTTTGACTGTTTTCCCCTACTGATTGGAATGAGAATTGAACCACAGGAAACTTAATTGGAGCTCACCCTATATTTGAGGGGAAGAGGAAAAAAGATAATTTTGCTACTACCCCGACACACAAGAAGAGGGTTTAAAAAAAAAAAGAGCACAATTGCATGTATTTTTTTGTTGTCATTCCTTAAAAATTTACTTAGATTTTCTTTTAGTGTCTTCTCTCTTTCATCAACCATAATCTGGAGAAACATTTAAAGTTGATGTTTTTCATTTCAACTTGGATGTAAATACAGAATCAGTTTGCATTTGTCAAGCAATTCATTTTATTCAGTGACGATACTTTTATATCTCTAAAAACCTGCCTAAAATTTATGACACCCATGAAACTTCAGTGATGTAGGGTAAAAATATGATTTCAAGAGTGAAATCCATGAATTTGTGAGCAGTTGATTGTCCAATCTTTCAAGCCATGGCTCATTGTCATATACAGTTTGCCACGGTTAATGGTTAAAAAAAATTTTTTTACAGCAATTGTTTTCAAAAGCTATGGAGATCTGCATGCATTCGCTTGGCTAATTTTCATTATGCACCTTACATAACTTACTTTGCAAAAATGAGCCAGATCAGTGACATGCATATCATGTATTCCCTTTCTGATATTTGCCAGACAGTTGAATGCAAATTCATTATCAAGCTTTACAATTCATCAGTGAATGTACAATTCCTTTGCACGAGGAGGGACTAAATCATCAAAAGGCTAAGGACACTAGGATAATCCCATATTCAAATGTTATTCATTGAAAATAAAATAAGCATCAAAATGATCCCAATTGGTATGTTAACATTGGCATTTACTTCAGTTACAGAGCCTTAGTGCAACATTTCTAAGTCCAAAAAAATGGGTAAAAATATGTAATCAACTAAATTAAAATAAAATACCACATATAACAGAGCACGTTGAACATGATGCTTATTTGTTAGAAGTAGAGATTTTAAGAATTTGTTACAGTTTTGGAATCATCCCTGCATTCTTTGCACCCATAAACTTCATTAGGCAAATAATTTTTTCTCAGGAGAACCTCTGATATTCATAGTTAATGCCTAAATCCATAGAGACTGCCACAAGAATATTGTCTCACTGACAATTTAAAAACACTCTTCACCTTATTTGAATGACAGATGCTTCACTGATAGTTTAATTGTGCTTCACTATGAACCAAATAAAACTGATCAGGGAAACATGACAAATTTATTCATCACATTTCATTTAACAGACATTAAGAAATAGCAACATTTAAGTAAGGTGACAGAAACTTTATTTTGGTGCAGTGATTATTATAAAAGGGTCCCAATCAGATATTAACCCATTCGCATCCTCTCTCTGAGATTTAAAGTGACCACAAACACCACGACTTTTAAGGTATTTCATTATGATTGACCAAAAAATTTTAAAAAATTGTAAGATGGCAGCAGCATCAACTTACAAGTAACAAAATGCATTATGCATACCAGTATGCTTCTGGTGATTGTGGCCAGATCCAGGTTGCATACCAGTACGCTTGTGCAAGCAATGGGTTAAGGAGGTAAAATCTCCCTAAAACAATTATCTCTCAATGAACCTAAGTGAAATATCTAAAACAATACACTTATTTTGCATTTTAAATATATCTACTGAACAGATTATTTTTTTAAAATATGCATTACCTCTTTCCTAGACCGTAAGGCACAGTCCTCAAGGGTTTCAGCAGCTTCATATTTCCCTTGACGACGATAAAGGGCACCCAAGTTCTTCAGGGTTGTTGTCACAGTTGGAGAGTCAACCTTTGCAGCTTTGTGCCACCCACCATACTCTCCATAGGGTGCATTTTCCTTGTTTCGATGCTTATTCTCCTCCCGCTCCTCAGCCACTTGCCAGATCGGCTTGTTGTCCCCTGCACAGCAAGGTAACGACCGTAGCAGGAGGAAATAACTCACAAATACACTGACTGACTTCTGGCCATTTCAATTATGCATGCTCTCTCATGAGATATTCCCAATGAACTAGTTGAGGTGCAATGGTCATATTATTTCTAAAGTATAGATGTGTTACAGTCTGGTGTTTTAGAACCTTGGGTGAGGAGAGTGCAGATAGCACACTCGTGATTAAGCAGCAAAACTTGTGAATGGCTCATGTTTAATTTAAAATATCCTCCGGTAGATTACGCATTTATATGGGAATTTCCCTACATTTCAATTTCTCAGATATTATTTACACAACTATGCCCATGCAGGGTTATTCAAGACACTCTTCCATTTAGCAATACAATCTTCAAGCACATAGCAACGTAGAGTAGCAATAGCAACAAAATGACAATGTCTGCCAACTGATGGCAGACAAACTCAATGCACTATAAACAGAAAATTCTGCAGGGATTCAAAAAAAACTAAGTACGAGAGAAATAAGAAAACTCAAAAATTAAATTTTAAAATTTTATGGAAGTCATTTGCATAAGTTAGTACAACTACAAATAAAACAATTTACAATTACCACAAAAGCTAAACAATGATAAAAAAGTAATATAAAAGGGATAAACACATTCACACTCCCAGTTCTGGAAACTGAACTTCACATTTCACACAACAATTCACACCAACAATTTGCACTTGGAACTGTTTTAAACAGAACATTAAAGCTTCAGCAATAGCCAACAAAGCAATAAACTTAAGGCAAGCAAATAGCCACACATAACAAACTTGCGCAAAATTTAACAGATATAACCTCATCAAGTCCACAAAAATTATCACAGAGAAATAAATGATATGTATGCAAATGGACTTTGACAAAATGTGCACTATTACATAGTCATGAATAACTAATTACAGAAATGACAAATATGCAACTACCACCAGTACCACAAGTTCAGCTTTTAATTAAATGCATAGTCAAAAGAGGATAAATTAAATAAACATTCCCAATTTGAATGACATGCAAAATTACACATCAATTTTGATACATTTCTAAATCACCAAAGACACAATATGGCTTGAAGGCAAATTATGTAGTTCAATTTCTGTGTTAAAATTTACTGACAAGGAATTATTCCCAAAGACTCAATTGGTAACTTTACTTCTCCTTACATTGTACACCTCCTTTTAATAAATATTTTAAATAGATCTTCGAAAAAGCTTTGACAGTTGATGCTATTATATTTTTCCTTTTCCTTTAACCAATTGATTTCAAGTGTTTGCTGAAATTTATCATTATGGCCAGAATTAGTGAGTGGTAAAAAAGTATTGAGTAAAATTAGCATTAGGAATGAGATTACTGTAGGGGGGCCTCACTCACCATCAATAGTTCCAAATTCCCGTTCATGTGCTCTAGTTAATACTTGTTTATACAAAATTTCAGCTTCTTTGTACTTTCCTTGTTTTAAGTAACAGGAAGCCAGATTATTCTTAGTTTTTGCTACATTGGGATCATCTGGGCCAAGCTTGGATTCATATATTTCTAACGCCCTTTGATAATACCTTTCCACCTCTTCATATTTTCCCTGTAAATATATATTTAAATAAATGCATGAACATCCAAATTATTTAAACTTCTCAGTATTTTTTAACCAAACCTCAAAATATATAAAAAGGTGATAACATCATTAACAAATGAATCTAAAAAATCTGCCACAATTTGAATGAATGAGTAAAATGTTAGGAGCAGATGGAGATGATATCACAAAATATTTTGAAAAAAAATCTGCAAACACATAACAAACACTGCTTTTTCAGGTTGAATTTTAGATGAAAAAACAAACAAAATCAGTAAATGTTAACAATTCATGGGAATAAAATTGGATTGTTAATTACCATAAATAGCAAAGGTATTGAAGTTATCTACAGTCAAATCTCAGAAAAATATGAACATCTGAGAGTGCACCTTTAGCTCACTATCACACATCAGACCACAGAGTGAGTAGATAGATGGGCATATATGATTGCAATGCAAAATTAGATGCATGAAAACATGGCTCTAGCCATGGCCCATTAGACATAGGCTGATTTGAGAGTAAAAACAGTGAATCGGCTGATTTGCGAGTAAAGACAGTGAATCTAGATGCATGAAAACATGGCTCTAGCCATGGCCCATTAAGCATAGGCTGATTTGAGAGTAAAAACAGTGAATCTTGAGGGCTACAAACCTAGAAATAACAGCTAACAAAGGCAACATTCATTGCACCATACATTAAATTCTGACAATACTCAGATAAACAAAATATCTAGTACCATTAAAACAGCAATGTATAAAATAAAGCTCATCATCAAGATGTATGTTACTCAACCACCTCCAAAACAAGCAAAACTTTGATCATCAACAAGAGCTTTATCACAGAACTAATAAAATTTTTATGGACATTGGACACTTGAGAGGATCTTCTCATGCTTAATTCCATTTTAAATAACTCAGTGGCTCCAAGAAGAAGTTAACTTATGACCCAAGTTTATGGTTATGTAGGTATTTATTAATTCCCAAAGACATAGTACAAATGACAGAATAAAGAGTAGCTAAGTTAGAAAACCTGAATCAAGCACACAATGCTAACCAAACTACTTACCTGGTTTTGACACAGCAATGCAAGGTTATTCAACTGCTTTGCTACATCAGGATGGTCTTTCCCCAAAACCTTCTCCCTGATCTCTAGTGCCCTCTTGCAGAGAGGCTCAGCTTCCTTGTACTTCCCTCGTTTTCCAAATAAAACAGCCAAGTTGTTCAACGTTGCTGCAACCTAAAGAAAAGAATAGGACAATTTAGCTACAGGAATATAATGCAGCTGCATTAGCTATTACATTTTTTTAAATGATGCTTTTACTCAACACACTCACTTCTAGCATTGCCATAGCTCTCACACTAGAGATATTTTAGTGTTTATGACTATAGATGTTGAAGACTCCTTGAATATTTTTTATGATCTTGGATTACTTCTGTATTTTACTAATAAGAAGTGTTATGCAAAATTACTCAATGGATTGCAGCAACATTTACTATTCTTGGCTTGAATAAATAATTTCCTTCATTGCTGTAGTGTTTTGATACATTTAATATTAACGTGGTCACATGCCGCAAGAATTTTCATAAAATAGTTTTGACCATATTATGTAAATCTTGCATGAAAGGACATGGAAGAATTGAAATGAAAAAATATGATATCATCAACAATCACTCTATCAGGGAAAATTGCATTCGAGGCCTCTGAAATAGGTACTGAACACATTCAATTTGACGAGGATCACTGGTACCATACAGGGGTATTGGCTACTGGGTGGTGTGGCCCACTCCAGGATCAATCCTCCCTTAAATTTGAGCATAAAATTTAATAGGAGCCATTGGTTTGCCATCAAAAGTAACTTAGCCTCCAACAGATATATTTTTAATTTGCAATATGTACAACACTGCTGCCCAACAAGTAATATTTTTTCACCCTCATAATGTCCAAACTGCATGTAATAGAAAATCATACATCTTGTTGAACCTGTTAAGCAAGCAAAAAGCAGAAAAAACTATGGGCATGATAAAAATTTGGGCAAGTTATCATGCTTTGGCAAAGATTCTTAATGTTCTGGTAGCCCATGAATATAAAAATGTACGTAAATATGAAGGACTTGAGACACGGAGAACCATCCAGTATGTAATACTACTGTCCATGCAAAAAGTCGAGATACTCGAGTTTGAAGTGTTCTATCTCAATAACCTATTCGTCGATTGCAATGAAATAAACTGAAAATGAAAGAATTTTTATTTCTACGTCTTGTGAATACCATTGGCGATTCTTCACCATATCAACAAATTTTTTATTTGGCTTTATAGGAAAAAAAAGCACGGTTTTTGACGCTCAGAAATTGGAAGCTTCATTTTGAACGATAATATCTTAAAAGCTTCTCAAGTTATCAGCGTGGAACTTCATAAGGTGAAAGATCAATCTTTTTTAAATGCATATGCTGAAGCAGAACCTTGTAACTATTTATTTTCTGCCCAAAAGTTTTGATAAAAAAAACTCTGGTATTTTCGTTACTTAATGACTTACAAGAAATTTTAAATCACCGTAAGCACCGAATACATGCACTGGTGGCAATTATAAATGCTAAAGTTACGACAATTCAGTACTTTGTCCCTTATCGAATTGTATTTGTTCAACAAATTTTCAACCCGGCAGAGCTGTGCTCAGGGCTGCTCGCCGCGTTAGGGTAAAAGAGAAAGCGTTGCAGCGCTGCCAAGTCGACGTTTGTTATGATTCATATCCCCGCAGGGTCCCCCGCACCAACTGACAGTGCTAGCTGTTGAAGAGGCAACCGTGCACGCTTTTTCCTCTCCCTTCCCTCTTTTCCTCGGCAGCTAAGCGGGCCTCAAAACAAGGATAAACAAATTTCTACCTGAACAATGGTAATAATTTTTATTTATTTAAAATTAATATTCGTCAACAGTGCGTGTATGCGTTGCCTACAGAGCTTTAAAATTTCTTATAAGTCATTAAATAACGAAAATAGCCGAGTTTTATTTATCAACAACTTTTTGCTAGTAAATAAATAGTTACAAGGTTCTGCTTGAGCATATGCATTTAAAAAAGATTGATCTTTCACCTTATGAAGTTCCACGTTGATAACTTGAGAAGCTTTTAAGATATTATCGTTCCAAATGAAGCTTCCAATTTCTGAGCGCCAAAAACCGTGCTTTTTTTTCATATGAAGCCAAATAAAAAATTTGTTGATATGGTGAAGAATCGCCAATGGTATTCACAAAACGTAGAAATAAAAATTCTTTCATTTTCAGTTTATTTCATTGCAATCGACGAATAGGTTATTGAGATAGAACACTTCAAACTCGAGTATCTCGACTTTTTGCATGGACAGTAGGATATAAAAATAGGTGAGGCATTTAGACAAAAATGCCAACTGGCAAAAATTTTTGGATACACACTAAGTCAGTGAAAAGACACTTTACCCAGGCAAATAAAACATATATTCAAGGAAACTGGTGAGGATTACAGATAATTTAGAACATTCAAGCGCACTAAAGGAGTAGAGTTTTATTCTATATTATCCAGTTTCAGTAAAAACACAGAATCAGATAAATTTCAGTGCTTGATTCCCCTATACTTTCCCCTCTGAGAACTTTTAATTTGCAGATGATGGTATGATTACAGCCATTTCTGAGGGTAATCATACCACATTAATAATAATGAAAACCAAAGAGATCAGGAAAGGGACAAGATCATGTTCTACAATCTCTTTCTGTAATCTCACACCATGGTCACCATTCTATGAAATAGGAAGTCCTAGTTGATTAAACAATGAAAATCACATCTTCAATATTTATAATGACACAAGAAAGCCCAAAATTAGTCAAATGACATACATAAAATACTTACAGCAGGATGATTTTCTCCTAATGTTTTTTCCCTAATTGCTAGAGCATCATTCAATAAATTAGCCGCCTCCTTGTATTTGTTTTGGTCTCTGTAAAATAATGGAATTTAAAAAATAATTAATAAAAAAATGACATAGCTTAGAAAGGATATTTCAATTCAATATTAGCAGCATGACATAACATATATCAGCAGTCAGCTTTGAAAATTCAATTACATTTCACCTATAAAAAACCTAGTATCAAGTGACCAGTAAAACATTTTAAACAAAAGATTAACTTCAAGCCACAAGAAACAATAAAAGACTGTTACTATTAAGATAGTAAAGTATACTGAAAAGATTAGCATTACTTTAAATTAAGAGAGCAGCTAAATGAAAGGCTTGATCTACATTCTTAATTAATCATTATTCCACAATGACTTCATAAATGGAAAACTGCTTCACCATCTTGGATTGTGATAATCTAGAATCTAAATATATATTCCATTCCAGGATCTTAACTGCAATTTGTGGCTGATGGAAAAAACATTCCTTTGTGCAATACTGATGATACATTGGAGGAATATGGTCATATCCCATTTTTTACTTAACAGCCCTCTCTTACAAGCTCCATCAGATCTGTTTTACATGGTACAGTTGAGCTTCTTTAATCTGGTACAGTCGGGACCGAAGTGATGCCGGATTAAGGATTTTACTGGACTATGGGTCATGCATGGCAACTGGTCTATTTTTGATGCCTGAGATGTTTTCATTGAAAGAGTCAATTATTTATAACTAAATATATTCGTTTTCCATTTGCTGAACTTAATTTTAAAAAGAGTCACTGAGAATAATCAGAAAAAAATGGTTTCTTAATTCACAAAGTTATTACTTAAAAGTATCGAATTTGCACAGTGAGTGACAATAACATAAGCTTAGCAACGTGTGCATCATATTGCTGCACATTTGAAAGTGTAACATTACCATCGAAAAAGGGTATATAAAATTTAATATTTCTTATGCTGTGCTTTGCACAAAATATTTCCTACCGCACTTGGTTTGCTTCAGCTGATTCAGCGCGATGCCAATGCATGGGTGTCGTCTATACGGTTGCCCATCACTACGTCGTGGGCGAATAGACTGGACTCTTTAAAGACCATCATCAATAGTAGTCTTCCTTCAACAATTTCAGAGTCATCATCATCATCCCCACTTGGATTTATTGTTATTAATTACCATTTCAATGATTTCATCGTATGTGAAATGTTGTGTTGAGAGTATCGTGGCTGCTAACTATCCTTTCCTCTAAATTTACCAATTCCATTTCCTTCAATTCAGGGTTATGGATGCTGTTTGCAAACTCCATCATCATATTTTTATCCTCAGAAACATGAAAATTTTTTAAATACCACTTATTTTGTCTACATCAAATCTTAAAGCCTTGGGATTGGGAAAACTTTAAGGTTGACCAACGGAGGTACAAAGCAGCAATCAAGCACTGTAAAAGGGACTCATGGAGGAGCTTCTGTGAGAGTGTAGACTGTTCCACAGATGGCAAGACTTCATAAGATCCTATCGAAAGACTTGGAAGCGGGGGTGGGTTCTCTGCTGCTTCCCTTGGGAAACCTCACATCTTCCGACAAGGAAGCACTAAAGCTAATGCTGGAGACCCACTTTCCAGGCTCCAGGGAGTTGAGGGAGATGCATCATGAGAGGAATCCCATCCGTCCAGCTGGGACAGAATGGAGACTTTCCTCCAGCATCGTGACATACACAGTTACAAAATGGGCAATCATGAGTTTTTAGCCCCTTTAAGGCTGCTGGGGAGGATGGAGTATTTCCTGCACTCCTTCAGGAAGGGCAGGATCTGCTCCTCCTTCCAATGGTAAGAATATTTCGCTCCTGCCTGGCTTATGGATATGTTCCAAAAGCCTGGAGGGTCACCAAGGTGGTTTTCATACCTAAACCAGATAAGATGGACTACACAAGAGCAGACTTCTCTCGAGGAATCAGTTCCATGTCTTTTGTATTGAAGACACTAGAAAAGATAGTGGACAGGTACATAAGGGATGGGCCATTAAGAGATCACCCCCTGCAACTGTATCAACATGACTACCAGAAGGGAAAATCCGTGGAGACAGCACTCCACAATCTTGTTAGCAGGATTGGGGGAGTGCTGGAACACGGAATGTACAGACTGGGGGCATTTCTTGATGTGGAGGGAGCATTTAATAACACGTCCTTCGATCAAATCTGCAATGCTGCAGGAAGACATGGTATCCATGCTCATATTGTGAGCTGGATTAGATACATGTTGGAACAAAGAACTGTCAAAGTAGTCTTAAGAGACAGTTCAATGAAGTTAGCTGTGACTCGAGGCTGCCCTCAGGGAGGAGTGTTATATCCACTCCTCTGGAATATGGTAGTCGACAGTCTTATTTTAAAATTGAATAGGACTGGCGCATACACTCAAGGGTACTCAGATGATGTGGCTATACTCATCACTGGAAAGTACCTTGCTACTGTCTCTGGACTCATGCAGAAAGCCCTGGATAAGGCAATGAGTTGGTGTGCAGAAACAGGGCTAACTGTAAATCCAGAGAAAACTAAGCTTGTATTGTTTACCAATAGAAGGAAAATTGAGGGCTTTAGACCTCCCTCTTTGCAGGGAAAGGTTTTATATCCCTCACCATCGGTCAACTATCTTGGGGTTATTCTGGACTCCAAGCTTTACTGGGAAGAGCATTTGGAGACCAAGGCAAAGAAAGCCTGTGCCTCCTTATGGATGCGCAGGAGGACCCTTGGTAAAACATGGGGACTTCAGCCAAAAGCTGAAGTCCCCATGTTTTAGATGGATTTATACGGCAGTCATTAAACTTAGTTTCTTGTACTTCTCTATAGTTTGATGGAAGAGAGTCTGGTTCAAAACTGCTGGGAACAAACTGCACCACCTTCAACGAATGGCCTGTATGGGCATTTCAGGGGCTATGAGAACAACCCCAACTCTGGTGCTGGAAACGCTGCTGAACCTCGCTCCACTCCATGTGGAAGCTGAAGTGCAGGCAAGGAGAGCGGCTTATTGTCTCAAATGTGGTATGACAAAGGAAGTTCCTATGGTCACAGACAAGTTTGGACAGAGAACATGAAGTCGAGTCCCAACCTCGAGATGGGCAGTGATGGAATGATAGCCAGGTTCAACCAATCACCCCCCTACTTCAAAACCCACTTCCCAGATAGGGAACAGTGGTTTAGAGTAAAGGGGAATGAACTTCATTCTGGGGCTGAGGTATGGTATTCGGATGGCTCTAGGAAAGAAGGAAGAGTGGGAGCAGGGGTCTACAATTGCAGCACACCAAGGAAGCTCTCAATCACTTTGGGAAAATATGCTACAGTGTTCCAGGCAGAGGTATATGCACTTCTGACCTGCGTGTATGCTATTAAGGAGATCGGGATGTTTAACAGACCAATACACATATGCACGGATAGTCAGGCAGTTTTAAAGGCGCTGACATCACCATGGTACAAATCACAGCTGCTGCAGGAGTGTCGTGAGGCACTCATTGATATAGGCATATGCGACAAGGTGGAACTTTTCTGGGTGCCTGGTCATGCAGGCATATCCGGATATGAGATGGCTGATGCGCTGGCAAGGGCCGGTCCCAACCAAAATCCGATTGGGCCAGAGCCAATCATACCTATTGCTACATCAATAGGGATAGCAGAAATTAGGTCTGAGTGCCTCAGGGCCTCCTTCAAGGAACTCCACCGCAAAACAATCTAATCTAATCTTATCTCTGAAGAAAGGAAATATTTGACAGAAATTATACTGATTATCATTCATACTGACCTGTAAACCAGAGCGAGAATATTAAGCATAGTGGCCACATCAGGGTGATCATGCCCACTCGTCTTCTCCAAGTCCTCAAGGGCTTGCTTGCAGAGTGGAACAGCAACCTCATAACGTCCTTGGGACGCATACTGAATGACTAAGTTGTGTAAAGTTCTGAGGCGAGCAGGAATTTCATAACCGGCATTAACTTGCTGAGCAAATTGACTGGGTGGTGTGGGAGACATGACAGCTAGAAAAAATAACGAGATTGGAAAATGTGTTTAAATTAATTCAATCAAGTGCAGTAATGATTTTTGATCAAGAATAAGGAACAAGAACACACAAAAATACATTCATAATTTAATTATTTATCATCTATTTCCATAATATTTAGCAAAAAATTGTTTTACTTCCAAGTGGATTTAAAGCAATGGCTAGCTGCATACATGCAAACACAATAAACAAAAGAGACAGCGACATTTGATGTAATACACCCGTCATGAAAATAGCACAGCTATTACTCAAGTTAATTGTTTCATGTGACTAAAGGAAAAGTTTACTCAAGGGTCAAAAGAGGCAATGAAATGTAATAGCACTCCCAACAATGAGAATAGTACTGTCTATATAATTGGCATGTTTTCTATTACTCAATAAATACTTCTGTACATATTTTCTATGAATCAAGCAACTATATACAGGAATTAAACCACCATGTTTCACTGATTTTTATGCCACAAAATAAGATTAACAAGGTTTTGAGTGTATTTCACACAGCTAAAAATTGTATTACTTACATTACCTTAAAAATTAATAGAAATGTCTACAGAAGAATGATTATTTCACAGTGAAAGTGTAACAAATGCTACAGTTTTTCTACATTAGTGGACTTCAAAATACAACTGCTTGGTCACTCTTTAAACACCATAAACTTGTAGAAAATAAATCCAAGAGCTCTCCTGAGCAAAACACACCATTTACTGAAGAGCCCAAAATAAGAGTAGGCAAACGTTGCATCAATGTACGCATGCTTACCTGAAAAAACCATTTTGTTTGCTTGTGATGACATAATTTCTGTTGAGTTTTAGAATAAATTTGATACTACTCTATTTGTTTAGCTCTTACAGTTCCTGGTTAAAAATATTTTAAGGATTTGAAGGATCTAAAATTCTATAAGGATGAATGGCTGAAATTTCATAATACAATGGCATGATAGCATTTAGCACCAATAGCATTTTTTATGATAGACAATTTTTTCAGTCAAACAATTAATTTGAATGACATACTTTGTACTGAAGAATTGAACTAGGCAGGTTATTTCAGAATAAGTGGGAGGTGCAGTCATGCAGTGCAGATAATGTTCTTTTGAATGTCAAGCAGCTTTCATGCCATATGCAGAGCACTGTAACTGTGAAAAGTATTTCCTGTCTTCATACGCATTTTTCTGATGTTTCCAGGTTTGGAATATCATGAACAAAGACAACATGAATACAGAGGCCTAGATCTTATAACTTTTGACTCTGTACAAATATAAGTCCTATTTTAACAACATCAGGGTTAAAATTCCATTGTATCACAGATTATTACATTAGGCATTGCTTCCTGAAGTTTGACAACCAAAATGTAAGCTTTGAAAACACAAAATATATACCTTTGATTAATTTCTAAGCAAAGAGTTGCCTTCTGTGAATTGGGTAGCATGATATATCCCATGCATAATTTATTCCCTATGTCATTATGAATGGCTAATGCTTCCATTTCTGAGGTATATTATTCTTAATGTGAATGTAAAAAGGATATTCTGAGTATTCTGAGTTTATGTTCAAAAAAAGAACAAAGTCATGCTGCACACCTATCTAGTCACTTTTAAAGACCCATCAAAGCAATGGATATGGGTGGAAACTGTTTCAAGTCAGAGAAATTATGCATGCAATTCTCAGGATCTATGTTTTCTCAGTGGGTAAGGACTAACTATAAACAATGTTTAAATGTCAATGAAAGACCTATGGCTTATGGAAAGGATAATGATTGGCTTGGCTTCTATGTGACCATTAGGTACAGACAAAGATACGAGTTACACATACATATTTAGAATCATCATCAAGGGTCAACAATCATAGGATTGGTTTGACGCAGCCCTCCACTCGATTCTTCTATCGGCCAACCTCTTCATATTAACGTGATATTTAGAATATTATTACAAAAAATATTTGTGTCAGGAAATCATTTTCATAAAAAAATAACTTTTAACAATTTTTTTTGGTTGCTAGTTATAAGCAAATGGCATGGTAACTCAAATGAGTGACCTATCGACCTGTAATGAATCCATTAACCATTAAATTCATCTAAGATGTGCTAGAATAAGACTAAAATGATAACTTTTCCTGAATGTATTCATAAGGGTCTGCAGTCTAATTCCTTTATATTTCTAGTGGCATGAAGTATGTATTCATCTCATTCACCCTTAAATTTACATGAAGTTCAATAATATTTTTGATTTCTGATGGTTATAGTCTAAAGAGCTTTGGGAAACTGACAAGTCTTCTGTTTCAATCCAAGATTGACATCTTCTGACAGGTCATCAGAACCCAAGCTGTATGATTTACTGAATACAACATCTTTATATGAAATCACAGACAGCAACTGCCCTCCTATCTTAGTATGAATTTCATAAGCCAATGGACTTGTGACTTATTGAGCTTCACCCTAATCATCCAGGTCAGCCTTCATGTAGAACAGTGGGTTTTTCTTGTGCCAAAGCATTCAAACCAATTCTAAATTTTCCTTCACTAACCACCTTTAAATTTTCTAATTAAGATTTCAAAATCCACATCCACCATATTTTGCACATACATAGGAGGAATTCGTTGAAATATTGGTTCATTTAAGGCTAATTTTAGTTTTTCAATTTACTATATTGATATAAGAAAGCAATATTACAGCTAAAATACTATTTCCACGACTACAGATAAGCTTACTTAAAAGAAAACTGAGCTTATACATGTATTTCCAATTCTGATGTAAGGGAGGCCACGTATTTTATTCCAACTAGAATTTAGAATGAAGACTGCCACAGAATGATGGATGGAGATTACCCAATGATTTCCAACTAGGCAATTTCAAAAACTTCCTAAATAAGTACTTGTTGGCAGGTACTGTTTTTTTACCTATTAATTTCTTAGATCAAAGCATTTTATCATTAAAAGACCTACATAATGAACCTTATCCATAAGGACTTAAACATTATCATACACACAAAACAAAATACCCACTTAAAAGCTTTCTGATAGGTAACTTATGATCACTTTCACTAGACACAAAATTAACATTTTAGCAACAAACACAAAACATGCAACCAAAATCTTCTTCCTTAGAGAAGCAATCATTATAAAGTATTTCAAAACGAATTATCCTCAGCTAAACTACTAACTCAAGGTGATTTCAACGCATAATTGGTTAAAACAAGAGGAAAGTTACACAGAGCAAATACAAGTTCAGGTGTTTGAAAAGCATGCTTCGAATTCACATTATAACTTAAAATCATGCATACCTGAGTTGCCTTGTGGGAAGGCAGGAGAATTAGCCACTGAGCAACCATAACAGAGAAGGAGAAGAATGAGGACTTAATCCAATAAAGTTCAAAATGACAGATTTTGATAAGTCTTAAAGTTATACAGTAAACGGTAAACAGTCTTATGCAGCAAGAGAAGACAATTTATACTGAACTGAAGAAAAATAAAACAAATTTCATTACCAAAATACTTCACCAAAAATATCCTGGTGAAAAAAAGTAATATAGACTATCACTAAACATGAATTAAGAATGTACACTTTACAAATGAAGCAATCTTTTAAAACTATAACTCTAATTTTTTTTCCATTATATTTAATAACATTTAACAAAAATATACAAAAAACTATACTGATGAATTTAAGACAAAAATTGAAAAATATTCGATACTTACTTGGCCTTTCTTCATTGTCATCATCAGGAAATAGATCAACCACAGGATCATCTTGCTTCGGCTTGTCTTGTTTTGTCTCTGATGATGAATCATCACCCTAAAATATGAACAACTTATGAGCATATCAATGAAACTTGATTTCTATGAAAAGAATTCAAAGCAATAACTACTTCCCTGCCCACACATAAAAACATTAAGGTATTAAAAGATATGAGTACAATATTTCCTATTAACATAATCTTGATGGATGGCGACAAAATTAACCTCTGCTGAAAAATTCCATTAATTGAAAAAATGACAAATAGGTTGATGTATGTAGGAATGAAATCATTCAAAACGGCAAGGCAAGTATTATTTCAAGAAGTTTAATCCTCACGGTGGAGGCTACTGTATAGCAAACTGGTTACAACAAATTCATAGTAGTTAGATAATAACTCTCCGAGGATGTTTAATAAATAAAAATTCAATTCAAAACAAACATTATGTAAACAAATCAGAGAAAAAATAAAATCCTTTTTCACTTTTTACTCTCTACTCTCATTATTGATGGTCATTGACATGAGACCCAATTAAGTTTGGGCTCTCAGGGTACTGCCAGAAGAAATATAATCAAGGAATAAGAACATATATAGTCATCACTATGCATCAGGCTAATAGAAATCAAAATACATCCAAGGAACCATTGGACAAGGACATTGCAAGAAACTGGGTTATTTCAATTTACAGATTGTAAATAATTAAAAATAAACTCACTGAGACATCTTGATCATATTTCCTGATCGAGGACATGAATTCTAAATGCTTCTTTTCTTCCTCCAACTGTGCTACAGCTTGTTCCGAAGCTTGTAACTTCTGTTGTGTATTGGCCAGTTCATCTCTCAGCCATGCATTTTCTTGACAAAGACGCCGTACTTGAGTTCTCAGCTTCTGTTTTTCAGCTTCAACAATTTGTAAGTGAGATGCCAATGCCATCATCACCTAGCAGAAAAAATATGTAAGAAATAAGCATTATAAGCCAAAGCATTGACTACATCTTCCACACCATCTCTTTTAGTGCTACATTATCCACTAAAGACTGAGGATAATAATTCGGCTAAAATAACAAACTACGTACCTAATTACAAAAACTACAGTCGGTCACACTTGCCTAACCATGTACTCAGCCGATGACAACATTTTCTCCATTTCAGTGAGTTGGGAAATTAAGATTTGAAGTAGAATAGGAAAGAAGGGTAGAGAAGAAAACCTTGTAGCACTTTTGTCACATTCACAGCTAGCAACAATAGAGTACTAGGAGCTACAGAGACAACCATTACCAATTAACAAACCTGACATCTTTCCATGAAGTGCCCAGATACAAACTACTACACAAATTAAATGTCCTTGCTACTGGTGGCCAACAACTTGAGGCCTCAACGCTGAAAGTCAATCTATCCGCAACTAACCCTTGAAACCACTTTAAATTTGCCATAATGTTTTTAGCACAAAAATATGGCTGTCCACTGATATCATACTGGTTATAGCACCCTGATGTAATGAAATTTGAGAAAAGTCCCTGAGGATTTCATAGAAATTGAAAAATAAATATATCACATAAGCACCAAAAGCAAAAACAAGAAACATCGTAAAATTATTTATCTACTAGAAAAGTATTCAGAACTTGCATGAACTGTTGCGTTTGTATTATTTCTATAATAATAATCTATTTCATTATGTTGATGAATGAGTAAGCTTGAAGAATGTATCCTCAACAGAAATATTCATTCTAAGGTGGAAAGTTAATGTTACAGCTTAAAAATTTCATAAGGCCACAAATTTGAGAGGGAAAGTGTGACCACTTGATGACTTGATAAGCAAAAATTATAACAAATTGCATTTTCAGAAGAAAGGAAAGTTCATTCCCTCATTTAATGCATGTCGTAAATGTTGAGTGTCAAGTTTTTGTGACTAAACTAGAAAAAGTTCAGTAGCTAATTTATATTGGTGTTTGCTGTTTAGTGGTCATACTTACCCCACCTCACCTTACATACTACTTCCCAGAATAGAAAAATAAAACCAATAATGCTGGGAAAAATAACAACTCACATAAAACGTGGGAAACATTTTCACCAAGGTCATATTTTATCATATCTTCTCAAAAAGTTCCAACAAAAATTTATTTCGCATGAGCATTGGGCACACGTTGTGAAATTCGTGCCACAAAAATAGCAGTCCTCTGGAATAGTACTCGAGCCAGAACAACAGTTTCCAGGACTATGCTCAAATTACTGCATAGCTACATCACTTACAGGCAGTCCCCCACTTACGTATGTCTCGACTTACGTAAATCCATACCTACTTAATTGGCAAAATGATCTGAGGAGATGCCGTTGAAATACGAACACGAGCATGAAAAAGTAAAATGTTAGTTCGTTCTCTTCTGCGTCGATTGCTCATGTCATAAAATGTGACAATGTATTTAACCCAAGCAATCAAAAGTGTCTTGTGCCATTGGTAGGTACAAAGTATTGGATGTAAAGCAGGATAAAACTTGCAACATTGTAACTTAGTAATCCTGGGGTGATACTAAGTCTCGGTCAATCCCTTCAGTCATTTTCTGGCAGTCAAAGTCGTGGGTTTGATTTGTGAAAAATTTTAATGGTGAAATGCTTTAGATCCTCCAACTATGGCTGATGAACATCGAAGTGTACCTGAAGCTTCTAAAAGGCAACATACAATCACTTTAGAAGAGGAAATTGATACTGTGTAGAAATATGAAATTGGGCTAACGATAACCACCATATTATGCGTTGTAAGCATGCCGTTGTCAACTATTGACACAATTGCAAAAGACAAGGAAAGAATAAAAAAACACGTCAACGGTTCATCTTGGATAAGATCTGCCACCATCACCAGGCAAAGAAATTGTCTTCTAGGTGAAATGTGAAATTACTGATGGTGTGGATAGAGAAGCAGCATCGAAGACGTACACCGCTTAGTTTTCTGACGATTCAACAGAAGGCCAAAAGTCTCTATGAACTGTTGAAGAATCAGAATGGTAAAACGGGCAGATGCTTCATCGTAAGTAACAGGTGGTTCAAACGATTTAAAAATAGCTGGAGTTTGCACAATGCAAAATTAAGTAGTGAGGAAGCCTGTGGTGATATAGGGGCAGCAAAGGATTTTACAAAAATAGTGGAAAAAATTTTTGACGGTGGTTATTTATCAGAACAGTTAAGAAATACCTCATGCTTTCCCAGCGTATACTTTAGTGAAGGCTATTCAGACTTATTATAGACTTCATCTACCCTGAGGACGATGGACGACTAGTACATCAAAACGTTGGCAGAAATTCAGTGTTTGACTCCGTGGAGAACCCAAACACCCTTCACTACCAGAACAGTCGTTTAATGTTGACGAAACGGGGCTATTATAGAAAAGAAAGCCTCACCATACGTATAGTTCAAAAGAAGAAAAGTCTGCACCTGGCTTTAAGGCAGCAAAAGCTCGCCTGACTCTCTTGCTATGAGGTAATGCAATGGGAGATTGCGAATTGAGACCTCGTCTAATTTACCATTCAGAAAATCCACGAGCATTAAAAAATGCTGATATATCCTTTCTTCCAGTCATCTGGAAATCAAACGCAAAAACTTGGGTTACATCTGCCTTATTTGAGGACTGGTTCTGAAACTATTTTTATCAGAGGTCAAGGGGTATGGCCTTAAGAAAAAAATTCTATTAAAAATCTTGCTGTTGCTTTATATTGAACCCGGCCACCTTCCACACTTGCATGATTTAAATGACTGCATTAAGTTTATTTTTCTGCCTCCAAATACAACGGCACTTCTACAACCATGGATCGAGTCATCGCATCCTTCAAAGCTCATTGCTGATGAAAGACATTTGCTGATGTTATTGCTGCCATAGATGGGGATGGTGGAATGACACTTAGGGAGTTTTGAAAGGGACACAGTGTACATCACGCTAAAAAATATAGTATCATCCTGGGAAGAGGTTACAGGTTAAGATATGGTGTTTGGAAAAACCTCAGCCCATATCTCATAAATTTCGAGCTGTTAGATTCGCGCAAAGGGTTGACAAACGTAGATCTCAAAAGGACATGTGTGGATAGCATAAATGCTTTGCAACTAAAGGATTGTCGGAGGTCTTTGAGCGCATTAATTCATCATCATTATCATCATGGGTCAACAATCCTAAGATTGGTTTGACACAGCCCTCCACTCGATTCTTCTATCGGCCAACCTCTTCATATTAACTTAGTTCCTCTCTTTCACGCCCTTCATGACCTGTTCTACATAACTCATACGAGGCCTGCCTTTTGCATTCTTCCCATTCACTTTTCCCTCGACGAATGTCTTCATCAGGCCATCGTGTTTGTGTAATAAAATATGACCGATTAGGTTGTCCCGTCTTCTTTTTATAGTTTTCAGCAGACTTTTTTCTCCCACTCTTCTTAAGACTTCTTCATTTGTCACTCAGTCGATCCATTTTATCTTCATCATTCTTCGGTAGCACCATTTTTTGAATGCTTCCACCCTTTTCTTTTCTGCTGCTGCCATCGTCCATGCCTCACTGCCCTAAAGAAACATGCTCCAGATATACGTTCTAATGAATTGCTTCCTTACTTCTAAGCTTGTATTTCCAGCTGTTAGTAGATTCTTCTTTTGATAGAATGCCCTCTTTGCCTGGGATATTCTACTGACTATTTCTTTCTTGCTTCGTCCATCACTGGTTACTCTGCTTCCCAGGCAACAGAACTCTTTCACTTCTTCTAGTTTCTGTTTTCCTAGTATAACGTTGGTTTAGGCCTCTTTTTTCTTTTTACACATCAATATCTTAGTCTTCTTCTTATTGATCTTCAGCTGATGTCTGGCCATTGTTCCATGGTTGTTAGCATCTTGTCTCGAGGGTTTTCGGGTTCCTCCGGCGTTCATTCATCCTGCTGGATGACAGTTTCACCGGCATTCCAGTCGGCATCTTCAGGTCCGAAGTGATTAAAGCAGGAAAATTGGCTGTCTTATATAAGGCTCAATTTTAGTTCGGTGCACTGTGATTGGCCGTTGGGTCTTCTGCGCTCTGATTGGCCATTGGGTCCACTGCGCTCTGCTGGGTGTTAGGCTAGAAAATATGCTTCCAAGCATAAGAGAGTTGGTAGCCGTCTTCCCTGTTGAAGTTTTTTAGTGCTTGGCGATTTCTATTGCCTCCTGTATCAACCGAGGAAAATATTTATTTTCCTTAGTGATAATTTTGCTATCGTCAAAATTTATGTTGTGTCCGGGAGCTGACCAGGCATGCTCTGCGACAGCGGAGAGGCGGCATTGTTTCTTCTTGGTGGCCCTTTGATGTTCCTCCAATTGGCATTTCAGAGACCTGGAGGTCTGGCCGATGCACGATTGCATTTTATCTCGTACATGCCTTTCTGGATGTCCTTCTGTCAGCGATCTTTTTCCATTCTGAGGAGGTCCGAGGTCTTCATGTCACTCTTAAATCTCGTGATGATGGCATGCTTAACGAGGACTCTGGTGATCTTCTCAGAGGTGCCTGCGGCTTATGGCACCAGGGCATAGGTCTTGGCCTCTTGTTTGACCTCAGCCTCGAAGGTCCTTTTTAGGGCCATCCCTTGTTGGGAAATATAGAGGAAATATATTGCGAAAAAAGAGAAGGCCCCCATAGAAACCTCTCTGCGCAACTACTTCACGAAAGTAGAATCCGCATGACCATCAACCTCATCAACAGCTGACGCAGAGGGCGACACCACAGTGAGAGAAATGAAATGCATTTTCGTGCGTGAAGGATTAAGTCTGTGTGTGAATGTTAGTGTGTGACTGTAAAGCGTCAATGTGGACATGGCAGTGACCTGATCCTCTACCCTCATCTTATGAGTATAACCTGTGATAATAAAACAACCAGAGCCATCAATGACTCAACTAAAACGCAGAAAATACAGTAATAATTAAAGATTAGTAAATTACGCATTACTATATGGTTCTTACAATAACATACTTTTATAACAAATCAATCTTAGTCATTTTAGTGAAGTAACATTAAGATACCATACTTTCGTTAATCCGTGCAATTGGTCAATGCGGAAAAAAAGATATCACACATTTTGACTAGAAATTCACGAGATGCAACTTCCAGGCCACTTTAAATTTTACTCGTGCAAATAAATTACGGATAAAAATAAGAATTCTTGATTTTGGAATGAACTGACGGAAATGTTCCCGAAAAATTTACCCGCATCGATCGAAATCTCCGGAGCACGGACTTAGATTTGGAGGAATTTTCGACTTACGCGTGTGTCGGAACGCATATAATACGTAACTCGGGTACTGACTGTATTTTTGCTTTGACTCATAAAAGCTCCGTATAATTTCGCATCTCGATATTAATTTCATAATTCCGAGACTCAAGCCACTCGTCTCAGTCCCCGCCCCTGGCAAGTATTCCGACCCGCAACACCGCCATTGTATCGCCAAATATGCGATTGCAGGGATACGCGGCAGATTATGTCAAATATTAATGTTGACTTATGTCTCATGATCGGAGAGAATGATATACATATACAATAAAAACACGATTGTTTCACTTCTACGTACAGAATGACGGAATTCTTTCCGAAAATGAGAACAAGAAAACTGTTCAAACTGGAAAGAACCAAAAACTGTGCTAAAACTTTCCTTTGTTAACAATAGGCATACAAATATGAAAGTATGCATGCACAAAAAAGAAAATACATGTTGCCAGAAAATAAAAAACCTGCTTTATAACTACGGTTCAAGGCAAGGTCAATTTTACCATGGCGAAGAAGTCACTTTTCTTCCATAAGATTCTTTCGTTTCGTTCATAAGATTAGCCTTTAAATGTTACAAAATAACACCAAAACATTTCCATTGCGGAAGGATTTCAAAAGGGATGGTTAAATTGTCATAGAATAGAGCGTAGGGTTATTCGAGACGATTCTTGGCTGCCTGAGACTGAGACTGCCTTAACGAAGCCGCATCGTCTGCAATGCGTCCCCGCGGGAATAAACATTTCTAGAGAAAAACAAGTAAAACCAATAAGATGAAAAAATCTATGATTTTCTTATCGCAGACCTAAATATTCCAATATCGCGTATCTTTCACGTATGAAAAAGATAGAGTTACGAAATGAATCTTCTAGAGAAACTGTATTAAAAAAATCACACGATTTTTGAGACAGGTGAGGTCAGGTCAGTTTATTACACTTTCGCGGGAAATGATTTGAGTATTGCTTGTCACCATACCGTTGCTCTCATGTATGAGGAGTAAACGATTTGGATGGCCCCTTTCGCGAGTACCTAGAGAGCATTACGCTTCGGAACATGCTAATTCAGCTGTGGCAGAAATTGAAAAATAAGAGATAATGCTCTCTCTTATCTTTCAATCATTGACTGAAGAAGTAATAGTTCAACGAAAAGGTATAAAAAACAGGAGACACAAAAACGACCTCAGCAAACGGGAGGTAAGTACAGAAGGGCAATTAAAATTGAAACCGACCAAAGAAGTAGTTGTTATACAATTGACTACGTGAGCAGAATACCCTTTTTCCGTATTTAGAATAGATGCATAGATCCAAAAAGTCGCAAAATTATGATACAGTGTTTACTTTTGGCGAAACTATAAATATCCATAAAGCCTCCCCCAATTCGAAAGTTCACTCTCTTCATTCCGGTTTGACGAAATTCAATTGCTTTATCGACGGTTACGAGGAAAATGAAGTCTCTTACGTAACAGATAAATTTTCGTCCGAGTATTTGCAGCCGGACGTTTTCTACAGTTAAATACACCAAAATAAAGAGGGCATGATATTCAGTTTATATTTTAACTGTTTTTTTAGTAACTATTTGAAAATTATCTCTATATTCAGAGCAATATCAGGCTTTCCCATGCTGAATGAAATGCACATTTGAAGGTCTCCATAGAGGAACATCAATTACACCCGCATTCTTGTAATACCATTTAGGTAGGCATTAGGCAGATACGAACGATCAATGCGATAAGCTTCATGACATCCACGCATACAACTCAAGATCCCTTGTACGTCGAACCCCAGCATATTTTTTTGAATGGAGATCAACAGTAATATTCTCACCTAAGCATGCTTACAATACAATACGATCATTGTAAAATGACAGCTACAGGTCAACCCAGGTTACTTTCTACCCATTCACCAAGCGAACATTCACCCAAACAACTTGTTAAAGTGGAATGAATGTGGATTAAAACGGTGCTATTCAGACCTTTTGTTGAGGCGGACCGTTAAATTTATTATCCACGTTCCGCGAACCGTAACAAATGATGACTCGCGGACCAACAGCGGCCCAGGGACTTAAGTAGCACTGGATTAAATGACCACATGCTAGATTACTAGGAAATAAAAAAATATATGGATTTCTGGCATAATTGCAACAAATGATTCTCTGCATTAAATTAACGGTACACCTTCTTCGATTCAGGAACCCGGGAATCGAAGTCAGCAAACGGCTTCGGACGCCTCACGTAAAGCCCGCAGACTGGGAGGCGCCAACAGCAAACCATCGACCCGCCAAATGCGTCATTCGCTCGTTTTCTATTTGGAAGGTTAAGATTCGATCGCGTCGGTCAATACCGGCGCCTTTGCACAACGGCTGGATTTAAACTCATGATTAGGAGTTTGTTCTTTACGGCTAATTTCACCCTTTCCGTAGCCTTGGAGTTCGGACGGAAATGTAAGCAATTTGTGGGATCTAATGCCTAAATTCAAAAAAACTGAAACATCATAAAAACGAAATATTTTATCAGCAGATCAGGCATCTTAAGAAATCTTAATATTAAGAAATGGAGCAAAATTTCGGCGCTAATTTACACAACTACGGACTCTTTATTGTTCCTTACTGGTTTAATAAAACGGCCGTGTATTATTTCTTCCATGATGAACTTGCGCCTTTATATAAGCTTTTTTGCTTTTGATAACTCACGGATCTATACCACTCTATCTAATCACGTGTCACTACTCTATATTATGCATCGATGACTAAGTCAGAAAAATGGACTGTCTTCGATCGTGCTACGTGGGGAGGGAAAAATGTGAAGATGCCTCTGCAAGATGTGATTCATCAAAGGCAAAATGGGAGAGAGCGATGAGAACTTCGAACATTATCGAAAAACTACACCCAAGAAACATTACGTAAAATCTCCGGGGTGTTCACACCGGAGATGAATTATCGTTACGGCTTTAAATTTCAAGTTACATGCAGCAGACTTTCATCAGCCACGTCGCACTAAAAGTAAAATTTCGGATGAATAATAATACCCGAGACCCAATGCGCCAGGCGTACTAACAGTGCCCACTGAAATATTTCATAATTTCTGCAGCCAAGTACCAGATCGTTTTTGAATTCAGGAAGGTACATAAACTAAAAATTTTGAATTCAGGAAGGTACAGACATAAACTAAAAAAAATATTGAACGTACGGCCATAGAACTCAAAAGCTAGGGTTATGGAGAATTAGTTCTCCCTGGCCATTACTATCAGATTCAAACAAGTGGCTTCCTCTTCATGGGAGTGGCGGTTGTGCTACAGCATCCCTGTAGCCGCGTACGGATTACGAGAATGAAATTCATGGGAAATAAAAATATTCGCGGCACGAGCGTTTTACGGACGGGGGCCCCTCCGCACCCTCTGACACTACGCAAATAAAGGGTATTTCTCGCTCTAAGTTATTCCCTAACATTAATTTTGCCCAGCACATGCAAAACTGCGTAAACGGTAAAATACAACGAGGATAATGGCGAACGCATGATACAGAAAGATATTAACTAGAATGTTGAAAATTTCCGGAGGAAAGGCGGTCTGCGCATTGACCCAGCAAGCCAAATGCCCGTGGTTTCCTATTTCCGGTTCAGGGAATCTTTTTCCCCTGGCAATTTTCAATGTACTCGACGTTCATAGCGTCAGAGAAGTGCAAGTTCGGAAGTCTTTCACCCGTACAATTCAATATTATGCTGCGTGGGTAGAATTGGACGAGACATCGTAGTTATTAGTTACCGCGAGAGCGAAAATAATACCGCGGCATTTAGAGCTATAGGATTCTAGCAAGCATACCTGCATCATATAGCTCGATCTGAAGGCCCCTCCGCTATTCACACGTTAACCCCTTGCTACACTAGATAGGCCGGACTCACCTGAGCTTCACCAAGACCGAGTTCAATCATCTCGAGAGACTTCTGCACGAGGCCAGTCTTCTCAAGAACAACATTGGCGGGATCAGCAGGGGAGGAAGTGGTTGTTGCCGAGTTTGCCGAGGCAGCGGCTGCAGCTGAAGCAGCGACAGCGGCTACCATCGCTGCAGCCGCTTCTACTGCCTTGTCTTGCTGTGCGTGGGCCTGGGCCTCCAGACTCGACGTCAAGCCATTCAGAATGGAATTGTGCTCGTTCTTCAGGGCCTCCAGGCCCTGAACCACCGTTTTGGTGTTGGTCATTATTTCCTCCTGAGTCATCTGCGTCATTTTGCCGATTGACTCGATCTTTTTCCTGCAAAACGAAGAAGGACACTGTTAAAAACCCAAATCTAGCAGCAGCAAAATATGTATGAAACATAAGGATTCGGTCAACAATCCTAAACAGGAACAATGAATTTGAATTGATTATTTTGGAATAGCAAGCAACAATGCAAACTCTTCATAACTCGTACTCAATTTTGGAGTTACTCGTGGCAAAAATAGACTAAGTATACATTTCATTCGTATAACATCAGTATCAGGAAGTTTTACATTTAAAGAGAACGTCTTTTTCTGACAATAGGCAGACGTCATGCATGGAAAGGGAACAAGTGACGCATAGAAGTAAACTCTGAAAACTATAGTTTTTTGTCGAGACAAACTCCGTCTAATTTGATGTAGCCTGCTTATTCTACATCGGTAACGCTGGACATAGTCATAACTTTTTTCAAGAAATCAATATGATCACTACCAGCACAGGACCTCGATTCACGAGGGTATTTCCGCACACTTATCGCCCTAAAAATTATGGATTGACAGTGCCCATAAAATCTATATGCATGGTAAATTGCCTTATACATTGGTTATTGACCACTTAAATTCAGCATTTGTCGATTTTTAAATGTAACTGCATAGAGAATAATACCACATATCTCAGACATCGGCGGCGTATTACAAATTTCTTGAAGTAGGAAACAAAAATTACCCGATCTTTACCAATGACGATTCATTAAGCAGTCACCGATAACAACTAGCCACATAAGTCCTTATCCGCACTATTTCAATAAACCCCTTTCACGTATTAAATCCATAAAAATTTTTGATACCCATACGCAAGAAAGCCACTCCTCAGTGGGGAATATTGGTAAGTATTTTTCACCCTCTCGACAATAATTACTGCAACAAAGATAATCACTCTTATTATTACGCATTTACCTTGAGGAGATCATTATTTACAATGGATACCGAAAAGTTGACCGACCCCGACTGGAAGCACAAGAGGCTCATTACTTAAGCGTCGCGACAGGTGAAATGAGGGACAGGGAATTTATAAGCTTAGATTTTGCAACTGAATTGTTTGTAAATGTTCATTGCTAAGCGCTGGGTGTCAGGACGACCATCGAACACTGTTGCTACAATGCAGGGATTCACGATTGATCGATCCTGAACGATTCTCGCACAGGGTACGGTGATTAATGACAATTTTGGACAAGCACAAATAAGTATATCCAAGATATACTTATTTGTGCTTGTGATGGAAATAATAGCGGATTGAACATAGACAACAACAAATACTCTTCGTAAATTCATGTCATTTAGTCCACATATGATTATCTACTGCAATATTTAGAAAAGGTCTCTGAAGGCTGTGGCTATAATTGTCATGGCAAGGTTGTGGATGGAGGGGATGTTTCCCGTGCCAGTAAGATAAATAGAGGGATGAGGATAAGCAACAATTAGTTTAAGTCGGACACAAGCAATGGGAGATGATTACCACGGTAACCAGCGAAGCATTCTCACTCCTTTAAACGGCAAGTATTAAAATAGAAAACCAACAACGCTGTAGTAAATTTAACAACTAAAACGATGAAGACACGAATACAGCAAGCTAGACACGAATACAGCAAGCTAGATTTCTAATGCTTTGGTTAGCCATAACAACTGTTAAAGTTTTGAACCAAGTAACAAAACCTCTGTACCTAATCCATATCCTTCAATCATCCTTGGTATCCAGTTTTATATTGAACAACCGATGCACAATTAATGGAATGTGACGTATTGTCAACAATGATAAGATGATGACAGTATGCTGCAACTGTTACAGTCAAAGCTGAACTATATGCACATTATTGCCTCAAAGGCCCAACCCATCAACTGTAAACCTCTGGATGCTGAAAGAATTTTCCATCATTGAAAATTTAAAGAAATGGAATTGTATTACAATTCCAAACATTTTGAAAAACATTCCTTGGAGGTGGGCTGCCAAACAAGGATTTTCACATAAAAACTAAGTTTTTCAAAGATAGAAACACGATACTTTAGATACTTCGATACGATACCACACCTTTATATTTATAACTCCGAACAGCATTGTTCGAGTCTCAAATAATGTCCGGGACATAATTGACATAAAAGACGAAAATATTTAGACAGCCCCAAAGGATACCTCTCTAAGAGGTTCTATGATACTACGTTCGGGGTTTACTGCCAAGGAAACGAAAATGTAGTGGAAAATAACACCACAAAAATCTAGAGAAACCAAAAATCTAGGGAAACCAAAAATCAAATGACGATTTTCTGAATCGGTGGTTGCCAAACTGGCCTTTCTGATGGAGGAGAATCCAGCGAGTTCTCAGTTAAAGCTCCATCATGAATATTAAGCAGGCGCAGCAGCGCACCAAGAGGGGTGCAAACGGGGCGGCCGCTCCGGGCGCCGTAAAGGGGGGGAACCAAAATTGAAAAAATATTTTTTTTTAGTTTTAAGAAAAATAATTTTTTTTCTACCGGGGGCGGCTACCATCTAGTTAGCCCCGGGCACCAAGTAGCCTTGGTAAGGCACTGAGCAGGCGATACACTACTTTGATTTGCATTTCAAAGGAATGCTTTCAAACAAATCCGGTATATACAGTTTAAGTTCAATGCTACATTTAAAAATTTTCTCGAAATCAAAGAATATCAATAAAATTCATGAAAGGATACGCAGTTATAACAGGCTCCTCTATGATAGATTGTTACACGCTATGACAAACGAAAGATTTGTAGGAGGTTCTACCAATATAACTAATAACTTCATTTCCTTAGCTGCCCTAAAAATGGAAATTGGAGGGGTGACGGGGGCCTTCTGGATCCCCCCTGGCACTTAGACCTCTTTATATTCATTGTGACCACCCACATTTATCATGCCCGCCACTTGGAGACACAGGACAAGAGCACCGCCTTAGAGGCATGGAGGAGGGTCACCCATCCAACCTCCGTTCCGGCCCAACGTTCCTTAACTTCGGTGATCCAACGCGGCTAGGTCCTTGCCCTTAGCTATCCTTACTCTTCCGTACAAATATCCCCTGCACACACCCTTACGGCGCGGCAGTTTGCAGGGTAAAATGTAGATTTACAAGCCGTATAACGACAAAGAGAACATGACAATGAAACCACTTCGGCTTGCCATGCCAACAATCTATCTTCAAGGTAATTGATGTTAGTCACAGTGGCAGTGGATTGGCGCCTTAAGTAAGTATGGCGGAAAATAAATTCAAACGGAGATCTTAAATGTTTAGTGCACACAGCACGACAGCCTATCAACGCCTCAGCGTACAAGATCCGCCCAGAAGATATCTCTCTCTCCAATCGCTATGCGTCATAATTGGGTAGTTTTCTACTTCACTTTTTAAAAACTGATGACTAAAATATTACTATTTATCAATAGTTTGGGGAAACTATA